>OZ024814.1:148842928-150130908 GCA_964017055.1 Chloromyia formosa | reverse complement strand
GAACAGAATTAAACCGGACGCGTTCACACTAGCGATAGTGTTCGCGTTAGTGGAAGCATAAAATCAAACGCAATTTTAGACAGTAAAAGACTTCAGATTGAATTTTAAGTGTAAGTTTTTATTTGTTCTTTTGCATTTATACTTTTTATATATAACTTGTCACTACATTTAACAAAACGCATTCATTTTCCGGTATTGATCAATGGAATCTATACTTGTTAATTGCCTTGACTCCTCCAGGGGCATGGGCGCCTCAACATCTCTAGCATTTCTTTGCCTTGTTGACGTTTCGATAACACATCTACTTTTCGGAAATGCAGTTGCTAGCATGCACCTCCTGTCCGCACTGTCTTTATATTGACAAGCCCGAAGCACTGGGAGTTTTTATAGTACCCACAGGTAGTTTTTGATCGCGCCGAAATTTGAACTCCGAGCTCTAGATTAGTATCGTAGAGCGGTGACCGAACGATCACGACCAGCGCGACACATTGTCACGTTTTAGATTAGTCAATAAAAAATATTTGCTATTCACAGTAGCGGCATGTTCACGTTATCGGAAGACTACTGTATTTCTATAACGGAAGAAGCTAGCTAATTGAAACTTGTCCAACTGGTAGGAGTACGCGTGCCTAAATGCAGTAAAATTCATCAACCCATTCAAAAGTTACAGCTGTATAACTGCAAAATGTTGTGAGCTAAATATCTAAATAATGGAAGAAGTTAGCCGGTGGTGGGCACTAATAAGGGCTAGGTCCTTATTTAATTTCAGCAAAATCCATCAAACGGTTTAAAAGTCACATGCATTTAATCTGCTTCATTTCGGTACCTTGAATTTTCCTGGAATTGAGTAAGAGCCTACTCACTAACAACCACAAATTAGACAAGTTTCACTTAGCTTGCTTCTTCCATTATAGAAATATTTTGCTAATAAAGTGCTGCTGTTATAAAACGCTGAAAATTTTGAACAAATTGATGGATCTTGCTAAAATTGAATATGAGCCTTGCCCATATTAACGTCTACCAATTTGCAAGTTTTACCCTTATCGCTTCTTCCGTAACCGATTTCTTTTCAAAAATCAGTTAAAAAGCGATTTTTTTTACTTTGCCGTTAAATAGCTTAAGATGCGTACACGTGATTTTTATGTGACTTTTTACCCTATGTTTAGAATGTCAAAAAGAATGTGTATGCAAAACTTCATCTTTCATTCTGAGGTTTACCCATTTTTAGGACTTATTTTCCTGGACTATTCCAGTGTCAACTAACGATTCGAAATTAATTAACAACAGGGGCGCTATCATGTAATTCGATTCGAATCGAATTGCTCTCGAATGGATGATAATGGGATCATGTAACTCGAAAACGAATTGCTAAATACTCGATGACTATTGAAATGAGGAATATCGTTTTCGTATTACATGGTACCATTATCATCGTTTCGAAAGCATTTCGATTCAAATCGAATTACATGATAGGACCCCAAACACACATTCAGAGGTCAATTTCGCTTCGATTTACAAATTATAGTCAATATTCCTGACCTTTGTGGCATTGCAATCTGTTAAGTGTAAGCGCGCGCACCAATTTTTTGAGAGCGCCATTCCGCTATTGTAAGAATGCTGCCAATATTGTTGAGAGCAGTATGTAAGACAAAATGTATACATACACACAATGTAAAAAGAGTAAGTATATAAATATTGTATTTTTAAATATGATTGACCTATTCTAGTATCGTTTAAATGTATTTTATATTTTATTTTATTTTTGGCGTTTACTGTAACTTTTACGGTTACGATAAATGTTATCCGTTCCTATATACACCTTCATTATTTATAATATTGTCTTAAGGATGTATACACACACACGCAAATGTGACAATATTAACATCATAGCAGAAAGCAAAAGAAACTATTTTATCTTCCTCAATTTTGTATTTTCATGATCATCGTCATCATTATCCTGCTGTCATGTTAAAAAAAAGAGACAATGCTTTTTTCTCATATACCCTTCTCCTTGCTATAACACATTGATCAATTGTATGATTTCAAGAAAATGTTTACAAAAAACATTTTGATACATTTAAACGAAACATATTGTAAAGAATATTTTTATTTACCCTTTTTAGTACAGAAAATTCTAGTATGTTAGTTGAATTCAATGTCAGAGACTACTACTTACTACGTTAAGATGAAACTTTTGTGAGATTCAATGTAAAAACATCGGAGATATATCTATTTGATTCTAAAAATCTGTCAAATTGCCTCGTATATCGACACATAATTTCTTTTCTTCTTGTTTTTTTAATTGCATGGGCATTTTCTTTGCACATATTGTAATAATCTGATGTCGCCATGGAAAACAAAAAAAAAAAATCTGTTGAAAGTAGACTAATTTGCTTATAAATTCTTCAATATAAATTCTTTTTCTTGCATGATTCTGTATAAAAATTTGTAAACATGTTTTCGATGTGTTGAATACGGGTTGGTCGGTTAAGAAAGTTTATCTTGAGAATAAACAGTGGATATTGTAGAAATGTCGCAGATATCTTTGAGTAGTGCTAATTGATTGACTATTTTTATCACATCTAAATGAGGTCTTATTTAAAGACCGTACCTATATCGAAAATAGCTCTCTTCGTTATTTGGTCAAAAAATAAATAACTGGCGCAACAGTCCAATTTGAACCATGGCCTCAAGATGAGTTAGCATCATCTCATTTCAAGATCGTGACGGTTTTTTGTGCAGAGGTATGTGATCAGCAACACGCTCAACCGAGTTATTTACCCCATAAATGGGTACTCATTTAGCGGCTGAGTGGGCTCATAGTCCGACACGTAAATTCCCTTTTTTTATCGAAAACAACCGCATTCAGTAGGAATCGAACCGGGGCTCAGTGCTTAGAAGGCGAACGTGCTAACCGTTGCGCCATCCGGACTACAAGAATTCTGTTAAAAAAAACTTGGAAGTTGATGTAATATGACGGACAATTGTCATTTTGACAAGCGCTTAACTAAGAATTGCATTTGGCAATATAGGAGGTGCATGCTGGCAACTGCATTCTCCGAAACCAGTTTATGCCATCGAAGCGTCAACTGGGCCACATGGAACAGTTGGCGCGCGCTATGCCCCACAAGGGGTTAGGGCAATTGAGAGAAGTGTATTTTTTTTTTTTTCAAGTTTAGTGCAAATCTGGGGCCTATTCCACGGTACAAATTTGCAACTCCGAACTTTGCACTTTACATATCCTTTTCTTTTCCACCAATTTATTTTTGATTTGCAAATGCAAAGTACGAAATTATGGAATTGCAAAGGAATTATTGATTTATGTTCCACCAAAGTTAGTTACTTAGAAAAGCACACCTCAAATTACAGAAGTTATTTATCAGGAATATTTGACATTAGCTGAACAAGGCTGCCTGTCATTTCGAACATTGATAATTTTTTGAGATATTCTAGTGAATTTCAAAGCTCTAGCTTCATTCTATCGAAAATTGTCGTGCGAACGGACAGACAGACATGGCTAAATCGAATCAGGAGGTGACCCTGATCATTTATATACATATATACCTTATTATACCTCCGAAGCCTCCTTTAAGGTGTGTAACACGTGACAAAAACAGTATACCCTATACTAAAAGTCTAGGGTGTAAAAATGCACAATGGTAAAGATTATACGATTGATATAAACTTGGTAGGTTTCTTGCCTATGATGTTAATGGATTGGCAATGCTTTCCGCGTATCGCTCTCGGTGGCCGTGATCGTTCGGTCACCGCTCTACGATACTAATCTAGAGCTCGGAGATCAAATCTCGGCGCAATCAAAAACTGCCTGTGAATACTAACAGAACTCTCACAGTGCTCCGAGCTTGTCAGTATAAAGACGGCGCGGATAGGAGGTGCATGCTAGCAACTGCACTTCCGAAAAGTAGATATGCTATTGAAATGTCAACAAGGCATTGAAATGCTAGAGATGTTGACGCGCCCATGCCCCTGGAGGGGTCAAGGCAATAAGAGAGAGAGAGAATGCTTTCCGCTTAGGCTCACTTATAAGGGGTGTATGAGGTACCAAGTGCGTTGAAGGCGAACGTGCTAACCGTTGCGCCATCCGGACTACCATAAATTCACAAACAATATGAAGAGAATAAAGGAAATACGAGTACTATTCCTTTCATTATGCAAGTCCAAATGGATTACATTTTAAGTTAATGGTGCTGCAATGTAATACGAATAGAATTACTTTCTAATTTCGTTTGTATTGGAACATCGAACTGGACTAAGGCGGCTATTACACTATAAAAGTTATTTTACAAATATCTTTGACGCACGATATTTTAAAAGAACTTTTATGGATGATATTAGCCGCCTAAGGGGGAAGGTGCGGACGCTTGTAAGAAAAGTGCTTGAAACAAGCAATGTTCATATCGCAAATCTTTTCTTAGGCGGTTATTGCACTATAAAAGTCCTTATCTTATAAAAGATATTATAAGTGTCACCATACACTGTCGAACTCGGACACGAACCTAGTACAAGTAGACCGGTTTTCTTCACACTTATGTGAAGTGTATGTGTGTGTAATAGCCGCCATACATTATCTGATCCGTCGTCCGATCGATCGGCCGATGGATCGCCACAAAATATCTGCCGATCTCCACTGCACACACACTGAGCGATTTTCGTGCGATGCGATAACGAATGACAATTCAAAAAACCGGTTATGATTCACTCCCAATCCAACCTAGATTCATTTTAGTTAACTATTTGGATGTGTGTGGTATTTTCGTATACCACATATTTGATATTTCAATTGCAGTGCCATTTAAATCATAAGAATCCTTTTAATTTCATCATTTAATAATTTGGTAATTTGACATTCACTTGCGATAATCACATACACTACCCAATCGATCGTCACCGATCGATCGCACGGTAATCGCACTAAAATATCGGCAGATCAAAATTGATCGCCCGATCGGTGCGATTTCCACATACACACGCCAATCCGTCGGCCGATATTGATTTCGGGCGACGGATCGGCCGATCGATCGGTGTGTGTATGGCACGTTTAAGAGGACATTTTGTATCAGGTTCGTGTTCGAGGTATTTGTAAAAGAACTATTATAGTGTAATAGCCGCCTTATAGCCGCCATACATTATCCGATCCGTCGCCCGATCGATCGGCCGATGGATCGCCACAAAGTATCTGCCGATCTGCACTGCACACACACTGGACGATTTTCATGCGATGCGATAACGAATGACAAGTCAAAAAAATAGGTTATGATTCACACGCAATGCAACCTAGATTCATTTTTTTTAACTATTTGGATTTGTGAGGTATTTTCGTATTCCACATATTTGATACTTCAATTGCAATGCCATTTAAATCATTAGAATCCTTCAAATTTCATCATTTAATAATTTGGTAATTTGACATTCACTTGCGATAATCACATACACTATCCAATCGATCGTCACCGATCGATCGCACGAAAATCGCACAAAAATATCGGCAGATCAAAATTGATCGGCCGATCGGTGCGATTTCCACATACACAGGCCGATCCATCGGCCGATATCGATTTCGGGCGACGGATCGGCCGATCGATCGGTGTGTGTATGGCACGTTTTAGATTTTAATTCCAAGCAACTTTAATATAATATTATTTTATTGAAATCTATTTTCAATAAGTGAATATTGGAATCTAATGCAAAATGACTTGTGAAAGAAAGTGTTTCAAGATTTCGGAAATCTTGAAACCTAATAATAAAATAAAAGCTGCCCGTAGACACCCCCCCCCCCCCCCCCCCCATTAGTTATAATGAGTTCTAGAAGGTACTCAACTCGGCTGTTTGTGTCAGTGTTGCCCCAAATTGTGTGATGGGCATTTGCATCACAACCGATCAGTAGGGGCAGTTCTCTTCCCCTGCATTAATCGATGAGCCTACATAGCTTCGAAGATGGAATGTCATTGTCTCTAGGAAGGTAGTCCTGGTGCTTTAGTGCCACTGGTCGAACCAATAGCTGCCGAAAAATCATGACTCTATGTCAATATGTTCAAGAGTTATGGTTATACACTTGAAAAGTAGTGCAATACGGCGCACTTTACAAGGAAAGCACGCTTTGTTTCCAATCGATCGATCTAATTTTTAAAGGTCGCCACATACGACAACCATTTTTGTCGCGAGCATACATCGAACCACGTCAAACTCATAGAAAAAATCTCATTTCCACCGTTCTTTGATATTTGATGATTCGATGGAGGTTCGGTCGTGGTTCTGCGCCATCATATGTGGCGACCTTAAGGGAGAGTATAATATGATTCCAAGCATTCATCTATCCTTGATTAGGGGTTTTCACGGTTATTCGATTAAAAGTTATAGATCCATTTTAATCATTTGAGATTTATAGGGGAGGTAGGAGTTTCTTCAGTTAGATCATGCCACTGATTTGTATTGGATTGGAATTGCGATAAATTCTTCTAATTTTCCGCCACTAGAAACTTTTTACCACTGGCGGTCTGCCAACGGACCAAACATGACGGCGTTCAATTATTAACCCCCACTTCATGACTTTCAGATTTAGGGGCCTTGTATGATTTTCAGATAACTTTTAAGTAGCGTTTACACTTGCCAGTAGACCGTGCAAGTACGTACATTTTACAGGCATTGCAAGTGCCTTGCAAGTAACTTGCAAGCTGTCACTTGCATATGTGTAAACACCCGTGCCTGTGAACTGCCAGGCCAGTAAACCCGCACGGCGCCTTGCAAGTAGCTGGCCTCCCGGGCCAATTGATTTCCTACAGGCATTCCAGTAGACTTGCGAACATATGTTTGCTGTCATTGGTACGCCAAAAAACGATCAAAGATCAATGTCGCCTGCAACTGAATGTCGCAATGGTAAATACGTGATAATCAAATTGACACTCAAGAAAAAAATCCCAGCCAACTTTCAACTCGAATTGTGTGTGTAAACACCTACTGGCACACGTCATGCAAGCAGCTACACGCAAGGCACTTGTCGACAAGTGTACAGGCATGCCGGTGCACTGACAAATGTAAACGAGCCATAGCCCCATTTGAAATGCGGTACTAGGCCGAAAATTTGGGATTAGGTTGACGGATGTTCTGTTCAGTGTTTTGTTTTGCCAGAGTCATATTTAGTATCGGTCGGTATAAACACACAACGAATTAGTACTAACCCTAATAGAGCTAATTCACTGGCGTAGCTGCAGACTCACACTGTTGCTAGTCAAGTCGTTTGAGGCTGCATGTTGAGACGCTCCATATTTTGCAATCGACTTGCCTTATACCCCACATAGAGGGAGCGATCCGTCGCCCGATCGATCGGCCGATGGATCGCCACAAAATATCAGATGATCAAAATTATATGGAACTGCCAAAAAAATCGTCAACGATAGGCGCATACATAGGCCGATCCATCGGGCGATGTAGTTACGCTTCCTCAAACGAGCAAAAACTTGCACAAATCAAAATCACTGTGGTTCAGAACTCTGCCAATGGTTTGGAAATTTGCTTTACCGTAAACCCATAAAAACTGCATACAGACCACAGAGAATAACTATGGAGGCGCAATCCGCATATACTCAACACTAAACTACTTGAAGCAATTCCAGTCGTAAAAAGTAGAGAGAGAGACACACGCCCTCCACTGCGCAACACCCACGCAGTCTATATAAAAAAAGCACAGGTAGCACGGAAGATGTCATCCCCTCTCCTACTTTTCCAATTGGAACAATAACATTCCAGTCTGTCTCTCTGCCGCGGAACACCCGCCCGGTCTATATAGAGCAAAAGAGATGTCAAATTTTCATCCCCCTTCCTACTTCCTCACTTGTGCCGAATTGCGTCGTTTCTCTCGCTCTTTTTCACTTCCTCATATACTCTCTCTTCAAAGATACAGACAGAATGCATGAGTGCGATTGTCCCTTTGAAGAGAGAGTATATGAGGAAGTGAAAAAGAGCGAGAGAAACGTAGCAATTCGGCCCAAGTGAGGAAGTAGGAAGGGGGATGGAAATTTGACATCTCTTTTGCTCTATATGGACCGGGCGGGTGTTCCGCGGCAGAGAGACAGACTGGAATGTTATTGTTCCAACTGGAAAAGTAGGAGAGGGGATGACATCTTACGTGCTTCCTGTGCTTTTATATAGACTACGCAGGTGTTGCGCAGTGGAGGGCGTGTGTCTCTCTCTATACTTTTTACGACTGGAATTGCTTCAAGTAGTTTAGTGTTGAGTATATGCGCATTGCTCCTCCATAAGTATTCTCTATGGATTGTCCTCATATGGAACTTCACTCGCAAAATTGTGAAATAGTCGGCAGAACTTTGAAAAAAAAAAAAAACAAAAAAATGTTCAAAGCCATTTGAAAATGGCACTCATCTAATCTGTCAGTTCATCGTTTTGAGGGGTTCACGATCAAGCAAATTTCCAAACCACTGGCAAAGTTCTAAGCCACAGAGATTTTTGTACAGAAACTTGTGAAAATGTTTCCTAGTCTGATGAGCTATACTGGACATTCGCGGATGGTCGAAGCCAAATTTTCCTTGGTCGAAGCCAAAAACACTGTTGAGAGAGAAATTTTGGCTTCGATTAGGAAAAATTTGGACTTGGACCGTCCGTGAATGTTCAGCATTAGGCAGTTGAACTTTTCAAATGTATACATTTTCTTTTCCTTTTTTACTTAACGGTAATAATTAAGGCGGCTATTACACTATAAAAGTTCTTTTACAAATATCTTTTATGAAAGCTATTTTCAAAGAACTTTTATAGTGTAATAGCCGCCTAAGAAAAGATTTGCGACATGGATGTTGCTTGTTTCAACTGCTTTTCTTATATGCTTGCACACCTTCCCCCTTTAGCGGCTAATATCATTCATAAAAGTTCTTTTGAAATATCGTTCGTCAAATATATTTGTAAAAGAACTTTTATAGTGTAATAGCCGCCTTATTGTTGCTAGAGAGGAAATTAATCCAGATTTTAATCTTCAACATATTTTTATTCTTTTTTCTACATACGTATAAGCATTAGCTGCGAAGGTTGATGAAGTTATTATAAAAGATTCTATTTACTTGCATAATTTTTGAATTGGAGTTGATGGTAATTTGATATTATAAGCCCAATGTTGTATTTTTGCAAATCTTTATGTTTTAATTTTCAGGCTATTAAATAAGATATATTAAAGTATGACAATTTACGTTAATAATTTATATCCAATCCAGAAAGTAAAAGAAAATGATTATTGTCACTTTTTATGTATATATTTATGAAAGAGAATAAAAAATTTAATTTTGATACATTTCAAGTGGATTTAAAAAAAAAATATCTACTATCTAACAAAAACAACAAAAAAGGCAATTCAAGTCGTGCGGTCTAAACGCGGTCAATGTTTGAAGAATATATTCCCAGAAAAACAACAATTAATTTAAAATTTTATGGAATTTAATTTACATTCAAGAAAACTTAGCCTACCCTAAAATGACGTCTGCAGAAGCTGTGAAGATGCTCCTCGTTAGCATATACTTTTCTTTCTTTTTTTTGTATTGTGCTTTGACTAGAATGTGCCTTGTTCCTGATGTCACCGCTGAGAGCCAGAAGTCCACAAGTGAGGCTACTCGTACAATCATAGTCGGTTGGCTAATCCCTAATGGAATTGTATTGCCAGTATAATACTTTTCACCTTTTATACACCTGCCCTGGCCTGGCCGTGAGAAGGCGCGACTCCTTTTCTTCCATTTGGAAGACTTAAGAAATACGAGCTCGTTCAGGATCTATCGATTTATTGCCAGCTTTGCCTGGTATGACATAGGTATATCCTGATGGGTGCCACGACGGAACCATTTAGTGGCCTATGTGTACTTTGTTACTCAGATCAAGTGATCTGGCTCCAGTGTAAACCCAATGTTAACCTAATTTACATTCACAAAGGTGGACTCGATTTCTCTGGGGACACATACTTTATGTATGTCTGCTACAGACAGTGGACTAGCGCCAGACATCGCGGCGGATGGCTAACGCCGCGTGACCGTCATCTCAATGTTTTTAAAATTAGATTAGCTCCGTTGCAATTAGTTGAAGATGCAACTTGTGAGATGAAATTTGTAGGAAATCGTGTGCTCTACATAAATCGAGTTTATATATTTCGCGTTAAAATGGACTGGGACGGACGGAGTTATAGGCGAAAACTGATAATAGTGCCAGTTTCTCCAAGATGGCGGGATAGGATGGGGGGGGGGGGGGGGAGAGTGACACGAATTTGGATTCCTATACAACATACCATAAGTTCAGAACGACCACATCTCACGCCAACCCCCCATATTTGGTCTTTTTTCTTCAGCTACTATGTGATCTGTGGATATATTGTCGGTGCCAATGGGTGGGTTCAGAAGTTTAGAAAATCACACACACACGGTTCCGCAACCGCTCGTGAGCAGTGTGTGATTTTGGGTAATTTCTTAACCTACCCATCAGACAACTGTGCCGTAAACACCGAGATCATGATATTTTTGTCTACTTTGACTGGGCTATACACATATAGTCTCATCTTGGGTGTAACTTTTCACTATTGGGTATAACCAGCTGACACGTTAAATGTCAAAGTCATTCTCAGCCGAGTGTCGTATGGAGTTGTTGCCCTCTGGGTCGCTGCGATTCGAAATTTATTATTAGTCAGCACTCCGTATCAGCATCGTAATCTTTGGCACAGTATTCTTTATCTTTATCATCAACCGCCATAGTGCCCAAAACTCCTAAAATGGCATCGGTGAGTTCAACCCCACATTTTCGTTTTCCATTCCGTCTCATCCGACTCTCTCACATATTCAGGTGGACCCAAAAACCCGCCTCGAGGACGAGAAGCGTGTCATTCCGCCTGCCCTGCGAAAACTTCTCGAATACGATGTGAAGGCGACAAAGAGTTTCGTTGCATTTTTGCTCAATCTGACGCCCATGCGATCCTTTCGAACGCATTGCAAGTTCCTCGAGTATTCGTGTCATGGAATCGTTTGGCTTGCCGGCTGGTTGGCCTTTTGCTGGACCATAGACAACAAGGACCTGTATCAGATGCAAGTGAACATGATGGTGGGATTGTTGCTGGACATTGTGTTTGTCGGACTTATTAAGGCGGCCACGCGACGGAGGCGACCCTCCGTCAATGACGACATTTTCGAATTCGGACCGGATAAGTTCAGCTTTCCGTCCGGGCATGCATCGCGAGCCTTCTACCTTTTGGGATTCTTCACCATGCTCTCGCCACTACCGATTCTATTCTGGCCGCCCTTATTCGCATGGGCCACAAGTGTAGCGGTCTCGAGACTAATACTCTTGAAACATCACATCCTTGATGTCGTGGCAGGCGTTTTGCTCGGACTGTTTGAGTGTCTTGTCGTATCCGTGCTGTGGTTCGGGCCGGAATTTTCAGCCTGGATTATGAGATCCATATCGGAAGATGGCGTTCCAGGAGGACCGGAAAGTGCATGAGTGCAGGGTTTGTGGTCGCTTTGTTGTTTTTGTGGGTTTTTGTTTGAGAAAAAAGATTGTATTTTACCAAATATTTAAATGGAAACACATATTGTGATGTAGTTATTAGATGAAATTGTGAATTTTTTGTTTAAAATAACGATCCCATTAAGGCGTCCAGCCAAACGATGTTTTCAGGGACAATCATCGGTTACAATAAAGATAAAAATGTTTTGAAAGAAAATCTATAAGTTGTTTGTCGTTTGGTAGGTCTCATTGGAGCAGTGACAAACGCCGTTCAAAATGGAAAACGTAGCCGACGATAAGATAACATCAACAAATATTTTACGAAGACTGCACATACACGAGATATGAAGATTTGCATTGAAGGGAAGCTCAGAGAATGCGTTACTGTTTAAATAACTTATAGACAGTATAAGACACACATTTCGTTGCAATATTTGTTAAAGTTTGGGCCGTGATTGATGTTGTTGTGGTAGCGATGCTTCAAATACTGCAGTTCTTCTTGCATCGAGGGGGTTTGGCAGCTCTTGGCCGTCGAAAAACGGGTCGTTCCGGTACGAAGAACCGGCTGCCGCAGGAACGGGCCGTGATTGATAAAACGATGCGGTGTAAACAGATGCACAATTTTCAGTCTGGTCTGCAACTAACACTGATTAATGGCTGCGTACCTTGGTGACTTCAATGCTCGCTATGAACTCTGGCATTCCAACGTTAACAACAACGCCAGGCATATCAGTAGCAGAAGAACTTGGTGCTTCAAATTTCTGCCCACTGAATGAAGACACTCTCCTTCGTATTACTTACTCTGCACTGTAACTGGATTTCTCCCCAAGATCACCTTGTAATTGACTATTTGGTGGACATCCGAAGATTCCCGTGGGGACGGAGCCTAAGGTGGCATGGTGGCCGTGAAGGTCGGGCAGTGCCATCTGGCGAAAGAAAAGGTCCCTCAACGAGCTAAGCAACGGCCTATGCTTGCTGTAGCTCAGTTTGGGAGACGTGGGCGGGGTTTTTGCCGCTCGTTACCCCTGTCCTTTACGTATTAATAAAAATTCATAGACCTGGGAAGACAACACAAATGTGGGAGGCAAAAATGAGGAATAATAAAAAAAATTTAGTGATAAGGATGGAATGGTTGGCGGACGGCGCAGATGCCCTCGCCTGGGAGTCCGGGTGTAATGGGCCTATGGTTTCGTACCACCGACAGATCATTACTCATCAGGTGCTGCCTATCAAAGACCACAACAAGCTCCTTGCGAAGCAATATTTAGTAGACTACTACCGAAGGGAATAACTCCCATGTTATGGACAAGATACCACCACCAAGACATGTTCGACGTGATCTGAGGGACCTTCAACTTGATGTGCAGGCATATAAAAGAAGTCCTTTCACGATGATGCCTACAAAACTGTCATCGCATTACTTCATCAGCAAGAGGTGCATTCATCAATAACGGGATTAAAATCTAATCCAGTACTTTTGGTGCAACCACCAGCCATATCACCTGACGAGAAGAGGCTTCCTAGACCCACCGGGACAACAATTGCCCAACTTCGATCGGGCTGGTGTTCACGGCTCAACTCATATCTATCCCGTATTGATGAAAACGTCCAAAACACCTATCCAGCCTGCAACGGAACACCTCACGACGTTGACCACATTATCACGCGCCCAGCTGCATCCACACAGCTTACTCCTAGGTCGTTCTGGAAAAACCCCATTGAAGCAACTACATTCCTCGACCTTGACACCGAGGAGCTTGAAACGGAATTAAACATGTAACACACACCGCAACTCTGACCATCGCTACAACTATGTACCATCAAGCGCTTCGCAGCGCTTGAGTCTTAGGAACGCAGCCATTGACTGTACATACTTAACTTGTCTAGTTTTTATCAGCTTAAGTTTTCCGCCAGTCCCTTTCTTCCCGTTAGTGGAAATCCTTCTATTCAACACGAAATTTAGCCCGAAATAAAGTTCAGCTGATCCAACAAAATGACATGCCCCAAAAAATTCAATAATTTCCATTTGAACAACAGATTCATACTTTATTAAATTATCTACTACAAAGTGTACATATCAACGGCCTTTGGAACTAATCTAACTTTGATCGGTCGCACCTCGTACGGTTCATTGTCAATCGAATAAAATATTTCCTTATCCTCTGAGCTCAAATGTTCCGGAATTAGCTCCACCGTTCTTGCTAAAATCTTATCTTTAACATGGACTTGACTGGTTCGAATACGATTCCAACTTTTCGAAATAAAATCAAAACCACCCGGCACCGTCTCACCAATATTGATCTTAAGACTGGGCACGTTGTTGTTGTCGTCGTCGCCTGAATCATTCTCATCAATCGAATCGACTGAAACGATCACTTCTGAAGGATCTATTTCACTCGATGTCAAATTTGTGCAATTTTCATTATGAATTTTCGAGTATTGGGGAACTTGAGCGCGAGACTGATTTACACTGAAACGTGGAATGAATCGTGACCACCAACGTCCTGTCGACAATTGAATTGGTTCCGGGTCGCGTTCGTAACAATTTTTACAGCCGCTACACGGAGGCGTGTATTTGATTTGTGCTTTGCATTGCCACGTCAACTTATTGCCAAATGCATTGAATAGTGACGCTGCATAATCTCGGAATGGTCCCAGATACCAGTATTTGTCCTGAAGAGCGTGAGCGTCCCGAAAAGCACCCCACTGTATTGATCCGAGCGCGTATATGGGTTTGGGCGGTGCACTTTGATTCTCTTCGTCCGGAACGACTTGAATTTCCATAACATCCTTTTTCGTCGTACGGCCGCGTACCACGGATATAGCAGAAGCTGCGAGACCGCGCACCTCTTCTAATCCGTCCGCGTTGTGTGCAAGATGATAGATTTTTGAAGCAACGGAATTTGTTCGACCCACCGGCAAAACACCGATTGGGCATTTTTCATTTTTCGATCGTCGTAAGAGGCCAGTCACTGCTTCGGATAGGGTGCCATCACCACCGGCGACCAGAATTGCACCGGGCAGTTGATTGAGTTCTTCGACGTAGCGTAGTGCATGTCCTTCGGAATCGGTTTTTACGATGTCAACCAGAAAGCCGGCTAGGTGTAAAACAGGTTCACAGTATTTTTCAAACTGAAATGTGAGTGTTAAGATCGTTAAAGAGCTTTTTTAATGAACCTGATCATGAATTTGATTTCTTACCGATTTCTCTGCTGATCTTTTATTGGCTGCAGGATTTAAAATCACCAAAATTCTTTTTGGTGGAACTGTCGGGTCCGGTGTTATGACTTCACCATATTTTACGGCTTCTTCGCAATGTTTTCGCATAAGACAGTTGATCCTGGAATTCAATAATAATTTATGTTAGTTAATAAAAGTATATTGAAAGAAATGTGCGGCTAATTAGTTTGGTAATGGTTCTGAAGTGTCCGGGTCCGGTCGCCAATGCTGTTTGATATATTCACCAAAAAACATTTACACGGTAATGTTTAGCGTCAAATTTCCACTTTATAGCGTGATCCATGCAATGGATGAGTCTCGACCCGTCTCAAGTAGAACCACACTTTTCCTCACGGAGACGAAGCTATCTCCTGATCGCACCGTGTCCGACAAAAATACAATTAGAACTCGGTTCGGTGGGGATGATGTGATTGTCTCCCATTGTATAATTGAGTAAATGTATGGCACCCAACAAACAGGCGCGATCCGGCTCGGCGTCGGTGCGGCGATGTGTGTATGAACAGATTTTCGTACCGACATTGTCCGTGAAGATTTAAATATCACTTCCAGTTGATGCGGATATGACGGTCCGTTTTTGTATTATGCAATTCACTCACCCTATGACGACTGTGATACGATTCGAGCTCGATGCGGCGTGGATTCACCACCGAACTAAGCCCGTATCGTAAGTAGCACGACCGATATATTAACATTAATTACCTTAACACCTCTAGTGTCTTGTTGACGTTTCGTTAGCATATAAATTTCGGATGATGCAGTTGCTAGCATACACACCTTCTATCCGTATAGTCGTATTTTATTGGCAGGCTTGGAACGCTGTGTAGTTCCCACAGGTAGTTTTTTTTATTAACGCATCAGTGAAATGAAACCTTGCGCTCTAGAATCAAGCATCGTAGAGTGGCCACCGCAAACTCACGGCTACCGAGCGCGATAAGCGAAAACTATATGCTTGTTCACGTATCTCCGCACCGTGGACAGACCAAGTCCAATTGGCAATTGATTTTGTTCTGGTTTCTGTTGTTGTAGCACAACGCCTCGACGTGGCGTTGAGGGAGTTTGGCAGTTCTTGGCCGTTGTTGATGAACGGGTCGCCCGGTGCGTTGTTGTCGCGATAGCAATGGTTGGAATTTTGGTATGTGAGTGTGCTACATTTTGTCATTTGCCTCGGTGTCAAAAATGGTTGCTTCTACGGGGTACTATTACTACTCCTTGGGTGCAGCTGGGCAATCGAAAACGAGGTCCACATCATGAAGCGTACTATTACAGGCGAAACGTCCCGGCCATTGCGAGACAGGTAGGAGTTAAGACGTGAACACCAAGCTGACCGAAGTTGGGCAAGTGTCGTTCTCGCGGCTTTCAAAAGCCTTCTTTCTTCACGAGAAATGGCTGGTAGTGATGCTGAGAGAACTGCATTTGGACCTATTTCCTAAATTGATTGTAGTTCCTCGTGATGTATTGCTGCGATGGCTGATCTGTATGCGTCGTTTTCAAAGGGAACCCTTTTGTAACTCTGGATATCCTTTTGAGGTACCTCAAATCACGCCTAACATGTCTTGGTGACGGCGGCTTGAGGTTTAAGTTTGGGTGTTCCCTCCGGTAACAACCCACTAGGTATTGTTTGGCAAGAAGCTTGTTGTGGTCTCTTAGGGGCATAATCTTGGTTTCCTGGTGCAGATGGTCCTGGGATGACATCAGCAGACAGCCAGTTACAGTACGGGGAGCGGTATTTTGAAAAGTCTGAATATTTTTCCATTGTGTTACAGAGATTCTGTGAACACATAGGCCACAGATCTTCCGACTGCTTTGTATGTGACCAGTAGTTCTGTCTTTCTCCCAGCTATCGGCCAAGACTTTGAGAATTTTATTCCTACCGCGCATCCTTTCGCACAAGGTTGAGGCATGGGGAGATGACGTGGCCATGCTGTCCAGAGTGACTCCGGTGCGTAGAAACGGCTACCTTAGGAGTTCTGGTGTTCGTCGAACACGGTGCTGTGTCGGTGTCGTATCATTGACGTTTATTTCGAACTCATTACACATAGACCTCGAGTTCATGAAGACATAATTATCTTCTACTGGTTTTATTTTACTACAAAAATTCGGCACTTAAAATTCGACTCACTCATATTTCTCCTTAGCATACGAAACACCATAGGAAAGGGCACCAGTGGCGAACAGTGATTTCTTCCAATGATTGCGAACACCTTTCAGAAATTTGATGACAACCATTTTCAATTGCACAAAATCGACTCGGATCGCTCACATATGGAAATTTTAACTGTTTGATATTTTACGACTAGAGAGGTCCTTTTAAGTAAATTCGAATTAAATATTGAGGAAATTGCTGAAATCGAATGACAACCGGCTGGGAATGTCACGAACAGCTGTTACGTCGGTGACACACGGTGCAGAATGTGGATCTTGTTTAGAGAATGTGTACACTTTCGTCGAAAATTTTCGTGAAGTACATGATCGCCTCACATGAACGCGCACAACCATCTATCACTACGTTTATATCGCGGGACTATCTTCGAGATCTAACTACATCGATCTATTATTATTATTATATTCTGGGGGATAGCCGAAGCAGACCACTAACGTTTGGGTCCCTTTTCGCCCCCTCCCGGTCATCAGTGGCTTCCAGATGTCGACTGATAGTTGTCGACCTCTTTCTTCATCACTGAGTCCCGTGTTATTGCTAGCATTTGTTGAGTTCACTCATGGCTTCCACACTTATCGTGTGCTTGCCTGTGATCCTCAACCTCGTGCTAGCCAGTGCTGGACATTCGCACACAATGCCTGCGTTCACGTTCCGCAACGTTGTAATTGCGGTAAGGATTTTCCCTCCACCCAACCATTAATGCCCGGTTCACATTATTCCAGTAACCAATCCAGTCCAGTAATCCAGTTCAGCGCTGGACTGCTACTGGAATAATGTGAACCGGCACTGGAAAGCAATTCAATCCAGCAATCCAGTCCAGCAATCCAGTCCAGTGACTGGATTGTCGGTCTACTTTTTGATTCCAGCTCGCCCAAAAATCATTGTTACTATAGTTACCAAATCAACAACACACTCGCCAGACTACTGGACTGGAATCATGTAGACGATATGATCCAGTCCAGCACTGAACTGGATCGCTGGACTGGATTACTAGACTGGAATAATGTGAACCGGGCATAAACTCTTAACCCGAACGACTTGTTTTGCAGTTGTCATGTATTAAACACCTGATAGCCGATTCGCTATTGAATTTCGAACAAAACTTCAATTAAATTCGCGACGGTTTCAGGAAAAATGAACAACACTGCAAAATCGCCACAAATTTGTGTTGCTCCGGTGTAAATAGCCACACAAGACGCCATGTAAAAATCAAGAAACCGAAAACGAAAACCCACACCACCTGGCAGTCATATGCAATACGTCAACTAACAACTGTCAAATACGCTAATACCCCTTACCCCCTGGTTGACCGGAAATTAACCAGGAAAAATTTCTGGTTAATTTCCCCGATATGTGGTAGATCAAACGCAAACTGAAACGGACCGTCCACGAGCAAAATCAGTCGAACTGTTTGCATTTGCGTTTAAAACGTTGCGCGACCTGAACCCACCCAATGTGTGCTGCCGTCTCGGCCTCCTCCAGGCATAGCCTGCAAACGTCATCTTCCTCGATTTTCATCTTGGCCAGATGAGCCTTAAAATTACCATGCCCTGTGACCAAGGCAGTTATCCAGCTTAGGGTACTCCGTTTATAACTGAGTACCTTTCTCGCTTCCCTGCCTAAGGGGCTGGTCATTGCATTCCGAGCTTGTTTACAAGTCACTACGTTTAGACCGCGGGACTATCTTCGAGATCTAACTAAATCGATCTAACTCTCGACGATATAAACGTATCGATTTAGTTAGTTTTGGACTTGGCTTATCTCTACTTGCGACGCGGAACTGGGCTAAAAAAATTGGGACTATGTCGCTGTCATCGCTAATGGCCACGTTTAGACCGTGGAACTAAAAGGCGATTTAACTAAATCATTTTAGTGTTAGTACTTGTTGGTGGAGTGTTTATACCGACCATACGGAGAGGTACTTCTTCTTCTTCTTTCTCCGTTGACAGCACAGATAAATTTTACAGGTGTAAATTTTACGACAGAAAAAGACTATTTCCTGCCCGTGATCACGCATAGTTTTCCTGAAATTGCAAACAAAGCAAACGCCGAACAAAAAAAACGACAACAAAGGAAACGTCCACCACCGAGTCAACATTAGCGATGACAGCGACATAGTCCCAATTTTTTTAGCCCAGTTCCGCATCGCAAGTAGAGATAAGCCAAGTCCAAAACTAACTAAATCGATACGTTTATATCGTCGAGAGTTAGATCGATTTAGTTAGATCTCGAAGATAGTCCCGCGGTCTAAACGTAGTGATTGTTGACTCGATGGTTGACGTTTCCTTTGTTGTCGTTTTTTTTTTGTTCGGCGTTTGCTTTGTTTGCAATTTCAGGAAAGCAGTGCGTGATCACAGGCAAGAAAAAGTCCTTTTCTGTCGTAAAATGTATATCTGTAAAATTTATGTCCTGCCAACGAACGGAGAAAGAAGAAGAAGAGGTATCTCTCTCCGTATGGTCGGTATAAACACTCCACCAACAAGTACTAACACTAAAATGATTTAGTTAAATCGCCTTTTAGTTCCACGGTCTAAACGTGGCCATTGACTAGCTCCTGTCATCTTTGTTGATGTATGGAGTCCATCCACTCCCCAACCTTCGCTCCAATTATGCCGTTCCCCAGAGCAACTCTGGGTTCTGGGCCAATTAAAGTTGCCGCAGATCCTTGTTTTGCTAGGGCATCCGCCGCCTCATTTCCTGTTGTACCTATGTGTCCTTTTACCCACATCAGCGTAACCTCATTTTCTGAGGCATACGTGTTGAGCTTCCGGACACACTCTAGTACCAGTTTAGAGTTTATGTTCGTCTGCTGCATGCGTCTGATCACCGATTGGTTGTCCAGTGCAATAAGGATTTTCTTCCCCCGCACCTGACCTTCAAGCAGGTGGTCCAACGCATGCAACAAGCCAAGCATCTCTGCCTGGTATACGGACACATACTCTCCTAGACTGCGCACATGCTAGGTTTAGCTCTTCAGAAAAATCGATTCAATGGAATATAAAATTTTCAAACAAAGACAAAAAAAAAACGTTTTCAAATCACTTAACCCGCTCAATTTTATACGTCACTCGTACAATCCACTGATCCACAATCCAATTTGACAGCCCACCACAGAGAAGAGAGAGATAAGGAAGGCTAGTTACAATCTATGTACAATACTTCACTGAAGCAATTTTACCTCATTCCGTCTGCTGAAAAGTAAACAGAGAGACGCGTGCCCTCTACTCCGGAACACCCACGTGGTCCATATAGTACCGAACCAACCTGTCAAACTCACATTCCCCAATTCCATCTCATTCCCCCAACGATCTATATTCTTTCATAGTAGCATTTCCCTGGAACATCCGCCCCGTCCATATAGTAGGAGAACCAGGCCAAAACCAATTTAAAATTTGGTAGCGCTCCATTGATATACAAGAGAAGGATAGAGACAAAAGCTATATGTGACTGTCTGTGAAAGTAACCAAACTGTTGTTTTCCTTTTTTTAGCTGCGATCAGCTGTTCTTAGTTTCGATTTCGTGGGATGACATTTCTCGCCGGTCATTTTGTGCTGAACACGAGATTGCTGTGAAAAATTACATTTTTTCAAGTGAAAACTCTATTAGTTTTGTGAAAATTACATCAAGAACTGTAAAGTGTTGTTTATGTGTTCACTTAGTGGCCTATTTTAAGTGAGACAAGCTACTAATCCCATTAATTTTGGAAAATGGAGTGTGCTATGGAACATTGCCACAACAGATGGATTTCCAGGAAAAGTGGAGTTTCATTTCACAGGTAAGTGTCCTGATTTTGTATCGCTATTAAGTGCATCGTCGCTCTACGTAGCTGAAATGCTTTTAGAACAAAGATATTCCCCGGTAAGTAAGTGTTTTTGTTCGTGGTCCGCGGGTAATTAAAATCTGAACACTTGGGTTATCAGCTGCTTAGTTTTGATTCAGTAGCGCAGCCTTGAAAGTGCAATGTGTGGGTGACCTCTTGAGAGAAGTTGCATAAAACGCAAACGCCACTGGAAAGATGTGATAGTGGTCGTGTAACAACCACATCTAAGCGAATGGTTACCAAAATTTTCCCTTTGTCTACTTCCTGGTCTCCCTATTCCTTGTAGCGCTCCCATTTGTCTCCCAATTTTGCACATAATTACAACATTTGAATATATAACTAACAAAGGAGTGGGTATATGCCTGCCAAACCATACAAATTGACAGCTTGAAAATGGGACGATCTTCTTCTTGAAAAAGACGAGAGCTGGGAGAGTAAAGTTAACGGTTTTAAGATTGTCATTTTCACGTGTTGTGCATATGGCTGTCAAACGCTTTGTGCAAAAAGTGGTAAAAAGTAAATACGGTTGAATTCGCGAAAGTTTGGAGCCGGTTTTTGTGTGTATAGAGCCGCGATTATGTAGAGAAGACACTAGTGAAATTTCCGGTAGGACAAATTGGTGCGGTAGTGAGTTGTGGTAAATTGAAATGCCTCGTCGGTGACTGCAAAAATAACCAGCGTATCCCTAAGACGGGGGTGTCTGTTTATAGGTAAAACATTAAATATTTAGATGTGATGTGCGCGTTACTTGTTTTTGTGAGTTCTCTGTCAGAAAACCGATATTAAAATGTTTGTTTTCGTTTCTGACTCCCCGCTGTATATATAGCTGTCAAATATCCACGTCCTATTGGTGGTTGGCATTAATAGTCCCGTTCTTTCTCTCTCCCATGAAAAACTAAACGCGCTCTTCTCTCGTCCCATAAATTGAGCCTATGGGCCACTCCAGAAGTTCCTCTGAGGTTTAATCTATTACAACTGCTGTGGATAAGATGGTGACTAGTTAATTATGTCACTCTGACATTTGCTTACAACTACATCTATTGATGAAACATGAAGTTTGGTGAATTTACATGAGAAGAATTAATCAATCTATGTTCTTCACTGAAGCAATTTTACCTCATTCTGTCTGTTGAAAAGTAAACAGAGAGACACGTGCCCTCTACCCCGGAACACCAGCGTGGTCCATATAGTGCCGAACCAACCTGTCAAACTCACATTCCCCAATTCCATCTCATTCCCCCAACGATCTATATTGCCTGCGTTCATGTGAAAAATTTTCGCTACGGAACGCTACATCCCCTCCACTACACATTTGAGGAGACGCTACCTGTCAACATTTCTTTCGTGATTGAACCGCTACATATGAAATGTCTGACAAACAGGTGACACCGCAAATATTTGACAATTGCCAATTTTCCATCGCAAAACATTTCTTTGGCACATCACGAAACAAGGAAATATCAAATCAAAGACGAGAAGACAGTGAATTTACATAGACGGGGATTCTATTTGCGCTTTTGATGTACACAAACGTCACAACGCACATACCAGCTGCGAATTGTCAAATGTAGCGCTACATGCCCAGAGAGCGTAAAAAATTTCTGCTACCAAGGGGAAGTAACCGCTCCAGAGCGGATGGAAGGAGCGGTTCAATGAAGAAGAAGACACAGGAAGTAGTCATATCGAAAAATTTGGGAACCATTCGCCTATATGTGGTTGTCACACGACCACTATTACATTTTAACAAATGGCGTAGGTGACCATATTTTTGGGGACTGGGAAAATTTGATGCGAGTTACGAAATTTATTAGGCCGGCCGCATCTTGGACGTAGGCAGGGCAGCGCGCACATAGCATTGTTGTAACAATTGTCAAAATCTGAATTTACAACAATAATGCCATGTGCGCGCTGCGCTGCCCTGCCTACGTCCAAGATGTGGCCGGCCTTATTGTTGCAAGTATGAATATTGTTTAAAGTTCGCAACAGACGATCGATCAAACGTTCGTTCGTTCGTTCACGATCGTGAAATTTTCATCACTTCCACTTTTGTATAAACGTTTTTAGGGCAGATGCAGTCGCTATGGTGCTCAGTTTATTTTATATTAAAATAATATATTCGCCACAGCAATCGTACCGAACCGTTCGTCACTATACGCAATTGAGAAAGTTGTTTCACACTACAGGCGAAATCACTTGATTTGGCGGGTTGTGTGAACCGCAAAATCACATTTGTATGGATCTCACATTTTCATACAAAATTATTTGACCAGATTTGGCCCTTTCTAATTTATTGACCATTAGTAAAAACAAAACTTTCCCACTTTCTTTCACCCACACATCACACTTTAAACGCTACGCCACTGAAACAAAAGTAAATCAGCTGATAACCCACGTGGGCAACTTTTATTTTCATTTGATGGCTGATGGACCGCGCGCAAAAACATTTAGTTTCCGAAAAATATCTTTACACTATGGGAATTTGAAATACATGGAGCGAAACTACACTAAATTTTGAAAGCAATCAGGGTATTTACCTGAGAACCGACACTCAACTTTGTCGAGAATTTCATCTGTTTCGCGCAAACTACAACCGCACACCATATTTTAGTGATATTTACACGGTTTTGCACATTGAATCAACTTACTGAGTACACTAAATTGACACTGAAACATTAATTTACAGTTCCGGTGGCAATTACAATTAAACTAACCGCGTTTTCACTCAAAAATCAATCAATTTTCATTGATATCACACAATTGGATTTCAATCAGCACGAAAATGACGTCTAGAATTGTCATCAAAAGTAAAATTGCTGAAGGTAGCCAAAAAAAGAAAACAACAGTTTGGTTCCCTACACATACAGCACACACATACGTTGGTCTCCATCCTTCTTTTGTATATCAATGGAGCGGTTGCAATCACGACCGGGAGGGGTTGTAGCGCTACGGAGCGCTCCGTAGCGATCCGGATAAAACGAGCGTCGTGAATGCACTCATTCTTTCATAGTAGCATTTCCCTGGAACACCCGCCCCGTCCATATAGTAGGAGAACCAGGCCAAAACCAATTCAAAATTTGGTAGCGCTCCCATTTGTCTCCCAATTTTGCCCATAATTACAACATTCCGAATGTGAATGCTGCCGAGAAATTGCTTCGTTTCTCTCGGGTAATTTCATTTCCTTATTTCTCTCTCTTCTCTGGTCCGCCGCAATCTCGGGAGAGGCTCCGACTTTTGATTAGAATTCGTCGTGTTGACGACATTTCCCGGTATATAAACAAGAATCGCCGCCCGGCTGAGAATTTATTCGTCTCTGACGCGAACTCGTGCGGCAGGATTACGCAGTCTTGTCGCGATTATTAGAGTGCTGTTTTGAAAAGTGCTACTTGTTCAGTGCCTTAGAAGTGGTATTTTGTTCCTTAGAAGTGGAATTTTGTTTTTCGTGTTTCCTTTGCCAGGTCGTCTAAACTGTAAACACAAACATGTCGAGCCGTACCCCGTCCGATGCCCAACTTGAAAATTTCAAGAAAACCGTCAAGGTATGTAAATAATGGGATGCGATTTTTTTCCTTTTTATTTGCCAGAGATGATAACGTGCTTCTTTTTACGGTGAATATGTGTGATAACGTGAATCGTTCGACGCACTTTGCATCGTTACTTGCCAGATTTCGATAGTGGACTCTCTAATCGAACTTTACACACGGGGGACTGATTAGAAGAAAATATTCAGTCCGCAAGCAACAAATGACAACGGCCGAAAAGCTGCGGTCCCAAATATGTTTCGCGAATTACTTATCATTGTTGCTAAAAATATACTACATATTCTCCTCAAATATTCGTACAGTCTTTATGCAGATGGCCGCAATTAAACAAACCCTGCTTTCGGCGGAGGCCGGGCTTCTCTCTGGCATGGTGATAACTTTTTCTGACCTTCTGCTATTTATTTGCCTTTCCATTAGCATTTAGCATAGTCACGGTGCTGCAATTTATATTCTGTTTACAATTTTTTCAATTCATTGGAATTGCATTAGTACGGAGCCCACCGATGACCATTTGGAATAGAATTTGTTAATTACCCCGACTTATCGGCATGTAAATTAACTGCAATCTAGTAATTACAGAGATCGTGGCGTAATCAAGAAACGAATTAATGCGCAATAAGTCGAGCCGGCATTCATGGCTTCAACTCTTGACGGTTACCGGATCTCCTACCTGCTTGGCGCACTTAATAGGGTTGCGATATTTTCCACAAGACGATCACTTTACTAGCCAATAGTGCAGTCATGCGTTGAGCTCTGCATTGAACATATCAAACTTCATAGTTCATTCGCCCTTTGGATCGCCGGCTGAACACCAACACAGATTGCGTGTTGAACAGGTTTCTTAGTTTTCTCCAGATTAAAGTGGGAGTGGCACCTGGCTCTTTACCTGTAAGGCGATGGATAGAGACGTTGCGATAATGGCGCTTGGTTGCTAAGAGTCGCCAAAAATAACCGCGAACTTCGAACGCAAAAAAAAAATATGCTAATAATGTGATAACGCGGGTTTTGTCGTGCAGTTGGAAGCCAGCATTTTGAGGGTTGCAATTTTTGGGTATCTTGTGAAAATTACACAGAAACTCTTTATTTTTTGGGGAAAATATTGGATCGTAGATTTGCCTTTTTAAAGTAAACATTGTAGAAGACACCGGGACTGCACTTCGACCAATGTCGATCCGATTTTCCGTATTCCATTTTCACCATTCAGACAGTAGCCGCACCGCTAGTCGGACTATCCTATTTTCAACTCTCCGTTTATCATACGGTCGCGGTCCCCACAACACTAAAATCAGGAACATGGTCCAGTTCCGATCCAGGCCCAGGTCCGTGGATCATCAGCATCACTTGTCTCAGAAACGGCTATGATCCATCCAGATCCATCAGCTGTCAGACATTCAAATTGAATTTGTTCTCTGCGAATACTGCGACTTCCACAAATTCACAAAAAAAAAAACCAGGCCGAAACGTATATACCCTAGACTTGTACAGATCTAGTGGTGATACCAAAAGTACCAATTGGTAACGACCATATGCATTAAAAGTGAGTTTCCTATACGGCCAGTTTATAGGGGAGGTTGGCAATCATTCAGTAGGATCTTGACCATTATCAAAATCAATTAACTAACCCATTCTACAAATATTTGTCGAATTTTTCAAGTCGCTAGCTTCATTCTATCGAAAGTTATTGCTTATTTGAAGTCGCACTTGTAGAGGAGGTAGGGGTTCCTTGGGTCGGATCTTGCTCATTATTGCCACCAACAAATAAGATCATGCTTCAAAGATTTAAACAAAATTTCAAGCCTCTAGCTTCACTCTATCGGAAGTTATCGCTTATTTGAAGTTTCACTTGTTGGGGAGGTAGGGGTTCCTTGGGACGGATCTTGCTAATCATTGCTACCAACAAATAAAATCATGCTACAAACATTTGTACAAAATTTCAAGTCTCTAGCTTCACTCCATCGAAAGTTATCGCTTATTTGAAGTTTCATTTGTAGGGGAGGTAGGGGTTCCTTAGGTTTGATCTAACCCATCTTAAATACCAACTAACCCGATCTCACTTCAAACATTTGGCCAAAACTTCAAGTCGCTGGCTTGATTCTGTCAAAAGTTATCGCTTTATTGAAGTTGCATTTGTAGGGGAGGTAGGGGTTGCTTGGGTCGGATCTTACCCATTTTCAATACCAACCAAGTAAATCCTATTAGCAACATTTTGTCAAATTTTCAACTCGCTAGTGTAATTTTATCGAAAGTTTTCGTAATTAAAAGAATATTTAATTATTTGAAATTTGTAGGGGAGGTAGGCGTTCCCTTGATCTGATTATGCCCAACTTACTAGAACTTAAGCATCTTCTTACTCCAGGGTTACATGCCAAAAATCAGGTGTCTACGTCAATCGGTTCAAGAGTTATAGACAAAAAACCCGAAAAGTAGGGTAGTGCGGGGTTCTTTGTAAGAAAATTACCGTTAGTATTGAGCTGATCGATTTTATTTTTTTAAAGAAGTAGGAAATTATCTTCACGAGCAATCTGCCAAAGCTAGAGCTTTTTATGTTTATTTAATCGGGAGTTATAGATACATTTATTTATTTTACATATATAGGGGAGGTAGGTGTTCTCTTGGCCTGATCATGCCCATTTTCAATACCAACCAAGAAGATTATACTTCCAACATTTGACAAAAATTTCAAGTCTCTAGCTTCATTCTATCGAAAGTTATCCTGCGAACGGACAGACAGACAGACGGACAGACAGACAGACATGGCTAAATCGAATCAGGAGGTGACCCTGATCATTTATATATATTCATTGCTATACCTCCGGAGCCTCCTTTAAGGTGTTACATATTTTCGTCGTGACAAAAACAATATACCCTATACTAAAAGTCTAGGGTATAAAAATGTCTACAGCACAATTTACACACGACAGCAATTAGAACTGGCGAGGCGGCCGCATAGCTAAAGAACACCACACAACTGAAAACATGTCTGCAGGTATCAGCTGTAAGAATAGTTTGGGTAACATTAACATGGACCGCTAATGGATCGGAAAAAAATTATGATCCGAAAAACGTTTGCTGGATCATGTTCCACTGGATCGGAATCCCATCGGAAAGCGTTTCTAAGAAAATCGGGAAAAAGATCCAAGAATCACAAAACTGATCCGTCGTTGAACCTCGCACATTTGTTATGCCTACTACAGACTGTGGCCCATCGCGGTGGTGACTTTGATCACACACCAAATGTTAATTCAAATATTGTCCGTTCACACAATGGTCTTCGATGGGCCATCAGGAAATTGCGTATATTGGGCTATTGAAAATGAAATCTGTCGCTCTGTGCGTCACGGCAGCTATAATGAAACTTACCACATGATGATGATATTCCATCGACTATTCTGAAACGTATCATAGATGCAGCCCATTCGCAGAATATCAACGTCATTCTCGGGTCAGATTGCAATGCACATCATGTGGTGTGGGGCAGTTCCGACACGAATGTGAGGGGAGAATTGTTCTTCGACTACTTATTGGGAACAAACCTCCTTATTTGCAACGTTGGTTGTGAGCCTACCTTTATCACGAGGTGCAGACAGGAAGTATTAGACATTACTCTTGTTTCGGACAACATACAGCATTTGATACGTGATTGGAGAGTGTCTCCGGAGCATTCGTTCTCTGATCATCGTTATCTTCAATTTAGCTTGGACGAGCAACCTAACAGTAAACCAGTAATTGTAAATCGGAAAAGAACTGACTGGTGTAAGTACAGGGAGTGTTTTTTGAATACATTACCCCCGCTACCTTGTCAGCCAAGCAACACGCAGGAGTTGGATGCAATGGTGGAGACTCTGACGGGAGTGTTCATGAAATCTGCTGATAGATCATGCCCTGCTAGTAGACAAAGAGGCAGGACTAAACCGGCGTGGTGGAGTGCTCAGCTTAGTGAGCTTAGGGCCACATGCCGACGGTGCTTCAATAGGGCTAAATTTTCTAAACAAAGCTCAGACTGGGCAATCTACAAGGGTCAACTCAGCCTTTATAAAAAAGAACTGAGAAGAGCCAAGCGTAGTTCGTGGAGATCATTCTGCGAAAGCATCGATAGTTCCAGCGATACCTCTAGACTTCGGAAGATTCTGTCGACAAACCCAATAACACCTTGTTATCTCTTAAAAGATGACGGCACTTGGACATCCTCAAGTCAAGAGACGATCGAAGTCCTTTTAGACATACATTTTCCGGATAGCTCTTCTGTGGTCTCGCTGGAAACTGTTTCTACAATTAATGTGGCGCCATGCGACTCCGCGTCACTTTTTTCGAAAGAAAAGATCGAATGGGCCATAACCAGCTTTGACTCCTTCAAGTCTGCTGGCCCTGATCGTATAATTCCTGCGGACCTACAGCACGTGCTGGACGTAGTATACCCTTGGCTTGACTCGATTTTTAAAGCCTGTCTTGAATTAATCTACATTCCTCGAATCTGGAGGGAGGTTAAAGTAGTCTTTATCCCGAAAGTGGGTAAAAGCTCTCACGCGAGTCCGAAAGACCTTAGGCCCATCAGCCTATCATCGACTTTGCTGAAAGTATTGGAACGTTTGATTGACATACACTTGCGGAGCACTATTCCAGCGGATCTTCTATCTACCTCCCAGCACGCTTACTGGAAGGGTAGATCCGTAGATACTGCCCTGCATTCTCTGGTGGGTCTCATCGAAAAGTCTCTTGCCTGCAAAGAGTACACGCTTGTGGCCTTCCTTGATATTGAGGGTGCCTTTAACAACGTGAAACCTGAGGCCATCACAGATGCCCTCTCAAACCTTCGGGGGGATGACTCGCTCTGCAGGCTAATATACATGATGCTTACATCACGAATTATCTCCACTAGTCTGGGCACATCATCTGCACGTAGACACGTGAACAGAGGTACTCCTCAGGGTGGTGTTCTTTCTCCCCTTCTCTGGAACTTGTCGGTCAACGGACTGCTTTTGGAACTGGAAGGGATGGGATGCAAAGTTATTGCTTATGCGGACGACATTGCTATTGCCATCTCGGGTAAATTTCCCTGTGTGCTTAGTGGTATAATGCAGAACGCCCTCTCCATCTTGGCGAACTGGGCTAGCAAGGTTGGTGTCAAAGTAAATCCGCTTAAAACGGAACTTGTCCTCTTTACTAGGAGAAACAGCCTACCTTCATTCGAGCTACCATTGATGGAGGGCGCAAGGCTTGTGCTCACTGATAAAGCCAAATTCCTTGGTCTCATCCTGGATAGGAAACTTTCCTGGAAGCTGAACATTCAGGAGCGTGTTAAAAAGGCAACTGTTGCACTATACTCGTGCAAGAGGGCTATAGGGAAGAAGTGGGGCTTACAACCGAAGGTTGTATACTGGCTCTACTTATCGGTTTTGCGTCCTATTCTACTGCATGGGGTTGTCGTCTGGTGGACGGCACTTAGGATTTTAGCTTACAGAACCCTACTGGAGAAGGTCCAAAGATTGGCATGTATTGCCATCACGGGGGCTCTGAGGACTACACCGACCGCTGCCTTGGGCGTAATGTTGAATTTGCTTCCCTTGGACATTTTTGCAGAGCAGATGGCGGCGAGCACGGCTGTTCGCCTTCGCGAAACCGGTTATTGGGCCGCGTCAACCATTGGTCACTCGTCTGTATTGAGGAACTTTGATATTCCCGAAGTGACGGAATATACCTCCCCGAAATACTTGTTCGAAAGGGGTTTTACTAGCTTGATCCCCTCCAGGACTGACTGGTCAGCTGACGCTATTCAGGAATCAGATGCTATTAGCATTTTTACTGATGGCTCTAAGACTGACGATGGAGTGGGGGCTGGCGTATACTCGGAATGGATGGGTCTTAATTTATCGTTCCGTCTCCCGGACTTTTGTAGCGTTTTTCAGGCGGAAATTACAGCAATATCTGAAGCTCTAGCCTGTTTGGCGCAAAACGTCACATCTGCTGGGAACGTTGTGATCTACACGGATAGCCAACCGGCGATCAAATCGCTCAGCTCTGCTTTGGTCAAGTCGAAGACAGTACTGAATTGTCGCAATTCCCTCTTAGAGATGGGTAGACTTTTCAACATTTCCGTGTGCTGGGTGCCTGGCCATAGTGGCTATCCTGGCAACTGTAGGGCCGACGAACTAGCTCGGGCGGGCTCGACTGATGAGACCAGCGGGTTGTTGCGTAGTACTAGCATGCCTCTAGCTGCTTGTAAACTGGCTATTAAAGATGGGGCATATGATAGGGCTAGCACCAGATGGAGCAATGGTAATACCTGTCATGTGGCTAGACAGATGTGGCCCAAACTGGATCCCAAGCGATCCTCTGGGCTGCTAATGTTAAACAGAAATCAGCTGAGAACTGTCATAGGAGTTTTAACCGGACACTGCCTAATTGGGGAGCATGCTAGAAGACTTCGTCTTCCCCACAATGACTTCTGCAGGAGCTGTGGGGACGAAGAGGAGGAGGAAACTATGTCTCACCTTCTATGTACCTGTCCCGCCCTTGCAAATTTTAGGAAGGACCTTCTTGGCTCCTACATTTTCACCGATCTGGATGACCTGAAAGAGGTTAGTGTGGGTCGGCTGCATCGATTCATTGTGTGCTCTGGCTGGTTTGACGAGTGAGTTGGTCTCAGGTTGCTGAGTCTTAGGGGTATCACAACGGATCCAGTGGTGGTCTATGTGTGCTTTTTGCGTTATCTTTAAGCAGCCCTTTCAACCTAACCTAACCATAATGAAACGGATCGTGTACGACAGGAGGTCGGTGATAGTAGCTTTGCGATAATTGTGTAGTAGTCCGTCAACTTAAATCAGCTGGTTAAAGTTGTCTACGCGATGGGCCATTACGTGGAGGAAAATGGCTCTCGAAGTCGTTTGTGGCCATCCCATTGTCCATCGCTGTTGACAGTAATGAGGGTTACGCATCATTGGCCACTGAACACCATCCGCCCGTCCTCACAATTGTGATAGCTACAAATGGCCGGGGATGGGATATTGTCTGTAACAGACGCTAGTTATCGTGGCGCCAAGAACGACTGACTCCATTTCACTAATTTCGGCCGGAAATGAACCGGTTTGCAGTTTTTTTTTGGTCAGATCGACCCCCTCTTACCAGGTACAGTACGAACTCGGTTATTGCAACACTTGGTTCCTGCCACTCCTCGATTTTTGCAACACTTAATGGCCTGGTTACACAATACGAGTTGCTGACCTGACAGTGGACAGCTACTGCACGTGTGAACTCGCATGACAGTAGAATCGAAAAATGTTGTAGTAATTCGGATGCGAGTATAACCGACTCGCACATAACAGTACTCGTATGATGCGGCCACACGGTGCGAGTAACTGCACTTCAGTAACTGACTAGGCCAGCTCGGATACTAGCTCGCACTGTGTAACCAGGCCATAAATTTCTAACAATGACTGCGTTTTGGCGAGCGGATCAGGAACAGACTTCTCCTCGACATGCTTTCCCCTCCGGTAGAATATGCACGGACAACTGTCAATGGTTCCGTTTCCGTTTTGAACCGTGTCGACACTTTCATAGATACTTTGCGGAAACGCTACGTTTTCAGACACCGTTACCTGAATTTTTGAGAAGGGGAAAAGTATCACGATTTTTTTCCGATCCGATTACCCCTTCAATGATTTCTAGAGTTTTGACAGTTCGCTCTTGACAAGTTCTGTCACAACAACTCATTGTTGGTGTCAAAGTGCATATAGTGATCGTAAAGTCTGTCCTCACTCGTCACTTTGTTTGAAAATTGTGTTTAAAAGTGTAAATATCCCTTATTAATTAGCGTATGTTTGTGTGAGTGTGCAAATTCTCAATTATATTTAAAGCATTTTATGTACACTACATAGCGTGCACAAGGAACAACTTCCATAGCGGTAAAATTTGTATGGACAACTGTCATGAAAATGTTCCCCTACGGATCAGAATAATTTTCAGATCCGGAGGTGAACACTTTCATGACAGTTGTCCGTACATATTTTACCGGAGGGGAAAGCAAATGGGGAGAAGTCTGTTACTGATCCGCTCGCCAAAACGCAGCCATCGGCTGCGTCCTGGGAGACTTACAGGATCAGACAATTTGACAGTAACAGAGATGTGAAGTATTGTATATCCGTAAGTTGAAGAGAGAGTGTCGCTTATCTGAGAGGATCTTTAGATGGGAAATATACCGGAAAAATTTGTTGGTTCGTTTTCGTTTCTCCAGCCTATGATTTCTAAACAAATACATCTACCGGCCTCTCTCTGTCTCTTTCGCTCTAGTGCAATTACTAAGAAACAGGCAAAACGAAAATTGGTTGGTTGTCATTCTGCTCTCTCGTGTGCGTCGAATGTGTGAATGTTTCAGTTAAATGCGTCTCTCTTTCACTTACGGATACACAATGCTTTGCCATCTCTGTTGCTCACTGTCATTTCCTTAACCGGTCAGGCTTTCAGGACCGCGACCATTGGCTGTGTTCCTGCGACCGAGTCAGATTTTGACATTTCTCGAATTCTCATTCATATGCTTTCCCCTCCGGTAAAATTTGTACGGACAACTGTCATGAAAGTGTTCCCCTTTCGGATCTGAGAAGTATTCTGATCCGGAGGGGAACATTTTCATGACAGTTGTCCATACAAATTTTACCGATATTACTTTCAACTTTACAACAAAGTTTCTGAAGTCTGAAAGTCAAAGATTCTGGTCGACGTAGGTTTTATGATATTACGCCTGCTTTGAAAAACGAATAAGCGGAAATATAGTACATAATTGACTCCACACTGTAATTATAGGATCCTTTAAACACTGGGAATAAGGTTACAGTTTTCCTTTCCAATGTAAAAAATCAATATCAGGAAATTGTTTCGTGTCTGAAAAACTGCATACGACTACATACACATTAGTTTTAAATGCAATTATTTTTTAAGTTCAAACTGACCTTTTCGTCACGCAAAAACACATTCATTTAATATGAGTTATAAGTGATTCCATCATATTCGTGCTGTTTCGGCAAATATCACATTCAAGCGTGCTTGCCACTTTAGCATACTGCATTAACTGCATGCATACATATCAGCCATGTTCGTTTCATCCGATTTCCTATGTAGAATGAATCGGACGTGATGGCACTGCGAGGAGCTAGTTCAAACAGCATGCATCATTGAGAGGGATATAAGGATACTACAACAGCATAAAATGTACGCTAAATTCACTGACGTATTTTAATTCCACCACATACAAACTAGTAAAAAGCAAACATAGAGACACACGCCCTACCCCGCAACACCCGTCCAGTCCATATAATCGCACCATAAGATGTCAAACTCACATTCCCCTCATATTTCTCTCTTGTGAACAATAACAGTTTTTTTTTGTCTCTCTACCCCGGAAAACCTGCCCCGTCTATATAGTCGCACCATAAGATGTCAAACTCCTTCTTCTCCTACGACCTCCCTTGTGCAAAATTGCTTCATTTCTCTCGCCCAATTTCGTTTCCTTTTAATATCTCTCTTCTGAGGGACGCATACAGATATGCGGCGAGCGAATTGTTGGATCCATGAGTTTGTGGGAGAGTAGGTGTATGTCGTACCTGGGATCGATGGTCAACAAGGAAGCTACCTGCGATGATGACATCAAACATCGCATCAGTGTCGGTTGGATGAAGTGGCGAGAAAACTCTGGAGTTTTCTGCGACAAAAAGATGCCACGAATGCTTAAGGGCAAGTTGTACAAAACTGTCGTACGTCCCGCACTCATTTATGCGTCTGAATGCTGGACTATGTACAAGACATACGAAAGTAAAATGACTGCGACCGAGATGAAAATGCTACGGATGTCAGCCGGTGTGGCCAAAAAGGATCGTATCAAAAGTACCTACACTCGAGGCGAAGCTCGAAGATCGTTGCCATGTTCTAAGGCGTCCACCTGAGAACCCAGTCATGAAGGCATTATCAATGAATGTTCCATTTGATGAACCCAAACCCCGAGGCAGACGGACACACACGTGGATCGATCAGACGAAGAAGCAACAACAACGCATTAATCTCGGCGATGATACGATCCAAGACCGAGTTGCCTGCAGAAGAAAGTTGAGATACCGCCAGAATGGGCGAAGTGCCAACACCACAGGCAAAGCAACGCAAATGGCAAGGAAGAAGAAGAAGAGGTATATGTCGTCAGCGTAGTCAAGATAAGATGCTAAAGTCCATTGAATTTCTCTGTCTAGTCCGGATAGGGCTGCATGCAACACGTCGTCAATGACTTTGTAGAATAGGATCGGTGAGAGGATGCACCCCTGCCGAACTCCACTTCGAATCTCAAAGTCCCCCGACACCTTACCTTTATGCAGAACGCGAAATTTCGCGCCGTCATAGGTTGCCTTAATAATAGCCACACGCTTCTCAGGGATGCCTCTCCTGCGCAAGGCCGCCCATTTAGAATCCCGATTCACACTATCGAAAGCCCTCTTGAAATCGATGAAAAGCAAGTGAAGCGGATAATCGTATATTGTTGTAAGACAGTTGGACTTTTTAGTCGAGCGGTTTTGAATTTGCGGCGTCTAGATCTCTCGTCGCTAGGACGGCGCACGGCTGCAATACGCAGTCGAACATTAGCGATCATAAGATAGTGATCTCTTCCCATCCCAATATCGGCGCCCTTCTTATTTCGCACGTCCAGGAGGCAACTCTTGAATCTTTTACTAATGGCAAAGTGGTCAATCTGATTTTTTGTTCTGCGCCGATCAACAGAGGACCAACTAATTTCGGGGTGGTCCTTAAGCTCAAACATAGTACCACCGATGAAGAGACAGTGAAAGTTCTAGAAGTCTTCAAATTGTTTACCGTTGTCGTTACGATTCCCAAGATCGTGTCTCCCCGTCACATGCCTGAGCCCACACTTATCAGCGCCAAGTTTTGCATTCAAATCACCCATCATCATTACAATGTCACCTTTAGGTGTTCTGCTCTGGACGGCGTTTAGTTGTTCGTAGAAGGGGTCTTTCGCCAAGACATCGTCGGGTTCAGTTGGAGCATAACATTGTATTATTGTGATGTTTCTCATTTTGATTCGGAACCTGGCGGTCACGATTTTGTCAGAGACCGGATCCCAGGATAAGAGACAGTTTCGTTCGACTCTGGTTAAGAGGAGCCCCACACCTGACTCACGACCACTATCGGTAGCTCTACCGGAGTACAACATTGCAGTGCTACCCGCTGGAGAGATAAATTTTCCGGTGTTCCACCACCTTATCACACTAACTCCTAAGATGTTTAATTTATACCACAGAAATTCACTCTCTAATTGAAGAAATCGTGCGTTCTGGGGACCTTCTGATCCATTGTCCAGGAGAGTACGCACATTCCAGAATCCAATCTTTGTCATTGTACGATAGCCAAAAGTCGTAACCTGAGTCCGAGGCATAGTTGACGTTTCGTTAGCATATAGAAAATTTCGGATAGTGCAACTGGCATACACATCCTGTCCTTTGTTTGTCGGTTTCTAAGACAGGGCGGCAAAGGGAAAGGCCGTGGTATTATTCTTACGTCCCTCCCACACCACAGGGGGAATGTTTGCTCAACCAAATCATCGCACCGCCATTACTGTCGGCTTGACTTGGTTAGCAATTGTCAACGACCACTGCATTCCACGAGGAGGACTAAAGAAGACGATTCTTGCCCCCCTAACTTCAACTTTGATTCGATGAGATCCTTTATTAGACCTATATCAAAGACCGGGCAACCGTTTTGTATGGGAATGGATCTGAGATCGGGTGAAACGAACGCGTTAATAAAAATATAATGCATTAGGGTGGCATAGATATGCAATAATTATCTACAATACACTTCAAAGTGTGTCGAATCCAACAGACAGCTAGAACTGCATTGCAAATTAATCTACACATCTCATTCGACTATACAAGAAGAAGTATGGAAAATCTGACATTCATCATTATAATATACCCATATTCCCATACCTGTTACGTATTTGTGGAAACTGTGCCAGATCAATGAACTGCATCGTACTCGTACGAGTACCTTCAGTCTTGTTGACTTCAATAAATTTCTTCGCATTCGTACTCAAACAGCTTAGAAGGTACAGCGTGGAGCGACTTGAGACTGACTGACTACTACTAAGTCGTGGATTTGCGTTGCCAATATCTTTTATTGTTGGTGGCATGTAATCGATCAAGCCACAAATAAAAAAGGAAAACACTATAAAAGTTGCCACAGGCACTAAAGAAATAAGAACGTGTCGATAGACTGCTTAGAAGTATCACTGACTATATGCGAACAGTAAATAAAATGTGATCTGAGATTCGAGACTTTTCAATAATGGAAGAAACAGATCACCCCGTAAACGGAACATGGTGCGGTGATCAATGCATTTCTTTTTCTGGTTAAACCTCTTCTTTCTCCTCTCCTTCAATCAGTACAATGGCCGGGTTCTGGAGATACCGTAAGTGAAAGAGAGACGCATTATCTGAATCCGACTCATGCCAAATCATCTACATAGGTATCCCAAAAGCAGAATGACAACCGATTGATTTTCGTTAGCGTTGTTCCCTACTAATTGTACTAGAGCGAAAGAGATAGAGAGGCAGGTAGATGTATTTGTTTAGAAATCACGATCAGAGGAAACGAATCAGAAATTATATTCGGTAAATTTTCCCTCTAAAAATCCGCTCAGATACAGCAACACACTTTCTCTCCCTCACTTACGGATACACAACACTTTACATCTCTGTTATTCACTGTCATTTACTAGATCGGAGTTAGAGCTGCCCAAAACATGACCAATGAAATTATTGTTAACTTCAAGAGGTTGGGGACCTTTAAGTAAGGATAGCAACACTGCTTAAAAGACCCGAAATCCTTGTGAAAATCCACCCGTGTGGCCTGGTGGCATGGCAATTGCTCAATTTTTGAAACTTCTAAATTTCTCACATTTTTGACTTTATAAGTGCAACCAAAATAGTTCTTTTGAGGTTATCCCTAGTCTGTACCCTAGCTGAGGTCCAAACCCAGACTACAATAGGAATCATGGTAAGGAATTCCGAGGGATCATGATGAGGAATTCCGAGGATGAGCTCTATCTAGACGGTTGATTCACTAGCCATCAGTTAGCTAAAATCATCCTAGAAAGACTAAAGGCCCATTTAGAAAGCACAATTGATGAAGAGTAGGCTGATTTCGATCCGGATTCTCCTGCATCGATCACATTAACACCTTGCGAATCATCATCGAGCAATGTGCTGAGTACGATTCTCCGTTTCACTTGCTTTTTATCGATTTCGAGAAGGCTTTCGATACTGTGAACCGGGATTCTAAATGGCCTTACGCAGGAGATGCATCTTTGAGAGGCTAGTGGCTACTATTAAGGCAATCTATGACGGCGCGAAATGTCGCGTTCTGCATAAAGGTAAGGTGTCGGGGGACTTTGAGATTCGCAGTGGAGTTTGGCAGGGGCGCGTCCTCTCACCGATCCTATTCCTCATAGTGATTGGCGATGTGTTGCATGCAGCCTTATCCGGACTAGTCGGAGGAATCCAATGGAATTGACATCTTATCTACAACATCTTGACTACGCTGACGACATATGCCTAGTTTCCCACAAAATCATAGATCTGTCCGCAATGGCGTTAGATCTCGAGAGAGAGGCAAGCGAGGTTAGGCTAAATATGAATACCAACAAGACCAAGGTTCTTAGCCCGCCATTGCGAAAAAGAAATCCGACACCTATTGCCATCAATATTAATGGGCAGCCTGTGGAGAAGGTGGACAACTTCGTCTACCTGGGTAGCATTGTTGACGAAAATGGTGGTACGGAGCAGGACATCGCTCGTCGTATCAAACAAGCCAAATGCGCCTACGGCATGCTGTCCAAAATCTGTCAAAGCAGTTATCTCAGCATGAAGACCAAGCTGGCCCTGTTTCGCTCCCTGGTACTGTCAGTGCTTTTGTATAAGAGCAGTACATGAAAAGTTTCCGTAAGTGTTACCAGAAAGATATTTTAAGAATTTTCTGGCCCGAAACAATATCGAATGAAGAGCTAAGTCGGCGTACGGGTCAGATGCCAATCGACGAATTACGCAAGCGAAAGTGGCAGTGGATAGGTCCCACAGTGCGGAAGTGTGATAAATGCATTGCTTTGCATGCCATTAAATGGAACCCCATTTCCAACCAAGGCCGACAAAGAGGGGGTCCTAGAATCACATGGCGTCGATCTGTGGCAAAGAAGTGTAGAGTGCTGGGTAAGTCTTTCGGGGAGTTGCGCCCCATTGCCCAGAACAGAGTACGATGGCGCGCAGGAGTAGTTGATGCGCTATGCCCCACTAGGGGTTAAGGCAAAGAAGTAAAGTAGTATGCATGCAGTTTCTGCGGTTCGTGATGTATTGTATTTCATGGACAGACGGACGGACTTTTGACCGATTTTATAAAGGTTTTGTTTGTCCTACAAAACCCTAAAAATCGCAAATTTACGTATTGGCGGAGGACGAAATGCTGCCATAGTCGCTGGGTTCAATGTAGTTCCCAAAGGGGGACCCAAGACGCAGCCGATGCCGCTGGTGATGCCTCTGCTGAATTGCTTCTGCAGAAAATCTAATTAGCCCATAAAAATTGCTGAATAGCATGCACGTCTACGTCTACCCACTTTCCACTTGTATCTGAACGAGTGGTCGCATTCAGGTAAGAACTTGAAATTTTTAACCGGTTTTGCCTTGCAATATTTGTATCTACAAATGTAAAAAAAAAATCAGATCAACAGTATATCTACGATTTGGGAGACAAAATGATGTAAACATCCATTGCCTTTTGTGAATGTCGTTTAGAATCGTTTGAAACATTGGCTTAAAGTTTAGAATATCTGTAGCTATATCAGAAAAGGGTCAATCCAGTGCCCGGGGCAAGATACGTGTACACTTGAAAATAAGATTCATTATTGAAATAAATTGTATAAAATCGTGGCTTGTTTTAAGTAAATTGAAAGTTAATTTGAAAATTCTTCTGTTCTCCTTGGAGGACGGTTTATATTATTATTTCGGTCCTTAATTCAATTTCTGTTTTTTTTTTTTCTCAGAAATTATGAAAACCCATATCCACCTATTGGGATCATTCTGAAGGTGCCTCTCACACTGGTGTACCAACCGCCCAGTGATACATTTTGCGCTTTTGAACGGCATAAACCATCAGCTGTGAAATTTTTGTCAAACTTAACAGCTCACATCTGATGGCTGAGGATGTGTAGATTAAATTGTCTTCTTCATAAAAGCCGACAACTATGTATGCTGTAGATATAGTGACTCAAATTTTTGATCGCGCATGTCTACATAAATAAAACAGATGTCTGTAGTTAAAAAAAAAAGAAAACAGTTTTCAAATTTAAAATTTAAGACAGTAGATAAAAATCACAATTGCAAGGTTTAGCCCAAGCATCTTGCATCTCGCTCCATAAATCATCAAAACTCGACCATTCGCTGGTCAAGTTTGAAAGCGTGCATTTCAACTCGACCTAAATGCGCCCAATCGGACTTAAGTCAGGGGACTCTGATAACCAATCAATTGATAACAGCAAAATTTTATGATTTTTGAACGTAGCAAAATGTAAGTAGGTACCATAACTCCGTTAAATAAAAAACTGTAAAATGAAAGACACAGAAAACAAGCTTTTTTCGCAGTTTGTTGACATTTCGCGAGATTTTGAAGTTTTTTTTTTAAGCGCAGCATCTTTATATGTAGTTGGTGAAAAGTTTGACCAGTGAAAATTGTAGGAAATTTCCCGCTCTACAAAGTGAATACAGTACTTTTAGTCGTATGATGCAGCCAAAAAGTTACATAGCGAAAACTGAAAAAGTGCTAAAATTTTGCGGTTTTTCGGCTGCCACCAAGTTAGCACAGGGAAATTTTGTTGGGATAAATTGGATGTGGCACTACTGGACACGAAAATCAACTTCGGTTTGGTTTTGAACAAGTTTTTTGTACAATTTTTTTTTAAGGCTAGTGCAGGCACTGCATCCTTTTGGAAAGGGGCGTGGGGTGGTTGTGGAGAAGTGGACCTGCATAACTTCTCAACGCTATATATGTACATACAGTCATTTCCACAAGACCGTATACCTCACAAAATAAAAACAAAATGTTACAAGTAAGAAATTGTATTTTTTATTGAAAGTAAATACAAAATACATTTTCGCAATTATATTTAATACATGGTCCAATCGCCGTCACTATTGATTATTGACTGGCATCGTCGGTGACAACTTTCGGCCAATTTTTCCGCGTAGCGTTCGCCTTAAATGTGCTGCTCCTTTTATTTGCTTTCCTTGAAGCTTCTGCTTCATTAATCCCCAAACATTTTCAATAGGATTGGCATCCGGCGATTGCGAAGGCCAATCAAGTACTTGAATGTTATTTTCTTCTTTCCAGCGTGTACACAACCGGCTTCTATGTTTCGGATCGTTATCTTCTTGTAGAAACCAATCGGTGTTGTCGTTGCCATATAGCATCCTAGCAGACTTCAATAATCCTTTCTTGTATAAAATGATCATCCTTTCAGCAGTAAGAATTCCGGTAAACGTTATTAATTTTCCGAAACCGCGTGCAGAAAAGCATCCATAAACATGGACCTTCACAGGGTGTTTGACGGTTCGGTTCACGACAGCTTCTCCTTTTTGTGCCCACACTCGTCTCCTGAACGTATTTACAGCAAAACTTGATTCATCCGTAAAGATCACGTTGTCCCAATCACGATCGATGTTTTCCTTAGCCCACTCTACACGTCTTCGCTTCTGGTTTTCGGTAAGTAATGGTTTCATCAAGGCACACCTGGTTTTGATGTTTTCCTCTTGTAATCTTCGCCGAATCGTATTCAAGGACACGTAAATATTCTTCTTCGATAACATTTCCTTTGCTTGCACTAAGGTAGTAACGGACGGATTTTTCTTAAAAATATCAATGATGGCCTTATCCTGGGTTTTGAAGTGCTTCGGGTTTTACCCCTACCAGGTAGATCGTCTACATTTCCAGTATCTTTAAAACGCTTTATCCACTTATTCACAAACTGTGTCGAAAGTTTCAGGTACTTTCCGGCCGATGCAGGTGTCATTTTTGGTCCTTTCGGATGACTTACTAAAAACACAGCTTCGAATCGTTTTTTGTAAATCGCACTCATTTCACTTGACGCCTTATCACTCTCCTACTTGAACTTAGAATGACCAAATTTATACAATGCGAAAAAAAGGAAAAATGCAGGTAACTAAAAGTCCCCCGCCACTCTTTGAGAAATGGTGCATTAAAAAGTTACAAAGTATACGCTCTTGTGGAAATGACTGTAGGTATCCCAAAAGCAGAATGACAACCGATTGATTTTCGTTAGCGTTGTTCCCTACTAATTGCACTAGAGCGAAAGAGATAGAGAGGCAGGTAGATGTATTTGTTTAGAAATCACGATCAGAGGAAACGAATCAGAAATTATATTCGGTAAATTTTCCCTCTAAAAATCCGGTCAGATACAGCGACACACTTTCTCTCCCTCACTTACGGATACACAACACTTTACATCTCTGTTATTCACTGTCATTTACTAGATCGGAGTTAGAGCTGCCCAAAACATGATCAATGAAATTATTGTTAACTTCAAGAGGTTGGGGACCTTTAAGTAAGGATAGCAACACTGCTTAAAAGACCCGAAATCCTTGTGAAAATCCACCCGTGTGGCCTGGTGCTCAATTTTTGAAACTCCTAAATTTCTCACATTTTTGACTTTATAAGTGCAACCAAAATAGTTCTTTTGAGGTTATCCCTAGTCTGTACCCTAGCTGAGGTCCAAACCCAGACTACAATAGGAATCATGGTAAGGAATTCCGAGGGATCATGATGAGGAATTCCGAGGATGAGCTCTATCTAGACGGTTGATTCACTAGCCATCAGTTAGCTAAAATCATCCTAGAAAGACTAAAGGCCCATTTAGAAAGCACAATTGATGAAGAGTAGGCTGATTTCGATCCGGATTCTCCTGCATCGATCACATTAACACCTTGCGAATCATCATCGAGCAATGTGCTGAGTACGATTCTCCGTTTCACTTGCTTTTTATCGATTTCGAGAAGGCTTTCGATACTGTGAACCGGGATTCTAAATGGCCTTACGCAGGAGATGCATCTTTGAGAGGCTAGTGGCTACTATTAAGGCAATCTATGACGGCGCGAAATGTCGCGTTCTGCATAAAGGTAAGGTGTCGGGGGACTTTGAGATTCGCAGTGGAGTTTGGCAGGGGCGCGTCCTCTCACCGATCCTATTCCTCATAGTGATTGGCGATGTGTTGCATGCAGCCTTATCCGGACTAGTCGGAGGAATCCAATGGAATTGACATCTTATCTACAACATCTTGACTACGCTGACGACATATGCCTAGTTTCCCACAAAATCATAGATCTGTCCGCAATGGCGTTAGATCTCGAGAGAGAGGCAAGCGAGGTTAGGCTAAATATGAATACCAACAAGACCAAGGTTCTTAGCCCGCCATTGCGAAAAAGAAATCCGACACCTATTGCCATCAATATTAATGGGCAGCCTGTGGAGAAGGTGGACAACTTCGTCTACCTGGGTAGCATTGTTGACGAAAATGGTGGTACGGAGCAGGACATCGCTCGTCGTATCAAACAAGCCAAATGCGCCTACGGCATGCTGTCCAAAATCTGTCAAAGCAGTTATCTCAGCATGAAGACCAAGCTGGCCCTGTTTCGCTCCCTGGTACTGTCAGTGCTTTTGTATAAGAGCAGTACATGAAAAGTTTCCGTAAGTGTTACCAGAAAGATATTTTAAGAATTTTCTGGCCCGAAACAATATCGAATGAAGAGCTAAGTCGGCGTACGGGTCAGATGCCAATCGACGAATTACGCAAGCGAAAGTGGCAGTGGATAGGTCCCACAGTGCGGAAGTGTGATAAATGCATTGCTTTGCATGCCATTAAATGGAACCCCATTTCCAACCAAGGCCGACAAAGAGGGGGTCCTAGAATCACATGGCGTCGATCTGTGGCAAAGAAGTGTAGAGTGCTGGGTAAGTCTTTCGGGGAGTTGCGCCCCATTGCCCAGAACAGAGTACGATGGCGCGCAGGAGTAGTTGATGCGCTATGCCCCACTAGGGGTTAAGGCAAAGAAGTAAAGTAGTATGCATGCAGTTTCTGCGGTTCGTGATGTATTGTATTTCATGGACAGACGGACGGACTTTTGACCGATTTTATAAAGGTTTTGTTTGTCCTACAAAACCCTAAAAATCGCAAATTTACGTATTGGCGGAGGACGAAATGCTGCCATAGTCGCTGGGTTCAATGTAGTTCCCAAAGGGGGACCCAAGACGCAGCCGATGCCGCTGGTGATGCCTCTGCTGAATTGCTTCTGCAGAAAATCTAATTAGCCCATAAAAATTGCTGAATAGCATGCACGTCTACGTCTACCCACTTTCCACTTGTATCTGAACGAGTGGTCGCATTCAGGTAAGAACTTGAAATTTTTAACCGGTTTTGCCTTGCAATATTTGTATCTACAAATGTAAAAAAAAAATCAGATCAACAGTATATCTACGATTTGGGAGACAAAATGATGTAAACATCCATTGCCTTTTGTGAATGTCGTTTAGAATCGTTTGAAACATTGGCTTAAAGTTTAGAATATATGTAGCTATATCAGAAAAGGGTCAATCCAGTGCCCGGGGCAAGATACGTGTACACTTGAAAATAAGATTCATTATTGAAATAAATTGTATAAAATCGTGGCTTGTTTTAAGTAAATTGAAAGTTAATTTGAAAATTCTTCTGTTCTCCTTGGAGGACGGTTTATATTATTATTTCGGTCCTTAATTCAATTTCTGTTTTTTTTTTTTCTCAGAAATTATGAAAACCCATATCCACCTATTGGGATCATTCTGAAGGTGCCTTCCACACTGTTGTAGTAAGCGCCCAGTAATACATTTTGCAGTTTCTGAACGGCATGAACCATCAGATGTGAAATTTATGTCAAACTTAACAGCTCACATCTGCTGGCTGAGGATGTGTAGATTAAATTGTCTTCTTCATAAAAGCCGACAATTATGTATGCTGTAAATATAGTGACTCAAATTTTTGATCGCGCATGTCTACACAAATAAAACAGATGTCTGTAGTTAAATAAAAAGAAAACAGTTTTCGAATTTCAAATTTAAGACAGTAGATAAAAATCACAATTGCAAGGTTTAGCCCAAGCGTCTTGCATCTCGCTCCATAAAACATCAAAACTCGACCATTCGCCGGTCAAGTTTGAAAGCGTGCATTTCAACTCGACCTAAATGCGCCCAGTCGGATTTAGGTCAGGGGACTCTGATAACCAATCAATTGATAACAGCAAAATTTTATGATTTTTGAACGTAGCAAAATGTAAGTAGGTACCATAACTCCGTTAAATAAAAAACTGTAAAATGAAAGACACAGAAAACAAGCTTTTTTCGCAGTTTGTTGACATTTCGCGAGATTTTGAAATTTTTTTTAAGCGCAGTATCTTTATATGTACAATAGTTGGTGAAAAGTTTGACCAGTGAAAATTGTAGGAAATTTCCCGCTCTACAAAGTGAATGCAGTACTTTTAGTGGTATGATGCAGCCAAAAAGTTACATAGCGAAAACTGGAAAAAGTGCTAAAATTTTGCGGTTTTTCGGCCGCCACCAAGTTAGCACAGGGAAATTTTGTTGGGATAAATTGGATGTGGCACTACTGGACACGAAAATCAACTTCGGTTTGGTTTTGAACAAGTTTTTTTTTTTACAATTTTTTTTAAGGCTAGTGCAGACACTGAATCCTTTTGGAAAGGGGCGTGGGGTGATTGTGGAGAAGTGGACCTGCATAACTTCTCAACGCTATGTATGTACATATATGGTAAACCTGCCAATAGCTAACTCCTAAGTGTTCGTTCGGTCACCGCTCTACGATACTAGTCTAGAGCTCGGAGTTCAAATCTCGGCGTGATCAAAAACTGCCTGTGAGTACTAACACAACTCTCACAGTGCTTCGAGCTTGTCAGTATAAACACCGCGCGGATAGGAGGTGCATGCTAGCAACTGCACTTCCGAAAAGTAGATATGCTATCGAAACGTCAACAAGGCATAGAAATGCTAGAGATGTTGACGTGCCCATGCCCCTAGAGGGGTCAAGGCAACTCATAAAGTGTACACTTCTTCTAGAGAAGGTGATAGTTGTATGTACTACGTATTCTTCCGTTTTTCCTTAGTCTTAATTTTTTCACGACACCGCTTATCGATTTACGGATCAAATGGACATCGCATGCATTTAATTGATACATATACCCTAGTTTCTTTCTTGAACAAATGACGATGAGGAGAATTGGTAAGATGGTGGGGTGTAATAGTCATAGATGATAAGAACTTTTTCTTTGATATTCATTACCATAATAACTTAATAGGATTATCAGAGCGATTCAAGGTTTAAAGGCCAAAAAATAAACTACTGATAGTCCTCCTATCGAAATAGCAATATCGACATCAATCAACAGTGGCAACCTGCTGAATTGCACTAAAAGTGTTGATATCAATATGTTGATAAGGAAATTCGAGTGGATAAATGATTATGTTGTACTTGTGCCTTAAAGGCTTACGGTTGTTGTTGATTCATATGAGTATGCTATGTAATTTTATTATACTATTACACAAATAAACAAAAATTTGGTTCCGAATCGTCATTAAAATGCCTAAACTTCAAATAAGGTTTAAGAGGAATTATCATATCGGGACGTATACATGTTAATACTAACATACATTCTGGTGTAGAAATAGTCGTGTGTAAATGTGCTTAGTAGACACCAGGCGCGTAGCCAGGGGGAGTGTTTTGGGTGTACAAAGTCCCCCTCCCCCAATATCTGCCAAATTGTAAATTGTACTTTTATACTATTCAAGCCCAATTTCCTTCCTCAGTTATTTTCCGTCGTGTGACGAAAACCTAGCATAATCCATATACCGACATTACTTCTTCCACTTGGAGATTTTACCACCGAACTATACAACATATCAAAAATTCAGAACTGCACCCTTTGCGAGGCAAAAACTCCCTGTCTCTTGGGTTATCTCCCGTCCATGTACACTCTTATTTTTCACATGAGAGTGTGTGGTGTGGCGTGTGGGGCGTTATAATGAGCCACAAACTTTCCCGACCTGTCCCAGGTATGCGGCTAAATGGACAGGAGGTACATGCATCATCCGAAACCAGTTATGCTAATGAAACGTCAACTAAGCCATATGGGAATACTTGACGCGCTATGACCCAGTAGGGGTTAAAGCAAATAGGACTCGTATTTAGGACAATTTTTCAAAATTTTCCTGACACAATTGGCACTTAGCTTATGTAATCTTCGACTCTATGAAAAATCGACTTGTTCCGGGGGCTTGAAGCCGCACAATAAAATTTAAATATCGCCCTAAACATTTTGGGTGTAAATTTCATTTTGAAAAACTTCTATTGTATTATACATATATAAGTTTGTGACAATATTTCGCAAATTTTTGGGGTGAAGTTTATAAAATTTGGAGCAATAGCGTCAAATCTTTTATCTGAAAGACGAAAAATCGCTTCAGATTTTGAAGCATTTTTTGTTTAATCACGTTCTAATGTTTTTCTTTGCAACGGCTTGAGTGGGTCTATGTTTTGTCAATAAAAAAAACCTGTCAGTTTGACAAATACGTGGCGATTATCGTATCGACAAGCCGCTAAAGTGGTCAAATAATTATTAATTGGACATTTGCTGTAAGGCACCAAATTGAATCAAGAAATTATTGCGTTTCACTATTCAAACTTTTGGCACAAAAAGTAATCAAACATTTGACTGTATAGTGGACGCTAAGTAATCAAATATTTAATTGTATAGTGGACGTTTAGCTTAAGTGCCTCCGCAGGCGGGTCGGTATTAGGAATGGGTGTTGTTATGGATTCTTTTTAGCACGAATGTTGATTTTGGAGTTGGGGGAATCTGGGTATCGCCTGAGAAGAGATGAAAGGAGGAGTGGAGGAGTGGAGTGCACAGGAGTGTCGATGAAAGCATTTTAACCCTTTGGCGAGGCGAAATGAACATTTTTTGTCTGTCGGGTGAGTCGATGTGAAAGGAGGAGTGCATGCTGGTGAAATCGTCCGATCCGGCTGGCTCGAACTACAAGGTAGTTTTGGGTCGCTGATTATAAATCTTAAGTCAAAAAAGAAAAAAAAAGTGGGGCTGCCCACTCCAGAATGGCAACCCTGTTGCGACACTCATATCGCCCATATCCCGCTGCATGCCCAAAAAGGTCCTTTTCGCCTCACCAAAGGGTTAAAATGCTTTCATCAGCACTCCTCCTTTCACCTCGACTCACCCGACACACATATACGAATATAACCCATATACATATATTCGCATATATTCTTTTCTGGTATCCGACGTCGGATGACTCTTCTCGTTCCAAGTTGTTCGCATAAAATTAGGTAATGCAGCAAAATAAAATGATAACACGGTCTTATATAACACGGGCCCCTATGCCAATTTTGTAATCAAAGGTAAATTGAGTAAAGCGACCTTTCCACCTCATACCGATAAGATTCCATTAAAAATAACGAAAAATAGTCGATTGTGAACCGGCTTTGATAACTAAATTCACTGTTTTCCGCAAATTTCTCGAAAGTCAAAGTGCGCTTACCAAATATCTGTGAAGGTATTTTGTTGATATGATTTTGGAAATTTATTTCTAGCAATTCTTTAGACCAGTGATTCCCAAAGTGGTCCAGGTGGACCCCCAGGGGTCCACGGGAGATTCGACGGGGGTCTACGTTGGCGTGGAAAAAAAATGGGGGTTCACAAGTTGTAAGTGGGGGTCCACGAAAATTTATCTGGATTCGATAGCAAAGAACAAAAACGTTGGCTTGGCTTTATCTATCAATGTGGGCTCAAAAAAAGGCTCTTATTATAGACATGTCGCCACTTACAGGATGTGTGGTTCGCACATGATCATGTATCTTAAAAAATGGGCAACGCGTTGAATACCCGTTTATTTGCACAACTGTGCGACGAAAATGATGAAGACTTCCAACGATTGCTCTTACATACTGAAGTACGCTGGTTGTGGAAAGGTGAATGTTTAACCAGATTTTACTAACTTTTTGAATTAGTTTTACAGTTTCTGGGAAGTAAAGATCCAGATTTAAAAGAAAACCTGATCAAATTGAAAGCAGACATCGCGTATTTGATAGATTTGTTCAAAAGATTTAATGACATTAACTAGCAGTTATAAGGAGACAGCCTAAATTGAATAAAAACAAAGGGTGTAATTTCGGCTTTTCTTGGAAAGATATTCTGACGATGGAAATACCACCATGGATCATAAATCCATTTGATGAAACTGAAGTGGCCAATGTGGTATTACAAGATGAGCTTCTCGAGCTTAGCACTAATGAGGAGCTGAAGGTGAAATTTAAAAAAGGCTATAGAACATTTTGGCTGCAGACAGAAATACCCGAAAAATATCTGTGCTGTGGGATATTGCGAGAAAACTTTTGATAGGGTTTGCCTCGTCATACCTTGTCGAAAAAAGTTTTAGTGTCGTCACAAACTTATTAATAAAAAAAGGAGCTGATTAAACATCACAGAACGCGGAGATTTGCGATTATTCCTTGCAAAACTAAAACCAAATATTGATAATTTGCTGTCAATCCATCAAGTACCTTCCTTCCATTAAAATTAAAACTATTTGTTTTAATCGCATTGCATTGTTGAACTTACGGCACGTTATTAATGTTTACTTTTAATTCTATTAAGTATGTAATCGTATTATATTAATAGATAGAATACAAGAAAATATACTATTTTCATTTTTACCACTCCGAATTTAGGGTAGAAACCCAGCCACGACGCAAATTTCCATCCTTAGATCGAATCCTCACATTTTTTGATTCGTTGTGGGAATATAGTAGAAATGTAGCAGCAGGGGGTCCACCGAAACCAGTAAAATTTTGAAAGTGGTTTACGAGAAAAAAAAGTTTGCGAACCTCTGCTTTAGACTGATGAGGGAGTGAATAATAGGCTTCAGTCGAAAGGTTAAACAGTAATATTTGTACGAGTATCCAATGGATCAGATTTAGACGATAATTGTATGCACTCGATGATAACAGATTCATTTTGCATATTTGCATCTACACACACAAAAAAAAAGATAGTATAAGATAAATATTTAATATTTATCTTATACTATATTTATACCCTAGACCTTATAAAGTATAGGGTATATTGTTTTTGTCACAACGAAAATAGGTAACAGCTTAAAGGAGGCTCCGTAGGTATAGCAATATATTTGTGTATGGAAATTATCAGGTTCATCTTCTGAATCGGTTTAGCAATGTCTGTCCGTTCGTACGATAACTTTCGATAGAATGAAGCTACTGACTTGAAATGTTGGTCAAATATTTACAGCTGGATCTAGTTGGTTGGTATTGAAAATGGTCGAGATCGGCCCGAAGGAAGCCGTATCTCGCCTACATACTCGTATGTTATTTCAAATATATGATAGCTTTCCATAAAGCGACTTGAAATTTCGGCCAAATGTTTGTAATGTAGATTAGTTAGTAAATTTTGACACTCGAGTCAAAAATGACGCCTATCTCCCCTACAAAGTTTCCACCATTGTAGCCGCATCGGCTAACTCTTGCTCAAAATGACCATATACTGTATAAAACTCACTTTTAATGCATGCATATGGCCGTTGCCAATTTGTAGTTTTGGTATCACCACTAGATCTGCACAGGTCTAGGGTATACACGCTTCGGACTCGGGTCTCGTACTTAGCTCTGTTATCGGATTGTAAATAAAATTGCAGTGTAAATATTTTTTAAGCAGGACTTGTCTCATCATGGAAAAGTGATGAAGGTCAGTGTGTACAGATTTCCATTGCTAAATTACGAGTAGTAGTGCAGTAAATTTTTGCATTTTTTTTTCGTGGGAGATGAGAGTCTTATCGCTTGAAATTTTCGTACAAAGCTTAAGCTTTTTGTTACGAAAATCTCCTAGGTGCGAGCTTAGTGTGAGAAAGCACATATACCCAAGACACAGGCGATGCTGCCGTTGCTTTGCTTCTGTCGGCAATGAAATTCCAGCATTAGGCTGTAATTCCATCACTCGAATCCGTCCTGACTACATCGAATACCATCCAGAACAGTTGCTCAGCCCTCAAAGAAGTGGGTGGTTTTTTCAATATTACACTGTGTTGGATACCGAGCTATAGTGATTTCACGTGCAACTTAGGAGCTGGCTGGTAAGGAGACAACTGGTGCTGTTGTTGCTCTATAGAAAAAAAATCTGCCCATTTCCACCGTTCTATGATATTTGATGGTTCGATGGAAGTTCGGTCGTGGTTGTGCTCGTTCATGTGTGGCAACCTTAAGTCGACAGATGGTCGACATTCAGCTAATAGCCGCCATACATTATCCGATCCGTCGCCCGATCGATCGGCCGATGGATCGCCACAAAATGTCAGCTGATCAAAAATTATACGGAACTGCCGATCCATCGGCCGATATTGATATCGGGCGACGAATTGGCCGATCGATCGGTGTGTGTATGTCACGTTTAACTCAGTAGACTGTTTAGTGATTATGAAATTTAAATATTTACAAGAATTGACGTTTGTTAATGCACAATTCGACAGTGCGGTCAACATTATGTCAATACCAAAACGCCAACTTAGTAGGCTGACTATCAATAATCTGACAAGAATTGAGTTTGTTTATACACAATTCGACAGAACAGTCAACATATGTCAGTATCAAACAACAACTTAATAGGCTGGCTGTCGACTTATTCGCTAAATGTTGGAGCCGAAGATATGCAAGACAAGCTCATGCCATCTACTGTATGTTCTAGGGATAGTATTGGGCGAGTTTCTAAAACGGATCAATTCTCTGATTCTTGGATCTTTTTTTTTCTGATTTTCTTGGAAACGTTGTCCGGTGCGGTTCCGGTGAAATGAAACATGTTCCAGGTTACGTCATTTTTCGGATCATAATTTTTTCCGGTCCATTTTAGCCAAACTTCTGACAGCTCGCAGCTTATATCTGCGTGTTTTCAGCTGTCACTTGCTGTCGTGTAAAAATTGTATGATAGTAATCTTTTTTGTGAACTTGTGAAAGTCGCAGTATTCGCAGAGAACAAATTCAATTCGAATGCCGTCAGCTGTTACCTGTTCAGTTTGATAGAAATAAAAACTGACAGCCGATGGAACTGGATGGATCATAGTCGTTTCTGAGACAACTTATGATCGACGGACCCGGGGGTAGATTGGAACTGGACCACGTTCCTGATTTTGGTGTTTTGGGACCGCGACCATTATCATTGTCATATGACAATCACAATTTAGACTACTGACTGGTGTAATGTAGACAATAAAGTCTAACTTTTCAAAAAGTTTAAGCACGGTCCAATTCTAGAATGTCTATCAGGTTATCACAGGGCACTGTCACATCGGGGAACTCGCGTGGAGTCTCCGTATTCCCCACAATGGGTGGTATGCATAATAATGAGGATATACTCAAGAGTGAAGTCTATTGAGGACATTCCTGAGTCTGCTATGTTCGGTGAATCGAGTGAAAAAGTTGTATGCATAAAACTACTCTCCGCTCCATAGTGAAAATTGAGTGGAATTCTGTCAACTCAGCTTTACTCCACTCGACTCACTTTATGCATACCACCCAATGACTTTTACAGGAGTTCGGAGGTTGTGGATGAGGAGGAGAGCGTTCTCCTTCACTGTTCAGCCTTGGCCAGGAGGCGGAAGGAATTTCTGGCTTCTTGGTTATTCCAAGGGCTGGAGGATATTGAGGATGTGATCGCAATACAGCTCAATCGGTATATCGCCAGCACAGGCTGGTTTGGCACCTAGGATTAATCAGGCGGTTTCGGTGGGATCACAATGAACCCAGTGGTGGTCTATGTATGCTGTTCCTTTACCTAACCTAAGTGTGCTGTGCTGATGCGGCGGCAATCTAACCTACTAGACTTTATCACTTTCATTTAATACTCGTATGCGCTACGGCATGTTGGAGTGAATAAATATGGTAATGTAAATATGTTACATGTACCTACTTCATCAAACTAAGAATAACCGCGTCCTGTTGTTGTTTTCAACAAAATATACATATGTACATACTTCAGTAGATTGCAAATCAGTATCTCAGTTTATTTCGCGATGATACTGTCAGTTTTTCAGTCTTTTCTAGTGCCGTTATTATCTGCCTACAGATTTTTTCATTCGATTTCCATTATATTTGTCAAACGAGATAACCCGAGAGCCAAATGCTCGTCCAGATAAAAAGACCACATACATATGTACATTCTTAAATTAAGATTACGTGCATATTTTGTTAAAATGTTGCCATTAGTTGGCTATAATTTTAATTGGGGCAGATATCGTCGGTGTGACGCTCAACATGATTATATTTATCTCTCGATTAAATCGAACGTATAGTCATACATAAGGTTACCCTGGGCAAATTAGGAGCCTGCTATCTTTTAAGACGGCAGGCAATAAAACGCTTGTAAATGGCGGAATAATTTTTTTGGAAATATGATTCTATCTTCGTTGCGACAAGACACATAAGGCGTGTTCTTTCGCTGGAGTACAAAAGAACGCACTAGTAATAGTACATTTCTATGATTTCAGTTGGTTTTTCTTTTTTGATAGCGGATTAGCAAGAGGGTGGAAATAGCTCGATGAGTGTTGCGTCGATTTACCAAGCGAGAGTTCGCAAGTTCGATTCCTGCCACTAGCATAGTCGATCAGTGGCTTTCTCGCCGCCCTTTAGTCGGCTCAGCTTCAAATACTCATTTGACCTAATATATAATAGTTGACGTTTTGTTGGTATAAACCAATTTCGGATATTGTTGTTGTTGTAGCAACTGCTGGCGTTGAAGGGATTCGGCAGCCCTTGGCCATTTCTGATGAACGGGTCGCTTCGGTGCGTAGAACCGGTTGCCGTGGAAGCAACCAGTCTCGGATGATGCACGTTGCCAGCATGCACCTCCTGTTCCCATTTAGCCGCCCAGCTGCTACATGTTGGGTGATGTTGTGGCTTATTATTACGCCCCGCACCAAAGGGGCATACAACACAATCGTCCATGGTCACGAACGGCGTGGGCGGAACTTGAACTCGTAAAGACCGTAGTCAGACATGAGACTGACGCCTCTACGCACTGAGCTACCGATCGTCCCTTGATTTGATAAAAATTAGCGGAGTAAAGGCGGGAATGTCTGACTGACTGATACTGATCATTCACCTCCCAATAACCATCATTCTGTCAAAACCATTTCAAATTTGAAGTGCTCGACTACACTTATTGCCCCATGTTTATGGGGAATACTGTATTAGTATGTATGTAGGATTTGGACATCATACCAAAGGTAGTTACGAGTACATTCTAATCCGGTGTTTACCCATATTCAGGGTACCAAGGAGAGGAGTGGAGGATGTAGGCAATACTTACATCCAAGTTGAGCGCTTACTAGATAACCCTTCACTTGCGAGCAAAGTCCTCTATATTCCGACTTATTTTATGTAAAAAAAATTAAATCTGATTATGTATATCGTAATAACAACATTCTCTCTTCACCTTCTATTTATTATAGAGCGGACCCAATCTAGTGACCACTGGTTCCGGTGCCCCAATCTGTGTACGTGATGCCATTCAAACCGTGGGCGAAAAAGGACCGGCCCTCCTTCAAGATGTCAACTTTTTGGATGAAATTGCCCATTTCGATCGTGAACGCATTCCCGAACGTGTCGTCCATGCTAAGGGTGCTGGCGCTTTCGGTTATTTCGAAGTAACCCACGACATTACCAAATACTGTGCAGCTAAAGTGTTCGAATCGGTGGGAAAACGTACCCCAATTGCTGTGCGTTTCTCCACGGTGGGCGGAGAGAGTGGATCGGCCGACACTGTACGCGATCCTCGTGGTTTTGCGGTGAAATTCTACACGGATGACGGTGTCTGGGATTTGGTTGGCAACAACACACCAATTTTCTTCATTCGTGATCCGATTTTGTTCCCCAGCTTCATCCATACGCAAAAACGTAATCCGGCAACACATTTGAAGGATCCCGATATGTTTTGGGATTTCATTTCATTGCGACCGGAAACTACGCATCAGGTTAGTACGAGAATTTTGCAGAAATTGGAGTATGTACATTGTTTAATTGTTGTTTGTGTGTAATTTAGGTGATGTTCCTCTTCTCGGACCGTGGTATTCCGGACGGTTATCGTCACATGAATGGATACGGATCGCACACATTCAAAACGGTCAACGACAAAGGCGACCAATTCTACGTGAAATTCCATTACAAAACCAATCAAGGTAATTTATTTGACCACACTTGGTGTTTGGTTAATCAAAAAATTCTTTGTACATCCTACAGGAATCAAGAATTTGGACGTTGAGAAGGCCGGCGATTATTCCGGCTCTGATCCCGACTACAGCCTTCGCGATTTGTACAACGCCATCGCCAATGGCAACTTCCCAAGCTGGAACTTCCAAATTCAAGTGATGACTTTCGAGCAAGCGGAAAAATCCAAATTCAATCCATTCGATTTGACCAAGATTTGGCCACACAAGGACTTCCCATTGATACCCGTGGGCAAAATGGTTTTGGATCGTAATCCAAGCAACTATTTCGCCGAGGTTGAGCAAATTGCCTTCAGTCCAGCTCATATGGTGCCCGGAATTCTTCCGTCACCCGATAAAATGTTGCAAGGACGTCTCTTCTCCTACGCAGATACGCATCGTCATCGTTTGGGACCCAACTATTTGCAGTTGCCGGTCAATTGCCCGTATCGTGTTTCGGTCAAGAACTATCAGCGTGACGGTCCAATGACCTTCACCGACAATCAAGGTGGTGCGCCCAACTACTATCCAAATTCGTTCGAGGGTCCCAATGTATGCCCACGCGCCAAGAAATTGAATCCTAAATATCACGTTAGCGGTGATATATATCGTCATAGTAGCGGCGAATCTGAGGATAATTTCTCGCAAGCCACCGACTTCTGGAACAATGTGCTCAATGCTCAAGAGAAGGAACGTTTGGTACGCAACCTTGCCGGGCATCTTAAGGACGCCAGCACTTTTATTCAAGAGCGTGCCGTCAAGAACTTCTCACAGGTCAGTGCTGATTTGGGCAACAAGCTTACTGCTCAATTGAAGATCTACAGATCGTCCAATTTGTAAAGTAGTTTGGTTAGGGGGGTCGCACAACGATGTTCAGTCTTCTCGCATCGTATGGGGAGGTAAGCAAGTTATTTTTTTACGAATGCATCGATGTCTTGTTATTTGGATTTATACAATAATACGTATATAAGATTTTTGGGGATTGTAATACGTACATTGCATTTTATTACAATTACAATATTTCTGAAATTTTTATTCATGAAAATAAAACTACAGCTATAAGAATGGTGTGATTTTTATTTGTGTTATAATTGAGATTTATTTCGTTGCTTCGACCCAAGTGAGGACTGTGATCAGTCGACAGACCCAGCTTCCTTCAAAAATAAAACAAGATCATCCAAAACAAGGAAGTTGGAAACCACACAATGAACTGATGCTGATGTCTCACTTCTTCTACACATTGTGTAGTGGTCAGTCAAATAAAACCGGAAACCTTACTCATCCAACTTAATCCAGTGGAGAAATGCAGCCATGGCTAGGACGGATCAACTGTCGTGATATCAGCTACCATTCACCGTAGAAAAAAAAACTTTTTTGGTTTACAGGAAAGACGATACACCACACTTAATAAATCTTGCAACCAGCACAATTAAAATTCACACGACTGAAACCGGCAGGCAATTATCAATCCGGACAAATCATCCTGGTATGGTAGCTTGGGAAATGGGTCATCCGTGTCAATCGATATTTTTTTGGCCCGTCCTTTATAAATGTAGAAATTATTTTATTCAAAAAAGAAAATAAAATAATTGGTTCGGATGCATTTCGACAAATTCAGTCATCCTCAGCGAGTACATACATATTCAAAAAACAAAGTCGTGTCGTAGATAAACAAAGGAAGAAAAAACATTAACAACAACAAAATTATTCAACATTATAGAAAAACAATAGAAAGTGAAACAAAAAAATTAGCGGCAAATTGATTAACAATTAATTAGGAAAGTCGACTACTTAACCATCAATCAAAAGTTGAACGAAACTATTCCATCAATCAAAAGTTGAACGAAACTGTTCCACCTTAATAGTGAATCTGCTGTATCAACATTTTATACGTTTTATATCTTCTTTATAATGTTATCTATGAGATCGTCGCACTTCGTGCCTCCAAAATACGCAAGGGACCGGTCTGGTTCACCCCCTTAATATACCTATATAATATGATCCGCAGAAAAAATAGTGTTCGTTCTCGCTTCATGCGTTTTCAGCGTCATTCTGACTTCTTTGCTCTTTGTCTTCTCAGATCTAAAGGTCGCCACCCACGGCAAGTATTTTGGTCGCGAGCATGCATCGAACCACGTCAAACTCTATAGAAAAAAAATCTCCTCGTTTCCACCGTTCTATGATATTTGATGGTTCGATGGAAGTTTGGTCGTGGTTGTGCTCGTCAATGGGTGGCGACCTTAAGACAAACCTTATCCAAAGGACCCGCTCTGCATACTTCTCAAGCATCAAAACAGTGTCAACAACAAGGAGAGTGAGCTCTTTCGGTTCTATCTCAGAAATATGCGGTCTTCCTCTCTCATCCATCTACTCTAGCTCTTCCTCTGGTAGGGGGGGGGGGGGGGGGGGACCCCGGTTCGATTCCGACTGAATGCGGTAGTTTTCGATAAAAAAGGGGATTTACGTGTCGGACTACGAGCCCACTCAGCTGTTAAATGAGTACCCTCGTAGGTGGGGAATTTCACCTAAAGCAGCACACTGGATTTACACAATGATGGTAAGACCCATTCTAGCGTATGCATCAGTGGTATGGTGCCCAAAAGCCATGCAGAAAACCACAAAACAGAAGTCAGATGGGGCGCAAAGGATAGATTGCGTAAGCATATGTGATGCAATGCACACCATACCAACGCTAGCAATGGAGGCATTGGTGGGACTGCCGCCGCTGGACTTATTTATAAAGAAAATAACAGCGCTTTCGGCAATACGTATGGAAAGGGATGCCATGTGAAATCACTTTGGAACTAGCAGCGGTCAGGGAGACTCTAATGCCCGTAAAAGGCATGAATAGACGTAGAGTAGTTGAAAGACTACAGAAGACTCACATTGCGGATTGAAACATACACAATGAGTGTATGTACCAGCATTTTTACTGATGGCTCTTTAATGGGCGCAAAAGTGGGTGGGGGGGGTTACTCTGTAGAGTTAAACCTAGCCTGTGCGCTTAGTCTAGGAGAGTATGTGTCCGTATACCCGGCAGAGATGCTTGGCGTATTCATGCGTTGGACCACCACCTGCTGGAAGGTCAGGTGCGGGGGATCAGAGGCACCCAGCAAATGAACATAAACTCCAAATTTGTACTAGAGTGTCCGAAAGCTCAACACGTGTGCCTCAGAAAATTAGGTTACGCTGATGTGGGTAAAAGGACACATAGGTACAACAGGAAATGAGACGGCATTGCTTGATGCTCTAGCAAAACAGAGATCTGCGGCGACTTTAATTGAACCAGAACCCAGAATTGCTCTGGGAACAGCAGGATTGGAGCGAAGGTCGGGAAGTGGATGGACTGCATGCATCAACGAAGATGGCAGGAGCTGGTCACTTGCAAACAAACTCGGAATGCAATGATCAGCCCTTTAGGCAGGGAAGCGAAAAAGGTACTCAGTTATAAACAGAGTACCCTAAGCTGGATAGCTGCTTTGGTTACAGGGCATGATAATTTTAAGGCTCATCTGGCCAAGATGGAAATCGAAGAACATGACGTTTGCAGACTATGTCTGGAGGAGGCTGAGCAGTCAGCACACATTGTGTGCGAATGTCCTGCACTGGCTAGCACGAGGTTGAGGATCACAGGCAGGCACATGATACGTGTGGAAGCCATGGGTGAACTCAGCCTTAAAGAAATGCTAGCAATAACACGGGACTCACTGATGAAGAGAGATGTCGACAATTACCAGTCGACATTTGGAAATCACTGAAGACCGGTAGGGGGTGAAAAGAGACCCAAAACATTAGTGGTCTGTCCACCGGAATACAATTATTACTAGGCTTCGTCCCCACGAACATTTTCGGATGCCCACCAACATGCATTTGATAGGTTTCTTTTTCCGTTATACTTCATGCCTACTTTTTCTGTCCAAAGGACACTAAAATGGGTTCAGAAGTACCCAAGTACATTGGTCTCATCACACAATTGTCGCGCTCGGTGGCCGTGGTCGATCGGTCACCGCTCGACGATACTAATCTAGACCTCAGAGTTCAAATCTCGGTGCGATCAAAAACTGCCTGTGAGTACTAATAGAACTGTCACAGTGCTCCGAGCTTGTCAGTATAAAGATGGTGCGGATAGGAGGTTCACGCTAGCAACTGCCCTTCCAAAAAGTAGATATGCTATCGAAACGTCAACAAGGCATAGAAATGCTAGAGATGTTGACGCGCCCATGCTCCTGGAGGGGTCAAGGCAATTAACACAGACATACCTAAATTTGTTGAGATCGATGTCCGTTTGGTTCCGTGCCCAAGAAGGCGGTCCTGTTGTGTCCCAGCAGCAGCGGCACCAAAAAGCCATCAGGTGGTACTTATGCCCGAACCAGAATGAACGCAGAATGCAGCAGAAGCGGTGGCGGTAGCGAAATTTCAAATTAAAGGCCGGTTGACATGCTCAAAGTACACTTTGTCAAAGTACGACTTGGCAAGAATATCCACCATTGTAAATTACCACTTTACCACTTGCAAAAAACGCTGTATTTAGCATTTCTAGGGAATTTATGCCAAAACACATTGTTCAGACCACCGTAAATTAAATAAAAACCACCAACAACTCACTATTTCCAGCCCAACAACTTTTTTCTGTGAACTTGTCGATTTACAATCAATTCTTTGATGGAAAGTTGAGCACCATCCTACTTTGCTTTGATGGGACGCTAGAGACTTCAAAGCACTTTGAAGGGGGTTGACACGTTCAAAGTAACCTCAAAGTAGGTTGTCTACGTACTTTGTCAAAGTGTACTTTGAACGTGTCAACCGGCCTTAAATCGACAAGTTGTTGGGGCTGGAAATAGTGAGTTGTTGGTGGTTTTTATTTAATTTACGGTGGTCTGAACAATGTGTTTTGGCATAAATTCCCTAGAAATGCTAAATACAGCGTTTTTTGCAAGTGGTAAAGTGGTAATTCACAATGGTGGATATTCTTGCCAAGTCGTACTTTGACAAAGTGTACTTTGAGCATGTCAACCGGCCTTTAGAAAACACGCATTTCCCATACGCGACCTAGATTGAACGCAGTGGCAGTGACAGCGGCGAAAGCAGATCTGCATGTTGTTGTAGTTGCTGTTGCCGCTGCTGCTGCTTTCATTCTGGTTCCGGCATTAGAATCACGCAAGGAAGCTTTGTACCAAATTCGGTTGAAATTGGACCATGGAAAATGCCCGGAGAAGAACAAATTTTCCTTATAAGAGGCGAGATTTTTTTTTAGTTTAAGACAAAATATACCGTTAGATAAGTTGAAAATCCAAAAAGTACACCCTGGGCCGTGCTCAGGGTCGCAAAAGGGAACCTACATACCAAATTATTTTCGGAGAAATGTTTTCCTGTGTTAGGCGGCTATTACACTATTAAAAGAATAGCCGCCTAAAGGCGCGTTGTCATGATCAAACTGCGATTTGACAAACTAGCATTTGATGAAAAGTTGAGCACCGTCCAACTACGGTTTGACAGAAGCACAAGACATCAAACCAGTTTGACAAGGGGTTCACACGTTCAAGTAGGTGGTTTGTCAAACCGTAGTTTGATCATGTCAACGCGCTTTAAAGGTCGCCACCCATGAACGAGCACAACCACGACCAAACTTCCATTTAACCATCAATTTCGTAGAATGTGTGAAAAAAAATTTCCCCTATTTCCACCGTTATATGATATTTGATGATTCGATGGAAGTTTGGCTCGTTCATGGGTGGCGACTTAAGGCCGGTTGACACGTTCAAAGTGCACTTTGGCAAAGTATGACTTGGCCAGAATATCCACCATTGTGAATTACCACTTTGCCACTTGCAAAAAACGCTGGATTTAGCATTTCTAGGGAATTTATACCAAAACACATTGTTCAGACCACCGTAAATTGAATAAAAAACACCAACAACTCACTATTTCCCGCCCCAACAACTTTTTTCTGTGAACTTGTAGATTTACAGTCAATTCTTTGATGGAAAGTTGAGCACCATCCTACTTTGCTTTGATAGGACGCTAGAGACTTCAAAGCACTTTGAAGGGGGTTGACACGTTCAAAGTAACCTCAAAGTAGGTTGTCAACGTACTTTGCCAAAGTGTACTTTGAACGTGTCAACCGGCCCTTAAGAAAAGATTTGCGACATGAAACGTTGATTGTTTCAAGTACTTTTTTTACAACCTTCCGCAACTTCCCCCTTAAGGCGGCAAATATCATTCATAAAAGTTTTTTCAAAATATCGTTCATAAAAGATATTTGTAAAAGAACTTTTATAGTGTAATGGCCGCCTTAGCCCACCTCGAGTAGATTTTTTTTGTTTAATCCATAGATTTCCAATCTCAGAAGTTTGTCTTTTGAAATTTCTATAAGATAGCCGTCACTCATCTTTATCTATCGGCCTTTCCAGAAGCTTAGCACGGTTCTGCTCATTGTGCTTTTAACAGTTGTCGCTTAAGGCCGGTTGACACGCTCAAAGTACACTTTGTCAAAGTACGACTTGGCAAGAATATCCACCATTGTGAATTACCACTTTACCACTTGCAAAAAACGCTGTATTTAGCATTTCTAGGGAATTTATGCCAAAACACATTGTTCAGACCACCGTAAATTAAATAAAAACCACCAACAACTCACTATTTCCAGCCCCAACAACTTTTTTCTGTGAACTTGTCGATTTACAATCAATTCTTTGATGGAAAGTTGAGCACCATCCTACTTTGCTTTGATGGGACGCTAGAGACTTCAAAGCACTTTGAAGGGGGTTGACACGTTCAAAGTAACCTCAAAGTAGGTTGTCAACGTACTTTGTCAAAGTGTACTTTGAACGTGTCAACCGGCCTTCATTCTTGCTTTCAGTCCTCCCACAAACTTTCTGTAGTTGTGTTTATTACTGGTTTTAAACAAACCACCCAAAATTGTCCTTTTCTGGCAAAGAATTCCGCAAAGTTCGCCTTCAAAATCATAACCGCTCGCGACTATCAGAGGCCCCGCGCAGGCGCAACTCCCCTATATCGCCATCTATGAGCCGTTCCCGCGAACCAGAGATAACACACATCACACTCGCTATTTATTTCTCTATTTGCGTCAAGTGTCACTTTGGCCTTTCGTGGTATTCGTGTGGGTCCACGCCGAGATTTCTTCAACCGCGTGAAAAGCGAAATTTTCGTGCGAGCCATCGCGTCGCCATTCGTGCGGTTAAAAAGCCACGGAAATTGTTCGGCAATTTGCTGGTTGCGAAAGCAATTTTGCATCGTGCTCGGGTGCGAATTCGCGTGACATCGTCTCGTCGGGAGTGTGTGTGAACGAGGAGAATCGTGAAAAGCAGCTGACCGCCGCGCGAACGAGCCACCCTCGCGGCAAATCGACGGCGCTCGTAGGATAAAAAACAAAATAGAATCGTCAAGCGGCCAGGCCCGAAGTGACGAAGTCATCACCGAAGCGGTCAACTAGCGCCGCGAGGCAACAAGAGAAAAAAGCAAATCTCTGCCGCCGCACGACCTTTTCCACCCTCGAACTCGGTCGTGAACGACGAGACGACGACGTCGACAACAACATCGACACCTCGACGAAGGCGACGACGACGGCTGATCCCGATCATGGAAGAAACGGGCATCGCATCTCAACTGACGGAAATCGCCGAAGTCGAGCATTTGGCAGCCACCAATGGTGGCGCGGATTCTGTTGTCGAGCCCAAACATGAAAATGGCGAAACGGTTCAGGTGCAGGTAAGCGAGTCACGAGCGAATGGGTTCCGTGTGTGTGACGTGTGCTGCTGTTTTTGGGGAGAGTGCGTACGTGAAATTTGAAACGGGCAAAGTACACGATGAAACGTCTAGTATGGTGACGGACACCCCCGTCCGCCACTGACGGCCCGGAACCCACCGGGGAAAACGAAATTCCACGGAAAATTTCATTTGTGCTTCGTGGCCATTTCGAAATCGTCGAGGATCGACTCGGGCTCTTACGACATGCGGATTCGGAATATTGGAGGCACGTGAGAGCGCGGTGGTATGTTTGTGTGAGTGGCCGGAATTGGGCGACTGCTCGCGAGGCGAGTATCTGCCAGAGAGAAAACAGCGACTGCACCATACAGTGCATGTAATGAAATCATGAACATGTCGCCAGTGTGGATTGGCGGGTAGTTGATTTGAAATCAGGTTATAGTCTGACCTTAATTTGTTATTTGGATAATGTTTTGATGGGTTGCCGGCAATTGTCTTGCTTATTGTAAAATGTGTAGTCTTTCGAATCTGGGGTATGAATTCACAAGATTCCCGCAAAAACCGTGGCTGGGATTTCCCAGATTAGATTGCCGTGGATTCGTACCACCTGAAGAAGCCAGAATGTACTCTCGGATTTCTACTGTTATGATGAATACATCGTTCATCCGATCTACCAAAAGCGGGAATCCACCAGCGGAAATCTGATTGGTTTTCTGCTTTAGGTAGTACGAACCAACGGAAATTCGCTATAGGTAGTGCCTAAAGCAGGGATTCCGTTTCCCACAGTGGGTTCCGTGGGGACGACCTAATGACCAACACCACATTATTCGCTACTCGCCGATTCACGGGCCCAGTGGCTAGTACCTTGTGCACACCCAAGCACCTTGCGTCTCTATCGTCCAGCGAATCATCGAGTGGACAAATTGCTCGTTGTTTGGCGATTGTTCGCAGTATCCGCAGCGTATGGTTACCACAAATATATGCTCGGCATTCGTGGCATTGGATGGAAATTTGTCCATACGAAGAATCGCTGAACGGGAGAGGTGCTAGGCGCTGGGCTCGCGACTCGGCGAGTCACAAACAATATGGAACGGCCATAAAGCGCAAATACACTCTGGGATATCCCGTGTTCGGGCTTTTATCTTCTGGATCCCCAGGGTGTTGTACGGTGAATCAACACTATCACCTAGGGGATATGGTCTGCGATAGACCGTATGGAAAAAACAATGTGGCGTGTTGTTCAGACGACTGGCTGCTTCACCGCAACAATGCAGCTGCCTACACAGCATTGAAAATCCAAGTCTGTTTTTTCGACATTACCATTTTCACGATATAGAAGGGGCGCGAAATCGCCAAAAGTGTTGTTAAGCGGAGTTTCTCGTTAACATAGCCAACCGGAGAAGACAGTGCTGACCTTACAGCCTAGACCTAGAGAAATTCTTACTGCCTAGAGAAATACATTCGAATTACTTCTACGTATTCCCTCGTAGATTGTCACTTTTCGTGCAGACATTTTTCCATAAAATTCAATTTTCAAGCAAATATCTCGAAAACGCTAGTTTCGGACTCATCCGTTACGAACTGGAGTTTATTAAAAATCAAATCATCATTCATCAACTTCTACAAACCTGATACCTGGCACAGACAATGGGCTATGATCGCCAATTGGAAACCATTGCCATCGTGTATCAATGCGTATTGTGGCCATGGAGTTTTGCAGAAAATTGCTTTGAAAGCCATTATGAGCCAATTGCTAGCAACCATCATCGCTACAAACTGCTGTCTGCCCAGATAAACGATAGCAACTGACAGCGACGGGCCATTGGTCATGTCTATACCGTGGAACCAAAAGAAGTATTCACTAGATCATATTAGATTTGGTGCTAGTTCGTGGAGTGTTTATACCCACCGGTACTAAATATGGCAAATGTCAGATGTTGGCTTATCCCTTGGATTTAAAGAGAATTTTAGATAGGTAAAGAGTCAGTAGCTTCTTGTGAAAAGCGCTTTTACACCGCCGACTCCTACAACACATAAACACCGACAAGAACAACCATCAACAAGGGGAACGCAAACCTCATCCAAATTGTTTAGTCCAGTACCGCATCGCAAGTGGAGCCAAGAGTTAGTCTAATCAACTAATTAATACTAAAACATATTTCCGCGGTATAAATATTGATTGTAGCAGAAGCAGCCATTAGATACCAAGTCCAAATATGTATGCACTTCAAATTCGCTCTTGTCCACTGACCGCATCCACCCACTGTACTCTTGACCATTTTGACAGCACCGCACGAATCTCCGTACGCGATTCGAGCAGCAAAATGGAGTCCGACGACCGCTGTCCCGTCATTTCCTGTTGACTGAAGATCGTGCTGTCAATTCTATTTTCGGCGCTCCAAGTGCAGCAGCGCGTTCGCAAGTGAAATTTCTCCCCCCGAAGTGTCTCCACACGGAAATATTCTTTCCCGCCCAGAAAAGTGCGTTCGTTGGCCCGCCTGGAATCTAGTGCACGCGTGAGATACTTCGTTGCGTGTTTATCTTGTTGCTAAGTCACTAGTGGACCGTGCAATTGGCTCCATTGGTGGCGCGAACGCACGATCTGCCATTACGCGACGCGGCCTCAATTGCAGTGAACGCGGCGGTGCATGCACAAAAAAAAAAAAAGAAAAATTCTTTCTCCAAGTCGCGACTACAACGACACACGGACAAGATGAAAAGTTGGCGCGAGTAATTTCTTTCGGACATGGCGGCAAAGGCGAAGACGGCCCGAACAAAAGTCTGTTTGTAAACATTTTCTCTTGTTTATGGCCGACTTTTGGCTCGGTCGTGGCCACGACGAGTGCGACTCAAGTGTCGATTTAGTTTTGTGCGAGGTGGACTTCGGGTGAAATTTTTGGTGTGAGGTGTTCGCGTTCGTGAACGCACCAAGTGACAGACACGTCTCGGGACAATTCGCGCAAAGGTGGAGAACGTCAAAGTAGTGGCCGTGTCACGTGCTGACAGATGTAGGGTAAGTTGGCCAGTTATCGGACTGTGCACTGTGATGGAATTCGGATGCTTGTTGCTGCAGTTGGCCACTGGTCCAGATAAAACAAGCCACCACAATCGACCCTTGCGTCTAATTGGGCGGCGGAAGTTTCAATATGCAGTTGTGATGACTGGAACATTATGCTGGCAGGGAGGGGTCGTTGTACGTTCTGTGACGGAATGGTGTTCCACCAATGATTGGTATCAGTAAATTGTCACTAAATACAATTTGTTTATGTGGTTAGGGTTTTGTTGTGTGTTCTTTTTTTCTCACGGTTTTGTAGAAGAAACTAAACCTTTATAAAAATCTGTCAGATATCTGTCTTTTCGTCTGTCCAGAGATATTTTAGGAACGGCTATAGCGATTGACACGAAATCTTGTGAGAATATAGAAAATTGATGTAATTTGCTGGACTAATTCGAAATACATAAAAACTGGAGGGGTCGTCTCCGTAGAAGGGAAACGGGGTCCGAGGTGAAAAAATCACTTTCCACTCGGATTTATTGTCATTTTTCACTCGCGTCACCCTAAACTCCTCAAATTTGAAGATTCCAAACGACAGCGGACCTCTGCTGCAGTCCAGCCGGCACCTTATGCAGATATACTGCAGGGCTGGATTGAGCTGACGTAGTTGATGGGAAGAATGCGGATGGTAGCCTCATGGTGGACGGTTGGAGTGCTGTTGAGGACAGTCTCACCCTTAATTTAAGGAAGAAGTAAAGTAAGTAAGAAGTTCGCCGATCAGCGGTTGGCGCATCTATTTATCTTTGCGATTAAAAAAGCAGGAGAACTCTGTCTGGCGCGAAGCTGGGGGCTATTGCTAAGTACAAGATTCCCTCGCGGCCAGGAGCTCGGGCATGGCTACCGACCGTATAATCGGACATAAACGAAATCTTGTACATTATTTGCACTAGCAATGGGCACATCCCCGCCCATGACTGGAGAATAGTTAAAATGGAGGAGCCCATAGAAGGATTCCGTGAGACGGTCTTCATCCTACACGAGGAATCTCTTGTTCCTACTTGCCACAACCAATGGGGTAGTGGCCTACGGGTTCCACCAAATTGAGTTCCGGTCTACAAGCTCAAGCTACTCCAACTGAAAATAAAAAGAGCCAGGAAGGGAGGTTGTACGAGTAACCCGTCGGCAACTACTCCATGCACTGAGCAGGGTTGTAGCAATGGTCGGAATTTGGTGTGTTGGTAAGTTACATGCCTACGGTTTGTCGTCATTCCCGGTGTCGAGGGATAGAAAATTAGCTGCCTCTATTGAGTTCTGCCACAGCGATCTGGGAGTCAGGTGCGTGGGTGCAGCTGGGTAGGGAAAGATGTGGTCCACGTCATGAGCTCCATTACAGGCAGGACAGATGTTAAAGACGTTCTGGTCAATGCCTGATAGATAGGAGTTCAGTCGTGAACATTAGCATGACCGAAGTTGGGTGAGTGTCGATCTCGTTGCTCTCGGAAGTCTTTCCTCTGCCGGAGATATTTTTGGCGGTATGGACGAGAAAATTGGATTTGGACTTAAACCCGCAATCGATTGAAGAACCTCCTCCTGATGTATCGCTGCAATGACTGACCTGTATGCGCCGCTATCAAAGGGTACATTTTTATACATCTGGGCACCTCTTTCTAGGTCTCTCAAGTGGCGCCTAAGTGTCACCATACACTGTCGAACTCGAACCTAGTGCTAGTGGACCGGTTTTCTTCACACCTATGTGAAGTGTATGTGTGTGTCAGAGGATATTTGTACCAGGTTCGTGCTCGAGTTCGAGGGGTACAACCAGTGTGGACATGGGGTGTGTCCGTACTATCGAAATGCCTGTACGAGGGTTGCCTTTTATATTTCGGGATTAGAGAACAAAAACAAATATTAATCATTGAAAATCGCTTTATTGTTTTTCAAAATATTCCCCATGAAGATCTATACACTTTTGCATGCGTTCGAACCAATTGTCAAAGCACTTTTGCCACTCTGATTGAGGTGTCTTCAAAACATGCATTCTGAACGCAGCAACCGCTTCTTCAGGTGTTGAAAAACGTTGACCTCTCAGTTTGTTTTTTACGTACGGGAATAAAAAGAAGTCATTCGGTGCCAAGTCAGGACTATACGGCGGATGACCCATCAAATCTATGTTTTGAGTGCTCAAAAATGCAGTTGTTTGAGCTGATCTGTGAGAGCTCGCATTGTCGTGGTGAAGAGTGATCCGTCTTCGGCGGTTAGTTTTCCTGATTTCTTGGAAGACAACTGGCAAACAAATGGTTGTGCACCACTCAGAATTGACTGTTCTGCGTTGTTCTAGTGGTACGGTTGCGACATGTCCAGTTTTTCCGAAAAAGCAGGCGACCATTTGCTTGGAAGTGCTTCGTGCGCGAACAACTTTTGTTGCGTTTGGCTCATCTTGAAACACCCATACAGTCGACTGCTGTTTACTTTCGGGCTCATACGCGTAAATCCACGATTCATCACCTGTCACGATGTCATAGACGTGTTTCGAAGCACCGCGATCGTATTTTTTGAGCATTTCTTTCGACCAATCGACACGAGCCTTTTTTGAGCTATTGACAAATTGTGTGGGATCCAACGCGAACAAATTTTTTTGACAGTCAAATGTTCATGCAATATTGAATGTATGCTGGTCCCACTAATGCCTAAGGTTGTCTCAAGCTCACGGTAGGTCACATGACGATCTTGCAATATCAGTTCGCGCACAGCATCAATGGTTTCCGGAAAAACAACTGATTTTGGACGACCTTCACGAAATTCGTCTTGGAGTGAACTACGACCTCGATTGAATTCACCATACCATCGATAAACACTGTTCCTCGATGGAGCTTCATCGCCAAAAATTGAATTCAGTTCATCCATGCACTGTTGCTGAGTTAATCCACGTCGAAAGTTGTAAAAAATAATCGCACGAAAATGTTCACGATTGAATTCCATTATTTATTTATTTATATCTTTTAAGTTACTGTAAAAAACACAAATAGCGCTCGTATGTCAAAACGTTCTGAGTACGTATAACCTCAAAAATGTCAAACTTTACGATAGAGCTGTCAGTTGCCAGATTGCAACACTATGGTTGTCCAATCCGGAAATATAAAAGGCAACCTCCGTAGAAGTATGCAAGAATCTAGTCAAGACGAGTGCAATCTGCCGTGCTAACGTAGGATGGCTAAACGGTAGTACCTGCAATACAACTAGAAAAATTTGGTCGATCTTCAATCCCCATCGTTCCTCAGGGCTGCTGATGCTGGAGAGAAAGCATCTCAGAGAGTTTGTGGGGATCATCAGGGGGCATTGCCTGATGGGTGATCATGCTAGACGTCTGCGGCTTCCATCCAATGGTTATTGCAGAAGCTGTAAGGAGGAGGAGGAAGAAGAAACAATACTTCACTTCCTCTGCACTTGCCCAGCACTTGCTAGTAAAAAAGGAAACTCTAGGGTCGTGAAAGGTGTAAATGCTGGTCGTTTTCGCTTTATTGACAGCTGCAGATGGTTTGCCGATTAGGCTCTCGCGGTTTATGAACTTATGTGATATCACAACGGACCCAGGATCGTCTATGTGTTTTACTGCTCTGCACGGCAGCCTCTCTAATCTAACCTAGCTTGCGATCTTTCCGTAGTTTAGTGAATATTGTGGTAGAAATATTGCAATTTTCACTCACAGTGAACCGACAAGCAATTTATTACTTTTTCTCTTTCGTTGAAATATTATACATTTTTTCTATTTTTACAAATTAATTCTAACAAATTCATATTTGATTTACAGACACAAACCCGCGGTCGAATGGTAGTCACATCCGAAGCAACGGCCGGCAATACAGTTGTTTCAGTTCCCGTGTCCTTGCCAGTTGGCTCCCTAATAGCCGGTACCGCTTTCAATGTCATCACACCGGATCAATTGCCGCACTTCAAGCAAATGCTATGCGTCGACAACGGCTTTATAGCGGGCGGTACAGTGGTTGGTGATGTTAACGGGGACCTGAAAGCTACACATATTGTCATACAGCAGCCCACGCAAGCGCAACAGGAAGCTATCGCCAACAATAATAACAATAACAACACATCAAATCATAATACCAGCGGTCAGGATAGCGAAAATTCCGGCCAAGTAACACAGTCAAATATGAATTGGGTAGATGCATCCACGCTTGACGTTTTCTCCGTACGTTGTAAGACAACAACGGCCGAATTGTATAAGAATAAGCTGGGATCGGGCGGTCGGGGGCGTTGTATAAAGTTCAAGGAACAATGGTACACACCGAGTGAATTTGAAACGTTGTGCGGACGTGGCTCGAGTAAGGATTGGAAACGCTCCATTCGGTACGGCGGTCGAAGTTTACAAGCTTTGATCGACGAGGGTGTGCTCACGCCACACGCTATAAGCTGTACATGTACGGCGTGTTGCGATGATGAAACCAGTAAGTATTCTATATGGACGACTAATCGAATTCATTCTCTCTACCCATCTACGTTTGTGTCCTCTTTTCACAGCGGCATCGGGACCAGTGCGGTTGTTCACGCCATACAAACGACGAAGACGAAATCAAGTCGATCAGGAATTGGATTCCGCGAAGAAGAAACGAACCATTTCGCAGCCTATGAAAGCGGAAGAAATTATTTTAACCGACCAAAATATAGTGACTAAGGAAGAGACATGGCAAAATTTAGAAGGAATGGACGGTACAGCTGAGTATTTGGATCAAACTTCGCAGCCAAGTAAGTTGACCGGACTCGCATCGCCAGAGTGCATTGATTTGATGGAAGTTGTTGTCTTTGTTTCCATTTTCTAGTGGTCGAAGCTTTACCATTTAAACGCTTAGAAGCCGTTTACACGAATATGGTGAACGCTACAAATGACTTTAAACGACTTTATCTAGAAATCAAGGATATTTGCACAAGACAAATAGATCGATTACAACGTGAACGTGACGCAGCTTTGCTTGCCGTGCGAGTTAATACTGAAGTTGACGATCCGAATATTGGTCAAATAGGTGGCGCTGAATTGGTCGCTACGAAGAAGGTAATTTTTTAATCAAAAATCGATAATTCATTTTTTTTGATAATTCGAACTCGTTAGCGTATTTCTTCAGGAAATGAAAAAAAAGAAAACCTCCGGAGTTTTATGGGTTTTGTATACACGATAAAATTTTTTTTACACCCTTCGCGAAGTAGGCTATGTTAACTTTGTCATGAACTTTGCAACGCACAGACGGAAGTATCCCCGACCATGTAAAGTAAAGTATTCTTCGTCAGTGCGACGAGATGAGCCGATTAAGCTTTGTCCGAAAATATTCCTTATTTCCTAAAAGTTTTCCAATATAGCTCACAATAGAGTGTAAAGCTTTTTACACGGACTTACCCTTTAGGTAAGCATGTTGGGAGGTAGATAGAAGGTTCGATGGAATACTGATGATAGGCTGATTAGTCTGCGGGCCTTGAAAAAGGTATCAATCGCAAGTAGGCGGCTAAATGGAAGAGCAGGAGGTGTATGGTGGCAACTAGATTCCCCGCAACTAGTTTATGCTAACGAAACGTTATCTGGGCCACATGGAATAGTTGACGCGCTATGCTCGACAAGGGGTTAGGGCAATTGAATATATACATACTTATAACAAATTTGTAAATTATGCGTGTCTGTGCATTCCAAATATTGGAAAAAAAAACTTATCTGGGCATAGTTGTCAGTTGACTTCCTCAACCTTGCCAGAGCAGATGGAAAATACTTTCTCCTCCCCGCAGCTCCTGCAGTAATTATTAAAAGGAAGCCGAAGTCTCCTAGAATGCTGGTATTTGGTCAACGATAGCAGTTTAGCCGTTCGGCTGATACTCAGCCTAGGCCAGATAAGCTGGGCATTATATAATTTTTTTTATGTTTATGCTAAAGCTTAGGGGATACCATATGATGCGAGAGTACAGCTTTAGCGAGAAGGAAATAAGGGTAGGCGGGCTGTTGTTGTAGCAATGGTCAGAATTCGGTATGTTTGTTGGTTACATGCCTGCGGTTTCGTCTTCATTCCCGGTGTTGAGGGATAGAAAGTTAGCTGCCTCTAATGGGTTCTCCCACAGCGATCTAGGAGTCAGGTGCGTGGGTGCAGCTGGGCAGTGAAAGATATGGTACGTCGTGAGGGGTTCCGTTACATGCAGGACAGATGTTTGAGACGTCTTGGTCTATGCGGGATAGGTAGGAGTTCAGTCGTGAACACCAGCCTGACCGAAGTTGGGCCAGTGTTGTTCTCGTAGCTCTCGGAAGTCTTTCCTCTTCTGGAGATATCATTGGTGGTATGGACGAGAGAACTGGATTCGAACCTAAGCCTGCTATTGACTGATTAACCTCCTCCCGATGTATTGCTGCGATGGCCAACCTATGTGCGCCACTATCAAAGGGTACCCTTTTGTATCTCTGGACATCTCTTTCTAGGTCCCTCAGATCGCGCCTGACATGTCTGGGCTGGCGGCGTCTTGTCCATGAGGTTGAAGTTTGGGTGATCACTTCGATAGCAGCCCACCAGGTATTGCTTGGCAAGAAGCTGGTTGTGGTCCCTTGAAGGCAAATCCTGGTTTCTTGATGTAGATGGTCCTGGGGTGACATCAGGAGACAGCCAGTAACAGTACGGAGAGCGGCCGGCGTTTTGCTACGTTTGAATCTTCTTCCACTCTGTGTCACAGGGATTCTGCGACGACACAGGAGCCGTATAGTTGGCCACTGATCTTCCGACTGCTTTATACGTGACCAGTAGAATTTCTTTGTCTTTGCCCCAGGTACTACCGGCCAGGGCTTTGAGGATGTTATTCCTACTACGCATCCTATCACACACAGTTGAGGCATGGGGTGATGATGTGGCCATGCTATCCATCGTTGACTCCTACGATTTTAGGATGGTTTATGGTAGGAATAGGATGATTCCCGATCGAGATTTCAAGCTGCATCTTGGCCTCCTTCGTCCAGGTGGTAAATAGGGTTGCCGAGGATTTAGGCGCTGAGAGGGTAAGGTTCTTGTTTATGAAGAACGAGTTTAGTCGTTCAAGATAACCGTGTTTCTCCACATATCCGCTATGTCGTTCCCTGTTGCTAGAATGGAGCCGTCGTCAGCGTAGGAGATGATGTCGATCCCTTCAGGAGGTGTTGGGAGTCCTGATAGGTATAGATTAAACAAGGTAGGAGTTAGAACTTCTCCTTGAGGTACGCCTTGTTTAATTTTCCTAAGCTTTGATTTGCTGTTCCTGAATTCTGTGTAGGATTGCCTGCCAGCGAGATAATTGGCAATCCATTTCACTGCTTGCGTCGGAAGCAACGAACGGTTGATGTCAGACAAAAGCGCTGAATGACTGACAGTGTCGAAGGCCTTCGATAGGTCAAGCGCCACCAATATTGTTCTATAACAAGGACGAGCCTGGTTGAGACCATTATAGATGCGGGATGTAATGGCATCCAAGGCCGTGGTCGTACTGTGCATGCTTCGGAAGCCATGTTGGTGATTAGCGAGCTGAATGTGGGCCGTAAGAACAGGGTGGATTAGTGCTTCAAGCGTTTCGGCAACTGGTGACAGTAGAGTTATTGGGCGGTAGGATTCGCCGAGTGTCGCTTTCTTCCCGGGTTTTAGTATTGGGATGACTCTCCCTTTTTTCCAGATTTCTGGAACGATCAACGAGGAGATCGATAGATTGTACGTAAATAAAAATAATAAATAATATTATTTTTATAGATTGTATGTAGCCGTGAGATATTTGATGGCTGGCAGATCGAGGTGTTTGAGCATAGTCATTGAAATGCCATCTGGTCCCAATGCTTTCGAGTTGTTCGCCTTCCTTATAGCTGCAACTACATACTTCGTCCGTTTTGAAAACAGGTATGCTGTCTGTAGTTCGGTTGTGAATCTTCCTACGGATTTTACGCTTAAGTCTGTCTGGTGCGGGGTGTTCAATAAATTGTTTATTGAAACGACTTGCGCAGTGGGTAGGGTCACTTGTTGAATATTCACCGAACTAAATGGCGACGTTCCCTTTCTGTTTTGGTGGATTGGCAAGGGCACGGACTGTCGACCATAACTTGCTCAACCCTATGGTTAGATTGCAGTTATTCAGATGGGTGCTCCATTTTGACCTCCTGTGTTCGGCTACTTGCCTTTGGATCTCGCAGTTCATCTCGTGAATTCTGGGGTCGTCCGGGTTTACGCTCCTGATGCTGTCTCTCTCGTCTGCCAGTCTGGCGGCAGTGGTTGGGAGTTAGGCCGAATTTTCGGAATTCGTCCTGCAGGAATGAGCATTGCAGCCGCTTTGTTCAGGACTTTTCTTATGTTGGATTCGGCTGTACGAACGTCGGTTGGCGCTGGTAGAGTGAGGAATTTAGCGTTGGTATAGGAGGTGAAACCGTTCCAGTCAGTCTTATTGTGGTTGACAAACGTGCAGTGTTCGGCAGATATGATGTTTGTCGGTTTGTCAAGCCTCATCACGATTGGTAGGTGGTCTGAAGATAGTGTTAAGACCGGCTCCCAATCGTGATGTCTGGAGAACGAACATGTACCGGCGATGCGAGTGGGGATGTCGTCATTTAGGGTATAGAAATCGGAGGCATTAAGCTGTTCAGCTATTGAGATTCCTCTGGCGTCGTTGTTGAGGTTGGAGTGCCAGAGTTCATGGTGAGTTAAAGTCACCGAGCAGGAGGCGATGTTGACCGTTAAGGAGATGGTTGATATTTGCATGGTATCCTGAGGGACAACTGGATACCGGTGGGATGTAAATATTGTAAATTTCGATATCAACATTACCCAATTTTATGGCGATGGCCTGCTCTTCCATGGTGTTATCATTACTAAAATAAAATAATAATATCGATTTCCCGATATTGCACGGAATGGTGAATAATGATGGCAAGCCCTCCTCCAGCGTTGGTGAACCTTTCTTTACTGACAATAGCATAAATGCCATATATGTTAGGGATGAGTTGAAGTGCAGTTTCGTCTCCTGTATGGCTCCAACTTGCATGCGATGTCTGTCCATAGATGATGCGAGTTCGGCGATCTTGTTCTGCAACCCATTGCAGTTGAGTTGGACGAGTGAGAGCGTATTGAAGATGGCAGTCGGAGGTGTAGGCGTAAGATTGTGTTGAGAAATTCTATGGGAACTGTTAGCAGGAGTCATCGGGAGTGGCGGTAAACCTTTCTGAGCGCTCGAAGGTGTTGGATGTCGGGGCGTGTTAGACGAGGTTGCTCCTAGTTGTCCTCTGTTCCTACACTGACTGGCTGTAAAGGAGGAGTTCCAGTGTCTGTGATGGTTGAGCCCAGAGCAGTATCTTAGGTGGCACCACTGATTGCAGCAATTGCATCTCACCGTAGTCGCGTTTGGTTGCAGCACTCTGTTGCATACGCAGCATATCCATGGTCCTGGGTTTCTCTCAATGCCGGCGCGGAGAAGTAGCACTGAGAGCAGTTGCGCCGAGATGTTTTGCTCCCAGTGAACATAAAAAAAGACGATACGAGGCATGTAACATACAAACACACTTTCCTTCTTGCATTGAAGGGGTTTGGCAGTTCTTGGCCGTTGAAAAAACGGGTCGCTCCGGTGCGTAGAACCGGTTGCCGCAGGAACGTGGACAGTATCTTGCAGCGTAGAGAGCGCGTGGCTCCGTGTTGGAACTCCCTGAGGAGCAAAAAACAGAAACAAAAGGAATAACTAAAGTGGTCCACTAGGGCATCAGCAAGGCTGTGCATGATGCAAGATGGACAGTATCTTGCACAGCCTTGCTGATCCCCTAGTGGCCCACTCTAGTGATTCCTTTTGTTTCTCCGTTTTTTGCTCCTCAGGGATTTCCAACACGGAGCCACGGGCTCTCTACGCTCCCTATATCGCGCTTTGATGTAGAGGGGTTTTGGTTACGCTCTAGTTAGATGCTAGTTAGAATGACCGGCTTAAGGGCCTGGAAATAAAAACCATTCATAAACTGTTTGATCTTCCGATTCAATTACTAATTTGATTTTTAATTTTGCCGATTTTCAGTGTGCAAATTGTAATCGTGAAGCATTAGCCGAATGTTCACTATGCCGTCGTACGCCCTACTGTTCGACATTTTGCCAACGAAAAGATTGGAATGCACATCAAGTGGAATGTACTCGAGATCCGAACGAGAACGCACAACAAATCATGCTCCTAGTGGACGATCAGGCGTAATAGAGATCTTTTTCTATACTTTTCTTAAGCGTTTTTCTTTCAATTCGTGCTTCTTTTTTATTTTTGTTAAGTTGGAACACCAAAATCGAAAAATGTGAGTTCAAAACGCAAGAAATAAATTTATTAAGATGAGAGAGTGATAGGTGTTAGGTAATCCATTATTATTTTCTATTTTTTTTTTTTATTTGTTTTGATTAGATAAATCGTCTATTATGTTATAAAATAAAATATATATATATATATATTGTATATGTTTACATACTTTAAAAAGAAAACAAAAACAAAAAAAAATGAAAATAGGTACTGCATCGGGAACTATTAAACTAATTTTAAATAACAAGAAAAAAATATAATTAAAATGTGTAAGTTTAAGGAAAAATATATGTAAATGGATATTTATATATAAATATTATAAATATATCTAAAGAAAGAAATCGAAGAAACATTTTAAGAGAAGTCATCTTTCAAACTAAAGAAAAAACAAAGGCAAAGAAGAAAACGTTCATAGGACAATTTCACTAATATGTATTTTAAAAACACATAAAATGTAGAATTAGAAACATAACTTCGATTGAAACTTAACGAAAACCAATTACATATACTATTATGTAAAATATGTAAAAAAGAAAAATGAAAACAAAACTATGGTCACGATCGAACGATTATTTTCGTTAAAAAACTTTTTACACTTTGAATACATATACAAATGATAGAAAACAATGCAAAAAAAAACTTGTCTTATTTTATTGCGTGTCTCTAGGTCGTATCGGATTGTGAAATAAAAAAAAAAGAAACAAACAAACAACGTCGTAACATTTCTTATCATGTATTATTTTAATTTGTTGAACCTATTTTTTTTTATGTAATTCTTGTTTGTTTTTATTTTTCGTTATCATTCGTAGCAAACTGAAAATTGTTGAAATACCACTTCAAATTAGGACTTTCTAATTTAATCATAGACATACAAACAACAAGCAAGTGAACCCGGCAATTAAAAAAAGGATTTTTTTGTTAAGCATTTGCATTTCAATATAACAAAAAATCTCCTCAAAAAAGAAGTGAGAAAAAATATATGTAAAGAAAAACTCGAGAAGTAGATCAAAGTACAACATCAGACCAAGTCTTTTGTTTTACCTTTATCGATTCAGGATTCTACCTATGAACTGCTTCCGCTAACTACGACTACTTCCAATTGAAATTCATTCGTGTCGCAAGAACGATGCGAATCAAAATAATACACAACATAAGCGCGCTATCACGAAGAGAAAAAAAACGAGATATAAACAGAAACAGTTTCAAGAAAACCAAATTCACATCAGGATAAAACAAATACAATTTTATTTAGTATACTTTCTTTTTATTCATGTTCTTTAACATCCACCTATTGCTAGCACTGTTTTTGAAGAACTGTGATAAACAAAATATTAATGAAGTAGAGTAAAACTAAACTATGAAAAGTGAAATGGAAAATAATAAAAAAAAATACGAATAACGTTTGAAAGCGTCTTGCAATAATAACGATAATTTCATTAAAATGATATGTGGGAAAATCTGGACGAATTATGATTAAAAGAGAATATTGTTTTCATAAACAATATGTAGACAAGAAATGTGAAATGCGGAGAATGGTGAGAAAAAAAGTGAATATAAGAAATGAGAGAAAATAAAAACATTTTTAATTATACATCTGGTTGTTATTTTTATCGGAATTATTTAAAAGTAACGAAATGTTACCCTGGTTACCAACAACGAATATCTCAAAGTTGAGGACTGCAAAGTCTCGAGTCAATAGTCTTTCTAGGATCTTTACGGCGTACCTCAGGTTTGGTCAGGTTAAGTTAGGTGCTGCCACTGGCAGCGTGATAGCTCCGCATTGACCGCTGGGGCTCATAGCGATACCACATGTACTCATCCCGTGTTGTAGCCGTCAAAATCAGCTGAGTGCGGGCCTGTATTTTTAAATGGCAGTGATAAGTGTATCAATTGCCCTAACCCCTTGTGAGGCATAGCACGTCAACTGTTCCATGTGACCCAGTTGACGTTTCGTTAGCATACCTATAAATTGGTTTCGGAGAATGCGGTTGCCAGCATGCAGCTATGGAGAGCTATGGACGAGCAATCCGCATATACTCAACACTAAACTATTTGAAGTATGTAATTCCACTTGTAAAAAGAAAACAGACACACACCCTCTTCCCTCAACATCCGCTCAGTTCATATAGAAGCACATGAGATGTCAAACTTACATTCATATGTGTGAATAACAACATTCTATTATGTCTCTCTACCGCGAAACACTCGCCTGGTCCATATAGCCGACACATGAGATGTCCAAACTCCCCCCACCTACATTTCCTTATTACGTCCAGAATTTAGTATACTGTATATCAGTGACGTGCAGTGGAAATTTTTCATAGTCAAGCAGTTGGGCGCCCTAAAGCCAATTTAGCATAAACAAAAATGGACTGTAGTCCGGATGGCGCAACGGTTAGCACGTTTGCCTTCAACGCACTGGGCCCCGGTTCGATTCCGGGGATTTACGTGTCGGACTATGAGCCCACTCAGCTGTTAAATGAGTACCCATTATGGGGTAAATAACTCGGTTGAGCGTGTTGCTGATCACATACCTCTGCACAAAAAAAACCGTCACGATCTGGAAAATGAGATGATGCTAACTCATCTCGAGGCCGTGGTTCAAATTGGACTGTTGCGCCAGTTATTTATTTATTTTATTTTAAAAATGGACTGTATAATAGAATATGGACAGTCACAAAAACATTTATACCAAGCGGCTTTAAGCCTTAAAGAAGAAATCAGGAAAGATATAAATAAAATATTGCACATATATTCGGAATACAAAAAAAATAAATAAATAAAATATTACTAATAAAAAAAATGATAAATAAATATTATGTTAATTAAGACTAAGCAAAATTCAGGGGTATTTGAAATAAATAAATATTCTTTCGCCATTGCCATTTATTTGTATTCCAAATCTATGCGCCGTTCTTTAAGTAAAAACTCTTTAATCACATTATCAAAAAAATCGTTTTCTCTTCGCATTTGTATAAGAAGATCCTTTTCAAACGCAATTAAAGCAAGATCCGAAAGTCGTTCTTGGGATTGGCGATTTCTCAAAAATGTGTGAACGCGCTTTAGTGTTGAAAATTACCTTTCCGCAGTTGCCACTGTGACTGGAGTTGACGTTAATAATTTTGCTAAAATATGAACTTGCTTAAAACCGTTTGCGACATAAGGCCGTTTTTGAAAATAATCGAGAATTTTACTAGGATTCGCGTTTTTAAACTCATCTGAAGAATAAATAACTTTTAGCTCATTTTTCAACTTTATTCTGTCGAAAAATTGACCGTGATATTCAATAAGTGAGTCAAAATTTTTATCGGGAAAATTTGACTTGAATTTAGAAAAATAATTCGGTTCAAGCAACTCTAAAAATGAAAGATCTTTAAACGAATGGAATCGATCTCGAATTTGCCCGAGAATAACATCTATAATCTCCCGAAATATCCGCCGTAAATTTTGTAAAGGATATATCGCATTTCAACATTTCTTACGTGGTGGCCGATATTCTGCTGTAACTGTCGAATAGAAATTATCAAACTTTTTAGAAAAGTCATTTTCAAGCCAATTTTCAAATTCAATAATTTTTTGGCTTGCATATGAAATGTTTACCACTTTGCTCTGAATAATATTAAATAATATATCAGTTTTCGAAAAAATATCAGAAAAAATTAACAGATATATTTTAATTGAAAATCTGACTCTGCGAATTTTTGTAAGTATATATCGGAAAAAGTCAAGGAATCGCCATCCCAGTGTTGAGAACCATTCGAAATTGTCTCAAAAACTGTACAAATTTCATGCTTATGTTCAAATATAACGTCAATAATACGCGAATGATAATGCCAACGCGTTTTGGAAACCGATGGTAAACGACGATTTACTATATTTGCAAAAAGGTCCGACCTTTTAGTGGATGTATTAAAAAATGATGCGATTTTATTGATGTGCGCGAAAAATAATTTAATTTCCGGAATAAACTCAACTGCTTTAGACAATACTAGATTTAGTGAATGAGCGTAACATGGAACGAAAATTGCCGATTTATGTTTTTCCCGAATTAAAGTCTGAACTCCACGAATTTGAGAACTCATTACTGCTGCGCCATCGTAACATTGTGCAATTAATTTCTTATCGATATTAAAATTTTGCAATCGTTTTAAAATGTGAGAGCTTATTGCTGTAGCTGTACGATTAGCGCTTACATCCAAAAATCCGATAAATCTTTCTTCAATCTCATTTGATATTGTATATCTAAAAATCATCGTTAATTGTTCCCGACCGCTAACATCTGGCGTTTCGTCGACCATTACAGCTACAAATGGAGCCTCCTTTATTTCCAAATTGATTTTATTTCGAACCACATTAGCTATAGCGGAAACAAGATCGTTTTGGATTCTATTAGACAAACCCGAAAACGCTGCATTTGCTTTTATAGAATCTATGTGGGACTCAATTATCGGATCGTACAAACTCAAGAAATTTACGGTTTCGATAAAATTACCACGATTATTTGAAGAAGAGTCTTCATTATTTCCGCGAAAAGGAAGCTCCTGTTTTGCCAAAAAAATTACAGTATCGATTAAACGTTTCAAAATATTACGATTACGCTCAACTTTTTCATTATGCAAACTAACAGATATTGCCACCTGGTTACTAAGCATAAACTCTATACGCTGAGAACCAAAATTATCTAATTTAATTAACGACTGAAGATGTTTTTCGGAACTTGAATGCTTTGCTGCTGAGCCCGTAAAATTATTCAAATCACTAAATCCAGCTTTATTCCAAACAGATTTTTCATTCGTGAACAAAAGACACGGCCAGCAGAATAACTTATTTAATTTACAGCTTCCCGTTAACCAAATTTACTTTTCATACGTTTCGATATGGAATTTTCGCGTAAAATTTTTTAATTTAAACTCTAAACTAAGATCTGGCTTCGGTCTATCCGATTCTATAATTTCTCTTTTCTTGGCAAAGGAAAGAGTTGAAAATCCCGCTTTTAGTACGAAATCCGTCGCGCAGCAATACTCCGACATAATGCGAAAAGAAAACTTACCACTTTTATCACAAATCAAATCAATTAAATCACTACAAACGGTCAAAAAAACTTCAAATCACAATTTAATCAAAATCACCCGATTGCACTGATTTCCTCTTTTAAATTGCAACGGAAAATCCATTACATAACAAAAACAAAAGCTCTACTGGAAAAATCAAATTCCCATAAACATTCCCTGCATTGGCAACATTTCATTAACAAGCATCATTGGGCTTTATCCCACACACAAAAGCAGTCGCGCCAGTGCTTGACTTGTCTCATATAAATTTGCCAACAAAACAAAAAAAAATCGTTGCCCAATGTACTACCGAAATCCAAGATTCCCATTTTCTGGAATCAACATGTCTCTAGTATTTGGATGCACACATGGTACATGCATCTAAAGATCTAGGCACATTTTCCTATTCTAAGTTTGGTGTTTATGGTGTGCAAAATGTGGGAGGTTTGAATATTATCTAAAGTAATTGAACGAATGTTTTTTAACCAAAAGAAGGCGCGGATCAGAATTTGAATGTGTAAAGGAATATTTGAATGATAATATGTATTCTTCAGCTTAAAGAAAAACATTGACTGAAATGATGATATGTGTATTGGTGTAAGCAAAGTTTATTATTGAATTGCTTATTTCGGTAAGTCAAGCAGTTTGGAATTGCTTACTACGAGTGCACGTCACTGGTATAGATATACTATTGTCTTTACGTTGAGGGAAGATGCGATTTACATACTATGAAATGCAATGTTTTGAGTGATAGGGATAATTGAGTGAGGCCGATTCTTTTGGCTTTTGATTTTCGCGAACACCGGAAGTTTTTTTTTGCTGTAATTTGGTGATCGTTGTTGATAAAAATTTTCTTGTAATTTTTGATTTTCACTAACTCCGAAAGTTTATTTTTGCTGTGATTTTGTGATAGTTGGTGATACATTTTTTTCGATAATATACTCATTGTATTTTTGAATATACATATATATAATATTTTTTTATATTTATATATTATTATATTATATATTTATATTATATTATGGAGAGTAATATTGAAAAATCAGCCGTTTTCTCGGCGAAACAGTCTTCAAGTCGAAAACGTTATGAGCGTTGCTGTGTTAGTAGTTTTAGCAATTGTTCTTCAAACAGTAAATTATATAGATTTCCCAAGTGCTTCGATCTTCGGAAGAAATGGGTAAGTAATTGTGAAATAGCTGAAGACGAAGCGAACCGAAAATTTGTTTGTGATAAACATTTTGAAAGCAGTTCTAAGGGAACTCAACGATTAAAAAATGGTGCCATTCCTGTACTTTTTTTGAATCATGAAGTTGAGAATGAGCCGGTCTATAGCGTGGGAAAAAAAATTAGGCGTTGCTGTATTTCTGAATGCGTCGGCAACAGTAAAAATTTTCAATTATTTATGTTTCCGACAGAAAAGAAAAGAAAAAGAAAAGAAAAGATGAGTGGATATCAGCTTGCAATATAGACAGTGCTGAACAAACAAAAAATAAGTTAGTTTGCTCTCAACATTTTGAGCCAAAGTTTATTTGTAAAAGAAAATTATCTCATGGTGCACTCCCTACATTGAACCTTCCGAAAAGTTCTCAAGTATTTGAATTTCATGATGATACAAAATATGAAATTGATCCACCTATTGCAGTCTTTCAAAATTCCGTCAAATGTTGCGAAGAAGATCAGGTTAGAAGACAGAAACGATGCTATACATCTGCATTTAGTTCGGAAGAGGAACTAGCGACATTGAATGATGTTGAAAAATCTGCTAGTTTCTTTGATAAAAGCAAAGAAACAAACAGTATGATAGATGAGGCATTAGTTTGTAATAGATGTCTTAAGAACCAACAAAATTTAACATATTATAAAAAGAAGTATGATAAACTGTTCCAGAGGACAAATGAACTAGAAAGTCTGAACCATACGTTGACATTGGAATTAAAAAAATTAAAAGAAGAGCAGTTTGAAATAAGTCTTGAAGATAGAATTGACCGTTTACAGAAAGTAAATGAGAATTCTAAAGAATTTTGTAAAATGCTTTTAATAGAAAGGTCTAAAACGAAAGAGTGGACTGAGAAACAGAAGCTTATTGCACAGAATATAAACTTTAAATCAAATTCAACATATTTGTTTATGCGCGAAAATTTAGGATTTACATTGCCCTCAAAATCGTCATTATATCGTTGGAGTCCTTTGAAAAACTACATCCTGGTTTCAATACAGATCTTTTGAGTAACTTAAAGCGAATCGTTTTTGATATGGATTCATTTGCTAAAGAGTGTGTACTAATTTTTGATGAAGTCAAAATACGAAGGGAATTAGTTTACGATACTTCCATGGATCAATTAGAAGGAGTAGTTGATTTTGGAGAAGGCGATCGTGAAAATAAAATTGGTAAAAATATTTGCGTCTTTATGGTACGTGGACTGCTATCTAATTGGAAATATGTAATAAGCTATTATTTTATATTTCGGAAGAAGTTATGAAAGCCGAAAAATTAAAAGAGGTCATCGAAAAAAATCTTGCAGTGATGTTTAATATCGGTTTAAATGTCCGCGCCATTGTTTGCGATCAAGGGTCGAATAATAGGAAATGCTTCAAACTTTTGAGCGTTTCGGAAGAAAAACCTTTTTTTCTATTCGATGAAAAAAAAATTTATGGAATTTTCGATGTCCCGCACCTGATGAAATCTCTTAGAAATACACTTTTAGAGTGCGATATTAAATCTGACGATGGAATAGTTAGTTGGGATGTTATTACCAAGTTATTTGAACTAGATTCTTCGGATTTAGTTAAAATTTGTCCAAAATTAACAAAAAAACACATATATCAAATGTCAAATACGCAACACAAGTTTTTAGTAGGAGTGTAGCCTCAGGCATAAAAACTTGTACAAGACTTGGAAAATTTTCTTCAGATTTGTTGGAAAAGGCTGATGCAACAGAAAAGTTTGTCTCAAAGTTGGACAAAATTCTTGATTGCTTAAATAGTAGAAATGTTTCCGATAGTAATCTATTTAAAGCACCATTAAAATACAAAAACCATATATATAATTTCTTAAAAGAAAGTTTATCATATTTATATTAAAAATTGATGAAAAGAAAAAATAATTTTTGCATTAATGGCTTAATTTAATCGATAAATGCAGTTTATTGTTGGGAGAAGATATGATAGCATCCAATAAGGCATTATATTTACTAACTGCACGTTTGAACCAGGACCCTATTGAAAATCTCTTTGCGCAGATACGGTCAAAAGGAGGAAATAATAGAAATCCTTCGGTTTTCGAATTCAATCATCTCATTGCAAGAGTTATGTCCATAAAAATTTTGACTGCATCTTTTATAAAAAATTGTATAGATGATGAGGACATAGCCCTGGATTGGGTAGAAGGCGAAAGTGTACCAGAAATAATGGAGCTAATTTATAACAACTTTTCCACAAAGCCTGTTGTTATTGACCAAATCGAAGAATCTGATGTATTGTGGCCTAATGAAAATGTACAGCTACAGCATCGCGGCGATTTTTTGGTTGAAAGTAATGGCAAGCAAGGTATTTTATTGGCTATGCGATTTCAAAAATTATTTTGCGGAAACTTCATTGTAACACCTGCGCCAGTACAATGATTAAAACTGGTGAGTTTTTGTCCTTACCTAACGAATCCTTAATAATAGACAAAGATTATTCCGCCGTTACATTGACCGAACAGATGCACTTGCAAGCACCTTCTGATAATTTTTTCAAAATATGTGAACTACATTACGATATTTATGAACGGTTACTTAATAACAACTGGTCTATATTGAATTTAAAAAAAAAAAAACAATTTTAAATACTTGTTAACGAAACCAACGAAAATTTTCCTCATTGGTTTGATACAACAAATTCGTGCAATAAGCATCGTGAAGAAGTATTAGATTTTATATTATTGGTTCTTCTACGAAAGAACTGTTCATGGAAAACAAAGGAAACTATGAATATTACCAAAAATAATCGGCTAAGGGTATTAAATCAGTAAAATACATTTTTTCGTCGAAGAACTACTATTGTGAGTAAATCATGATCATGCAATATTCTAGATAAAACTAATAAATATGGGCAACAGATTCGGAGTTATAAAAATAATTACGTAATTTGAATGCGCCTATCATGAATTGGTCCTATGCGCCTATCGCGATTTGGTCTTGGCGCCTATCATGATCTGGTCCTATGCGCCTATCGCGATTTGGTCTTGGCGCCTATCATGATGTGGTCTTGTGTGCCTATCACCATGCCTATGAAATCATGTAATATTATATAATTATTGTATGGTCCAGGTGCCTCTCGTGGTATGGTGCGAGGAGCCTTTTACAGATTTTCTTTCAAATCTTAGAGGAGTACTAGTCCCTACTGGGGAGACCTCGTTAAAAAAAATCACTGGAATCACTGTAAAATATCTTTATATAGGCTAAATAAACATTAACAAAAATTTGCATTTTCATCCATAACGAAGATATTCTGAAAAATCTATACGTGTCGCATCCCGGATATAAACAACATATTCGGATGAATCAGTTAAATACCCTTCCTTGTACAATTGTGCACCGACCTGGATATTGGTCGGAACGATCAGAATGGCAAAAAACTCAATCGCATCGCATGTCCACAAACAACAACAAAAATAGACCCGGTCATGGAATAAAAAAATCACAAGGTTCTCTCGTTTTCTTTAAAGCTCTGCATCTCAGAGGAACTTCTGGAGTGGCCCATAGGCTCAATTTATGGGACGAGAGAAGAGCGCGTTTAATTTTTCATGGGAGAGAGAAAGAACGGGACTTTTAATGCCAACCACCAATAGGACGCGGAAATTTGACAGCTATATATACAGCGGGGAGTCAGAAACGAAAACAAACATTTCAATATCGGTTTTCTGACACAAAACTCACAAAAACAAGTAACGCGCACATCACATCTAAATATTTAATGTTTTACCTATAAGGAGACACCCCCGTCTTAGGGATTCGCTGGTTATTTTTGCAGGCACCGACGAGGCATTTCAATTTACCACAACTCACTACCGCACCAATTTGTCCTACCGGAAATTTCACTAGTGTCTTCTCTACATAATCGCGGCTCTTTACACTCAAAAACCGGCTCCAAACTTTCGCGAATTCAACCGTATTTCCTTTTTGCCACTTTTAGAACAAAGCGTTTGACAGCCATATGCACAACGTGATCTTAAAACCGTTAACTTTACTCTCCCAGCTCTCGACTTTTTCAAGAAGAAGATCGTCCCATTTTCAAGCTGTCAATTTGTATGGTTTGACAGGCATATACCCATTCCTGTGTTAGTTATATATTCAAATCTCTGCATCGACACAGTTGGCTACAAAATAAAGCGGCGAAAGCCTGAATAGCCGCTGGAGAATGGTCGTTAATATGAAAGCTCTTTCGCTGCTCGTACGCCACTTGGGACATCTTATACATTCTATTATCTTTGGCTCAGTTCATATAGAAGCACATGATATGTCAAACTTACATTCATATGTGTGAATAACAACATTCTATTATGTCTCTCTACCGCGAAACACCCGCCTGGTCCATATAGCCGACACATGAGATGTCCAAACTCCCCCCACCTACATTTCCTTATTACGTCCAGAACTTAGTGTACAGTATATGGTGGTTTCATCTCCTTCTATATATCTCTGTGTTCGTGCTCACCGAGAAAGTGCTATCAAAGCTTTCCGTATGGTTTTGTTCTGTAATATCTGCGAAATATCTGATGCGCATTTAGCCTACTTATAGGTCATTTAAAATTGTTTAATAAAATTACTTGAAGGAATCACTATAAAAAGAAATAAATTTTTCTTTTGTTAAGCAAGCACATGGCAGTATCGACCATTGTATACTGTACATCATGCTGCAATTTGGTGTACCAGCAAAACTAGTTCTCAATTGCCCTAACCCCTTGTGGGGCATAGCGCGTCAACTGTTCCATGTGGCCCAGTTGACGTTTCGTTGGCATAAATTGGTTTCAGAGAATGCAGTTGCCAGCAGCAGCATCGTGGACGGGATTCGAACCCGAAACGCCGGTAGTCAAACATGAGACTGATGCCTCAACATACTGCGCTACCGGTCGCCCCCGAATGACGATGCCCAACTCCATCTCAGAGGTCATGATCCAGAACATGTTGACTGATCCTTTTAAAACAGGACGATGGACTGGCGCCGGCGCTCTACAACCAAGCACTTGAATACGCCATTCGGGTAATGAATATGAACACCCATCAAGTCGACCTAATTGATAGCGTACGCAGACGACATCAACATCATGTCCCAAAAACTGACCGACGCAGAAGAATTTCTGCAAACTCTTGACACCATTGCAAAAGAAGTTAAGGAACATTCCTATTTCGTAAAAATTATGAGAATTCTCTCTATTCGATTAGAGGGAACTTTCACAAAACTCGAGAAATTTCCGCTTTAGGACCTGCAAATGCCCCCGTATGGGCTCTAGGTTCTTACCACCTAAAGTGGAAATGGAACATTCCTGTTTCGTGAATATTAGGAGAATACTCTTTATTGCATTTAGAGAGAATTCTTAAAACTCTTTCATTGCGGCATTTTCGCTATAGGTAGTCCATTTCCGCTTTAGGTGGTAAGAATCTAAAACCCACTCGGGGGGATTTGTAGGTCCTTAAGCGGAAATTTCTGGGGTTTTGTGAAAGTTCTCTCTAATGAAATAGAGAGAATTCTCCTAATTTTCCCGAAACAGGAATGTTCCGAGAATTCTCCTAATATTCGTGAATGTTCCGAAACACGAAGCTAGGACCAGTGCTATACTATGGCTGCGGAACCTGGATCCTAATCGAAGTCTGCGAAAACATGCTAAACACATTTGAACGGAAAGTCCTTCGGCGAATATTCGAAGCAGTTTACGACCGAGATGGGTGGCGCATCCGATACAACTATGAGTTATGTGAACTGTACGATGAACTGGAAGTTTCGAAAATCGTCAAACTACAACCGTCTTCAATGGGCAGGGCATGTACAACGAATGAACGATGTTCGCATGCCTAAACAAGTAATTAATGGACGCCGAGTCGACGTAGCGAGATTGCCAGGAAGACCGAGAGCTCGTTGGGAGAGCTCAGTATATGCTGACGCCGCGCAACTACTGGGCTTTGAAGATTGGGAAAAACGGTCACGTGACCGGGATAATTGGAGGACAACTAACTGGGCAGCCAGAGCCCGACGTCGGGCTGTTGATGATGATGAGTTAAAAAAAAATATAAAACAATCCTAGTTGCTCCAGTTTCTGCGGTTGCCATCTTCGGATCTTGGGGTGAGTTTTCTTCGATGAACTTAACCCCAATCGCTCTTTAAGTTTCGTTGAAACTATAATACTATATTTCTCAGGTCAAGGTTACGGTGATAACAGAAACTCTAATCTAGCTGGGGTATCACGTGACGTGACCTAGAGATATTGTAATTTTCACCGACCAACAAGCTGTAATTGAATCCTCCAATACGAGTGTGACTACGTCACCGTATCCTGACGAAATACTGCTCAATGTTTACGGAGATGAGTGCGTTATTTTAGAATTTTTTTTTTATGTTGGATTCTGGGTCGCAATAGTTTCGCTGGTAGCTGTAGAGCAGGCGAGCTCGCCTGTCAGGACACAAAATCTTCGGAACATTTATACACCTATTGCTGATTTCAAATTAGCAGGACCACTCCGAATGGATAAATATTAAAATGTACCCTTCTGTAAAGTCGTTGCGGCCCAGAATGGATCCCAATTGCACCTTCAAACTGTTGTCGTTGAAAAGGCAACACATAAGAGCTGCTGGGGGAGTCATCACTAGAAATTGCATAGCATCACCGGTAGCCGCGATGACCAGGACACGGAGGAGTGTATTTTTTTTATTTTTGTTTGTATGCCTTTGAGACCGAACTCTAGATCCGCCACTGCATAAACATGTACGAGTAATTGTAAGCCTCGGCTTTTCCTTCATGGAACTTCCCCACAACCCCTTTCAGGTTGGCTGAGGTGAGGTGAAAGGCCTCATCTCTTGTTTTGCTAAAGCTCTGTACAGACGAGCGATAATCTGCAGTAACGGTTTGCTGCAAGTACCATATTTGCTTTGATGTTCACACTAATCCAAAAGTTGCACGCAAATTGTTTGCTGAAAGAGATCTCCGTTCTGCATGCAAATTTTTGCGTGGTTAATTGATGCAAAATTTTACACGGTTGTTCACACTTGTATTCATTTAGTTTGTGGAGCGCGAGCAAAAAAGTTGGAAAGAAATAATGTCTTGCCAAAGAACAAGAACTGCAGCAGCCATTGTTGCAATGGCTACTAAGTAAGTTCTGCAAATCTACTTCTGGGGTAGCGATGGGAAACCCTCTCTCACCGCTGCTCACGGAGCGGTTCATGGCGTCGATTGAGGAGGAGATTGAGGCTAAGGGAGTAATGCCTAAAGTTTGGTTTAGGTATGTGGACGACATATTCGCGGTTGTTAGAAGGGATGATATCGACCGAGTCCTCTCTGTGATAAATAAGATTCATCACAGAATCGAGTTTACCATCGAGATGGAAAATGATGGGGCCATTCCATTCTTGGACCTTATCATCATGAATAACAACGGCGAATTGGAGTTCGAGATCTACCGTAAGCCAACCACAACGCAACGGACGATACCATCCACCTCGAATCACACGTTTGCACAGAAAATGGCGGCCTATAATTGTATGGTACACCGATTGATCACGTACCCTTTGACGATAGACGGATTCAACAAGGAACGCGAATTCATTGTTGACACCGCTATCAAAAATGGATACAATTCTTATGACATCGAGAAACTGATCAGGAGGAAAACCCGACAACATGACAGGTTAAAGTATACAACGCTGTTTACGCAGCCCATGGAAAACATTCCAAGGCGTATAAGTATCCCTAACTCCCACTTGTTTCCTAAAATTAAAAACTTATTAAAGCATTTTAATTTACAGGTAGTCGGATCGAGCAGAAACACCACCCTGAGGAATATACTAGGCAGCGTGAAGGACCCACTAAAACTCGAGGAGAAAAGCGGCATATATCGGATAACGTGTAGTGATTGCGACAAAGTTTATATAGGACAGACGAAGCGGTTAGTAATGACGCGATTCAACGAACACATCAGAGAAGCCGTTAACAGCATCCGGAATGCGAATTCATCAGTACGATCATCAGTAGCGGCCCATATCATCGAAGAAGGACACACTGTTCAGCGCGAGAACCTAGAACTATTGCGATATACGAACCGGACGAATACGTTAGATCCCTGGGAGAGCTTGGAGATCATTCGAGAAGACATGACGCGAATATTGAATACGGATCAAGGAAACTGCCCTTCAAAATTAGTTAGATTAGTTGCGAAGAATCGTAAAAGAGCAGGTAGAGAAGCGCCATAAACCGATAGGTGATGCAATAAAATGAGTTTCTGGTCTGATCTACCTGTCCTTAAAAGTAAGTAATTTGTAACGTATATTATGACCTGTATCTTGCCATTATATTTAGTAGCTTTTGTACTGAAGAAGGGGGTAAGTCGCTCCCGAAATATATATACATATAAATAAAATTTGTAGTTTGGGAAAGCTGCGTCTTTTTTGATTTAGTTGACAACTACAAACGTCGGACGACACCTAACATATTTAGAGCTGCATAGTAATTCGTTGTCGAAACGCTGCGCTGAACTAAGCGCTTGCGCTTTTAGTCAGCATAAAATTTTCTCGCTTTTCTGGCTCAGCGCATATTTGACATTTGCGACAATTGTCAAACTTCGATTCTAACCTCGGTTGTGTTGTGTATGGTCGATGGGCGTGTTTTAAACGTAAAGCCCTAACCACAGTGAACGCAGAATGCAGCAGCAACAACAACAGGCAGATCTGTCATCGCCGCTGTGTCACCGCTGTGTTGTTGCTTCTGCTGCTGCATTCTGCGTTGAATCTGGTCAGGGCCTAATTGTTAAACCTTATTGTGGGAAAGGAGGTTGTTACCATATTTTGTGTGTCACCTGGGACTCATCAAAGCAAGAAATTTGGAGTTTTCTGTCGAATGTCAAACTGAACATGGCATTTGATAAATGAGACTGACGGTACTATGCCGTTTTTAGAACACGAAAATAATTACAATGTGCTGGTCAGTAATTCTGAAGCGCTGGCTCAGCGATTTTTTTTAGGAACGCAGCCATTAACTTGAAGAAAAAAATTAAAAAAAGAAAACTGTGGGTTAGAAGTTGGATTACAAAATGAGTCGAGCTAGGATTTCACCAGGAACTTTTAAAGGAGCTTAAAAATGAGGACAAAGAGAATTTTTTGCAATTTTTCCGGATGTCTGAAACGAATTTCGAATTTTCGTTAGCACTAGTTAAAACTGAAACCATAAAAATGGATAAAGTTATGCGTGCCTCCGTTTCGCCCGGCGAGCGTTCAGATTTAACTCTGCGTTTTCTAGCTACGGGAACGTATTTGAAACATATTTTTGTGATTTTTAATAGTATATTTGTATAAATTATAAATAATTATTCAGGTGATTCATATCATTCTACAATATTATGTACCTTTTTCGGATTCCTGTAAGCAATGGGTGGTATGCATAAAGTGAGTCGAGTGGAGTAAAGCTGAGTTGACAGAATTCCACTCAATTTTCACTGTGGAGCGGAAAGTAGTTTTATGCATACAAATTTTTCACTCGATTCACCGAACATAGCAGACTCAGGAATGTCCTCAATAGACTTCACTCTTGAGTATATCCTCATTATTATGCATACCACCCAATGTGTCACGATTGTGCCTGAGTGTGGTCGAGCTCTACTGCCTGAAACAATATAATTTTAAGGTATGCTGAAACTATATTATTGATTGATTACCCAATATTTGTTGTTGTTAGTGAGGAGCTTGTGGATGTATATGCACAACCACCCCAAGATGAATTCGAACAATCTTCTGAGGCATCAATTTCAGAAACCTCCATCATCGCCTTTTGAATTTTGTGACGAAGTAGTCGTCTACTTTTTTCTGATTTCAAGAATCTAAACTCTGAAGCAACATAGTTACCGAACACTTGGTGATCATCCATTGATCTTTCCACGATAGAAACTGCTTGCTGAAGTAAAATTTCGTCTTTATTTTGAACCTCACAGCCCTTCCTCCTCTTATTTTGTGGTTCCTCACTTGTAGACGGTAACTTTCCATATGCTCGAGCCACAGTTTCATTCTCATCTTGATTTTTATTCTGTAAATTACGTTTACTATAATTCATATAGTATACCATACACATATCTTTTTTTGCGATAGAACTACCTAACTACTTGTTATTTTAGATTCAATTAATGAATGGCTTCAGATTTCATCTTCTTTCGAAAATGAATGATATTTCCCCCATTGGATCGGTGCTTTAGATGGAAAGTACATTGTTAAGAAACCCAGCAAAAAACCGTACCCTCCCGTAATGCGTACTATCCAAAATAGCTACGGTAAATAGCTATCCTGGCGTACCCACCATTTTTACTCAGCCCATAGAGATCTATAAAATCTGAGCTGGGACCATGGCGCGGGGGCTACAATTTTCATGATTAGGTAACCTAGGTACATACATACTCAACGTAGATAGCTACGGGGGCTACGATGTTCATGGTTTAGGTAGCCCAGGTACGTACCCAACTTAGTTAATCACTTTTTATGCTGGGACGGTGTTGCTTATACACCTCACATGCAAAATTGTTGCAGAAATTTTTTTTCATTTGTTTGCAGCAAATTGTTTTCCGACTTGTTTACACATGCAAATTTTATTGCATGTAACAATTTGCTGCAAAATGATTGCATCGTCTGTACGGAGCTTAAGATCGGCTTCCCAAATTTTTCTAATATCGGCACTGCGGGTCTCAAGGTGTTTTTTTTTCATTTTCTTTGTGTGCATAGAAGGCCGGAGGTCCAATGCTATCTGGATCCCGAAGCATAAAGATGACACCTGTGCTGGCTGATGCCACTCATCTCTTTTTTTCTCTCCCACATTTGATCCCCATGATGCTTTGTCTTTCCTTCTGACACGAGATCCCTTTAATATGTCATGGACATACTTTGCCCACTTCACCGAACCTGAGCTACAGTACGCTCGTGCTGTCGCTTAGCTCACTGAGGGGCCAGTTTTGGCAGCTGCCACTCATCACCACCGTGGCGCGCCAGCCCGACGTAGGGCCTTGTCTGCCTGGATCGTTGTCCTCCAATTATCTCGGACACGTGACTATGACTCCAATTTTGGAATCCCAGTAGCTGCTCGGCGTCTGCATATACTGAGCTCTCCCAACGAGATCTCGGTCGTCTAGGCAGTCTCGCTCCGTCGGTGATGGTATGCTAAAGAGAATAATGAACGCAGAACGAGTGCGTTCATTATTCTCTTTAGCATACCATCACCGTTAATTCAATGTACATGCCCTGCCCATTGAAGTCGTTGTAGTTTGACGATTTTCGAAACTTCCAGCTCATCGTACAGTTGATACAACTCATGGTTGTACCGAATGCGCCATCCATCTCGATCGCAAACAGCCCCGAAAATTCACCGCAGAGCCTTACGTTCGAATGTGTCTAGCATCTTTTCGGAGGCTTGAGTTAGGGTTCATGCTCCCCAGCCATAGCATAGCGCTGATCGTATAATGGTTTTGTATACGCGGAGCTTCGTGTTTCTGTGCACATGCTTCGATTTCATTATGGGGAGAACCGAGAAAAAAGTTTTATTAGCTAACTGTATCCGTCGCTTGATTTCGTCAGTTTCGTTGGCGTCCCTTGACAAGTTGCAACCCAGGTTTATGAAGCCGTTCACGAACTCGATGTTGAAGTCCTCGACATTGATGCTCGGTTGTGCAGGTGTCCTTGTCGTCGATTGCATCATTATTTTGGTTTTACCCTCGTTGATACGTAGTCCAACTTCTTTTGCAGCGGCATCTAGCGTATGCAGAAGTTCTTCTGCGTCGGCCAATCTTCGGAACATGATGTTGGTGTCGGCGACATACGCTGCTAATTGTGTCGACTTGATAGCCCAAATAGCGTATTCCAGTGCTAGGTTGAAGAGCGTCGGTGCCATTGACAAAGATTTGGTATACGTCAACGTCGTATTCCCGGCACTTTTAGAGTATCAGTTTGACCGTAAAGAGCTGATCGGTTGTGGAGCGACCAGGTCTGAAATCGCCTTGATATTCGCCAATGATTCGTTCTGCGTACGGTTTTATTCTATTTTCCAAAATTTTCGTCAAAATTTTATAGGACGTACAAACTGGTGATATGCCCCTGTAATTTTCACATCGCAGCTCATCTCCCTTTTTGTGAATTGCGCCAATCGTCTGGCATCACCTTGTCCTCCCATACTCGCAGGAGTAATTAATGTATGACATTAAATATACCCGTTCCACCGAATGTTGACAGTTCAGCTGGAATCTCGTCAGCGCTTTATTTCGTTTTAGTGACCGCAACGTGAGATCAACTTCCTCTACTGTCGGAGGTTGTATGGGTGGGCCTAGTACAACAATATCGTCGAGAGCTTCTTGTGTGGAGATGTTAGGTGGTAGGTTTAGAAGCTCTTCAAAATAAGAGGCCCATCGTTTGTTAATGCCATCGGTGTCGCTGATGATGTTTCCATCCTTGTCCTTACAAAGGCTAGTCCTGGGTTGATAGCCGTTCTTAATTATATTTATTACTTTGTACGCTTGTCTGGTGTTCCTATCAGCTAAGTTTTCGCTAATATTCAGCAACTGCTCGTCAAAGTATTTACGTTTCTTACGTCTAATTATTCTATTCGATATTCGCCGTACCACGTCATATTTTTTTCTTTTATCTCTGGTTCCTCGTTGAATCCATTTTTTTGCGTCAAGTGAATTTTTGCATTCTTCGTCAAACCAGTCATTTCGCGCTCGCCGGGCTTTATATGCCACGACCTTCTCTGCGACCTCTTTGATGGTACCCTTCAGTTCTTCCCAGAACCCATGGACGCCTGTGTTGCTGATGTTGTGTAGCATAGGCGATAGTCTTTCCTCAAGGGCGGAAGTATACGCCACTGCCGTAGCATCGCTCAGAAGCTTATCAATCGCAAAGATTTTGGGAGGGCTGATTCTCGATTGGCGCACTAAGGAAACTCTCACCAAGTAATGATCTGAGTCGCAGTTTGCTCCTCGATAGGAGCGGACATCCACCACACTAGACGCCCATCTCTTCCAAATGAGGACGTGATCAATTTGGTTGACGGTATGTACGTCTGGAGAGCTTACGACTAGATTTCTACTGCAGGCGAAGTTGATAAGTCGCTGGCCGTTGTCGTTACATTCTCCATGGAGACTGCGGCCTCCAGTGGTCCCCGGGTGGCAACTTTCATTTCCGACTTTCGCGTTAAAGTCTCCCAGCAGAAGTTTGACGGGCGAAGAACTCGTCTTTTACTGCGTCTTCTTTTACTACTTCAGTGGGGGCGTGCACATTGTTGAACCAGACGTTGAAGAATCGAGTCTTAATGCGAATCGCAGACAGCCGTTCGTTTATGGGTTTGAAGTCAGTAATGTCAGCTTGAGGTGATTGTTCACTATAAATACTACTCCAAACTCCTTGCGGCTCAATGGTTCGCCATTTGTAAAAATTGTGTGCGATTTCTTGTCATTGATCTGAGTGCCAAGCCAATTTGTTTCCTGGACTGCCATAATGCTCAGTTTGTACTTTTCCACCTGTTGAAGGAGGGCCCTCTCGGCCCCCGGTTTGTTCAGGGAGCGTAAATTCCAGGATCCGGAAGAATAATACTTTAGTCGTTTGCGTGGTCATCGCTGTTGATCCGTCCAATTCGAGGCTTTTGTTCCAGGTTTCGTGACGTGGAGTGGTTTTTACAAGGATGAGTTTTCAGCACAACGCTTAACCCCATTCAGGGGATGGCCTCGGAAGATAGCTGCTTCAGATGGTTCAATAAACGTGCTGGAGCTCACACAACAATGTTACAGGTCCAACTACACAAATCATTCCATCATACTAAACCTGAGACGCTTAGGTGTTGGTCAGCCATTCTGCCGTTACCTGGGGGCGCCCACATGGAGGACTATGGAAAAGGACTTTTGCCAACCCCCCCCCCCCCCCCCCCCACTCCCACTGCCGGACCTTAATGGTCAAATTAGCTCCATTTCCATGGTCACCTTCGGGTGTTTCGATAGCATATCTACTTTTCGGACGTGCAGTTTCTAGCATGCACCTCCTATTCGCGTCGTCTTTATACTGACAAGCTCGGACGGCAGTGGGAGCTCTATTACTACCCACAGGCAGATTTTGTGCGCACCGAGGATCGAACCTCCATTCTCTAGATCGTAGACCGGTGACCGAATGAGCACGTCTGTTGATCGCATCAAATGTATATCATATGATTAATAAAAGCAATTTGCACCTACCTGTGATACGGGAGCAGCAGAATTATTCAAATCTGAATGAGTGTCTTCTACGTATTCCGTTTCGTTGAGGTATTCTACGGATATAGCACTATCGTACAAGTCAGGAGGCGTTGTACCTATATTTTTTTTCACGGCGATTATACGATCTAGAATGGCGAAGTCTTTACACGGTTTTAAAATAAAATAAAAAATCTATTATTATGAATCATTCTGTTATTGCTGCTTTGTTACGTTTTGAAAAAAGATAAAAAGAAATGTGATTTAATTCATAGAAGATGTTGACGGAGTAACACTTACTGCTGCCTTTGTTAGTATGTTTGGTCATCAAGTTTCTCATTTTATGCCGCATGGCTTCCCAGCCATAACTGGAAAAATTGTTGGGATACATTTCTATAATGCTGTGATAAAACAGTCGCGCTATTGGTTTCTGGAAGAGACAAAATTATATTCGAATGAAATTTTTAATCATTCCAGCTCATGTTATTATAGTTTTGCTAATTGTCTGCTAATAGGTGCGTTCCTGCAAACGGATCAGGATATGACATTCTAGTGCGGAATAGTATCTTTTCTAGGCTGCGCTGTCAGCTCGCTAAGAAAACAACTCTCAGTATCGCACAAGCATGAACCCTCCCTCGCCCCGCCCGCTCTGGGCGCAAAAGCGGCAACCTGATTTGACCTCTGCAATCAACCCTGGTAAGAACTCCAATATTATCTGAGACGCAAACCAATGTTCGTCAAATATGTAAACTTACAATCTACTGCAGTTTTTATTACAAGTGGAAAGAATGAAAAGAAACTGTACATTCCTAATTGAGCGTTTTGGTTCGCATCTTGGCTAATAGTGGGTTCTAATTTGAGTGTATTTCTCACCCACTTTGCGTGCGGCTTAAGCGGTTGCAAAACCTCAGTATACCACCATAGATTGCTCGTTTCGCTTGCTCTATACCCTACAGGGGTGAATCCACTCCTAGCCAAGACGCGAAAAAAAACGCAAAAACCTCGAGTAGGAATTTCCCAAAGAAACGAACATTTTGAAGAGTAAATTTTAGTCGACTTTATTCCAGCGGGAAGAACAGTCAGCTTCAGTAAGCAGCCCTTCACTGTTTTGCTTACTACTCAATTGCCCTAACCCCTTGTGGGGCATAGCGCGTCAACTATTCCATGTGGCCCAGTTAACGTTGGCATAAACTGGTTTCGGAGAATGCAGTTGCCAGCATGCACCTTCTGCACATTCATGGCCACGAACGTCATCGTGGACGGGATTTGAACCCGAAACGCCGGTAGTCAAACATGAGACTGATGCCTCAACACACTGCGCTACCGGTCGTCTTGTTTTGCTTGGTGTAGTTGAACTCTCTAATCTTCAATAATATTTACTCACCTCAAACTTGTAAGGGTCCTCCTCACATTTGCGCGTAATAACTGTGAGCAAAAGGTTTACGTCTTCGTTGGTCCACCGTTTCGTATCATTCCTTATTCTTTTCGGTGGATTAGTTTTACGTCCCATTTCAATTTCCAGATTACTATACACAACACCTTTCTTGCCGTGGATACGTTTTAGTAGGTTACGTGGACACGTCTCAGTTAAGTTCGGTGCTATTCTAAAAAAAGAAAAGAATGGGAATACACTTTAGTTTTGCACCTTCGAACATTACCTTGGTCTAAACTCGTAAAAAAGCCAAGTCGAAACACACCCTTTTTCCTGAAAATTAAGTGTAAAAACACATCGCATCAGACAAAACGTTTTTGTCTTATGAGATGAGAGAAAACGTTTTTCATTGAAGCACACACCAAGCGAAATACAGTGAAACAAAACAAAAGGTTTTTTTGTCATGTTTCGTTTGGTGTGCTTTGAGATAAGACAAAATTGAATTTGCAACGACGACGTCCGTAATAATTTTTGTTTTGTCTTTTTGTTTCGTTTCATGCGGTGTGTGTTGCGCCTATTGCAATGTATGCATAATTATCGACAACGATCTTTGTCTGAAACAAGTTTGTTTCATTCGGTGTGTGTTGATCATATTCAAAGGCATGTATTATCGACAACCAGTCATGAAACGCATCGAGACAAAAACGTTTGTTTTGTTTCGTTTCCTTTGGTGTGTGCTGCCTGATAAGAAACAATGGTCGGTTGTTTCTTGAGACAAAACAAAGCGTTTTGTTTTACGCCGTGTGTTTTCAGCCTAACATATTTACTGAGCAACTTGACAAATTTTCGAATGAAATTGATAAATTTACGAATTAAATTAACAAATTTGCGAAAAAAGTGAACATTTTTTGCGAACCAGATAAATATTTTTGTGAACGTAAAAAAAATGCTTTGGAATGAAATTAACGATTTTACGAATCAAATTAACAAATTTGCCAATCAAATCTTGAACCGGGTAATCGTAATATAATAGAAATAAAAAAGGTTTTTTTTTTTATTAAATATGTCCTTGTCTGCATTTGGTAAACGAAGCAAAGCAGAAAAAATCCTTGACAAGATTGCTAGAAATGAAATTCTAAAAAAAACATTCGCTATTAGTTACATAATTTTTATTGCCAAAAAATAAAAAAATAAAAAAAATTACGCAAATAAGGTGGTTGAATTGTGATTGCTTATAAAGTAAAAACTCATCTATCATTTTATATTGGAGTCGTTTGTCGTCATTAGAAAAATTTAATGTAAATTTGTCGAAGCATAACGTAAATACGAAAGTTAAGACCATTTAAAATGCATTTAGGCTCACATTGATAACATTGAAACTGCTGAATTTTGAGTTCGACAGGGCTGATACTCGAGGCACGTTATTTATTTATTTATTTATTTATTTATTGAAGGAAATTACCGAACAGGACATAGTCCCAAAAATACAGTAATATTTTGTGAGTAAGAAAAATTAACAAAGAGAAAATTAATTGTAATACATAAGAATCCAAAATTAAAATAATAACAAGAAAAAAAGAAATACAGTAAAATGAAGGATCAAGATTGAAATTCAATTTAAAAATAAAAAGAGAGAAGAAAAAAAATAAAATAAAATAGTACAGAATCAAATAATAAGGTTACAAGGTAATAAGAGAAAGGAAAAAAAAAATAAATTAAGAAATTTAAAGATCCGCCAAAGCTAAAATACTTTATGAAGTAATTTTTTTTTGAAGGCAAGAAATGAGATGGATAAAGGACCAAGCTCCAGTTTGTCATAATTAGTCATAATTCGAGGTAGTGGCGAATTCTTGTAGACAGACAGTGAGGCCGTGGGAGGATCGAAAACGGCGGTAGTGCGGGTATTATAGGAAGGATGTCTAAGAGCAATGTCACGGGAAAACGGTGAGCGTAATGAACCACTACATATTTTGTAGAGGAAACATTCATCAAGAAAGATCCGTCTGCTCTGAAGGGACATCAACTTGAGGAAAGTAAGACGTTCAGCATAAGGAGTATAGGGAATGTTGAATTTAAAAAACAAGGAATGGGTAAATTTACGTTGGACGGACTCTAATGCTTCACAGGAGACAGTTGTAGAAGGTGACCATACCACGGATGCGTACTCCATAATACTCCGAACAAGTGAAATGTACAAGTTTACTGCAGTACTTATGTGACGGAAATCTTGGGAACAGCGCAAAACAAAACCCGCTAGTTTAGCGGCCCTGCTAATGATGACAGCATAATGATCATTAAATTTAAGTTTGGAATCAAAGACTACACCAAGGTCCTTGGTAGAGGAGACATACTCAAGCGGACAGCCATTAATTTTATATGGAAAAAAGACATGAGATAATTTTAGGGAATAAACCATAGCAGAGCATTTAGATACGTTGAGAGCAAGGTCATTAGAGCAACACCAGGAATGTAATACATTAATATCCGATTGCAAGGCAGAACAGTCAGATGGACCTGATATGGAGGAGACAAGCTTGCAATCGTCAGCATATAGCAAGCAGAGGCAGTCAAATAGAACAGGAAGATCGTTTATAAAAAAGGCAAACAGCAAGGGACCAAGAATAGAGCCTTGTGGAACACCTGAGCATGGACAGAAAGACGAGGAGACAGAATTTTGAAATATAACATTGGAGGTACGGTCAAGAATATAAGAAGAAAGCCAGGAAACTAGATAAGGAGGGAAGTTGAAATTTTTCAATTTGTCAAGTAGAATTTTGTGGTTAACTGAGTCAAATGCTTTTGAGAAGTCAGTGTAAATTACATGAACGTCCAGGTGGTTTTCAAACGATTTGGCAACATAATTGATAAACTCAACTAAATTGGTCACAGTAGATTTGCTTTTGCAGAAGCCGTGTTGGTTGGGACTGATTAGATGGCCAAACGAATCATAAATATGGTTATAGACAATTCGTTCCAAGATTTTGGAGCAACAGCAAAGGAGTGAGATTGGTCGGTAGTTGGAAGTAAGTGTTGGGTCACCATTCTTTGGAATGGGAACAATGAAGGATGTTTTCCACTGATATGGGAAAACTCCTTCTTGTACGCTTTTGTTAAAAAGAATAGCAAGAGGAAGTGAGATGGAGCTGTGCGTATGTTTTAGAAAGTAGTTCGGAATACCATCTGGGCCGGGGGAAGAGTTAGCTTTAAGGGTGGAAATGATGAGATCTACATACGCCGGTGAAATAAGTGGCAGAGAGGAAAGAAAATCAACCTGCTGGGAAAAATTGTAGGTGGTAAGATGCGTGGAGGGCTGTCGAAATGTGCTAGAAAAGTAGGAAGCGAAGAGCTGACAAATTTCCTGAGGAGTTTGCGCGGTAGTGTTTTCGTGGACAAGGAAAGACGGGCGAGATGAAGAAGAAGAACGCATATTATTGACAAAGGACCAGAAAAGTTTTGACTCGTTTTTATTGACGCTGTTCTCGATGTTAAGCAGATAGGTAGCGCGTGCGGATTTAATTAGTCGTTTGGTGTGAGATCTAAGTTTTTTTTAAAGAGACCAGATCAGAGAAACATTTAGAGCGCTTATATCGAGAGCGAGCCCGATTTTTTCTCTTAATCATTTTGTAAATTTGTGGAGTGAACCACACCGGGCCCTTGCGGTGGTTCGGTTTATAAAAAGGAACGAAAGCATAGACGATATTGTAGAGAACCGTATAGAATTTTTCGACTGATGATTCGCAGCTAAGGTTTTCAAAGGTATGATACCAGTTAATTTCACTCAGTCTCTGGTTAATGGCTTCGTAATTGGCTTTTCGGAAATTTAACCGGCTAACATTGACATTCCTCCAAGAAGGGGGAAGACTGATGTTGAGCTCGTGCAGTAGCGCAGGATGGTATGGATCACACGAGACATAGGCCAAGGTAGCACAAGAGGTGGAGAGGGAGGACAAAGGTAGGTTGCTAAGGATAAGGTCAAGGACACGATCCATAAAATTGCGAACTAAATTAAACTGTAAAAGATTACAGTAGTTCATGAAAGATGTGAAAGATAAAAGAATTGACGGAGACGAGGCTGTAACTGGAAGACCCGGGGAGTCAGGCCAACTAAGGCTTGGAGTGTTAAAGTCTCCGCAAACGATTATGAAAGATTCAGGGTACAAGATATTGCAGATGTCAGACAGATGCGAAAACAGACTGTCGTAGGTAGCTGTAACGGAACCACATGGAACGTAAACACAGGAAATTAGAAGAAATGTTGAAGAAGAAGTGGCAATTTTGACAGTGACACAGTCGTATGGTTGATTGTCAGTCTTGGATAGTAAAGAACATTCTATGTGGTTCCGTGTGACAATTAGGGCACCACCACCGGTCGATTTCCCAAGAAGGTCAAAATTTCGATCACACCGAAAGATATTGTAACCCTCGAGGATCTCACCACTGTTAAAGGAAGAGTTCAGCCATGTTTCGGTTAGGCAGATGACATCATGTAGAGAAGATAAGGCAGAATTGTTTAAAGTATGAAGCTTTGTCCTTAATCCACGAACATTTTGATAATATAAAGAGAGACTACAGCTTATTTTGGAACTTTGGTGTATCTTTGGCGATGAAAATCCTCTTTGCGTGTGAATTCTTTTATTAGAATCCCAGGGGGCCAAAAGGATTCGTTGAAAGGTAGCAGTAAGTCGTGCGGAATAGTTAGCTTGAAGGAAGCTACCACCTTGTTAGGAATATTATCCTTAGTTAGCTTCCTACAAGTAAGAACTGACGGTTCATAACCCAGTTTGCAGATGATGTATTGCCTAATTTCGTTTTCCGTGGTATTGTAGGCAAGTCTAGATAGGAACAGCTGCTTTGGAGGTGTGCAAACTCGTAGTTGCTCCTGATGGTCTTGCGAATGTTGAGTCTGCGGTATGCCTGGTAGCGGTAATGGTTGTTGCCTCTGCAGACCAGGTGAGAAGCTTTGTGGAAGTAGCAGACTTGGTGTTAATTGAAGTTGAGACAGCGACAAACTGTTTGCAGGTAAGGATGATGGTTGAGCGGCGAGATGAGTGGAAGTAGCGTCCAGGTTAGCCACCTCCAAAGGCGCCATGACAGACGTCCGGTCAAGAGACAGATCGGATTGCGATTTAGCTCTTGAGCGAGAGCGAGTCACAATACCGTCACTTGTAACGTCCTCTGTAAGGTCTCCAGTAGCCTGGGAAGCAGCTCCCGTATTGTCTGAAGTCGGGCCAAGTTGTTTTGATAGGGCTGCAAACTTGACTTGAAGTTGGTTGAGTTCGCGTTGTAACTCGTTGAGGCTAGGGGCGTCAGGTTGATTAGGCAACAATTGTGGTTCCTGGTGTTGTTGTTGTTCAGTCTGGTGAATACGCTGTCGTTGAGGTCGTTTTTGTTGTGGAAGATATTGTTGGCTATCAGCTCGACCAGGGTCGCCAGGAGTTAATAGCGGTGCCAGTTCGTTAATGGCTGAGCCAAGCTTCGATTGAATGGTGGCTATTTCAGTCGAAGTCGTCTTTAGGACCTGGTTGGCAGTTTTCAGCTTACTGACGTATATAGCCATAGAAGATGATCGGCATTTAACGCAGAACCAGTAAATACCTGTGTTAGCTTGGCGAATAACATCTCCAATCGTACCGGATAAACTGACGCATTTGCTGTGTGTTATACTGCAATATGACGCTTTATACCGCAATGAGTAGCGAGGATGCTATGCACTCTAAAGCTAACCAACTCGACTTTTAATGTCGAAACTTTGGCTGGAGTTCAATTTCAAACTCGACGGACCGTAAATTTTCTAAATAACCAAATGTTCAAAATTCAAATAAAACCAGACCGAAGCTTCGCCAGGCTTGTACAGACCTAGTGGTGATACCAAAAGTACCAATTGGCAACAACCATATGCATTAAAACTGAGTTTCCTTTATGGCCAGTTTATAGGGGAGTTTGGCAATCATTCAGATTGATATCGACCATTCTCAAAACCAACTAACTAACACACACTACAAATATTTGCCGAATTTTTCAAGTCGCTAGCTTCATTCTATCGAGAGTTATCACTTATTTGAAGTCTCACATGTAGGGGAGGGAGGTAAAGCGTTGAATACAGAGACCTTTCCCACTGAGTGGAAGGAAGGTTTCATCATCGAACTTCCGAAGAAGGGTAGCTTTACAGATTACCAAGATAACACCTAAAATCGTCGTGGAAAGACTTGATCCGGATTCTCCTGTGTCGATCACATTAACACCTTGCGAATCATCATCGAGGAATGCGCTGAGTACGATTCTCCGATTCACTTGCTTTTAATTGATTTCGAGAATGCTTTCGATAGTGTGAACCGGGATTCTATATGGTCAGCCTTGCAGAGGCATCCCTGACAAATTTATGGCTATTATTACGGTAACCAATAACTGCGCGAAATATCGCGTTTTGCATAAAGATAATATGACGGGGGATTTTGAGATTCGCAGTGGAGTTCGGCAAGGGTGCATCCTCTCACCGATCCTAGTCCTATTTGGACTAGACAGAAGAATTCAACCGACTTTAACATCTTATCTACAACATCTTGACTACGCTGACGACATATGCCTACCCTCCCACAAAATCATGGACCTGTCCGCAATGGCATTAGATCTTGAGAGGAAGGCAAGCCAGGTGGGCTAAATATTAACACCTGTAATATAACTAGCTCTTCTATTTTTTTTTTCTCTCGTTTTTTTTACTATTTTTGTCATGATTAGTGAGTTTGGGAACTAAAAGAAAAAAAAAAAATATTTTTTTTTCTTCTTTCTTTTTGTTTCCAAATTCAATAATTTTAACAAATCAGGATTTTTAACACCCCCCTTAGTAAAACTCACAGCAGATAGGCAACGATTGATTCGGCGTACACTTGCATCTTAAGTAAATATGTATGCAGCCGCTTGCAATTTGTAATACAGGTGACTATTATATGTACGTGCAAAGGTACGACGATGTCGACGATGGGATTCATAGTTCTGTTCGCTTAAGTGTAAATGTTGCCTAGCGGAGAAAAATTGTTGTATGCGAAGGAATTATTATTATAGTAGGTGTAACTTCATGGCTGAAGTGGGGAGTGCATATTTATTTAGATAAAGGGACATGCGGGGGTGTATCACGGACTGTTTTGGCGGGAAATATTTCTGGGTGCGGGGACATAAGGGAAAGGATTGTGGAAGACGGGAAAGAAAAAGAGATCCGAAATTGGAGGAGTCGGTGAACGAGTTCCATCTGGGAAGGACGAAAATTGCTAAAGCGCGGGGCGAGTCGAAAATAATTTAGACGATAATTAGAAATAGGGAAAAAAAAAGTACATTTTTTTGTTAACATTAAGGAGAAATTTTCGTGGTTCGCGGAGTTCAACCGATATATTGTGAAAATTGTGATCCCTGGTGCCCCTAGAAGCAATAAAGGCGTACCATCGACGCATAAAGCGGATTATCTCTAGCCCGGAGAACGGATAAATTGTTATGGGCCCATATTCATCAACTGCGACATATATCACCGCTTATGCTGTGACGTCAACACCTTTACTTTGATTTTCGTCTCATCAACTGCGGCAGATATCACCGCTTGCTGCGACTACGGTATAGTTGTGACGTCAGCAACCATCTTCATCAGAATCTCGAACCGTAGATGAATACTTGTGATAGTGTGCGAGATTCTCATACACAACGGGTGATAACAGCTAGTCACAAGAAAATCCCATTGGAGCTTGGCTAATTTCTAAGATCGTCGTCATCGGATCGTGTTATCTCGCGAGAGGCACTCTTCGCAAAAGCTGTCTCGAAGCTTTTAAACAAAATACTTGCTATTCCTATACCTTTGAGTAACGCGCGTATTGCCTACCTATAGGCCATTTGAATTTATTGAAAAAAAAAAGAGAGAAAGGAGATGTTAGTTAAGTCAGATTCATTACCAAATTAGTTTTCTTTCGATGTTGATCTTTTTTCTTTCATGCTGTTGCATCTAGTGTCTTCTTTTCATTTTTGGATTTTTTTTTTGTTTTGTTATTGTTATAATTCAATTCTGTTCCAGTGCTAGCACCTCAACGGCCGTTGGAGATTCTAGTGGGTGAGTTAAGTTAACTTGTACATACTACATTTGAGATTACATACTTATAAATTAATTGTTTTCTTGTTATTTATATCTATTTTTGAGAGTCCATTTTTTTTGTATATTTATTTATCGGAAGAACTTTGGACATTTTATTTCTTTTATGAATTGCTTTCTTCTTTTTCGATGTACATACATATATATAAATTTCGCTAGTACGGTATAATAAACATGATGGAGTGATCTAAAGATAATTCTATTCCTTCCGCAAGCCCTTTCTCTTTTCAGGATTATGGGTTAAGCCAGCCAGTTTTGCTCGAGTCGGTTCTTTCTATAGGGTGGTCCCATTGAACGTATGGCCAGGGGACCAAATTTGGTTGTAGGTTGGGTGTAGAGGCCAAGACCCATATCATCAGGGTCTCAGTTGAAAGTGCATGAGGTAGTCTAATTGGTCGGTTTCAGATTTCAGTTTCTCTCCCATTTCTTTCCTACCCGTGTGTTTTTTTTTGTTTTGTCGTTTTCCGAAATGTGTCGTCCCAGGCATGCGAATTCTTAGTTAGTGATGATGAGCACCCCGAGGACAACCGGTGGGCAACTACCCACCCCACTTCTCCCGAACAGGGCTAGAGCCTGCGCATGCCGCCGCCTTGCCTGTTGATGGAGTTGGCGTGTCGACGTCCCCATGACCTACACGGTCCCATCTCCAGTATCCTCCGTTCAGCCACCATGCTGCCCAAAAGTCTCTCATTACATTAAATGGCGCCCAACGTGGGGCCCAACGTTATCTTATTCTTTATGAATAAGGCAATATTTTGGGTCTCCACCCATTTCGTACCACTCTGATCAATTACAGTCTTGTTATCAAGGCTTATATCAGGTGCGTACTGAACACTTATCCCAAGACACTTCACCTCACTTCACTAAGTGAAAACTTAGACGTTTGTGTCTCAAGATTTTTCTTCTTGTAGGAGTTGTGTCTTCCCTTTTGTTTAGTTTCAGGATCTACAGGTCGGTTCTTCTGTTGTTTTGTCCGGTGAATGTTTTAGGATGTTCACGTATCGAATTCATTTCCTCTTTCTCCTTCCTTCGCCTTCCTTCCTTCTTCCATTCCTCCAAAGAATCTTTGAAATCACTGGCTCTTGGAGTTTATTTCTGAGTCCAGTCAGAGATTCAAGGAAATGTTTTCGATACCTTTGTGTTTGGAAGAACCGCCCTTCAGTTAATTCAGATTGCATAGGGTATTCATGGGAAGGGATGTGAGCTCCAGCGGAACAATTTTGAGAAATATGTTATTGTGGGCGTTGAAAATTGCGCCTCTAGCATCCTTATTTTTCCGCTGTAGCTCATTGCCCAATACATGGACGCACTCTGTAATCTTTTGTCATTTTTTTCTTTTCTCTATCTCTTTAGTTTGCGTTTTGTGTAACCTGAATCTTCTACCTATGGCTATCTCATGCATCTTTTTTTTTTCTGTTCATTTGTCGAAAGATAGGGTACATATCTTGCGTACAATATAACTGATTGGTTCCCCATCTCTTGAGGGAGAAAGGAGTTTCGGAAAGGAAAAGAATTGTTAAATAAAAAAAAAAAAAAGGAAGGAATAGGGAAAGGAAAAATTTATATAAATATTTATATATACATATACATATACATATATATATATATATATATATATATATATCGCTTTGTTTATGTTGAAGTCCGCTCTTCACATTTGATCGTATTCGTGTTCAATTATCGTTCATTTCGAATTTAGAAAAGTAGAAATATGCCTGTCTGTCGAAGCTCGGAGGATCTTCTCAACATAGAAGATGACGATATTACTCGTTGCTCCATCTGCGAGTCAGATTTTGTCATAACTGACAAAGCAGTAATGACAAAATGTGCTCATGCATTTCATAAAGAATGCATTGTAACATGGTTGGAAAACAATACTACGTGTCCGCTATGTCGACGTGTTTGCAACCCCGGTCAATTGACCGAATTATCTCTTAATAAGGAACCTGAAAGCAGAAAACTAGGTGACACAACTATGTCAGTTTCTAATACGGGAGCTATCTCGAAGTTTCCCAGACCTATCACCCGTTCACAATCTAGGGCTCAAACAGACTTAGCACCTGGGATTCGTGAAGGAGAGCAACCTGCAGCCACTCTCCGAGATACTTTGATTGAACCGCAGCATAAGGGCAATTTAGAACCTCAATCAACGCTAACTCCCCCCGTATCACAGCGCGTTCTTAACCGCTCACTAAGACAAGTTTTTCGTGAACGAGAGCAGTTAGCAGCCGCTGCACGGGAAATTAATTTAGATTCTGAAATTAGGGAGCTCGCTCGTTCCCAGTCCAGTTCCCAAACAAACCTTTCTCAATCCAGGCCTTCATCACGTAATATTAACAGTAGGACAGTATTACAAAATAGGACACATTCCCCAAGACGAGAACGCGAAAGTAGTCTTCGTTCACAAATTACCGACATTGTGGGAGAGGTATTACGGGAGCAACTAAGAGGATTAGGATTAGCACCTAACCCACAACCTCAACCTCCACCACCTCCACGTGCACAATCTCAGCTGGCACGATCTGAACAAAATTTCCAGCCACATCCTTTACCGCAACAATACTCCCAGCCACAAATACAATTTCAAAGGCACCAGTACTCCCATTACCAACAATCGGATAGCTCATCATACCCTGATCAGTTTCAAGATCGTCTCGCCAACCCAAATAATGCTCCACCTCCGAGTCGCTTTACTATGCCCTCCCGTTCGAGGCAGAATGTTGAGCACCGGCGTGTTACCAATGTGTCAAACATTAATCCCGAACGAGCTGGAAAGATAATCTCTGGGTGGAATTTAAGATTCAACGGGGAAGATGCCTACTTGCCAGTTGAAAAATTCCTTTATCAGGTACGTGTATTAACATCAACTACATTGGGAAACGATTTCGATGCCGTGATCGGACACCTCCATCTGCTCTTGACGGGCAAGGCGGCCGACTGGTTTTGGAGGTACCATCGTAGTGTAGTCAGACTGGACTGGCCCACTTTTTGCGAAGCGCTCCGAGATCAATTTCGGGAGCGCCTATCTGATTTCCAAATTATAAATCAGCTTCGCAATAGAATGCAAGGGCCTCGCGAGTCTTTTGACTCATATTACGAGGGTGCCATGAAACTGGTCGACCGTCTTGAACGACCATTTGCGGAGTGGGATTTGCTAGAGATACTGAAAGGGAATCTACGTTGGGAGTTGCGTCGTGAAATTGTCCATTTTCCCATTAACACGATACGAGATCTAAAGTCGTTTATTTATCAGTGCGAAAGTTTGGAAAGTGAGCCACAATCACGGATGGGCAGCAGGACTCATCACTTGGGTTACAGAAGAGATGTGTCTGAGCTTGTGGAACCGGAAGACGAGCCCATTTCCTCTGAAGCAGGGATTGTATCTGCACTAGCACGGGAAATTAAGTGCTGGAATTGTCAGGAAGCAGGTCATAAATTTGACGAGTGTATGGCGCCGGAACGCAAAATATTTTGTTACGGTTGCGGTGCGCCAGACACATACAAACCCCAATGTCAAACCTGTAAAAAGGATCCAAAAAACGAGAGGGCGAAACATCTTGCCCCCTTTCATCGCAAATAGATCCTGCCACTTGCGGGGCCCCCACACCTAACGATCGAGATTTAACGTCGTCGTTTCTTTATTCATCCCGTGACTTTCTGCCCTCGACTTTACATCACCAGTCTGACAAACACCTTACTTCAGTTGCTCAAAGACCAACATCAAAATCTGGTCTTTCATCTTCTAATTCCTCCACTACCGATGGTGTGAATAAAAATTCACGGAAATCCACTGCCATGGATAATAATGGCCGGCCAACTACTCATTACAGTTGGAAACCATTTCATGTCAGGTTGCAAGAGTACCAGGGAGCTCGCCGTCGTATTTTCGGAGCGGACGAAATTAAAGTTCGACCGCCCAAGCGATCTACTGTCAGATTGAGACAGTACTGGAAGACGGTCCTCCAGAATCGCCGGCGTTACTGCTCTGCTATTCTTGCAACCCCTCCCAAGAATGACATGAGGCCTTACGCGGACGTAACACTTTTTGGGGAAAAAGTGTGTGGACTTGTAGATACGGGAGCCAGTGTCAGCTGTATGGCTTCGGATTTGGCGAGGAAATTCCTTAGGGAACAACAACACCCATGGGAGAAGTTTCGCATCTCCATTGGCACGGCCGATGGCACTTCTCATTCGACCATAGGAAAAGTGTCGACAGACATTACGTTCCGTGGTCGAACCCGCACTTTGGATTTGTTAATTATACCCACTCTAAGCCAAAATCTGTATCTCGGTGTAGATTTTGTGCGTATTTTCGGACTTGCTTCTGACCTATTTGCCTCTCCTCTATATTCTCCAAACCTGTCTTTGGAACAAATTGCTCTAGATCCCAACAAACATCATCTTACTCCAGTACAAGAAGCGAAGCTCGATGCAGCCATCGCAATGTTTCCTTCCTTTTCGGCTGAGGGCTTAGGACGTACAAAACTTGTTCAACACGTCATCGATGTCGGAGGCAGCAAGCCAATTAAGCAGAGACACTTTGCAGTCTCTCCTGCCATCGAAAAGCTCCTCTTTGCAGAAATTGACAGGATGCTTGCGCTGGGTGTTATTGAGGAATCCCAGAGCCCCTGGTCTTCGCCTGTCACCCTTGTAGTGAAGCCTGGTAAGGTCAGATTATGCTTAGATGCTCGGAAAGTGAACGACGTCACGGTTAAGGATGCCTATCCTTTGCCGCTAATCGATGGTATATTAAGTCGACTTCCGAAAGCTCAGTATATAACGAGTCTTGACTTAAAGGACGCCTTTTGGCAAATACCACTTGATGAGGCGTCAAAGGAGAAGACAGCCTTCACTGTTCCAGGTCGGCCATTGTACCAATTCGTAACGATGCCGTTCGGATTGTGCAATGCTCCTCAAACCATGCAGAGGCTAATGGACCGAGTCATCCCTGCTCATCTTCGCTATCAGGTCTTCATCTACTTGGATGACTTACTACTAATTACGGAGACATTCGAGGAACATTTATTGCTCCTCCAGGAAGTAGCTCTTTGTTTCCGTAAGGCTGGTTTGACATTGAATGTAGAGAAGAGCAAATTTGTTATGAAGCAAGTTCGCTATTTAGGACATCTCATTGGACACGGGACTATTAGTACCGATACTGACAAAGTGCAGGCCATTGCGGAGTTTCCCCTGCCAAATTCGGTTAAACAGCTGCGCAGGTTCCTGGGAATGTGCGGTTGGTATCGCCGTTTCGTGAACAACTATGCGTCGGTGTCTGCACCGCTAACAGACATGCTGCGCAAAGGCCGTGGTTTCGCTTGGACCGATGAGGGCAAAAGATCGTTCAATGCTCTCAAGGAGTGTCTTACATCAGCACCTGTACTCCACAGCCCGAACTTCTCGCGACCCTTTGCCATCCACTGCGATGCCAGCCAATTCGGACTTGGCGCTGTACTGGTGCAAACCCTGGATGATGGCTCCGAAGCACCAGTCGCTTATATGTCGCAGAAGTTCAATAAGGCCCAGCGAAACTATACTGTCTCTGAGCAAGAATGTCTCGCAGCGGTGACGGCCATTAAGAAATTCCGGGCCTATGTTGAAGGCCATGAATTTAAGGTAGTGACGGATCACGCGTCTCTGAAGTGGCTTATGTCGTTGCAAGACCTTAATGGTCGTTTGGCACGATGGGCACTGAAGCTGCAATGCTTCAAATTCACCATCGAACATCGGAAGGGAAGCCAGCACGTTGTGCCGGATACTCTCTCTCGAATGTATTCAACAGAGGGAATCGAATCGATCGAACAATTCGAGTCAGCGATTGAAATAGACTTAGAGTCTCCCTATTTCAAGTCAGATTCCTATGTTGCACTGATCAGAAAGATCGAGGAAAACAGCCACCTTTTCCCGGATCTTAAGGTTTTAGACGGATTTGTATACAGACGATCTGAATATGCGACCGGAGATGAAATCCAAGAGGAGAGTTCTTGGAAGCTCTGGATTCCGGAGGAGCTAAAATCATCCACGATAGCACGCGCCCATGAACACCCGCTGAGCGCACACGGAGGTATTGGCAAAACGCTTAAGCGTTTACAAACGTTTTTTTATTGGCCAAAAATGACAAAGGATGTCAAAGACTACATCACCTCCTGCGTCGTGTGTAAGGAGACTAAAGCTCCCAACCAGATTCTGAGACCTCCTATGGGCAAATTGATTCTGCCGGATCGTATATTCCAGCGTTTGTATATAGATTTTCTAGGACCTTATCCGAGGTCTACATCGGGCAACACAGGAATCATCGTTGTACTCGACCATCTCTCGAAGTTCCCGTTCGTCGAACCTATCCGAAAAATGTCGGCGAACACTCTTGTTGAATACTTAGAGAGGAGAATCTTCCATGTGTTTGGCGTCCCGGAATCCATTACTACGGACAACGGTGTTCAATTCAAATCCGTGGTTTTCAAAAAATTAATGGATTCTTATGGTGTGAAGCACAACTTCACTGCCTTATATTCGCCACAAAGCAATGCATCAGAGCGCGTGAATCGGTCACTGGTGGCCGCAATTCGAGCTTACGTTCACCCTAGCCAACGAGATTGGGATGTCAAGTTGTCTTCTATAAATTGTGCTCTTAGATCCGCCTACCATTCTTCTCTTCGATACTCTCCTTACTTCGTCCTATTTGGGCAAAATATGATCACTCACGGTAAAACGTACGCCCTATTACGCAGCCTTCATATGCTCGATGATCCCCAGGCTAGCGTAACTCATGACGAAAAAATGGACTTAGTCCGCAAGGAAGTAGAGAAGAATCTTAGACGGATGTATGAAACCAATGCTAGAACGTACAACTTGAGATCTCGTCCCGTGGAATTCACGCCTGGAGATATAGTTTATCGTCGGAACTTCGGCCAAAGTAAGGCATCGTCGCACTACAACGCAAAACTCGACCGCAAATTCCTACAATCCACAGTGGACGCTAAGGTTGGTTCATCCTGCTACTTGTTGGCAGACAAGTTAGGGAAAACTGGCAAATATCACACTAAGGACATGAAGGAGTAGACTTCAGCCTCTTTCCCTCGTTACCATTTCGTGAAATATGCTGTGATGTAATATAACTAGCTCTTCTATTTTTTTTTTCTCTCGTTTTTTTTACTATTTTTGTCATGATTAGTGAGTTTGGGAACTAAAAGAAAAAAAAAAAATATTTTTTTTTCTTCTTTCTTTTTGTTTCCAAATTCAATAATTTTAACAAATCAGGATTTTTAACACCCCCCTTAGTAAAACTCACAGCAGATAGGCAACGATTGATTCGGCGTACACTTGCATCTTAAGTAAATATGTATGCAGCCGCTTGCAATTTGTAATACAGGTGACTATTATATGTACGTGCAAAGGTACGACGATGTCGACGATGGGATTCATAGTTCTGTTCGCTTAAGTGTAAATGTTGCCTAGCGGAGAAAAATTGTTGTATGCGAAGGAATTATTATTATAGTAGGTGTAACTTCATGGCTGAAGTGGGGAGTGCATATTTATTTAGATAAAGGGACATGCGGGGGTGTATCACGGACTGTTTTGGCGGGAAATATTTCTGGGTGCGGGGACATAAGGGAAAGGATTGTGGAAGACGGGAAAGAAAAAGAGATCCGAAATTGGAGGAGTCGGTGAACGAGTTCCATCTGGGAAGGACGAAAATTGCTAAAGCGCGGGGCGAGTCGAAAATAATTTAGACGATAATTAGAAATAGGGAAAAAAAAAGTACATTTTTTTGTTAACATTAAGGAGAAATTTTCGTGGTTCGCGGAGTTCAACCGATATATTGTGAAAATTGTGATCCCTGGTGCCCCTAGAAGCAATAAAGGCGTACCATCGACGCATAAAGCGGATTATCTCTAGCCCGGAGAACGGATAAATTGTTATGGGCCCATATTCATCAACTGCGACATATATCACCGCTTATGCTGTGACGTCAACACCTTTACTTTGATTTTCGTCTCATCAACTGCGGCAGATATCACCGCTTGCTGCGACTACGGTATAGTTGTGACGTCAGCAACCATCTTCATCAGAATCTCGAACCGTAGATGAATACTTGTGATAGTGTGCGAGATTCTCATACACAACGGGTGATAACAGCTAGTCACAAGAAAATCCCATTGGAGCTTGGCTAATTTCTAAGATCGTCGTCATCGGATCGTGTTATCTCGCGAGAGGCACTCTTCGCAAAAGCTGTCTCGAAGCTTTTAAACAAAATACTTGCTATTCCTATACCTTTGAGTAACGCGCGTATTGCCTACCTATAGGCCATTTGAATTTATTGAAAAAAAAAAGAGAGAAAGGAGATGTTAGTTAAGTCAGATTCATTACCAAATTAGTTTTCTTTCGATGTTGATCTTTTTTCTTTCATGCTGTTGCATCTAGTGTCTTCTTTTCATTTTTGGATTTTTTTTTTGTTTTGTTATTGTTATAATTCAATTCTGTTCCAGTGCTAGCACCTCAACGGCCGTTGGAGATTCTAGTGGGTGAGTTAAGTTAACTTGTACATACTACATTTGAGATTACATACTTATAAATTAATTGTTTTCTTGTTATTTATATCTATTTTTGAGAGTCCATTTTTTTTGTATATTTATTTATCGGAAGAACTTTGGACATTTTATTTCTTTTATGAATTGCTTTCTTCTTTTTCGATGTACATACATATATATAAATTTCGCTAGTACGGTATAATAAACATGATGGAGTGATCTAAAGATAATTCTATTCCTTCCGCAAGCCCTTTCTCTTTTCAGGATTATGGGTTAAGCCAGCCAGTTTTGCTCGAGTCGGTTCTTTCTATAGGGTGGTCCCATTGAACGTATGGCCAGGGGACCAAATTTGGTTGTAGGTTGGGTGTAGAGGCCAAGACCCATATCATCAGGGTCTCAGTTGAAAGTGCATGAGGTAGTCTAATTGGTCGGTTTCAGATTTCAGTTTCTCTCCCATTTCTTTCCTACCCGTGTGTTTTTTTTTGTTTTGTCGTTTTCCGAAATGTGTCGTCCCAGGCATGCGAATTCTTAGTTAGTGATGATGAGCACCCCGAGGACAACCGGTGGGCAACTACCCACCCCACTTCTCCCGAACAGGGCTAGAGCCTGCGCATGCCGCCGCCTTGCCTGTTGATGGAGTTGGCGTGTCGACGTCCCCATGACCTACACGGTCCCATCTCCAGTATCCTCCGTTCAGCCACCATGCTGCCCAAAAGTCTCTCATTACACACCAAGAAGACCAAGGTTCTTACCTCGCCATTCCGAAAAAGAAATCCTACACTTATTGTCATCAATATTAATGGGACGCCTGTAAAGAAGGTGGACAACTTTGTACGTAGGTAGCATTGTTGTTGAAAATGGTGGTACGGTGCAGGACATGAGGACACCAGACTAAATGCGTATACGGCATGCTGTTACAAATCTGGCAGACCAGTTTTCTGAGCATCAAGACCTGGCAGGGCCTGTTTCGTTCGCTGGTACTGTCTGTGCTTTTGTATGGGAGCTGAGCTAAGTCGGCGTACGGCTCAGATGCCAATCGATGAATTCATACGCAGGCGAAAATGACAATCGGTAGGTCACACATTGCGGAGAGATGATAACTGCATTGATTTTCATTTTCAAATGAAACTCCATTTTCAACCAAGGCCGACCAAGAGGGTTCCTAAAATCACATGTCATCTGTTGCAAAAGAGTGTAGGGCGCTGGGTAAGTCGTTTGGGGAGTTACGCCCCATTGCCCAAAGCAGAGTACGATGGCGCGCAGGATTTGTTGACGCGCTATGCCCCACTAGGTGTTCAGGCAAAGTAGTAGTGGTATCCATCAATTGTCAGATGTCATAGCTTAAAAGTGACTACCGACAAAAGATCATTTAAATACGACAGCGTAAGTGTCATTTCTAAACTGTCAGCATACGTTCGTGCCATCCAGCGGAGAAATTTTTGTGATGGAGAAAATGACATTAAGCAGGTGTCATGTTATGGTATACCTGCACAGGCGTTCAGACCTGCACAGGTGACCACAGAGGTATACCTCCTTGCATACCGGAACGTATATGCCCGGGATAAGCTTTCTACCGCAAACTAGGTACATAAAGACAAATAGTGGATACAAGTGCGATTGGTTATCAAACTTTCTTATTGGTAGGACAAAAAAAAAAAAGAAATTAAACAAGTACTGAATAATATAAGGCAAAAACTCATCCATTCCGGAACGTCTAGTTTAACGAACTCACGTTACCGAAAAAAGCAAACCAAAATTAAGCCGGTATTACTAAAGAGAACCGAATCAAGCGGAAGCGATGTAACTATTTCGATTGATTTCATGGCATTTTTCTTTTTCTTTCTTCGATTTGGATCAATTGAACCCGATATTAATCATGTACTTGCTACGATTAGTATTATATAATAAAAAAATAATATAAATGAAATATGTACCTTATTGCCGTTCGAAAGTTGAGGATGTCGCTGGTACGATCGACTTCTGACATATGTCCTCATATAGGTCCTGATATATGAGTATATCCTGATGTCCAGATATATGTCTGAATACATGCGTGACTAACACAATCTCAAGCGAAATCCCGGCGAAATCAGGAACAAGACAGGCCGCGATGAGGTTATGTTTGGTGGTACTAGCCGGCTGGAGGGACGGATACACCGATGGATTTTCCCGTATACGTGCGTCGGAAATCCAACCACATCCAGTGAGCACTGCACCCCTAAAATATACGGCGGCAAAATCTTAACACAAGATCCACATGTCGTGATAAAAATTAATTGATTCGAAGCCTAATATACTCAACTTACAAATTAATAGCAACTAAATTTCAACAATAAATGGGCTTCGAATTTCTTTGAATTTAGTTTCTATTTTATGGAGCGCGATTGCCACTTTGCGTTTTTCTAAATTCAATTTAATTTTTTGTTTAAATTTTGGAGCAGGAGACCACTCAACAGCACCGTCCCTCTTTCGAATGACTCTCCCAAAATTTTGCTTATCATAGCGATTTCATAATTATTCACGTACACGTAGAGGTTCACCACTACCATGAGCATTCTAGCATATCATCATATCCACCATCATTTATATCGTCCTTATCTCAGTGACATTCCCAAAAACATTAAAACATTTACAATTTCCGACATTTCACAACTCTGAGTATATAAAAATGCAAATATTGCAACTGCGTGGCAACGTCTTACAAAGAGGAGGTACAAAGATCGATAGCGTGACTCAATCCCAAGCCAATACTCCAAGATCGGTCACCAACCCTTCTTTTGCGGGATCACACTGCCCAGATACTCAAAAACCACGCAGATGCAACTACGATTTGGTTGGTCCTCCCGACTGAATTCGTACCTGTCTCATAGCGACCACAATAGGCAAGTTTTTTTGTACTGCGGTCCAGGTTAATTGGGGGTTATCCAATGTTGCTTGTGTAATTCTATTAACAAACTTATTTTTAAAGAGAATATTTTGATAAATTTCCATTCTAATTGAACAATCTGCTAGAGTTCGCACTCTATGGATTGATTAGTCACTTACGTTGAGTAAGTAAAGTGATGCGGAGAAGCCCAGTCCCGGGATGAAAGCTTCTGTGATGCACAATACAATAAGTTAACCCGGATAATCCCCAATTAACCTGCACCGCAGTACAAAAAAGACGCCTAATATTCCAAATACTTGTCTCGCATACAATGGTACCTCTGACGATGTTGAGCACATCTTTAAATGCCCAGCAGCTTCCACACAACTTACACCTAGAGCTCTATGGGAAGCTGCAATGAAAGCCGCATTCTTCCTTTGCCTCGATACAGATGTTGACACTTAATCTGTACACACACATTTTGAATTTAACGCGTTACTATTACCATCGGGAATCTCAACATGGAATTCGTAAAAAACTTCACTTACATACCTGAGTAGCAAGCGAAATCAAACGACGGATGCACTTAGCTAGACTGCCCACACCAAAATGACCGTAAGCAACGCAAAGGCCTTAAATAATCAAACTCGATTAGAGCGTTCGCCAATTTGACGAAGATAGGGAAATTTTCGCTCAGTGCCGTAAACGTCGCATTCGTCGTAAATTTCAGTCAACTCCGTAGTAAAATGACAAAAGTTTACGGATTTACGACAAATACCACGTTTACGATGTGAGCATTTAATCCCCCTGATGTAAGTGTACTCGTATACTTACCAATGGAATTTTCGACTCTACGTCTGTCGTTGTGATTTTTGGCAGCCGTCGTCAGTTTTGGATCTTTGCGGTTTGTACGTTTCAAAAGCGGGGGAAGCCCCGATAAGTGTGTCAATTTGACATATCGCATATTAAACTGATAACCTGATCTACTCGAAACTCGACTCAACGTAGATAGGGATTCGTGCTCACGTCATATTTGTCGTACTAGTCCAGGCTAGGAACGAGAAGAAAATAGGAGAAATAAATCTTGTAGTTTTGAAATTTGGCAGAATTGTTGGGAACAGTCCCCTGAATATGAGCTCAAAAGTCCCTGATGATGGAGGGTCCGGAAGGAAAGATCTTTACTTTTTTTTTATTATTTTGAAAACAAGGGTCACTACAAAAAAATGTCCTAAAATCGAATCAAAGTTCACAAATTTCCCTTCAAAAGAATATATCATACCCTCGACGTTAAAATTGTATATTATACACTCATTGGCGAATCTAGCCAAGAGGGTCGTAAGACCACTAAGTGTTACCATACACTGTCGCACTCCAACTCGAACTCGAACACGAACCTAGTATCAATGTCCTCTGAATAGCTCAAGACACACACTTATACCATGTTCGAGTTGGAGTTCGACAGTGTATGGTGGCACTAAGCAATGTGTATGTTATCCGAGAGGTTTTGAGCACGCTGCTTCTCCTTCCACGTGGTAAGTTTCCCATAAAGTAATTTTTTGGAAAATTCAGGCTTATTTTGCCAACAACGAATCAAAACTTTTGGCTAATAATTTTGTTTTTGTGCTGATACGCCAATAAGGTTGGCTGGCAGAGGCAGCCCAAAGCAGTTAAGAATACTAGATTGGAATACCGCAAAGGGGGATATTGTCTCCTCTCTTCTGGATCCTGACTGTCAACCGAATTCTAAAGAAGTTAAGAGCCAGCGACTCTCAGGTAGTGGCATATGCCGATGACATTATGGTGCTTGTGAGAGGCAAGTTCTCTCAAACCTTGTCGGATCTTATGCAATCGGCGCTAGACCAGATCCAAATGTGGGCCGGAGAAGCTGGTTTAAGGCTAACCCGACAAAAATCCAACTAATATTCTTACGAAAAAACACAGCGTGCCAGAAATGCCCACACCCATTCTCAACGGAGTAACACTACACCTTGTGGACAGCGTTAAATATTGGGGTCTAATGCTAGACAGGAAACGGTTCTGGGAGGACAACGTGAAGTACGGAGTTGGTAAGGCGTGCGCAGCCCTCTTCGCGTGTCGGTCGGCTTACTCCAGTACATGGGGTCTCAGACCACAGACAGTATTTTACATATTTTTTTTTACTTGTGTATGGGGCGGTCGTATGGTGGAAAGCCACCGAGAAAAAAAAAACCAATGGAACTAACGAGATCGCTACGACTGGTATGCATAAGTATTACAAGTGCCCTGAAAACCACCCCAAACGCCGGACAGAAACTGATCCTGGGGCTTATGCCCTTCGACCGTTTCATTTGCGCTAAAAGTGGGCACGATTCCAATCAAGAACGCCACTTTGTATTCTGTAGACTTTTCAGAGACAATATGGCCTCCATCTTGTTACGGATCACATGACCAAACAAACATGCCTCGAAAGGAACTTCGAACTTCCCTACAAGGAGAGACTGGGCAAGCAGAAAAGCTCTGATTTATACGGATGGTTCAAAAACTGACACTGGAGTAGGCTCAGGTGTCTACTCGGCGAATATTGGCTTGTGCCAATAGTTCAGACTGCCGAACCGTGCCACCATATTCCAGTCGGAATTACATGCTATATGCATGGCGACAGAGTCCATTTAGGGAACCTCAACGAGAATGACGACGATTTGCGTCGACAGTAGGGCAGCCATTCTGGCTCTAGCGTCAAACAGATGCTCTTCGAGAACTGTAAACCTATGCATAGAAGCTGTCGAGAGAAAGGCTTAACATACTCCTGTAAGGATTATGTGGGCGCCCGGCCACAGTGAGGTAAGGTAAGATTCGGGAGCCGTAAACAGCCCACCGGCACCTAAGCCACGGTCACTTTCAGACATTACAAATGAAATAGATGATGCCATGTGGACTAAACCGCAATCCGTCTGGACTAACAGAATGGATTTTAGGGTAGCCAGAGCCTTATGGTCATCATTTGATCTGAGCAAGAGCAGGACTTTGCTCAAACTTAAAAGAAGTAGGCTGAGAGCGGCGGTAGGTCTACTCGCAGAACACTACCTTACCGCATTTCACGCGAGAAAATTGGGATTGACCTCCAGCAGCTTATGCAGAAAATGTGAGATGCAAGAGGACACCATCGAACACGCTTTGTGTGAGTATCCGGCCCTAAATTGGAAGCAGCTTAACATATCAGGCGCTAGCTGAGGTGGCCAGTGCCGCTTCGTTGAATCAGTTGATTTAATTTAGCGGAACGATCGCTTAGCAGCTCTAATTAGCTGGCGGAGGGTGGAAAATGGACTCAAATTAGAGGCTCAATGCGAGCTGCGCTAGCGGCAACCCTCTTACCTAGCCTAACCTAGATGGGAACCTTTCCTGAATATCAGTCAAAACTTGGTCCAGCAGAGGGATGAAGACAGCTTGCCGAAACTAAGTGTCCGTTGAATCTACGGCACAATCCTCTAGGCGCTCACATCTCCTAGCAGGTTTGAATTGGGTATCAGCCACATCTGCCAACTCTACAGTTTTCAGCTAGATTGCATTAAAGTGTTCTTTTGCCGTTCCACGGCGCTTTAAAAGAACGGTTATGAGAGGCCTGAAATTGTTTGAGACGTAGTGTGAAAATTCAAAGAGCTTGCCCAGTGACAGTGTTAGTGCCAGTATGTCGTTCAAACAGATTACCGACACCAGAGAAAAGCTGTCTTTCATAGCAGCCCGAAGTTGGGCTGCTTTGCTAGACGTAGATGAGTCATTCCAAGTTTCATTTGATTCTAACCCTTTATTATATACGTATTAAATCAATGGCAAACTGTAAAACTCCATCGTGCCACTCAATCTATCTGGTTTCACACAAATCTGAAAGCTGCTGGCTTTCCAGTCCCAGTACGTTTAAAAGTGCCTGGCTATCTGATGCTAAGCTGTGAAAGTTCTTCATCCAGGGCTTATTTTATCAGTCCGAGTTTGCGCCAAGGATGGTATCTGCGCTATGAATATATGCATTTTTTACGGCATCTCAGTTTTCAAGTATGTCACGATCTGGGTGACTAATTAATTATCTCTGCTGTTTTTTGCGTGAGATATTCGTTTAGTGGTCCGATCTGGCTGGCTCGAACTAAAGGGAAGTGAGCGACCCCCAAGCTGACTCAGAATACGGAATCAAAAAAAAAAATTGGGGTTGCCCATCCCAGATTGGCAGCCCCGTTTCTATCTAAAATAGTGGTTCGATATGACTGGCTCGAACTTAAGGGCATTAGGTGGTCACCGACTTCGAATCGGGGGTAAAAAATAAAGGAAAAAAAAAACTGAATTTTTTAAAAACTACAACTTTTATTGAATATGCTATTAACCAATCTTCTGACTCCTTGGATAACTCTTTTTGAACGACTCTTTATGAACGACTCATTGGAAAGAGTCAGAGCTTATGTGCTGGCACAGTGAAAAGAGCCATTATGCCCATCACTAATGGGAAGGCTAGTTCAATGATTAGCATTGTCGAGTGATGAGTCCGGAACCAACCCTACGTTCAACCCTTGTACGTTCATTGGTCTCACCTTCACTTCTCTCGAATAAGAAATGGGCCCGCGCTTTCAATATACGCATGCATCTTGGAGAACTAAAGTTCAATAAATGTAGACATTCCCTAAGCTCTCTAGGTAACAATGTCGGGCACCCCCTAAACTTGAATTCTGCATCTGCTACTGTTACATATGTAGTTGATTTATTTGTTGGACCTTCGGGAATGTCAATCATTTCAAATACTAAAGATTAATGTGTAGATATCTGGGGGCTAGGTAAAAAATCCAGTAGTAACTGTACATCAAACCAATAACTACTTTTAGACCGCACGACTTAAAGTGAATAAATCCATGGACTTCTGTCAAAATTAAGAGAAGAAGAAAGAGAAATGGAAAGCGAACCCTTTTAAAATGTCTTTAAAGAAAATAATCTTCCATGTTTACAAACGAGTATCCAAAATTTATAAAAAATGTCTATAATTATGATAAACGGATGATCTAATCTATGTTTTCGATTTTCGTGATTCGTTGATAATCTAAAAGAAAAACTTTCGTCCACGATACGATATGTCGTCTTGACACCAAAACAGTAATTCGAACTTATTATCTGTCTTAGATAGCTGCTAATTTGATAAGTTCACTTAGACAATTTAATCGGCGAATTCCACTTGAGCCACTAAGTGAATGGGATACACTTGACCTTGCCGCTTAAGCTCGTTCAGCCTTCCGAGTTTCATATAAAAATCCAACCGCAAAAACTATATTTCAGTATACTTAAACAAATCAATTTCTACACAATGATTTCTACAATTCACTTAGTACTTTCGGCTACTATCGCCAGCGTCCTTATAAGTGCCGCCCCAGGATCTCCGGCCAAGTTTGATAGTCGAATAATTGGCGGTCAAGAAGCTGCACTTGGCCAATTCGCATTTCAAGTGGGACTGCAAATTCACATAAATGGTGGTAAATCAACGTGTGGCGGAGCATTGATATCGTCAAACTACGTCCTGACCGCTGCACATTGTGTTCAAATTCAGGGCATAGAAGCTATCGACGTACATCTGGGAACACTACAAATGAAAAACGACACGGACGGTCACAAGGTTGTAACCGTGCCCAAGGAGAATTTGAAAGCTCACGAAGATTACATTCCGTCGTTGATTATAAACGATATAGCTTTGATTGAGCTTCCAGAGAAGGTGGAATTATCAGGTAAACGTATAACGACGGACTTAAAAAAGGACCACCAATTAAGCGTTACTTTGCTTTTTAGACAGCATCCAACCTATCGCATTGCCGACTCAGTCAGACGTAGGAGTGGAGCTAGAAGGGAAAATTGTAGTCGCTTCGGGCTGGGGTCGCTATTCGGATGGTAAGAGTCCTTTTTACTATATCAAAGCACAAGTCATTTGTGTTTAAAATTTCCTTTTGCTCCTGGTTAGATTTCTTTCAAACATCGCCTGAACTGCGGTATGCCGAAGTACGCGTGGAAAAACAAACAGTTTGCGGGAAGTACTATGATAACCTCTTGCCGTCGATGATCTGCACCTCTACGGCTGCTGGTAGGGGAACATGTCACGGAGATTCCGGTGGACCACTCGCTTATGAAGGTGAAGGCAGGAGTCCCATACTTATTGGTCTCACTTCGTTTGGAAATGGCTTCCAATGCGTTGCTGCCGGTTGGCCTTCGGTATTCACGAGAGTCGCTTCGTTCCTGGATTGGATAAGTAAAACTAGCGGCATTGAGATTAGTCCTTGATTATGTGCGGATTTCTGCTTCTAGTTTAAATTATTTATATCTATAGTAGGCGTAAGAACTTTTTATATGATGAAATTTGGATCATTAAAATAGAAAATAGAAATATCTTTTGTTTCGAAAGTACATATACTCGTAATTAGTCAATACTGACGTCGTGCCTTGGCTGTCTGCTTTGTTATCTTCCAATTGTCTGGCTCCAGCGACCACGTCTAGCTTAGCGAACGAAGAATTTAGAAGGAAATTTATTGTGTTTCGTTGGTTTAGTGTACTTTTTAGTTTAGTTAGCTTTCAACGTCGACTTAAATATAAAAAATGGGGCAGATTCCTGGCTGATCTACTTGACATCATAATTCATGACTACTGTTGATCTTCATCCCTAGCCGCTCGGAATGGGATAAAAGCAATGTCTGCCCTGTCGCGTCTTTGAGATCGCAGTGTCTAGATCGTTTCCTGTCAGTAGGCAAAAGCGAAGTAGCAAGCCGGTCTTAGGGAATGCACAAATTTCAGTGATTAGGGCTGTTTGTAGGAGGTCCTATAACTAAACGTAATCCACTAGGCTGGGGTTGGATTCGAACTCCATGGTGTGATTTTTGTGAACGCATTGGCACCTCTAAGCTTCGTAAAATCCTTTCCACGAACCCATCTATGCCGAGTTCTCTGTTAAAGCAGCATGCATCCTGGACTACTTCGAGTAAGGATACTATCAAGCTGCTGGTCGATACGCATTTTCCAGGTAGTGTGACTGCATCTTTGCAGCTCCTCTGAGGGCGGGCTATATACTACTTCGAACCATTCAAGTTAGCTGGACCTGATGGCATTATTCCGGCAGACTTGCAGCAGGTATAGAATATTGCCTGTCCATGGTTGGAGACCATCTTAAGGGCCTGCTAGAATTAGTCTACATTCCTCGTGTTTGGTCAGTGACCGAGGTAATCTTCATCTCCACAGCGGGTAAAATGTCACATGGGCGTGCGAATGACCTTATAAAAAGACCCTATCTTCAACACTGCTTAAGGTTTTGGAATGCTTGATTGTCACACGGCCGGCTCCAGGTTATCCGAATGGGTGAAGTCAGGCTCAAGTGGGTGACGCACTCTCACTTTCCCCGGCTGAAAGATTAAGGTCAACTCCGGCGAAGCCTTCGGGAAATGCGAGGTTCTATTTCTGGTAGCACGAGAGCTGGGGAGCCCTGGAGATGCACTACCTTGGTAGTAATTCTTCACCCTAGCTGGCAGAGGTTGGCCCCTTGTCGGAGCGTCGTGACGGTTGTGGCTTAACACCCACATCGCGGGTAGAGTACTCAAATAAATTTCTGGGTGCCCGGCGTGGAGTTACGCATTTCCAAATGGGTGCCGGGACCCACAGAACGGCAGAGGTTTAGATAGGCCTCGCATCCAGCAGTATGAGTACAGGTCCTCTGCAGACTGGTGTAAACTGCTGCCTCCTTACCGGAGGGGCGCTGATTGTCGTCACAAAATCAATCCGGTGTTCCATTAAGGACCGTCTAGTAAATCACTCTCGATACGCACAGACGCTAAGCCCCCCGGACAGACTGTACTCACTTGGGTGTAGCATCTGAGCGCTTATGTGTCAGTAGGGGTACTCCCCAGAATGATGTTCTATCCGCTCTTCTTTGGAATCTGGCGGCCAATGAACTGCTTTTACACCTGGAGGATGTGGCATGTACAGTCATCCCATATGTGGACGATATCGTCATCGCCATCACTGGGAATTTCACTGTGTGCTTGACGATATTTTGCAGAATGCCCTTTCAATCCTAACGGAATGGGCTAGTCTCTCACTTTCAATCGCCCTAACCCATTGTGGGGCATAGCGCGTGAACTGTTCCATGTGGTCCAGTTGACGTTTCGTCGGCATAAACTGGTTTCGGAGAATGCAGTTGCCAGCATGCACCTCCTGCACATTCATGGCCATGAACGTTGTCGTGGACGGGATTTGAACCCGAAACGCCGGTAGTCAAACATGAGACTGATGCCTGAACATACTGCTCTACCGGTTGTCCCATGGGCTAGCCTTGCTTGGGTTAATGTCAATTCGACCAAATCAGAACTTGTTCTCTTAAAAAGGAAACACAGGCTACCAATATTTGAGCGACCAATGCTGAACGGAGCGAAACTTGTTCTCGCTGACAGGGCCAAGTTTCTGGCGGTCATCTTGAATAGGAAGCTAGAGTGGAGACCCAATATTCAGGAACGAGTAGCTAGGGCGACTGTAGGAAGTGGGGTGTACAGCCGAATGTGGGGCTACGGATAGAAAACATTTTCCAGGAGTCAAATTCTATAATATTGTAAGCCGTTGACTCTAAGACGGGCTAAGGAGTGGGAGTGTAATCGGACATACTGAGCATAAGCATATCGGTACGTCTCCCTCCCTCTCCCTTTTGTAGCGTTCTTCAGGCGGGATAGAAGCTATTTGGGAGGCTCAAGCCTGGAGGGACATAATGTTATAGCTGCTAAGGATATTACTATCTTCACTGATAGCCAGTCGTCGATCAGATCCCTTGAATCTATTGTATTACTGCAGACTCGAGGACTGCTGTCGATTGTCAAACCGCCCTCCTAGAGATGGGGAAATTTTTCAATATTTCCTTATTCTGGATCCCGGCCCATAGTGGCTTTGTTGGTAACTGCAAAGCGAATGGATTAGTTGGAGAAGGCGCGAATGTGGGGACTGGGTTAAATCATCGCCATTTTGGGCAGTCCTTAGCAGTCTGTAAAATGGTAGCACTTGTAAAGCCACTAGTCAACTTTGGCCTAGGTACGAAGAAACATGAGAACTCTTGTTGCAGAGCATTGCGTAATCGGCGAACATGCTAGGAGACTAGGGCTTTCATACAGTGGCTTCTGTAGAGATGAGAATGAGGCGAAATATCCCTTTTATCTGCTATGTGAATATCATGCCATGGCTTTAATAAGAAGGAATGCTCTGGGGCTCTTCCATTTTAACGATCTGGATGACCCTAAGGAAGTTAGCATCGGCTGGCACCAGCGTTTTATTAACAGCTCTGGCTGGTTCAATGGAAAGTACTGGGTTTGTGGAGTCAATTGTGGTATCACAACGGACCCAGTGATGGCCTATGTGTGTGTATTTAACGTAACCTAAGTAAAAGCACAACAGATCGCAAATGCCTTAGGGGTTATTATAGCCCGTAATATTTATCATAAGGACATAAGATACATAAAGGGCATAAATGACAAAAAGGACGTAAAGGGCATAAGGTACATCAAGGACATAAAGGATACAAAAGACAAGATCGTAGGACTATTATCAGATCAATTGGAACCATTGAGAAATATAAATAATTATGCGATAAAAACAAAAAATAAAAATAAACTTTCGTTCCATACTTTCAATATCTTCAATTCTCAATTAAAATATCACTATTGGCTGCAATCCAATCCAAAAAGGATGTAACTCGTGTGAATACTGACGGCCAGCCAGCTTGCACGCATCCAATATCACTTCCGAACGAGACGACTCCAATAACAATGGAACGACCAGTTTCATCGGTATAAGCCAGAGGACCTCCTGAATCGCCGTTGCAAGTACCATCACCCAATCCGGTGTACGTACAGATGTTTGAGCCCAGGACTAATTCAATATTTCCATAGAAGTGTTCGCATATTTTCTGATTCTCCACGGTGGTATTCATGTATTTGAGAACGGGAGAGATTGAACCGACACCTGTGGGATGTTTTATTTTTGTATAATTTTACCGAACATCTTGATCATTGATAGTTTTACTTACTATCCGAGTAGCGACCCCAGCCTGAACCAGTTACAGTTTTGCCTTCAAAATTGATTTTAGCATCCGAACGGCGGGGCAGTGCTATTGGCTTGATTTTATCTAAATTACAAAAATTTATACACGTATAAGATATTTTTCGGCCTTTTATCCTTCGAATAGTTGTAAAATGCATTACTGAGCGTTATGTGACACAATTACTCACCTGTAAACTCAATACTATTCGGGAACTTCAACAGGGCAATATCATTTTTAATCGATTTTGAGTCATATTCCTCGTGAGCGATGAAATTTTCTTTTGGCACGATCACAATCAGGCGACCCTCTTCATCGTTATTGCTGATCAGATGGGCACCCAGATGAACTTCAATGTGGCTGATCCCATTGATCAGGACGCAGTGAGCTGCAGTCAAGGCATAGTTGTTGGCTATCAAGGATGCACCACATGTACCGCGATTAGAACCGGTCGTATAAGCAATTCGGAGAGCTGCTTGATATGGGATTTGGCCAGGTTCTGCCTCCCATCCTCCAATAATCCTACTATCTGGATGGCCTACAGAGAAGGCAGTTGCGACCGCTGCCAGTGCGGACAAAATTACGACACAACTCGATAACCACTTCATGGCTGAAACTAATTGAAATGAAATGTCTACTAGTGAATGGCAGCTGAATTGGGTTCGATTTAATAAATGTACATGTATTGGGCAAATTGATTAAGAAAGGATTTAGATTAGATGCCATATTCGTGTCAAGTTTGTTAACTAATTGGCGAGATACGCAGTAATTTCTAGAGAGAAGAAGGCAACGAATTCAATTAACAATTTTATGTAATCAAAGTTCGATTGATTTCTTCTGAATTTTAAAAAATTTGATTAGATAAATTTATCTAATCACAGAAGCGAACTCGTACATATAAAATTAACGCAAGTTCCTATTTAATAATTAGCTACAGAAAATTAATTTCTGTTACTTTACTTAAATTTTCCGAAAAAAAAAAACTATAAATTCTGTGTAGTCGTTAAAGATATTCGCGTATTCTTTAAGTTGACCTACTTTTTGTCTGTTTTTATTCTTTTCTGTCGTTAACGAACAACACGAGGGTGACTCAACAAGTATCCACCCTGACTTAGAAGAAACAAAAAGAATCCTATTTTTTTCGGCATGATAACGTATTACTACCGACTATATTCAGAAAGCTCACCAAGCCAATAGGATGGAAATGTTCCAAGAAATCCAAATCAAACCATCCATGCTTAGGTTAGGTTAGCGCGTTCGTCGTGAGCCATGTATGCTGATGCGATCATAAGGGATGTCCTTGAGCGGCCCCCACATGTTTAACTGTCAAGTCACTTGTGCTTCTATCAGAGTATAAAAGGACATTGAGGCTTTTCCTTGCCATGATGGCTATCCGTGCTTCGGATTTGAAAAGTATTATCCGGAGGGAAACATTTTCAGATCCAAATATTGATAGTCCGTACGTAGTTTACCGGAGGGGAAAGCATATGGAGGAGAAGTCTATTTCAAATGTACGAGGAGAGCTGCTATTTGAGTTCATTATTGGCAATAAGCGACTGCTATACAACGTCACATGTAATAGGTGGGAGGTCTTAGGTATATCCCTTGTGTCTGAGGATATCCAACATCTGCTGCGGGACTGGAGCACTCGTTCTCCGATCATCGTTCCCTCTTTATCAGGTTTGATGTGCGTACAGCGGCCATACAGCTTATCTTAAATTGAAAGAGAACTGACTGGAAACGGCACCGGAAAGCTCTACTGGTGGAGCTACCCCTTACTGCCGGGACAGAGTTGCAAAATGTTGTTCATGACTTTACGCCAGCAGTCAATAATGCGACAAAAACCAAATTTTGTCCAGCAAGTAGTCACCGAGGAAATATGAAGTCAGCTTGGTGGAATTTCTCAGATTTCTCAACACAGACATGTGTGCAGAAGAAGTTTTAACAAGGTAAAGCCACAGAGCTGGAGATTGACTGGAAGTTCTCCAGGAAGTTCAGAGACTATTGAGATTCGGCTGCATGTGCATTTCCCTGATAATTCGACATTTACCGCGCCCTTGGCTTCGTTTGAAAGTTTTGGAGCTTTATGTGATCTGGGGTCAATTATTTCCGAAGAAATGATTATATGGGCGATCGATAGCTTTGACCCTTATAAATTCGCTGGGTTGGATGATATTATTCAGGCGGACCTGCAACACACATCGGATATCGTGTATCCTTGGTTAGAGATTATCTCTAAAGCTTGTCTGGAGCTAGTTCACATTCTTCACATCTGGAGAAAGGTTAAGGTCGCTTTTATACCCAAGGCAGGTAAGAGATCATACGTGCGCCCTAATGAACTTAGGCCAATCATTCTATCCTCGACCATCCTTAGCACTTTAGTGAGATTTATTGACATTATGCTATGTAGCAGTATTTCATCTCGCCGGTTGTCTACCTCGCAGTGTGCTTACTGGAAGAGCAGATCCGTTTACACCTCACTGCACTCTGTTGTAACATATATTAAAATATCTTTCAGTCATAAGGAATACTCCATGGTAATTTTGACATCGAGGGTGCATTTAACAACGTCTTGCCTGGGACCATCACTGACGCAATCTCGAGCCTGCTTCGGGGTGATTCGTTGTGTGAACTAATTAGTTAATTAATTAATGATATTATCATCCTTGTTCACGCTAGTAACATTCGAAAGATAAGCTCAGTCTACCGAAGGAGTGCGTTGAGGGTGTGCTGCGCTTATCGAACGACATCCCATGAAGCTGCCTACGTAGTTGCTGGAATGATTCCAATAGATATTTTAACCGACGAAATGAACCGGCTCTATGAAAGTCGTCATTTGGAACCAGCGGGGGTTCCGGAAGCACGGAGAGTAAGAGAAAGAAACGAGTCACTAAGAAAATGGCAGGTACGTTGGAAGGAAGCCCAAACAGGTCGTTGGACCTACACACTCATCCCCCGAATTGAGAGTTGGATGAATAGGAAACACGGTGAGGTAAACCATTACCTGACACAATTCCTAACCGGTCACGGCGCCTACAGACAATATCTGCACCGGTTCAAGATTGACGAATCGGCGGAGTGCCCGAGATGTCCTGGAATAGAGGAGGATCCTAAGCACGTGTTGTTCCACTGCCCAAGATTCGCTAGGAACCGCGAAACACTAGAAGCGGAATTGGGCGCAACAATCAGCCCGGAGAACCTTGTTGAGCACATGCTCTTATCCACGAGCAACTGGGACGCCGTGAGTCGTGCAGTGTGCAGCATTCATATCGAGCTCCGAAGGGAGGAGGAGAGGCGCAGGCCTGCTCAAGTTAGCGTAGGCTAACAGCCAGTACCCTTCCCTGCGAAGTAATACCGAAAGGTGGTTCCACAGGGCAAGGGGGGAGACACAGGTGTTCGCGCAGGTTGGATATAAATATACTGTCCACCCTGTGGGGTTTAGTCAGTAAAAATCTGACATACCGATATCGGTATCTTATAGAAGATTCCCCCGCCTGTATAAAAAAAAAAAAAAATATTATCATCCAGGGTGAAAGATTGGTGTCAGAAGCGAGGGTTCACAAGCTGTGCCGACCGACGCGACAGTCCATTGTGCTATGTATATCCTATTCGATGCTCATTCTTTTAAAATGACTCCTAAGGCTTGAGTGCCACGTAGTGAGACAAAAATTATTGATTTCTGATTTTATTCCAGTCCTATGCTTCGTGTGTGGAGGAGGAGTATGTAGCTGACATGGGGTCCAGCAGTCAATCAGCAGGGTCCATTAGTTTAAGTAAAAGCTGGGTTCAGAAAAAGGCCAGTCACTATACAATCGCATATAACATAAGGGACAAACTTATGTGGATGAATTTTCTTGAAAACATAGACGAAAATAATCGCATTTCCTTTTTTATTTCGAAATAATTATTATGTAAAAAAAATGGTATACTATACACTCTTTCGCTTATTTTTAATATCATCTTTCTACGTATATTTTTTTTTGCATTTAATTTAACTTAATTAAGTGTCAGTTTGAAGAAGTAGGCTCTCTTCTCTCTATGGCTGAATAACAATATCGCTGTTCGCTTCAATCCAATCCAGGTAGCATGTCACTCGAACAAAGACTGATGGCCATCCGGATTGCACACAACCAATATCACTTACGAACGATGTAACTCCAATGACGATCATATGTCCTGATGCATCCACATAGGCCAAAGGGCCACCTGAATCTCCATTACAAACTCCATCACCAAGGCCAGTGTATGTACAGATATTACATTCAGTCACAATCTCAATATTTCCGTAGAAATGGCCACATATCTTATGATTTTCCACTGGAACCACCATGTATTTCAGCAATGGAGAGATTGGTGATGCAGCTGGAAAACAGAAGGTTTGACAGCTCTAGTGGCGTAGTCGGTTCGTTTAGAGCGTGATACTCACCTTCATCTGAAAAGCGACCCCACCCCGATGAGATGACATATTTGCCTTCAAACTTAATATTGGCGTCTGATCGACGTGGCAAACCGCATGGTTGAATCCTGTCTGGAATGAGAGAAAATGATGAATTTCTGGAGAAATGGTGGATCTTATAACTTTAAGCCTGCTACAGACAATGGCCCAGCACATAGGTGACCATGATGGCCGCCATCATACGCCAAATGTCAATTCAAATTTTCTTCGTCCACACAATGGTTTTCGATGGGTCAGTCAATATTCAAGTTCTCCACATCAAAGTTGTTGTTGTTGTTGATCGCCGTGACCCCTCCAGGGTCATGGGCGCGTCAACATCTTTAGTATTTCTATGCCTTGTTGACGTTTCGATAACATATCTAGTTTTCGGAAGTGCAGTTGCTAGCATGCGCTTCCTACATCAAAGTGACCGGACGACATTCATCTGTGCGTTGTGTGTAGCAGCCAACAAAAACTGATTTAAATTGACAGACGCGTGATGGGCCATTGGATGCGTTCCTATGAGAGGATCAGGAACAGATTTCTCCATATGCTTTCCCCTCCGGTAAAATATGTACGGACAACTGTAAATTTTTGGATTTGAACATATTTTCTGCCGGATCGGAAAAGTACTCAGATCCAAAAATCAATAGTTGTCTGTACATAGTTTAGCGAAGCGGAAAGCATATGGTCTATTCCTGATCGGCACGTAGGACTGCGCCCAATGTGTGGTGAAAAATGGCATCGCTGCAACGGTTACGTGCCATTGGTCTTTAAACGCCATCCGCCCGTCCACACAATTGCTATGGTTTCAAATGGCTGGGGATGGACCATCGCCTGGAGCAGGCATTAAATATGTTGGGAAGTAGAGCAGAGTATTTTCAGAATAAATTTAAAAGGCTTGAAATTTAGATGCGTAACTATGACATTTTTTGATTAATTGATGAGTACTCTCAGACTCTTTATGCGAGAATTCCGCACTGTCTGTCTAAAAAACGTATCGTTCAGAGCGATAATTGCGGTCATAGCTCAGTGACGATCGAAGATTTTTATTTTTTTTTGTCGAGTCAAAGTCGATCGAAGGAATACATCATCCTATATATAAAATACACACAAATAGTGCTTAATGATGACCGCTCTATGATCAGTCATGTGATCTATGATCGCAATGATTGATCTAAGCAATCCTTCTTAAATGCTCTGCTTACCTGTGAATTGGATCTTTTCGGGGAACTTCAACAAAGCAATATCATTCGCAATAGCAATCGGATCGTAGTTTTCATGGGCAATAAGTCCTTCAGGTCCAACAATAACACGCAAAATTTCAGGATCGTCAAGATTGTCAATTTCGTGAGCTCCCAAGTGAACTTCGATATGTTCAATGCCCTGAATTCGAACACAATGAGCAGCGGTCAATGTGTAGTCGGCAGCAATCAATGTTCCACCACATGTTCCAAAAGTAGGACGATTGACAATCTTGATCCTGAGGGCGGCTTGATACGGAAATTGTCCTTTTTCGGCTTCACGACCTCCAATGATGCGAGTATCGATCGGATTGGCTGAAAAAGCCAGGGCCGATGTAGTCAAAATCGCTAGGAGGCTAGTAACACTAATGAACCACTTCATGGCTGGACTATAAAAAGACTGACTAACTGGAGAAGATGGCTGTTGGTATCAGCCGGTGTTATTCGATGCTAGTATCGGTTAGGAGATTAGAAGGGGTTTAGATAAGGTTATAATTTGTGTCAGGTTTCGGGGATCGTTTAATGAAGTATGGTGAAATAATTATTAATAAATGTATGGAGGTTTTATCAAAAAATAAACGGCCAATTAATGAAATTCTCCAAAATCTAATAAGCAGCTTATCTTATCGATGAGAAGCATTTAAAAGTTTGACTAATACTTGAACATACTCGTTTGAAAAGAACGTCGAATGTTGCTAAGAAAGTAATATTGATTGGCAGAGAAAGTAACTAAATGGTTTCAGGGTTATTTTGTATATACAGTCTGTTCCATAAGAGTATTTCGATAGTTATCAAAATATTTATTCCAATTTTTTTTACCGTGTAATACAAGTAAAAAGCTTCGGCGCAATCAATTAGTAAACAGTGTTGAAGGAAAAACTAAAATAAAAACCAGGCCGAAGCTTTGCTTCGGCCCGGAATCCGAAGCGTATATACCCTAGACTTGTATAGACCTAGTGGTGCTACAAACTACAAACCTAGTGGTGCCACAAACTTGGATTTTTTACTACCCCACCTACCTACACAACATATCAAGAATTCAGAACTACCGTATCATTTACACGCTAACCCTCCTTATTCGTTCTCTATATCTTGGGCTAAATCATAAAATAAAACCAGGCCGAAGCTTCGCTTCGGCCCGGAGTCCGAAGCGTAGATACCCTAGACTTGTACAGACCTAGTGGTGATACCAAAAGTACCAATTGGTAACGACCATATGCATTAAAAGTGAGTTTCCTATATGACCAGTTTATAGAAGAGGTTGGCAATCATTCAGGAGGATCTTGACCATTCTCAAAATCAATTAACTAACCCATTCTACAAATATTTGTCGAATTTTTCAAGTCGTTAGCTTCATTCTATCGAAAGTTATTGCTTATTTGAAGTTTCACTTGTAGGGGAGGTAGGGGTTCCTTGGGTCGGATCTTGCTCATCATTGCCACCAACAAATAAGATCATGCTACAAACATTTAAACAAAATTTCAAGTCTCTAGCTTCACTCTATCGAAAGTTATCGCTTATTGGAAGTTTCATTTGTAGGGGAAGTAGGGGTTTCGTTGGTCGGATTTTACGTGTTTTCAATATTAGCCAACAGGATCCTATTGCAAACATTTGACCAAAATTATAAGTCGCTAGCATTATTTTGACGTAAGTTATCGCTTATTTTAAGTTTCATTTCTAGGGGAGGTAGGGGCTCCTTAAGTCGGATCTTACCCATCTTGAATACCAACTAACCCAATCTCACTTCAAACATTTGACCAAAACTTCAAGTCGCTGGCTTGATTCTATCAAAAGTTATCGCTTATTTGAAGTTGCATTTGTAGGGGAGGTGGGGGTTGCTTGAGTTGGATCTTGCCCATTTTCAATACCAACCTAGAAGATCTTACTAACAACATTCTAACAAATTTTCAACTTGCTAGTGTCATTCTATCGAAAGTTATTGTAATTAAAAGAATATTTATTTTTTTGAAATTTGTAGGGGAGGTAGGCGTTCCTTTCATCTGATTATGCCCAACTTACTAGAACTCAAGCAGCTTCTCACCCCAGGATTACATGCCAAAAATCAAGTGTCTACATCAATTGGTTCAAGAGTTATAGACAAAAAACCCGAAAAGTAGGGTAGCACTGGGCTCTTTGTAAGAAAATTACCGTTAGTTTTTAACTGATCGATTTTATTTTTCCAGGAGAGTAGAAGATTATCCTCACGAGCAATATACCAAAGCTAGAGCTTTTCAAGTTTATTTAATCAAGAGTTATAAATACATTTAATTATTTTACATATGTAGGGGAGGTAGGCGTTCTCTTGGCCTGATCACGCCCATTTTCAATACCAACCAACTAGATCATATTTCCGATGTTTGGCCAAAATTTTAAGGCTCTAGCTTCATTCTATCGGAAGTTATCGTGCGAACGGACAGACAGACAGACGGACAGACAGACAGACAGACAGACAGACAGACAGACATGGCTTAATCGAATCAGGAGGTGACCCTGATCATTTATATATATACATTGCCATACCTCCGGAGCCTCCTTTAAGGTGTTACATATTTCCGTCGTGACAAAAACAATATACTACTTTGCCTTAACCCCTAGCGGGGCATAGCGCGTCAACTACTCCTGCGCGCCATCGTACTCTGTTCTGGGCAATGGGGCGCAACTCCCCAAAAGACTTACCCAGTACCTGACACTCCTTTGCCACAGATCGACGCCATGTGATTCGAGGACCCCCTCTTGGTCGGCCTTGGTTGGAAATGGGGTTCCATTTCATGGCATGCAAAGCAATGCAGTTATCACTCTTCCGCAATGTGTGACCTATCCACTGCCATTTTCGCCTGCGTATCAATTCGTCGATTGGCATCTGACCCGTACGCCAACTTAGCTCTTCATTTGATATTGTTTCGGGCCAGAAAATTCTTAAAATTCGACGAAGACATGAGTTGACAAAAACTTGCAGCTTTCTGGTAACTCCTACGGAAACTTTCCATGTACTGCTCCCATACAAAAGCACTGATAGTACTAGGGAGCGAAACAGGCCCAGCTTGGTCTTGATGCTGAGATAACTGCCCTGCCAGATTTTGGACAGCATGCCGTATGCGCGTTTAGCCTGGTTGATACGACGAGCGATGTCCTGCTCCGTACCACCATTTTCGGCAACAATGCTACCCAGGTAGACGAAGTTGTCCACCTTCTCCACAGGCTGCCCATTAATATTGATGGCAATAGGTGTCGGATTTCTTTTTCGCAACGGCGGGCTAAGAACCTTGGTCTTGTTGGTATTAATCTTTAGCCCAACCTTGCTTGCCTCCCTCTCGAGATCTAACGCCATTGCGGACAGATCCATGATTTTGTGGGAGAGTAGGCATATGTCGTCAGCGTAGTCAAGATGTTGTAGATAAGATGTCAAAGTCCATTGAATTCCTCTGTCGAGTCCGGATAGGGCTGCATGCAACACATCGCCGATCACAATGAGGAATAGGATCGGTGAGAGGATGCACCCCTGCCGAACTCCACTGCGAATCTCAAAGTCCCCCGACACCTTACCTTTATGCAGAACGCGACATTTCGCGCCGTCATAGGTTGCCTTAATAATAGCCACAAGCTTCTCAGGGATGCCTCTCCTGCGCAAGGCCGCCCATATAGAATCCCGGTTCACACTATCGAAAGCCTTTTCGAAATCGATGAAAAGCAAGTGAAGCGGAGAATCGTATTCAGCGCATTGCTCGATGATGATTCGCAAGGTGTTAATGTGATCGACACAGGAGAATCCGGATCGAAAGCCAGCCTGCTCTTCATCAATTGTGCTTTCTAAGTGGGCCTTTAGTCTTTCCAGGACGATTTTAGCTATTATCTTGGCAACGGCAGGAAGCACACAAATGCCTCTCCAATTATTACAGTCTGTGAGGCTACCCTTCTTTGGAAGTTTGATGATCAAACCTTCCGTCCACTCAGTGGGAATGGTCTCTCTATTCCACGCTTTATCAACAAGTGGGTGCAGCAAATCGGCAGTTACGCTTGGCGCTGCTTGATAAAGTTCGGCAGGGATGCCGTCAAGTCCGGCGGCCTTTCCTCGTTTTAGTGCAATAATTGCAGTGACTATTTCCTCTTTAGTCGGGGCAGTGGACCGTATACGCACATTTTGATGGTTAGCTAAATTATCTATATGAGGGGGAACTTCACCAGAGGTTACACGGTTCAAGACCGCGGCGAAGTGTTCTTTCCATCGCCTCATTTGATCTTCTTCCAAGATAAGTAGCTTTCCATCACTATCTTTCACCGGATGTTGGCAGGAGTTACGACCACTTGTAAACTCCTTGATGACACCGTATACGGCGTTTAAGTTGTTACTTCTAGCGGCTTCTTCTGCTGACGCTAAAAGAGAATTGGCATAAACTCTTTTATCGCGTCGCACACTACGCTGAACTTCTCGAGCTTTCTGACGGTAAAGGAGTTCGATGCTGCTTCGATTGTCGTCTGATGCTGCAGCCAAACGAACTTTCAGCTCCTTTCTTTCAACAATCCGCTGCCATGAAGCGTCGGACATCCAGGGCTTATTCCGGCAATCCGGGTTTGGGCCAAGGATGGTATTTGCGCTATCAATGTACGCATTTTTTATGGCATCCCAGTTTTCGTTTATGTCACTATCTGGGTGACTAGTTATCTCAGCCGCTTTTTGCGCAAGATGGTCATTATATTGTTGTAAGACAGCTGGATTTTTTAGTCGAGCGGTGTTGAATTTGCGGGGCCTGGATCTTTCGTCGCTGGGGCGGCGCACGGCTGCAATACGCAATCGAACATTAGCGATCATAAGATAATGGTCTCTTCCCATCCCAATATCGGCACCCTTCTTGTTTCGCATGTCCAGGAGGCAACTCTTGAATCTTTTACTAATGGCAAAATGGTCGATCTGATTTTGTGTTCTGCGCCGATTTTGTGGTGGTCCTTATGCTCAAACATAGTACCACACCACCGATGAAGAGACTGTGAAAGTTGCAGAACTCTACAAATCTTTCACCGTTGTCATTACGATCACCAAGACCGTGTCTCCCCATCACATGTCTGAGCCCATAGTTATCAGCGCCAACTTTCGCATTCAAATCACCCATAACCATTATAATGTCACCTTTAGGTGTTCTGCTCTGAACGGCGTTTAGTTCTTCGTAGAAGGAGTCTTTTACCAAGACATTGTCGGGTTCAGTAGGGGCATAACATTGTATTATTGAGATGTTCCTCATTTTGGTCCGGAACCTGGCGGTCAAGACCCTGTCAGAGACCGGTTCCCAGGATAAGGGACAGTTTCGCGCGGCTCTGGTTAAAAGGAGCCCCACACCTGACTCACGACGACTACCGGTAGCTTTACCGGAGTACAACATTACAGTGCTGCCCGTTGGAGAGATGAGTTCTCCGCTGTTCCACCATCTTATCTCACTAACTCCTAAGATATTTAATTTGTACCTCAGAAATTCACTCTCTAATTGAAGAAATCGTGCGTTCTGGGGACCTTCTGATCCATTGTCCAGGAGAGTACGCACATTCCAGAATCCAATCTTTGTCATTGTACGATAGCTAAAAGTCGTAACCGTTGAGTCAGTCCTTATCCGAGGCATAGTTGACGTTTCGTTAGCATATAAAGATTTCGGATAGTGCAAGTTGCTGGCATACACATCCTGTCCTTTGATTGTCGGTTTTAACGACAGGCCCTCAAAGGGAAAGGCCGTGGTATTTTTTTTTCACACCCCACACCACAGGGGTACTTTAACCAAATCATCGCACCGCCATCACTGGCGGCTTGACGTTGGTTGGCAATGGTCTGTGACCACTGCCGTTCCAGGGGGCGCCCACGCGGAGGACTATGGAAGAGGAGTTTTTGCCCCCCTAAATGAATTTCATCCTTAAATTAATCATTAGATGACTGAAAGCAAGTAGTGGTCTCTTAAACCATTTTATAGTAAATTAGCACTTATGAACTTCTAATGAAAAAAAATTAGTTAAATTCGTATATGCTATAGGTCAGTGACGTAGCCCGGGGGAGGGGTCCAGAGGGTCTGAACCCCTCCCGAAATTTTATATAGTTCTCTGTAATCACAAGACTCCTAGAAAGTACATGGTGAGTTAGTCTATTGCGTCAAACATTCAGTCAGAAGTTTCCTAATCTTCGCAAATGTTACGATCAGCTGCCGGATTTTTCCAGCAATAGAAATAAAAACAATTTGTTGATTTACTCATTTTTTGGGTTAGTGAAGTTCACTGAATGGTATATGGTGCTATAGCCCTAGATCTTACTAACGGACTAAAGGCTGTCGATCTAGGTCATTGATGAAGTTAGTCAGAATCTTAGGGTCAATGTGATTTCTTCCAGGTCGGGGAAACCAAGACGTACCCTCCTACCACAAATTAACAGAGAATATCCAGTGACGTTCCGTCATCACCCTCGCAAAGCGAAAGTTACTGCCCTCTATTATGCCCATGTCTTATGTATAACGATGGCCTCTCAGACAAGAGTGGTGTCCAGTTAGAACACCACTTATAATTCTGATCTTATTCTGCTTTAGCTGTAACGGTTAAGAAGATCTACCTAAAGTTCGACACACATGATCGCGAACAACCACGACCGAACTTCCATCGAACCACCAATTTCAAAGAACGTGTGAAAAACAAATCTAATCATTTCCATTATTCGGTCGTGGTTGTACGCGACCATGTCTGGCGACCTCCCAATAGCTGGTGGCCTCTCAATCTGTGAAGCGTTATCCAGTGGCCCAGTATGTGTCACGTTATTTCCTTTTGTAACTATTATAATATATAAATATCGTTTTGTGAGCAGTCTACTATTTAAAGCATGGTTTGCAAGCTATGCACTAAGAAAGGATCTGAAGTGTCACCACTGACCCAATCAGGAAACAGCTCGGCTCGGATCGTCTGCACTCGTAAAGTCGGTTTGTTTCGTCTGCTAAGAATGTTAGGATCATTTCGTCTACGTCGTCGGCGAAATGATCACAATAAAGAGAACGGGGAAAGAAACGACTTTCTTAGAAAATGACAGGAGCGGTGGAAGGAATTACCAAAGGGCTGACGAACGTATACACTCATCCCGCAAATCGCGTTGTGTATGAGACTAAAGCACTAAAGACCCGGCACAGTTCGTTAAGCCAAGGTTTTCTAGACAAAGGGTGCCGTCAGATGACAACCGTCACGTAGCGTTGATTTACTACACGAAAACGTTCGCTATGCTAACTAAATGTGATTGTTTCCTAGATAGCGTTAGATGCGAACATAACGTCAACTAGCGGTGGTGGCAACACCTGACGGTCGTCAGGTAACGCTGGTACCAATATGTGACGACTGCTGTCTCCTGGTTCGAGGATGTCCATGTTTCATCATCTTTCAGCAGATAAGTAGTCATGGTTGGATCCTTAGCTTATATTATCTTCCTAACTCTACAGGCATCATTGTAACAATTAATGCTATCGCAGAAAAGCCTCCATGAGCTACGTTGAGTGACTGCTTGAGTGACCCTTTCAGATTACCCAATCCGAGTTTTCCTTAGGACATGTTGCCCTATTGAAAATTTTCTGCATGTGGACCTAAGGTCACTGAACTGAGCGCTCCATGCCGGTTTACCCCTACCTCTTTGCTTATTTGCTGGACATAATTTAACTTTTTTAGTGCTCTAGTGAGGGTCTCTACCATTTTATCTAACTCTTGTATACATGGCTCATTTGATAGTGGGGGAAACATATCCACTAAACCATGCGTATGAGAATAATTGACCAATGGTTGATCAATGGAATATTGCCGTCCATCCGTCGTGCCCATCTGTCTGTCTGAATGTAATTTGGCCTTAAGAGCGGGCGCATACTATCGACTTTTAATCGTTCGACAATTTGGTTGATTGCCAAATACCATACGTTGAGACGCTAGCCTTTTGTCAGACAACTAGTAGGCTGTAATTCTAATCCAATATAGATTATGTAGGCAGAATATAATTGCCATCTAATTGCCAATAATAAAAAAGGTATAATTTAGATAAATGTTTGCAGTCACTATTGCAGATTACATCACACGCAAGAACCGTAAATTTTATAGTCGCAATTGAAACCATTTTTTGAAGATTTTCTATTCAAATAGTAGCGTTGAAGTGTGAACCATGAAGTGGCCTCTCCTATTTGTTCTAGTAACCACAGTGGCAGTTTGCTCTGTGAATTGCAAGCCAAATGGACTCCTCTTTCAGAGGACCTCGAAGAATGGTTCTCCTTGGAGCCGAACTGACTCACCGGCCGGCCGAATAGTAAATGGCGATGAAGCTGTCGAAGGTCAATTTCCCTATCAAATGGCCATCCAAAATGATTGGGGACTTTTTTGTGGTGGAGTCCTTCTGTCAGAACATTTTGCCATGACCGTGGCACATTGCATTGATGGGTTCGTATTTTTGTATCTGTTTTGTGATTTTTAATTACTTTGCCCATGTCCTTGTCGCTGCTGTTTGTGATTAGAGAAAAACTAAAATGACTTTCAGTAAAAAAAAAACGAATTTTAGGTTGTTATCCCAAACTTTAATTACGCAGTGGTAACGGTTTAACTTTTTTTCGTCGAAAGTTATTGCGAATTGCTGATGCTTAATAGGCTTGCTAAAAAAATCCTGGAATGTGTATATACTTGTATATAATGTCTGTATATATATTTTTAATTTCAGCGTATTTTACATTCTGGCCTACCTTGGCGTTCACAATATCCGCGAAAGGGACGAAAATTGGGTAGAATTGGTATTACATCGTGATTCGTGTCAATTGCATCCTGAATGGGATCCTGAAGTTAGAGCCAATGATATTGCCCTCATCGAGTTCCCGGTTCCCGTTGAATTGACCAGTACGTTATTATTGTTCAGGATATGCCGAACGTGACCATTTGATTTTATATGGTGAAATTTAAAATTAATTTTTACAGGTCGTGTTAATGTTATTGCACTGCCACGACGTCAGGAGAAAGGAAGAGATTATTTCGGGGAGGCTGCCACGGTATCTGGCTGGGGATATGAAAACACTGGTAAGTGTTCCGGGTATATTGTTTTATACTCGTACAATTTGTGGAAAAATCGAATAGTGAGCAAAGCAATTCTTTCGATTTCGTTAATTGCTTTGATCTCTCCAGGGGCATGGTCGCGTCAACATCTCTTGCATTTCTATGTCTTGTTGACGTTTCGATAGCATATCTACTCTTCGGAAGCGCAGTTGCTAGCATGCACCTCCTATCCCCGTCGACCGTCTTTATATTGACAAGCTCAAAGCGCAGTGGGAGTTCTATTAGTACCCACAGACAATTTTTGTTTGTGCCGAGGGTCAAACCTCCGTTCTTAAGATGGCGGTGCCGTCACCGAACTAACACGGCCACCGATACGTCAATTCTTCGGATATGAGTGACTGATAAAGTCAGCTGATTATACTGATACCGCTAAGCGCGGTTCTCCACTGCAAGCGTCATTGAGCAGCTGCGGCACAAGCGTCGACAAGTGGTGCGGAAATAAGCTGCTACCAGCGACAGAGATCGTCCATTTCAAGCGTTCTCGCGTCTCAATATGCTTCACTATTTCTTCCATTGCACACAAAATTCAAATGTTTTCAATAGGCAAATTTTTTCTTTCGAATACATTCTTCGAAGTAACGCGCGGCTTCGAGCGAAAACGAGCGGCAAATCAAAAAGTTTGCATCTGGCGCTCTAGTCGGCTGGCGCATGTAGACGCTTGCTTAACTTCGGATCTATCGCACAGTGCCGCTTTTTGACGCTTGTGTCATAAAAGCGCATTACCGCTCAAATACGCTTGCAATGGACGGCCGGGCTAAAGATGCAGAAGCGATACAAGCTTACGTTCACGCAGAGAAGGAAAGACTATTTTTATTGACGGTATATCATAACATCAAATCTCCTTTATTTCAAATTTCAGATGCCGAAGGTCTGACCGCTCTCTTGCAGTTTTCAAAGCTTCGCCTAATGGACGAGCCAGTTTGTCGTCATTTCTACCCGGATATAGTACGCGAAACAAATGTCTGCACGGATACCGGACGAGGTTTGGGTATCTGCAATGGTGATTCTGGAGCACCTTTGGCCTATCAACGTCCCGATGGAAGCATTTTTGTTTTGGGACTGGGATCGTATATAGGTCGTATGGGTTGTGGTACCGGGTGGCCGAATGTCTTTACCAGAGTGGATCGCTACTTGGACTGGATTGGTCAGATGACGAATGTAACGATAAGCGACTGATATCTAGTTTGATTGTAGATAGCGGATTTTTATCATTCTGGGAAACACAGAAATGGATGTGGTAAAATTTGAATTATTTTATGGTGCTCGTAAATAAAAATGAATGTAAAATAATTGACGTTAATATGTTTGCTGATGAGATGATTATAAGTTTTAAGAGATGACCAAGGCCTCGAGATTAGTCAGCACCACCTCATTTACTAAATTGTAACGGTGTGTTTTGTACAGCGGTGTGTGATCAGGAACACGCTCAACCGAGTTACGAGTATTTACTCCAAATGGGCAATTATTTAATAGCTGAGTGGGCACATAATCCAGGACGTAAATTTCTTTATTAACCGAAAACTACTGCATTCAGTAGGAGTCTAACTGGGACCAAGTACATAAAAGCATGGCCGGCGCGGCAGGTTGTCTCTAGCCTGAGTGGATAGTTAATTTGAAACGGGGGGTGTATTTCGTGAGAAATAAATAGCTTATATGGGGGCCTAACAGCACCCCATAGATCGCTTGAGTCCATAGCGATGCCAAAAATTGACAGCGAAGCTAAGGAACTAAGTATTGGGATTAGTTGATATTGACGGTCATTTTTGAGTTCGAAGGTTCTCGTCGCGTTCGCGAATTCTAAGAGACACTGTAAGCTGAGGTCCGCGACCACCTTTATGTTGCGAAAGAAGTAGGCACCGAGCCATTTCCGCCTTGTTCTTGCAAGTGCTGGGCTTGCACACAACAGGTGCTCTAGAGTTTCTTTAATGTCAGACAGCTGAGAGTTTCTTCAGCCGTAAGATATAATTGATCCTAGCCTATATGCGTACTCCCCTATCAGGCAATGGCCAGTTAGTAATCCGACTAGCATCGCACACTTACCCCTGGATAGTCCTAGGAGTATGTTTGTTTTCTTTGGGTTGTAAGAACTCCAGAGTTCCCTCGTTATCCTGGAATTGATAGTTCTATTCCAATCATTATTGGCCAGTTGCGTCATCTTACAGTCCATGTTTTGATTTTGCGATCGCCATGGCGTTATCAAGAGCTGCACCCTGTTTTGCAAGACCGTCCGCGATATCGTTGTCAAGGTTGCCGCTTTGACCTGGTACTCATCGGAGTTCTACTCTCCTTGAAGTACCTAGCATCTAAAGAGCCGAAACACATCTGAGCACTGTCTTTGATTTTATGGTGTCGGATTGCAGCGCTTTTAAAGCAGCCTGATTGTCCGAGTGAATAAAAATTTGTCCTTTCCTGCGAGTTGTTGAGGCTAGCTCTGTAGCCTTTTAAATCGCTAGCGAATCCGCCTGTAAGATACTGCATTCGTTCGGCAGTCGGATGGATAGATTGTACAGGAGTTCCGGGGAGTGAACTGCCGCTGCAACAACCGCTTCCATCTTTGAGCCGTTGGTATAAAGATTTAGTGATTTCTTTGGCACATTCTCGCATGTAACATAATAATCTCTATCTGGTGTAAATACCGAGAAGTTTTTGTTGTAGTCCACCACCACTTTTGTGAAGTCGGTGGTTGCGGCTGACAGTTTGATATTTTAATGACCCTACGGCGTTGTGCTGAATTGTTTTGTTTCCCTGAACCTTAGGGCACATTTATACGCTGTATTCATAAGAAACATATCGATTGGGAGGGGGGGGATGGCGTCAGGAGAGTTTAACGTGGTTGACGTGGTTCTCATTGCTCCAGTGATTCCCAGGCAACCCAGTCTTTGGATGCTTTCCACTTTCTGTTCATGGACATTAATTTTAAGTGCTGTCGACCAGAACACAATTCCATGTAGTAGTAGTAATTGGTCTGACAACGGCCGTGTACATCCAGTGCATAATGCGCGGTTTTAGTCCCCATATCTGGCCAAGTAAACTTTTGCAGGTGTAAAGAGTGATGGTTGCCTTCTTGATTCGTTCTTCGATGTTGAGTTTCCAAGTAAACTGTACACAATCAACCCTAAGGACTTTGCATGAATCGTCAAAGTTAAATCGGTCACACCCATGCTTGGGAGGTTGAAGCTCTGAATTTTAGTTCTCCGTGTGAAGAGAACCATTTCAGTCTTTTGCGGGTTCACACTAAGACCGACCTTGCCTGACCATTTTAGCAGCTTACTTAGAGCCATTGTTGTAAGGTCCGATAGAACACCAGTGTTCTTTCCGGAAACAAGTATTACTGCATAGTCTGCTTAGGCCACCACACGTATTCTTATCGCTTCAAGACTTTTTATACTCTGGACTTATAGTATAGGGTATATTGTTTCTGTCACGATGAAAATATGTAACACCTAAAAGGAGGCTCCGGACGTATAGCAATGATCAGGGTCACCTCCTGATTCGATTTAGCCATTTCTGTCTGTCTTAAACTTTCAGATCCCTTCGGGGTACATAGCGGAGTGAGGCATTTTGTCACCTATATTGTTTTTGATTGCCATTAACGACGTACTCTGCAGTGCGCTTCATGAGCATCAGAGCAAAGGTATCAGATGGAACCTGTTTGAATACCTTTCAACACCTGGATTATGCTGACGATATTTGTCTTCTTTCAAATGGATCGGATCATCTAGTTCAAATGACGGATGCCCTGCACCGCGAAAGTGGCAATGCGGGGCTTAAAATCAATGCTGTCAAAACTAAGTATTTGAGCTTGGATCCAGGAAGACAGAGCGAAATTTGTGTTTCGGGGCAGACGGTGGAAAAAGTGGACAATTTTTGCTACCTCGGAAGCGTAGTTACAGCAGATGGTGGAGCGGATGCTGATGTACAGTCTCGCATCAATAAGGCTCGGGCAGCTTTTTTCAGTTTAACTTCTTTCTGGCAAAACAACAGCATCTCCAGAAGTACCAAACTCAGGATCTTCGTAACCAATATAAAATCTGTGCCTCTTTATGGCTGTTCAACTTGGAAGGTGACCAGGGCGATATCAACTAGATTGTAAACTTTCGTGAACCAGTGTCTACTGCGCATCCTACACATACGCTGGGTTTTTTGCTTGTTGCAGTGGCTGAGGATATAGAAAGGCAAATGTATATTTAATTCCGTTAATAATGGATGACGGAACGTTTATAAAAGCAGTCAGGTAAAATTCTGCCTTCGTAGGGAAAGAAGATTATGGGTGCATGGTATAAGTTTCAATGCACCCGCTACTTATTGCTTTTCTCGGAAAAATCGAGAACTAAAATAAAAAATAAGAATTGGTACTTACGACATTTTGATCCAAGCTTGTCGACAATATCTTTCCAGGTTTTACCTTTTTTCGTATCATGTTTTTTTTCATGATCTCGATCAGTTTTTCATATCGCTAGCCATATCGAATAAACAACTACTTGGCCAGGGAAACAAGAGGGTATCGACGAGAATGAAATCGCACTCTGCGATTTTTTGTCGTCGGGACCAAAATCGTTGCAAAAAGTGGCGAAATTTCGCGTCGGTGTGGGTATCTTCATAAGATGCTGTGGTCATTTTTTTCCGCCATGCGATTTGTGTCGCGTCGGTGCGAGGGTCGCTTAAAGCCTTAACTCACCGACTTGCGCAATCCTTATCAGTCTATATGCCGATCGTCCACAGTAAAACATAACCCACCGACAATATCTTGCGCACCCATTTAACTAATAACAGTTATCATTATCTCATCTTAATTTAATTACAATACATTCCACTTTTGATATTATCACACTCGACACTACCATAATTCCAAACCATAAACACTTGATACACCTGAAATTGTTAAAACGAAAATTATTTCACAGCTTCATAAATCTCCGGGCTAATCAAGATTGCAACGAAATCTATAAAGTGAACCCAATTTCGTCAATTCAGCTTAGTTCGATTGGTGTTCAAGTGCTATGAGGTGTTCGATAGTGTTAGTTTGCATTCTCCTCGGACTCACAGCAGTCCTTGGAGCTACACCGAAACGCAAAAGGGATTGGAGCAAGATAACATGGCGCCAACCCATGCCGGCGAGAGGAAAAGACGTATGGCGACAATTAAATCTCCCCTCACCGCAACTTGGACTACCTAAGGACGGAAGGATTATTGGAGGAGAGGAGGCTCGTATCGGTCAATTCCCCTATCAAGCTGCCCTTTTTATTGATATATTCTATTTTTGCGGCGGCGAATTGATTAATAATTTATACGTGCTAACGGCAGCTCATTGCACCTATGGGTAGGTATCGGGTCTTAAGCCTTGTTAAATGGGTAAAATTTAAAATCAATGCCTTCAATTTCCATTCAAATGAACCATCGATTGGCTTAATAAATTATCTACGACGATTAATTTGATGCGCCTTTAGATAAGCTCCAAATCAGGTTTAGCGCCTGTCATCGCCGAAATCCTATGAATAGGCTAAGCCCCAACCAAAGAATATGGATTATGTTAACAAGAAATGGGACTCCATACAAATTTCTAGTGCCTATTAGAGCTCGCGCCCACACCAAACTTTTTAGTTCGCAGAAAAACTAAATAGTTTAGTCAGAAAAATAGAACACACGGTGGCTTATGAGACCGCGCACACAGCAAACTAAACTATTTAGTAATCGCTGTGTGCGCGGTCTTATAAAACACCGTGTGTTCTATTTTTCTGACTAAACTATTTGGTTTATCTGCGAACTAAAAAGTTTGCCGTGGGCACGTGGGCTTAGTTACATTTGTTTTGGGTTCCATAGTACAGTACACAAAGGGATAATGCCCAATAATAAGCATGTTACTCATGCAATGAAACGTAACAAGCAGTTGTCATTTGAACAGCTGTTTGAAGTGTTGCCGTCCCTACCCCACTAAAGGCGACTACATATCTTTTTAAATAATTTCCATCTCTATTGGCACTGCGACGGTTATTTTATGGAGCTCTAGTTCATGTTAACATAATGCATATTCTTTGCCCCCTTCGGAAGCGTATGCAAACCGTAGTCATTGCTATGATTGAATTGGTTCAAAAAGCGAAACACACATTGGATCACATTAGATACTAATTAACAATAATTTTCACTTGTTTCAGCTCCTACGAAGTTGAGGTGTTGCTAGGAGCGCATAATATTTATCTTGAAACGGAACCCAACCGATTGGAACTAATTGCTCCTTATGAAAATTTAATTGTTCATCAAGGCTATGACCCGTACGAAATTACCAATGACATTTCACTAATTATGCTTCCCAGAAGGATAACATTGACACGTAATTTTGGTATTTGTCTTCTTTTATTTCCATGTTACCTATTTACCTTTTATTTCAGCCTATATCCAACCCATTCGGCTTCCAACCAGAACCGAAGGCCTTAACACATTGGAAGACCTACCAGTTATTACCTCTGGTTGGGGAAGAGACTCTGATTGTAAGTGTACTAGCCTTAGACCTAAGCATGTTGCTAAATGTAACCAATGATGGGAATTTCTTTTAGCGGCTTCCGGTATCTCATCTGTCCTACGCTATACTGACTTAAGGGTTCAGCCCCAAGTGATTTGTCGTCACTTCTTCTCGAGTTTGATTTTGGACTCGAACATTTGTACGGATACGAGACGCGGTCAGGGAACATGTGGCGGAGATTCGGGCGGTGCTCTTGTACATAAGGGACCTAATGGAGATTATCTTGTTGGAATTACATCCTTTGGAAGCTCGATTTCCTGTGTTGAAGCCGGATGGCCGTCCGTTTTTACTTTTGTTCCGAGCTTCTTGAATTGGATTCGTGACAACTCTGATGTAATTATTGAGAATTAATTAGATTGAAAAAATATTAATCATGTGCTGACCAAACTTTGTTCTCGTATATACGGTTTCGAGATAATAAATATTAAAAAAAAAGTAAAAATATTTTGAAGACAATGGATTATATCCGGAACACGCGAGTGACCTGTACAAATGGAAAAAAAGTTATGGACTACCACAATTTATTCGTATCTGTGAAAGTTATAAAAAGAGACGCAAGACTTCTCCTAGTACTTTGTCGGCTTTCCAGGATTCCTTTTACAGTTACACGTCCCGTCGAATATCTTCGGCCTCAAGGCAGCCGGATGTTGAATTGAAAATCGATCGATCCAAATAACGCTGAACGCCGCGTCACCTAAGCTTCTCCCTCTTTGATATCTATCTGCGTTTCAATTCACATTATGTAATAGGACGTAGCGTCACTTTGCATTATTTAAGCCAAGCCACATAATGTCGAACACGAACTTGAAATTTATGTGAAGTATCTTGAATAATTTAGAGGAAATTTCAAAGCATCGATTGAGGCAAAGTGATCCTCAAGCGAATGGTTTAAGAAACTCCACACAAATCACACATTGTGACTAGCCCTGTGCGATTAATTGATTAATCGTATGATAATTGATTATTTCTGGTAATCGATTATTTGTAATAATCGAAAAAATACGATTAATCGAAAAAATACGATTAATCGAAAGAATACGATTAATTGAAAGAATACGATTAATCGATTAATCGACCTAGAGAAATTTAAACAAAATGTCCACCGTCATTCAATTTCGTCTAATCCAGCTCAACCCATCCCCTTCCTCTTACCTTAATTTCCTCACCTACTAAAGCTATGCTATTGCATTAAAGGGTATTCCCTAAGCTTTGGTGTTAACATAGAAAAAAAAAATCAAAAAAATACGATTAATTGTAATTTTTGCGATTAATCGATTGTGATCATATACGGATACGATTAACCGTATTTTTCCGATTAATCGATTATGATCATATTCAAATACGATTAATTGTATTTTTTCGAATAAAATTATAGAGTATTTTTGCAAGAGGATTATTGAGCACGGCTGCCAATGGTGTAGAAAATGTATAATTTTTTTGGCAATTTATCTTTTTTGGCAATGTATCTTTTTTGTGTTTGCAATTTGAGGGGCTTTAAAATGTAAAACATTTGCATGAAAATGATGTATGACGCGCAGGTTGTGGCTATGAAATGAAGGATTTTTGAATGTACGTGAGGCGAATATACGTCATCATGGGAATGTACTAGACTACTGTTGATGGCCTTTCACGTACTTTCATAAGGAAAAGGACATTCTTGGCAATGTAGTGGAATATATACAAGATGGGTGTCATAGGTATCGTGGTGGGGAGGAGAATGCTCTGGAGTAGCGTAAATGACATTTCGAGTCATTTGATGGTAGGAAAAGGACATTCTTGGCAATGGAGTGGAGTATAAGCAAGATGGGTGTCACAGGAATCGTGGTGAAGAGGCGAATTCTCCCGAGTAGTATAAATGCCATTTCGAGTCCTTTGGTAGAGATAAATGGACATTCTTGTCGATGGAGTGGAATTTAGTCAAGAAATATAATAAGTGAAATGGAGACAAAAGGTTGAGATTGCTAACACAAGGTTTGTAATGAACCACCTGTAATGAACCATATTATGGTCTGGTAGTGCTGCTCCCACCGGCAGATGGAAGTAGCACCTGATGAGTAGTGATTTGTTGGTGGTACGAAACCAGAGGCCGAGGGTCCCATTACACCCGGACCCAGGTGCGACCGCGTGGGTGTCTGATCCGTCTGCCAACCATTCCATCCTTCTCGACTATTTTTTTTTTTGATTCCCCAATTTTACCTCCCCTGTTTGTGTTGTCTTCCCAAGGCCTATGAATTTTTGTTAATACGTAAAGGACAGGGGCAACGAGTGGCGAAAACGCCGCCCACATCTCCCGAACTGAGTTACAGCAAGCATAGGCCGCTGCTTAGCTCGTTGAGAGGCCTTTTTCTTCGCCAGATGGAACGGCCCGACCTTTACGGTCATTATGCTACCTAGGCTCCACCCCCACGGGCATCTCCGGATGCCCACCAAACCGTCCGTTACAGGTTGGAGGAGGAGCACTGACTGAAAGTCAAAATTTGAAACTGCCAAAAATAAAAAAACAAAGGATATTTTGAAACGCGACCCTTTTTTCGTAAACACGGCTTTTCTTGCTGAATAGAACCTAATAGGAGGTAGTTTGGTTCGCTTGTTGGGAATATGAAGTCAAAATTGCAAAAATTCTGGAATAGCCACATTGGTTTTGGGCAGAGGTGTGTTATCAATCATCAGCAGCACGTTCGTCCGAGCTGTTTACCGCAACAAGATTGGTTGGGGAAAGACGGGGTCTTGGTGTAAGACAGCTCGTCTACAATTGGCATTGTACACTATAAACCCCTCGGATTGCAGCCGAAGCCTTCTACTTTCCAGTTTCGTCTTATTATGATACAATCATTTCTGGTACTGCAACAAAACACAAAATGCTGCAAATCCAGCTTTACTACTTTGCCTTAACCCCTAGCGGGGCATAGCGCGTCAACTACTCCTGCGCCCCATCGTACTCTGTTCTGGGCAATGGGGCGCAACTCCCCAAAAGACTTACCCAGTACCTGACACTCCTTTGCCACAGATCGACGCCATGTGATTCGAGGACCCCTCTTGGTCGGCCTTAGTTGGAAATGGGGTTCCATTTCATGGCATGCATAGCAATGCAGTTATCACTCTTCCGCAATGTGTGACCTATCCACTGCCATTTTCGCCTGCGTATCAATTCGTCGATTGGCATCTGACCCGTACGCCGACTTAGCTCTTCATTTGATATTGTTTCGGGACAGAAAATTCTTAAAATTCGACGAAGACATGAGTTGACGAAAACTTGCAGCTTTCTGGTAACTCCTACGGAAACTTTCCATGTACTGCTCCCATACAAAAGCACTGATAGTACCAGGGAGCGAAACAGGCCCAGCTTGGTCTTGATGCTGAGATAACTGCTCTGCCAGATTTTGGACAGCATGCCGTATGCGCGTTTAGCCTGGTTGATACGACGAGCGATGTCCTGCTCCGTACCACCATTTTCGGCAACAATGCTACCCAGGTAGACGAAGTTGTCTACCTTCTCCACAGGCTGCCCATTAATATTGATGGCAATAGGTGTCGGATTTCTTTTTCGCAACGGCGGGCTAAGCACCTTGGTCTTGTTGGTATTAATCTTTAGCCCAACCTTGCTTGCCTCCCTCTCGAGATCTAACGCCATTGCGGACAGATCCATGATTTTGTGGGAGAGTAGGCATATGTCGTCAGCGTAGTCAAGATGTTGTAGATAAGATGTCAAAGTCCATTGAATTCCTCTGTCGAGTCCGGATAGGGCTGCATGCAACACATCGCCGATCACAATGAGGAATAGGATCGGTGAGAGGATGCACCCCTGCCGAACTCCACTGCGAATCTCAAAGTCCCCCGACACCTTACCTTTATGCAGAACGCGACATTTCGCGCCGTCATAGGTTGCCTTAATAATAGCCACAAGCTTCTCAGGGATGCCTCTCCTGCGCAAGGCCGCCCATATAGAATCCCGGTTCACACTATCGAAAGCCTTTTCGAAATCGATGAAAAGCAAGTGAAGCGGAGAATCGTATTCAGCGCACTGCTCGATGATGATTCGCAAGGTGTTAATGTGATCGACACAGGAGAATCCGGATCGAAATCCAGCCTGCTCTTCATCAATTGTGCTTTCTAAGTGGGCCTTTAGTCTTTCCAGGACGATTTTAGCTATTATCTTGGCAACGGCAGGAAGCACACAAATGCCTCTCCAATTATTACAGTCTGTGAGGCTACCCTTCTTTGGAAGTTTGATGATCAAACCTTCCTTCCACTCAGTGGGAAAGGTCTCTGTATTCCACGCTTTATTAACAAGTGGATGCAGCAAATCGGCAGTTACGCTTGGCGCTGCTTGATAAAGTTCGGCAGGGATGCCGTCAAGTCCGGCGGCCTTTTCTTGTTTTAGTGCAATAATTGCAGTGACTATTTCCTCTTTAGTCGGGGCAGTGGATCGTATACGCACATTTTGATGGTTAGCTAAATTATCTATATGAGGGGGAACTTCACCAGAGGTTACACGGTTCAAGACCGCGGCGAAGTGTTCTTTCCACCGCCTCATTTGATCTTCTTCCAAGATAAGTAGCTTTCCATCACTATCTTTCACCGGATGTTGGCAGGAGTTACGACCACCTGTAAACTCCTTGATGACACCGTATACGGCGTTTAAGTTGTTACTTCTAGCGGCTTCTTCTGCTAACGCTAAAAGAGAATTGGCATAAACTCTTTTATCGCGTCGCACACTACGCTGGACTTCTCGAGCTTTCTGACGGTAAAGGAGTTCGATGCTGCTTCGATTGTCGTCTGATGCTGCAGCCAAAAGAACTTTCAGCTCCTTTCTTTCAACAATCCGCTGCCATGAAGTGTCGGACATCCAGGGCTTATTCCGGCAATCCGGGTTTGGGCCAAGGATGGTATTTGCGCTATCAATGTACGCATTTTTTATGGCATCCCAGTTTTCGTTTATGTCACTATCTGGGTGACTAGTTATCTCAGCCGCTTTTTGCGCAAGATGGTCATTATATTGTTGTAAGACAGCTGGATTTTTTAGTCGAGCGGTGTTGAATTTGCGGGGCCTGGATCTTTCGTCGCTGGGGCGGCGCACGGCTGCAATACGCAATCGAACATTAGCGATCATAAGATAATGGTCTCTTCCCATCCCAATATCGGCACCCTTCTTGTTTCGCACGTCCAGGAGGCAACTTTTGAATCTTTTACTAATGGCAAAATGGTCGATCTGATTTTGTGTTCTGCGCCGATCAACAGAGGACCAACTGATTTTGTGGTGGTCCTTATGCTCAAACATAGTACCACCGATGAAGAGACTGTGAAAGTTGCAGAACTCTACAAATCTTTCACCGTTGTCATTACGATCACCAAGACCGTGTCTCCCCATCACATGTCTGAGCCCATAGTTATCAGCGCCAACTTTCGCATTCAAATCACCCATAACCATTATAATGTCACCTTTAGGTGTTCTGCTCTGAACGGCGTTTAGTTCTTCGTAGAAGGAGTCTTTTGCCAAGACATTGTCGGATTCAGTAGGGGCATAACATTGTATTATTGAGATGTTCCTCATTTTGGTCCGGAACCTGGCGGTCAAGACCCTGTCAGAGACCGGTTCCCAGGATAAGAGACAGTTTCGCGCGGCTCTGGTTAAAAGGAGCCCCACACCTGACTCACGACGACTACCGGTAGCTTTACCGGAATACAACATTACAGTGCTGCCCGTTGGAGAGATGAATTCTCCGCTGTTCCACCATCTTATCTCACTAACTCCTAAGATATTTAATTTGTACCTCAGAAATTCACTCTCTAATTGAAGAAATCGTGCGTTCTGGGGAATTTCTGATCCATTGTCCAGGAGAGTACGCACATTCCAGAATCCAATCTTTGTCATTGTACGATAGCTAAAAGTCGTAACCGTTGAGTCAGTCCTTATCCGAGGCGTAGTTGACGTTTCGTTAGCATATAAAGATTTCGGATAGTGCAAGTTGCTGGCATACACATCCTGTCCTTTGATTGTCGGTTTTAACGACAGGCCCTCAAAGGGAAAGGCCGTGGTATTTTTTCACACCCCACACCACAGGGGTACCTCAACCAAATCATCGCACCGCCATCACTGGCGGCTTGACGTTGGTTGGCAATGGTCAGTGACCACTGCCGTTCCAGGGGGCGCCCACGCGGAGGACTATGGAAGAGGAGTTTTTGCCCCCTAGCAAGCTTTGCAGCTTTGCATGAAAAAGTTTCTCGATTTATGAAATAGCTCGCTTTTTTTTCTTTTGTTCTTCAGACATGTAATAAAATAATCGATTGATCGAAAATAATCGATTACTTTCAATAATCGATTATTTTGATTAATCGAACAGGCCTAATTGTGACTGTGTCCGTGTTTCGAGTTCGATTGTATGTGGCCCGGCTTAATAAAAATTGGTTCGCGGACGCGTGAACAGCCGCAGATAGGAGCAGAAACCATGGGCATCATAGATAGCTATCGGCGTCCCTTGTGCACCGCTACATTGCCCGCAAGGTATTTCTTTCTACCCGATAGAAAGTTACGCGGCGTCCGGTGTCATTTGGACGTTAATGTGCCCCGGAGCTTAAGTGATGCGCGTCCAGCGTCATTAGGACATGCATGTGCAGCGGCACTTAGGCCGCCTGAACCGGCCAATTTCCATATACATGATCCGGAATTCCTGAAGGCCAGGCCTGATTAGTTTTCCCGGAAAGGAGTTCCGGAACGTCTGTGTTGAAGGCCATATTCAGGCAATCTGGAAGGACAGTTTTTCCAGAGAGGAATTCCGGATGGTCTATGGCGGGCTTTACTTTGCTGTCAACTTGAATAAGTTCGGAATGGCACTACGTCAGTTTTCAGCGAGCTTATAGTTATTGCAACGCGGAATTTGGATACACGGACAGTTTTAAGATTTTGTGCCTGCTCGTTATGAAGAGTTTTTACTGTATTTTTTTTTGGTAAACTTTCAATTAAATCAAAAAGCTTAGTAAAAGCTCGACGCTAAATGAAATATTGAAATACTTTTTTTTATAAGATTTAAATGTGCTATATTTATTGCCGCCAAAGCCAGGGGTGTGGGTGAGTCAAAAACTCTGGCATTGCCCCGCTACAGACGGCCTCCTCCCGTCCCGCAAAGCAATTTTTTTCATTTAAATTACTAATGAACCCCATTCCTACATCATGATTATTCTAATTTATTCATTTATTTAGTTCCCACTGGAGCTAAACCAATTGACCTGCGCCAGATCACTGGATCTGAACCTGTCAAGTACCTACAATCTTAAACACACCACACCCAAATCGGTCTATTTGCCTGCAGTGTGAAAATGAACTAGGCTAGTCCTGGGTTGATAGTCGTTTTTAATTGTATTTACTAGTTTGTACGCTTCTCTGGTTTTGCTATTAGCTAAGTTTCCGTTAATATTCAGCAACTGCTCGTCAAAGTATTTACTTTTCTTACGTCTAATTATTATGTTCGATATTCGCCGTAGCTCGTCATATTTTTTTGGCTGTGGTTCCTCGTTGAATCCTTTGTCTATATGCCTCGTTTCTCACGTCGGGTGAATTTTTGCATTTTTCGTTGAACCAGTCTTATATCCCACGACCTTCTCTGCGACTTCTTTGATAGTACCCTTGAGCTCTTCCCAGAGTCCATGGACGCCTGTGTTGCTGATGTTGTGTAGCATAGGTGATAGTCTTTCCTCAAGGGCGGCAGTATACGGCATCGCCGTAGCATCGCTCGTAAGTTTATCTATCGCAAATATTTTGGGAGGGCTGATTTTCGATTGGTTCACTGAAGAAATTATTTATCTGTAGGTCGTCTTGTGCATGCTAGCAACTGCACTTCCGAAAAGTAGATAAGCTCTATCGAAACGTCAACAATTCATAGAAATGCTAGAGATCTTTACGCTCCCATGCCTCTGGAGGGGTCAAGGCAATTAACAACTGGTCGTCTTCACCAAGTGATGATCTAAGCCGCAGTTTCCTCCTCGATAGGAGCGGACATCTATTACACTAGGCGCCCATCTCTTGCAAATGAGGACGTCAACTAAGTATGTTCCAGGTCTGCTTGTGAATATGTCGATGCAGTAAACACGTAGAGCTTACGACTAGATTTTTACTGCAGGCGAAGTCGATAAGTCGCCGGCCGTTGTCGTTACATTTTTCATACAGGCTGTGGCGTCCAGTGGTCCCCCGGTACCAACTTTCATTTCCAACTGTCGCGTTAAAGTCTCCTAGCAGCAGTTTGACATCGATTGTTGGAAGTGTGGCGAAGAGAGTCTCAAGGCGGGCGTAGAACTCGTCTTTCACTGCGTCTTCTTTAACTTCAGTGTGGGCGTGAATATCAAAGATATTCAGCAGATTAAGGGATGATAAGAAAATCAAACATATCAGGAAATTAAAATAATTTATTTAGCATTGACGAATAGTCCAATCTAATAACTGATCTATGCACGAACTTGAATGCCGCTGTTGTTAACGATCCAATCCAAGTAGGAGGTGACACGGGTGAAGGCAGCTGGGTATCCCTTTTCGCAACCGAATGAAAGTCCGAATGAAGTGGCACCGACAACAGTCTTGGAACCATCAGCATCAGTAACGGCCAATGGACCGCCAGAGTCTCCGTTGCAGGTGGAGCGTCCATTCTTGCCATCAATGCAGATGTTGCTGTCTTGTGGAAGGAAGAACATGTTCAACTTGCAGGACGACAATTTCATGACAGAGGTATCGATGAAACGAAGAACATCGGAGATGCTGTTTTGTGAGTCGCTTGGCCTTCCCCATCCAGAGGCAACGGCGGCACGTCCTTCGAAGCTGGCGTTAGATTCGCTCTTCCTTGGAAGATTGATGGTTTGGATTTCGTCTGCGAAATTGAATATGATGGATTGTGCGTTATTGGTCGACCTACTAAGTTTGTTGAAAAATTAAAAAAAATGCACTTACTAGTCAATTGGACAGCTGGGATCTTGATGAGAGCAATATCGTTCTTGATGGTGGATGGGTCGTACTTCTCGTGGAGGATGAGATTGGCCTTTGGAACAGTGATTTCAACACGTCCTGGTTCGTTGCTATCACGGATGTTGTGTCCGCCAAGAACAACGGTAGCTTCAGAAACACTGAAAAGTGGAAAGGAGGGAATACCACTTAGTTCCTGCGCTTATATAACATAATTTTGAATATGAGGCACTTCGATTGTGTTCATTGTGTTGTGTGTACTCCGTTCATTTGTCTTACCCGTCGACACAGTGACCAGCAGTCAAAATCCATTCTGGGTCAATCAAGGACCCACCACAGAAAGCGGTACCACCTTCAACTTGAAGGAACAATCCAGCTTGGTATGGGAATTGATTTACTCCAGCTTCGATTCCTCCGGTGATACGAGCAGTGGCCGAGGCTTCGGGAAGGGTGACCAAAAATTCAGGATCGATGTGGCGTGGACGAAGGGTATTCCAGTTAACGTCCAAAGCCGAGGTAAGGGCCAAAGCGGAGAGAAGTACAGCGAACGATTTCATTGTGGTGGGTTGAGTCACAATCAATGAACTACTGATTTTCTGTACTACTCCAGCCAGTATTTATACAGAAATTAAGTTTAGCAAAAAATCAGTTTTGTAGCTGATTATAGTTTGAAAAATGATTCCGATAAGGATTGCGAATAATTTGACGCGTAGTTTAAGTTCGTAAGCAAGTGATTAACGGACTTTATGCGTCCGATTGTTTTTTTTTTGTAATTTTAAACTTTTTAGATTTGAAGTTCGGCAAGTCACGCATTCTATTCATATCAATGCACATAAAGGGATTAATTATAACTAAAATGATATAGTGTAAAAAGTAGGTCGATTGTTCATATCTGCCTTTTGTATTTATACCTTAGACTTATATGTACAATAGTTTAGGGTATATTGTCTTTGTCACGACGAAACTATATAATATCCTAAAGGAGGCTCCGGAGGTAGAGCAATGTATATATATGATATAAATGATCAGGGTCACCTCTTGATTCGATTTAGCCATGTCTGTCTGTCTGTCCACCTGTCCGTCTGTCTGTCGGTCTGTCTGACTGTTCGTTCGCACGATAACTTTCGATAGAATAAAGCTAGAGATAAGTTTTTTGTTGCTGGGCGACGACCATCGACACCATACAACTTAGATGATGCTTGTCATGTCGTCGCCCTTATCAGTCCTAGTGGGACTACACACAGCGGAGGTGTCTGATGAGACGCACGTCACACCAGCGATCGAAACCGGTGAGCACACAACATTTTTTATTTAATGAAGCTAGAGCCTTGACATTTTGGTCAAATGTTGGCAGTATGATCTAGTTGGTTCGTATTGAAAATGGGCATGATCAGGCCAAGAGAACGCCTGCCTCCTCTACATTGATTATAATTACCCTTGGTGTTATGCCAAACTGTAATGAAACTCACGCAGAATTGCCTTGAAATATGAAAAGATTCAGTTAATGAGCGCATTCTAAAAAGTAAACGTGATTCTGGTACATACCCATTTCCCCTTCACCGAATCGTGGTTTTTCTGCTGAACGACACGTGTCGTCTTTTTGAAAAATTGAACAGCTGACAGTCGATGCCATTCCGACTCCAACTTTCAAAGCGTTTAGTTGTGTTTCTGTTTAATTTTAGCCATCGATTGGGTGCAGCCCGAGACCAGTTTCACTGTCCTGCCGGATGAATTTCTCGGTCATCGGTCTTATTCCACTATTTTCGGACAAGTGTCTATACCCGGGAAGACGGTTGCTTGGACTTTTGCCCCAAATGCAGCGTCGATTTCACGTCCGAAGAGTAGATGCAGTATGTAATCATGCAAGGTCGACCGGAAGTGCCCAGAAGTACTGCCTCGCGACGAAGACAATATCGGCGAAAGCACTGACGAAATTTTCTTAATTAAGCTGCGTAAGAGACATGAATTCAAACTGCAGGCGGATGTAAAGAACAGCTGGCGTTTGCTTCGAGCACGACCCCAAAAACTCGATTAGACACACACTGTTCCCCTAGCCGAAAAAGTGGCCCAAAAGTAAACACCCCAAACTGGACGATGATCGGTGTGAGTGGTAAGGGTTTGTTCTGGAAATTTAGGGCCTGATAATTTAGTGTCTTTCAGTCGAGACGCCATTCAACTGTGAGGCGGAGCCCAACAAATTCTTTTTCAAGGTGGAATCACTCAAGCCTGAGAACATCCTCGTCATGGACCTGCAGGTGCTCAAGAACGAAATTTCCAACTTGCAATTCAGCCACTGGTCACAGAATGACAGCGCGTCGTCTTGCTTTAAAAGATATCATATACAATTACTTAATTAAGCAAATTAAATTAATGTTGAATTTAATTAATTGCTCCCCATTTCCGTACCAGTTAGTAGTCATCCTTGCTATTATAACGTTTATACGTTTACACTACAGCCAGATTACTTTTTCTGCGGCTTAATCTGGATGTGGTGGGTTTAAGATTATATGACAGTTTCAGATTAAATCAGCTGGCACAGCTGAGGGAATCTTCCTGATGGAAGCGGCACTACCAGACCACAATATGGTTCATTACACCCTCCACCCACCACTTCCAATCAATGAACATGAGGCGCCTGAATCCAAAAGCCCGCGAAAAAGAACGTCCATAATATTCACCCTTGACCGTCGCGATGTACACGCCGATAGATTCATCTGCACCTTGTGTCCGGGCCTTTATTTCCTCCCATAGAATATTGATATTAATATTAACTTGGGGGGCAAAAACTCCTCTTCCATAGTCCTCCGCGTGGGCGCCCCCTGGAACGGCAGTGGTCACTGACCATTGCCAACCAACGTCAAGCCGCCAGTGATGGCGGTGCGATGATTTGGTTGAAGTACCCCTGTGGTGTGGGGTGTGAAAAAAAATACCACGGCCTTTCCCTTTGAGGGCCTGTCGTTAAAACCGACAATCAAAGGACAGGATGTGTATGCCAGCAACTTGCACCATCCGAAATCTTTATATGCTAACGAAACGTCAACTATGCCTCGGATAAGGACTGACTCAACGGTTACGACTTTTAGCTATCGTACAATGACAAAGATTGGATTCTGGAATGTGCGTACTCTTCTGGACAATGGATCAGAAGGTCCCCAGAACGCACGATTTCTTCAATTAGAGAGTGAATTTCTGAGGTACAAATTAAATATCTTAGGAGTTAGTGAGATAAGATGGTGGAACAGCGGAGAATTCATCTCTCCAACGGGCAGCACTGTAATGTTGTATTCCGGTAAAGCTACCGGTAGTCGTCGTGAGTCAGGTGTGGGGCTCCTTTTAACCAGAGCCGCGCGAAACTGTCTCTTATCCTGGGAACCGGTCTCTGACAGGGTCTTGACCGCCAGGTTCCGGACCAAAATGAGGAACATCTCAATAATACAATGTTATGCCCCTACTGAACCCGACAATGTCTTGGCAAAAGACTCCTTCTACGAAGAACTAAACGCCGTTCAGAGCAGAACACCTAAAGGTGACATTATAATGGTTATGGGTGATTTGAATGCGAAAGTTGGCGCTGATAACTATGGGCTCAGACATGTGATGGGGAGACACGGTCTTGGTGATCGTAATGACAACGGTGAAAGATTTGTAGAGTTCTGCAACTTTCACAGTCTCTTCATCGGTGGTACTATGTTTGAGCATAAGGACCACCACAAAATCAGTTGGTCCTCTGTTGATCGGCGCAGAACACAAAATCAGATCGACCATTTTGCCATTAGTAAAAGATTCAAGAGTTGCCTCCTGGACGTGCGAAACAAGAAGGGTGCCGATATTGGGATGGGAAGAGACCATTATCTTATGATCGCTAATGTTCGATTGCGTATTGCAGCCGTGCGCCGCCCCAGCGACGAAAGATCCAGGCCCCGCAAATTCAACACCGCTCGACTAAAAAATCCAGCTGTCTTACAACAATATAATGACCATCTTGCGCAAAAAGCGGCTGAGATAACTAGTCACCCAGATAGTGACATAAACGAAAACTGGGATGCCATAAAAAATGCGTACATTGATAGCGCAAATACCATCCTTGGCCCAAACCCGGATTGCCGGAATAAGCCCTGGATGTCCGACGCTTCATGGCAGCGGATTGTTGAAAGAAAGGAGCTGAAAGTTCGTTTGGCTGCAGCATCAGACGCCAATCGAAGCAGCATCGAACTCCTTTACCGTCAGAAAGCTCGAGAAGTTCAGCGTAGTGTGCGACGCGATAAAAGAGTTTATGCCAATTCTCTTTTAGCGTCAGCAGAAGAAGCCGCTAGAAGTAACAACTTAAACGCCGTATACGGTGTCATCAAGGAGTTTACAGGTGGTCGTAACTCCTGCCAACATCCGGTGAAAGATAGTGATGGAAAGCTACTTATCTTGGAAGAAGATCAAATGAGGCGGTGGAAAGAACACTTCGCCGCGGTCTTGAACCGTATAACCTCTGGTGAAGTTCCCCCTCATATAGATAATTTAGCTAACCATCAAAATGTGCGTATACGGTCCACTGCCCCGACTAAAGAGGAAATAGTCACTGCAATTATTGCACTAAAACGAAGAAAGGCCGCCGGACTTGACGGCATCCCTGCCGAACTTTATCAAGCAGCGCCAACCGTAACTGCCGATTTGCTGCACCCACTTATTGATAAAGCGTGGAATACAGAGACCTTTCCCACTGAGTGGAAGGAAGGTTTGATCATCAAACTTCCAAAGAAGGGTAGCCTCACAGACTGTAATAATTGGAGAGGCATTTGTGTGCTTCCTGCCGTTGCCAAGATAATAGCTAAAATCGTCCTGGAAAGACTAAAGGCCCACTTAGAAAGCACAATTGATGAAGAGCAGGCTGGCTTTCGATCCGGATTCTCCTGTGTCGATCACATTAACACCTTGCGAATCATCATCGAGCAATGCGCTGAATACGATTCTCCGCTTCACTTGCTTTTCATCGATTTCGAAAAGGCTTTCGATAGTGTGAACCGGGATTCTATCTGGGCGGCCTTGCGCAGGAGAGGCATCCCTGAGAAGCTTGTGGCTATTATTAAGGCAACCTATGACGGTGCGAAATGTCGCGCTCTGCATAAAGGTAAGGTGTCGGGGGACTTTGAGATTCGCAGTGGAGTTCGGCAGGGGTGCATCCTCTCACCGATCCTATTCCTCATAGTGATCGGCGATGTGTTGCATGCAGCCCTATCCGGACTCGACAGAGGAATTCAATGGACTTTGACATCTTATCTACAACATCTTGACTACGCTGACGACATGTGCCTACTCTCCCACAAAATCATGGATCTGTCCGCAATGGCGTTAGATCTCGAGAGGGAGGCAAGCAAGGTTGGGCTAAAGATTAATACCAACAAGACCAAGGTTCTTAGCCCGCCGTTGCGAAAAAGAAATCCGACACCTATTGCCATCAATATTAATGGGCAGCCTGTGGAGAAGGTGGACAACTTCGTCTACCTGGGTAGCATTGTTGCCGAAAATGGTGGTACGGAGCAGGACATCGCTCGTCGTATCAACCAGGCTAAACGCGCATACGGCATGCTGTCCAAAATCTGGCAGAGCAGTTATCTCAGCATCAAGACCAAGCTGGGCCTGTTTCGCTCCCTGGTACTATCAGTGCTTTAGTATGGGAGCAGTACATGGAAAGTTTCCGTAGTAGTTACCAGAAAGCTGCAAGTTTTCGTCAACTCATGTCTTCGTCGAATTTTAAGAATTTTCTGGCTCGAAATAATATCAAATGAAGAGCTAAGTCGGCGTACGGGTCAGATGCCAATCGACGAATTGATACGCAGGCGAAAATGGCAGTGGATAGGTCACACATTGCGGAAGAGTGATAACTGCATTGCTATGCATGCCATGAAATGGAACCCCATTTCCAACCAAGGCCGACCAAGAGGGGGTCCTCGAATCACATGGCGTCGATCTGTGGCAAAGGAGTGTCAGGTACTGGGTAAGTCTTTTGGGGAGTTGCGCCCCATTGCCCAGAACAGAGTACGATGGCGCGCAGGAGTAGTTGACGCGCTATGCCCCGCTAGGGGTTAAGGCAAAGTAGTATAGAATATTGATATATTCTATCGGCAGTAATTCAACTCTCAACTCTAAATATCTCCACACATGATCGCGCAGAACTACGACCGAACTTCCCTCGAACCATAAAATATTACCATAGAAAGATGAAAATGAGGAGATTTTTTTTTTCTATAGAATTTGACGTGGTTCGATGCTTGCTCGCGACCAAAATGGTTGTCGTGTGTGGCCAACTTAAGACTAGTTCTTCTCACGATTTTAAGTGATGACGATTGGCCCGAAACCATATTAGCGGGTACGTCAGCCATCTGTTTTTAGACGGTTGATTGCTAACGACATTTTTGCTCGGACAATACAAATTTACTGAAAGGAATATACCTATCGTTTTAATTGTGCTATCTTAGAACTTCTCTAATAAAATTAACTATTACAGACGGTATGTTTAAATACTTGAATTATTAGACCCCGTTGGGCGCCAATATTACAAATTAAAAATGATCGGAGGTCATCGGCTGGTGCACTCTGCAACCCAAGTGCATGCGGCTGAATTGGAACAGACCTCTATGCGGCACCGTGAAGTGTACTTCTTAGAACCATCCTCCATTGGCACTTGCCAATATGCGGCCAACAATATCCACTAACGACAAGTACATCTCCTGACAGTTGCTGGAAGAGCGTGAAATCTGAACCGTTAACTTTGGATGCGATCAGAGAACATCGGTCAACCCTTTTTCCGCCGCCTTTTACCCTTGGGCCGCCTGGACTGGACCTTACCTTTTTTTGTGTATTTCAACTTTGGTTATTTATCGGCAGGTGCCTATTCCGGTGCTCTTGTATGGAAAAAATAAGCAACCGAAAGAGGGTTCTGCTGAAACTGCTCTACTTTCTAGAGAATGGAGGTTCGATCCTCTGCGCGAACAAAAACAAAAACTGCCTGTTAGTTGTAATAGTGTGCTTCAAACTTCTCAGTATAAAGACAGCGCGGATACGAGGTGCATGCTAGCAACTTCACGTTCGAAAAGTAGATAGCTATCGAAACGTCAACAAGGTATAGGCGCCCCTGCTCTGGGGTCAAGGTAATTCACAACAGTTGATGATAGTAAACGTTTACCAATAGACTCAGCAGCCGTAACCGATCACAATTCAAAGACCAATATTTATCAATAGACTCACTCATAGCTTTTTGTTAACTCAGTTTATTTTAAATCCCAAAAGTTATTCTGAAGAATAGTGTCCTCTAATCGCGAAGTTCGATTCCAGTGCTACGAACGATCCAATCCAAGTAGGAGGTGACACGAGTGAAGGCAGCTGGGTATCCTTTTTCGCAACCGAATGAAAGTCCGAAAGAGGTGGCACCGACAACAGTCCTGGAACCATCAGCATCAGTTACGACCAATGGACCGCCAGAGTCTCCGTTGCAGGTGGAGCGTCCGTTCTTGCCATCAATGCAAATATTGGTGTCTTGTGGAAGGAGCAACATGTTCAACTTGCAGGAAGACAATTTCATGATAGAGGTATTGATGAAGCGAAGATTTTCTGAAATGGTCGATTGAGCATCGCTTGGCCTTCCCCATCCAGAGGCGATAGCGGCACGTCCTTCAAAATTAGCCTTAGCTTCGCTCTTCCTTGGCAAGTTAACGGTTTGAATTTTTTCTGCAAAGTATCAGTTGGGAATTATATGTTGCACACTGAGCAAATGGCATTAATTGACTTACCGCTCAATTGGACAGCTGGAATCTTGATAAGAGCAATGTCATTCCTAATGAGGGATGGATCGTATTTTTCATGAAGGATGAGATTGGCCTTTGGAACGGTGATTTCAACACGCCCTCGTTCATTGCTATCGCGAATCCAGTGTCCTCCAAGAACAACAGTAGCTTCCTTAACACTTTAAAAAAGAGCAATGGTCACTTTGGTCGATGGATGGGATACCATATATTATCCCATGTTGTGTAGTGGATTCTTACCCGTCAACACAGTGACCAGCAGTCAGCACCCATTCTGGGTGAATCAAAGACCCACCGCAGAAGGAGGTACCACCTTCAACTTGAAGGAACAATCCAGCTTGGTATGGGAACTGATTCGCGCCAGCTTCAGTTCCTCCCGTGATACGAGAAGAGCCCCATTTGCTGGGAAGGGTGGCCAAAATTTCAGGATCGATGTGACGTGGACGCAGGGTATCCCAGTTGACGTCCAAGGCCGCGGTTACGGCCAAAACCGATAGAAAAGCTACAAACGATCTCATTGAGGCGATTGAAAGTCCCAAACCAATGAAAAACTGTATAAAATCATTCAGAAATGCAGTATTTATAGACCCTCAGTGGCAAGGTTTCGTTATTTTCTTTGTACTCGGTATCTATCGATAATGTCATAGAAAATCTGATTTTGGGAATAATGTGCATTCGAAGGGATTAAATTGGAACGTTTTTTTGACAAGATAATTTGATTCATTCTACGTTTTGTATAGGGCGGGTGCACTGTATTCGGATTTGATGCGAATGAAAGAGACCGGCGTTAAACGCATTCAATTATCGCAGTTGAGTAAGTCAGACATCTTAACGTGTTGCCGATTTCAATTAGTTATCATACAAAATGCTTAACCTGTCCGTCATAAATATTATCAAGACTTTAAGTTTGTTTGCGTTTTTTGTTCTGTGTTTTTTTTTTTAAATCACAAAAACGGTAACAATTGATTTAGTTATGTTATTGTATTTTTGGATTCTACCCGTTTCTTTATCGGAATAGACGTACTAATAGTATATTAGGTGTCTTAATTTGATTTTATTATTATTAATTAACATGAGCTTATGATAAGCTAACTTCTTAGGCGAATGTGAAAGAGGGTAGATGAGGTGCTCAAGGGTAGATAATTTACGTATTTCACTTCATGATTTAGATAAAATACACATAGCATTTGAGTGAGAAGTGTGAAAGTTCATTTAAGGTTAGGTTAGGCTAGGCTAGGTTAGGTTAGGCTAGGTTAGGTTAGGTTAGGTTATACGGGCTGCCGCGGAGATACACGGCACACACGCTAGTAAATCAAACACTATGATTTTTATTCGTAAGAGGAAAGATATAGAGGTAACTCCCTTACGGCTTTTTGGTTCGGAAATTAAGGTGTCTAAGAGAGTGAAGCATCTAGGTGTTACCTAAGATGCGAAACTAACTTGGAATGTTCACATTGAAGATCCAAAAAGCGAAAATGATTTTGCATCAATGTAAGAGAGTGTGTGCTCGTAGGTGGCGAATTTCAACTCAAGCGGCACACTGGATGTAAGTAATGATGATAGTAAAACCCATTCTTGCGTATGCATCAGTGGTGTGGTGGTGAAAATCCATCCAGAAAACCACAAAGCAGAAGCGAGACGGGGTACAAAGGATAGATTGCGTAAGCATACGGGTGCAATGCGCACCTCACCAACGCGAGTAATGGAGGCATTGCTGGGACTGCCGCCGTTGGACTTATTTATAAAGAAAACGGCGGTTTTTTTGGCAATACGTATGGTAAGGGATACACAATGAGTGTATGTACTATACAATGTAATCAGCATTTTTACTGATGGCTCTTTAATGAACGGGGGCGGAGGTTTACTCCGAAGAGTTGAACCTAGCCTGTGCGCTTAGTCTAGGAGAGTATCAGTTAAAAATGGATTACCCTAACCAGGATAACTGCCTTGGTCAGAGGGCATGGTAATTTTAAGGCTCATCTGGCCAAGATGAAAATCGATTAAGAAGACGTTTGCAGGCTATGTCTGGAGGAGGCTGAGATGACTGCACACATTGTGTGCGAATGTACAGCACTGGCTAGTACGAGGTTGTGGATCACAGGCAAGCACACGGAAGTGTGGAAGCCATGAGTGAACTCAGCCTTAAAGAAATGCTAGCAATTACACGGGCTCAGTGAAGAAGAGAGAAGTCGACGACTATCAGTCGACATCTGGAAATCACTGATGACCGGGAGGGGGCGAAAAGGGACCCAAACATTAGTGGTCTGCTTCGGCTATCCCTCGAAATACAGTTATTATTATTGGCTAAACTGTGTTACTACAGAGAAAATCTTTGATAAATCTACAGAGTGGGTGCAGATGTGTAAAGAAAAATTTCCCAAAGTGTACCTTTCTTCGTCTTGTCAGTGCGGGACAGTCGCATAGAAGATGCGAAATATTATCCTCCTCTTTCTCGTTTCTACTGCTTCGACAGAAGTCATTGTAGGAGAGCCGGAGCCTTTTTGCTTGATCCCTAATAAGGCAGTGACCAGCGAAGACTCCCAGAAAATTACCAATTTTTTGTCTATCTGATGTGCAGGGTCTAGTCTGGGCCACAGTGATCTAGCTGCATGACAAGTATCACCACTTTTCCATCTTGTATTAGTCCGCCTCGAGCTTGAACACGACTTTACACGTATCCATGGGCATTCGAATATTGTAGCAATCCTGATGGATCACTCCAGTTGCTTCTCTTCGAATTGGTTCACCTGCTTTCAAGTTCTCCTCAAAGTCTCTGTGACCCGAAATCCAGCACAGAGGGATGTTAAAGTGATCCCCATCTTTCAGGAGGCTGATCGACATTCCTCCACAGTTTTCGATATATTCTGGAAGAACTCTAAGGACCTTATCACCGCGATACTGCCCTTGAAGATAATAATTTCTCTGGTCGATACGATATGTCGTTCGAGCCATTTCAGTGCAACAACAATTGTGACTTCCGCCTGAGGAACACTACAGCGATCTGGAAGATATAAGGAATGGACTGTATTTGGCTTATCAGAATATATTCCAATACTCACTCCTCTGCCACCTTTGTTGCCATCTGTATATATTTTATCTCTATGGAATCCAGCCGCAGTATTCCACTTCCAATTCATTTTCCGTCGTATTTAGCAGAAAAGTTGTTAGACTGATAGGTCTGAAACCTAAGGAATGATATGGCTAGTCTTGCCTGTTTTGGGGATGAAGGAAACGCTAGACTCTCTCCACGCCAGACGGCGCCTGCCAAAGATTAAGGGAAAGCACGTGGTCGTCTGGGGCGCCGACTCTAAAACGGCGCCGAAGACGACGACGTTCCAGCGGCAGCGGTTCTTCCTACCGGAACGACCCGTTTTTTAACGGCCAAGAGCTGCCAAACCCCCTCGATGCAAGAAGAACTGCAGTATTCGAAGCATCGCTACCACAACAACAACGCCAGAGAAAAACCAAGCTTGAATGCGAATTTTGTCAATTTAGAGTTACATTTACATTTAATTCCATCTAATTAAAAATAATTCGCGATTCATCCGATCGCATTTCAAATTTACACGCATGAACGATTCAATTTCAGACCTTAAGGTCGCCACCCTTACTCGCGCACAACCACGACCGCACTTCCATCGAGCCATCAATGCCACAGAATGTGGGGAAAAAAATCTTCTCATTTCCATCGTTCTATGAAATTGATGGTTCTATGGAAGTTCGGTCGAGGTTGTACGCTATCGTGTGTGGTAATCATTAGGCTTTATTTTCCAGCGAGACTTCTGGATATATACGTTGAACAACAAAATAGTTCGCAAAACGCGATGAAACTGTGGAGAATTTTTTTCCGCACATACTTTGAAGTTGACGTAGTTATGCATGGTCGCGTACCGTTTGGTTCGATCGTCTATTATAACCATTGAGTGCGTTCTGGATCTTATAGGTCGACATAAACGGCAAGTATTTTGGTCGCGAGCATGCATCGAACCAGGTCAAAACCAAGAGAACAATGGGAATGAGGAAATTTTTTCTTTATTGACTTCGACGTGCATGCTTGCTTGAAACAGAGTTGAGTTGAAAGCAGTTTCAAGGTTTTCTTAGACCGCACTCATTATCAACGGTAATCGTTCTCACAACCATTTTCCTCCCTGCGAAAGTGGCGCTTAAAAAAACTATGCGTCAGTGGTTCCAAACACATGAAAAACCAGGCCGAAGCGCTTCGGCCCGGAGTCCGAAGCGTATATACCCTAGACTTGTACAGACCTAGTGGTGATACCAAAAGTACCAATTGGTAACGACCATATGCGTTAAAAGTGAGTTTCCTGTATGGCCAGTTTATAGGGGAGGTTGGCAATCATTCAGGAGGATCTTGACCATTATCAATATCAATTAACTAAGTCATTCTACGAAGATTTGTCGAATTTTTCAAGTCGCTTCATTCTATCGAACGTTTTTGCTTATTTGAAGTTTCACTTGTAGGGGAGGTAGAGGTTTCTTGGATCGGATCTTGCTCATCATTGCCACCAACAAATAAGATCATGCTACAAACATTTGAACAAAATTTCAAGTCTCTAGCTTCACTCTATCGAAAGTTATCGCTTATTTGAAGTTTCATTTGTAGGGGAGGTAGGAGTTCCTTAGGTCAGATCTAACCCATCTTGAATACCAACTAACTTAATCTCACTTCAAACATTTGACCAAAACTTCAAGTCGCTGGCTTGATTCTGTCGAAAGTTATCGCTTATTTGAAGTTGCATTTGTAGGGGAGGTAGGAGTTGCTTGGGTCGGATCTTACCCATTTTCAATACCAACCAAATAGATCTTACTAACAACGTTCCACCAAATTTTCAATTTGCTAGTGTCATTCTATCGAAAGTTATCGTAATTAAAAGAATATTTAATTTTTTGAAATTTTGTAGGGGAGGTAGGCGTTCCTTTGATCTGATTATGCCCAACTTACTACACCTCAAGCATCTTCCCACCCCAGGGTTACATGCCAAAAATCAGGTGTCTACGTCAATTGGTTCAAGAGTTATAGACAAAAAACCCGAAAAGTAGGGTAGTACGGGGCTCTTTGTAAGAAAATTACCGTTAGTTTTCAACTGATCGATTTTATTTTTTCAGGAAAGTAAAAGATTATCCTCACGAGCAATCTGCCATGGCTAGAGCTTTTCATGTTTGTTTAATCGGGAGTTATAAATACATTTAACTATTGAACATTTGTAGGGGAGGTAGGCGTTCTCTTGGCCTGATCATGCCCATTTTCAATACCAACCAACTAGATCATACTTCCAACATCTGACCAAAATTTCAAGGCTCTAGCTTTATTCTATCGAAAGCTATCGTGCGAACGGACAGACAGACAGACAGACGGACAGACGGACAGACGGACAGACAGACAGACAGACAGACAGACAGACAGACAGACAGACAGACAGACATGGCTAAATCGAATCAGGAGGTGACCCTGATCATTTATATATATTCATTGCTATACCTCCGGAGCCTCCTTTAAGGTGTTACATATTTCCGTCGTGACAAAAACAATATACCCTATACTAAAAGTCTAGGGTATAAAAATTATTTTACAAATAATATGCTGCGAGCCATAATTGAAGTTTATTTGAAAAAATGTGAAGAGGGGGAAGGGGGCGCCAAAATTTCCTAGCCCGTGCCTTATGTTAGACTTTGACCGGCCCTGATGCCAGAGGTACGTAGCCTCGTGTTTTGGGCATGAAGACCACTCTAGATTCCCTCCACACCCGAGTTACGTAGCCTAGTCGGAGACATCCCTTTAACATAGCAACAACCCAAGGAGTTATTGTGTCAAAAAGTTTTCGCAGCATTGCCGGTATGATTCCGTCAGGACCTGTCGATTTATGTGCGTCAAACGAGCTTATCGCCCATTTTACACGTCTACACGTGAATAGTCCCGGGATGTTCCTTCTTATCTTGCGCCGCCATTTCCTGTTTCCGGCCGTGTTACGAGGGTGTGATGGATCTCACAGCCAGGGAAGTGTGCGTTTAAAAGTTCACCTAGTATTTCTGCTCTATCTTCTGCCCAACCCCATCCTTCCTCTTTAGGGTGGTGGGCGGTATCGGATTTTTGGAGATGACTTTTCTTGGCCCTGGTGCTTTTGTCGTCCTTGCAATTTGGCTGCAAAAGTCTATTCACCTTTTCCTCTTAGCCGCTCTTAATTGTTTCTTAAATGCCTTTAGTGAGTTCCTGTAGTCTTCCCATGCCCCACCTTGCAGCGGTCTTCCCTAATCTCCTTGTTTCACCATAGCGGTCTTCATAGGGGGTTTTCTATGGCAATCCTATTCCTTCTAAAATGGCCCATTTTTGTTTTCTTTGGATTCACCCTGGCTCCACAGCTTCTTGTCCAATTGAGAAGTCTAGAGAGGGCGTTCTGCATGACCTCGCTGACTGTTTTCGGAAACTTCCCAGAGGTAGCGATGGCCACATCACCTTGGCTTTATGATCCAAGAGGAATTTTTTTGAGATAGTTCACCTTTTTGCGGCCAGCTCCGAGTGGCGTTCGCTGTTACAGCTTACAGTACAGTCCCCGATCTCCGTGATGACCCTTCATTAAAAACAGGTAGGCGCGGCGAAGACTTTGAGAACCCTTAGAGTCATGTGACTTACAAACGGCTTACTCTTTGAAAGATGCTGGGTTAGCAGGGCAATGTTGGTCACAAACCTGTGAAAGGCTCGTCCTTGCTATTCTACGAGCCGGATCTATATTTTAGTTGAGGCACAAAAAGGATGCTGTCAGCAGAATCGCTCACTAGTAGAAGGCTACAACACTGGAATAAGCTTTCAGAACTGTGGCAATCTAAAAAATTAATTAAACTCTTCAATTGTAAGGACCCTTGTTGTATGAGTAGGATCAACTTGATATCACCTAAACAAAATGGGTATGTGCATCAAGAGTGGTGGGTATGCCTGGAAATCATCGGGTCACAAACAAATAAGCAATGTAGAATTATTTTTCAGCCGCACAATTGCCTAATTTCTTCATCAGAGTTTTAATAGGATTATTCGTTGTTTTGATTCGTCTTTTTATATACATACTAGTGTCTACATTGTACATAACTTTCTTATGTATGATTTTTTCGAGTAGAAAATTTGATAAGACCGTATTACTGCTTGATGAAATTCGCAATAAAAGCGTCTGGATATTAAGCTTTTTAAATTTTGGGTATTTGTTCTCTATTAATAACGAAAGCTTCGCGAAATATTTATTTGCCGAAAATTCGGCATATTTAGAAAAAAAAATATATTTTGATTGCTGACCGGCAGAGAAGAGGTAATAAGGAAGGATAATCACAACCTATGTACACTAAATTCCCTGAAGCAATTTTACCTCATTCCTCTGCTGAAAAGTAAACAGAGAGAGACACACGCCCTCTACCCGGAAACACCCCATTTTTTAATCAACAACACGAAAAAAAATATGGTTTTGTGTAAAATATAAAATAAGCCCAGTTTTTAAAATGCTGACATGTTTATTTATATACGAGTACTATTCCCATAAACATTAGACCAAAGTGAATCGCCGAAAGTTTATCTCAATGGAATGCCTGTCTTTTGATTAATCCAATCCAAATACGAAGTAATTCGAGTGAAAACGGCTGGGAGGTTCTTTTCGCAGCCTGAACTCGAACCATACGAGGTTGCGCCGATCAAAAACGGTGTTCCATCAGCTTCATAGGTTACCAGCGGGCCACCAGAGTCCCCGTTGCAAGTGGACTTTCCCCCTTGACCATTAGTGCAAATATTGCTTTCAGTCGGCGTCCACAAATACAGGACTCGACAAGAAGCCCAGTGAAAAACATCCGTGTTGACGTAGCGCAGGATGGGCGAAATGCTAGCAGCACCTGTTAAATAGATTGGATTAGAGTAGATGATTTACGACATTTCAGTAATTATAGTTAGCTGAAAACCTTACCGTCCGAATCCTTTCCCCAACCGGAGGCAACGGCTGGCGCGTTTTCGAATTTGTTTGTAGCATCTGCTTTCCGGGGTAGATTTACGGGTTTCATTTTATCTGTCCAAAATTAGGGTTATTAGAAAGATGATTAGATTTGGAGTTTCAATTAAAGAAGTGTGTTCAGTTGGTTACCGGAGAATTGAACGGGTTCAGGCAATCTGATGAGGGCAATATCGTTGCTAAGCTTTGATCTGTCCCACTGCTCGTGAATGATGAAATCTGTGGACTCCATTTCAACGCGATCCTCTTGCTCGCGAATGTAGTGGGCTCCTAGACACACTACGGCCGATGATACGCTGAAATAGGAAAAAAAAGTGTCGTGTGATAATAGGACAAAATTTTAATATTCAAAAGATATATAGATCCAAATGCTTTGAATCAAAGGATCTTTAGAGTCATTTGGTTGGTTGTATGTTTGAGCTTTAGGTTTGAAACCGTCTGCGGGTTAAAAATCTAACTTCTCCTTTTCGCATTAATATATGGATGGCTATTAGTGGTAATACATGCCACACGACAAGGTAAAAAAAAACAGCACAGCGGATATGCCTTCTTGGTGAGGTGACTTCGTCTTCCCTTCAAACGGAAGCTGTGTACATATTGACGAGGAGGAAAGCAGCTACCACCTTCTCTGCATTTTTGCGGCTTTGACAGGAAGGAGGAGGTCTATTTTTTGGTTCCTATTTCTTCCTGGAACTGGAGGAACTGAAGAATGCAGTATTGGTTGTCTTCTCCGCTTTATTATTAGCTCAGACTGGTTTTAGAATTAGTATGGTTTGGGTGTTGGATTCCTCGGGGTATCGCAATGAATCAGTCTATTGGTTTGTGTATACTTTGCGGATTAAGGTAGCCTCTTGCTGAAGACACGATCATCGCACATTGTTGTTGTACAGGTGGTGCCGATAATGGTTTAATGGATTGACCATTAAATGGCTGAGGATTAGTGTCTAATTAGTGGTTTTCAGGGTCGCATAGTTTCACTTCCGGTTATGTTGTCCAAAATGACTTAGGTTGACAGCTGAAGACGCTGTATAATTTGTGAAATAAGGGTTGTTGAACCATCTCAGCATCCTCTAAGAATGCAATTACTCAATTGCCCTAACCCCTTGTGGGGCATAGCGCGTCAACTGTTCCATGTGGCCCATTTGATATTTCGTTGGCATAAATTGGTTTCGGAGAATGCAGTTGCCAGCATGCACCTCCTGCACATCCATGGCCACGAACGTCGTCGTGGACGGGATTCGAACCCGAAACGCCGGTAGTCAAACATGAGACTGATGCCTCAACACACTGCGCTACCGGTCGCCCGGAATGCAATTGCGAACGGTCTATTAAGAATAAGAAACTAAAAAATGGAAGCACTGATATTCGATGACTTCGAAGAAGATGATCGTCGCACATGTACCACTATGCACTCCTTTCTCACATTTGAACTATAAATTGGGATAACTGCAAGAATTTTTCGAGTTAAGAAGAATTAAGGGTATTTTTTTTTTAAATGAAAATATTATACTCACCCTTCAACACAATGGGCAGCTGTCAGGACCCATCGATTCGAAATCAATGAACCTCCGCAAAATCCAGTCGAGCTTCCCAATTCTAGGAATAAACCCACCTGATAGGGGAGTGAATTCTTGGCTGCCTCTTCGCCACCAGTGATACGGCCATTCTGTAGATTGAAGTGAGCTGGTTGACGCAGTGGTTGGTACTTGAGGCCGTCGGGCATGGCATCCATCGGATGCACGTTCGACCAATCAATCTCGAAAGCAACTGCAACGGTTGCAAGATATGCGAAAAGGAGTAATATCTTCATGGTGCGAGTATATGAAATTCTGAACACACTCAATTGATACTGGACACTGGTTGCGCTTTTTATATACAAAAATAAGAAATCGATTAATGTCAGATTATCATATTTGAAGAAAAGCCATAAATTACATTAATGATTTGATTAGGACAATAAACTCAATGCAATTGGTATTGCTAATATTAATAAAACTAATAATAATAAAGTGCAGAAAGCTAACCCTATCTGAACTGAAACATCTAGCCACATGCACCCCGTGAACCTTTATTAAACGGCTATCAAAGATCTGGAAACCCCATTGGGCAGATACAAAATCCATACAAGCATGTAACGTGGCAAGAACCGGCAGGGATGTCTGTCCAAGTTTTTTTCCCCTAAGGGAACACCAGCTCGCATCATGTAGGAGCCGCCGGCCGGCCGTAGGCAACCGTTTAACGGCACTGCGCAAATCGCTCGTCCGGACGCCTATTGACCCGGTCTCTCTTGCCATTACCATGCAGACACATGTAGCATTCGACAGTGAACAAGACAGGCCGCCATTTCGTAATGCTCCAATTGAGATACTCATTTGCCCTAACCCCTTGTGGGGCACAGCGCGTCAATTGTTCCATGTGGCCCATGCAACGGACGGTTTGGTGGACATCCGAAGATGCCCGTGGGGATGGAGCCTAAGGTATTGTAGCATATTACCGTGAAGGTCGGGCCGTGCCATCTGGCGAATAAATAGGCCCCTCAACGAGCTAAGCAACGGCCTATGCTTGCTGTAGCTCAGTTCGGGAGATGTGGGCGGGGTTTTCGCCGCTCGTTGCCCCTGTCCTTTACGTATTAACAAAAACTCATAGGCCTGGGGAAGACAACACACACAGGGGAGGTAAAAATGGGGAATAAAAAAAGATAGTCGATAAGGATGGAATGGTTGGTGGGCGGATCAGACGCCCACACGGTCGCACCTGGGTCCGGGTGTAATGGGACCCTCGGCCTCTGGTTTCGTACCACCAACAGATCACTACTCATCAGGTGCGGCTTCGATCTGCTATTCGGAGCAGCACTACCAGACCATAATATGGTTCGTTACACCCAGTTGACGTTTCGTTGGCATAAAGTGATTTCGGAGAATGCAGTTGCCAGCATGCACCTACTGGACATCCATGGCCACGAACGTCGTCGTGAAGGAGATTCGAACCCGAAACGCCGGTATTCGAACATGAGACTGATGCCTCAACACACTCGCTACCGGTCGCCCCAGCTAGGCGACGCCTAGTTTGTTTTAATGTGATCTAATAATATTAATAAAATCCACTAATAACAAATTCCAAATTAATAAATTTTCGTAGGTAATAAAACGACTAAATATCAAATCAATTAAAGTCAAATTACGATTATAGCCAGTCGTAAATCAAATTCGGATGACGCTGATTATGCTATTAAATCGTTGGTGTTCCCATAATTTGTAATTATATTGGCTATGGCAAAAAGAAAATGTTTGTAACGGACTGCTTGATAGTTATCCCGAGATGCCCGTGGGGACGGAGCCTAAGGTAGGATATTACCGTAAAGGTCGAGCTGTGCCATCTGGAGAAGAAAAATGCTCCTCAACGAGCTAAGCAACGACTTATGCTGGCTGTAGCTCAGTTCGGGCGACGTGGGCGGGGTTTGTGCCGCTCGTAGCACCTATCCTTTACGTACTAATAAAAATACATAGGCCTGTGGAAGACAACACAAACAGGGCAGGTAAAAATGGAGAATCATAAAAGAATGGTGCGAGAAGGATGAAATGGTTGGCGGACGGCGCACATTCGCCCGCGTTCGCATCGGAGTCCAGGCGTAATGGGATCCTCGGCCTCTGGTTTCATAGTACCGACAGATCCTAACTCATCAGGTGCTGCTGGTGGAAGCAGCACTACCAGGGTATGGTCCATTGCATTTGGCTCGTTACATGTTCTTTGTTTAAAAATAATATATGCAACTCATATACAGAAATTAATCATTCTAGGAAAAGCGAGAGGTCCTGTCTTCGTATCGTAAAGAAGAGCACGAGGCCTGGTAAGAGATCAACAACGAGACTTGGGAAAACGAATAGCCTGTCTCATAGCAGGCCTGACAGCATATCTCGTAGCTGGACTTGCAGCAGGTCTCGTATGGATGTGTTATTTTTATAAGATAAGTTTTTGAACATTCTTAGTTGATTGGGCAACACATTGTGGTTTGCGTGTTTCACAAACCATGATCATCATGGCGCTACAACCCGACCTCGGGCCTTGGCCATCTGGATCATTGTCTTTAAATTATCTCGGTCAATTGTACCTACTTGGTTTACGATGTCTGCAAGTGGAAGTGGTATAGGCATTGAGGGCCTCTGGTCGCAAAAATCAGCCATCTCGTTACTTGCTACACTTCTAAAATATGACCTAGCACCCACATAATCCTAATAGGAGTATGTTTTGCTTTTTCATCGATACTCTTTGCAAACGTTAACGGCGCAAGTGCGCCTGTATGACGCTAGAGGCAAAATGGCTGCTCTACTTTCGACACAAATCGGCGTCATCTCGGTTGAGGTCCCTTAAATCTCAGTCTATACCACTGACTGAGGCCCACATCCGCTGAGTAAACGCCCGGACCAACAACCATGTTCGTCTTTGGTCCGGTTGAGGGCCATTGCCATCACCTTGCTCATTATATTAATTGGCGCACAACGTGGGGCCGGTTTCTGGCCAAGAACAGGACTAAAAAGACCTCATCGTTTTTTAGTCCTTCCACCGTTAGGCAGCTCCACAAGCTCATTAAGGCTACTTGCTCTAAGTCTGAGGACTTAGCCATCTTTACTTCACGTATTTTCCCTTCAGTATCTGTGCTTTCCTTTGTAGCGCCCCCCATCCTTCCTATAGAGTTGTTTTTCTTTTTAGAGTCAGTTTAACAAGGCGATCCTGGTGTTGTTTTTGTCTTTTGTTTGTTAGCGACGTACCTAAGGTCTCCATAAATGCTTTGAATTGCCGGTATTTAGTGCATCTTCCGTGTCCGGACAAAGCGCGGAGGAGCCCTTGGTACATTTCTGTTTGCCAGGATTGTCCTTTCACAACAGTTTACAATTTTTGATTGTCTAGTGTTGCATTTTTGTATTATTCATGTGCTCAGCAGCTTACAGAGTTTATGAGTGAATTACGACAAGGAATAGGGTGTTGCAGATCTTTGGCAGCACATGATGAGTAAGGATCTGTTGGCGGTACGAAACCATAAGCCGAGGGTCTTATTACGCCTGAACCCTGATGCGAACGCCGTCCGCCAACCATTCCATCCTTAACGCCTCATTTTTTTTAATCATTCCCCATTTTTACCTCTCCTGTTTGTGTTGTCCTCCCAGGCCTATGAATTTTTATTAATACGTAAGGGGCAGGGGTAAAGAGTGGCGAAAACCCCGCCCACGTCTCTCGAACTGAGCTACAGCAAGCATAGACCACTGCTTTGCTCGTCGAGAAACCTTTTCTTCGCCAGATGACACGGCCCGATCTTCACGGTCATTATGCTACCTAAGGCTCCGTTCCCACGGGCATCTTCGGATACCCACCAAACCGTCCGTTACAATTTCGCAAAAAAAAAAAAAAAACAGAAAAAGTCAAAAGCAATTTTGCTTCTTAGAATACCATATATGTATATTTATTAGTCCACCGATGACTTAACCTGCGAACAATTTAAAAAAGTATTACGAACGCAGTGTAATCTTTGTGGTTTGACTGATCCAGTTCAAGTACGATGTGATCCTTGTGAAGACAGCCGGATAGCCAACTTCACAGCCCATGCTTGAACCGAATGAGGTAGCTCCAACAAGAACTGGAGTGCCGTCAGCTTCGTATGTTACAAGTGGACCGCCAGAATCACCATTGCAGGTAGAAATACCATCGGCTCCGCTAATGCAAATATTGTTGTCGGTGGGCGTGAATAAGTACATAAGTTTGCAGATAAGCAAACTTGAAACTTCGGTCTCAATGTATCGTAGAACCTGTGAGATAGCCGTGGCCTCTGCAAGAACGATAGAAATTGAAGAAATTCATCTGATGCAAAATTTCCAATTAACTTACCATCAGAATCACGTCCCCATCCGGAAGCAACAACTGGTTCCCCCTCGAAGTTTTTGCTAACGTCGGATGTACGTGGCAATTTGATTGGTTGGATATTTGCTGCAGGACATACACGGGGAAGAGTTACAAAGGTCCATTGGAAATTTGAAATTTATGTCTTACCGTTATATTTAACAGCTTCCGGCAATTTGATTAGGGCAATATCATTTTTCAACTTGGATCGGTCCCATTCCGGATGGATGATGAAATGGCTCGAACGAATTTCAACGCGATCCTCTTGCTCGCGAATCCGATGAGCACCGAGGTGGACCAGAGCAGAAAATACACTGAAAAACAAAAAAGAAAGAAAGTCTTTAGGTGTGAACCACACTAACAATTGGGTCGAAAGAAGTGTGACTAACATAATGTCCTGCGTTTTTTAATAAGCACCCTTAAAGTCACCTTAATACTTACTCTTCGACGCAGTGAGCAGCAGTTAGTACCCATTCAGATGAAATCAACGATCCACCACAGAATGCATTGCCTTCTTCCATTTGCAGAATCAAACCGACTTGGTATGGAAATGAATTCTTGGGTGCCTCTTGTCCTCCTACGATACGTCCTTGTTGAAGATTTTGCTGTTGAACGACATGTGGACTCGGGAAGGGAATTTTCGTGAGAACTTCCGGCATAGCCTCCTTGGCGCGTATTTGCGACCAATCGATGTCTGCCGCATAGGCAACGGTTGAAATTAATGCGAGAATCAAAAGCTTACTCATTGTGGCCAGTCAAACTACAATATGACCTGTGGGCACTTGTATTTGTACAGTATTTATACTTTTGATAAGAGCAACCGCGAAGTGAAAATTTGATTATACCTAGAATTGCACCTGATAAAAGGGAGATTGGAATCAAATCATTTTCGGTGGGTGCCTGGTTGATAAAATTTATAGCATAACTTTATTGCTAAATGAATGGACTTGCGTTGAATTCATCAATGATAAGGATAAACTATTTAAATTTTTGGATTTGGATTTGAATTTGTTCATCTGAATTTGTGAGATGAGTGCATGCGTTCAAATCACCCTCTTTGCTTCCAGACTTCTTTCGATTCCTGTTACTTCGTTCTTTCGGAACCTTTGATGGCTCTTGGCGGTAGGGTGTCTTTTGGGATCATTTGTTCTGACCGAGGGTTTTCACCACTGAGGTGCTTCCATCAATCGGGCATATGAAATACGGATACGAATATTTAAGGAAAGCCACTTACTCTCTTCTTCTATGTTTTTGTTGCTGTTTTTGGCTATAACTGAAAACCCACAAAAAAAAGTTGGCAGCAAACCTCAGATTCGTATTAAGCACTCCAAAAAAAACATAAATAAAACAATTCAGAACTACACCACAATTTGTTTTAGTTAGTTTAGTTTAGTTAGTTATATGCACGTGATGATTCCGCTATGAATCGACTAGACTCCGACGAGGAAAGCAAATGTTCGAATAATGTTCGTAACATGAGTCAAACCTGCGAAAAGGAAGTAAATAACCCTTTTCGATTCATGATAAATTTGAAAGGGGAACGAAGTGAAGCGAACGCCTTGCACCAGGTGTTTGTCCAAGGGCTTCGAAAAACCTTCATTCTGTCTGGATTGTTACCAGTTAACTATGAGACTCTGATAAAGCTTAAAGCTAGTTGTGGCGTTTTCTTTTTCTTTCATAAAAATTAGGGTCATGCTCTGTGGCGGATCTAGAAATTGAGTTGGGAGGGAGCACGACTTTGTTACCTGGAGATCTAGGATCAGTTACCGCTGTACACTTGGTCTGCAATAGGGTTTGTTCTGGACTCCTTAAATGGTCATCATAATTATTGAACCTATAAAATGAAGGACTTTTCCACTGTCAACATAAGCTTAGCCATTCAGTTCAGTGAAGAAGAGAGATCCGAAAAATGTCTTTCGTCTTCTTACCAAAGTAGGATAAGTGCTGCGAAGATAAAAAAAGCCGCTTCTTTGCCCTCGTTACCGCAGCTTATACAGTATTTATTACAATGGATGCGAATATTTAATTTGTTCTCTAATTGACTTGACCCCTCCAGGGGCATGGGAGCATCAACATCTCTAGGATTTCTATGCCTTGTTGACGTTTCAATAACATATCTACTTTTCGGTTTTTGTCACGGGATTTTTTTTATACTCGTAGCCACAAACACTTAAGTGCCCCCTTACGAAAATTGTGGTATCGAAATGGCCTATCGTTCAGTTCGTTATCGGCTATGGTCATTGTAAATACGCCAAATGCAAGTAAATTTATAGACGAAATAATTTAAAATCCATTAATACTGCAATAATTATTATTGGGCTATTAAAGATCGCAAGAATCATAAATCACGTTTGTATTGTGAAATCGTGACGTTATTATTTTTTTAGGTTTCGTATCAGTCATTGCAAAGCTAACACTGTCAGGTTCTTAGAAATTTAGGTTGGAGGTAGGTGCGATTTTCTTTCCATTAGTAGATTTTCTATCAAAAAAGTTGCGTGCAACTTTTAAGCCTAGACCAAATTACAATATAAACAAATGTTCCGGAACATTGTTCATGAACAATGTTTCCATCTTTCTGGCTTGTTTTGGAACTGTTTCACTAACGCTTCGAAACAATTATTCCGCCCGCGTCATTGTAAACAAAGGTTTCGGGACAGTCTTAATGAGCTACTTATGTTCCCGAGTTTCTAAACAGCTAAAATTTGTTTTCAGTTTGGTTCAGAACTGTTTCACTAATATTCCAAAGCAAAAAAGTATTGTACATTGTTTTCAGTTTAAGGCCAGTACTAACTAATAGTCAGGCTGCCGTCAAGGCGGTAAACAAATGTTACTTTTCGTCAAAACTGGTGCTGAACTGCTATGAGCCTTTGTAGAGAATTAGCACTGCGAATAAAATTACAATCTAGTGGGTCCCTGGAAATGTAGACATTTTGGGCAACGAAATTGCCGACTAGCTAGCTAGCACAGCTGCTGCAAGCTCGTTTACCGAACCCGAACCCTTCTGTCGTGCCCCTCTATATAGGCTGAAACTACACATAAGGCTTAAATTACACTTGCGTCTTTTCGATGTAAAGTTGATGCGTCTTTTCGCTCCTTTGCAATTGCGTCGGAAAAACGCGAAGCTGAGTGCTAGATTAAACTTGCGTTTTTTCGACGCAAGTGTAATGTCATACGCAGTGCGGATGTTTCCCCGCCTTTTACGATAAAGCAGCGAAAAGACGCGTCAACTTTTAAGACAAAAAGACGCGCCAGCTTTTACGACCAAAAGACGCAAGTTTAGTGCATACTATTCGCTTTAATGTGTTGGCGAGCTGGCGGCGCTTCCAACAGCAGCGCCACGGCTGCAAAGTTGTAGAGCATGTCGCTTGGGAAAAATTTCTTATCGTGTCATAAAAAACGCGGAAAGAGACGTGCAGCGTATGACATTACACCTGAGTTTTTCCGACGCAAAAGCAAAGCAGCAAAAATATGCGTCAACTTTGCATCGAAAAACGCAAGTGTAATTTAAGCTTAAAGTTACAAAAACATTCAGAAACCTTTGAGACAGTCGAAATTCTTTATTTCAGGTCATACTCGGAAGCACTCCCTGGAATTACTGAGTTCCGGCCGAAGTAGGGTGGGCACTCCTCTCAGAGCACTCGACCCTGAGGAGTCACTTGCACAGAATGGGTACTTTTTATACCCTAGACTTTTAGTATAGGGTATATTGTTTTTGTCACGACGGAAATATGTAACACCTTAAAGGAGGCTCCGGAGGTATAGCAATGTATATATATAAATGATCAGGGTCACCTCCTGATTCGATTTAGCCATGTCTGTCTGTCTGTCCGTTCGCACGATAACTTTCGATAAAATCAAGCTAGACCCTTGAAATTTTGGTCAGATGTTGGAAGTATGATCTAGTTGGTTGGTATTGAAAATGGGCATGATCAGGCCAAGAGAACGCCTACCTCCCCTACATATGTAAAATACATAAATGTATCCATAACTCCCGATTTAATAAACATAAAAAGCTCTAGCTTTGGTAGATTGCTCGTGAGGGTAATCTTATACTCTCTTGGAAAAATAAAATTGATCAGTTGAAAACTAACGGCAATTTTCTTACAAAGAGCCCCGTACTACACTACTTTTCAGGTTTTTTGTCCATAACTCTTGAACAAATTGACGTAGACATCTGATTTTTGGTATGTAACCCTGAGGTGAGAAGCTGCTTGGGTTTTAGTAAGTTGGGCGTAATCAGATCAAAGGAACGCCTAGCTCCCCTACAAAATTTAAAAAATTAAATATTATTTTAATTACGATAACTTTCGATAGAATGACACTAGCGAGTTGAAAATTTGGTAGAACGTTGGTAGTGACATCCTGTTAGTTGGTATTGAAAATGAACAAGATACGACCTAAGGAACCCCTACTTCCCCTACAAATGAAACTTCAAATAAGCGATAACTTTTGATAGAATGAAGCCAGCGACTTTAAATTTTGGTCGAATGTTTGAAGTGAGATTGAGTTAGTTGGCATTAAGGATGGGTTAGATCCGACCTAAGGAACCCCTACCTCCCCTAGAAATGAAATTTTAAATAAGCGATAACTTACGACAAAATAAAGCTAGCGACTTGAAATTTTGGTCAAATATTTATAGTAGGATCCAGTTGGCTAATACTGAAAATACGTAAAATTCGACCAATGAAACCCCTGCTTCCCCTACGAATGAAACTTCAATAAGCGATAACTTACGATAAAATAAAGCTAGCGACTTGAAATTTTGGTCAAATATTTGTAGTAGGATCCAGTTGGCTAATACTGAAAATACGTAAAATCCGACCAATGAAACCCCAGCTTCCCCTACGAATGAAACTTCAAATAAGCGATAACTTTCGATAGAGTAAAGCTAGACACCTGGCATCTTTATACCCTAGTTTTTTTTTAATGTTTGTATGGTGATCTAATTGGTTGGTGGCTATGATGGGCAAAATCCGATCCAAGAAACCTCTACCACCCCTACAAGTGAGACTTCAAATAAGCAATAACTTTCGATAGAATGAAGCTAGCGACTTGAAAAATTCGACAAATATTTGTAGAATGGGTTAGTTAATTGATTTTTAGAATGGCCAAGATACTCATGAATGTATGCCAACCTCCCCTATAAACTGGTTATATAGGAAACTCACTTTTAATGCATATGGTCGTTGCCAAATGGTACTTTTGGTATCACCACTAGGTCTGTACAAGTCTAGGGTATATACGCTTCGGCCTGGTTTTTATTCCATTCGGGAAACTATAATTTTATACCCAGCAGAAAACAATTAAATAAGTAAAAAAGACCAAAATTCTTCTTGCTGAAAAGAATAAGGAAGCCAATGCGGACGTTTTTGATATAACTGTAGGGATGTAGGACAGTTATTTTTTTTTGCGGACAAGCGCGAGGCCCCCTCTCCCAGGCGCGGGGCCCGTAGCATTTGCTGACTTTTGCTATATTGGTTATCCGGCACTGGCTCCAGCTATATAAATATAAATATTCTGTGGGATTTAAATCTGGGCTGCACGCCGGCCGGTGAAGACGGTCGATATGGCAGTGACCAATTCTCGCAGTATGTTTGCAGTATGAGCGCAGGCTCTATTTTGCATCAAAATGAAATCCTGTCCATCAGCACGTCTTTTCCAGTAACATGAGGGCTTGGCAATTCGTTGAAGTATTGCTGAGCTGTTAAATTCCCATTAGCGATCACAACTAAATCTCTTTTGCAATTTAGGATTATCTGGTATCTGAGGTCGTTTAAAGGTATAACTAGGACCTCGGCGCAAGATGCTTTTCTTGGTTGACCCAGTCCTTGCCTTCTTGTGAATTTTCCTAACTCCTGGAATCTTTTCCAAACACTTTGGATGACGGAATGGATGGATGGATGTGTCCCAGTTGACGTTTCGTTGACATAAACTGGTTTCGGAGAATGCAGTTGCCAGCATTCACCTCCTGCACATCCATGGCCACGAACGTCGTCGTGGACGGGATTTAAGCCCGAAACGTCGGTAGTCAAATATGAGACTGATGAATCAGCACACTGCGCTACCGGTCGCCCCAACACTTTGGAAATATCTCTCTCCAAACCGGCGGCTCACTTCGCGGAAACAATGGCTGTCCTCTAGTAATGTCAGAACCCTACATAGTTTAAATTCGTTCAAAGGTTCCTAATATCTTGTGGAGGATTCATTACATGCTAAACAGTAGCAAACTTTAAAGAAAACGACACAAGGTAAAACAGATAGAGGTAGCCGAAGTAACAACAAAAAACCAAGTGACTCTTTCATTTTCATTTCCAAGTTACCAAGTGGAACTGGAAAAGAGTACTTTTGACGTCCTCTCTCCTACACTTCCGAACCTTCTATCATCGGGAACTTTTAAGCACATATTCAGGGAACTGTTCTCAATAATTGTGGTGCAAAATTTCAAAACTATACCATTTATTTTTCCTATTTTTTGTTCCTATACTGGAATTTTCTTGCGCGGAACAATATGCAATGAAGTGTTCAATCGAAGAACTAATACTCTTATGCAGGCGAAAATAGCAGTGGATAGAAGGCTGAAAACTGTATCGCTGGACATGTCACGAAATCGGACCCCATTCTGAATAAAGGACGTCCAAGGGGATGTCCTAGAAACTCACGCTTCACTAGGGGTTAAGGCAAATTAAAAATTGAAAAAAAAAGAAAGCTTTCTAATCTTTACTCAAACTTTAATTTATCTGCAATTAATAAAAATAAAATTTAAAAGCTTGTTAAAGCATCTTATCAGTTCTCGACTAATGTCTTAAGGGTACCGTAGTTAACAACAAAATCTTTTTTTTCGATTAATCAGTTTTTCTTTATAAATATAAATGATCAGGGTCACCTCGATTTAGCCATGTCTGTCCACTTTGGATAGAATGAAGCTAAAGATTTGAAATTTTGTTTAAATGTTCGAAGGAGAATCTTATTGGTTGGTTGTAATGATGGGCAAGTTACGACCCAAGGAATCCCTACCTCCCCTACAAATGAGGCTTCAAATAAGCAATGAATTTCGATAGAATGAATCTAGCGACTTGAAAAATTCGACAAATATTTGTAGAATGGTTTAGTTAATTGATTTTAATTATGGTCAACATTCTCCTGAATGGGTGCCAACCTCCTGGCCATATAGGAAACTCACTTTTGACGCATATGATCGTTACCAATTGGTACTTTTGGTATCACCACTAATCTAACCTATTTTAACATGTAATGCTATTAGTCCAACTAAGGTTGAATTCCCTGACCGCAGCTGATTGAATATTGAATCTTACCAGGGAGATGGGTGTGGCGATATTGCAACTAACCTGTCATGAGATGTCGGTAGCTCCCCTCCGGCGAGCTCTTAAGCCCTGCAGTTACCACTATTGCCTTGGTGGCCAGGTATTCAGCACAGCGTAATATCAAAAAAGTTGCCAACCTGCACTAGCCATGCCCTGCACTTCGATAGGATTTTTGACGTGCAAAACCCGGATACGAGGGATTTGACTGCAGCTTGGCTTTCCGTAAAGATAGTGATTTTTGTGATGGAGATTGCTTGAATAATCAAGCCAAGTCACCGCTACCTTAATGGCAAATATTTCCGACAGGAAAACGCTGCATTATTCCGGTAGCCGGAAAGTAAAGTGAAGATCGATCTCCTCTGAGTGTACTCCAGCAACTACGCCTTCGGCAGTCTTAGAACCATCCGTGGTGGAATCAACTTTGTGTAGTTCTTACTGAACCAACGATCTGGTGAGGTGTAATCTATTGACCCAGAACTATCTCCATCGATCAAGAGAATAGAGTGACCGATATCCAAAAGTCTCTTTTATTCTTATGATTGAGTTGACCGCCATTAGCTTTTCCTGCATACCGGCAGTAGGTTGAACATCACATCCAAAGCTGCGGATAGGGTTGTACGTAAAGCTCCGGTGATCCGCCAGGCAATTCATTTTCTGTACCTTTGCTACCAATTTCAGATTAGCTGCTGTCTATAGGGCATTCCACCAAACATCCACCCCATGCGGTAATATGTGCGCAGCACCGCCACATAGAGCCAGTATAGTCGGTTCCAGGCCCCTGGTTTTACCTATAGCCTTCCGCAATATAGGCAATGGTAGCTTTATTGATGCGTTCTGGATGTTTAACTTCCAATTTAGTTTAGTTAGTGCTCTCTCCGCAAGCACAAGTCTCACCCCTCTAAGATAGAAGGCACCACTGGCTGAATACTACGTTTCATTGTAAATAGAACTATATTTGTAGTACCAGGGTTGACGCCTAAGACACATCTATTAGTCCAGTTAGACAGTAGAGATAGCTCATTTAGCGTTATCTCGCTGAGAGTACCCGGGAACTTACCGGAGATAGGCATTGAGACATCACCGGCATAGGCTGTCACTTTGCATCCCAGATTCTCCAGATCTATCAGCAGTCTGTTGGCCACAATTTTCCAGAGAAGTACCTCCAAAGACACTTCATGAAACTGACGAGGTCCCTAGTTTAGTTGAAATCACCCTAGATGTTAGCATCTGGTTAATGAGTTGCACCAAAGAGCTGTCGACATTTAGCCCTGTGAGAGAGCTGATAATCGCATCCGACTTTACATATTTGAAGGCACCTTCTATGTCTAAGAAGGTAACCATGGTATATTCACTGTAAGCTATGTAACACACAATGAATTGTAGAGCTGTTTCTACGGATCTACCCTTGGTGTAGGCATGTTGCGATTTCGCGAAAGAACTTTCTGGTATCGTGCTGCGTAGACATCAATAATCCTCTCAAATATTTTCAGAAGTGCGGATGAAAGACTGAAGGGGGTTAGGTGCTTGGGTCTAACATGCGAACTCTTCCCAGTTTTGAGAATAAATAATTTGAGGATACAAGGTGCTACTTTGTATACAGTCTTTACGTGGGATCACTGTAAATTTCCAATGAAATAAAACAATAAACCGGTTAAATTTATTATTATTCCTTCGACGATATGACCAAACTTCTGCTTACCAAAGTCCCACGAGGAACTCCCAGTCCAAATGAAATCTTATCGTTCATCCCCATAAAATCCGAAATTATTTGAATTGGTATCAGGTGCACAATAAAGATATCATAAAATCGTTCGCGGCCGGACTGTTTGAAGGAGTCATCATAATTTATGAGCCATCTAATTATTGACATTATCAAGAGCGGAATAAATTTCTTTATTCTTCGCTTTAAAATATGAATATATCTATTTCGCTATATAGTTGACTACAATTATTTTACAACACCTTATAAGAATAATAATCTAATCTAGAATTACAATTCCAGTCACACTTGAAATCCAGTCCAGATATTTTGACACTTTAGTATGCATTGTCACCCAGCCCTGTGCACAGCCGGTAGGACTGATAAGGGATATGACTCCGGCAAGAATACGAGTTCCATCCTTGCGTTTAAACATGAGCGGTCCACCATCATCCCGGGTACAAAGTTGCTGTTCCAACCAGTCATTAGTACACAAATTCGTTTCACGGAATATCCGTGGATAGAAATGTTCGCAAACAGGATGCGGGAGAATTTGAAGATTCGCGAATCTTAGCAGATTTGTTATGCTAGTACTATCTGGGAGAAATAAAATCGGGATTTTAGTAATTAGGATAAATTTTTTGAGAAGGGAAGTTAGCGGTGTACATACTTTCAAAAATGTAGCCCCATCCAGTTGCAGTTATGTACTGGTAGTCAAAATCGAGATTGTCATCCGATCGGGATGGCAAGGCAATTGGTTGGATGCGACCTGAAAATAGAAGAAGGAAGTCTTAGATATCCCTGCCCAGAAGATACAGCGGTGACAACAGATATGATAATTGAATTACTATGTGATTACTTGTAAATTGAATCTTCTCCGGAAGAGGTACAATGGCAATATCGTCGCCATATAGAGTCCAATCCCAGTCAGGGTGATGCACAATATCGTCGAATAATATTTTAAATTCCAGTTGACTTTCTTCATCTTCGCGTATATTATGGGCTCCCAAATAGACGTGGACAAAGGAACATCTGCAATAATCCGAAAAGAACAATGGTTACCCACGCTTCTTATTTGTTTTTTATATAAAATATAAAAAATGGATCCCAATCCTGTAATAAATTTTATCTCCATAAGTAAAACAAAAATTAATATTTAACAAATTGGAATTGTTTGTGACACTTGGTTTCATTCTGCACACCAACTTAGTATGCGTCTGTAGCTTAGCCCGGTAACGCACCGGGCATTTTTTTTGCTACTCGAAACACGGTCTCTGCGGTTCGCGCCCCGCAACGGGACCAACTATTTTTATACTCTAGATGAAATCTGAGAGTATTATAAGTTTGCCACAAAGTTTGTAACGCTAAGAAATAAGGCTCGCAGAAAAAAATGAATGATACAGAAGTTCATATTATCACTCGAATATCTCAAAACTGGATGTCCGTCTGTCCGTCTGTCCGTCCGTCCGTCCGTGACCTCTCTAGCTCGAGAACGCGTTGAGCTATGAAGTTCAAATTTTGCACACGTTATTTTTGACAAAAAATGAAGGCTAAGTTCGTGAACGGGCTAAATCGCTCCACCCCTTCTAACCCCTCCCATACAAAATGACACATTTTTGAAAATTTACAATAATCAGATTTTCTCAGAAACTATAAAACATATTGCTTTGAAATTTTTAATAAATCACTTTTATGATAATTGTAATCTATGTTATAAAACTTATTGTAATCCTCACCCTCCTTCTACCCCCTCCCATACAAACTGCACTATTTCATAAAATACGTTAAGCCAATTTACTCAGTACGTATACAATTTATCGGGCTGAAATTTTGTACTTAACACCTAATTAACAATATCAGTTAGATTCAAAAAATTAATCGATTACCCTTACTCCGTCTACCCCCTCCCATACAAAATGACACATTTTTGATAATTTACAATAATCAGATTTTCTCAGAAACTATTTTATAAAACATCTTGCTTTGAAATTTTGAATATATCACTTTTATGATAATTGTAACCTACATTATAAAATTTATTGTAACCCTCACCCTCCTTCTACCCCCTCCCATACAAACTGCACTATTTCATGAAATACGTTAAGCCAATTTACTCATTACCTATACAATTTATCGGGCTGAAATTTTGTACTTAATCAACAAAGTCTTAACGATGCATCCGAGATTGCAACCAAAATTATTTATTGGCTTTAACCAGGTTCAAATTCATCTAGAGTATTGCATGATTGGGGTTTACCCCAATCGTAGTTCTTTTATGTTTTATTCTCAAATTCCCTCTGAATTAATTTCTCCGAGCTTAGTGGTTTCGTATGGATAGTAGCACTCATCAGGTCTTGCATCTTTGCAGCTATCCATGTGCAAGACGACCACGAAAGTGTGAGAATTCTGTTTGTATAAGCCGTGAAGGCGTGATTTTACTTGAAAACTCGACCGTGGAGGTCTAGATGGTGTGAAGCACTTATATTAACTCACTAGAGGGGTGGAGAGACGGTGAGAAGTGGAGATATTTGTTCCCTGGCAATTTTACTTTATGTATTAATGTTCTTGCAAATGTACAAGTGCGAATCATTTTCAATTTAAATTGGAATTGTTTGTGACACTTCGCACACTCATGCTACCGGTCAGTGATGAGTTCGAGTCCCGTCTATGTCGTGGACATGGATGTTCGTGTTTTCTTCCACCTGTGGCGTGGGGCGTAAAAATAAGCCACGACTAACTGGACAGGAGGTACATGCTAGCAACATGCATCGCCCGAAACCAACTTATGCTAACGAAACGTCAACTAAGCCACATGGGAATTGTTGACGCGCTATGACCTACTAGAGGCTAGGGCAAATATATAAATTCCATTAAGACGTGTGGTACTTTGATTTTGAATAAAACAGTTCGGAATTTTTCCAAATATTTTATTTCGTTCGAAAGGCCACATAATAGGATTATGTGTGAAAAATTATTTCGCGGATATGTTCACCGCGACTATTCTGTAGATATCTCACTCTTTCGGCCATATTTTCGATGACATTTTGCAGTATGGCCTTCGGAATGGCCCAAATCACCGATTTAATATTGCGTTTCAAGTCTGGAATCGTCTTCGGATCGGATCATTCACATAGATCCTATCCTTCATGTAACCCCACAAAAAAAAGTCTAACGGCATCAAATCGCATGATCTGGGCGGCCAATTCAAATCACCGCGACGACAAATTACACGGTTCGGGAATTTGCGACGCAAAAAGGCGAGTTGTGCTTGTGTGTTATGTGGCGCCGTCCTGTTGAAACCACATATCGTCCAGACCCTGAGCTTCAACCTCCGGCACAAAATAGTCCTCCAACATAGTGTGGTACCGCTCAGAGTTGACATTTTCGGTGTTTCCGTCCTCATCTTCGAAAAAAAAATAGCCGGATGATGCCTCGGACCCATAAACCGCACTAAACAGTGACTCGCGGTGGATGCATTGGCTTCTCCACGATTACTTGTGGATTTTCCGAGCCCCAGATACGGCTGTTTCGCTTGTTAACATAGCCGCCGAGGTGGAAATGAGCCTCGTCCGAAAAGATGATTTTTTGGAAAAAATGGCCAATTGTTGCGAACGATGGCGAATAGACATTTCGGGGGACTCGACGACACTTTTACTTAAGGCAACAATATTCTCAGCACTGCGTGCATTCTGCACTGTGGTTGGCTTCGGAACATCAAGTACGGACCCAGTTTGATAAAATTTATTCACAATGTTGTGCACAGTTGTTTTACTTATGAGGTGATTGCGACTCCATTTTCGGTGAATCGATAGTAGCTTTTGCACCATCGACTTGTAATTTAAGATTCAAAATTCGACGATTTCAATGCGTTTTTCTTTCGTGTAGCGATACATGACTAAAATCCTATACTGTCACGATGACAATGACAAAATGACAAATATGGCAAAAATGGGTCGATAATGATGATTTTAATTGATAACAAAGTACCACACCTACTATTGAAACACCCCTCTATATTTTTTTTAAGTTGTGAACCCTTAATCTGGTTACTTAGAGAAAAATTGTATAGTACAAACCGTTTACTCATCCTAGACTATCGTTTGCCTATGAAATAGTTTCGTTTGCCTACCCTTAGGCTGCGCGCAAGTTGGCACACGTTCGCGTGTCGCGTTCACGTGTTTTATGTCAAACGGTTTCAGTCTATGGTTTTCAACCAAAGATGCGAATCTGTCAAATTGGCAAATGCTCGGCTGTTGTCGTGTCACCAAATTAAGTACATTATTGTGCTTTAAAATGGATAATAAGGTAAGAATTGAGTGGCAAAATAAACGACTGGGGAGTAGTAGGATGTGCATAAACACTCATTTCATACTAAATTATTGGCGTTAATACACAATAATGAATCCAATTTAGTGATACGACAACAGCCGAGCATCTATCAAATTGACAGATTCGCATCTTTGGTTGAAAACCATAGACTCAAACCGTTTGACATAAAACACGTGAACGCGACACGCGAACGTGTCCCAACGTGCGCGCAGCCTTACGGAAAAAAAAGTTATTAGCAAAATAAAATGCAAACTGGGTATTTCTGTTGCCCTTCCGCGTACAATCATTTGCCTATGGAAAATAAAAATGAAACCGGAATACAGAGGGCTACGCCCGCAATCCGAGGGTTTTGTAGCAAGCGCTTATTTTGGTATATAAATATCGGCTCCTTGCTCTTCTTGATACCACTCAGATGGACAAAAAAAACATAATTAAAATGTCTTACTCACTTCCATTTTACATGCCAATTCATATTACATGATTGTAACGAAACTTAGAACATATTATTGCCTAAGGTGTTGGTTATCGTTGGCCATCAGTACTTTTGACCTCGAAAGTGTTTAAGGCATGCAGGGGTGTGCTAACTGTAACTACTGAAATAAACTATTACTTACCTATTCTGAGAAGATATACAGATTCCATTATTTTCCATTTTATATGCTATTCGGAACCCACCTTCCTGTAAGTTTTCATAATTCTAACAGTCTCGAAATGCCACGGGGGGGGGGGACGAACTAACATTTTCTCTTCCCCCACTATTCACCTTTCTACAAATTTCAAGAAAATGCGAAAAAATGGAATGTACTCAACATTACCTTTCTCACGACACCTCACTTGCCTATACCAGTCGATAAAAAAAATTTTGACCTTAATTTCACCTCTATGTGGACCCCTCCCCCTTCCACCCGGTAAAGTTTTCCAATTACGGCGCAGCGCCCCCAACTAATATTTACCCTTTCAGAAATGATTAATTAAATAACTGCAATTCGCACTACGAAAAACAACATGAAAGTAGTACTCACACCTATGAGGCCGATAGGTGTAATTTTTGTGTGGATAGTGTCAAAATGCCTAACTTTAAATGAATGTACTATTGTTAAATATTATGTGATTGTAATGAAACTTAAAGATTTTATTGCCTATGATGTTGGTTATCATTGGCCATCAATATTTTTGACCTTGGGTGTGCTTGAGGCGTGCAGGGGTATGCTAACTGCAACTATGGAAATGTACTATTATTAACCTTTTTTGATGAGATATCAAAATTCTAAGATTTTTGGTTTTCTATACTAGTAAAATGCCGCTTTTCTGCAAATTTTAATATTTCTAAGTATAACGGTATCGAAATGCAAGGGGGGGGGGGGGGGACAAACTCGGATCACATATTTTCCCCTCTATCTCTTTTCCCCTTTTTTCAAATTTGATGAAAATATCGGAAATGAAATGTACTCGGTGTTACCTTTCTCATGATACCCCACTTGCCTATACCAGATGAAAAAATTTTTTTGACCTTCATTTCCCCTCTATGGGGACCCCCCCTTAAAGTTGACCTATTACGACGCATCGCTTTCTCCAGAGAATTATAGTATTTCTACATATTTCCACCAAATTTCATGCATGTAGCTTCAGCGGTTCGTGAGATATTTCATGGACAGACGGACAGGCAGACGGACAGACGGACAGACCGACAGACGGACAGACGGACGCATGACCGATTTCATAAGGGTTTTGTTTTTATACAAAACCCTAAAAAAGGAAAGAGGTGTGGTGGACAAACGAAACTTTTCCTTGGGTAAACGTTTATCCACGATTGGCAAGCGGAATACCCAGTTTGCGTCCAAAAATTGTCCTTTAAAGAGCCACATTTTGGAAATGGAAAATGTGGGGCCAAGTGGGATCCAAATTTTTATTTTTCAAATAAAAACAAGTGGAAAGTGAGCAAACGAAACTTTTTCTTGAGTAAACGGTGGCCTACGATGTTCAGAGAAATACCCAGTTTGCATCAAAAAAAATTCATATAAGGAGCCAAATTAAGGATTTGCAACCTAAAGAAAAATTATGTTGCTGTTATTATTATTATAAGGGATTTATGCTACCAATGTTTGCGTTCAAGTGGATCAAAAGTTTTTATTTTTTAAATAAAAAAAAAAAGATGCAGAGATGGGCAAACGAAACATTTTCTTGGGCAAATAATCGCCTTTGATGGGGAAACGAACTGCCCAATTTGCGTTACAAAATTATCTTTTAATGGGCCAAAGTAAGGATTTCCATCCCAAACAATTTATTTTGATAATATCTTTTTTTTTTTGCAAGGGTGGGCAATCGAAACTTTTTCCTGGGCAAACATGGGTCTACGATGGGCAAACGAACTGTACAATTTGAATTTAAAAAATATAATGTGAGGGTGCCAACTTTACAGACCTGCGACCTAGCCAGATGAAGCGCTCTGGCCGCAAATGTGAAACTTGTGTTAAGTATTTTATTAGTAAAATATATTTATTAAATTTTCCATTTTTGTACTTACTCATAGGTACAATGTGCAGCCGTTAATATATGCTGGTTCGTAATGAGTGAACCTCCACACCAAGCGCCGAAATTCGGGACGATTCCAACATGATAAGGATATTCTCCGACGGGGGCTACTTCTCCACCGATAATTCTTTCTGTAGTTAAATCTGCTGGTTGAACTCTCTCGATAGGCGTTTTATATTCAAGTGATTTAAGCCATGGAATTTTCGATTTGCTCCAATCTTTTACAGGTTTCAAACCATTTTGAACAGAATCTCCAAAAACTTCACTTAAACATAAGAACAACACGAAAATGCTAGTTGACCTCATCACAGTGCCGTTGATGTGGTTTACGTGGTCAACATTTGACTGAATTAAGTTTCTGCAATTGTTGGTATCTTTACGATTTTTTGGAAGGAATTGTAAAAAAATCAAGATAACATGTCCATGGGAATACTCGTACACTTTTGGATAATCGATTGGTTAATTGCTTTCGATTATCATGAAGACGTCATGATTTTATAAGTTGAATGCTGAGTGTGAATTCTGATGTTACTTGTGCAACTTTACTTTAACGCCTACTGGGGCATAGCGCGTTAATTATTTCTGCGCAGCATCGTACTCTGTTGTGGGAAATTGGATTCAACTTCCCCCACGTCGTACCCAGAGACTGACACTCTTTTGCCGAAGGGCGCAATGAGATTTTCGGACACCTCCCTTGGTCGGCTTTCATTGGGAATGGGGTTCCATTTCGCGGCATGTCCAGCAATGTGATCGATCCACTGCCATTTTCGAATTCGTGCAATTCATCGATGGGCATCTGACCCGTACGCCGACTTAGCTCTTCATATGATATTAATACAATATACAATAGGTGTAGGATTTCAGCTTCGTAGCGGTGGGCTAAGAACATTGGTTTCGCTTGTGTTAATCCTTAGCCCAACCTTGCTCGACTTCTTCTCGAGATCTAAGGCCATTCCGCCCATAAGATAGTAGTAGATGCAAAAAGACTTGAGCCATTTACTAGTGCGGCCCCATTGACGTAAATTTCCGCTTAGTAATATGGACTAAATCGAAATTTTTACTGGAGAACTAGCACTTGAAAAATAAGTTGATAAGTCTAAAATTTCACCTGTCGAGATTATGATACAGTCGAAATATTTGCAGTCGATATTTCGAAATAGAGATTTCGTTAATCAAGAGTTTACAAGTCGACGTTTCGTACCCGACTCGTGTACTATCTTTGAAAACTTACGCCATCTGGACTACGCCAACCGCCCATCCGTTTAATTGTTATTTTTTTCTGAACAGAACTCGTATGTCAAATTCCAATCGAACCACATCGGCCGTTTTGACACGCAACCGTCCAATTTAAATGAATTTTATACACATGCACATTCATTTTTTGAAAGTGTCGAATATAATATATGCTATAAAAAAAGATACGCCTCAGCTTCAAATTTGATCCATCACACAACTTTAGGCACAATCGGAGAAAAAAATCAAATGTTCAAATGCTGTTATTATTTCAAACATAAATCAGGAAAACCGAAAACTTTAACTGATTTATTATTAATAATTGTAATTCAATGCAAGTTCGCAAATTGATCTGATACTGGTATTCTTTTGCAATAAAGTTATTCCCTCGAAATGATGAAATGGAAAACATAGACTCGTATTACGTGTAATAATACGGATCGGAAAAAATTCAAATTTTCTGCTTTATTGCAGACCATTTCGTACACAATGTGTTTCAATATAATCAGGTGAGAATTTAATCGACCATAGCGTCGCGCCGCCACAAAAATGTGTCTTCGATAATAAAAGTTACGCTACAGTTTGGATAATTTTACCCTTGTTTACAAACACTTTAACTTCAGGTAGACGGAATGGTAACGATATCATAGTTCCCGCAGTATACTCGTAATCGCATAATTTCATTCCGCAATGTACGAATATCTATGCTTCGATCTGCCGACAGATTTGTGTAACTGTAATAGGGGAGATTATGATGATTGTGACACCAAGGTTCATGATTTTATTTATACCAGGGGCGTTAGTGTCACCATACAGTGTCAAACTCCAACTAGAACATGGCACAAGTGGACCGGTGTTCTTCAAGTTTATGTAAAGTGTGGCTATGTGTCTTGAGCTATTCAGAGAACATTAGTGCCAGAGTTCAACACTTAAGTTAATAGGTTTTCGCCACCCTTCAAACTTGGTACTGCACAGAACGTTGTGTCCACACATTGTCCCCACATGGGTGCATTGATATATTACATTATTACACATTACATATTTCGTTTTTCTAATCGTGTTGTTCTAGTCAATTTAATTCTCCAGGGTATTGGGTACTGTGCCCATCGGGAAGAGCGATCAGGGGCTGAAGTGGTCATGTCTAATGGCGTGACCTCCGATACTCAGACAAGTTCGACTTTACCTTGACATGCCTACTATCTTAGGGCGGTTTGTTCTTTCCGGCTTATTTGTGGGATTAAAATGGAATTGACTAAAAAAACAATGACCGAACCCTGTGCCAAGTCAGATAACTCCGTGTCGGGACCTGCAGCAACAGAGCTGATGGCATATCATTCCAAGAAATATCGATAACCCTAGCTATCTGATACAACTTCATCGGGACAAAGGGCAGTTACAGCGTCCATCACCTGTTCAAGTCCGAACCCGCTTTAGTGACTAACCATTACTAAAGAACGAGGAATGAAGAAGCGGGTACAGCTTACGAGCGGAGCGCGGAGAACAAACCCAAATTTCAAATGTGAGGAACTGGACAATTGAACGGATTAAATTTCCTAGTCCGCGTGACAAAAATCCGTCTGTCCTAATAATAAAAGGCTTTCGTGACAATTTTGCCGCATTTCAACTCACAAAGTAGCAGTGACGTGCACTCGTAGTAAGCAATTCCAAACTGCTTGACTTAACGAAATAAGTAATTCAATAATAAACTTTGCTTACACCAATACACATATCATCATTTCAGTCAATGTTTTTCTTTAAGCTGAAGAATACATATTATCATTCAAATATTCCTTTACACATTCAAATTCTGATCCGCGCCTTCTTTTGGTTAAAAAACATTCGTTCAATTACTTTAGATAATATTCAAACCTCCCACATTTTGCACACCATAGACACCAAACTTAGAATAGGAAAATGTGCCTAGATCTTTAGATGCATGTACCATGTGTGCATCCAAATACTAGAGACATGTTGATTCCAGAAAATGGGAATCTTGGATTTCGGTAGTACATTGGGCAACGATTTTTTTTTGTTTTGTTCGCAAATTTATATGAGACAAGTCAAGCACTGGCGCGACTGCTTTTGTGTGTGGGATAAAGCCCAATGATGCTTGTTAATGAAATGTTGCCAATGCAGGGAATGTTTATGGGAATTTGATTTTTCCAGTAGAGCTTTTGTTTTTGTTATGTAATGGATTTTCCGTTGCAATTTAAAAGAGGAAATCAGTGCAATCGGGTGATTTTGATTAAATTGTGATTTGAAGTTTTTTTGACCGCTTGTAGTGATTTAATTGATTTGATTTGTGATAAAAGTGGTAAGTTTTCTTTTCGCATTATGTCGGAGTATTGCCGCGCGACGGATTTCGTACTAAAAGCGGGATTTTCAACCCTTTCCTTTGCCAAGAAAAGAGAAATTATAGAATCGGATAGACCGAAGCCAGATCTTAGTTTAGAGTTTAAATTAAAAAATATTACGCGAAAATTCCATATCGAAACGTATGAAAAGTGCATTTGGTTAACGGGAAGCTGTAAATTAAATAAGTTATTTTGCTGGTCGTGTCTTTTGTTCACGAATGAAAAATCTGTTTGGAATAAAGCTGGATTTAGTGATTTGAATAATTTTACGGGCTCAGCAGCAAAGCATTCAAATTCCGAAAAACATCTTCAGTCGTTAATTAAATTAGATAATTTTGGTTCTCAGCGTATAGAGTTTATGCTTAGTAACCAGGTGGCAATATCTGTTAGTTTGCATAATGAAAAAGTTGAGCGTAATCGTAATATTTTGAAACGTTTAATCGATACTGTAATTTTTTTGGCAAAACAGGAGCTTCCTTTTCGCGGAAATAATGAAGACTCTTCTTCAAATAATCGTGGCAATTTTATCGAAACCGTAAATTTCTTGAGTTTGTACGATCCGATAATTGAGTCCCACATAGATTCTATAAAAGCAAATGCAGCGTTTTCGGGTTTGTCTAATAGAATCCAAAACGATCTGGTTTCCGCTATAGCTAATGTGGTTCGAAATAAAATCAATTTGGAAATAAAGGAGGCTCCAAGTGTAGCTGTAATGGTCGACGAAACGCCAGATGTTAGCGGTCGGGAACAATTAACGATGATTTTTAGATATACAATATCAAATGAGATTGAAGAAAGATTTATCGGATTTTTGGATGTAAGCGCTAATCGTACAGCTACAGCAATAAGCTCTCACATTTTAAAACAATTGCAAAATTTTAATATCGATAAGAAATTAATTGCACAATGTTACGATGGCGCAGCAGTAATGAGTTCTCAAATTCGTGGAGTTCAGACTTTAATTCGGGAAAAACATAAATCGGCAATTTTCGTTCCATGTTACGCTCATTCACTAAATCTAGTATTGTCTAAAGCAGTTGAGTTTATTCCGGAAATTAAATTATTTTTCGCGCACATCAATAAAATCGCATCATTTTTTAATACATCCACTAAAAGGTCGGACCTTTTTGCAAATATAGTAAATCGTCGTTTACCATCGGTTTCCAAAACGCGTTGGCATTATCATTCGCGTATTATTAACGTTATATTTGAACATAAGCATGAAATTTGTACAGTTTTTGAGACAATTTCGAATGGTTCTCAACACTGGGATGGCGATTCCTTGACTTTTTCCGATATATACTTACAAAAATTCGCAGAGTCAGATTTTCAATTATATCTGTTAATTTTTTCTGAAATTTTTTCGAAAACTGATATATTATTTAATATTATTCAGAGCAAAGTGGTAAACATTTCATATGCAAGCCAAAAAATTATTGAATTTGAAAATTGGCTTGAAAATGACTTTTCTAAAAAGTTTGATAATTTCTATTCGACAGTTACAGCAGAATATCAGCCACCACGTAAGAAATGTAGAAATGCGATAGATCCTTTACAAAATTTACGGCGGATATTTCGGGAGATTATAGATGTTATTCTCGGGCAAATTCGAGATCGATTCCATTCGTTTAAAGATCTTTCATTTTTAGAGTTGCTTGAACCGAATTATTTTTCTAAATTCAAGTCAAATTTTCCCGATAAAAATTTTGACTCACTTATTGAATATCACGGTCAATTTTTCGACAGAATAAAGTTGAAAAATGAGCTAAAAGTTATTTATTCTTCAGATGAGTTTAAAAACGCGAATCCTAGTAAAATTCTCGATTATTTTCAAAAACGGCCTTATGTCGCAAACGGTTTTAAGCAAGTTCATATTTTAGCAAAATTATTAACGTCAATTCCAGTCACAGTGGCAACTGCGGAAAGGTCATTTTCAATACTAAAGCGCGTTCACACATTTTTGAGAAATCGCCAATCCCAAGAACGACTTTCGGATCTTGCTTTAATTGCGGTTGAAATGGATCTTCTTATACAAATGCGAAGAGAAACGATTTTTTTGATAATGTGATTAAAGAGTTTTTACTTAAAGAACGGCGCATAGACTTGGAATACAAATAAATGGCAATGGCGAAAGAATATTTATTTATTTCAAATACCCCTGAATTTTTCTTAGTCTTAATTAACATAATATTTATTTATCATTTTTTTTATTAGTAATATTTTATTTATTTTTTTTTTTTGTATTCCGAATATATGTGCCAATATTTTATTTATATCTTTCCTGATTTCTTCTTTAAGGCTTAAAGCCGCTTGGTATAAATGTTTTTGTGACTGTCCATATTCTATTATACAGTCCATTTTTGTTTATGCTAAATTGGCTTTAGGGCGCCCAACTGCTTGACTATGAAAAATTTCCACTGCACGTCACTGCAAAGTAGTATCCCAAAATTTGCTTTTGCTTGGTTTTTCATCTTGACGGCATTAGGGGCCTTTTTTTTATTCAGACAAAAGATTAAGGGCCGTTTTCTCAATGTCTGGTTAAACTTTATCCTGTAGATAAACGCTAACCGGCCCTCATCTTCCGGTTAAGAATTTATCGGACAATAATTCCAAACAGCTGATAAGTACTGCTGAGATTTTGACAGCTTGAACTGTTTACGTTCGCACATTCAAATGAGACAATTAAACTGGTCACAAGGAACACAGTTCTGGATATTCATTCGAAGGAAACGGATCTGAAACCAACTCAGCCTCAAAATAATGCTGAGAGGTAGCACAGGCGTGGTAGAATTGAACAGGTGGCAGCATTCCGCCAAGAAAATCATCATATTTTGAGCGTTGCATGCGCTAAGGTTGCATTTAGTCTCCCGGATAGCTAACTGGTGTTTTAACCGGACATTGAGAAAACGGGTTTAAAAGTGAAAAGAACGGCACGGATCATGCAACGGGCGAAATTACACAGCCACCATACAAATGATTCGCCGCGTGGGGGTGAATTGCGGACTTTGTACACAAATGTACAGAGCGAATCGCCGAGGAACAAATTATAGATCTCTTGGAAAGCCTATGGGCTGAGTGAAATAGCCAGGATGGCTATTTAGCATAACTATTTTGGTTAGTACGCGTTACCGGGTGATACGGTTTTTTGCTGGGTAGTTTGTTGAAAAAAATACGTCTAAGGTAAGTGGTACTCTTGACAATATTCACTCTCAAAGCATTTATAATTGAAATGCATTCACGAGAAAAAAAATACCAACGGCCATTTTTTTCTTCTTTTTTCCACATATTATATTTACACTATTTCAGTAAAGGCAAGTAGAAGATACTCATTAAATTGTAAAACAAAAAGACAAAAAAGAAAACTGTGAATTAGTACGCAAAATAAAAACTTGAATCTGCCTAAAAAGTTACGTAAAGCCGAACATACACCATCCGGAATTCCTGTCCGGAAGAAATAATCATTCCCGGCCTTGAGGAATTTCGGATCGTGTATGGTCGTTTCAGGCCGGATTGGCCTTTCAGGCGGCCGGAAGGAAAATCGTTCCCACCAGGCCTTGACCACACACGTTCCGGCCGCCTGAAGGCGAACTGTCCGGCCGCGTGTTTCAGATACTAGTTGTACAACTTTGCTTTCGCCGTTGTCTAACATACGGCTGTGTCGGAAAACGGCGGAAGCAAAGTTGTACGCCTAACACATTTGCCTATTGAAATAAACTCCAGTGAAAATTCATTCTATTCACACGGCCGGACAGTTCGCCTTGAGGCGGTCTGTCCGGCGGCCTGTCCGGAATTCCTCAATTGATTCCCGATGGTGTGTGGTGTATTCTATATTCAGACAAACCGGAAGGCCGGGCCTCATCATCATCATTCCGGACAGGAATTCCGGATGGTGTATGTTCGGGTTAAGTGTCGCATGGGATCACATCAACTTAAGAGAAGTGATACATGGGCAGTATTTGAAGTTGTGGGGGTGGCTGATCTTAAGACGTCTAGACGTCTAGGCAAGTTGGGAAGTATCAGAAATTCGGGCGCGTTCCAGTTTCAAGTCGACTTGACCCCATGCGCCCAATTAAGGGTTGAGTGAATTTAGTAAAGAAGAATATAAAATTATTGTATAAAATTATTTGAGGTATGATCTTAGGACGTGCGCACGTTCCAAGATCACCCCTCATATGGGGATTTTTGGACTATGTGTTGGGGGATTTTGTATCTGAGGATTTTGTGCTTGGGGATTTTGTGTTTGGGATTTTATATCTGAGGATTTTTTATTGGGGATTTTGTATGGTGTTTGGGAATTTTTTATTCGGATATTATTCCGTAATTCGTACAACAATTTTCCCATAGATCAGTGAGTCTTGGACCAGCTTTACAATGAACGCGTTGGCCTAACACTGATCATTGTGAAGTGACTACTCTATACTATTCATTGATGCGATTTCAAATGAATTCAAAATATTTACAGTATTTGAGATTTTGTGATTAGTTTTATAGTATTTGATGTTATTTAAAACTTGGTGAAACAAAACACGAAATGTGTTTCTGAGATCATTACTGCTACTATTGTGTAACCCAAAAGCAGACAAACAAAACGTTAAGTAACCCAATTAACACCAAATGTCTCTATGAACACTGTCTAATTCTAAGATAAGCCAGAAACGGTGTAGTAGCCATTATCATCTTACACCTATTACTTTCGGTCGACTAGAGTTTCATGAATTTTACTTCACTGATATCTTAACTTACGTACCATAAGAGTATTGTAGATAGTACGAGTCTGTAGATAGATACTCCCATCATTGAGTCATAAGCATCTTCTGCTCTCATATTGTTACTAACCATGTTTTCCTTTCAGACTTTTCTTCTGTTTTGTTTACATACATTAAACATAATCTGCTTGTTACGTCGTTATGTTGTTAACTTATTTTCCATTCATTTTTAACCATTTTACTGGCATTATGGAGGCGGTCGATTCGAACTGCGATTTTCTTTCATTGCGTGTAATTTTAAGGCGTCCTACTTACATAGTTACTGTGATGAGTTCACGGAAAGTGGAAGTATGGTCACATAATTAATATAGATAATGAATAAATGGTTTCCTGATATTACTAATAATATTTATTATTGTAAAGCTACGTTCAGACAGGAGAGAAAAATGGTGGAGTAGACAAAACTCTCGGTAGAGACAAGTAGAGATGTGTAAACACTGCGTCGAGCTGCAGCTTTTAGCTTAACGCTATCTCTACAGCTACGTTTAGACAAGAGAGAAAAAGTGGTAGAGTTCTACCAAAAAGAAAACTTTGCTCTACCAGAGATACGAGAGTGTGTCTCTACCATAAATTCGCTTTACGTAACTTCTATAGATTTGGTAGAGCTCTACCTTAGCGCTCTACCAGGCCTTCACATAGTCGGATATTAAGAACAAATCTTGTAAAAGCTGGCTTACGTGCGTTGGAGCCAGTCCAGCCAGGCTTCCGTTAAAACATCAGGCTCAAATATTTAAAATGGATCCAGGAGCATATAGGGGTTAGGGCAAATGAGTATGGCCACTAATGCCGTGGACGGGAGTTGAATCCGTAAGGACCGCAGTCAGATATGAGACAGATGCTTTTACGTACTGAGCTACCGGTCGTTCACACCGGAAGTATATTTATAGTAACCACCCCGGGATGAGAAGTAATTCTCATTCATACAAAGCCAAGCGAGTTTTGCCTTAACTTTAACTTTCCTCCTCCACACCGGGGTGATACCGAATTTGCTCAGCTACATTTGAATTGTAGGATCTTATGGTTGACCGGTGTACTAGGGAATAATATGCCTTCACAGTGAACGATACCAAACTGATTTATTTTCAGAATATGCATTAGCGCTCTGCTAATATCTACCAGAGAGAAAAATAAACTTGACTATGTAAACACCTGGTAGAGCGCTAATGAAGAGCTCTTCCAAAAAATGCTCTACAGAGTTTACGTAACGCGAATTTCTGGTAGATTCACACTCTCGTGTAAACGTCTCTGTTAGAGCAAAGCTTTTATTTTTTTTTTCTTTTTTTGTGGAGCTCGACTATTTTTTCTCTCTTGTCTAAACGTAGCTTAACAATACGAAAATTGATGTTGCTGATTATTCATTGATTTTTGGATCATGTACTGCGTTAAGGCGGAATCATGCATTATTCGATTAAAAATATTTTTTTTTTTTAATTCTCGATAATATACGCACATGTAATTTAAATGATTTATTGAGTTAGACACTAATTGGGAAAATTATTTCATAATATGTATTGTACTCGTAATTGAAGAGGAATTATCATACGTTTGGGTTCGGAAGATGAATGAGTACTGAGATGTGAATGCTCATTCCACGAGCTGAGTAGCGACACGAGTTTGGTTCAATTTGGAGATACGAGTGAATCTTTTTACTGTATTCAATTAACATCTAAACTTGAAAAAATTAACCTAAGGTCAGTTTTTTTCAGTTTTTGTAATCCGTAGTGATAGAAGAGTTTAAAACATATTTTGAATATTGATCGAAAGGATCCAAAAAGGACTAAAAAAGGGGAGTAAAATTTTGTTGAATTCCAATTTCAACCAAATTCGGGTATGTAATTTAGCTAAAGATACTATTGATTAGTGTGAAATTTGAAAACGATATCTTTAGAAATAAAAAAGTTTTTCTCACAAAGACGAATTTTTGGACCGGTCGTTCCTATGGCAGCTATGTATATGACGTGGTGGTCCGATTCCGTTGGTTCCGACATATATACAGCGTGCAATAGAAAGAAGGCTTTGTACAAAATTTCAGCTCGATAGCTCTAAAACTGAGGGACTAGTTTGCATAGAAACAGACGGACAGACGGACAGACAGACAGACGGACAAAGCTTAATCGACTCGTCTCATCACACTGACCAAGAATATATATGGTTTATCAGTGACGTGCAGTGGAAATTTTTCATAGTCAAGCAGTTGGGCGCCCTAAAGCCAATTTAGCATAAACAAAAATGGACTGTATAATAGAATAAGGACAGTCACAAAAACATTTATACCAAGCGGCTTTAAGCCTTAAAGAAGAAATCAGGAAAGATATAAATAAAATATTGGCACATATATTCGGAACACAAAAAAAAATAAATAAATAAAATATTACTAATAAAAAAAATGATAAATAAATATTATGTTAATTAAGACTAAGAAAAATCCAGGGGTATTTGAAATAAATAAATATTCTTTCGCCATTGCCATTTATTTGTATTCCAAATCTATGCGCCGTTCTTTAAGTAAAAACTCTTTAATCACATTATCAAAAAAATCGTTTTCTCTTCGCATTTGTATAAGAAGATCCTTTTCAACCGCAATTAAAGCAAGATCCGAAAGTCGTTCTTGGGATTGGCGATTTCTCAAAAATGTGTGAACGCGCTTTAGTGTTGAAAATGACCTTTCCGCAGTTGCCACTGTGACTGGAATTGACGTTAATAATTTTGCTAAAATATGAACTTGCTTAAAACCGTTTGCGACATAAGGCCGTTTTTGAAAATAATCGAGAATTTTACTAGGATTCGCGTTTTTAAACTCATCTGAAGAATAAATAACTTTTAGCTCATTTTTCAACTTTATTCTGTCGAAAAATTGACCGTGATATTCAATGAGTGAGTCAAAATTTTTATCGGGAAAATTTGACTTGAATTTAGAAAAATAATTCGGTTCAAGCAACTCTAAAAATGAAAGATCTTTAAACGAATGGAATCGATCTCGAATTTGCCCGAGAATAACATCTATAATCTCTCGAAATATCCGCCGTAAATTTTGTAAAGGATCTATCGCATCGATCTATCACATTTCTTACGTGGTGGCTGATATTCTGCTGTAACTGTCGAATAGAAATTATCAAACTTTTTAGAAAAGTCATTTTCAAGCCAATTTTCAAATTCAATAATTTTTTGGCTTGCATATGAAATGTTTACCACTTTGCTCTGAATAATATTAAATAATATATCAGTTTTCGAAAAAATTTCAGAAAAAAATAACAGATATAATTGAAAATCTGACTCTGCGAATTTTTGTAAGTATATATCGGAAAAAGTCAAGGAATCGCCATCCCAGTGTTGAGAACCATTCGAAATTGTCTCAAAAACTGTACAAATTTCATGCTTATGTTCAAATATAACGTTAATAATACGCGAATGATAATGCCAACGCGTTTTGGAAACCGATGGTAAACGACGATTTACTATATTTGCAAAAAGGTCCGACCTTTTAGTGGATGTATTAAAAAATGATGCGATTTTATTGATGTGCGCGAAAAATAATTTAATTTCCGGAATAAACTCAACTGCTTTAGACAATACTAGATTTAGTGAATGAGCGTAACATGGAACGAAAATTGCCGATTTATGTTTTTCCCGAATTAAAGTCTGAACTCCACGAATTTGAGAACTCATTACTGCTGCGCCATCGTAACATTGTGCAATTAATTTCTTATCGATATTAAAATTTTGCAATTGTTTTAAAATGTGAGAGCTTATTGCTGTAGCTGTACGATTAGCGCTTACATCCAAAAATCCGATAAATCTTTCCTCAATCTCATTTGATATTGTATATCTAAAAATCATCGTTAATTGTTCCCGACCGCTAACATCTGGCGTTTCGTCGACCATTACAGCTACAAATGGAGCCTCCTTTATTTCCAAATTGATTTTATTTCGAACCACATTAGCTATAGCGGAAACAAGATCGTTTTGGATTCTATTAGACAAACCCGAAAACGCTGCATTTGCTTTTATAGAATCTATGTGGGACTCAATTATCGGATCGTACAAACTCAAGAAATTTACGGTTTCGATAAAATTACCACGATTATTTGAAGAAGAGTCTTCATTATTTCCGCGAAAAGGGAGCTCCTGTTTTGCCAAAAAAATTACAGTATCGATTAAACGTTTCAAAATATTACGATTACGCTCAACTTTTTCATTATGCAAACTAACAGATATTGCCACCTGGTTACTAAGCATAAACTCTATACGCTGAGAACCAAAATTATCTAATTTAATTAACGACTGAAGATGTTTTTCGGAACTTGAATGCTTTGCTGCTGAGCCCGTAAGATTATTCAAATCACTAAATCCAGCTTTATTCCAAACAGATTTTTCATTCGTGAACAAAAGACACGGCCAGCAAAATAACTTATTTAATTTACAGCTTCCCGTTAACCAAATGTACTTTTCATACGTTTCGATATGGAATTTTCGCGTAATATTTTTTAATTTAAACTCTAAACAAAGATCTGGCTTCGGTCTATCCGATTCTATAATTTCTCTTTTCTTGGCAAAGGAAAGAGTTGAAAATCCCGCTTTTAGTACGAAATCCGTCGCGCAGCAATACTCCGACATAATGCGAAAAGAAAACTTACCACTTTTATCACAAATCAAATCAATTAAATCACTACAAACGGTCAAAAAAACTTCAAATCACAATTTAATCAAAATCACCCGATTGCACTGATTTCCTCTTTTAAATTGCAACGGAAAATCCATTACATAACAAAAATGAAACCGGAATATAGAGGGCTACGCCCGCAATCCGAGGGTTTTGTAGCAAGTACTTATTTTGGTATGTAAGTATCGGCTCCTTGCTCTTTTTGGTACCACTTAGATGGATAAAAAAAAATAAAATGTCTGACCCATAATATAGTATCTTATATGCCCAATCATATTACGTGATTGTAATGCAACTTAGAACATATTATTGCCTATGGTGTTGGTTATCCTTGGCCATCGGTACTTTTGATCTCAGACGTGTTTAAGGGATGCGCTAACTGTAACTATGGAAATAAACTATTATTAACCTATTTTGAGGAGATATACAAATTCCATTATTTCCCGTTTTATGTACTGTTCGGAACCCACCTTCCTGGAAGTTTTCATTTTTCTACATGTAACGGTCTGGAAATGCAAGGGGGGGGGGGGGGGGCAAATTATTATCTAATAATTTATCCTCCCTCATTGTTCCCCTTTTTTCAAATACAAATGTATAAGTAAAGTTATCTCAATATTACCTTTCTCACAACACCCCACTTGCCTATACCAGTCGATTAACAAAATTTGACCTTAATTTTGCCCCTCACCCTCCCCTCCCCCGCCCGTTACAGTTGGCCAATTCCCACACATCGCCCCCTACCAATCTTTACCCTTTCATATATGTGATTAACCATAATATGTAACAATAACTGCGATTCGCACTACGAAAAACAACATGCAAGTAGTAATCGCACCTTTGAAGCCGGTAGGTGTATTTTTTGTATGAATAGTGTAAAAATGCCTAACTTTAAGTGAATGTACTATTGTTAAATATTACATGGTTGTAATGAAACGTAGAGGCATTATTGCCTATGGTGTTGGTTATCATTGGCCATCAATATTTTTGACCTCGGGTGTGCTTAGGGGGTGCAGGGGTGTGCTAACTGAAAAAATAGAAATGTACTATTATTAACCTTTTTTGATGAGATTTTGGAATTCTATTATTTATAGTTTTCTATGTTTCTAAAATGCCGCTTTTCTACAAATTTTCATATCTCTAAGTATAACGGTTTCGAAATGCAAGGGGGGGGGACAAACTCGGATCACATATTTTCCCCTCTCCCTCTTTTCCCCTTTCTTCAAATTTGAAAAAAATGCCAGAAATGGAATGTACTCGACGATACCTTTCTTACGATACCCCACTTGCCTATACCAAATGACAAAAAAAAATCGTCCTTCATCTCCCCTCTATGGGGACCCCCCCTCAAAGTTGACCTATTACAATGCATCACTTCCTCCAGAGAATTATAGTACTTCTACATATTTTCACTAAATTTCATACATGTAGCCTCAGCGGTTCGTGAGATATTCCATGGACAGACAGACAGACAGACGGACGCATGACCGATTTCATAAGGGTTTTGTTTTACTACAAAACCCTAACAAAAGCTCTACTGGAAAAATCAAATTCCCATAAACATTCCCTGCATTGGCAACATTTCATTAACAAGCATCATTGGGCTTTATCCCACACACAAAAGCAGTCGCGCCAGTGCTTGACTTGTCTCATATAAATTTGCGAACAAAACAAAAAAAAATCGTTGCCCAATGTACTACCGAAATCCAAGATTCCCATTTTCTGGAATCAACATGTCTCTAGTATTTGGATGCACACATGGTACATGCATCTAAAGATCTAGGCACATTTTCCTATTCTAAGTTTGGTGTCTATTGTGTGCAAAATGTGGGAGGTTTGAATATTATCTAAAGTAATTGAACGAATGTTTTTTAACCAAAAGAAGGCGCGGATCAGAATTTGAATGTGTAAAGGAATATTTGAATGATAATATGTATTCTTCAGCTTAAAGAAAAACATTGACTGAAATGATGATATGTGTATTGGTGTAAGCAAAATTTATTATTGAATTGCTTATTTCGGTAAGTCAAGCAGTTTGGAATTGCTTACTACGAGTGCACGTCACTGATATATACAGCATGCAATAGAAAGAAGGCTTTGCACAAAATTTCAGCTCGATAGCTCTAAAACTGAGGGACTAGTTTACATAGAAACGGACGGAGAGACGGACAGACAGACGGACGGACAGATGGACAAAGCTTAATCGACTCGTCTCATCATACTGACCAAGAATATATATATTTTATATGGTCGGAGATGCTTCCTTCTGTGCGTTACAAACTTCATGACAAAGTTAAAATACCCTATCACATCCGTGAAGGGTATACAAAATTAATGCCGACGACATAGCCCCTCCTTCAGCTAAAAGTTATCTATGTCGCTGTACCAAACTAATTAACCATGAGGTCTACTTCATCTTCCGGCCCATCCAGGTTCAATCTGACCTGATTTACACAATGGTTCGACTATTGTATACTTCCGAATGGTTGTGAAATATTTCTTTTCTGGGCCAATCAGGAACTGACTATCAAAGTAGGAAGTGTTTTAAATCTTATAGGGCTTTTTTACATACAATACCGAAAATTAACTACATTTTGAGGGCACTTTTGTCCAAGGCTATATAAAAGCTTAAAAGTACCAGTAACTCGAACAGCTTATTAAATTTTCCAAAGTAATTTTAGAATAGATTGTGACATGTCCTCAAACTCTCTTGCATACCGAGCATTTTACTATCTACACTTATAGTAGATACTCCAGCATTCGTTGCATATTAGCAATTAGAATTGCTCAAGCAAGTCTGTACTCACTTTTGGGTTAAAGCGGAACCGGCGCAGCCACAATATTGAGAAGTCTTGCGCTTTAATCTCGTAATGACCAGTGCTGGAGATTACACCATTTTTATGATCAAGTGCATTGTGGACCAACAATAATTACATCTGTTACCCTGGCTTTTTAAGATCGCATCGAAACAAGGCTACCGAACAACAGACAACATGAAAGACGAAACTTCGTTACAAGAAAATGTTGTAAGTAATAGCAATAGTGGCGATGTACTGACAAGAGACCCCTCTTAACTGGTATCATGGTAACCACCACAATAAAACGTTCCTCCGAATCGGCACCTATCAGCCACATTAACCGGTGGTCCGAGTATATATTGCTTCTGGCGTCCGTCTTGGACTCCACAGTGTTACATGTGGTTCGTGCGCGTAGGCAATGAGATTTTTTATGCTCGTTTGCCTATCGGTTGTTGTCTATTTCGCTGAAATTCGCGGCATCGAAACGGATGAGGCGACAATCGATTGGGATCAAGTCGAACCGATGATCCAACTGACCGAACCGCTTCAGGACTACTATGGCGACGAGCTGGTCGGCGAACAGTCGCCCGCGATGAAACGGATATACGGCGGTAAAGTGGCTGAACCTCATAGTTTTCCCTTTCAAGTGGGTCTTTTGATAAGGACGCCGCAAGGAGAGCATTGGTGTGGAGGTGCATTGATTTCGGATCGATTTATTGTGACGGCTGCCCATTGTGTGGATAGGTAGTGAATTCTTAAATATATTGTGAGAAAATAATTGTGGTGTAATTGCAGGAGCGTAAATATTCTTATTTTCCTGGGCGCCCATGAAATTCGAAATCCAAAGGAGCCTGGTCAACAACGAATTCCGGTGGGAAGGAGAAATGTCCTGATACATCCCAACTGGATACCGAGATATTTGAAGAATGACATTGCACTAGTTCGATTGCCGAAACCAGTTGAATTTAGCGGTATTTGATGTTATTTTGTTTCATAGTGTAGTTGTTGTCGTAGTTCGCTCCTGAAATGAAATATGCCCCATAGGAAATGACAAATCCCCCAACATTTTTTAAGGGATTCGGATCATTTTGGCCATATTAGCCCTCCTCAATTTTGAGGAATAATTTGCGGAGTTCTTCATAAACTAGATTTTGAATAACAACCCCAAAATGCATAAATTTGGCTGATAGATCGACATACTTAATTTTGGAGAATGTCTCGTCTTTTGAATAATTCCATAAAAAGAAATTAATAACTGGTGCGACAGTCCAACTTTGGACCAGGGCCTCGATATGAGTTAGCACCATCTTATTTATTAGATTGTGACAGTGTATTTTGTGCAGGGATGTGTGCTTAGCAACACGCTTAACCAAGTTATTTACCCCAAACGGGTACTCATTTAACAGCTGAGTGGACTCATAGTCACACACGTAAATGCCCTTTTTCTATCGAAGACTAATACCATTAGGAGGAATCGAACCGGGACTCAGTGCAAAGAAGGCAAACGTGCTAACCGTTGCGGAATCCGGACTATTGAGAAATTCCATATTTGTTCAAAAATTTACTGGTTTTCGCCGTTGATCGATGCTAAACTGGCATTAAGATATATACAGGATTCGTTTTTTTTACCAAAACCGGAAATACACTCTGGGGCGATCTTTAAGTGAATTTCCGCTTTAGGCAGTGCGAACATAATTAGTACAGTGTGAAGTTGTTGCTATGTTCTATACAACGGTAGACGCGTACTGCGTTAAGCGGCCGTCCGACTGGACATTGTATTTCTCCTTAAGGAAGTGAGCTAAGGCGTCTCGGTGAGACTGGGACGAGTTAAGATGCGAATACCAGCCTGACTGAAATTGGGCGAGTGTCGTTCTCGCTGCTCTCGGAAACCTTCCCTCTTCGGGAGAAATAGATGGTGGTGGTGCCGAGAGAACTTCATTTGGAGTCGCGCAATTGGTGACTGTATCTCTTTCTGCTGTATTGCTGCGATGGCGGATCTATATGCGTCGTTGCCTAAGGGAACCCTTTTGTACCTCTGGACATCTGTTTCGAGGTCCTAACATGTGGGCCCCTCCAGAGTCCGTCTTTGAACCATTCGTATAGAATAGGGCGCCACCATTATTAATGCTCTCCCTGTCTTCCCTTTTTGGGAACTTTGTTTATCCATGGTCATCCGTGTTCTTATGATCTAGGCCGTATTGCCTCTGATATGTTGTCAGAATTCAAGAGTGGCCTACTTGATTTAAATTGTGCGACATACCTGAAATTTAAGCGAGTATTGCTGCTAGACATGCCTTGTGTTTCTTCGGATGAACCGATTCAGGGGCATAAGTCTTTTCGCTTCATTTCCAACCCAGCCGTTGGAATGATTCTCAGGGTGCTCGTAATACTTTTGCAGACCAATCCCTGTAATATCGTTAGTTCCTTGATATTGGTTTTGTTCTCGGTGGCTTTGTTTCATACACCAGTGCAGGCCTTATTGCATATGTACAATAAATATATAGTAGGCCGTCTGTGGTCTGAGACCCCATGTACGTGCAGCATGGGCCTTACCAATTCTGTGCTTCACGGTAGGCGCCCAGAGCAGTTTCCTGTTTCCTGTTCCAGAATTAGGCCCAAATATTTAACATTGTCAACAAGGTGTATTATTCCGTTGAGGGTGGGTTCGTTAATTTCCGGTATATAATGTTATCTTATGAAAAGTATTAGTTGGTTTTATGTCAGGTTTGTGTTAAGACTAGCCTCACCGGCCGAGAGCTGGATCTGGTCCAGGTCCGATTGCATAAGGTCCGACAGGGTCTGAGAGAACTTTAGGCTGACAAACACCACCATGTCATCTGCGTATGCCACCACCGCAAAGCCGCTGGCTCTGAACCTCTCTAGTATTTCGTTGATCGTCAGGATCCAGAGGAATGGGGGTAGTATCCCTCTTTGCGGTATTCCCATGCCGAGAAGCGATTGTTCGTCTGTTAAGTGACTGTTCGTCCAACAATGCCATATGAACAATCATTCCTAAATTAGCGCACGATTTTTTATTTTCATTTTGAGACGATGGTTCCTGAGCCTATAATTCATTTAAATAAAATAAAATAAAATAAAATAACTGGCTCAAAAGTCCAATTTGAACTATGGCCTCGAGGTTAAGTTAAGGTTAATTACCATCATCTCATTTTTTAACTCGTTATGGTATGTCTTGTGCAGATGTGTGTGATCAGCAATGGGTACTTATTAACTATGAAAGGCCTTATAGTCCGATACGTACATCCCCTTTTTTTTATCGAAAACTACCGCATTCAGTCGGAATCGAACCGGGGCCCAGTGCGTAGAAGGCGTTAGCTGTTGCGCCATCTGGACTACGTAACGACAATTCATTTAGTCTTGCCAAAAATTAACAATCGCCCGAAATTGTATGAACTTTTCTTTTCAAATTTTTAATCGCTGTACTACGAAACCCTATAAATGAAAATAAAAAGTATCCACGTTAGAAATGCCAAATTCACAAAAGTGTGGGTTGCCGCCCTTGCACCTAGAACGTGAGAAGCGAGAACTGATATTGAGGGCTGTGATCCCTAAAGCGCGCAAAAAGCGTAGCGAGCGGAGCCCAGACAACTGACTTTACACCCAGAGCGAACGAAGCGATATTGAGGGTTGCGAGCTCTTAAGCGCGGAGCGATCGTAGCGAGCGGAGCCCTCTCAAGAGACTTTGGGACACATAGCGAGCGAAGCGAGCTTTAATTTTTTTGCGATACTGAGAATTGCAATTCCTTATGCGAGGAGCACGCGTAGCGAGCGACGTTCACAGAAGGGACTCTTGATTCATAAACCTTAGTATCGCACAATGTGTGTATCGACAATTTCGGTTTGGAATGAGCTGCGCTCGCTCCGCACCTGAGGGGTTGAGACCCCAGTATATAGCCCTAGATCGCTCGTTTAACTGGCTCTGTACATAACAATATCCTTTCTCAGATGTTGATATCGTCAGTGTACGCTATCAAACTGCGTCCACTTGAAGGGAAGTGCGCCGCTGTTGTCCGCATTTTGACTCGAATAGCCTGTTCAAGTGTCAGGTTGAAGAGCGTTGGAGTCAGTCCATCGCCTTGCTTCAGTCAAGTGCTTGCTTCAAAGAGATCAGTCAGTCTGTTTTAGATCCTGACCTATGAGACGGAGTTGGTCATCGTCATCTTTGTTATTCCGACTAATTTTACTGGTATACAAAATTGAAGCATGATGTTGAACAATACTCAACGATCGATACTGACGCATGCTTGCTTAAAATCAACAAGGATTTGGTATGCGTCAACAATTTATTGCAACCACTTTTTCAGGATCTGCTTGACTGTGATCGAATGTAGACCGGCCAAGTCTAAAATTGCCTTGATACTCGTCAATGATTCGTTCAGCTACGGCTTTATTCTATTTTCCAGAATTTTCTACAGTATTTTTTAGGACGTACAGACTATTGAGATGCCTCTGTAATTCTCACACCGCAATTTATCTCCTTTTTTGTGGATGTTACAGGTGATGCTCAATCTTCTGGGATCACATCGTCCTCCCAGTTCCGCAGAAGTAGTGCTTTTAATAGACCTGTTCCACCAGATTTTAGCAGTTCAGTTGGAATCTCGCCTGCATCCGGCGCTTTATTTGGTTTGAGTGACTGCAAGGCAAGATCAACTTCAGGTCAGGTCAGGTCGTGCATTGGAGCCACGAAACCATATTGATAGTTCAAATTAAAAGTTATTAACTTGTTTTTATCATTGGCGTACTCGTATCAAACCCGTTTGTGACCGGGTTTTAGAATCGACAAATAAAGGAATACCTAGAGGAACATTTCTCATTTTCGAAATCAAGGAGTCTTCTTAATATCATTCCCACATTTTTATTTCAGACAAAATCCAACCAATCGATTTGCCCTCCTTCTCGGATACCCTTGAAAATTTCGAAGGTCGCAAGGCAATTGCATCCGGGTGGGGAAAATTTTCGCGCGATTCGAAAATATCCTTTTTCCTACGTTACTTCCGGGCGCCGGTGATCAATCTGAAATTCTGCCGTAAGTTATATCCGAAAATCCTTCAACCAACGAACATTTGCGTTAGCGGAGCCTACGATCGATCAACATGCTCTGGCGATTCGGGCGGACCTCTAACCGTTTGGGACTACTTCTCCGATGTTCAAATCCTGGTTGGTATCACATCGTTCGGCAGCATTTTGGGATGCGATAAAGGCTTTCCGTCGGTCTTCACTCGGGTAAGTTCGTATCTCGAATGGATTTCGGAGAATACAAACGCGTTCATAGAATAGCAAATGATCCTAAAATAATGTTGTTGTGATGAATCGCTTCCTGTTGTGTGATATTGATAGTCTTAAGTTATTTTTTTTGTTGTCACGTATGAAATTTGTATGTTTAGATGTAAGTTATCGTAGCTAGTAGTAGTTGTTACAGCATTTATAGTACATAATACAAAATCTAAAAGATACGAAGAAAGTTTAGTTGTTTTATTGAAGATACGCCCAGCGTCGGCGATCTTAGTGCGACTTGAACAGGTGTAAGCGCAGTCAGGAAATTAAGCGGGTCTTAAAGATTTCCGTGTCATTTAATTTCTCGCTTTATCAACAGTTAGCGGTTTTAATACCTCGATTTTATTGTATAAAATAAGGATATCAATGTATTTCAGAGGCATTCGCGGGTTGCCATATAAAAATTTCAATATTGCATTGCGGATTCGATCCACCTATACGTCCGAGTTACTTGTTGCACTTGCCGAGTGACAGGAAATTATACAACTTATGGAAGCCATCAATTCTCGGTTGAGTAACAATGGCATGCAAGACAGTGTAGTAAATTTGCTTGGTGGATAATTTCTCCAGAAAGATGTCGGTTAAGTTTCCTTATGCACAGACGTCTTTGTTTTGTTACTGATGTGACTTGGGAAGTCTTTACCAATTAAGTATCTTACACCGACGTTGGTGTAGCGGTGCACCTGCATCTACTTCTTGGCGGTCCACTACACACTGTGCGATCATAACATAAATAGTGTGTATACAAACATTTGCTATTGTTCGGATGACTTAATGCAATATTAACACTTAAAATCCGCCGGTTCATATAGCTGCAAGAAATCTTTCTTCTTCTTCTCGATCGTGGAAATGCGGTTTGTACAGTCAAAGTTACGGAACACATGTAATTTCATTTTCATAACACACTTTACGAAGTGAATTGGTCCATGGAACTTAATTGTAATGATTGAGTAATTTCCATTTGTGGCATTAGTGGTGACCTCTATATTTTTGTTTCATTTGGCTGCATCGAATTCGAGAAGATTAATGGATGCGAAAAGTATCTAATCCGATCAATAGATAATAATTATGTAGTTAGATGTCTGCTTTTGTATACGAAATGTAGTTCGTTTAGAGTGTCATAATTTTTGATATTTCGGAATTGCAATATTTTCGTGGAAGACTTTTCTTTTCTAGGTCATCGAAAATCGGATTGAAGTATGAAAAGCGGAACAATTTTTTTTTATAGATTTCAGATAAGAGATAAGGTGAAACGAAGAGGACCCTAAAAAATACCTTCACTATATAATTTCATTGTCGTCCATATCCCAAAAATGTACCTCACTTTAAGCGGCATCAACCAAGGCTTGAAACTCCTTTTGCATATTACCAGGTATTTTAACCCTAGGTTAGGTTAAGTAAGAGGGCTGCCGCTCGAGCAGCTCGCATTAGACCTCCGCTTTGAGCCCATTTTCCACCCTCGGCTGGCTAGTTAGAGCTGTCAGGTGACCATTCCGCTAAACTGAATCAGCTAATTGAGCGAGACAACACGTGCCACCTCTGCCAGCTCCTGTAAGCTGTAAGCACCTGAGACCACCACCTGGTACCTAATATACGAGACATATCCGAAAAGTAAGAGTACTGTTGAGCTCTTGCGCCGTGGAATTTTTTTTCAGTAGTTGGCAACACTAAGTGATAGTGGGGATTTCTCTGAACACAACGATCACCCACGACACTCGTTAGTACCAAAAGTTGCCTCATAGTGTCCGTTTCTGTGAAATATGTCAATAAGAAATCCCGCCAAGTGCGAGGTGCGTGAGTTTCCTGAGCGATTGGAATTGGAAGGTGAGGATTTTCTGAGCTCCATTGTGAGTGGTGATGGGTGGCTCATTTCACCCCTGAGACAAAAAGACTGTCCTCACAGTCTGGTTCCCCATCTGCAAACAATTACAGAACCTCAATTTTAGTCAAAAAAAAAATCACGGGGTTCACGATTAATGCAGCACGATACTGTGAGATCCTAAAAATCCTGAAGAGAGCAATTCAAAACAATCGGAGACTGCCTACTGTGGAAACTCACCACAATAAGACTTTCTACACAAGAGTATGCTGACGACTTGGTAATAACTGTCAGAGGGAAATTCGGGGAAGTATCAACGGAGAAAATCCTCCAATTAGCGCTGAATGCAGTACAAAATTTGTGTAATGAGAACGGCCTACGAGTTAATCCGGCCGGAACCATCAGACGAATGAGGTATCCAACTACTCAGCGCTCTTGATGGAAACCGTCAAACACTTAGGTGTTACACTAGATAAGAAGCTATTGTGGTCGGCATACCTGAGGATAATCTCGGACAAATCCACCAATGCTCTATGGATCAGTAAGCAGTTTGTAGGTAAGACTTGAGGACGAGACGTCATATAGTCCTATGGATCTATAAGGCAATTGTGAGACCCATAATTGAATATGGGGCTATAATATGGTGGAAAAAAGCTACCACCAAATAAGGAATACTATATTAGGAAAGACTGGCATAACACACTTTTACTGGGGCTATTCGCAACTGCCTCACGGTTTCCCTTGAGGCATTGTTAGATCTTTTGCCGCTCTACATTCATCTAAAGGCAGAGGCAAAGTCAATAGTAGCTGGACTTAAAGCTAATCAGACTAACCTCAAATTTAATTCGGAGCAGGAACACTGGCTCCATGAGGATGAGAGATTAGGCTTGCCATTAGAACACTCAACAAAGGGAACTTCGCTTCAATCACTTCTTCTCTACAATTATCTGGATTAGAGAGGAATGGGAAATGAAGCACTCAACCCTTCCTTCCAGCCGTGTTAAGTGGTTTACGGATGGCTTTAAAACTGAAAAAGGTTCAGAGGCGCGTATCGTAGGCCCCTCAATTAGAGTGTCTATGCCTATGGGGAAGTACACCATGGTTTTCCAAGCTGAAGTTCGCGCTATTGAGGTATGTCCGAACTTATGTCTAGAAGCTGGCTACCATGACAGTAGGATTGCAATCTTCACTGATAGTCAAGTTGCCGTCAAGGTGCTTAGTAAGTTCTCCTTTTCATCGAAATTGGTACTGAACTGCAATGAAGCTTTGCAAAGTATTGGCACTGGTAATTTAGTTACCATCTATTGGGTTCCTAGACATGTTGGCATTTCGGGTAGCTGATGAGCTAGTCAGGCGTCTGCAAGTCCGTTTACAGGACCCGAACCCTTCTGTAGTATTCCTCGATGTAGGGTGAAACTACACACACGAGAGTATGAGCAGTTATGGGGGGCAAAAATTTCTCTTCCATAGTCCTCCGCGTGGGCGCCCCCTGGAACGGCAGTGGTCACTGACCATTGCCAACCAACGTCAAGCCGCCAGTGATGGCGGTGCGATGATTTGGTTGAGGTACCCCTGTGGTGTGGGGTGTGAAAAAAAAATACCACGGCCTTTCCCTTTGAGGGCCTGTCGTTAAAACCGACAATCAAAGGACAGGATGTGTATGCCAGCAACTTGCACTATCCGAAATCTTTATATGCTAACGAAACGTCAACTATGCCTCGGATAAGGACTGACTCAACGGTTACGACTTTTAGCTATCGTACAATGACAAAGATTGGATTCTGGAATGTGCGTACTCTCCTGGACAATGGATCAGAAGGTCCCCAGAACGCACGATTTCTTCAATTAGAGAGTGAATTTCTGAGGTACAAATTAAATATCTTAGGAGTTAGTGAGATAAGATGGTGGAACAGCGGAGAATTCATCTCTCCAACGGGCAGCACTGTAATGTTGTACTCCGGTAAAGCTACCGGTAGTCGTCGTGAGTCAGGTGTGGGGCTCCTTTTAACCAGAGCCGCGCGAAACTGTCTCTTATCCTGGGAACCGGTCTCTGACAGGGTCTTGACCGCCAGGTTCCGGACCAAAATGAGGAACATCTCAATAATACAATGTTATGCCCCTACTGAACCCGACAATGTCTTGGCAAAAGACTCCTTCTACGAAGAACTAAACGCCGTTCAGAGCAGAACACCTAAAGGTGACATTGTAATGGTTATGGGTGATTTGAATGCGAAAGTTGGCACTGACAACTATGGGCTCAGACATGTGATGGGGAGACACGGTCTTGGTGATCGTAATGACAACGGTGAAAGATTTGTAGAGTTCTGCAACTTTCACAGTCTCTTCATCGGTGGTACTAATGTTTGAGCATAAGGACCACCACAAAATCAGTTGGTCCTCTGTTGATCGGTGCAGAACACAAAATCAGATCGACCATTTTGCCATTAGTAAAAGATTCAAGAGTTGCCTCCTGGACGTGCGAAACAAGAAGGGTGCCGATATTGGGATGGGAAGAGACCATTATCTTATGATCGCTAATGTTCGATTGCGTATTGCAGCCGTGCGCCGCCCCAGCGACGAAAGATCCAGGCCCCGCAAATTCAACACCGCTCGACTAAAAAATCCAGCTGTCTTACAACAATATAATGACCATCTTGCGCAAAAAGCGGCTGAGATAACTAGTCACCCAGATACTGACATAAACGAAAACTGGGATGCCATAAAAAATGCGTACATTGATAGCGCAAATACCATCCTTGGCCCAAACCCGGATTGCCGGAATAAGCCCTGGATGTCCGACGCTTCATGGCAGCGAATTGTTGAAAGAAAGGAGCTGAAAGTTCGTTTGGCTGCAGCATCAAACGATAATCGAAGCAGCATCGAACTCCTTTACCGTCAGAAAGCTCGAGAAGTTCAGCGTAGTGTGCGACGCGATAAAAGAGTTTATGCCAATTCTCTTTTAGCGTCAGCAGAAGAAGCCGCTAGAAGTAACAACTTAAACGCCGTATTCGGTGTCATCAAGGAGTTTACAGGTTGTCGTAACTCCTGCCAACATCCGGTGAAAGATAGTGATGGAAAGCTACTTATCTTGGAAGAAGATCAAATGAGGCGGTGGAAAGAACACTTCGCCGCGGTCTTGAACCGTGTAACCTCTGGTGAAGTTCCCCCTCATATAGATAATTTAGCTAACCATCAAAATGTGCGTATACGGTCCACTGCCCCGACTAAAGAGGAAATAGTCACTGCAATTATTGCACTAAAACGAGGAAAGGCCGCCGGACTTGACGGCATCCCTGCCGAACTTTATCAAGCAGCGCCAAGCGTAACTGCCGATTTGCTGCATCCACTTGTTGATAAAGCGTGGAATACAGAGACCTTCCCACTGAGTGGAAGGAAGGTTTGATCATCAAACTTCCAAAGAAGGGTAGCCCCACAGACTGTAATAATTGGAGAGGCATTTGTGTGCTTCCTGCCGTTGCCAAGATAATAGCCAAAATCGTCCTGGAAAGACTAAAGGCCCACTTAGAAAGCACAATTGATGAAGAGCAGGCTGGCTTTCGATCCGGATTCTCCTGTGTCGATCACGTTAACACCTTGCGAATCATCATCGAGCAATGCGCTGAATACGATTCTCCGCTTCACTTGCTTTTCATCGATTTCGAAAAGGCTTTCGATAGTGTGAACCGGGATTCTATCTGGGCGGCCTTGCGCAGGAGAGGCATCCCTGAGAAGCTTGTGGCTATTATTAAGGCAACCTATGACGGCGCGAAATGTCGCATTCTGCATAAAGGTAAGGTGTCGGGGGACTTTGAGATTCGCAGTGGAGTTCGGCAGGGGTGCATCCTCTCACCGATCCTATTCCTCATAGTGATCGGCGATGTGTTGCATGCAGCCCTATCCGGACTCGACAGAGGAATTCAATGGACTTTGACATCTTATCTACAACATCTTGACTACGCTGACGACATATGCCTACTCTCCCACAAAATCATGGATCTGTCCGCAATGGCGTTAGATCTCGAGAGGGAGGCAAGCAAGGTTGGGCTAAAGATTAATACCAACAAGACCAAGGTTCTTAGCCCGCCGTTGCGAAAAATAAATCGGACGCCTATTGCCATCAATATTAATGGGCAGCCTGTGGAGAAGGTGGACAACTTCGTCTACCTGGGTAGCATTGTTGCCGAAAATGGTGGTACGGAGCAGGACATCGCTCGTCGTATCAACCAGGCTAAACGCGCATACGGCATGCTGTCCAAAATCTGGCAGAGCAGTTATCTCAGCATCAAGACCAAGCTGGGCCTGTTTCGCTCCCTGGTACTATCAGTGCTTTTGTATGGGAGCAGTACATGGAAAGTTTCCGTAGGAGTTACCAGAAAGCTGCAAGTTTTCGTCAACTCATGTCTTCGTCGAATTTTAAGAATTTTCTGGCCCGAAACAATATCAAATGAAGAGCTAAGTCGGCGTACGGGTCAGATGCCAATCGACGAATTGATACGCAGGCGAAAATGGCAGTGGATAGGTCACACATTGCGGAAGAGTGATAACTGCATTGCTTTGCATGCCATGAAATGGAACCCCATTTCCAACCAAGGCCGACCAAGAGGGGGTCCTCGAATCACATGGCGTCGATCTGTGGCAAAGGAGTGTCAGGTACTGGGTAAGTCTTTTGGGGAGTTGCGCCCCATTGCCCAGAACAGAGTACGATGGCGCGCAGGAGTAGTTGACGCGCTATGCCCCGCTAGGGGTTAAGGCAAAGTAGTAAGGCAATAGAAATTGTTTACTTCAGCTCACTCACTCGAGCGCTCCCTGAAATTGCTGTGTCTTGGCAGAAGTAGAGTGAGAATCGTTTGCGGTCTCCTCTCAGGGCACTCGACCTTGAGAAGCCACTTATAAGAATGGGGATTGTCTTTAACCACAACTGTCGTTTTTGCGAAAGCGATGATAAGACCTCTCGCCCGTCGCCGCTGGGAGAGTCTCGGTGAAGCATTCCCTTAAGTGGAAGCAATCGCCTCTTTCAAACTTGGGCACAAACTTGGGCACAAACTTGGGCAGATGAGCAGATTAGTGGGATCAATCAAACTCGATCGCCAACTCTAGATTTTAAGCCTACAACTTAATTTTAATCTGAGTACCTACTCTTACTTTCTGGACATGCCTCCTATATTTTGTGATTTTTGGATGAAGAAGAAAACAATTAACCTTCTGTATTTATGTATGTAATATCGTATTGAAACCAATAATAATATATAATTATCTGTTTTATCACATTTATTCATAATCCGATTTCATTATCGATATCATTTCCTTAACTTTATCATACCGTTGCTTGCGATCCAATTTAGAAAATACCCGACCCGAACAAAAACTCCAGGAGTTCCTATTTCACAATGTTCGCTTCCAAAGGAAGCAATTCCAATCAATGTTTGTGAACCATTAACCTCCTGAATAGCTAAAGGACCTCCTGAATCTCCATCACATATTGATTTACCGCCAGCTCCCGATGTACAAATATTCCAAGGCTGTACGGATAGACCATACACTTGTGCACATTCACTTAGTTCAATGACAGTTAAATTCACGTAGCGCAGAACAGGCGACGTCAATAGTGTTTCTGAAAAAAGTACCAGTCTGTTGTAAAAAATAATTTAAATAGAAAAATAATAAAAGAAATATAAAAATGTGACTATGGTGGGATATTAATCAACTGTAGGTTAGGTTAGGTTAGAAGGGCTGCCGTGAGGCACACATCACACTTAGACCGCATATGGGTCCGTCGTGATTGTGATACCCAAGTTATTAACCGACTATCATAAACATTAATCAAACATTGAACCAGCCGGAGCTGACAATGAAACGAAGAAGTCTGTAGACATCTATGTCTTTTAGATCATCCAAGTCCCCAAAAAATAATCAACTTGTATGTAAGTACTGTCTATTTCAGAAATATGCACATGATATGGTTCTAGACTAGAATGAAAACTACAATATATGTCTTTGACTTGAAATTTGTTTCTATACGTACCATTTGTAATGGCGCGGGCGCCCCATCCTGAAGCTGTGACCTTTTCCTGAACATAAGTCTTTGGTATTTCACTTATTCTGGGTAAGTTAATTGATCTGATTTTCTCTGCAAAACAGGTACAAATAAAAAGGGTTTCCTGAATGTATAGTACAAAAATTACCATTGAATATAACCGGCTTGTTCAATTTGATTAAAGCAACATCGTAGTGGATTAGGTCACTATTCCACTTTGGGTGAATTGTGAACTTACTTCTTGGAATTAATTGCTCAACTTGACCCGAGGATACGTTCTTAAGGCTATGTGCCCCAAGTTTCACTGTTGCTGAGACTATGCTGTTTATTTGGTAAAAAAGAAGAATTGTGACAATTTGGTAGAAAAGAATATACGAGGGCAATGATGCAATAGTCGTGATCTCTTGTGTAAGGATATTAAAAAAGGATGCTATTTGTTTTGAAGACAACTACTTGAGCCATTCTCATTGACGTATTTCTGAAAATTGAGTTTAAAAACCTCGGCAGATTTATATGAAGCTACTTCTTGGAGACCTTACTCCCAAATCAGGTCTTTGCATAAAAAAAAACATTTGTAAGTGTATTGCAAAACGAAAAACCAATAAAAAATAACTACAAAGAATCAAATACCCATCAAGACAATGTGCAGCAGTCAAAACGAATCTATTCGAAATCAAGGATCCTCCACAAATTGACGTGACACCATCCGCTGCTTGTAACCTTAATCCAACCTGATATGGAAACGAATGAGGTTTGGCTTCCTGTCCTCCAAAAATTCGCGGATTCAAAGATCGAACCGTATTCTTTATTACAGCCAACGGATGAAAACTAGCTGAAGCACAAGCACCACTGACACACAAAACAAACAATACGACCGACTTCATTTTACCACAAGTGTAAAGAACGCTTTGACGATTTGCGCTCAAAATTTCCACAAATTTATATGAAAGTCTTATTCAAATTTCTAAGTGTTAATTGCCTTGATGCCTCCAGACGAATGGACGCGTCAACATATCTTGCATTTCTATGACTTATTGGCGTTTCGATAGCATATCTACTTTTCGAGCGTGCAGTTGCTAGCATGCACCTTCCGATTCAGATTTGAAGGGCTCTAATTATCTGTTTTGCTGGTTACACCTAAAGTATTACTTTGAGAAGCTTATTTGATTTGGAACTGGAAATCCAATTTCGAAATCTCCATAGTACATAGTTCTTCTTTCGGCTGCCTGTAATGTTGGTTTGATCTTATTTTATTTAGTTATCTAACAATCCACAGCTGTTTGACAATTTGAACCAGGCCGAAGCGAAGCTTCGGCCCGGAGTCCGAAGCGTATATACCCTAGACTTGTACAGACCTAGTGGTGATACCGAAAGTACCAATTGGCAACGACCATTTGCATTAAAAGTGAGTTTCCTATACGGCCAGTTTATAGGGGAGGTTGGCACCCATTCAGGAGGACCTTGACCATTCTCAAACTCAATGAACTAACACATTCTACAAATATTTGTCGAATTTTTCAAGTCGCTAGCTTTATTCTATAGAAAGTTATTGCTTATTTGAAGTTCATTTATAGGGGAAGTAGGGGTTTCGTTAGTCGAATTTCACGTATTTTCAATATCAGCCAACTGGATCCCGCTGCAAACATTTGGCCAAAATTTCAAGTCGCTAGCTTTATTTTGTCGTTAGTTATCGCTTATTTTAAGTTTCAGTTCTAGGGGAGGTAGGGGTTCCTTGGGTCGGATCTTACACATTTTCAATAACAACTAACTAGATCTTACTACCAACATTCTGCCAAATTTTCAACTCGCTAGTGTCATTCTATCGAAAGTTATCGTAATTAAAATAATATTTAATTTTTGGAATTTTGTAGGGGAGGTAGGCGTTCCTTTGATCTGATTATGCCCAACTTACTAAAACTCAAGCAGCGTCTTTCCTCAGGGTTACATGCCAAAAATCAGGTGTCTACGTCAATTGGTTCAAGAGTTATAGACAAAAAACCAGCAAAGTAGGGTAGTACGGGGCTCTTTGTAAGAAAATTACCGTTAGTTTTCAACTGATCGATTTTATTTTCCCAGGAGAGTATAAGAATACCCTCACTAGTAATATACCAAAGCTAGAGCTTTTCATGATTTTTTAATCGGGAGTTATAGATACATTTAAATATTTTACATATGTAGGGGAGGTAGGCGTTCTCTTGGCCAGATTATGCCCAATTTCAATACTATCCAACTAGATTATACTACCAACATTTGACCAAAATTTCATGGCCCTAGCTTCATTCTATCGAAAGTTATCGTGCGAACGGACAGACAGACGGACAGACAGACAGACAGACAGACAGACAGACAGACAGACAGACGGACAGACAGACAGACAGACAGACAGACATGGCTAAATCGAATCAGGAGGTAGCCCTGATCATTTATATATATACATTGCAATACCGCCGGAGCTTCTTTTAAGGTGTTACATATTTCCGTCGTGACAAAAACAATATACCCTATACTAAAAGTCTAGGGTATAAAAATATCAAATACGTATGTACTCGTATTTCGTTTCGAAGCCCATAGCATCGTAAAAAGTAAACTGCATGTAAATATCAGAAGCGTAATTCCAGGGCAGCAGTAGGTAAAATTACTAACAAATTTAAATTTTGATCCGGTTATAAAATGAAACTTGGTCCGTGCTTTTGGTTAAAGTTTCTCAAACAAGAGACGCGTATTTTTGAGCCGCTGAGTTAACGCTACTCATGCATGAGCCGGGTTTACGCGTAAGCCTTTAGTTTGAGGAATAATGGCCCCAAATAAATTTGCATATCTTTAACCGTTACCCAAGATATAAAATAGTTTAACTGTTTTTCTGATTTTCGTGAAAAACCGTGGCCTACCACCATAGATATATAGGTACATTCAACAGATTGATAATAGCACTATCCCCACTCTGTACTTCTGGCTATTTTCGAACAAATGCGCGCATGCGCACTGCTGCCCATTTGCACGCGGTCGCTAGATGTTTGGTAAATGTCGTTGAGCCATCGGGCACTCAGCCACAATTTTGACATTTACGAAGCATTTGGCTCCTCGCTACTTGGGCCCCTCGGCCATATTTTAATGCGTGTTGTGCGTGTTTGTGTGAGTAGATAAAGTACCAGACTTTCCACTTCCATCCTTGAAGTTTAAAGTTTGAACTTAATTTACTTTTTATTTCAACAGGCTTTCCAGCCAAGAGTAGTAGTACTTTCCTCTTCCTCCTCGTCCCACAGCTTCTGCAGAAATCCTAATATGGAGGACAAAGTCTCTTGGCCAGCTCCTCAATTAGGCAGTGTCCAGTTAAAACTCAAATGACAGTTCTTAGATGATTTCTATTCAGAATTAGCAACCCGGACGATAGTTTGGGATCCAGTTTGGGCTACATCTGTCTAGCCAAGTGACATGTATTGCCATTGTTCTACCTGATTCTACCCCTCTCATATGCCGCATCTTCTATATAGTTTACATGAGGCATGCTAGTACTATGCAACAAACCGCTTGTCTCACCGATTGAGCCCGTCCGAGCTAGTTCGTCGGCCCTGCAGTTACCAACAACTTTGGCCTGGCACCTAGCACAGGAAAATATTGAAAAGTCGTCCTATCTCTAACAGGGAGTTGCGACAATCCAATACTGCCTTCGACTTAACCAAGACAAAGCTAAGCAATTTCATCGCCGTGTTTGGTTATCTCCACTCCTTCATCAGTTTTAGAGGCATCGCGAAGGCGAATAGGCGTAATCGCTGACATCTGCTCTGCAAAAAATGTCCAAGGGAATCAGATCCAACAATACGCCAAAACAGCAGTCGATGTAGTCCTTAGAGCCCCAATGATGGCAATAGATGCCAATTTTTGGATGCTCTCCAGCAGGGTTTTGTAAGCTAAAATCCTAAAAGCTGTCTACCAGACGACAACCCCATGCAGCAGAACAGGACGCAAAACCGATAAATAGAGCCAGTATACCACCTTCGGATGTAGGCCCTACTTCATACCCATAGCCTTCTTGCGCGTATAGCTCAACAGTTTCCTTTTTAACCCGTTCTTAAATGTTCAGCTTCCAGTAAAGTTTCCCATCCAGGATGAAAGCAAGGAACTTGGCTTTATCAGTGAGCACAAGCTTTGTGCCCTTCGTCGTTGGTGGGTCGAATGAAGGTAGGCTGTGTCTCCTAGTAAAGAGAACAAGTTTCGTTTTATGCAGATTTGCGTTGACACCAACCTTGCAAGCCCAGTTCGCCAGGATGGAGAGGGCGTTTTGCATTATACCACTTAGGACACAAGGAACCTTATCCAAGATGGCAACAGCAATGTCGTCCGCGTAAGCAGTGACTTTGCATCCCAGCCTTCCAGTTCTAAAAGCAGTCCGTTGACCGCCAAATTCCAAAGAAGGGGAGAGAGAACACTACCCTGGGAAGTAAGTACCGCTTTTGACAATGTGCATTGCCTAAGTTGCGGGAATGAAGATGAGAAAGAAACCGTCACTCACTTTTTTTGCGAATGCCCGAGCCTTGCCAGGCCCAGGACCAGGCGTCGTGCATTGGGCAAGGTCTCTCTTGATAACCTAGGGGACGTGTCGGGGGTGAGAGTTGAATAGTTCATTTCTTCAACTCCTTCGGTTGGATCTAGGCATCCTTGCATCCCCTGAATTTTCCGACTATCATCAAATAACAAATTTTGGCGAAATTTGTGGCTCCGAAACGGCGCTTTCTGCGCTGATTGGGCTCTGTCGCGTCTTTCCTAAGCCACCGCTTATACCTACAAGGTTAGAAAAATCAATATGGGGCGACCGGTAGCGCAGTGTGTTGAGGCATCAGTCTCATGTTTGACTACCGGCGTTTCGGGTTCGAATCCCGTCCACGACGACGTTCGTGGCCATGGATGGGCAGGAGGTGCATGCTGGCAACTGTATTCTCCGAAACCAGTTTATGCCAACGAAATGTCAACTGGGCCAGATGGAATGGTTGACGCGCTTTGCCCCACAAGGGGTTAGGGCAATTGAGTAGTAGTATCACATAAGTGAAGGGTATAAAAATACGTTAGGGTTACAATACCAGGTAATATGCAAAAGGAGTTTGCAGTCTTGGTTGATGCCGTTTGAAGTGAGGTAAGTTTTTGGGATACCGATGACAATGAAATTATGCAGTGAAAGTATTTTCATATTGTCCTCTTCGTTTCAGTTTCATATAGTCGTACATTTTTCCTGACAAAATTATCAGTTAAGGAATACTTATCGATTTGTGTCTGAGACTATTGTACTTTCTTTTTTGGAAGATATGGCTTGACTGGGACGTCATGTTATAAATGCGAGGAAATTCACCATTTGTATGGACAGCCAGACTGCGATAAGAACTATACTCCATACTTTCCACTTCAAGGACGATGCTGGAATATTGCGCTTCTGTGATGGAAATGGGAAGATTCAGTGTTGAATTCAGATGGTCATAGTGGCCTTCCCGGTATCGACAGAGCTGATGAGCTTAGGGACAATGAAGGCGATTCCTTGGAGTCTGCAATTATCGGTATCAAGATATCATGTTCCCATTTTCGAAGACGTCCCGCCTTCGACCGACAGAAAGAGAGAGACGGAGACAGAATGCTTTCAAAGATATCAGATACTATTTATCACTTTTCAACTTAACAGCAACACAATAGTTTTGGGCAGATAATGTTCTACAATATGTACATACAAAGAAAAGTCAAATATTCGACTATTTAAACTACTGTGGAATTATCACAAAACTTACGGTATACCCTATATTACAAATATTCCTCAATCGTCTCTTTTCAATGCAAAATACATGTCCCATTCAATAAGTACGAGTATATCATAAGATGTTGTGTACCGACATTTACAAAATCGAAAAGAATTCAATAAAGCATTCCGGACAAATTCACCATATTGTTACCATGTTGGTGACTCTCAAGTTAAAGTATGTCCTGTTTCGTGCAACCATGAGAAGTCCTAGTATCAATATCAATAGCGAACAATATTGTATTGTTGGAATCCGGAATGCGAAATATTTCTCAATAAATTGTTGTACAAGTGGGCAATAAATTCTGTCGTTTCATCGTTATTACATTACAATGTTTCCAAGGAATCTGTCTCATGATGTGTGTCCGTACAACATTCATGATATTTGTGTATTCGTGTACTGAGTAGTCCATAATGTGTAATATATTGTTGGAGATGAATATTTATTGTTGTCGAGATGGATATTTTGTCTATGGATGCTTGCATGTGAATTTGACTGAGTTTCTTTGGAAAATAGTCACATGATAGTTTTTTTCATTTTTTGCTCATACTATGTAGTACTATATATTACACCACGACAGACTTTCACGCCACAGTGCGTACTGGACCTTCGGGCCCATCACTTCATAGTGGTAGACCGGTAGCGCAGTGTGTTGAGGCATCAGTCTTATGTTTGGCTACCGGCGTTTCGGGTTCGAATCCCGTCCACGACGACGTTCGTGGCCATGGATGTGCAGGTGCATGCTGGCAATTGCATTCTCGGAAACCAATTTATGCCAACGAAATGTCAACTACTACTTTGCCTTAACCCCTAGCGGGGCATAGCGCGTCAACTACTCCTGCGCGCCATCGTACTCTGTTCTGGGCAATGGGGCGCAACTCCCCAAAAGACTTACCCAGTACCTGACACTCCTTTGCCACAGATCGACGCCATGTGATTCGAGGACCCCCTCTTGGTCGGCCTTGGTTGGAGATGGGGTTCCATTTCATGGCATGCAAAGCCATGCAGTTATCACTCTTCCGCAATGTGTGACCTATCCACTGCCATTTTCGCCTGCGTATCAATTCGTCGATTGGCATCTGACCCGTACGCCGACTTAGCTCTTCATTTGATATTGTTTCGGGCCAGAAAATTCTTAAAATTCGACGAAGACATGAGTTGACGAAAACTTGCAGCTTTCTGGTAACTCCTACGGAAACTTTCCATGTACTGCTCCCATACAAAAGCACTGATAGTACCAGGGAGCGAAACAGGCCCAGCTTGGTCTTGATGCTGAGATAACTGCCCTGCCAGATTTTGGACAGCATGCCGAATGCGCGTTTAGCCTGGTTGATACGACGAGCGATGTCCTGCTCCGTACCACCATTTTCGGCAACAATGCTACCCAGGTAGACGAAGTTGTCCACCTTCTCTACAGGCTGCCCATTAATGTTGATGGCAATAGGTGTCGGATTTCTTTTTCGCAACGGCGGGCTAAGAACCTTGGTCTTGTTGGTATTAATCTTTAGCCCAACCTTGCTTGCCTCCCTCTCGAGACCTAACGCCATTGCGGACAGATCCATGATTTTGTGGGAGAGTAGGCATATGTCGTCAGCGTAGTCAAGATGTTGTAGATAAGATGTCAAAGTCCATTGAATTCCTCTGTCGAGTCCGGATAGGGCTGCATGCAACACATCGCCGATCACAATGAGGAATAGGATCGGTGAGAGGATGCACCCCTGCCGAACTCCACTGCGAATCTCAAAGTCCCCCGACACCTTACCTTTATGCAGAATGCGACATTTCGCGCCGTCATAGGTTGCCTTAATAATAGCCACAAGCTTCTCAGGGATGCCTCTCCTGCGCAAGGCCGCCCATATAGAATCCCGGTTCGAAAGCCTTTTCAAAATCGATGAAAAGCAAGTGAAGCGGAGAATCGTATTCAGCGCATTGCTCGATGATGATTCGCAAGGTGTTAATGTGATCGACACAGGAGAATCCGGATCGGAAGCCAGCCTGCTCTTCATCAATTGTGCTTTCTAAGCGGGCCTTTAGTCTTTCCAGGACGATTTTGGCTATTATCTTGGCAACGGCAGGAAGCACACAAATGCCTCTCCAATTATTACAGTCTGTGAGGCTACCCTTCTTTGGAAGTTTGATGATCAAACCTTCCTTCCACTCAGTGGGAAAGGTCTCTGTATTCCACGCTTTATCAACAAGTGGGTGCAGCAAATCGGCAGTTACGCTTGGCGCTGCTTGATAAAGTTCGGCAGGGATGCCGTAAAGTCCGGCGGCCTTTCCTCGTTTCAGTGCAATAATTGCAGTGACTATTTCCTCTTTAGTCGGGGCAGTGGACCGTATACGTACAATTTGATGGTTAGCTAAATTATCTATATGAGGGGGAACTTCACCAGAGGTTACACGGTTCAAGACCGCGGCGAAGTGTTCTTTCCACCGCCTCATTTGATCTTCTTCTAAGATAAGTAGCTTTCCATCACTATCTTTCACCGGATGTTGGCAGGAGTTACGACCACCTGTAAACTCCTTGATGACACTGTATACGGCGTTTAAGTTGTTACTTCTAGCGGCTTCTTCTGCTGACGCTAAAAGAGAATTGGCATAAACTGTTTTATCGCGTCGCACACTACGCTGAACTTCTCGAGCTTTCTGACGGTAAAGGAGTTCGATGCTGCTTCGATTATCGTCTGATGCTGCAGCCAAACGAACTTTCAGCTCCTTTCTTTCAACAATCCGCTGCCATGAAGCGTCGGACATCCAGGGCTTATTCCGGCAATCCGGGTTTGGGCCAAGGATGGTATTTGCGCTATCAATGTACGCATTTTTTATGGCATCCCAGTTTTCGTTTATGTCACTATTTGGGTGACTAGTTATCTCAGCCACTTTTTGCGCAAGATGGTCATTATATTGTTGTAAGACAGCTGGATTTTTTAGTCGAGCGGTGTTGAATTTGCGGGGCCTGGATCTTTCGTCGCTGGGGCGGCGCACGGCTGCAATACGCAATCGAACATTAGCGATCATAAGATAATGGTCTCTTCCCATCCCAATATCGGCACCCTTCTTGTTTCGCACGTCCAGGAGGCAACTCTTGAATCTTTTACTAATGGCAAAATGGTCGATCTGATTTTGTGTTCTGCGCCGATCAACAGAGGACCAACTGATTTTGTGGTGGTCCTTATGCTCAAACATAGTACCACCGATGAAGAGACTGTGAAAGTTGCAGAACTCTACAAATCTTTCACCGTTGTCATTACGATCACCAAGACCGTGTCTCCCCATTACATGTCTGAGCCCATAGTTATCAGCGCCAACTTTCGCATTCAAATCACCCATAACCATTATAATGTCACCTTTAGGTGTTCTGCTCTGAACGGCGTTTAGTTCTTCGTAGAAGGAGTCTTTTGCCAAGACATTGTCGGGTTCAGTAGGGGCATAACATTGTATTATTGAGATGTTCCTCATTTTGGTCCGGAACCTGGCGGTCAAGACCCTGTCAGAGACCGGTTCCCAGGATAAGAGACAGTTTCGCGCGGCTCTGGTTAAAAGGAGCCCCACACCTGACTCACGGCGACTACCGGTAGCTTTACCGGAGTACAACATTACAGTGCTGCCCGTTGGAGAGATGAATTCTCCGCTGTTCCACCATCTTATCTCACTAACTCCTAAGATATTTAATTTGTACCTCAGAAATTCACTCTCTAATTGAAGAAATCGTGCGTTCTGGGGACCTTCTGATCCATTGTCCAGGAGAGTACGCACATTCCAGAATCCAATCTTTGTCATTGTACGATAGCTAAAAGTCGTAACCGTTGAGTCAGTCCTTATCCGAGGCATAGTTGACGTTCCGTTAGCATATAAAAGATTTCGGATAGTGCAAGTTGCTGGCATACACATCCTGTCCTTTGATTGTCGGTTTTAACGACAGGCCCTCAAAGGGAAAGGCCGTGGTATTTTTTTTTTCACACCCCACACCACAGGGGTACCTCAACCAAATCATCGCACCGCCATCACTGGCGGCTTGACGTTGGTTGGCAATGGTCAGTGACCACTGCCGTTCCAGGGGGCGCCCACGCGGAGGACTATGGAAGAGGAGTTTTTGCCCCCCCCCCCCTTAATGGCTAATTTCTTGTTTTGTTAATAATATTATGGGCCAAAGTTACAAATTGGAAACCTTGAGAAAGTAATGAGTAGCGATTTGCTTCCTTGTTCAGTGCTTTTCAATCAAAGTTAAATTTTTCGGGTGGATTAGATACTAGGCCTTCAGTCTAATGCCCGGTTCACATTATTCCAGTCCAGTAATCCAGTCCAGCAATCCAGTCCAGTGCTGGACTGGATCATATCGTCTACATGATTCCAGTCCAGTAGTCCGGTGAGTGTGTTGTTGATTCGGTAACTATAGTGACAATGATTTCTGAGCGAGCTGGAATGAAAAAGTAGACCGACAATCCAGTCACTGGACTGGATTACTGGACTGGATTGCTGGATTGGATATCTGTCCAGTGCCGGTTCACATTATTCCAGTAGCAATCCAGCGCTGGACTGGATTACTGGACTGGATTGGTTACTGGAATAATGTGAACCGGGCATAAGGCAAAAAAGTGTAAAAAAAAATTTTGTACCAATTTCTCAATGTCTGGTTTAAGTGCCAACTAACAGGCGGCTGGCACTCAAAGTTTGAGAAACGCGCACACACAATTTAACAAACAATGACAATGACGTTCATGAGTCGTTCAAAAAGAGTCATCCAAAGAGTCAGAAATTTGGTTAATAACATATTCAATAAAAGTAGTAGCTTTTAAAAAATTCAGTTTTTTTCCTTTATTTCTTACCCCCGATTCGAAATCGGTGACCCCAATGCCCTTTATTTCGAGCCAGCCAGATCGAACCACTATTTCCCATGAAAACGAGGTCGCCACTCTGGGATGGGCGACCCCAATTTTTTGCCAGATTCTGAGTCGGCGACCCTCCATTGCCCTTAAGGTTCGAGCCAGTCAGATCGGACAACTATATCCCATCAAAACGGGGTTGCCAATCTGGGATGGGCTTTTTTGATGTGTTTGACTCTTTTCGAACGATATGGTACGATTCGATTTTGACTCTTTTGACTCTTCTTGAACGATTGGATTTTGTGTCGTTTATTTTGAATGATATGAACGATTCGATTTTGTATTGTTCTTTCTGAACGACTCTTTTTGAATTATATGAACGATTCGATTTGGTATCCTTCTTCTATGATGTTAGACTGTATGTATTACAGCAGCTGGCAATTTGAATTTGCTCTCACCATAGCTGTAGTGGAAGTGGAAGCTATGGATCTTTGTTTGGTTTCATGTAAAGTTGAGCTTGATATGGTGCTACATAAGACGAATACTTTTGTTTTAGAATGTTGGGATTGTTTTCTGTATTTGGGAAACTTGAATGTGCGGGGCGACGTAAGTAAACGATTATTGATTTGCTTGCAGGCAGCATGGATGATTGTGTAAATATATACATACAGGACACAATGCGCGCATGCTAGCAACTGCACTTCCGAAAAGTAGATATGCTATCGAAACATCAACAAGGCATAGAAATGCTAGAGATGTTGACGCGCCCATGCCCCTGGAGGGATCAAGGCAATTATCAATGTTTACCACTTCAAAGGTCGAGTCGGATATTCTCGCTATTGGTATAAAGTAAAATTTCTTTGAAATTACGTATAATAACTGACTTTATTGTTCTAATTAAACTAAAACTACAAAAAATAAATAAGGAATTAGTCCTGATAGTATCCTTAAGGTTATCACCTGTGCTAATCGCATATTAGAATCCTCATGGATGATACGACATATTATTGCCACCATTATACTTCTTTAGTTGCCTCTATTGCACCATTGCATTCAAATCTTAACATTTCCACTATCCTTTGCTTACTATTTCTTGTGAGCATTCGAAATATCGATTGATACTGGGTGTTTTTCAGATGGCTCGGTAAATTCAAATTTCCTATACTGAAATTTCCAATATTGTAAGAGTCCGGCACAATAGGACACTTCGGCATATTTACGTAACCTTTGAGCGTTTCTGCCAAAATATTGCCAACAAAATGACGCGAACCCATATCAATAATGAGACAATAGTCAAAAGTTTGATTCAACACAGGTATCCTGCGATATTTCATGTAGTTGAGAAGATTAACTTCCAATCTTAGCATGAGTGGTTTAATTGGTCGCAGAACTATGGAGTATACGTCGATATGTTGTCTTTCACGGTTTAGTGTTGCATTGAAATCGAGTAATTCTTGATTTGTGTGGTACTCAATGCGATGTATGTGAACTTTGAATTTGTTCTGAAAATAAATAAATAAAAAAAATTGGTTAATAGCCAATACTTAAAGGAATTGAATACGTTTAGATACCTGTTTAGCGCGAACTAAAAGGAGGAGCGTTAAAAGAGAAATAATGATCCGTGTCATAGCTAATGATGTTATTTTCGAGACTGGTAGTCTAAAGTGATTTGTATTCATATTAAAACGTTTTCGCAACGCAATATTTTCCGGGACACTAACCTGGCCTAATAATTGCATGTAAATTGGACAGTGCTTTGATATCTGCGTATTATTATCCGACAGAGAAATTCCAATAATTGCAAACACACAATACCTTTTTTTTCGTCAATACTATTTTTGAAAGAATAATTAAATGCTTAAAATATAATGAAGTCCAAATTCTCCCTGGTTTAGTGTATATTTTGTAGCGATAACATCTGCTTACATTTTCATAACGGCTACCTGATCTGCTACAATTTTTTCCTTTATATAGGTGTAGGCATAAGTATTTTGACAAAACTGATAGCAATGTTTTAGTCTTTTGCGCATTGGTGTAGTTTTTATTTTTCTAGTTCTAGATGGAGTGTGGGCAAGCCAGGGAAGATGCAGATACCCTCATAATCACGACAGCTCTCTCCTTGGCCCCAACAAACGAATCCGTCACAGTGGTGGGGACAGACATTGATCTTTTGGTCATGACGGAGAATCCCGGGCCCGCACCAGTATGTAAAGACGGTGGCTGGCATCAGGGTCGCATTAAGCTTATGCTTTTTGCGGACGATAGATCTATAGATCTATTTAAGATCTCCATCCTCAAGGCGGGTGAACCATGGCCCGGTGCCAAGCAAGCGGTGGTCTCGAGGGATGAAATCCCGGTTAGACCTAGAGCCCGTGTGTGGTTGCCGGCGAGATCGGGTGGGAAAGAGGATATTCTCTTCACCATCAGATCGTCGAACCCTCAACTGCCTACCCACGATTGGAGAATTGCGAAGTTGGAGGAGCCTAAGGGAAAATCCCAATGTGCGGTTATCGTCATTAACAAGGAATCCCTAGGACCTCTGAGCGAGTTGAATTCAGAGCTGTTGTTCGGCTTCTCTACCATCAGACTACGTGTCTATAAAAGAGATGAAAGAGAATGGCGGAAAGTCTCCCAGAAGTGCAATCCGACGGAGGATGACAGAGAGAGCTTAGTGGTTATCCAACCACATGTTGCTCCTACGGATATAGAGGAGGTGCACGACAGTATGTCGCTATCGTCCGATCAAACCATTATTGATGATGTCACGACTCCGTCATTATTAGGTGACTTGTCGGATTCGATTTTGGGGGACTCAGATTTTGACGAAGATATCGACGCGACCGTAGTCGAGGCGAAAACCCCTCCTCAGTAATGTTGAATCTTCTCCAAATCAATTTACATCACTCTAAAGCGGCTTCAGCCGCTCTCTTACTCCGCTTGTCCAGTAGAGCGGAGGACATAGTCATAATTCAGGAACCATGGATCGTGGATAATCGCGTTAGGGGTCTTAGGGCTCCTAACTATACCGTTTTTTATATCAAGGATCAGGGCAAACCGAGATCTTGTATAATGGTTAAAAACACGAATAACGCCTTCCTTGTTAATGCCTATAGCGACAACGACACGGTCGTCGTTAGTTTGGAAGGTGCGGGTAAGCCGTACTGGATAGCCTCAGCTTACTTGCCCTATGATCAAGTTGGGATTTTCCCGACCGAATGCTTACGGGGTGCAATCGCAATGGCTAAAATGGAAGGTACATGTCTAATCCTTGGATGCGATGCAAATGCCCACCATATTGTGTGGGGGAGTTCCGACACGAATACTCGTGAGGAAGCACTCTTCGAGTATTTTATCGGCACACACCTATTACTTTGTAACGTGGGGCGCGAACCGACCTTTATCACAAAAAACAGACAGGAGGTTCTTGACATATCTCTGGTCTCAGAAGACTTTATACATCTGGTGAGAAACTGGAGAGTGTCGTCGGAACACTCCTTCTCTGACCATCGCTATATCGAGTTTAGCATTGAGAGTCTCCCTGTGGCAAAACCTGTCTTTATGAACAGACGAAGGACAAACTGGGATAAACACCGTAAAATCCTTGAACAAAGTCTTCCATCACTTCCTGATCAGCCTTGTAATAAGCAAGAGCTGGATAATATGGTGCTTATCTTTACGGATGCGTTTTCCCATGCCACACTCAAGTCGTGTCCGGTCAGTAGACCGAACGGAAATAAAAAACCGGTGTGGTGGCATAGGGACCTTACTACACTCAAAACGGCTTGTAGGAAGCAATTTAACAGAGCAAAATCATCAAGAGAGGAGACGGAATGGGCCTCTTACAAGGAGCTTCTTGGTGTTTACAAAAAACAGATACGAAAAGCTAAACGTAGCTCATGGAAATCTTTCTGTGAGCAAATAGAGGGATCTAGCGAAGCCTCCAGACTTCGGAAAACCCTTTCGACTAATCCTTCTATGCCCAGTTATTCGCGGAAGCAGGACGGGTCCTGGACAGCCTCCAGTGAAGAGACTTTGGAGATTCTTTTAGACACTCATTTCCCCGATAGTTCTCCGAAAGCGACTCATAGTCAGCACGTACAGGAGTGGATGGGGAACACTGGCGTCTCAGGAGCTATCATCTCTACGGAGAAGGTTCTATGGGCTATCTCAAGCTTTGAACCCTTTAAGTCAGCCGGACCGGATGGCATTATACCTGCAGACTTGCAACAGACGGTAGATATTGTTGCCCCGTGGGTTGAGAAAATCTTTAAGGCATGCTTGGACCTTGTTTACATTCCACGAATATGGCTTGACGTCAACGTGATATTTATTCCCAAGGCAGGGAAGAGCTCTCATGTGGGACCCAAAGACCTACGACCCATTAGTCTTTCATCAACACTCTTGAAATTGCTCGAGAGGCTCATTGATATCTACCTACGGAGCACGATACCAGAAAGTCTGCTCGCGGCATCACAACATGCCTACACCAAGGGCAGATCTGTAGATACAGCTCTACATTCCATTGTGAGTTATATAGAGAAATCGCTCAGCTACGGCGAATTTACTCTAGTTACCTTTTTGGATATAGAAGGTGCCTTTAACTATGTCAAGCCAGAGGCGCTCATCGGCGCTCTCATAGGCCTTGAGGTTGAGAGTTCCTTGGTCCAACTCATTAACCTGATGTTAACATCCAGAGTGATCACATCAAAACTGGGGACTTCGTCAGTCTGCCGTAGTGTTTGCAGGGGTACTCCTCAAGGCGGTGTGCTTTCACCGCTTCTTTGGAACGTTACGGTCAACAGACTGTTCTTAGACCTGGAGGAATTGGGTTGTAAGGTGACCGCATATGCCGATGATATCTCCATTGCTGTCTCTGGTAAGTTCCCAGGAACTCTTAGCGAAGTAACGCAGCATGCGCTATCTCTGTTGATTAATTGGACTAATAGATGTGGCCTGGGTGTTAACCCCAGTAAGACCAACTTAGTCCTTTTCACCAGGAAACGCAGCATTCCACCAGTGATGCCTCCTGTTCTGGAGGGGGTGAGACTTGCTTTCGCGGAGAGTGCTAACTTCCTTGGCCTCATTTTGGATAGTAAGCTAAATTGGAGACTGAATATCCAGAAGCGCACGGACAAGGCTACTACTGCTCTTTATTGCTGTAGGCGGGCTATAGGCAAAACATGGGGTTTGAAACCCAAAGTTCTGTACTGGCTCTATGTGGCAGTGCTTCGCCCCATACTGCTGTATGGAGTCGTAGTCTGGTGGAATGCCCTTCAAAAGGCAGCTAACTTTCAATTATTAGCCAAGGTGCAGAGAACAGCTTGTCTGGCGATCAGTGGTGCTCTACGATCAACCCCATCTGCTGCTTTGGATATGATGCTCAACCTGTCGCCGTTGGATATTCAGGCGAAGCTCATGGCGGCGAACTCAGCCATTAGAATTAGAGAGACCTACCAGTGGATAACCTTGGGAACCGGTCACTCAACGATCTTGAACGACGCAGAGATTCCTGAGTCGATTGATTACATCTCACCAAAGCGATGGTTCATGAAGAATCACATAAACCTGATTCCATCGCGGAGTCTGTGGGAAAGTGGTGGTCCATCTATACCGCACTCGCTGGAAATTTACACGGACGGGTCGAAAACTGCCGAAGGTGTGGGTGCTGGGGTATTCTCTGAGGAGCTGAACCTTCACCTATCCTTCCGGCTACCGGAATACTGCAGTGCTTTCCAGGCGGAAATTTTTGCGATTAAGGAAGCGGTGACTTGGCTGAGTCTTCACGCGATCTCCACGACGAAAATCACCATCTTTACGGATTGTCAAGCCGCAATAAAATCCCTCGATTCAGGGTTCTGCACTTCGAAAAGCCTATCGGAGTGCAGGGGGAGGCTAGCGGAGATGGGTGATTTCTTCGATATTATCCTGTGCTGGATACCTGGCCATCATGGCTTTTCTGGTAATTGCAGGGCTGATGAGCTCGCCTTGGAGGGGTGCCACCGACGTGGCTCTGCAGCTTAGCAGCGATATCGCTACACCGATTGCCCTGGTAAAATCCAGAATGAAATCAGCTGCGATCAGGGAATCCCACCTTAGGTGGACTGATGGCGCTTCCTGCTATAATGCCAAGCTAATCTGGCCGAGGCAGAATATCAACCGCACTACTAAACTACTGTCGCTGACTAAATACCAGATCAGCCTGGTGGTCGGCTCCGTTACTGGACACTGCCTTATCGGCGAACATGCCAGGAGGCTACGGCTTCCTTTCTTTGATTACTGCAGAAGCTGTGGGGACGAGGAGGAAGAGGAAAGTATTACTCATCTGCTCTGCGAGTGCCCTGCTTTTGCGCAATTGAGAAGGTCAACTATTGGTAAATATTTTTACAACCATCTTGGGGAGCTGGCGGAGGTGGAGGTGGGACAACTCCTTCGTTTCGTCAGCGGCTCCGGGTGGTTCTAATACATTGCTGTTTGGTTCTCCTAGGGTATCACAATGGACCTATGTTTTCTGGTCTAAGTGTGCTGTTTTCAGCAACCCTGTTACCTAACCTACCTAACCTTGGTCATTCTGATTGGTCATTGTGCGCAAAGCATACAAAACGTTTTATTCCATAAAGCATCAAAAGGGAATGTGCTGCATACCCTATACGCTCCTCATCTCGCAATTGAGAAAATAATATCTCAAATACATACGACTCCACCAGTGCGCTGTTCAATCAGGGGAAGAGGAAATTTCTCAACGTCCTCCGAAGAAATCCACATTTGTCAACCGTCATAAAAGTTTTTTAAGATCCCCAGGAAGCTCATTCAAGTATAGCTTCGACAGAAGAGGCCTTCTTGAAGGCGCTGTACGGCCAAAAAGACGCCATCTCATTGAATCGGCTGAGAAAAGCTATGTGCCGTCCTCCTTCAAGGCGCGATTCAGCATAGCCTCACTTCCATCAACTGAGGATGCAGCTCACCAGCATTAAATGAGGGTATACCGCCAAGTGCAGAAGTAGTTTTGCTTTGAAAAAAGGCCCGAAGAATGGGGGTGGAAAATTACCAAAAGTGGACTCACGTCTGTAACAATCACGAGGAATGCCGCACCAGATGCTCTACTGCACATCATTTCTTGTAAACGCAAGAAGGCATGTGCAGGACACTGTCACTGCAAAAAGGCAAATCTTCATTGCTCCCGCTTTGTGCCATAGCTGTGAGGGCAAATGTGAGAATGTGGATCTCTTTGCAGCCATGGCTGACGACGAGGACCTCGAACAGATGTTGGAAGAGTCAGTAGACGAATTTCATCCACCGTAGCCGAGACCACCATTCCCACAAACCGGCCCTAAGGCTGTAAGTCTGAAGTGTATTTTTTATCCCACTTCTTGTAATATGTACATGTAAATACACCTTCAATCTGAGAATATGAAGACTATGTAAAGAACGGGAATCAGCTATAATTTTTGGTACCCGTTCACATACTGAGACATATTACACACACCACAAAAATGTTCCCCGGCTGTCAAATAATTTGTTGTGATTTTCAATCATACCGCAACCCAGGGAGCACCAGCTGATAGGAGAAAAAAAGCTTACACAAATTGCAACTTTCAAGTTGAGAAAAATCGACGTTTTTCGACTGTCGATTACGGCTACACCAATGAACAAAATTTAATGTTTAGTAGCTCAATCGACGCAGAATTTTATGTTCATAGACCTACCATTGAACTTTTTCTAGGTACAATTTAAGGTTTTCAAGTTATAATCGAAAAACCGCAAAAAGTACCGAAATTTCGAGGTTTTTTGAGATTTTGAACATGTTCCGCAAAAAAAATTTCGGTGGGAAGCTCCGGATTCGTGTTCAGCACCCCAAAAAAAAAAATTGAAAATTGAAGAAAGAAAAAATTCTCCACCAGAATTTGTTTCCCCGAATCACGCAATGGCTGGACTATTGGTATAAAGTAAGATTTCTTTGAAATGAAGTATAATTACTGACTTTATTGATCAAATTAAACTAAAAATATAAAAAAACTAAGGAAAGAACTAAATTAAAGAATTAGTCCTGATAGTATCCTTAGGGTTTTTACCAGTACTATTCGCATATTAGAATCCTCATGGATGATACGACATATTGTTGCCACCATTATACTTCTTTAGTTGCCTCTATTGCACCATTGCATTCAAATTTCAGCATTTCCACTATCCTTTGCTCACTATTTTTTTTGAGCATTCGAAATATCGATTGATACTGGGTGTTTTTCAGATTGCTCGGTAAATTCAAATTATCTATACTGAAATTTCCAATATTGTAGGAGCCCGGCGCAATAGGACACGACGGCATATTTCCATAACATTTGAGCGTTTCTGCCAAAATATTGCCAATAAAATTACTCGAACCCACATCAATAATGCTACAATAGTCAAAAGTTTGATTCACCACAGGCATTCTACGATATTTCATGTAGTTGAGAAGATTTACTTCCAATCTTAGCATGAGTGCCTTAATTGGTTGAAGAATTGTGAGGTATACGTCGATACGTCCTTCACGGTTTAGTGTTGCATTGAAATCGAGTAATTCTTGGTTTGTGTGGTACTCAATGCGATGTACGTGTACTTTGAATGCTTTCTGATAATAAATAAATAAAAAAAAATTAGTTAATAGCGAATACTGAAAGAAATTGAACACGTTTAGATACCTGTTTAGCGCGAACTAAAAGGAGGAGCGTTAAAAGAGAAATAATGATCCGTGTCATAGCTAATGATGTTATTTTCGAGACTGATAGTCCAATGTGATTTGTATTCATATTAAAACGTTTTCGCAACGCTATATTTTCCGGGACACTAAGAATAAATTGCTAATAATTGCATGTAAATTGGACAGTGCTTTGATATCTGCCTATAATGATCAGATAGAGAAATTAGAATAATTGCAAACATACAATACATTTTTGTTCATCGATACTATTTTTGAAAGCTTTATTAAATGCTTAAAATGTAATGAAGTTCGAATTCGCCCTGGATTAGTGTCTATTTTGTACCGATAACATCTGCTTACATTTTCGTAACGCCCACTTGATCTGCTACAATTTTTTCCTTTATATAGTTGTAGGCATAAGTATTTTGACAAAACTGATAGCCATATTTTAGTGTAGTCATCAGGTAGTTTGGACATTTTTGTAGTTTTATTTTTTTTAAAGTGCAACTTTTATAGCATCATCAACATCACCGCTGCAAAACAAGTTGTACTACGCTAAGTGCTATCTAGAGCAGGGGTCGGCAAACACCCGCCCGCGGGCCAAATTTGGCCCGTATGTTGTTTTCGTCCGGCCCACGAGGTAATATTGTTTTGACATGGAAATACTAAATTTATGCAAATAGTTTCAAAACGATTTCCTTGTCACAACGAAATTCGTTTGAGTGGAATTTAAATCAATTTATTTGCTACGTTAGCGACTTTATTGGAATAATCAATCAATCAATTGGCAATCCCTGCCCAGAGCCTAGGTAAATCATATTGCAGAAACAGGACAAAGAGGCTGTGGTGGGATACATGGACTGAAAACCAAGATCTTAAACGCTATATATGTACATAAGGACGCCTGGTCCAGCGTATATTAAGTCGATACCCATGCCATTGAGACCTGCATCAGGAAGATTTAAGGAGGCATATTGACGTTAACATCGGTATCTGTGAAGATAATAATGTAGGCATTTGCGTGCATATAGGAGCTTATCACAAGATCTTATTGTTGCTTGTGGAAGAGTGCTTCGAGGTACTTGAATGTGTGGTGTACTCAAACCAGGTCACTTTATCTGCCTGTTTTCCTACATTCAAAAGGCTCTAGCTGCTAGAAATTAATGAATTACTATAAAATGATGTTAACACGATTTGATCATAATAAAATAGAGAATTTATTTATATAACTGCGGATGCAACGCTGCGAAAACAATTCCATATTTCAAAATCCATTTGATTGCAATCGGAATTCGAAGGGTAAGTATTGGTTTTTTTTTTGTTAATTTTTAACGAAGTGAAGCGCCCGGAAATACCAATCTTGACAAAAATGTTGACGAACCGGACGAAAGTTTTACCGCCAGGCATCCAGTTCTGTCAGCAGCAGTGAAACTTTCGTCTGGCTCATCAATATCGTGGTCAAGACGCACCAATCCACTAAAATATTAACACAAAAAAAACCTATACTTTCGAGGGTAAGGTGAAAAGTTCACGGCCTGACAATGAAAGACTGCGATTTTCAAATAAAAAACGATTTTAGTTTTCTACATAATCTCCGTATTTGCTTTTGATCGGCGTTCAGCAGATGCGGCATCCATCTTGCGCAGAGCTTTCGCATCTCTGTGCAAGATATTTCGCACTCTTTCTTCCGATAGCTTCACAGCCTCAGCAATATCACTCACTTTCATTCGCCTATCGTCCAACACGATATCATGCACTTTTTCGATGGTTTCCTGTGTGGTTGGCATGGATTTTGGTCGTCTTTCACGTGGGTCGTCTTCGAGGGACGTGCGATCACGTTTAAATTCAGCTGCTCATTTTTTAACGGTTTATATCGAAGGAGCAGAGTCCCCGTAAACTTCTGTTAACTTCGGATGAATTTCCTTAGGGGTTAATCCATCTAAAACGAAGAATTTTATGACCGCACGATATTCAAGTTTTTCCATTTTACGAAAAACACGAAAGACGTCTACTGCAAAAATTCGTCTAAACAAACTACTTGAGAGAACAAGTTGAAATTTGGCATACGAGCTAACAATACGTGCACCAGGCAGGAAACAATAATTTTCGCTGATTGTAACGGTATTTATGTGCTTACATTAGCAAAATTCCTGGCAAATGAATGAAAAATGCGAAATTTCCCGTTTCGCACTTTTATAACTACACTTGTGCCTCGCACTTTTGAGAAGTTTATTTGGGTTGGTAGTTCACGGCACCTTGCACTTTTTTTCACTTCCACATATCACTGGCAAGCACTACTTTCAATTGCATTTAAAATCACGACACTAAACTCACTTTTACGCACGAAAATCGCTAATGATGTGCTAAACATCAAGTAAGGGCATTTGATTGATTTTCTATTAAAAATTTAACTTTTTAGTTACTCTGTGTATAAGTTGCGGTACTCTTCCATGCATTTTGAGCGGTTATTACTGGTTTTTCTCCATCATTTTGACTGTTTTACATTCGCTGATGACTTTTTTTCTTAGCCTTGACCACCAAAGGTGGAAGTGTCAACTTTTAGAGCAGCTTCTCCTCTTTAAAATGGTACCCGAACCTTTGGTGACCAAACCTGAAAAAGTTTGCGGTTGTGATTTCACTGCAGCACTTTTCCGTTCATTTGCAAGGTTTTTGCTGGATGTTTTTCTCCGCCATTGTTACTGTTTTACATTCGCTAATGATTTTATTGCTCAGCCTTGGCCACCAAAGGAGGAACTGTCATTTTTTAGAGCACCTTCTCCTCTCTAAAGTGGTACCCGAATCTTTTCCCCCTTTACGCGAACTACGAAGGTCGGCTTTTCATGCGAAATCTCATAAAAAAAAATGCCAAAAGTTACGTTCGTACGAAAAATTTTCGCTTTCTCAGTTCTATCATATTTCATGCAAAGAATAAAGTCTCCACATCATTATAAGCAATTTTCACGCGAAAACAATTACTTTGCACTTTATTTCGCTTCGAAATCGGTCTTTTGGGTAGGAACTAAAGTTTGAGTGTCGTGTGTCGAGCGCTGCGGATATGTGCTGTGTTGAAGTTTTCACTGTCACTTTTTCGTTGGAGATATACTTTCTCATGAAAAGATTAGTACCTGCCCTTATGGAGCAGCTCTTGATTGTATTCTTCTCACCATCAAACGGTTAAATTACAAATTCAAATCAACTCAACCGTATAGCTAACAAATTTTCCGATTCGCTTATTCTACCTTTTCCTATTGAAATACGAACATACATTTCAAATGTAATTTCTTTCCACCATTAATTTTTAAATAATCTCCAAACACACTTTATTTATTTATTTTCTATCCCAAGGACATTTTCCATTTCATCAATTGATGTTTTCGTTAGAATAAATATTTAGACAAGTTTTTATGCAGATTCTGAAATACTCCTACATACACGAGTATTTATTTTCGCATTTGCAGAAAAAAAGGCCATGACTTGGCAATAATTTTATCGTTTTTTATTAGATCAGACATTCACCCAAAGGACATCATTTAAATTGGCATCCGAGAGACGGCAGGGAGAGGGTGGCAACTAAATAAGCATTAAAAGCAAATAATGATGGCCACCCTCAAGGGAAATTCTCCACAGACCATTTCCAATTTGCTACAACTTGCTCTTCCGATACAAGAGCATACCATACGAGTACTTGGTACTCGTAGAATATAATAAAATTCCGATTTGGTCGATAGATGACGGGAATTTTCCATCTTTTTAACGACCCGATAACAAGCACGAAGCAGAATAGGACAAATCATGGTGGAAAATTCTCAAGATTTTACTGTGTATTGTATACCAAGAGACTTAAAAGTTTTCCCGATACGTTGTTATAAATTTATAAAATGGTGTATCGGTTGAATGTGGAAACTATTGGTATGGGATAGATGAATTGCATTATGTTAGGGTGTCTTTAAAGTAGCAGAGACACTTGTAGAATAGGCGCGGTCTTGTGCGAATCCTAACCGATACAGGTTAGAGAAATAACACACTCTACAACAACAACAACATTAACATATATGGGTTAATGCTCTGCCCTGGTGATTTTTCTAGGGTAGATTCTGAACTCAATGGAACATAAAGCTTGGCTACATCTAGCAGGCTTTTATCCACGTCGCAACATGCCTATTGGAAAGGTAAGTCGGTGGACACGGCTCTGCACTCTTTGGTCAGTCAGATTGAGAAATCCCTTGATCAAAAGGAATACACGATGGTTGTATTCCTGGACATCGAGGGTGCTTTCAGTAATATTGGACCTAGTGCGATAATTGAGGCACTCCTGGGCCTCCAGGTCGACGAGTCGCTTTGTAAACTCGTTAACATACTACTAACATCTCGGCGCTTACACACTACCCTTGGTACATCGTCGGTATGTAGGGATGTCTGTAGAGGAACCCCGCAAGGGGGAGTGCTGTCTCCCCTTCTTTGGAATGTAGCGATCAACAGACTGCTTCTAAAACTGGAAGAGGTCGGGTGCAAAGTTATTGCGTATGCGGATGACGTTGCCATCGCAGTCACAGGTAAGTTTCCTGGTGTCCTCTGCGGGCTATTGCAAAACGCCCTTTCTTTTCTAACTGAGTGGGCAAACCTCTGCGGCGTCGGAATTAACCCGCTAAAGACGGAGCTTGTGCTCTTTACCAGAAGACGCGTGATTCCCCCTATTGAACCTCCCTCACTGGAGGGCATTCAACTGGTTTTCACCGACAAAGCTATGTTCCTCGGTCTCATCTTTGACAGGAAACTTGGGTGGAAACCCAACATTGAAGAACGGGTCAAGAAAGCTACTGTTGCCCTCTACTCGTGCAGGAAGGCCATAGGTAAGAACTGGGGCCTGCAGCCTAAAGCTGTATATTGGTTATACACAGCTGTAGTACGTCCTATACTACTGTACGGAATAAGTGTATGGTGGACGGCACTTCGAGTAACGGCCTATTGCAACCTACTAAGTAAGGTACAAAGGCTAGCGGCGCTGGCTATAACAGGGGCTTTCAGAACAACTCCGTCAGCCGGGCTAGACATGGTGCTCGGCTTGCTCCCCCTGGACATTTGTGGCGAACAGTTGGCGGCTAACGCGGCTCTACGCCTTCGCGAAACTGGCCAGTGGCGCACGTTGAGTGGTGGGCACTCGACTGTACTGGGCAACTTTGATCTCCCTGTGGAAACGGACTATACCTGCGCGAAATACATTTTCGGTCGGAACCACACCAGCTTGATTCCGTCAAGGGATCTATGGTGTGCTAACACGCTTATGACCACCGACTCCATTGTCATCTACACGGATGGCTCTAGGACCGACGGCGGAGTCGGGGCTGGCATCTATTCGGAAGGATTGGGAATTTACTTGTCCTTCCGTCTTCCTGACTTCTGCAGTGTCCTACAGGCGGAGGTTTCTGCAATCCTGGAAGCTCTGAACTGGCTGGGAAATCATGTTGTGACCACGAGGGACGTCACTATTTACACGGACAGTCAGGCTGCAATTCGATCACTTGAATCCGTCCTGACTACTTCGAAGACCATCGCGAAATGTCGTTTAACCCTCAGAGGATGGGTGGTTATTTCAACATAACGCTCTGTTGGATACCGAGCCATTGTGGCCTCGCAGGTAACTGCGTGGCGGATGAGCTGGCTCGGGTGGGGACAACCGGAGTTATTGACGGGGACCGCGCTAACATCAAAATGCCAGCCTTATCGTGCAAACTTGCTATCAAAGCCACTGCGGTTGACAGGGCGAACATGAGATGGTTAAACGGCGTTACGTGCCAAACAACGAGGTCGATTTGGCCGAAACTTGACCCTAGCCGCTCCGCCACACTGCTTTTATTGAACAGGAAACACATCGGCAGAGTTGTGGGGGTTATTACGGGGCACTGTCCTATTGGAGAGCTCGCCTGGAGGCTTCGCATTCCTCACAATGACTACTGCAGGAGCTGTGATGACGTGGATGAGGAGGAGAGCGTTCTCCATTTCCTATGTCACTGTCCGGCCCTGGCTGAGAGGCGGAGGAGGTTTCTGGGTTCCCGATTTTTCTGGGAACTGGAGGACCTTAAGGAAGCTAGTGTAATACAGCTCAATCGCTATATTGCCAGCACAGGCTGGTTTTAATGCCTAGGTTTTATTAAGGTGGATTTAGTGGTATCACAACGGACCCAGCGGTGGTCTATGTGTGCTGTGCGTTAGCATGGCAGCCCCTTTACCTAACCTAACCTACATCTAGCAGTTCTGTCTAGTAGCTCATTCCTCCCCCTCTGTTTTCGTCTCTTTCTACCAATTGGTAATTGGGGGCTACCGGTAGCGCAGTGTGCTGAGGCATCAGTCTCATGTTTGACAACCGGCGTTTCGGGTTCGAGTCCAGTCCACGACGACGTTCGTGGCCATGGATGTGCAGGAGGTGCATGCTGGCAACTGCATTCTCCGAAACCAGTTTATGCCACCGAAACGTTAACTGGGCCACATGGAACTGTTGACGCGCTAGGCCCTACAAGGGGGTTGTCGCCGTTACAAAGGGTCACTGGCCTGTGGGAGAGCACGAAGTGCCTCCCCGCCATAGTCGGCGCCTATGAAATTAACGACAAGCACAAATCACACACTATTATAAGATACTTGAAAATTAAGAAATTTTAATTTAGTTCGCTCCGCTGAATTTTTGGCTGCGATGCCACCAAGTGCTATGTTCCGTAAACGTAGAAGAAGTATACAAAACAAATACTCGTAAATATCATTATTTCCTCTAAGCTGCTATAATTCTGTCAACGATAGGTCATTATCATTATTAATGCTACATTATACTCAGGAAAGCTGTCATGAACAACACAAAAGCGGATTGGGGCGTGGGATTTCGTGACCGGAATATTCTTAACAATTACAACTTCCTTCCATTTATCCTGAAAGTGTGATTTGCTTACTTGCAAACAAGTATCTTGTACTGTGCGTCCCCTACATTTGTTTAGCATGTTTTTTTTTATTCATAAGTCGTCGCAGGAGTAATTAAGTGATAGTCTTTTAATTGAAGGAGAATCAGAAACAAACAAAATGAAGTTTACAATCTGATTCTTTGACGATTAATTCGAATATGATGAACACTTGAACACTTTTCAAAATTCCGTTTAGAATAAAAGATTATTGGCAAATATCCGTACCCAATTCAGTGAATGAACGCTAAGGGGGGGGGGGGGGAGAGCGGGTCTAGATGTGATCTGTACTTACAGGAAATCTAGTGGTCTTTAATTTCGCTTCAGTTAGTTTGTTGCCACACTGAACGGTTTTCGAAATAAATGCCCCCCCCCCTCTTAAAGTTGGCCTATTACAACACAACGCTTTCTCCAGCAAATTATAGCATTTCTACACATTCTCGCCGAATTATGTGTGCAGCTTCAGCCGTTCGTAAGATATTCTATGAACAGACGGACAGACAGGTATTTGAACGATTTTGTAAGATTTAAGACACAAAACCCTAAAAAAATTAACTGTGTGAATAGTTATTGTAAGGATCACCAATCACCAATCTTCACCCTTCCGAAGTTGGTTCATTAAATAACTGCAATTCGCACTACGAAAAACAACATGTAAGTAGTACACGCATATCTATGCGTGAGGCCGGTAGGTGTATTTTTTGTGTGGATAGTGTCAAAATGCATAACTTTAAGTCAATGTACTATTATTAAATATCATGTCATTGTAATGAAACTTAGAGATATTATTGCCTATGATGTTGGTTATCATCAACCATCAATATTTTTGACCTAGGGTGTGCTTGAGGGGTGCAGGGGTGTGCTAACTGCAACTATAGAAATGTACTATTATAACCCTTTTTGGATGAGATTTTGAAATTCTATTATTTTCGGTTTTCTATGCTAGTGAAATGCCGCTTTTCTGTAAATTTTCATATGTCTAGCTATAACGGTCTCGAAATGCAAGGGGGGGGGGCAAACTCGGATCACATATTTTCCCCTCTCCCTCTTTTCCCCTTTCTTCAAATTTGAAAAAAATTCCAGAAATGGAATGTACTCAACGGTACCTTTCTTACGATACCCCACTTGCCTATACCAAACGAAAAAAAATTTCGACCTTCATTTCCTCTCTATGGCGACCCCCCCTTAAAGTTGACCTATTACGACGCATCGCTTTCTCCAGAGAATTATAGTATTTCTACATATTTCCACCAAATTTCATGCATGTAGCTTCAGCGGTTCGTGAGATATTTCATGGACAGACGGACAGACAGACGGACAGACGGACGCATGACCGATTTCATAAGGGTTTTGTTTTTATACAAAACCCTAAAACCAGAAATTAATAATCATCTTTCCACACTTCGTAGGTCTGGGGAATTTTAGTACGCCAAAACTTCAAAAGAAAGAGGTGATAACGAAATGATATTGGCCGAGAAAAATAAAAGAATTTTCCACAAGAGAGTAGTACGATGGGAATGTGAGTTTGATATCTCATGGTGCGGCTATTTTGACTGGGCTGGTGTTGCGGAGTATACTCCGTCCTCTATAGAGGGCGTGCGTCTCTCTGTTTACTTTTTACTAGTTCGTTTGGGGTGGAATTACGTTAGTGAATTTAGTGTACATTGTATGCTGATGTCGTCTCCTTATATCCCTCTTAATGGTCAAAACAAACCACATAACTTTAGTGTAGCCGACATTTCTATCTAGAAAGTCTTATTGATTAGGGTATTTATTATAAAAGCTGTCCTATTTCATCTATTCATATATATGTAGATAGATTCGTTAGAATTTCGTCTCTCAAAAAAAAAAGCATTCACCAATAAATCCGACAAATTGAATATTACTCTTCTTCCACTCAGACATTATTCCAAAACACGAAACAGCAATCAGACTCAACTCAAAAAGCTTTACAATGGTTCGGAACTGATTAAATCTGACCCTATCTACTGGTTGTCGTAAGATATTCATCTTCAAGGATTTTTCTACTTTTCAAATAGCACCCTTGTTCGCGAAATACATTTTCAACGATTTTCCTATATCACTGGCAAATGAATAAATTCTACACAGACATGAGCCTGCTGAAAGCCCCGAGCGCAGAAGGACATTTCTGTAGCGACAAGGTTCATCGATGGTGGTTGGATTCGCCAACCATTACAACAGCCAGTTATGAATTACCCGATTTTCAATTCTATTCAAGCTGTCCCTCTTCTTCACGAGGATGTCGTCGTTGCAACCGTGTCGCTCCTATAAAAAGTTTCGGGAGTCGGGTAAAACGGAGTGCTGTAGAAGTTTTGATAGACAAGAACCGCATTGAACATTTTTCTTTTTATTAATATTCGATGTGAGAGTATCCTTGGAGTTATGCCGAAAGACGAAGACGAAGATGGCAGCTAAATGGCCGTATGGACTTCTCAATACGTTTCGGGATGAATGCTTTTGGTGGATTTGTGGTTCTTTGGTGATAATGCCAGCGGCGGTGATTATGAATACCAGGGATCATGAAATTCAAATTGCGATTCGTGCGACAGAGTTAATATTTCGCGAAAAGTTTAGAGAGAATTGTAATAAACTGATATTATGGATGGTGTAAGGATATTGAGATTAGATGAAGTGATAGATATGGCCCTGCGAACTTTTCCCCCAACGACATTTCGTCCCCCAAAAAATATAAAAAAGGCCCAATTGGAGAAGTGTAATAAGTCTCCAAGAGTAGATCCAGGTTGCCCAGAATAGCTGAGTGACCAGAACTCATTACACTTCCCCAAAGTACGTTTATGGCAGAAACCCACCAGCCTGACTCCATCGAGAAGCCTATGGGCTGACAATTTACCCTACTTGATTATCTACACGAACGGCTGATGACGGCGTTCGGGCAGGAATATATTCGGGGGACGGGGGATTAACTTGTGTTTTCGTCTTCCTGACTATTGTAGTGTTCTCCAGGCAGAGATTTCGGCTTTGATCTGGCTAAGCAGTCATGCCATGACTGCGAGAGACATTACTATCTATACAAACAGCCAGGATGCGATTCGCTCACTTGACTTTGTTCTTACGCCATCGAAAATTCAACCTTCACAGAGATCGGTAATTTTTCAATATTACCCTCTGATGGATACCGAGTCATAGTGGTTTTGTGGATAACTGCAAGGTGGATAAGCTTGCACATGAGGGGACAACTGGTGCTGTCGATTGAGATCGCAAAGATTTTAAAATGCCAATTGCAATATGTAAATGGGCAGTTAAGTCTACTGCAGTGGACAGAGCTAACATTAGATGACTCAACGGCAGAACTTGCCACACGGTGGGGATGATTTGGCAGAAATTCGATTCCAGCTGCTCTGCCATATCACTGTCACTAAATAGAAAGTATATTGCGGGGGTCTATCACAGGTCACTGCCCCATCGCTGAGTTCGCATGGAGGCTCCGTCTTCCTCATGATGACTACTGCAGGAGTTGTGAGAATGTACATAGATGGTTGGTTGGTTCAAGTGGCTGTTAATCCGCTGCTGTGAGCGCTATTATTCGCCGTTTTGATACCACACGCTTTGTAGGAGGGTAAAAACTTGGTTATCAAAGTCTTCCATGGTGATCGGGGAAAGGTTCTCAGAACCTTACCGCGGAATTAAGAAGGTCTGTCCTTCGTATCATAGCCATTGCATTCTAAATGTGACGTAAGTACGCCGACAGCGTACTCCATCTATCGCGAGCTCGTTTCATGTAGAGTCTATGGGTGTTCCTCTTTACAGCATTAAGGTCGATACACACACATCAGTCACGTCACGTCACAGTTCCGTCAGCACCGTCTGGTATCAGTCACAAAAAATATCGTTTCTTGAAAGTCAAGTGGCGCTGTCCACATTGAGCCGGCGCAGTCACGAATCAGAAGCGTCAGTCGCGCTTCCGTCACCGAACAGTCAAATTCACATTTCTTCCCAACGATATTTTTTGTGTTTGACAGACGTCAGTCTAGAAAGTGAACATGGGCGATGACGAAAAATTAATCGAGTTGGTTCGAAATTACCCCGTTCTGTACGATTTTTCGCATAATAAATATATGGATATAGCATATAAAAACAGGATATGGAAACAAATTGGAAATGAAATAAAAATAGATGGTGAATCTAGGTACACTCGAGAGCATACACAAAAAATGACTGACTACGGTCTGAATACCATGACGGCTATATGTGAATACAGCCGCTATTTTGACTGTGACTTGACGGTGACGGTTATGATTCGGAAGGTTGATTGAACTGTGACGTGACTGATGTGTCTGCATCGACCTTTAAGCGGTGCGTGGACTGCTATCGCATATTACTCGTGAAGAGCGGAGCCCTCTTTCGCCAGTTCGTCCGCTTTCTGTTTCGCCAGTATATTAATATGTCCCGGAGCGGAACCCATAAAATGGAGATATTGTAGATCTTGGGCAATCCTTCCAACTTCATGCGGCTTCGTCTTACTTATGTGGATGAGATTGAAATTGATGATGGAGCCTAGATCGCGGCTTGGCTGTCGGTGAAAGTTGCCACGTTGCTTGTGATGACGGAGGTGATTGGCACGCCTCCCTTATCGTCCGTACCTTGGCTTGGAATACATTTGAGTGGTCGACGAGGTGAAAGGACTTTGATAGTCCGAGATCCCTGCACCGACCCCGCATGCTATTTTTGCGCATTGATTTTACATTCGTACTTCTTGATCACTCTGTCTCATACCGCTCTTGTTGGAAAGTCAGTTGTAAAGTGACGATCAAAGTTGTCTACGGTGATGATGTAGTCCGTTGGGAGCGGATCACATACTTACCTGGGTAGAGACTTCAGAATGCTGCAGTAGCCATACGATCATGAAGTCCAACTCATAGCCTCCCTACGTCTTACCGCGCTTCAAGCAGCATTTATTTCTATCTGTAGGTCAATGCACGCGGCCTTCTTGAATTCCAGCTAAGTTTGGAGTCAAGGATGACTGCAAGGCATTTGAATGTGGATAAGGAGTAGAACGTTTGACACCTTCAAAGTCACTGTCCAGTATTCGCCCGCAGGAAAATAAAATTTCTGGGCTGCTGGTTTTATTGTGAGTTGGTAGACCCCAAGGTTGTGAGCGTGACACAGCTCAATCAATACATTACCAGTACAGGTTAACTCGGGACCTAGGTTTTTAATGTGGTGAAACGATATTGGTGGTACCACAATGGACTCATAAGTAGTCTTAGTGTGATGTGGTGCATCATAGCAACTCCTTCACCAAACTGAACTAACCTTCAGAAGACTGCCCTTAGTAACTTTGCAAATTTTCAAAGCTATACGAATATTCTGATATTATTGACATTTTGGTCCTCTTGCATATGTGCGTAAGAAAAAAGGACTGACCTTCTCATGAAATGAAAACAAAAACCTAACCTGGCAGATATTGTTACCTCCTGATTCGAGGAGATAACACCAATGCACTTGAGTGCACAGTTAAAAGCATTTTGAGTTTTTCGGTGTGGAAAAAAAGACATTCTTGGCAATGAAGCGATAACTTGGACAGGACTGGGAAATTTTGAGTCCTTTGGTGTTGAAAGAAGGGCGTTCATGGCAATGAAGTGATGCCCAGGAGAGATGGGTATCATATAACTGGGGTTGTGGAGGCGAATACACTAGGCTTCTGTTGTAGGTATTTTGAGTCCTTTGGTGAGGAACTTGGAAATTCTCGGCAGGAAAGTGATATCTGGCCAAAATAGTTATCATATGACTGGAGTGGTTGATGCGAACGCACTGGACTACTGTTGATGGTACTCTGAGTCCTTGGGTCAGAAAATAATATTCTTGTCTTCTTCTGGTAGATTTGAGTCTTAATTACTTAGACCCCTCCAGGGGCATGCGCGTCAACATCTCTTGCACTAATATACCTTGTTGACGTTTCGATAGCATATATTTCTCGGATAGTGCAGTGGCTAGCATGTACTTCCAATCCGCGCTGTCTTTATATACTGACAAGCTCTGAGCGCTGTGTGAATTCTAGTAGTACCCACAGGCAGTTTTATTAACGCGCCGATGATTGAACTTCCGTCTCCGCCGGCCACACGGCTACGGAGCATGTCATTTATTTACTTATTATTATTTGCGTGGGACAGGCCAAAAATGCCTGCCGATGAACATCATCGCTCTTGACACCTTAAGGGGCATGGGCGAGTCAACTTCTCTTGTATTTCTTAGCCTTGTTGACGTTCCGATAGCATATCTACTTTTCGTACGTGCAGTTGCTAGTATGCACCTCCTATCCACGCCGTCTTTATACTGACAGATTCGGAGCGTAATGGGAGTTCTATTAATACCCACAAGCAGGTTCGTACCGAAGATCGAATCTCTAGATCATAGAGCGGTGCTCGAACGAACACGTCTACCGAGCGCATGACCGAAAATTGTTGGCAGAACGAAAAGGGTTTCAATGAGAAATCTCTTTTCTCCGTTAATAAGAGAACTTTTTAGAAAATACCTCTTTCCCTGTTTAAAGCTCCTACCTGGAATTCCTTCAAAGGTACTTTAAACAACAAAAAAACATCCTTCCGCCCGACAAACTGATGAAAATTACTTTGGTTTCAATAACATCAAAGCATCCCACAAAAATTACCCTAAATCTAATTAGCCTAATTGATACACTATACTAGACCAATGAGGCTCACAAAATTAATGAAGTATCTTTTGGAGTGCGAACCAAGCGTTGAGGCACAGGTTACAAAGCATCAATAGTGGTTGTGTGCAATTGAAAGCATTTTCAAGTGTTCAGACATTGAAAGTGGTCGATTCTGGTGAAATGCTAATTTAAATTATTGCTAAAGGGTTGCGAGGTAACCGTAACTGAAACTATCGTTTCACATGTTTTGAAAACCGTTTCAGTAGTTATTGAAGTAGCATTATCCCGGGAACGCTAACCGCAATTGCCAAGCTCTACTATTTTTGCGATGATTTTATCCAATTGTAAACAGTTCTAGCCACAGTATAAATTCCAATCCACTTTCCATTATTGAAATTAACTATATTAGCGCTTAGGGCTTCATTTAAATCCAACCGGGTTTTGTCATATCGTCAAATATAACCGATCCCTTGGAATATTCTTTTGTCGACGTCTATTGACATTTGCAAGCCTTATGGGATCGATAAATGTACGAAAATCCATTTGAGGAGGACAACAAAAAGGGTATCAGATCTGTGAGTTTGTCTGCTCGCTCTTCCTTGAGCTTGACGAGACGAGTGTCCTGGAATGTGTAATCGAATTTTATTGATACGGAGGTAGTTTGGGGATAGCAAGAAATTGATAATGGCATTGAATGAGATTAAGTTTATGAAATCATTTTTGGTTCCTTTTTTTTAAGGAAAAGTTAAAATTGTGTTTACCCGAGAGGCAATGTGATGAAGTTGGGGAACTGTATTCGACTTACCGCCAAGCTGTGTTTCGAAAAAACAAATTGAAAATTGTCTACTGAGATATAGATACTGGAGAAATTGGAAACTTACTGTTTGGCAAATAATTGGAGAATCCTCTCTATCTGATAAACACTCCAGATAGATTTCTGTCTAGGCTATTGAGGGTTGTAAAGGATAGATTTGGGTTTGTGTATAACAAAAAATGCCAACCTGTAGGTGCGTTTTTTACATGGATGTCTCATGGCTGGGGATCATATTAAAAATTCGTCCGTCACGTCAAATGTCACGATTTTCATACGTCTAGCAGAAGTGGAAACAAGCCAATTGCAAGTGTTTTCAAGTGCCATGAATGTGGTAGCTGAGTGGTGTATAGAAGGAGCGTTCTTTTACTAGTTGGGACGCTAAGCGACATAAATCGACGCCACCTTGCAAAATATGATAGAGAAATGCCGTTTGGTACGAATGTTGGTGGGGCCCATACTTTCAATTTAAGAGATGGAGCCACCTTGAACCCCGCGGCAGAGCGGCTGTGCGGGCAAAAAACCGCAAAATTTGAGCCCTTTTTTTAATATTCTCCTCGTAACTTCTAAACGGAGCCTCGTATCGAAAAACTTAATAGGTTGTAAATTAAAGAGCGTCAAATTCCACATTCAATGCATTGCTCAAAGTTGAGATTTGGTTTAGTAGTATAATCAAAATCGATGGTCGAAAAACGTCACTTTTTGAGGCTTTGGAGAAAAATCACACTATATCGCTTTTCAAGCTCACATCTCTCTGTAACGGATACTCCAAATGAAAAACCGTTCAAGCAAAAGTTGAAGATATTTTGATTTCCGGTTTAACGTGCCCAATACTTTTCAAATCGGTTCATTTTTAGTGTAGTTGTGAGTGAAAATGCTGGAATGCTTTCTTATCGATTCCAGCTTTAATAGCTCTATTTCGGTAAGTATAGTAGCTGAAGTTTTGTTTTAGTCTCAATTTACAGATAATTAAATCTTGTTCAAAAAGTCTTTGCTTGATAGCTTGGCTTGATAGATTAGGTCATAGTTACGCTTTTTAGGGTTTTGTAGAAAAAATAAAACCCTTATGAAATCAGTCAGATGTCAGCCTGTTCAAAGAATATATCGAAAAGAGCTGAAGCTACAGGTATGGAATTTGGTAGAAATATGAAGGATTACTACAATTTGTGTTATAAGGCTTTTCATTAGTGGCCAAATTGCAAGGAGAGACAGTTATTCGCCGCTTAAAGCACATATATGAAAATTTCCAGGATGGCGGCATATAGTTAGGATAGCGACGTTAAATATCCAGGATGTTGATATCCTTAGGAAAAAGTTTAATAATTGTATATTTCGATAATATGATTTGCTACTCTCTGCATATCCCGTAAGTGACCTTAAGAGAGAAGTAATAATGCCAATCCGTTAGCAACGGGTGCAGGTATCTTGTTATAGATACAATTTGCATGTACATAGTCATAATTAATCAACTAGTCAAGAATAAAAAACAATAAAAATTATTTTTGTCCGTTATTGCCACATTGTACACCGTCGAGTCAGTAAGCGGATAGATTTGAAACTGATTTGTTTTGTGTTTCGTGACGATGTGTTACAGTTATCAGAAGTGATAGCGCGTATGATAGATGCCGATTGTTATTTGGTGAGTTTGAGGTACACCTGAAAAGAACATCCCTTCAAGCCTTGAAATTCTGGCAGGCTGTGGAAACGCAGCAACATATTCCATCTCCTGGAGATTGGGGGTGGAAACTAGAAGTACAACGTTGGCTCCCATTACGGATAACAGCGCTGGGTGCTGCAAGGGCATGTGCCTCTCTTCATAATCTGAAAAAAATGTGAATATCTTTCGAACTAATGGTCGTATGGAAGTGCGGTTAGTTTCATTCTACTCAAAATGATCAAATACTTTAAGAGCTAAGTTAAAAGTGGCCTTTTATTTTTAACTTATTTAATACGTAAGCTTATTTACTTAATCACAAAATCTGGAAAAATGTGAATATCTTTTGATTTAATGATCGCATGGAATTGCGGTTGATTTCAGTCGACTCAGAATCACTAAATACATTAGGAATCAATCTAAAATGGGCAGAAAAGTTTTTCATTTTTAACTTATTTAATAAAGCAGCTTATCAAACTAATATCTTTTTTTATTTAAATGAGAATATCTTTTGAACTAATGATCGTATGGAATAGCGGTTGATTTCATTCAACTGAGAATGACCAAATACATTAGGAATCAACCTAAAAATGTAATGAAAGCCTTTTATTTTCAACTTTTTTAATAAAATAAATATTCAACAAAAAAAAAAAAATCTGGAAAAATGTGAATAAGTTTTGAACTAACTGTTGTATGGAATTGCCTTTAGTTTTATTCGACTCAAAATGATCAGCTACATTAGGAAACAGCCTAAAATTGGCATCAAAGCTTTTTATTTTCAACTTATTTAATAAAAAAGCTTCCTTAACAAATCCAAAAATGTGGAAAAACGTGAATATCTTTTGAACTAATAGTCGTATGGAACCACGGCTAATTTGATTCTACTCAGATTAACTAAATACATTAAGAACCAACCTAAAACTGGCATAAAAACCTTTTATTGTGAACTTACTTAACGAAAAAGCTCATTTAACTAATTAAACAATCTGGAAAAATGTAAATATCTTTTGAACTAATGGTCGCAAGGAAATGCGGTTGGTTTCATTCGACCCAAAATGACCAAATACATTAGGGACTATCCTAAAACTGGCACAAAAGCTTTTTGTTTCCAACGTATTTAATAAAAAGACTTATTTAATTAATTACAAAATCTGGAAAAAAGTGAATATCTTTTGAACTAATAGTCGTATGGAATAGCGGTTGATTTCATTTGACTCAGAATAACCAAATGCGTTAGAAACCAACCTAAAATGTCATATAAATTGCTTGAACTTTGAAATTATGGAAGAAATTTAATCATTTAATTAACTAATTATTTAATTAATTAAATTAGTCTGACAAAAAACTTAGCAAAACTTTTATAAACAAGGTTAAAGTATCTACGAATTAAGGCTAAACCAAAACCTTTAGCTGTTATATTTATCGAGATACAGTTATTAAGGCTCAAATCGCTAAAAAACCATTTTTGCATTTTCGCTCACAACTACACTAAAAACGAACCAATTTGAAAAGCATTGGGCACATTAAACCGAAAATCAAAATATCTTCAACTTTTACTTTTACGGTTTTTCATTTAGAGTATCCGTTACAGAGATATGTGAGCTTGAAAAGCGATATGTGTGATTTTTCTCCAAAGCCTCAAAAAGTGACGTTTTTCGACTATCGATTTTGATTATACTACTAAATCAAATTTCAACTTTGAGCAATGCATTGGATGTAGAATTTGACGCTCTTTAATTTACAACCTATTAAATTTTTTGATCCGAGGCACCGTTTACAAATTATTAGGACAATATTAAAAAAAGGGCTCGAATTTCGCGGTTTTTCGCCCGCACAGCCGCTCTGCCGCGGGGTCAAAGATGGCTCCATCTCTTAAAATGAATGTATAGGGACCACGAACAATCATACCAAATGGCATTCCTCTATCATATTTTGCAAGGTGAAATCGCTTAGCGTCCCAACTATACGTATCTATCGAGTGTGGTGTAGGTACCGAGTACGCGGCGCCCAGGAGTAATTGATGCGCCAAGTCCCACTAGTCCTTAAGGCAAAGTAGTAGAAGTAAGCAGAGATATGTCAAATGAGAAGATCAAGCCGGGCAATAGTGGGAACACCTAAACTCATCTCCGTGATGTGGTTCGTCTCAGCGCCTACTATGAACCCAATAAAATTAAGAACTGTAATTGGACTTGGTTAGTTGAAAGTATGGTTTTCAATTTTGTAGATAATTCGGGGGGTGCTTGAACACCCAAAACATCATCCTGGCTACGCGCCTGTTAACAACAATTTCGCTAAAGATGTTTCTCGGTCCGAGGGTACTGGTAGTAATTTTATTAAAATATATTTTTTTATTTTATGATTTAGCCCAAGATATAGAGAACGAATAAGGAGGGTTAGCGTGTAAATGATACGGTAGTTCTGATATGTTGTGTAGGTAGGTGGGGTAGTAAAAAATCCAAGTTTTTGGCTCAAACTTGGATTTTTTGCTTCCCCATCACACAACATATCAAAATTTCAGAGCTGCCGCACCTTTTGCCAGCTTAAAACTCCCTGCCCCTTGAGTTCATTTATAGTTTCCATATTCAAGATCTTGCGAGGGTGGTGTCAGTACAAAATTTCCGCACAATTGCTCACTCTTAAGAGACATAGACACTTGCCTTTACCAAATATGTACTATTAAATCAGAAAAGCCACAAATGTCATATCATTTATTTCAATAGGAACGTCTCGTCAAATGCGAGCAGAAAACCATGTAACCTCCTTGTTTTCCGACATCCTTGCAGTGAAAGATCCTGTTAGCTTATACGAGTACATTTAGTACGAGCGTAGAACACAATATTATTTGAACATTATGCCCTCAAGTTGTTTGACACGTTACGAATGCTTGGCTGCTTGGCATGAAGTGAAATAACTCCTTGTTGTCATTTCTAACGACAAAATAACCGAGTGAAACATCTAAAATGATTTCCCCAAGGATTTCAATCAATGTCACATACATGGCATATGGCGTCTTTGTTTACACTTCTGCGAGCACTGAAGGCGACAAAATTAATCTGAAGAAAGTGTGTTGAACTTTAAAAGGCGCTTTTGAAGAAATTTGACGGTACATGCTCGAAATCAATATCGTGATCTCAAATTTCTATCACTACGAGTTGTTTCAAGGATCATATCTCGCTTGATTCAAGTGTCAATACTAAACAGACACACATTATCCGATTATGACGCCATCAAACACAACATTATACGTTTTCATCACATACACACACGACGATTCGCTCTCCATAGTGTACATATTTCCGGAGTTGGTTCCTTTGACGACGATATCTAATTTCAAGGATCTTTTTTTCCTTTTCTAAACCATAAAAGGACAGAAACGTTCATTTAGCGCAAATACTCGCAGTCGTTATCCTGGCAATGATAGTTGCGCTCCGTGTGTACGAGAGAATCTCCAAGTGAACCATCATCATGAAAGGATTCATGTCGTTATTTGCTCAGATTGCTGCAAGCAAGCAATCTGATGTTTGTCCTGGAACCATAGCCAGTCAATAGCAGCGCACAGACACACACAAAATGAGCCAAATGGATAAAAAAGGCAAAATGAATAGGACAAGCCAAAGAAAAGCTACTTTGCCTGGCTTCGACGGTTTTTCTCGAGCGAAAATTCTTGGCAGAGTTTCTCCTTTTGGTGGGTGGTTGGAAATGTCAAGAGAAGGTTTAGGAGTGAATGATGTTGTAAGCACGTGTAAAGAGAAGATGATATCAATTTCATCGAACGGAGAAATAAAAAATTTCTTTTTATTTAATTTTTTAATTTTTTGTTGTGTAGTTCGAAGGCTTCCCGCAAAGGTCGACTCGCTCTCGACCTCTGCTTGACAGTGTCTCGTGACCTATACGATATTCTATTCTTCGCACAAGTCGACTCGCAATCGGTACGACAGCGACTCGCAATCGATCTCACTTCAGGAGCCCCCAAAATGGTACATACAACACAACATATACATCTTAGACACTGTGAGGATTATTGGTTTTCAGCTCGAAATGGGTGTGTGCTCGGTACTATCTTTGCGATGGTACTGATTGAATGTGGATGACTATAATGATGTTTATGTGATGAGTTTTGGTTCATGATGCCTGAATAATTGTGGATAGGTGGTGATAGGTTTAGTGATTGGGTGTGGATGTAGGATAGGTTAAGATTAACGCTTGTGTCTGTCCTGTTTCTCGCATGACAGTCTTTCTTTTTCCAGATAAAAAAGCGGTCCAGCAAACATTTTTCATATCCCGATTTGCCTTTCGAATGAGTCAAAACGATCAAGAAATTACGGAGATTATTACACTACACTTCATCATCTGTCCAATTCATAAAAAGGGAGATAAACTGCGGTGTGAAAATTACAGGGGCATCTCACTAGTTTGTACGTCCTATAAAATTTTGACGAAAATTCTGGAAAATAGAATAAAACCGTACGCAGAACGAGTCATTGGCGAATATTAAAGCGGTTTCAGACCTGGTCGCTCCACAACCGATCAGCTCTTCTCAGTCAAACTGATACTCCAGGGATGCTGGGAATACAACGTAAACGTATACCAAATCTTTGTCGACTTCAAGCAGGCATACGACAGTATCGATCGTGGAGTACTGTACAACATCATGCTGCAATTTGCTATACCAGCAAAATTAGTGCGACTGACAAAGATGACGATGACCAACTCCGTCTCACAAGTCAGGATCCAGAATAGACTTACTGATCTGTTTGAAACACGCACTGGTTTGAAACAGGGCGATGGACTGGCACCGACGCTCTTCAACCTAGCACTGGAATACGTTATTCGGGCCATGAATATGGACAACAGCAAGACGCTACTCATCAAGTCGACACAATTAGCAGCGTACGCCGACGACATCAACATCATGTCCCGAAGATTGGCTGACGCAGAAGAACTTCTGCATACGCTCGATACCGCTGCAAAGGAAGTTGGATTACGTATTAACGAGGGTAAAACTAAAATAATGATGCAATCGGTGACAAGGACACCTGCACAACCGAGCATCAATGTGGGGGACCTCAACATCGAGTTCGTGAACAACTTCATTTACCTGGGTTGCAACCTGTCAAGGGACGCCAACGAAACTGACGAAATCAAGCGACGGATACAGTTAGCTAATAAGACTTTTTTCTCGGTTCTCCCCATAATGAAATCGAAACATGTGCACAGAAACACGAAGCTCCGCGTGTACAAAACCATTATACGACCAGTGCTATGCTATGGCTGCGAAGCATGGACCCTAACTCAAGCCTCCGAAAACATGCTAGACACTTTCGAACGTAAGGTTCTACGGCGAATTTTCGGGGCTGTTTGCGATCGAGATGGATGGCGCATCTGGTACAACCATGAGTTGTATGAAATGTACGATGAGCTGCAAGTCTCGAAAATCGTCAAACTACAACGACTTCAATGGGCAGGGCATGTACAAAGAATGGACGATGATCGCATGCCTAAGAGAGTAATGAATGCAGAACGAGTCGACGGAGCGAGACTGCGAGGACGACCGAGATCTCGTTGGGAGAGCTCAGTAGGTGTGGACGCCGCGCAGCTGCTGGGCTCCCAAAATTGGAGGACGCGGTCACGTGACCGAGATAATTGGAGGACAATGATCCAGGCGGCCAAGGCCCGACGTCGGGCTGTCGCGCCACGATGATGATGATGATTACACTACACTTAAACTTAAAAATCAATATCAAGTTTTGGGACGATCCGTAGCTGAGTAGCGTAAAGGCGGTAGTTTCATGTCTGGCTACGGTCGCTACGGGCTGAAGTCCCGTCCACGGGGTTCGTGGCCAAGGACGTTTACGTTCTCTTCCCCATGTGCTGTGGGGCGAAATAATAAGCCACAACATCTCCCGACATGTTGCAGCTGCATGGGAATACGAGGTGCATGCTGGCAAAGTGCATCATAAGCGTGCTTATGTCAACAAAACGTCAGCTAAGACACATGGAATAGTTGTCGCGCTATGCCCCACTAGGGGTAGGGAAAATGAGTAAAATACACAAATACATTCATTTTCATTTGCTGTGTTGGATTACTGGTCATTGCGGTTTTGTTGGAAAAGGCCCATTTTTGGCTCAGCGGCTATGTCAAAAAAAAAAAAACGTTATTGGAGCGACCACAATTCACAAGTGTACCACCAAGCATCATTGCAATTGCATTCACAAAGATTAACTGTCTGGTGCGTTTTATGGCACGACGGCATCATCGGGCCTTATTTCTTTCGAAATGAGTAAAGAGACACCGTTAGCGTCAATGGTCCTTGGTACAGAACCATGTTAGCCGACTTTCTGTGACCAGAACTCGAAAACATCGATATATCCGAGCTGTGCTCAGCTTCTACCTGCTCCTATTCAGACTACTACAAACCATTCTCTTTAAAATACTAGGATTAGACAGCGTTTTTTGTTTGAATTGACTTATACAGAACTGCCGATGTGGCTTCAAAACACCGAAAAAAAATCCCACCTTAAAAAACGTAGTCCTTTGATTCTCTTCAATTGATTTTGGGTGCAAGAATGATGGATGGTTTGTTTATTTTCAATTTAAGTCCTGAAAGCTTGTCAGCCACCACCACTACCACCATCCAAAACACAACACCGAGTATAATTCACTAACTTTCCATCATTAATAACAGCACAAAAGTGCTCTGAAGTGCTGAAGAGACAGCGACCGTCATTTTATGTATGTCTGCACAAAACTCTTTAGTCCTATGACGGAAATAGCTGAATCATATTTTTCCTCACATATAGCTACGTCCTAGTCCTAGTGTTTCGGATGGAAGACGCTTGTGTGGAAAATTCGTTTTCTATAGATTCTCAGAAGCAGAAAAACAACAGAAAGTTTTGAATGGTGGGATAAACCTCTCGTCATAATTTATTATTTTTCAATAATAAATGGCGAGCATAGAAAGTTCGGTTCGAGTGAAGCGAAAATAGAAGAATCACTTAAGGGGATAAGGAATTCATCAAGTTGAGTGCAAAATGATTCATTTTATTTCGATGTTGATATATGGACTGTTTCTAAGTCTTTCAAAAGCAGAACTTAGTTTAGTTCAACGGGAAAGTGGGAAAATTGCGAATGGGGGCCAAAAACTCGTCTTCCATAGTCCTCCGCATGGGCGCCCCTTGGAACGGCAGTGGTCACTGACCATTGCTAACCAATGTCAAGCCACCAGTGGTAGCGGTACGATGATTGGGTTGAGATGAATCATCCCCCTGTGGTGTAGGGCGTACAAATAATACCACGGCCTTTCCCTTTGACGGCATGTCATTAAAACCGACAAACATAGGACAGGATGTGTATGCCAGCAACTTGCACTGAATTGAAGATCACAGAAATATATACATATAAAAAATAGCTGAATAACTTTTTTCTGTCTTAAATACGAGTAGTTTTCGAGATAATCTAATTCAATGGCTCCCTAAAAAAAATTCTCTTCAGTCTTCAAAAGCAAAAGTCCTGACTTCTCAGCCTCTCCATTTTCAAGGATCATACTCGTACTTTTCCCGTAAAGAATATTTTCACGGTGAAAAGAAAAGTAGAGTAATTAAACCTGGATGCAATCTGCAAAATACGAATGATTAGAACGATGAAGAAACTACTAGCACCGACCATAGTCAAAGGATTTACTACGGACAATAAGAATCTGCTAAAGATGGCGATGCCCATTATTGCAAGGAGGCCAGATTAAAAATGTTAATTTCAAATGAGCTTTTGTGTCTATGAAATTCATTCCAACTTTCCTTTTTGTTATAAACGGTCATTTTCGGCGAAGAAGAAATTTTCCGCACTAAGTATCACTAAGGAAACCTAGAAAAGTGATTATTCTTCCTGGCCCATACCGATCGTTGTCAGCTTCTTGTTTTTTTTTTCGTTTCGCCCCTAATTAGAAAAAATCGAGAAAATAAAAAGAGCCGGAAACTTCAGGGGATATTTTTTTTCCTTGTTTCCTTTCGATTACGACAAAATCCACTTGTCTCTTCTACTTTGTTCCGTGCCTTATATACGAGTATGGGTTGCGCTGTATATATCCTTGCCGAAACAAACCAGATTCAATGACCATTACGTGGAATCGGTTTTAATTGAAAATCAGATTTTTTTTTCAGTCGGCCGATTGTTCAAAGTTGATTTTTCGTCCAAGTTCGAGAACGATATTAAATTTTTGACCGACTGTTAGCTGAAAAGTTCGCGAGATTTGTGTAGTCTGTGCTAATAACATGACAGTATTACAGGACGCAACGTCACAAAAAAAGGACGAAATACTGAGAATCATTGAACAGTCTGTTGGATCAATTTCTCTGCCTCTAATCCTGACTTAATTAAATTTGTCCAGGATTCGATAACGCAGCCTTGTAGAGTGGTACAAAATATTTTGCAAATATTGGAAAAATAGGATTTTTCCCAAATATGCGACGTCCGCACAATTGAATTCATTGTTTGCATTCAATGGAAAGATATACGAGTGTGGTGGATGCGAAAGGTGTAGTGAGGGGTTTTATGTTCAGGCTTGTTTGCATGGTTTTTTTTTTCGTAGAGTACTTTCGGCAATGGGGAATTTGAATTGGGAATTGAAATTTTCAACCCTCTCAAAATTGTTGTGGACTTTATAATTTTTTTTATGATATATTCGTGTTTCTAGAATATCGAGAGCGTTTTCGTTCACATTGTAAACAGGATTTCGGGAACCAGGAAAAGGAGATAAGAATAGAAGCTATCACATGGTTTCCGACAAGAGGTGACGTTTTAAATAATAATAATTTTAATATAAAATAGCGATAAGTATGGTAAATATGTCAATTGGATTCGGAATCATCATCAATCATCAAGTTTGGCTGAAACAAATTGTGGTGTGTTTTTTTTTATGTTTTTCAGGGTGCTGATTACGAATCTGAGGTTTTCCCTAAATTAGCAAAGAAAAAAGACACAAATTCTTTGTTTGTTTTTTAATATTTTGGAAACGGTAATCCCAACCGAAAATTTTTTAGTTAAATACTTATTTTGTTGCGTTGCGTCTTCTTTTCCAGTTATTGTATGTACGATCAGAGATGTGCGAAGAAAATTTGACATTGTGTGACGTTTCGTTGGCATAAATTAGCTTCTGAGAATGCAGTTGCCAGCATGCCATTCCTGCTACCCCATTTAGCCGCCTACCTACGGGATTTGTACCCGAAATGCCGGTAGTCAGACATGAGACAGATGCCTCTATTAAAAACAAAACCCTTATGAAATCGGTCAAATGTCTGTCCGTCTGTCCATGAAATATCTCACGAACGGCTGAAGCTACATATGTACATGAAATTTTGTGGGAGTATGTAGAATTATTATAATGACTTTAAGGGGATGTCCCCATAGAGGGGAAATGAAGGTCGAAATTTTTTTTTCATCTGGTATAGGCAAGTGGGGTATCATGAGAAAGATAACACCGAGTACATTTCATTTCCGGTATTTTCATCAAATTTGAAAAAAGGGGAAAAGAGATAGAGGGGAAAATATGTGATCCGAGTTTGTCCCCCCCCCCCTTGCATTTCGATACCGTTATACTTAGAAATATGAAAATTTGCAGAAAGGCGGCATTTTACTAGTGTAGAAAACCGAAAATCGTAGAATTTTGATATCTCAACAAAAAAGGTTAATAATAGTACATTTCTATAGTTGCAGTTAGCATACCCCTGCACGCCTTAAGCACAGCCGAGGTCAAAAATATTGATGGCCAATGATAACCAACATCATTGGCAATAATATCTTTAAGTTTCATTACAATCACGTAATATTTAATAATAGTACATTCATTTAAAGTTAGGCATTTTGACACTATCCACACAAAAATTACACCTACCGGCCTCATATGTAGGTGTGAGTACTACTTTCATGTTGTTTTTCGTAGTGCGAATTGCAGTTATTTAATTAATCATTTTTGAAAGGGTAAAGATTAGTTGGGGGCGCTGCGTCGTAATTAGCAAACTTTACCGAGTGGAAGGGGGGAGGGGTCCACATAGAGGCGAAATTAAGCTCAAATTTTTTTTTATCGACTGGTATAGGCAAGTGAGGTGTCGTGAGAAAGGTAATGTTGAGTACATTCCATTTTTTCGCATTTTCTTGAAATTTGTAGAAAGGGGAATAGTGGGGGAGGAAAAAATATTAGTTCGTAAATTGGTCCCCCCCCCCTGGCATCTCGAGACTGTTAGAATTATGAAAACTTACAGGAAGGTGGGTTCCGAATAGCATATAAAATGGAAAATAATGGAATCTGTATATCTTCTCAGAATAGGTAAGTAATAGTTTATTTCTGTAGTTACAGTTAGCACACCTCTGCATGCCTTAAACACGTTCGAGGTCAAAAGTACTGATGGCCAACGATAACCAACACCTTAGGCAATAATATGTTCTAAGTTTCGTTACAATCACGTAATATGAATTGGCATGTAAAATGTAAGTGGGTAAGACATTTTAATTATGTTTTTTTTGTCCATCTGAGTGGTATCAAGAAGAGCAACGAGCCGATATTTATATACCAAAATAAGCGCTTGCTGCAAAACTCTCGGATTGCGGGCGTAGCCCTCTATATTCCGGTTTCATTGATGATTGGTGTTGCTATTCATAGGTGTCACTGGTGATATCTGCGAGCCCACTGTATTGGTAGGCAGCACCGTACTGAGAGTGTGGGGCATAGAAGATGATTGCTGGTCCTTATTTTTACACAGATTCGCCGTGAAGGAATAGCTCCATAATTTATGATCAGATAGACCTGAGCAGTTTTTCAAATGACACCATTCATCGGAACAGTTGCATTTCACAGAGATGGTATTGTTGTGAAGTGGCGTGTTGCAAACGCAACAAATCGAAGGAGGTGGGTTGGTTTCAATGCCGGCGCGGCGTAGAATAATTTAGAGTAGTAGCGCCGACATGTGATGCTTCCAATTCGTATAAAACGCAGCCTCATTATAAGGCACGCTTCTTCCTTCTTGCTTTGAAGGGGTTTGGCAGGTCTTGGCCATAAATCTTGTCGTAAAACGGGTCGTTCCGGTACGTAGATTCCGGATCTACGGGTCTGGATGGAACATTGCCGTTTCTAAGGCAAGTGATGATCCACGGACCTGGGCCTGGATCGGAACTGGACCATGTTCCCGATTTTGGTGTTTTGGGACCGTGACCATTCATTGCCCGGATGGCGTGTTCAAGTGCCAAGTTGAAGAGCACCGGCACCAGTCCATCGCCTTGCTTTAATCCGGTACTTGTTTCAGAAAGATCAGTCATCTTGTTTTCAGGGCCGGCGAAAGGTGTGTTGGGTCTATTGGGACCTCAACACACGAAATTTTTCCTGTGTTGAATCCAACAGACGAAGTTTTCCCTTCACGTTATTAATAAATCGATTATTGAAATATTTAAAGACTGTTAGAGTAAAATTACTTTTTTTTTTAAAATAAAAAATTAACAAACCAAACCAGTGTTTATATTCTTCCACTATTTAAGAACATTGTGTTGGTAAATGCAGAAATACAAATCACGGTTGTATTGGTAAATCCAATACACGAGGTTTACTCCTCATGTAATTTAATATTGAAATACTTAGGCCCGTTTTCTCAATTGTCTGATTAAAATTTAAACTCCCGTTAAACAGACATTGAACGTACCCATCTGTCAAATTTTACAGGGAAAACAACAACAATAACAAATTTTATCTCGAGTTTAAATTTTAACTGGACATTGGCCACGTTTAGACCGTGGAACTAAAAGGAGATTTAACTAAATCATTTTAGTGTTAGTACTTGTTGGTGGAGTGTTTATACCGACCATACGGATAGGTACTTCTTCTTCTTCTTTCTCCGTTGCTATCCTGAAATTGCAAACAAAGCAAACGCCGAACAAAAAAAAACGACAACAAAGGAAACGTCAACCACCGAGTCAACATTAGCGATGACAGCGACATAGTCCCAATTTTTTAGTCCAGTTCCGCATCGCAAGTAGAGATAAGCCAAGTCCAAAACTAACTAAATCGATACGTTTATATCGTCGAAAGTTAGATCGATTTAGTTAGATCTCGAAGATAGTCCCGCGGTCTAAACGTAGTGATGGAGAAAACAGGCCTTAGAGTAAGTAATACAGTAAATTTGTTTTCATTTGTAAATAAAAAATAGCCACCGTTTATATGCTTTCACTTTTCAAGAACATTTTATTTAGAAAAGCAAATCGTTGCTGTGTTGATAAAAATTGGCGCGAATGTCGAGGTCCAGAATTTTAATAAAAATTCCGTGTGTTGGACTGGCCGACCGACAGCTTTTAGCATGGGCAAATAATTTTTGGGTTGATGAAAATTGGCGGGAAGGAAAAATCCATAATTGCGTAACTACCACGACGTAAAAAAATACCTCTTCTTCTCGAGTCATCCCAGTCAGAAAATCATGATTATTCGACTCCAGAAGATATGTACCGCAAATTTTATTATTAAATTTTCGACCAAATTTTCATATCACTGAAAAGTCGTTTTCAAACTGAGTCCGCTCGGTTTTTTAAATCATTGGAACATTCCTGTTTCGCGAATTATAGGAAAATTCTCTCTGTTCCATTTTACTCCGGGGAATAGAGCCTGAAAAGGTGACCTTACCTTGCAAAAGGTTCAGTAGTTCTGATTTTTTGATATGTTATATAGACCAGTCCCGTAGTCAAGAATCCAAGTTTCTGACCTCCCACCCCCTGTGCGTTCCCTGTGGCACTCCTAAAACCAACAAATTTCCGGTCATTTTTAACTTTATTGCACATATTTTTTTAACTGTGAATCCTAGCGAAAAACTTCCTACCAGAAAGTTATAGGGCATCAAATTTCCAATAACTTTGATGGACTAAGTTTTTCCGTCAAGCTACTATCTTAAGAGATACGAGCTGTCAAAATTGCACATTTTTCACAAAAACTATACGTTTTTGATTGTTTTGTCGGTATGCGTAAGGGTACAAAATCGTCTCTGTATTCAGCATTTTCACCATCACCACAACCAACCGAACTTCTACCCAATCGAACTGTAGTCGTAGACAGTGGATTCCTTGTCATAATAGGATTGACAGTTTCAATGAAATTTGTAAAAGGTATGTGAAATTCATTCGTGATCATTACGGAGCAAACGTTATGGTAATTTTTGGTGGTTATCCCCTGGATCCTGAGATGAGAGGTACAAAGAGGGCTGAAAGGTTCAGAAGGTGTAGTGTGAACGCATCAATTGATGTAATTTTTGATGGAACAACAATCAATCAAGTGCCACAGGAAAAGTTCCTAGCGAACGAAAACAACAAACTTCGCTTTATTTCACTCCTGAAGGAGACACTCAATCAAAACAATATACTATAAATGTGAAGCATGCGATTGAAGATGCTGATGTACTTATTGTAACATCTGCAATAAGCCTTGCTGCAGAGTATGATGCTGTGGAGATCATCGGGGAGGACGTTGATTTGCTTGTTCTCATGACTTCTTTCGCTCAAGATCTCCCCATTTACTTTCGAAAGCCTGGAAGATGTGGTTCCCCTGACATTTTATTTTCCACAGCATCCTATAAGTACTCAGCATCGCAAAATCTGCTTGTTCTTCACGCTTTGAGTGGGTGCAACACCACGTCCTCTCTGTTTGGATTTGGTAAAACCAAGTTTTGCACTTTGTTTGAAAACAAACCAACCCTGCATGAATTTGCGAATATCTTCAGAAATCCTAACGCCAGTGTTTCGGCCATTTTTGAAGCAGGAAAGCGTATATTTCTTGCTCTATATGGCGGTGACACAACAAAAACATTAGAAGCTTTGCGATATCAACTATTCTCGAAGTCAAGTAGCAAATTGAATCTTTCAAAGCTACCACCGACCCACGATGCAGCTATGTACCACATCTTTCGGACTTATCACCAAGTTCAGACATGGCAGAGCCAAATTAAAAACCCTCTGGACTGGGGATGAAGAAGGGACAGCCAAGGACTTGCTCCTATCAAAACCACCAGAGATCCAGCTCCTCAATCTATCCGGAAATGCATTTCATGTAAGTGCAAAAAAGGCTGCACTAAGGCCTGTAGTTGCAGAAAGAGCGGTTTAAAGTGCACCGTAAATTGCAAAAACTGTTGTGGACAAAGCTGTAGCATCAAAGCGGACATAATAATTAATGATTATGAAGATGATCCGACTGAACTACTTGTTGAAGAAGTCAACCAGGAACAAGTTGAGACTTCAAAACACCACAAAAATAAGCGGATTTTCGGGATAATAGAACAAAAAAAAAAACAAAACCATCGAAAACGTATAGTTTTAACAAAAAATGTGCAACTTTGACAGCTCGTAATTCTTAAGATAACAGCTTGACGGAAAAACTTAATAAAACAAATTTATAGGAAATTTGGTGCTCTATAACTTTCTGGTAGAAAGTTTTTCGCTAGGATTCACAATTAAAAAGATATGTGCGATAAAGTAAAAAAATGGCCAGAAATTTGTCGGTTTTAGGGGTGCTACAGGGAACGCACAGGAGGTGGGAGGTCAGAAACTTGGATTCTTAGCTACGGGATCGGCTTATATAACATATCAAAAAATTAGAACTACTGAAGCTTTTGCAAGGCAGTATGCCTTTATTCCCCGGGCTATTTAGAGAGAATCCTTAATTGCGCCATTTCCGCTTTAGGTAGTCCATTTCCGCTTTAGGTGGTAAGAACCTAGAACACAGTCGGGGGAATTTGAAGGTCCTAAAGCGGAAATTTCCGCAGTTTTGTGAAAATTCTCTCTAATTGAATAGAGAAATTTCTCCCAATTTTCGCGAAACAGGAATGTTCCGAAGCTTTTGCAGTCGGAAAATTACTGGATTTAGAGGAAATTTGTGCCTTTTATAAAGGAGATTTCGAAAAAAAAAAGAAATTACAAGTTGACTGCGAAGTATTTTTGAAAATTGCGAAGAATAAAAACGTAGAATTAAGAAAATTGATGGATGTGATTAACTTTTTGCGCGACAACAATTGGTGTTTTGGAATTGCCCCCGAGTACGTTCGATTTGTTTAGTTACTTATGACTAGAGACCGGATTATATGCAACATAAAAAGGCTGAAATATGCATGCAAATATGCATGTAAAATGCTTAAAATATGCAAGTAAAATGTGAAAATATGCAACATAAAATAAAAGAAAAAAAATTGGATAATTATGTTTTTATGAAGAAACGAAGGGACGAAAAGTCACAAATTTAATGGTTTTAGCAGTCTCTTGTTTTTATAGAAGTTTACTATAATATATTGTTCTGTGTTCAGTTGTAAGGTTAAGTCTTTTATCATTTAAAATAAGTTTGTAATTTGAGAAAGATCGTTCTACGTCCACCGATGTCACAGGGCAATACTTAAACATGGGTGCTGTATTGGCAGATATTGTCCCAGGCAAAGTTCTACTTGTACCATTAATAAAACTATTAATCTGGCACAGAGACTCGAAGCCTGGGCTGTTGTTTAGAATGTTTTCAAACTTTTTTTTTTTAAAGTTTGTCTTGGCAATTCAGAGTGTATTTTACGAACTTTTTCAATCAGCAGAATAGATCCATTCAACTGCAAGCCTCGAGTTTCAAGTTTTTTGATACACTCGGGTATGTGGGGAAAAATGAGTACTTATGGCAGCGATGTTCTGATGATGTAGAAGAATTTTCAAATGCTGTACTGTATTGGCTTCATTTTTCCGTGTGTTATGAATGGGTTTTATATAGAAAATCACCGGACAATTACGAATGCGATCTTAGTGTCACCATACACTGTCGAACTCGAGCACGAACCTGGTACAAATGTCCTCTGACACACACATACACTTCACACAGGTTTGAAGAAAACCGGTCCACTTGTACTAGGTTCGTGTTCGACAGTGTATGGTGACACTTAAGCTCATGGGTAGGGGAAGCTTCATGAGCACGTTTCACGTGAACGTTTCTCTTCGCTGGGGGTTTACGATCAAAGTATCAGCACCAGCACAAGCATCATAGCATAGCTTTCACTCTGTTTTCACAGTGTTTGCTTATAAACACAAAATGGCCCTTGCACACTACATGAGATTTGGATAAATCATGAGAAGACTCGTAACAATTTCCCTAAAAATATGAAAAAATTAATGGATTTTCAATGAAATATGCTAAAACCTCTAAAAACAGCCAATATATGCAAATGCATATGAAGTTATGCATTTGCATATAATCCGGTCTCTACTTATGACCATACCCGGGTCATCATGCATAAACGAAAGAAGTTTCTCAGTTTTGAAACGACTGAAAAATTACATGCGGTCGACAATGCTCCAAGACCGTTTAAACGATATTGCGTTGCGATTATTCACATCTATTCAGAGTTGGCTAAAAAGTTAAACATGGATGAACTATTAAATGAGTTTATAATGAAAAATACAACACGAACAGCGGTTTTTGCTTTGTGTAATAATTGAAAATTTGTTGAATAAAGCATTCTAAATATTATTTATTAGTGTTTTCACTTGCCTATCATTAGATTGAATTATCGAGAAAAATCGAGTTCGTCGTTTGAATGTTAATTCCAAAATCCAACACACGAGTTTTACCTGTTCCGCCAGCCCTGCTTGTTTTTGATCCTGACCTGTGACTAGTTTTACTGGTAGACCAAATTACAGTATGATGAAATGAAGTCTTAACAATCCACCTAAAATTTATAGTTAGACCTTAGACTTGGTCACTACTTTTGAGAGTCACAGTAACAATGTCCTGACGATAAAAAAATTCAATTTTTTTTTCGTATTTTCGAGTTTATTATAATAATTTAATACGGATCAACATTTATTGTAAAAATTATCACTGCCTTAACTTAATGCCAGCATTTTTTGCGATCCAATCCAGAAAAGAGGTTACCCGAACAAAGGCCACCGGTTTTCCGACTTCACAACCCTTGTTGCTACCAAAAGATGTGATTCCAATCAATGCTGGTGAACCATCAGCCTCCTGAATAACGAGAGGACCACCGGAATCACCACTGCATGTTGACTTACCGCCCGCACCCGATGTACAAATATTCGAAGGTTGTACAAATGAGCCAAAAGATCGCACACATTCAGTTTGACCAATGACAGACAAATTCACGTAGCGCAGAACTGACGATACAAAATGCGATTCTAAAAAGAAAGAAGAAATAAGATTTGTGATATTAGGAATCGGTCACATGCAAGCATTAAAAAAAAATTGTGTCTTAAGGTTTGCATTACTAAAGGTGCGTTTTGCTGTGCGCCATTCTGCGTCGATTGCAAGCGATAATCAGAAAGATACAAACATGGCTATGGCTTGATCGCTAATCGTAAACAATATGCGACGATTGTGTGTCTAGCAAAAGAGCACGGATCACTATTTGCATGTATTTTTTCATCGTCGCCTGCAATCGACGCCGAGTTGTGCCTAGCAAAACACAACTTTAATACCAGCAGAGTGACTCTAGCTTGGCGACGATTTTAAGTTCGACACACATGATTGCGCACAACTACGGACAAACTTCCATTAAACCGTCGATTTCATAGAACATGCGGAAACAAAATTCTCCTCATTTCCACCGTTCTATGAAATTTATGGTTTGATAGAAGTTCGGTCGTGGCTCTACGCGATCTACGCGGTCGTGTGGTGACACTTAAAAGCGACCATCACAGAACACTACTTGTTCACATTTTAAGGTTTTTGGGATATAAATCGCTCATCAATGCTGTTCAATGCTTTTCATGATCAGAGCCAAGTCACTGTCGCTGAGCCTCTTCTAGCAATAAGCATCTTTATTCGGAATGAGTATTCTGCTGCACTAAGACCGTATTTTGTTATACTTTAAAATGAATCTCTTGCGATACTTACTATCTGTAAAGGCGCCCCATCCGGAAGCTGTGACCTTCTGTTTAACATACGTCTTTTTTGTATCACTTTTTCGGGGTAAATTAACAGGCTTGATATTGTCTGCAAAATAGATGGACGGTTGATAAGGATTTCTTCTGTTAAACGATTTGTGTTAAATTTACTATTGAAAACGACTGGTTGATTCAGTTTGATTAACGCAACATCATTACGGACTTTGGCACTGTTCCATTCGGGATGAATTGTAAAACCGCTTTTGGGAATCACTTGTTGAACTTGACCTGGGGATGCAACCTGAATATTGTGTGCACCCAGTCTGACCGTAGCTGAGACCATACTGTTTAAACAAATTAAAATTAAAAATTAAAAATTACAAAGCTGTACAAATAAATATAATTCTCCAAGGATATAGGAAGAAGCGGGCTCGTTATGTAGAAAGTAACTACAGTCGATACTCAATAACTTGAACTTGAAGGGAAGAAGGTTTTACTTCCAGTTATCGAGGTATCTAGATTTCGAGATATCGAGTTGCTCTAAAAAAAATTCGAGATATGGAGTTTATTCAATTCGTTATGGAAAACTGAGATTGGTCCAAAGAACAATAAGTTAAGCAAGTCAAATTGAAACGCTAGGCTAGGTTAGATTTGAGGATTGCCATCCGGAGTTAGTCCCGAAACGAAGCAATTGACTCGTCTCCACAACTGTTAGTTCCAACAGATTATTGGAGAAGTGGTCATCGAGAGTTTAATTTTTCCTTCCTTGCTAGCATCCGGCATTTTCAGAGCAGAGGAAGGTTAGTTTACCCCTTATCCCTACTTACATTCATTTTCAAATAAAAGCTACATAAATGTGAAACCATCTCCATTTTTTAGTGAACTCCATTTGTTACGAATAAAAATAAGTAACTGGCGCAACAGTCCAATTTTGAACCATAGCCTCGAGATGAGTTAGCATCTCATTTTCTAGATCGCGACGGTATGTCTTGAGCAGAAGTGTGTGATCAGCAACACGCTCAACCGAGTTATTTATCCCATAAATGGGTACTCATTTAACAGCTGAGTGGGCTCATAGTCCGACACGTAAATCCCATTTTTTATCGAAAACTACCGCATTCAGTAGGAATCGAACCAGGGCCCAGTGCGTAGAAGGCGAACGTGCTAACCGTTGCGCCATCCGGACTAAATGGGTACTCATTTAACAGCACTTCGCCCCTACGACGGCGAATTATCTGTATGGTGGCTGTTTAAGTTGGCTCGTAGCAGAGTGGTGGCGTTCTTTTCGGTCTGTGAAGTCGGGTTAATGAATCGAAGCGGCTATTATTCTTATGCCCCACACCACAAGGGGATGCATTCAAAACGAAAAAAAAAAAAAAAAAAATATTTATATCATATAATACCCATCGACACAATGCGCAGCAGTCAAAACGATGCTATTTGATATCAACGATCCTCCGCAAAATGCCGTTACACCATTCGCAGCTTGTAACCTTATTGCCACTTGATACGGAAACGAATGGGGTGTCGCTTCTTGGCCACCAACAATTCTCGAATTTGGAGATCGAAACATATCCTTTATTACAGCCACTGGATGAAAACTGGCTGCCGAACAGGCGCCGACACAAAAGACTATCAACGCCAAAGACTTCATTTCAGCACTAGGATAAAAAACACTTTGATGGTTTTAACTACAAGTGTCGACATATTTATATGAAATTCCAATTCGGATTGGTAGGGCTACTATTATCTGATTTGCTGATTACACATACGTAATAATTTTTGATAAGTATGTTTACTTTTAGAACTAGAAAGTCAAGTTCAAAAACGTCGTAGTTTTTTGTTTTAGACTATACCAGTACCTACTGATCTTATTGTATCTTTATCTTTATCACTTGCTTTAATTTCACAAAAATATTCCACTTCATAGCCCTTTGGATGGTAAAAAAATGTTTACATGTTTTTTTTTCAATATAAACGTAAATTCTTCAAACATAAATAGAACAATAGATAAGTAGTAGGTAAAATTACCGAAATTTAAAATGTTGGTTAGTTACAAACCGGAACTAAAATTAAACTTCCGGCTGAATTGAATTTATAGTCGGAAGACGGAAAGTCAACTTTCAGATTGTAAATATTGTAAAGTAAACTTTGAACTTTTTTTGGGGGCGACCGGTAGCGCAGTGTGATGAGGCATCAGTCTCATGTTTGACTACCGGCGTTTCGGGTTCGAATCCCGTCCACGACGACGTTCATGGCTATGGATGTGCAGAAGGTGCATGCTGGCAACTGCATTCTCCGAAACCAATTTATGCCAACAAAACGTAAACTGGGCCACATGGAACAGTTGACGCGCTATGCCCCACAAGGGGTTAGGGCAGTTGAGACAAACTTTTGAACTTGGTAAACAGATAACTGATTTCCTTGGTTTGAAGCTTATCATGATTTCTCTCGAACTTATAATAATACTTATTTTTCCCTATCACTGACTAATACCATTTTGCCTTAACCCATAGCATAGCGCATAGCGCATCAACCATCCCTGCGCGCCATCGTACTCTGTTCAGGGCAATGGGGCGCAACTTCCCAAACGAATTACACAGCGCCTTCTTCTCCTTTTGCCATAGATCTAGGCCATGTGATTTTACGACCCCCTCTTGGTTAGCCTTGGTTGGAAATGGGGTTCCATTTCATGGCATGCAAAGCAATGCAGTTATCACTCTTCCGCAATGTGTGAAATATCCAGTGGCGTAGCTAAATTATTTGGCGCCCGGGGCAAAACTTCAGTATGAACTAATATTCAAACGGAGGGAAGAAAAAGTTAGTCCGTGGAAAATTCTTATAATTCAACGAAGATATGAGTTGACCAAAATTTGCAGCTTTCTCTTAACTCTTACGGAAACTTTCCACGTATTGCTCCCATACAAAAGCAGGGACAGTACCAGGGAGCGAAACAAGCCCAGCTTGGTCTTGATGCTGAGATAACTGCTTTGCCAGATTTTTGACAGCATGCTGTATGCGCACTTAGCCTGGTTGATACGACGAGGCACGTCCCGCTCCATATCACCATTTTCGGCGACGATGCTACCCAGGTAGACGAAGTTGCCCACCTTCTGCACAGGCTGCCCATGAATATTGATAGCAATAGGTGTCGGATTTCTTTTTCGCAATGGCGGGATTAGAACCTTGGTCTTGTTGGTATTAGTCTTTATATAGTATAGAGTAGTAGAGTAGAGTATAAGGGTCGAAAGTTATCCTGCTCTTCATCAATTGTGCTTTCTAAGTGAGCCTTTAGTTTCTCCAGGGCGACTTTAGCTATTATCTTGGCAACGGCAGGAAGCACGCAAATGCCTCTCCAATTATTTTTAAGTTTGATGATCAAAGCTCCCTTTCAATCAGTGGAAATGGTCTCTGTATTCCACGCTTTATAGACACGTTTGTGTATCAACTCGGGAGTTACGTTTGGCGCTGCTTGATAATGTTCGGTAGTGATACCGTCGACTCCGGTGGCCTTTTCTCATTTTAGTGCAATAATTGCAGTGACTATTTCCTCTTAAGTCGGGACAGTGCAGCGTATACGCATATTTTTCTATATGAACGAGAAGTTCACCTGAGGTACACGCTTTAAGACCGCGTCGAAGCGTTCTTTCCACCACCTCATTTGATCTCCTTCCAAGTTAATAGCTTTCCACCACTACTCTTCACCGGATGTTGGCAGGAGTTATGACCACCTGTAGACTTCCTGATGACACTTGCGGCTTCTTCCGCTGAAGCTAAAAGATAATTCACATAAATTCTTTTATCGCGTCGCACACTACGCTGAACTTCTCGAGCTTTCTGGCGTTAAAGGAGTTCGATTGTCGTCTGATGATTCAGCCAAACGAACCTTCAGATATTTTCTCTCCACAATCCGCTGCCATGAAGCGTCAGATATCCCGGGCTTAATCCGGTAATCCGGGTTTGTGCCAAGGATGGTATTTGCGCTATTAATGTGAGGATGTTTTATGGTGTCCCAATTTTCATTTATGTCACTATCTGGGCTCAGTTGGCGTTTCGTTTGCATAAACTGGTTTCGGAGAATGCAGTTGCTAGCATGCACCTCCTGCACATCCATTGCCACGAACGTCGTCGTGGACGGGTCTCGAACCCGAAACGCCGGTAGTCAAACATGAGACTGATGCCTCAACACACTGCGCTACCGGTCGCCCCAAAGGATTAGGATTCTTTTCGAATAAGTTCGCGGATAAGCTCGGTCTAAGAAGCTTTGGTAACCCGGTGTACACTAGTCATATTTTGTTAGGTAAATTTAACTTGACATTGAATATAACATAAAATTAATATGGCTTTGTTGACTTGTTGCATAAACATATATTTCGCTGGAAAAGACAATATCAACCACTAATTTTATGATTTACCTAAAAGAAAAACGCTCATGTCAAGCGCACAACTCCTGACGCTCTAGCTCCTCTTTTATTCTCGCGAACAATCCCAGCAAAAGTAAAGGACAAGATGCGTATCAGGTCACCAATCTCGTTTTCCTTAAACAACACAAACACGAGCCGAAAACTGGCATCCGGTACAAAATTCGGCATATTATAATCGTTAATCTTGAAGTCCTGTATATAAAACGCCGAAGGATATAGCGGACAGCTTATACTTGTATTGCCATACTTTTCGACCAAGTCGAGTAATTGTGCCCAGAGTGGCTCTTTCCGCTTATTCACAGCCATGTCGCAGTAGTCAAAGGTTCGATTCATCACTACCATGTTGAGATTTCCCAAATACTTGGGCAAGACAATCTCGGCTTGACCATGAATTGCGTCTAAGGTTCGCAAATTTTTAAACTGCAAATGAAATCCACCCTTTCCATTCAGTGTTGCATTTATTTGAAAATATTTTTCATCGGCGCTTGTCTTGACATTTTGAAAGATGACAGTCATTCTTTTCTGGAATTATGAGAAGAACGTTTGTTATTAGTAAGGTCCAATGGGAGTTTTATTGGTTTTGCGGTAAGAACCTGTTCCACAAGGCTAGCAAGAAGGAGAGTAAGAACCACACTCTGGCGGTACTTCATTGTTGCAGAAACGACAGAGCAATGAGTAATGAGCAACCAGACCAGAACATAGTCTCGCTTATATACAAGTATGTTTAATAGAGTATCATTGCACTAATGAATGGTAATATCCGGGTTTAAAATTAAAAATTTTTGTGCGTAGTCATGAGTATTATGTAAGTGTTCTATTAATAGAGAGACGAGAAAAGGTCGCTTTGAGGATTTTTGGTCAAAATATTAAATATGCCGATCAAATTAATGAATCTATTACCATGAACACGGGAGGCCGGTGGCTCAGTGGTTAGGCTGTCAATTTGATGTCTCATCATACGAGCTCCAGCTAGTTCGACTCGTGGGCATGAGGGTGTCGAAAATCGGACTATTCTTTCGGATCCTAGAATGTGCGAGCATGTGGGGCGACCAGTAGAGCAGTGTGTTGAGGCATCAGTCTCATATTTGACTACCAGCGTTTCGGGTTCGAATCCCGTCCACGACACCGTTCGTGGCCATGGATGTGCATGCTGGCAACTGCATTCTCTGAAGCCAGTCTATGCCAACGAAACGTCAACCGGGCCACATGGAACGTTGATGCGCTATGCCCCACAAGGGGTTAGGGCAACTGAGTAAGCTCCGCCTACACAAAACTATCACACGGCCTATGCTATACTGTAGCTGCGAAACCTGAACTCTAACTGAAGCCTATGAAACCATGTTAAACACACTTGATTTTAAGGTCCTCCGGTTAATTTTTGGAGCGAGATTAATGACAAGAAATCGCACACAATTTTTACAAGTGGCAAACCATCGGGCCGCAAGGAGTTTGGAGTAGCATTTATAGTGAACAATCACCTCAAACCGCATATTACTGACTTCAAACCCATAAATGAACGGCTGTGTGCGATTCGCATCAAGACTCGATTCTTCAATCTCTGGCTCATGCATGCCCCCACTGAAGTTAAAGAAGACGCAGTAAAAGACGAGTTCTACGCCCGCCTTGAAACTCTCTTCGACTCACTTCCAACAAACGACGTCAAATTGCTGCTGGGAGACTTTAACGCGAAAGTCGGGAATGAAAGTTGGCATCGGGGGACCTCTGGAGGCCACAGCCTCCATGAAGAATGTAACGATAACGGCCAACGACTTATCGACTTGCCTGCAGCAGGAATCTAGTCGTAAGCTCTACATGTTTCCCGCATCAACGCATTCACAAGCAGACCTGGAAGTCTCCAGACGCACATACCGTCAACCAAATTGACCACGTCCTCATTTGCAGGAGATGGGCGTCTAGTGTCATGGACGTCCGCTCCTATCGAGGAGTAAACTGCGACTCAGATCATCACTTGGTGAAGACGACCTACAGATGTAGAATTTCCTCAGCGCACCAGTCAAGAATCAGCCCTCCCAAAATCTTTGCGGTTGATAAGCTCTTGAGTGATGCTACAGCGGTGGCGTATACTACCGCCCTTGAGGAAAAACTATCACCTATGCTACACAACATCAGCAACACAGGCGTCCATGGGTTCTGGGAAGAACTCAAGGGTACCATCAAGGATGTCGCAGAGAAGGTCGTGGGATATAAAGCCCGGCGAGCGCGAAATGACTGGTTCGACGAAGAATGCAAAAATTCACTTGACGCGAAAAACGAGGCCTACAGACAATGGATTCAACGAGGAACCAGAGCCAGAAGAGAAAAATATGACGAGCTACGGCGAATATCGAATAGAATAATTAGACGTAAGAAACGTAAATACTTTGACGAGCAGTTGCTGAACATAAACGAAAACTTAGCTAATAGGAACACCAGACAAGCGTACAAACTAGTAAATACAATTAAGAACGGCTACCAACCCAGGACTAGCCTTTGTAAGGACAAGGATGGAAACATCATCAGCGACACCGATGGTATTAACAAACGATGGGCCTCTTATTTTGAATAGCTTCTAAACCGACCATCTAACATCCCCACACAGGAAGCTCTCGACGATATTGTTGATCTAGGCCCACCCATTCAACCCCCGACGGTAGAGGAAGTTGGTCTCGCGTTGCGGTCACTAAAACGAAATAAAGCGCCGGGCGCTGACGAGATTCCAGCTGAACTGCTAAGATTCGGTGGAACGAGTCTAGTTGATGCCATACATCAATTACTCCTGCGAGTATGGGAGAACGAGGAGATCCCAGACGATTGGCGCAGAAGCATCATCTGTCCAATTCATAAAAAGGGAGATAAACTGCGGTGTGAGAATTACAGGGGCATTTCACTAGTTTGTACGTCCTATAAAATTTTGACGAAAATTCTGGAAAATAGAATAAAACCGTACGTAGAACGAGTCATTGGCGAATATCAAAGCGGTTTCAGACCTGGTCGCTCCACAACCGATCAGCTCTTCTCAGTCAAACTGATACTCCAGAGGTGCTGGGAATACAACGTAAACGTATACCAAATCTTTGTCGACTTCAAGCAGGCATACGACAGTATCGATCGTGGAGTACTGTACAACATCATGCTGCAATTTGGTATACCGGCAAAATTAGTGCGACTGACAAAGATGACGATGACCAACTCCGTCTCACAAGTCAGGATCCAGAATAGACTTACTGATCTATTTGAAACACGCGCTGGTTTGAAACTGGGCGATGGACTCGCACCGACGCTCTTCAACCTAGCACTGGAATACGTTATTCGGGCCATGAATATGGACAACAGCAAGACGCTACTCATCAACATCGACACAATTAGCAGCGTACGCCGACGACATCAATATCATGTCCCGAAGATTGGCTGACGCAGAAGAACTTCTGCATACGCTCGATACCGCTGCAAAGGAAGTTGGATTACGTATTAACGAGGGTAAAACTAAAATAATGATGCAATCGGTGACAAGGACACCTGCACAACCGAGCATCAACGTGGGGGACCTCAACATCGAGTTCGTGAACAACTTCATCTACCTGGGTTGCAACCTGTCAAGGGACGCCAACGAAACTGACGAAATCAAGCGACGGATACAGTTAGCTAATAAGACTTTTTTCTCGGTTCTCCCCATAATGAAATCGAAGTATGTGCACAGAAACACGAAGCTCCGCGTGTACAAAACCATTATACGACCAGTGCTATGCTATGGCTGCGAAGCATGGACCCTAACTCAAGCCTCCGAAAACATGCTAGACACTTTCGAACGTAAGGTTCTACGGCGAATTTTCGGGGCTGTTTGCGATCGAGATGGATGGCGCATCCGGTACAACCATGAGTTGTATGAAATGTACGATGCGCTGCAAGTCTCGAAAATCGTCAAACTACAACGACTTCAATGGGCAGGGCATGTACAAAGAATGGACGATGATCGCAAGCCTAAGAGAGTAATGAATGCAGAACGAGTCGACGACCGAGATCTCGTTGGGAGAACTCAGTAGGTTTGGACGCCGCGCAGCTGCTGGGCTCCCAAAATTGGAGGACGCGGTCACGTGACCGAGATAATTGGAGGACAATGATCCAGGCGGCCAAGGCCCCACGTCGGGCTGTCGCGCCACGATGATGATGGTTAATTTTTGGAGCAGTTTGCGACCGAAATGGATGGCGCATCCGGTACAATCATGAGCTGAACGAACTGTACGATGAGCTGGAGGTTTCGAGAATCAAATCGTTCAATGCACAGTGCATGTATAACAAGTGGACGATAGCTGTATGGCTAAGAAAATACTGAAAGGACGCATCAGCGGAGCAAGGCTACCAGGAAAATTGACAGCCCAACGTCGTGTTATTGCGTCACGATCGTTTTAGTCGTAGTTGTACTCGATAGTGTGTGGCGGGTTTTAGTTGGCGTTTCGTGAGCTAATAACTGGTTGTGTTGTGTGTGGTTGCACTCGAGCGATAGAGGTTAAGGCTTATACGAGTAGTGTATTATTATGAAAGCGGCCTAATATGCATCTATCCACGTTTGCCTGAGTAGGCTGGCAATCAATAGTTAATCCAAGCTTCTACATTAACTAAATTAATTATTGACTGACATCCGAAAAAAAGGACTTCCCTAAATCACTGCTTAATGAAAAAAAAAATCAACTATCAGAAACATCCTCTTGGTACTTAACATCACAACTCCCCATGTCATTTTGAGGAACAATCGAACATCCTTGCAATTACTTCTTCATTCGGTACTCGGCGATAACATCAAATGTCCTCGAATTTAATTAACGAAACACATTCCGAGGACATGAAAAAGGAAGTGCTGCTAAATGTCTGAGAAGAGTCAAAAGATTTATGGCTTGCGTCTTCGAATCGACCGGTCGTCGTCGTCCCTTCCGTCACTAGCATTCATCCGAATTCTTTTCCACTATGGAAGCGAAAGTTACCACAAGAAGAGAAAAAAGTCGACGAACCATAGGACCAAACTTATAGAGCCGAAATCTTTTTATATCATTCGTCCCGTCTCGCGTCGCGTCAGCGTACCGGGACGTTTCTATTCGTAGCACGTAGTGACCTTAAGTAGCATACATAAAACTTTCGACATTGAAGTCGTAACCCTGAAAATGTCGAGAACGCCTTGCAATGCAGAAACTTGAGTTTTGGGTGCGGGCGGGTGAAATTGTATGTGAAGCAGGCAAAGGCAAGGATCCAGCACAAATCTTGTTCTTCTTGATAATGACGACGATGAGGACGGTTAGCCATTTCCGTGGATGTAATTCAGAACTTTTTTTTTAAGTGGATTTATTAGATTCTATAGCGAACGTGAAATCAATATAATTTAATTACTTAGCGCAAAAACTGAGTGGCGGATAATTTTGAAAATGAAACGATTTTGGGGCGTTTAATATCATGAAATATTGGATTAATATCCATAATTAAATGGCCTATTGGAAGTGTATTGAAAACGAAATTAAATTAATAATCCAAGTTATATTGGGACGACACCGTATCAAATAAAATTTGATGGGCACTGGAAATACTAAGGGCCGATTTATTGATGTCCGGTTAACGTTTATCCTATCGATCATGCTAACCGCCGCCCATTCTCCGGTTAAAATTGATCGAAACATTCAATTGCAATTTTGACAGCTACTTTTCCGCCTCCAAATAAGAACAATAAAACTGGTTAAAGAACAGAGTTCTGGAAAATTCATTCGTTTGAAGAGAATTTTGATCAAAATCAGTTGCAAATAGATGCTGATAGACGGTACATAAATAAATAGAATGGTATGGCAAAATACCACCAAAAAAAATCTGAAAACCTGGTTTTGCTAAAGGTTTTGTCAAACTTCGAGCTCGTATTTGTCAAGGTTTATGCGGGCGTTTCTCAAAATAAGTTGTAACTGCCTGTTAGTTAATCGGCGGTTAAAGCGTACATTGAGAAATTGGCCATAAATGTAAGGTAGTACCAGTAAGAGTTTAAAGGTTTTATTCAGACTACAATATATCCTTCATTTATCGGAAAATTAGAATCCTAGAACTACAATGAAAAACATAAAAGAACTACGATTGGGGTAAACCCCAATCATGCAATACTCTAGATGAATTTGAACCTGGTTAAAGCCAATAAATAATTTTGGTTGCAATCTCGGATGCATCGTTAAGACTTTGTTGATTAAGTACAAAATTTCAGCCCGATAAATTGTATAGGTAATGAGTAAATTGGCTTAACGTATTTCATGAAATAGTGCAGTTTGTATGGGAGGGGGTAGAAGGAGGGTGAGGGTTACAATAAATTTTATAATGTAGGTTACAATTATCATAAAAGTGATATATTCAAAATTTCAAAGCAAGATGCTTTATAAAATAGTTTCTGAGAAAATCTGATTATTGTAAATTATCAAAAATGTGTCATTTTGTATGGGAGGGGGTAGACGGAGTAAGGGTAATCGATTAATTTTTTGAATCTAACTGATATTGTTAATTAAGTGTTAAGTACAAAATTTCAGCCCGATAAATTGTATACGTACTGAGTAAATTGGCTTAACGTATTTCATGAAATAGTGCAGTTTGTATGGGAGGGGGTAGAAGGAGGGTGAGGATTACAATAAGTTTTATAACATAGGTTACAATTATCATAAAAGTGATATATTAAAAATTTCAAAGCAATATGTTTTATAGTTTCTGAGAAAATCTGATTATTGTAAATTTTCAAAAATGTGTCATTTTGTATGGGAGGGGTTAGAAGGGGTGGAGCGATTTAGCCCGTTCACGAACTTAGCCTTCATTTTTTGTCAAAAATAACGTGTGCAAAATTTGAACTTCATAGCTCAACGCGTTCTCGAGCTAGAGAGGTCACGGACGGACGGACGGACAGACGGACAGACGGACAGACGGACAGACGGACAGACGGACAGACGGACAGACGGACATCCAGTTTTGAGATATTCGAGTGATAATATGAACTTCTGTATCATTCATTTTTTTCTGCGAGCCTTATTTCTTAGCGTTACAAACTTTGTGGCAAACTTATAATACTCTCAGATTTCATCTAGAGTATAAACACCAGAGAAATGTGATATATAGGTACAATAGTATATTTGTTCTCGTTATTCACGTCGTTCTCATTGTTCTTCTTACACTTTGACAGGGCTACAGTCACGTAGGGAGCGTCTCGAGATCTGCCGTTTTTTCTCACGGATTGACATTGTCCCGGGGGTGTACATAGGCTATAATTTGCTCTGATCGGTGCAGTAGAAAAATGAAACCGGAATATAGAGGGCTACGCCCGCAATCCGAGGGTTTTGTAGCAAGTACTTATTTTGGTATGTAAGTATCGGCTCCTTGCTCTTTTTGGTACCACTTAGATGGATAAAAAAAAAATTAAATGTCTGACCCATAATATAGTATCTATCTTATATGCCCAATCATATTACGTGATTGTAATGCAACTTAGAACATATTATTGCTTATGGTGCTGGTTATCCTTGGCCATCGGTACTTTTGATCTCAGACGTGTTTAAGGGATGCAGGGATGCGCTAACTGTAACTATGGAAATAAACTATTATTAACCTATTTTGAGGAGATATACAAATTCCATTATTTCCCGTTTTATGTACTGTTCGGAACCCACCTTCCTGGAAGTTTTCATTTTTCTACATGTAACGGTCTGGAAATGCAAGGGGGGGGGGGGGGGGCAAATTACGATCTAATAATTTATCCTCCCTCATTGTTCCCCTTTTTTCAAATACAAATGTATAAGTAAAGTTATCTCAATATTACCTTTCTCACAACACCCCACTTGCCTATACCAGTCGATTAACAAAATTTGACCTTAATTTTGCCCCTCACCCTCCCCTCCCCCGCCCGTTACAGTTGGCCAATTCCCACACATCGCCCCCTACCAATCTTTACCCTTTCATAAATGTGATTAACAATAATATGTAACAATAACTGCGATTCGCACTACGAAAAACAACATGCAAGTAGTACTCGCACCTTTGAAGCCGGTAGGTGTATTTTTTGTATGAATAGTGTAAAAATGCCTAACTTTAAGTGAATGTACTATTGTTAAATATTACATGGTTGTAATGAAACGTAGAGGCATTATTGCCTATGGAGTTGGTTATCAATATTATTTTTGGCCATCAATATTTTTGACCTCGGGTGTGCTTAAGGGGTGCAGGGGTGTGCTAACTGAAAAAATAGAAATGTACTATTATTAACCTTTTTTGATGAGATTTTGGAATTCTATTATTTATAAAATAGTTTTCTATGTTTCTAAAATGCCGCTTTTTTGCAAATTTTCATATCTCTAAGTATAACGATTTCGAAATGCAAGGGGGGGGGGGGACAAACTCGGATCACATATTTTCCCCTCTCCCTATTTTCCCCTTTCTTCAAATTTGCCTATACCAAATGACAAAAAAAATTCGTCCTTCATTTCCCCTCTATGGGGACCCCCCCTCAAAGTTGACCTATTACGATGCATCACTTTCTCCAGAGAATTATAGTACTTCTACATATTTTCACTAAATTTCATACATGTAGCCTCAGCGGTTCGTGAGATATTCCATGGACAGACAGACAGGCAGACAGACAGACAGACAGACAGACGGACGCATGACCGATTTTATAAGGGTTTTGTTTTACTACAAAACCCTAAAAAGAGCCAAACAGAGTTTCACGCCTAAGTCTTCTTAAAGATATCAAAGAAAAAAGTGCTTACATCCATTTCCCGTGGTCCCTGTTTCAACTAAATTTAGTACATAGCTTCCTTGGATTAATATAAGTACCACACGGTTATATTTCGGTCCTGCTGAAGGTGTGCGTTAGGACAAAGGGCTCTATGGGCACGAAATAAAACAGAAAACATACCTGGTAAATATGGGTACCTCGCGAATCGAAGCGATGAGCCGAATGCACTGGAATACAGTTGAAGATATTAGGCGCATTTTTTTAACAGCCATGCAGAGCAAAGCAGGTTTACATCACACAATTACATTAACAATTTGATTTGAGCTGTTCAAGATAAAAGCATGAATGCTGATTCGTTATTATTGAAATGCAAGTGGCGCAAGTGTCGAAGCTTTCGAGCAGTTTACAGTTTGGGAAGCACATAAAATTCATTTTAAGTAAATAAAATGTTCGTTTTGTGTAATTATATGGAATAGTAAACATAAAATAAAAGAAATATGTCCGATGGCATCTGTACTACGGATTTAAGTTTCCTCTTGAAATTTGAGTTGTCGTTTGAATGCTAACTAAACCCACACTCACAGCAAAGACATGCTTCATTTTCGTATTCGCTGCTCTAATCTGCTTTCTATCATTTTTTGCCGCTTATTCTGCTCTACTCTGCCCTGTACACGAAAAAAACCAAGCCTTTGTTAACCCTTTGCAGGTATTTCTAACACTTTGGTTAGTGGGAAGGACCTTCTTTGGCATGAAGTGAAATCTAGGAAATATGAGTATCGCCTGAAACAGGGTGAAGACGCCAATGCACGAGAGCACTGCAAAATATATTTTGAGTCTTTTAGTAAGGATAAAACAAAGAGAGAGAGAGAGATTTTAAGTTGCTTTTTCGGACCCACTTCGGACCCGACACTTATGTGGGGTAGAGGGAGCATCCCGATCCGCTAAGAAAAAAAAGAAAGCGATCAAGGAACACTGTTTACGCGACACAACGATTTCATGTTTTTGCGTGTTTTCAGCTTTCTATAGTTCGGAACGAACTCGGGGGGCTTAGAGGTTCAAATTTAGTAGGAATATTTTTGTCGTTCCTTGAGTATGTCTTCCAAAATTTAACTCAATTCAGTAAATAACTCCCGAAATATAACTTTTGAAAATATAATTTTTATACCCTAGACTTTTAGTATAGGGTATATTGTTTTTGTCACGATGGAAATATGTAACACCTTAAAGGAGCCTCCGGAGGTATAGCAATGTATATATATAAATGCTCAGCGTCACCTCCTGATTCGATTTAGCCATGTCTGTCTGTCTGTCTGTCTGTCCGTCTGTCCGTCTGTCTGTCTGTCTGTCCGTTCGCACGATAACTTTCGATAGAATGAAGCTAGAGCCTTGAAATTTTGGTCAGATGTTGGAAGTATGATCTAGTTGGTTGGTATTGAAAATGGGTATGATCAGGCCAAGAGAACGCCTACCTCCCCTACATATGTACAATAGTTAAATGTATTAATAACTCCCGATTAAACAAGCATGAAAAGCTCTAACTTCGATAGATTGCTCGCGAGGATAATTTTTTACTCTCCTGAAAAAATCAAGTCGATCAGTTGAAAACTAACGGTAATTTTCTTACAAAGAGCCCCGTACTACCCTACTTTTTGGGTTTTTTGTCTATAACTCTTGAACCAATTGACGTAGACACCTGATTTTTGGCATGTAACCCTGGAGTAAGAAGATGCTTAAGTTCTAGTAAGTTGGGCATAATCAGATCAAAGGAACACCTACCTCCCCTACAAATTTCAAAAAAATAAATATTCTTTTAATTACGATAACTTTCGATAAAATGACACTAGTGAGTTGAAAATTTAAAAAAAAAAATGCTGTTAGTAGGATCTACTTGGTTGGTATTGAAAATGGGTAAGATCCGAATCAAGCAACCCCTACCTCCCCTACAAATGCAACTTCAATAAGCGATAACTTTTGACAGAATCAAGCCAGCAACTTGAAGTTTTGGTCAAATGTTTGAAGTAAGATCGGGTTAGTTGGTATATAAGATGGGTTAGATCAAACCTAAGGAACCCCTAACTCCCCTAGAAATGAAACTTCAAATAAGCGATAACTTACGTCAAAATAATGCTAGCGACTTATAATTTTGGTCAAATGTTTGCAATAGGATCCTGTTGGCTAATATTGAAAACACGTAAAATCCGACCAACGAAACCCCTACAAATGAAACTTCCAATAAGCGATAACGTTCGATAGAGTGAATCTAGAGACTTGAAATTTTGTTTAAATGTTTGTAGCATGATCTTATTTGTTGGTGGCAATGATGAGCAAGATCCGAAACAAGGAACCCCTACCTCCCCTACAAGTGAAACTTCAAATAAACAATAACTTTCGATAGAATGAAGCTAACGACTTGAAAAATTCGACAAATATTTGTAGAATGGGTTAGTTAATTGATTTTGATAATGGTCAAGATCCTCCTGAATGATTGCCTGGTCATATAGGAAACTCACTTTTAATGCATATGGTCGTTACCAATTGGTACTTTTGGTATCACCACTAGGTCTGTACAAGTCTAGGGTATATACGCTTCGCCTCGGCCTGGTTTTTAATTATCTTTATTCTTGTCGTTCTTTAACAAGGCTACAGCTACATGCAGAGTACTCCCAGAGCTGCCGTGTATTTCACATTATATCCTTTGGGAATTCTGCATGGCATTTACTTTACATCTGTCTCTTAAAAATTGCACTTCTAAATAGAGATGGACATATTATAGCAAGGATTCTATTAAAAGCCCAATGACTTGTGTCTATCCTACCTATAGATGCTGTGCAAATCTTGCACACAAAAAGTAACATTTTGACGAAAAACTTCGTTTTGAGCTATTTATGTATGCATTGTATATAATTTTTTATGTAATTGTGTAATGTCAAAAACAATATTAACTCGTAGGCCGGATGGAAACCATTGGCGGGCCGGAGTTTGCCCGCCCCTGCTCTAGATAAAACAATACAATTGAATGGTAAATAGATAGTCCAAGTCGATCAGGTTGACAGCGAATCGAATTTTTTCATTTACCATTCAGTGAAGCTTCAATTCTTCATGTGTGCATCACTGAAACAATCAATAGCTTGTCACCATGAAGGCGCACCCACCTGATTACTTCACCACAAGTTCAAATAACTCATTAATATGAATTAACATTTGTAATTACTACATGTACTCTCCCGGAAAAAAAGTTAAATATAGTCCAAACTTCAAAAGTCTGTTAAATTGAGACCGGATATTACTATTCATTAGTCAAACGCGTTCCGGATCAAAAAAAATTGTTAACTATTCATACATCGTCGCGGAATTCCTCATTACTTATTTGGGCCAGAAACAATGCAGTTCCGCACAAGTTTGATTTTAAGCCTATTTTTAGTCACTCTTGTAGATCAGGTTCGCTAAAATAATATTTGCCAACATATATGTACTTTCCACCATGAACAAAAAATTTTCATCTATATATTTTCAGAAAAAAGTCACAGTGTATTTTAAGGTCATTCAGACGACCGCCAATCCAGAGTACTTCCAGGTGAACAGTAGCCTGAACGGAAGAGGCGGTTTCAGTATGTACTTACGAAATTTACGAACGCTTAACACAATTCACGGACGTCACGAAATTGTCCTTTTAAAATATCTGGGAAATTTGAATATGACGGTGATGAATCGAACTCACGACTACTGTGATTTGGCCTTAAACAAACGAAAGGAACTACTCTGGGGACTAATCTTAGATGTGATTGCAAAATACGGGAATATTTCGTTGTCATGTCCGCAGCCTCCAACGACATTTTATATTCGAGATTTCAAAATTGCCGACTACGATTTTCCGAACTTCATTGTGGAAACTGGTTTTCGTGCGGTCGTGAATTTTTTCACGGAAAATGATATTGGCGATTTAATAAGGATTATGACGTTGAAGTTGCTCGGTTCTGTTCAAGAAATAAGGAAGAGCGTCAAAACTGTTTCAAAAGTGGTTAACCCAAAGTGAGCAACTATTATTTTCACCATGTATTTTCTAACAGCAACTTATTAAAAAATCGCTTTGACTACTGAAATCTTTCTAGATTGATGATTGTTAAGTGAAACTTGTTGAAATACTAAGAAAAGATGTAAAAATAATTGTTTATGAATTTTAGCTTCTATAAATAAGGGAAAGGTGCTCCTGATTTTTGTAGTAATTAGGTAAACTACACTTCTTTCGAAGTAAGTTTATAGAATGATGTAAATTTCCCTGAACTATAAAAATTATTTTAAATATGCTTAATTTTTGAACCATTGGTTGCAAAAGTGGTGTAAGTAAATTTTTTTTCCGGACGGTTAGCCTTTTACGTAAACCGCTGCAAATTTTTTTTTATTCAATAAATCGTTAACTTTTCTTCACAGTCCACTCAGCACTGAACGTGTCTATCTAGTAAAACACATGGCAGTGATAATCACTGATAACTAGCCAGAATATTTCATTGCAAAGTTGCAGGGTAAAACTACTTAATGTATTCAATGTTCTTGCACTGTGCAAGAGCGAATTAAATGTCGTTTAAACGAAAGAAAAGATCAATAGACTGGCTATCGGCCTTGTAGTTTTTTTATTGATAAGGTCGGCTATACACGTTCAGGTATACCTTGAGGTACGCCTATGGAGGTATACTTTGAGGTATACCCCTGCACAGGTCTATCGTTGTGTTGTTTCACTGTACAGGCGTCCAGACCCGGACAGGCGTCCAGACCTGTACAGTTGTTCTTGTCCAGGTATACCTAAAGGTATATCTCAAGGTAAACCTTATCTTGTTGTTAATTGCCTTGACCCCTCCAGGGGCATGGGCTCGTAAACATCTCTAGCATTTATATGCCTTGTTGACGTTTCGATAGCATATTTACTTTTTTCCGAAGTGCAGTTGCAGCATGCACCTCCTATACGCACCGTCTTTATATTGACAAGCTTGGAACACCGTGAGAGGTCTATTAGCACCGACAGTCAATTTTTGATGGCGCCGAGATTTGAACTCTGAGCTTTAGATTAATATCGTAGAGCGGTGACCGAACGACCACGGCCACCGAGGGCGACCAATACAAAGCAAAGGAACGGTGTCAGAATGGTTTAGAATGGAGATCAATTTGTTAGTATACCTTTGCCTTTAATATCACCTCAAGGTGCAGACATTTTCGTTCTTTCGGAGACTGGGATCGTGAAACCATACATTTGTAAACCAGTTTTTAGGCGACGGCCATCAACATCCATACAACATGCCGTCGCTCTAGTTTGCCTCAAGTGGGACTACACAATCAGAATTGTTAAGAATAATTCCCCCCCCCCCCCTGGAGGGGGCCAAAAATGCGTGTTCACCGGTTTCGACCACTGGTGCGAAGCCCGTCTCATCAGACGCATCTGCTTTGCGCATCGCACCAGTGGGAGAGGCGCGACCGGGAAGGATCAAGTCGATGTTGTATCGTCGTATATAGGCCGGCCATCACGACATGGGTACGAATTTCAGAGCAATGCAAATTGCAACATTCGTACCCATGGCGTGTTGGTCGGCCTATTTAAGGCGATACAACATCGACTTGGTCGTTCCTGGTCACCCCTCTCTCACTGGTGCGATGCGCGAAGCAGAGGCGTCTGATGAGACGCGCATCGCACCAGCGGTTGAAACCGGTGAACACGCATTTTTGGGCCCCCTCCAGGGGAAGAATTATTCTTAACAATACATACTTTTGTGTTTTTATAATTATCTGCTTAGTGGGCGCGTGCTCCCAGCAGTTTCTGGAAACCGATTCATATGACACTCATTTTGACTATAGTTTACACCATTTCGCGTTTATTTTGATTGACCATTTTAGTTTCATGAACTGGCTCAAATCATATCCACTCACATTGGACGCCAAATTTTTGCAGGCTCTATCGATCATTTTCTACGGTATGTTTCACTTATGTATTGTAGAATCGAAAACAGCTTTAAGGTAAGATATCTTTCAGGTAGCTTATGTTTTGTGGTAAAGTCTAAAAAGATTTCGGTTTTTGCATCCTGTGACTGATGACATTACTTCTAGTTAAGCTTTGGGAAAAAGTTAAAAAGCAAATGTTAATTTTTCAGACAATGTTAAGATTTTCTAAAAATTTCTAAAAGATTTCTCTCAATGGATCAAATTTGTAGTATGAACATTATGTTACTGATACAAATTTATCCAGAGAAACAGGGCCGGTCAAAGTCTACCGATCGAGCCAAACGATTAGTGACCACGACCTCGACTCGATCTCGTATGATGCGGTCATACGGTGAGAGTAGCTGCACTACAGTAACTGTTTAGGTCCGCTCGGGTGCTAGCTCGCACTGTGTAACCAGGTTATAAGATATAATGGATGAGGCCAATAGCTGCCTTTGCTTTAGATCCACCCTTTCACTCCCGCCAGCTGAGGTGGTCTGCCAGCGCACATCGCGTTGTGGCGGTGGATTGGTGAGGGTGTTTTTAGGAATCTTCGGCTTCATCTATACATCCTTACAAATGGCATGTCTGGAGCAATTTAGAAAGCTTAAAATAAGCCCGAGTAGACTGAACAAGGTCAAAGACTTAGAGAAGTCAAATACCTCAACGGGGAAAACCAGGAAAAATAATAATTACTAGTAATAGCTGAAACACTACTTCAACGAAAAATCCAAGCATTATTTTAATAGTTACGTTTATTAAATGCACGCCGCGCTGACTAAACAGTTTTAATTAAAATCCAAAAGTATTTCAATTTTTATTGCAACTAATTTTAAATCGGATATAGCAATTAGCTCAAATTTCCGCAATGTAAGCAACACAATGCCGGAAAGCCTCAGTGCTTACAGACACACCCATCAAGCAATGCGGTTCCGTGCGATGTTAATACTAAGTCTCTTTTTTGTCAATCTTGTCGATCAGGTGCGATATAATCCCATTGTTGAATATTGCTCCCAGTTGATCAACAAAAACTTTTCTCTATTGGCAGAAAAAAATGTCAGTGATTTTCCAGAGCATTCAGACGACCGCAAACGAAGAATACTTCCAGATGAACAGTAGTCTGACTGATGAGGGAGAATTAAGTCTGAATTTGAGAAATTTGCGCACATTAAATACACTTCACGGAAGAGCGGAAATTGTGTTGCTGCAATTTAAGGGAAATTTGAATATGACTGTTATGAATCGAACCCATAACTACTGTGAAACAGCCAGAAATAATCGAAGAGAGCGACTTCGTGCACTAATATTGAATCTGATCTCTAAATTCGGGAATGTTACTTTTTCTTGTCCCCTAAGTCCGTCGACATTTTATGTTAAGGGTTTGAAATTGAATAACTACGATTTACCGAATTTCGTCCTGGCCGCAAGTTTCCGCCTAAATATGCAGTTGTTTACGGAGAATGAAATTGGCGATTTAGAAAGGATTATGAGGTTATCGATTTTCGGTTCAGTTAAAGAACAAAAAAAGGTTGTGAACCAGCTGGTAAATATAGGTTAACAAGTGAAGTTTTGCATCAAGGAATCGTGATCGTTGAATTTGAACGAAAACCCTTAATAAATTATTCTAAAAATGTAGACCTTGTGTTTTGATCTGAAAGTAAAGGATGGTCACCAATCTAAACTCCAAACACTTTCCGTTCCATTTTTCAATCTACTTCAAAAAGCAACCAATTAAAATTTCACCTTATCCATTCGGCTTCCATTCAACTCTCACTACTGTTGAGTATCTTGTTAAGAAATATTTCACACCATTAAAAATTCGTAAACAACTTTTTCTTCTCTTTTTCCAACTTATTCGAAAAAAGTGAAAAGCATCTTTCTTTCATTTTCCACTTCGTGCACTAGACTTTTTTCGACCTAACCAACAAAACAACCCGAAGCTAAAATGTATCTCTTAAAATCCGCTTAAATCTCATCGGTGCCAAGTTACTTTCAAATTGTCCTTGTGTCTGTTTTCTTCATGTTTTTCGGGCGGAACTTGCAGCGAAAAAAAAAATTTGAAAGTTGAAACTTGTCTGAGTTCATTTTTAATCACAGAACTTCTATTTATAACGCTCAGAGTCTTAATCTGATGTCGTTGGCTAAAGTTTTGTGGGTTTTCCTCGTGATTTTTCTCTCGGCTTCGCCTTTGGTATCATTTTTTTGCCAGTCTAGTTGGGTCGCTTTCCATTTTGTATAGTTTTCAGTCTGTTTGCACTGAAATCGCAAAAGTTTTGTGTCTATAAATCCGATGGTCAAGTCAAACAAAAGACGACGATGATGACGGTTTCGTCCTTTTTGTGATATTGTAATGGTACGACATTAGTTTTCCGTCTAAGGACGAAGGAGCTAGAGCGGCAAAAAAAAAATGCAATGAACGAGTAGAGATCGATTGGAGTTTGATTTTAGGGTTTTTTTCTAACGCTATTTGCCGAAGAACTTTTAATCTGATGATGCGTTTTGGTATTTGATTAATTGTATGAGAGATGAGAGAAAAACGATTGAATTCCGCAGCAACTTTTTAGAGCATTGTCCACCAAAATGTGTATATTGATAGTAGCTTTTAACACAAAGCTCTTAAAACGAGCATATTTTCTTTCTCGGCTGCAGTTCAATCGAAGGGTTGAATCTTTGCTTTGTCAGCAAAGGAGCGATAAAGCCTTGACTATTATCATATCAACAAATTGGGTAAATTTTCAGGTAAGATAGAGACATAGACATAGTCCGGATGGCGTAACGCTTGGTACGTTTGCCTTCTACGCACTGGGCCCCGGTTCGATTCCTACTGAATGCGGTAGTTTTCGATAAAAAAAGGGAATTTACGTGTCGGACTATGAGCCCACTCAGCTGTTAAATGAGTACCCATTTATAGGCTAAATAACTCGGTTGAGCGTGTTGCTGATCCTACACCTCTGCACAAGACATACCGTGACGCTCAACCGCCCCCAATCCCTTACCTTAATTTCCTTCCCGCCAAGGCTATGCTTGCATAAAAAAGTCATCCCCTAAAATCTTGGCAATCACATAAAAAAATGGACAATTTGAAAGTTGAATTTGTATCTAGGTCAGATTTATCCATCACGAATATGTCTCTTCTTGAAAAGCCTAAACTTTTATTAGAGTCTCTACACAAAATACGTCTCTACACAAATAAGTGTTATGCCACTAAAGTATTACTAGAAAATCACCCGCGCCATAACGACTGTGGAAAGGACGAATACAACATTCAGTTTGCATGGATTTTGTCAGAGTGACGCGATAGCGGAGATCCGTTTTGAATTTTTATTTTTGCTCGACAGCGACCTCAGCAAGAAAATGCACTCAAAATGGCAAATGTGCAGAGCAGCAGAAGCTCTTTGCCGAAAAAAACGACTAGTGCATAAGCTGTATGCACTCTCCTACTTGAAGATGTGTTAAGTGTGCATTTATCGGAATGGAATGGAACTGAGACGTGAGGAATGACAAATCCTAGTAACAGTTCTATTGCACACTTGAACGAATTGTTGAAAAAAAGAGAAAAAAAAATCATCGAATGTTTGAAATGTGTCACAAGGGTGCAATTCCGGGTCGATGCACCACATCGCTACTGAAGCGCTTTCAGGATGAGACAAAAAAAGAAACAGAAGAACTGAACATTTGTAGGTAGCAGCTTGCATTCAGATTGTATTGACTTTATGTTGTGGGGGTTCAAGGATGTGGCAGATGCAATGTTATATCGATTATGGGCATGGGGTTTGGTTACTATCCACTAAAATATTCAATTTCAATTTTGGTAGAATTAGGTCACCAAAAGCGTGCAGAATGGGATACCTTATTCAATATTGCAAGGAAGAACAGTAAAGCCTGCATTTAATAGGCTTTCCTTCACAGTCCTCTAGAAGGTATGTAGGAGGATTAGTTAACTAGATTTTACGAATTAAAATTTCGGAGCGGGTATAAGTTGAGAAAAATACATCAAGTCTAAATATAACGGGTAATGTGAGAAGGGAAGTGCGTCTAGGATAGGGTCCGGGCATAGTAACTAGCTGTCATTTACATGCAGTAGCAAAAAAAAATTTAAGGCCTGGGGCAGTATTACCAGTGCAGCATTAATAAAACCATTGATAGGAAGTGAAAAAAAATCTTATGAAATGTCACAAAAAGTAGCGATGGTCATTGGTATTTTGAGTCCGTCCCATCCGACTTAGAAAGGCTGTGGTGTCTTCAATGCCTTCAACAATACTCCAGTTCATTGATCTCATCACTTCAAGTCAGTTCACTTCATAAAGAAAAACGTCCTTTTTATCTGACCAAAGGACTCAAATTGCCATCAAGAGTAGCCCAGTGCACTCGCCTCATGACATCCATCCATGACAAAGAAGGTCCTGTTGTCCCGATTCCGCACCTGCACCAGCATCAAATCGTCACCAGCTGGTGCTAAGAGTCAAATCAGTGCACAGGATAAACGGACCTTAAAAACACTTAGGCGAGAAACCTTGATTTGAATACACCGGAATACAATTAGTCCAGTATATAACTGAAATTGCCGCCACCGGGCTGTGCTTTACCGGGCTGTGGTTTACCTAGGGAAGCTACATACCGAATTCGGTTAAGGTCGGACCACGGAAGGTGCAAAACGGGCAAATGCACAGCATGTATCGGACTGTATGCCCGCCCATTATATTAATTTAGGGTTGGGATATTTTCTCTCACAACCGATCGTCGCTATCACGCAAATACTCAAATACGGTAGTGTCAAAGGTACTGCTTGTGGATTTTTTTTTAAATTCCAAATGGATATTCATTTGGTATTAAAAAAAATGTCAACCACTTCTCGTGTTTGTTTTTACTGTTTACTCACGACAATACAGTCAGGGTATATTCTTCATAATACCCTCATGATCTCTTTGTGGTGCGGGACTTTGAAATAATGCCACGGCCAGGATGTGTATGCCAGCAACTTACTTCATCCGTAATCTTTTATATGCTAACAAAACCTCAACTATGCCTCGGATAAAAGTTTACTCACCGGTTACGACTTTTGGCTATCGTTCAATGACAAAGAATGGGTTCTGGAACGTTGTACTCCTCGGAAAATGGATCAAAAAGTCCCCTGAACGCACGATTTCTTCAACTAGAGAGTAAAATTCAGCGGCTCAAATTAAACGTTTTATCTGTTAGTGAAATATGATGGTTTAATAATGGAGAATATATCTCTCCAACGCGTAGCACTGTAATGTTGTATTCCGGTAAAGCCATCGGAAGTGGTCCTCCTTTTAACCAGAAGTGCGCGAAGCTGTCTTTTATCCTGGGATCCGGTCTCCGATAGAATAATGACCACGAGTTTCAAGCCAAAGTGAGAAACATCACAATAATGCAATGCTACGCTTCAACTGAACCCGACAATGTCGTATCGAATGATTTCTTCTACGAACACCCAAAGGCGACATTGTAATTGCTATGGGAGATTTGAATGCTAAAGTGGGTGCTGATATCAGTGGTATAGGCAAGTGATAGGAGGACACGGTCTTGGAGATCGAAACGACAGTTAAAGTTAAAACTCTTTCGCGGAGAATACGACAATTTCTGTATCGGCAAGAGATATATCACCAACGAGGGTCAATCGGCAATTAAATCATTCGACGCCGCAGTTTTCATTTCTAAAACCGTGATGGTGTGTCACATCGCTCTTAAGTCGATTTTTTTAATACAACCCAGTGCTGGATTCCTAACCAGGAGGCCTCTATCAGAATACCAGTGCTATAGCTAGTGAGGACAAATGCTGTCAACCGAGCAACATCAGGTGGCTAACTGAACTGTCAGTATTTGTTACATTGTAAGACAAATTTGACGATGTTAGGTGTCGTCTGACGTTTGTAGTTGTCAACTAAATCAAAGAAGACGCAGCTTTCCAAAACTACAAATTTTATGTATATTGTATATATTTTAAATATCTACGAGTATTTCGGGAGCGACTTACCCCTATCTTCAGTACAAAAGCGTATATGTATACAGCATAAATAAAATTTATAGTTTGCGAAATTTGACCAGTTTTTAATCCTATCCGCTCCCTAGAACAGCTGTTGTTGGAGAAAAGACATCTCAGGACGGGGATCGCAAAGGAACACTACCCAATCAGGGATCACACTAGGTATTTCCAAATGCCGTACCTCCGTAGAGGCATCAGTCTCATGTCACGGTCGTTACGGGGTCAAGTCTCGTCCACGGCGTTCGTGGCCATGGATGCTTGTGTTGTCTTCCCACGTGGTACGGGACGTAATAATAAGCCACAACATCTCCCAAATTGTCGTAGGCAGGCGGCTGAATGGGAGCAGGACGTGCATACTGGCACCGTGCATCGTCCAAAACTGGTTAATGCCAGCTAAGCCAGCTGAAATAGTTGACGAGCTGTGCCCCACTAGGGGTTAAGGTTAATAAGTAGAAGTACACTTTACACGATTTTACTATGAAAATTTAGGATTTCGGCTTACACGGTTTTCTGCAGAGCCTATCTTCCGTGTAAATCATTGAATAGGTGTAGTTTACTAAAAAAAATTCTTTCACGATACCCACTATCCAACGTTCAATCCTATTTTCTGATAGAATCGCAATCATCTTATGTATGCCCTACTTGATGGTGCGCAGTTTTCAGTTTCAAGTTGAATATCTTGAACGCACAAGATTGAAATTATCAACATGATGACGATGATGGAAAATTGAAGTCGAGGTAGTAGTTTCGTTTGAAACTTTGAGCTTCCCGGGATGAATTTTTGCTTTGACATAAATGGAATTGTACGGCTAAACTTCTGAACTTGCCTTTCTTCCGAACGCTATGAGTGCATGAAGTGCGAAAATGCTGATGGAAATTCCATACGAATGACTTTGACAAAAGAATCAAATGAAGATTATAATTCACATTTGACTTCTGGCAGGGAATGAGGAATGCTTGTCAGTCAGCATCTGTATTTAAAATAATTAAAAAAGTATTTGCCCATTCTCAATTCCCTGGAAAGCTATAACAATTAGTAACTTAGAATCTAAAAAGCATTTATCTTATATAAAAAATGGCAATTAATAAACAAACTCAGCATAGAAAATGGTTCATCAAAAGAAATAATTGTCAAATTGAAAATCGCAACTTTTCTAAACAATCGTTCTTCTAGGCTATGTTAACGAATCCGCCACCCCCCTCCAACCACCATTCGGACAATAATGTCCAAAAACCAGAAAAGTTCAACAGATCTTCAACTCATTCATTTCAATTATTCATTTTCAAAATACACAATGAAAAAGGTCATTTTCGGCTCATTTTTATCCCCACAGGACTCGGCACGAAATTCCCGATAAATTCAACTGTCGAAATAACTTTTTTCGTCGGCTACATGGATATTTAGGACCCGACTCCCATAACTTCCAAGTTTTTTAATCTAAATCTGTTGTCGCATTGCATACTGAGAATTGCTATCTCAGCAAGTACCCCCTAGAAGAGTGGACTGGACCGATGGACTACACTTTTTAGCATTCCCTTCTAATCGTCCGTACCGTAGACGTACTAGATACTAGTAAATGCGTAGGGCACGAAAACCGTCCTCTGGATTCTTGGTCAGAATAAATTTTTATTGGAATTTTTATTAACCATTTGCATGAAATTTTATTGAAAAAGTTTTATAACGTCCCACATTTCACGCCTGGGGCACAAAGAAAAAAAAAATGCGAAGAACGGATAGTGATTCCCTCCCTTGATTTGCGTCTGCATTTAAAGGACTATCATCATCGCATCACAACCAGGAAGGGGGATGTTTTCTATTTATCTATTCGAGGCGATATATTGCATTTTAGACGATATTGTGTTGAACATAAGCAAAGTTTGCAACTATTTCCGGAGGGATGTAGGACAGACAATAGATGGATGTGGCAAAGCTGTGGGGAAAATATTGTGGTTGACACACCGGACAATGCATTGAAAGACATTTATGACACTCATGCCTCTATCTTGTGGTCATCGAAAGCGGTTATGGTAGTTAGGTACAGCGATTCACCCTGGTGAATCTGTCCTAGCTATCAGTGAGGGTTATAAATTTTGATGGTAGGGTGTATGCATTTAAGGTGGCCGAAATTATTACATTGCATGTTCTTGTTGACGTAAATAGTTATCGTGTCATTTTACGATGAGTCATCTTGTTGGAACGAAGATTTTCGTTGTTCTCCATGTAGAATCGATTGGAAGTCACCGATAAAATACAAAGCAGAGATGATTGAAAGGATGTAGCTGCGAAGTTATCAACTGTCCTTGAAGCTCCTAAGGTAATGGATTCTACAGGATGTACCATTTCTGATGGTAGAAACTTTAATGGTAGATAGAAGTGTGCATTGTGCTTTGATGCCGCAAGGCCTTCAATTCACCATAGAGCACGGAAAGGGTAGCCAACACGTGGTAGCTGATACTCTCTCTCTCTCGAATGTATTCAACAGAGGCAAATTCTCCTTTAGAATCTCCTCATTTTCTTTCTTCTAACTAAATTGCTTTGATCCGCAAGGTCGAGGAGAAATCCCATCAAGTCCCGGATCATAAGGTTATTGACGGCTATATATGTCGTCGATCTGACTATGCGACCAGGGATGAGGCCCAGGAGCAGAGCTTTTGAAATCTATGGATTCTAGATAAGCTGACTTTCACTGTCATTGCTCGCACACACGAACACCCCATGTGCGCACTCGGTGGTGGCAAAACTCAAAACACTCAAGCATTTAAAGGCGTTTTATTGTTGGCCAAAAAATGACCAGACAAGTCAAAGACTTCGACGCCTCCTGCATGACGTGTAAGGAAACTAAAGCTCCAAACCCGGTTCTAAGACCTACGATGGGAGAACTCATTCTTCCTGATCGTATTTTCCAGCGTATATTCACATACTTTCTTCGATCTTATCCGCGATCTAAATCAGGCAATGTAGGACTAATCGTTGCTCTCGACGACCTCTCGAAATTCTCGTTCGTCTAACCCATACTTAAAATGACGGCCATTGCTCCAGTTGAATAATTAGAGAGAAGAATCTTTCATGTGCTTGGCGACCCGAATCCGAATCCATTACTACAGACAATGGTGTTCAGTCCAAGTCCGTAGCCTTCAAGAACTTAATGCATTCCTATGGAATGAAGCATAACTGCCCGCACAGATCTTTATTAGCCCCAAAGTAACGCATCAGAGCGCATTAATCAGTCATTAGTGGCTGCGATTCGAGCGTATGTCGCCTCTGATCAACGAGATTGGAATATCAAGTTGTCGTCGATTAATAGTGATCTTAGATCCACTTTTCTTTCTTCAGTAGGATTCTCGCCCTACTCCGTCGTTTTCGGGCAAAACACTATTTCTCACGGTTCTCCATTTGCCCTGTCACGCAGTCTAAATTTGCTCGACGAGTTCAGAGGAGACGTAGCCAACGACGAAAAGCTTGAATTACTTCGCAATCAGGTTCAAACGAATCTTGACCGCAGGTATGAGACTAATGCTGCGACGTACAACTTGAAATCTTGTCCCGTAGAATTTATGCCCGGAGAAACAGTGTTAGGCCGGTTTCACACGACGCGCACGATACACGTCATTTGACGTAAGCTTTTATCGAATCCCACAGTGGCAGTGTATATTGTATGAAGGTGTTCACACGGAGCAAATGCGAGAAAATCATGCAACCGGGAAACATTGTTTCTCGTGTACACACTACACTTGCCACTACGATACAAGAAAGCTCCAATGCATTTCAGGCACAGTTGAAGTGCGCGAGTCTGTTGTGTGATAAAGCTTAAAATCATTTCAGGCACGCAACTCCAGGTGCGCAGTTTCATTCGATTTTGTATTTTTTTTTGTTATGATAAGTACTTAAACAAATGGCGAGTTTCAATTTAGTACTGATGCATAGCCTCATATTTGTGTTAATACAACGCAGAGACGAATCCTCTAGCCTTGCCAAAAGAATTTCAAAGCTTGTTATCGACATGCGGAAATAATTAAAGAATTTGCTCTCATTGTTTTTCAAACTTATGAAGAATTTTTCGAATCTTTTTTCGCGTTGGGGACCACTCATCAATAAAGGATGGACCCAATACCTCCTAAAACGCCGCTTATTAATTCTTTTGTACCAGTACAAAAGGAGCGGAATGCGTGGGTCCATCGTATAAATTGAACGTTGACGTCGTCAGTGCTACTAACTAATCGAATGAGCCTTCGTTTCACTACGGAAAACATTCGCCGGAGCTTTTCATGACGGCGACTGCTCGCCGTAGCTTTTTCACAACGAAAACTATTCGATCCGAGAAAATTGAATGGCGCCGTGTGAAATTCTGTTTCGATTTCGGGAAAAGCTCATATGAGTAAATATCGTATCGTATAGCGTCGTGTGAAAGCCGCCTTACTGAAAAATTTCGGCCAAAGCAAAGCCGCGTTGCATTATATCGTGAAACTCGACCGCACATCACTACAAGTTAAAGTCGTCAGGAAGGTGGGGTCTTCCTGTTGTGAGTTGGCAGACATGACAGGCAAAAGCCTTGATATATTCTATGCAAGGCATAAAAAGAGGTAGTCTTCAGTCTCGGCTGTTCGATAAGTTCTTGCAAATGAGGCTGTGTTGTAATGAATGATTTTTTAAGGTCTAATTTGGATTGCTAATTGCCAAATATTTTTCTTAAGATATTTGTTAAATGACAATTCAAACCCTTCATCAGGAATTGTTGCGAACGACAGCCCTGTCACTGCAGGTCGTTGACGCTTGCAAACGATATATTCTGAGAGAATAAATATTATGTGTTTTGTAGGAATATACTGTCTGATCGTCTGTCTGATCGTCGTCGTGAGTTATTGGTCCATACGATACAAAAGGTAAGCGGGTTAAGCAATATCTACCTGTCACTCCAACATCCACATCAAGTTCTATGCGAACGGAGAATTCCGTTTCATAGAACTTGATTGGTGAGAACATTTTTGCTGATACTTATGCTTCATCGGAGGTCGCGATAGGTCGAGAGGGGAACCGACTCGGGAGTCACTTTAACCCGACGTCTGGTGCATATCGGTGCGCCGCAGTCAAGATGAAAAAAAATCAAAGGGCCGACTATCAATCGCCACAGAGTCGCATGAGACGGACTCGTAGAAGCCGTCAGATCGGCAACATCATCGCCGGATATATTGTTTGAGTGGAATGAGTGATTTTCTTTTCGTGGGTTCGTCTTTCTGGTTCTTTTCCTGTCGGATCTACCTACTTCGGCACAGATCTCGACGGCATAGAATAGAGTACATCAATTATTCCTCCTGTGACTTCGGTTCACTAATTTCAAAGTGATAAATGTAGCATAGTTGATCCATTCCTGATCACCCTTTTTGCGATGCTGACGGTTGTGAATCAACCGTCCCCTATGTGGGCTCCGCTCGCTCCGCACTTAAGGGATCACAAATACAAACATGAACCCTTGCCTCAGGGTGCAGAAACCCTTGCGTGGGCCCCGCGCTGAAGTGATCACAACACTCAGTATCGCACAATGCGTTCGCTCTCGGTGTCAGGACGACAACCTACACTATTGTCAATTTAATATTTTCACCATTTACACGGTATGACGGCTTTCGTTTTTTTTTATTGTCCATACATGTTAATTGCCTTCACCCCTCCAGAGGCTTGGGCACGTCAATATCTCTAGAATTTCTATGCCTTGTCGACGTTTCGATAGCATATTTACTCTTCGGAAGTGCTCTTCTTATCCGCGCCGTCTTTATACTGACAAGCTCGAAGCACTCTGGGGCTCTACCCACAAGCAGTTTTTGAGCGCGCGGAGATTTGAACTCCGAGCTCTGGACTAGTACCGTAGAGCGGTGACCGAACGACCACGGCCACCGAGCGCGATAAACCCACCGAGCTCGACATGCATGATTTGTTTCGTTTATTTTCCGATGGACACTTTCGGCTCAAAACGTAAGTATATATGGATTATTTCGGATGGCCATTTTTGCCACGGCTAAATTTGGTGCCACATCGATTGGATCTCAGATGATAATGGATTTTATCATTATCATTAGCAGTAATAATAGCGGCGCCATTTTTTGCACAGACAGAGCGGAGTAGAGCAGGTTAAGCGGCATTTCGGGTTCGAATCCCGCCCACGACGTCGTTCGTGGCCATGGATGTACAGGATGTGCATGCTGGCAAGTGGCAACTGCATTCTCTGAAACCAGTTTATGCCAACGAAACATCAACTGGGCCACATGGAACAGTTGGCGCACTATGCCCCACAAGGGGTTAGAGCAATTGAGTAGTAGTAGTAGTAAAATAGGGTAATGAACACGAAAACCGAAGCGTGGCTTGGTTCAGTTAGAATTCAAATATTAACCCAAATTTCAAGAGAAAACTTAAATCCTTAGTACGTTTACAATCCGACAAATTTCTTTAAGGCAGCAAAATCACTTTTTATGTTTACGATTTTAAATAATTAGACAAAACTATCATTTTATAGACAGGAAATGAACTTTATGTGCTTCCCAAATTGTAAACTGTTCGAAAACTTCGACACATGCGCCGCCTGCAGTTCAAAATGCAGACTACTTAACGGATCCGCATTCTTGCACTGACGTTTTATCCAGAGCAGTTCAGATCAAATTGTTGGTGTTATTGTGTGGTCTTAACCTGCTGTGCTCTTTATGGCTGTTGAAAAAAACGCGCCTAATGATATATAAATATGTAATTATGGTAATTTCACAATAACCTCGTTCGATTCATTCGGACGAGATTAATTTTGATACAAATATACTGACCGGCCTTTGATCCAAGTCTCGTGTGGGATTACAGAGTTGAAAGTGGATTGGTCGAACGTCAACTTCTTTCTTGACAATTCGCCCATATGCCTTTTTATACTGAGCCCCCACGCGGCGAATTATCTGTTTGATGGCTGTTTGAATTTGGTTTGTCACAAATCAAGCCCGTTTGATTCATTCTTGATCTCCGTCTGTTTGTCTCGAACACACTAATGACGATCAAAATGTAAATGCACCGATACTCAAATACAATAGAGCTTCCTGTTATTGTAATTATCTAGTGAGTTGGTCATCCAAAATTGATTTGTAACGAAAATAATAAACGGCAATGAATCCCAAAGTAGTTAACTGAAGACATTACAGTCCATCAAATCTAGTTGAAAACCATGCCACGACTTACTATCCAGGTTGTAGTTTTATTTTTACTGGTAGACGCAGAACAGGTCACCACCTTAATTTAAAAGCGTTTTTTTTTCTGAATTGCTTTACTTTACTTACAGAACAAATTCAAGATTCGCCTTCAGCACATCGAGTACCGCAGCGATATTCAATTTATCGAGTTTAATCTAACGCTAATTCAAGGAGAATCAATGAAGATATATTCTAAAGTTCGGCAGCCTATTATTCCGCTTAGTATACGATTGGAAGCTGCCGTACTGAATTTCATGAAATATCGAAGAATTTCTGTTGTAAATCAAACTTTGGACTTTTGTGATATTTCTCCTTCCGGCTCGGGTCACTTCATAACAAATATGATAGCTGAATTAATCAGTAATTATGTCAATATACCGCGGAAGTGTCCTATTGAACCGGGATCATATAATGTTGAAAAACTCAACATAAACGAGTTAAACTTTCCAAGCCATCTAGTAAGATTTTCAAAATTTGAATCGACATTTCGCATGTTCACTAGAAATGACGAAAAAAGGAACGTGGAAATTTTAAAAGTTATCTGTATTGGTGTAATCGAGTCGGTTGAATAAATCTGATGGACTTTATTATAGTTGTTTTTCTTTATAAACACCTACAATAGATTTTGTCCTTGTGGTGTGGGGCGTACGAATGATACCATGGCCTTTCCCGGCATGTCGTAGAAGGCATGTGTATGCCAGCAACTTGCAACATCCGAAATCTTTAATATATTAACGAAACGTCAACAATGCCTCGGATAGAGACTGATTCATCAGTTGCGCCTTTAAAATAGATAAAGGAAGTGGGCAGTGGGTCGTATTGGAAGCACATGCACGGCAAACACGATTTCTATTGTGCTATTACCCTTTCTATCGAGAAGCTAGGCTAGATCACATGGATAAGCCGCCTCTTCTCTATAAATTCACTAATCTGGCAAGATTTTAGCGCCCATTTACATTCTCGCGAAGTAGCACGAGGAAGCGCGAGGCACAAGAATGTAAAGATGCTCGTTGCTCCTTGCCTCGCCTCGTTCGACGTTGTCCCGTAGGCGAGCCACCGCGATGCACGAGCACAAGACAGCCCGAGTGCTCCATGTTCACACTGTCGCTTCTTCGCGATGTTGCGGTAATATACGCAGTGAAAAATAATGCTTGAACATATTTTTTTATTCTTTTTTTTACATTTTAATTACAATTTATTAGGGGGGCAAAAACTCCTCTTCCATAGTCCTCCGCGTGGGCGCCCCCTGGAACGGCAGTGGTCACTGACCATTGCCAACCAACGTCAAGCCGCCAGTGATGGCGGTGCGATGATTTGGTTGAGGTACCCCTGTGGTGTGGGGTGTGAAAAAAATACCACGGCCTTTCCCTTTGAGGGCCAGTCGTTAAAACCGACAATCAAAGGACAGGATGTGTATGCCAGCAACTTGCACTATCCGAAATCTTTATATGCTAACGAAACGTCAACTATGCCTCGGATAAGGACTGACTCAACGGTTACGACTTTTGGCTATCGTACAATGACAAAGATTGGATTCTGGAATGTGCGTACTCTCCTGGACAATGGATCAGAAGGTCCCCAGAACGCACGATTTCTTCAATTAGAGAGTGAATTTCTGAGGTACAAATTAAATATCTTAGGAGTTAGTGAGATAAGATGGTGGAACAGCGGAGAATTCATCTCTCCAACGGTCAGCACTGTAATGTTGTACTCCGGTAAAGCTACCGGTAGTCGTCGTGAGTCAGGTGTGGGGCTCCTTTTAACTAGAGCCGCGCGAAACTTCTCTTATCCTGGGAACCGGTCTCTGACAGGGTCTTGACCGCCAGGTTCCGGACCAAAATGAGGAACATCTCAATAATACAATGTTATGCCCCTACTGAACCCGACAATGTCTTGGCAAAAGACTCCTTCTACGAAGAACTAAACGCCGTTCAGAGCAGAACACCTAAAGGTGATATTATAATGGTTATGGGTGATTTGAATGCGAAAGTTGGCGCTGATAACTATGGGCTCAGACATGTGATGGGGAGACACGGTCTTGGTGATCGTAATGACAACGGTGAAAGATTTGTAGAGTTCTGCAACTTTCACAGTCTCTTCATCGGTGGTACTATGTTTGAGCATAAGGACCACCACAAAATCAGTTGGTCCTCTGTTGATCGGCGCAGAACACAAAATCAGATCGACCATTTTGCCATTAGTAAAAGATTCAAGAGTTGCCTCCTGGACGTGCGAAACAAGAAGGGTGCCGATATTGGGATGGGAAGAGACCATTATCTTATGATCGCTAATGTTCGATTGCGTATTGCAGCCGTGCGCCGCCCCAGCGACGAAAGATCCAGGCCCCGCAAATTCAACACCGCTCGACTAAAAAATCCAGCTGTCTTACAACAATATAATGACCATCTTGCGCAAAAAGCGGCTGAGATAACTAGTCACCCAGATAGTGACATAAACGAAAACTGGGATGCCATAAAAAATGCGTACATTGATAGCGCAAATACCATCCTTGGCCCAAACCCGGATTGCCGGAATAAGCCCTGGATGTCCGACGCTTCATGGCAGCGGATTGTTGAAAGAAAGGAGCTGAAAGTTCGTTTGGCTGCAGCATCAGACGACAATCGAAGCAGCATCGAACTCCTTTACCGTCAGAAAGCTCGAGAAGTTCAGCGTAGTGTGCGACGCGATAAAAGAGTTTATGCCAATTCTCTTTTAGCGTCAGCAGAAGAAGCCGCTAGAAGTAACAACTTAAACGCCGTATACGGTGTCATCAAGGAGTTTACAGGTGGTCGTAACTCCTGCCAACATCCGGTGAAAGATAGTGATGGTAAGCTACTTATCTTGGAAGAAGATCAAATGAGGCGGTGGAAAGAACACTTCGCCTCGGTCTTGAACCGTGTAACCTCTGGTAAAGTTCCCCCTCATATAGATAATTTAGCTAACCATCAAAATGTGCGTATACGGTCCACTGCCCCGACTAAAGAGGAAAGAGTCACTGCAATTATTGCACTAAAACAAGGAAAGGCCGCCGGGCTTGACGGCATCCCTGCCGAACTTTATCAAGCAGCGCCAAGCCTAACTGCCGATTTGCTGCATCCACTTGTTAATAAAGCGTGGAATACAGAGACCTTTCCCACTGAGTGGAAGGAAGGTTTGATCATCAAACTTCCAGAGAAGGGTAGCCTCACAGACTGTAATAATTGGAGAGGCATTTGTGTGCTTCCTGCCGTTGCCAAGATAATAGCCAAAATCGTCCTGGAAAGACTAAAGGCCCACTTAGAAAGCACAATTGATGAAGAGCAGGCTGGCTTTCGATCCGGATTCTCCTGTGTCGATCACATTAACACCTTGCGAATCATCATCGAGCAATGCGCTGAATACGATTCTCCGCTTCACTTGCTTTTCATCGATTTCGAAAAGGCTTTCGATAGTGTGAACCGGGATTCTATATGGGCGGCCTTGCGCAGGAGAGGCATCCCTGAGAAGCTTGTGGCTATTATTAAGGCAACCTATGACGGCGCGAAATGTCGCGTTCTGCATAAAGGTAAGGTGTCGGGTGACTTTGAGATTCGCAGTGGAGTTCGGCAGGGGTGCATCCTCTCACCGATCCTATTCCTCATAGTGATCGGCGATGTGTTGCATGCAGCCCTATCCGGACTCGACAGAGGAATTCAGTGGACTTTGACGTCTTATCTACAACATCTTGACTACGCTGACGACATATGCCTACTCTCCCACAAAATCATGGATCTGTCCGCAATGGCGTTAGATCTCGAGAGGGAGGCAAGCAAGGTTGGGCTAAAGATTAATACCAACAAGACCAAGGTTCTTAGCCCGCCGTTGCGAAAAAGAAATCGGACACCTATTGCCATCAATATTAATGGGCAGCCTGTGGAGAAGGTGGACAACTTCGTCTACCTGGGTAGCATTGTTGCCGAAAATGGTGGTACGGAGCAGGACATCGCTCGTCGTATCAACCAGGCTAAACGCGCATACGGCATGCTGTCCAAAATCTGGCAGGGCAGTTATCTCAGCATCAAGACCAAGCTGGGCCTGTTTCGCTCCCTGGTACTATCAGTGCTTTTGTATGGGAGCAGTACGTGGAAAGTCTCCGTAGGACTTACCAGAAAGCTGCAAGTTTTCGTCAACTCATGTCTTCGTCGAATTTTAAGAATTTTCTGGCCCGAAACAATATCAAATGAAGAGCTAAGTCGGCGTACGGGTCAGATGCCAATCGACGAATTGATACGCAGGCGAAAATGGCAGTGGATAGGTCACACATTGCGGAAGAGTGATAACTGCATTGCTTTGCATGCCATGAAATGGAACCCCATTTCCAACCAAGGCCGACCAAGAGGGGGTCCTCGAATCACATGGCGTCGATCTGTGGCAAAGGAGTGTCAGGTACTGGGTAAGTCTTTTGGGGAGTTGCGCCCCATTGCCCAGAACAGAGTACGATGGCGCGCAGGAGTAGTTGACGCGCTATGCCCCGCTAGGGGTTAAGGCAAAGTAGTATAAAAAAGACTCGTTCATTGCCGAAGTGAAGGTTTTTCACCGAGTCTTCAGGTTTTAGCATTGAAAATGTTTATACGGAACCAATTGGAATTGAATATGGACATTGGTGGGACGGAAATGACGTAAACATATACGAGTATGTATTACAGGATATCGTCACCGAGTAATCGGATGTGGTCGTTGTCATTTAACGTACGTTGCTATAAGCGCAATTTTTGTGTTGGGACACGAGATGTCTAGAGTCGTGCATTGTATGATTGTTTCTCCACGAGAACAGGGTGGCCATTCCATTTTTGACTTCGGATTCGGAATCAGCGACCCAAAATTACCTTGTAGTTCGAACCAGCCCGATCGGACGAGTATTATTAAAGAATTGCCACTCCAAACTCCTTGCGACCCGATGGTTTGCCACTTGTAAAAATTGTGTGCGATTTCTTGTCATTGATCTCGCTGCCAAGCCAATTTGTTTCCTGGACTGCAGTAATGCTCAGTTTGAACTTTTCGACCTGTCGAAGGAGGGCCTTCTCGGCTCCCGGTTTGTTCAGGAAGCATACATTCCAAGATCCGAAAATATAATCCTTTAGTCGTTTGCGTGGTCGTCGTTGTTCATCCTTCCAATCCGACTTGTTCCAGGTTTCTTGACGTGAAGTGGTTTTTATAAGGAGTTGTCAGCATGTCGCTTAGCCCCATTCAGGGAATGGCCTTGGAAGATAGCTACTTCAGATGGTTTAGTAAGCTCGATGGAGTTCACACAACTATGTTGCAGTTCCAACTACACAAATCATTCCATCCTACTGAGATGCTTAGTGGATGTTCACACTGCGTGCGATGCCGAGCCGAGCCGGGTCGAGCGATGCAATGCGATTACAAGCTTTTAAAGCAAGAAAATGGAAAGTCTTCAATTTTAAATGGAATCACGCTTTGAGTGTACACACTGCGCGCGATGCAATGATGAGCCGAGCGATGGCCCGATGTTTTCACAAACTTCTTTGCTTCTTCGTCCGAGTACCGGCTGCTGATTTTTTGCGATGGAATTTAATGGGCTTTGCGATGGAGTTTATGGGCTTTGCGATGCTTTGCGATGTGAAGCTTTTTGGAGCCAGTATGGTGCAAGTACGAGCTGTAAAGTAATATTTGATGTAAGATCACACTGAAAAAAATGCATGTATGTCTGCTTTTATACCCTAGACTTTTAGGCGCGGCGGTGTGGCAGTGTATACATGGAAATTATGAGGGTCATCTCCTGATTCGATTTAGCCATATCTGTCTGTCTGTCTGTTCGTTTGCACGATAACTTTCGATAGAATGAAGTTAGAAACTTGAAATTTTGGTCAAATGTTTGTAGCATGATCTAGTTGGTATTGGTTGGTTGGTATTGAAAATGGGCAAGATCCGACCGAAGGAACCCCTACAGATGAAATTTCAAATGAGCGATAACTTTCGATAGAATTAAGCTAGCGACTTGAAATTTGGTTCAAATATTTGGATTTAGATTTAGTTGGTTGGTATTGGAAATGGCCAAGCTCCGTCCCAAGCAACCTCTACGCCTACAAACGATACTTCAAATGAGCGATAACTTTCGATACAATGATGCTAGCGACTTGCAAAATGCGACAAATATTTATAGTGTAGGTTGTTAGTTGATTTTGAGAATGGGCAAGATCCTATTGAATGAACGGCAACCTTCCCTATAAACGTTAGTTCAAATGTAAATATCCAAAATTTGAATGGATGAACGATGAAACTTTTCATTAGATCCACGCCCACAGCTCAAACTGACCATATGGGAAATTCACTTTTAATGCAATGGTCGTTGTCAGTTGGAAGTTTTGGTATCACAACTAGGTCTGTACAAGTCTAGGGTATATACGCTTTGGACTCCGGTTTTGATTCAGTATGGCTCAAATGAAAGGTTATTACCACCGTAATAAGGTCGCGTTTAGAAGGCGTGGTTTCACAAGCGGTTTGAGCAGTGGACACCGCTGCGTATAAAGGCATAGAGCAGAAGCGGCGGTTTACATATTTAGTGCCGGTGCACATGGACGTCGAAATGCCGTCTGACGCTGCGTCACTTTCAATCGGATAGGAAGAAATACATTACGGGCAATGAAGCGATGCACATGGCCGCAGATAGCTATCCGATAACTATCGGCGCATCGGCATCATTTTGCCGCCGCGATAGCTATCTGGGATGACGCTGGTTTCTGTTCCTATCTGCGTCATTTCACGCGTCCGCATATCAATTTTTAATAAGCCGGCCCACATAAATTCGAACCCGGAACACGGACACGGTCACAATGTTTGATTTGTATGATGTTTCTTAAACCATTCGCTTGAGGATCACTTTTAAGTGCCAATTAATTAATTGTTAATCGTTGATCGTGACTACTACAATTGACAATTAATTTTGAGAAAAAAAAAATGGTGGGGAGGGAGCTCTCAGCTCGGACGGGGGTTCGTAAGGGGGGTGAAAATGGTGTTAAAAATGCGATATTCCTTATATTTTAGAAGTTATGGCCAAAAACAGTTTATTTAAAACTAAAAATAACATAAATTGTAAATTCAGGTTGCAGATAGGTATCAAAGAGGGAGGAGCTTAAGTGACGAGGCGTCCGGCGTCATTTGGACGTCCATGTGTACCGTTTCTTACACTGAATTCAAATGCAATCTCGCCGCTCCACAAACTGCGGCGGTGGCCTCAACGGCGAGTCGAGCGGTTTATACATTCACCGTCCTAAAGCCGCCGCGGCTGCCGATTTTTGCGTTTATACACAGCGGTGCGCCGCTGCTCAATCCGCTTGTGAAACCTCTCGTCTGAGGTCGCGGAAGAGATGATGAAATTCACCAACACTGGGCCTTTCTTCATTAATGGAATGCACCCAATGGCGACGCCCTTCCATTTTTAGAGCACTGTTTTGAAACAGAAATAAATTTACTGGGTCAAGCACAAGCGACATGATGTCGAACAGATTCTATTCCTTGAACTAAATTGGTCTCTACTCTCCATCATTGCGTGCAGTGAACATCCCGGATCATCTTTGCATCGCAAGCCATCGCTCGGATCATCTTTGCATCGCAAGCCATCGTTCGGCTCGGCATCGCACGGCGTGCAATGTGAACACCCACCACATCGCATCGCTCAACTCGGCTCGGCTCGGCTCGGCTCGGCATCGCACGCAGTGTGAACATCCACTTAGGTGTTGGCCAACCATTCTGGCTACAGCTATCAACCTTTTGCTAAACTGTCTTATCGCTAAGACTTGGCCGTCAGTGGTTTGAAACACTGCCGTTACCAGGGGGCGCCCACGTGGATTACTATGCAAAAGGTCTCTTACTCCCCGAGCAGCATTCTTGCACTGATGTTTTATCCATAGCGGCTCAGATCAAATTGTTAGTGTACTATAATTGTGTGGTTTTAACCTGCTCTGCTCTGTATAGCTGTTGAAAAAAAACCCGCCTAATGATAAATGTGTAATTATGGTAATCTCACAATAACCCCGTTCGATTCATTCCGACAAGATACATTTTTATACAAATCAACTGACGGACCTTTGATCCAGGTCTCGTATGGGATCACGGAGTTGAAAGTGAATTGGTTGAATATCAACTTCTTTCTTGACAATTCGCCCCTATGCATTGTATACAGAACCCCCACGCGGCGAATTACATATCTTTTTGGTGGCTGTCTGAATTGGCTCGTCACAAATCCAGCCCGTTCAACTCATTCTTGATCTCCGTCTGCTTGTCTCGAACACGCTCATGCCGATCAAAATGCAAATGCACTGATACTCAAAACCGATAGAGCTTCCTGTTATTGTAATTATCCAGTGAGTTGGTCACCCAAAATTGATTTTTTTTACGAAAATAATAAACCGCAATGAGTCCCAAAGTAGTTAACTGAAGACATTACAGTCCATAAAATCTCGTTGAAAGCCATGTCACGGCTTACTATCCCAGTTGTAGTTCTATTTTTTCTGGTAGACGCAGAACAGGTCAACAAATATGTAATTTCCACCAAGTTACTTTAAACGCGTTTTTTTCCTGAATTACTTTATTTTACTTACAGAATAAATTCAAGATACGCATTGAGCACATCGAGTACCGCAGCGATATCCAATTTATCGACTTTAATCTAACGCTAATTCAAAGAGAATCAATGAAGATATATTTCAAAGTTCGGCAGCCTATTATTCCGCTTAATATACGATTGGAAGCTGCCGTACTGAATTTCATGAAATATCGAAGAATTTCTGTTGTAAATCAAACTTTGGAGTTTTGTGATACTTCTCGGTCGGCTTCGGGTCACTTCATAAAAAAAATGATAGTGGAGTTACTTAGTAACGTCAATATACCGCGGAAGTGTCCTATTGAACCGGGATCGTATAATGTTGAAAATCTCAACATAAACAAGTTAAGCTTTCCTAGCCATCTAGTAAAATACCCAAAATTGGAATCGATATTTCGCATGTTCACTAGAAATGACGAAAAAAAAAACGTGGAAATCTTGAAAGTTTTTAGTATTATTGCAATCGAATCGGTTGAATAAATCTTATGGACTATATTTTAATAGCTGTTTTTTTTATAAATACCTAGATTTTCTCCCTGTGGTGTGGGGCGTAAGAATAATACCATGGCCTTTCCGGCATGTCGTAGAAGGTGTCTAAAAAAGATATCATGTGTATGTCAGCAAATTTGCAACATCCGAAATCTTTATATACTCGTACTAACGAAACGTCAACAATGCCTCGGATAAGGAAGTGGGCAGTGAGTCATATTGGAAGCACAAGCACGGCGACCACGATTTCTATTGTACTACGAGTATTGCCCTTTTTATCGAGGAGCTAGGCTAGATCATATGGGTCAGCCGCCTCTTCACTATAAATTCACTGCTCTGGCAAGATTTTAGAGCCCATTTACATTCTCGCGAAGTAGCACGAGAAAGGGCGAGACACAAGGATGTAAAGATGCTCAAGGTTGCTCAAGGTTCGACGTCGTTCCGTAGGCGAGCCACCGTGATGTACGAGCACAAGACAGCCCGAGTGCTCCATGCTCACACTGTCGCTTCCTCGCGAGGTTGCTGTAACATACGCGGTGAGAAATAATGCATACATATCGTTCTATCATATTCGGGCGCTTTAGTGTTTTTCGTCGCGCGTGGAGTCTGGCGTTTGAAAAATGATTATAATAAAAAGGAGTTCTGTTTTGTTTTAAAGTGCATTTAGAAGATATTTAACCCAACAGAGAAGCCGTTCGGCTTTTTAAAAAACATGGCCTATCATGCTGTAAAAGCTAGTAGGGTTTTTTTGGGCCGCCGATTGCGAATCTGAAGTCCAAATGGCAAAAAACAAAATGGGGGATCCAGATTGGTAACACGTTTCTTGTAACCATGGCCAGTGCTGGAAAAATCTTTCAGGGGGTTGCTTAAGTCGCTAATTGCGAATTTGAAATAAAAATTGCAAAAAGCCAAAAACTAAAGGAGTTCCTGAACGGTAACCCTTTTTTTTATCAAAAACACGGCCAATCTTGATGGAGGAAGCTGGTAGTTCCTTTTTTGAGTCCTTGATTGTGAATCTGAAGTTCAAATGACAAAGTACGAAATGGGGGATGCACAATGGCTTTTTTTTTGTAAACACGGCCAGTCTAGCTGTCTGGAGAAAACTGCAAGGGGGTTGTTTGAGTCACCCATTGCGAATATGAAGTCAAAATTGTAAAAACTCAAAAAATAAATGAGTCTCTGAACGGCATCTCCCTTTTTTTTCAAAAACACTGCTAATTTGTCTGGAAAAAACTGGTAGTGTTTTACACGAGTGGTTTCGCTATTCTCTAAATGTGCAAACAAATTTCAGGGAAAATTACTTAGAACATAATTGTTGGTAAAAATACAAATCGCAAGTGCGCACATTATTTCCCCTATTTCTATGTAAAGACTACATCTACCATCTTCTATTTGTCAAACTGAATCTAAAAGGAAAAACTACGAAATAGGATGGATAGGGGTCATACAGGGGAAAGCACAGCTACTTGAAGTGGAATATTTTAAGGAAAAAAGTCCTAAGACTTAGAGCAAATAGCCGTAATGTGCTTGTGGGGAAACAAATCGGTGAAAGGACTAAAAAGGAACTCCATGAGGCACTTTTGAGTCCTATTCTGCACCAGAAATGAGCCGCTTATTGAGCGCCAAATGTGCAGCGGACAGTTAGTGGGCGTCCGAAGATGTCCGTGGGGACGGAGCCTAAGGTAGGATAATGGCCGTGCCATATGGGGGAGAGAAGGCTCCTCAACGAGCTAAGCAGCGGCCTATGTTTGCTCTAGCTCAGTTCGGGAGACTTGGTGGGGCTTTTGCCACTGATTGCCCCTGTCCTTTCCGTATTAATAAAAATTCATAGGCCTGGGGATGACAACACAAACGTGAGAGTTGAAAATGGGTAATAAGGATAAAGATGGAATGGTTGGCGGACGGCGCAGATGCGCTCGCGCTCGTGTCGGGGTCCGGGGGTAATGGGTCCTTTGGCCTCTGGTTTCGTTCCACTGACAAATCACTACTCATCAGGTGCTGCCGGCAGTAGCAGCAAAACCAGACCAAAATTTGGCTCATTACAGTAGCTGAAAAATTGTATCTAGGTTCATAGTGTAACCTTCGAACGGGTCTCCGGATCAGCTGTCGTATATCAATTTTGCTATATGGAAATTCTCTCAAATGCGTGAATACAAATCTTAGCAAATTAAATTTTTAGAGATTAGGCATTGATAAAATACCGAATTTTGAATAAATTGTATGGACAGTAATGCTTTTGGCTTTTTATGGCATATATTAATAATTTTTTTTGTGTAATAAGATCAGGGGTTGCAAATTGGAGGGCAACTTTGCACCCCAACCTATAATTCTATAATCTATTAAAGATTGCACTAGAGTCGTGAAGAGCATCCTAAATCGTTCAAATGACATCGTATCTCTCAATTCACTAAATTTATAAATTAATTTTCGAAGGCGACTTTATAATGTAAGAAACATATTTTTGCCAGCGTAAATGTGTAATTTTACCTAAATGCTTTGCACAGTCTACAAGGCTCAAAGAGGTGCAGTTACAACATATTTTTTTGTACAACCAATGGTATACATCTGAATTCGAAGATTATCCGGCGGGGCTCCTGTTGATGTGAAAGATAACGGAATGGCTACACTCATATTTGCATTGAAGCGTAACATATTTTGGCATAGTGAAAACATTGTTTTAATCAAACTTTTGCTGGAGTCGTGAAGCGTTTCATGCCAATTTTCGACGTGAGAGAGCGCAACGATGTCCTCTGCAAAAGCATATATGTATTGTGCAGTCTGATATGTTCATATTCAACAAATCATTAATATAGATTGGGAATAATACTGGGCCCAATACTTTCCCTTGTAGAGCCCCAGTCTTAACATCAAGGGCAGGGCTAAAGCAGTTGAGACTGATGCCTCTACCTAAAATTAATTTTTTTAAGGCGCATACAAGTAGCCGTTGCACACACGTTGATTGTTGCCCATTTAAGTTCCTGCTGGTGCGGTCCGGAGGCAAAGTAACAAGTATAAATTTGAAAACCACTAAACTCTTATCTCAAGAAACCATCAATAACCCGATACCTTTTAAACAGTAAATTTTCATTTAACATGATTCTCCTCAATCCCTCTCACGCTGCTCAATAGCTAGCATCCTAAAATCTATTGAGCCCTGAGATACAAAGAAAATAAAAGTAACCAGAGCACGTTTTGTATAACTAATGACACCCCATTAATTAATTTTTCTAAAAAATTATGATAATTTACATTACCATAACATCATCCACCCGGAAAAAATCCTTTTATCATAACAATTAAACTCCATTATCATTTATCGTCTCCAAACCGCAGGAAATATTAATCAAGGGAATTTCCCTTTGAAAAATGAAAAGCTAATTTCATTCCAATAATTTCTGAACCTGAAAAAAAAAACCGCAACAACCCTAACCCAAAAAAAAAAAGAAAAAACGAATACGTAAATTCTAAGCTCCCAGTTTAGAATTATCCTTTAACCCCCATCACTACAGAAAGCCTTTTTCCCTATGCTGCTGCTTCAGCGTTTTAAAGGACTAACAAAAAAAAGCTGTTTTGAAGAAATCACCTGCTAACCGAACACCAGCTGGCATAATAATTCTTTTGGCCCTTGGTGTGAAAACTCGTGAAAGAACATTAATTTACTATACATGTGGTACGTACTGGAAGGGATGGCTTTAAGAAAGGACTGTGGTGAGTCTGTGCAGTCTTTGGATAGCATTCTCCCCCCGGAGCTTGTGGATTATACCGCGGAGGGCATGCGTTGGAAAAGTCATAAAGCACGTGGCAAAGATTTAAGCGGAAAATAGAAAACAAAAGTATAGTTATGAAAGCGATTTGGTCCATTCGTTTGAAAGTATCTTTTTTGCTGGTAACTGTCGGGTGGTGAAATGAGCTTATCTTCGTATCTGTTGGTTGTCTTGTTGGTTTTGGTTGTTATTATCAGTTGAAAATAATCTTCTTTCATTTCCTGGTGTTCGGCACTAGTGACCAGACATCGATTTGCATTCACTGCCGTGAAAATAGTCGAGTGATGCTTTTTTTATGCTAGCGGTAATGGGTCATTAACTTACGAAAAGCCATAGCGAAAAGAAATACGCAAATTTTCTTTTTTTTTTCATAAAATTTTAATTGCTTGTCATAAGGCGTGTTTTTTATACTCTAGATGAAATCTGAGAGTATTATAAGTTTGCCACAAAGTTTGTAACGCTAAGAAATAAGGCTCGCAGAAAAAAATGAATGATACAGAAGTTCATATTATCACTCGAATATCTCAAAACCGGATGTCCGTCTGTCCGTCTGTCCGTCTGTCCGTCCGTCCGTCCGTGACCTCTCTAACTCGAGAACGCGTTGAGCTATGAAGTTCAAATTTTGCACACGTTATTTTTGACAAAAAATGAAGGCTAAGTTCGTGAACGGGCTAAATCGCTCCACCCCTTCTACCCCCTCCCATACAAAATGACACATTTTTGAAAATTTACAATAATCAGATTTTCTCAGAAACTATAAAACATCTTGCTTTGAAATTTTTAATATATCACTTTTATGATAATTGTAACCTATGTTATAAAACTTATTGTAATCCTCACCCTCCTTCTACCCCCTCCCATACAAACTGCACTATTTCATGAAATACGTTAAGCCAATTTACTCAGTACGTATACAATTTATCGGGCTGAAATTTTGTACTTAACACTTAATTAACAATATCAGTTAGATTCAAAAAAATTAATCGATTACCCTTACTCCGTCTACCCCCTCCCATACAAAATGACACATTTTTGATAATTTATTTTACAATAATCAGATTTTCTCAGAAACTATAAAACATCTTGCTTTGAAATTTTGAATATATCACTTTTATGATAATTGTAACCTACATTATAAAATTTATTGTAATCCTCACCCTCCTTCTACCCCCTCCCATACAAACTGCACTATTTCATGAAATACGTCTTAACGTCTTAACGACTTACGTCTTACGTCTTACGTCTTACGTCTTAATGATGCATCCGAGATTGCAACAAAAATTATTTATTGGCTTTAACCAGGTTCAAATTCATCTAGAGTATTGCATGATTGGGGTTTACCCCAATCGTAGTTCTTTTATGTTTTATACCCTAGTTTTGTACTGCGGTGTGGGTTAATTGAGGGTTATCCGGGCTAACTTGCATACATTACACAAACAACAGGGGTATGTTGTTTGTGTGATATGTATAAGTTATAAATTTATAAGTTTCATTGAAAAGTATTGGGATCCAAGCGACTTATGCGCTGGAATCGGAAGCCCCCAAAAAAAAAATTCCTCCACTGCTGCCATGACTCCGGTCGATTGAGTAGCTAAAACAAGTACAAGTTTCAAGTCAATCGGATAACTACTCTTATGCTAGGATTACACGATTGACGGAAAAGCGTAAATCTAGCGTCAATAGTTTTACGATCGATTGGCGTATTTTCGACAGAAGCGTAAACAGATTGTTCCCCGAGTTATACGATTGACTTAAACACGTCAATTTTAACAGCGTCAACCAAAATGTCGATTGACACAATTTAAAAAAAAGGGTAAACCGCCAACCGTACAATCGAACCATTTAGACGATTGACTCTTTTTATGTCAATCGAATTGATCATTGGTTGACGCTTATTTTCAATAGCGATAATTGAATTCCAAATTTTTCACTCTCCCCAATCAGACAAAATTGCGACGACGACGGACGTGAGCATATACTCGTACATAAATATTGTTAAAAAAATATTTTCAACTTGTGAATAAAATTATTAATTTAATATTAATTAATAATTATTTTTAGTTGTGTAGTGAAAATCGGTTATGGTTTATAGTTTTTCTATACGATGTTGAAAAATATAAAAATGAAACCGGAATATAGAGGGCTACGCCCGCAATTCGAGGGTTTTGTAGCACGCGCTTATTTTGGTATCTAAATATTGGCTCCCTGCTCTTCTTGGTACCACTCAGCTGAATGAAAACACCAGAATTAAATGTCTTACCCATGATATAGTATCTTACATGCCAATTCATAAAAATGATACAAAGTATCTACACTGCATGCAGATACATCGGAACATGGATATGTCTTTGGCTACCGACTGCGTGGAACCTGTTGTGTTGAAGATATCAACGTAAGTTTTATAAAGATCCCAGTATAGTTATACTGGATGAATTCATTCGACAAAACACGTCCCACGCTTTCGGTAGGCATAAGATGTACCGATGTATCTGCATGCAGTGTAGATCCTTTGTATCATTTTCAAGACATACCGTCCCGCATAGTGTACAGGAGAATACAAATTAACCCAACCGTTGCCCCGTGTGTGGATCAAGCGATCATACACTCTACATATTTATATGCGCCTGTGCTTCGTTAGTACGTCAATCCGCGATCGATCGCGTCAAGCCGCGGTCTAGCTAAACACACTTACTATTAGATACTTAGATAGTACTCGTCTAAGTCTAAAGACGGTAAGCGCGACAACACAATTTTATTGCATTAACGTTTACGTTATCCGCGCTGCACAAACTGTATCATCTGCACTATTCTCCTCACTAAATCAGAATTGTGCACTGTTAGTTGATATATCATCGATCGTGATAGTACGCGGTATGCGCGATACAAGTACGGTCGTAAGTTCCTTACATCTTACGGGAAAAACACGTTGGTGACCTTGGTGACACTGATTTCAGTCGGCTGGATGGGATTGGCCATCACCAGAAAGGGGTGGATCCGCCGCGGAAGTGTAGTCCAAGGTCCGTGGAGCAAACATCTCTTTCGCACTGTCGCCGATGACAAAGCAACGCCCATCCATTGAACTTCTTCGACTCAACCGTCTCTCCATTGCGTGCATATGAGAGTGTGTGTATGTGTGTGTGTGTGTGAAGTTGAAGCTATTTCCCGACCTACCCCAACGATTTTCTTACTGAGTCAGGTTAGTGACTAATTGATGAAAACAAAAAGTTTGCTGTGAAGGAGGAGCCATAGCGCTGTGCACGAGTGAGGGAGACAGGTTGTCTGGATGTGGCTGGTGTTGTGAGCAGATTTGAATCACGAGGGGATGGCAGTTGAATGATGTTGACTTGTGTTATGGGTGCCTGGCTGTTTAGTCAGTTCATGACGCGAAGTTTTTCGATTTTCGTGAGTTCCCTTTGATGACTGACTCGGATTGACTGAGGATCGGCCACTACATTCATAGAGCTCGGAAAAATTTTCAATGGGCTTGTTTCCTCTTCTGACCCCCGAGTAGAAAAACAGACATTTCGTGTGACGGACAGATTTTTAGGATGACCCTCAGCTATAAGACATATCCATGTCAAAAAAGGCAACAGAAAACTCTCGCGCTGTACGACGAGCCTGGGTATTTGAATGGTTTGAAAAGCGGCCAATGTATGGAGCACACAATAATGTGTTGCGGGAATCATAGATATAGAGAATCAGAAACATTTGTGTACAAATTTTCTGCGTATGAATGAAACTGCTTTTAATGAATTGTTGCATATGGTGACACCGCTAATTCAAAAGCAGGATACAAATATGCGAAAGTCAATTTCCGCATCTGACCGTTTGGCCGTAACTTTAAGATTTTTAGCTACTGGCGACAGCTTCAAATCGCTCTCAGTACTATTTCGAATCGCACCTTGTATAATATCAATGATAGTACCAGAAGTCTGCGACGAGATATATTCTGCTTTGAAAGGAAATTTTATACAGGTTTGTCTCTTTGTTAATAGTTGTTTATTTTCAGTGCATTATCTACAATTATTCAATGTGTCAATGTAGGTACGATCAACAACTCAATAGTGGGAAGCCGTAGCGAACAAATTTGATGATTGTCGCACTAGAAAATTCGATATTATCGTTGAAAAAATCTCCACTTATCATGTTCAAACTCACTAGAAACAAAATATAGTTTGTTATTAAACTATAAATAAATTAAATTCACAAAAATTAAAAAAAAAGAGTATAATCAAAACCTACATGTTGTTTGAAACAAAGAAACACGTAAAACTATGAAAACTGTAAATTTTCCACCGAAATTGATGCAATATTGACGTCTGTGGTTGATGCTCGAGACGTCAACCACTGGTTGACGCAATTGATCTGTCGATTGACACTTGTGCTTCAAAAAGGTCCGTTTACATGATGGATGTAAACGCGTAAATTTTGGTTGACGGAAATTGGGGACAATCTAGTGGTCAGCCCAATTGGCGTAGATTGACGTAAAAAAATTGTGCCTAAAAGGTTCGTTTACATGATTGATGTAATCGCGTAAATTTTAGTTGACGGAAATTGGGGACAATCTAGTCGTCAACCAAATTGGCGTAGATTGACGTAAAAAAATTGTGCCTTTACACGATTGATATCGATTGAACATCAAAAAAGCGTAAATATTGACGCGAATCGTCAATCGTGTAATCCTAGCATTTGAGTTACAATGGCAGTAAATTTGAAAAATTTCATTTCGAAAAAAACGCGTTAAACATTTAATCAACGAACTGCGTTGAATGAATCCAGAATACCTTCTAAATGGCAACGCTGTTTTCAAATGACCACCCTTCTAGCTTAAATAGTGCCTCCTCTTAATTATGTACCATTTATGATGCCGCCTCCAGGCAGATGGAGCATTTTATACCTGCGAGCGGTTGCTCTTTAGAAGGTTGCCATTCGGGGAGTATTATATGCTAGGATTACACGATTGACGGAAAAGAGTAAATCTAGCGTCAATAGTTTTACGCTCGATTGGCGTATTTTAGACAGAAGCGTAAATAGATTGTTCCCCCGAGTTACACGATTGACTTAAACACGTCAATTTTAACAGCGTCAACCAAAATGTCGATTGGCAAAATTTAAAAAAAAACGGTAAACCGCCAACCGTACAATCGAACCATTTACACGATTGACTCTTTTTATGTCAATCGAATTGATCATTGGTTGACGCTTATATTTATTTGCGCCAAAACCAATTGAATTCCGCATTATTGACTGTCCCCAATCAGACAAAATTGCGACGACGGACGTGAGCATATACTCCTACATAAATATTAAAAAAAAAATATTTTCAACTTGTGAAATTATTAATTTAATATTAATTAATAATTATTTTTAGTTGTGTAGTGAAAATCGGTTATAGTTTATAGTTTTTCTATACGATAATATAAAAAAAAAATTTTTGTGATCGGCGCAAGCAAAATCCCATGTGCTCGGTTGCAATCCGACTGAGGTGATCAGAAGACGCACATCCTCAGGCGACCATGAAATTGTGACTTTCGGATTTGCTTTGGGCTTTGCGTTATTCACTTTTTGTTGTGTTGTTTGTTGCACAAAAACACTTGCTTCATTGTTTTCCTGCATCGTCGCACTAGAAAATCCGATATTATCGTTGAAAAAATCTCCACTTATCATGTTCAAACTCACTAGAAACAAAATATAGTTTGTTATTAAACTATAAATAAATTAAATTCACAAAAATTAAATAAAAAAAGAGTTGGTATAATCAAAACTTACATGTTGTTTGAAACGAAAAACACGTAAAACTGTAAAAACTGTAAATTTTCCACCAAAATTGATCTAATATTGACGCCTGTGGTTGATGCTCGAGACGTCAACCACTGGTTGACGCAATTGATCTATCGATTGACACTTGTGTTCGTTTACATGATTGATGTAAACGTGTCAATTTTGGTTGACGGAAATAGGGGACAATCTAGGGGTCAAACCAATTGGCGTAGATTGACGTAAAAAAATTGTGCCTAAAAGGTTCGTTTACATGATTGATCTAATCGCGTAAATTTTGGTTGACGGAAATTGGGGACAATCTAGTCGTCAACCAAATTGGCGTAAATTGACGTAAAAAAATTGTGCCTTTACACGATTGATATCGATTGAACATCAAAAAAGCGTAAATATTGACGCGAATCGTCAATCGTGTAATCCTAGCATTAGAGATACGGCCTTGGAATTTTTACAGGATATTCCTAAAAGTATAAACTGTCGATAAAGATAAAAACCAAAAATCGAAGTGTCACACTGGTATAGCACCTTCAAAAAAATATATTAGGAGTTATGACTATTGTAACGTCGAAGCTTACTTCTAGGCCTTATCGATATACATATGCAAATACACCATACACTGTCGAACTCGAACATGGTACAAGTGGAACCGTTTTCTTCACGTTTATTTGAAGTGTGTGTGTGTGTGTATGTCTTATCTTGAACTATTCAAAGGACATTTGTACCAGGTTCGTGTTCGAGTTCGACAGTGGATGGTGACACTTAGAATAACCGAATTAGCATCTCTTATAAAAATGAGCCTGCTAACTTTATCATATCGAATTTGAATAATATATAATATTTGAATATCCTCATCAAAATTCAACATGTAAACTGTTTTTATTTTTCAAACACAGTGGCATTGTATCTAAAAAAATATGTAAGTTAACTTTTATTGCAGCGACCACTGGAAAAGCTTATCTGTACTCGGTATAAGCCGATCGGCAGCAATATATTTTTTTAAAGCCACTTAGGACCACAATGTACACATTGGAAAATGCTTTCTAGATCTAATTTAAATAAATTCCATCATCGGTAATAATGAAACCACCCACCATCCCCAATTCCGCCATTTTTTATTCCTCATTATCACTTGACACGATTTAGCACAGAGCTTCGAAAAATTTGTCAACCACACGAATCATTTCGTGCCTCCACGATATTAAATGCGTCCTTTTTTCCAACGTAAAGAACCTATAAAATTCGGATGGTCTCTCATGCAAGGCTGCAAGGACTAGCATGGCATGGGAGGAAAAAAATCGTCAAAGTTTCCTGTTTGCTTCTCCATTAAAATTTATAAAGCTTCGTCGAATGCATTCATAAACACATAAATTGGAACCATAAAACCTTTCATTACATGCGTCGCGTCGTGTATGTAGTACTCGAGTTGAGTCGTGTCGGGATACGGTTGTCATGAATGCAATATGTCGACAAGGCCAAAAACACATATCCTTGAAACCCCAACCGGAAAGGGAGCAATAATCCCTGTTTAAAATTTATTGACATTTTTTTTTATGATCCGAAGTCGATTCCAAGAAACTTTGTTATGTGCTTGATTTTTGTTTGCGTGAGATTATAATAGGGCAAGTTGGCAGAAAGTATGTTTTAAGTGATACTAAGTTTAAAGGGTGCAAAATCTTCGGCGCAATCAATCAGTAAACAATGTAGTCACCTTCAGCCTTGAGAATGGCCTGGCACCTTCGAGGCATGCTTTCGACGAGGTTTTTAGCGTAGCTTGTTGGAAGAGTACGCCAAATTTGTCCAATCTCCCGAGAAAGCTGCTTCAAATTGTGAACAGGCTTTCCCGTAAGTTTCCTCTTCATTGTAGCCCAGACATTTTCGATGGGGTTTGCGTCAGGAGATCACCAGTCCAAGGAGTTGATGCGATTTTCCTCCTTCCAGGCGCGGCAGACGTGGCTTCGATGCTTCGGGTCGTTGTCTTCTTGAAAAACTCAATTTCTGTTATCAGGTCCAAACATTTTCTCAGCCGACTTCATAAGGCTTTGATTGGAAATTTCAAGCATTTTCACCTGTTCAATTTCTGCTTGAAAAGCCACAAGCAGCCAAATCCCCGCTCTGAGCACCCCCAAACATTTACTTTTACCGGATGTTTGACAGTTCGCTGATCGAAATCGGTACTGCTTCCCAACCAGGCACGCTTCACTGGAACCCACGCCCAAAAAGTTGCTGCATCCGAGAAAATAGTTTTCGACCAATCGCGTTCCTTGTTTTCCTCCGCCCAGTTCAGGCATTTTTCCATGTGGGTTGCGCTGAGAAAAGGTTTCGAGCTCGTAGAACGGTAAAGCAGCATGGCTTCTTGTAAACGACGACTTATCAAGTTGAAGCTGACATGAATTCCCTTCCTGGTGAGTTTGACCTTGGCTTCGCGCAGTCGCAGAGCGGGATGACTCTTGAGCATCTGCACTATGACTGTGTCGTGTTTGCTGGACGTCGTTCTTGTTTTCCCGCGTTCAGGAAGATCCTCAACATTTTTTGTCTCTTTGTACCGTTTTACCCTTTTCTCAACGAACTCCTTTGACTTTTAAATAACTTTAGGTGCAGCGGAATATGATAATTTCGACCCTTTTGCATGCGTCCACAAAAAGACAGCCTCAAAGCGCTTCGCGTACGTGGAAATCATTTCGATAAACGACTACTCACTTTGGCGAGCAACACTGAGGTATGTAAATCAGTAACCGGTTCGAAGCTGACCGATGGTACGATCCTGCAAAAAAAGAAAAATTGGACTATTTTCAACTCCACTATTAAAAACCCCGCCTCCTTTACCGTGGAACAGACTGTAGAATAGTAGATTAGCTACCGAGCGCGTCATTTAGGATGGTGCCTTCACGATCAAGATTGATGATGACCCTTCTGGAAGAGAGAATATGTCTTATCCAATGAGTTGTGTAGTGGTGTCGGCGACATTCTCCATTAGTGCTTTGTCGATCGCAGTGAACAATGTGTTTTTGAAGGTCCTCTCAACATAAAGAAAAGCTGAAAGAGCAGTTTCTATAAACTCCATTGTCGTTTCGAACTTTCCCACCAGATTCTGGAGAGCAGACTTAGCGAATTTTTTTTTGCTTGGTAGGCGGAGTGAGGATCCTACAATATATGCACGTCCCAAGTCCGCAGTAGCCTGGCACTAGGTGCTTCAACCCCCTTCATACTACAAAATCCTTGATTTCAGAGCTAAGCTTTTGAAGTGACTATGCCCTACTACTGGTATCATGTATCCTCCACTCCTGAACTGGTAACAATGTTCTGTTTCCCATTCACAGTTATTTATTATCATGAATCCTTAGTATTACATGTGCAGTGTGGGCTATCGCACATGTGGCATTCGTGCAATGTTTTTTGTTTACCTTCACTTTCGAATTATCCTGGATCAACCAAGCCTACGTATGTACTAGTATGGTAGGGTAGACGCTGCGATTATTGCTTGGAAGCGAGCTTGCAGAGAACAATTTTTTTTTTCACGAGAGCTAACAAAGTGTTAAGTTATCTGTTGTACATGAAGAGTCAGCATTTAATTTGCTCCATCCAGTTCATTTTAGTAAAATATAATAATTTATTAAGTACGAGTAGGCAGACATGAATGATGGATGATACTAAAACACATATGCAGATAATGCTGAGAACAGGCACACATTTCACTCAAAATTTACATTGAACAAGAATAATGAATTCAAGGAGAATTTCTGATATTTTAATGATCCTCATCTGAATGCCTCCTACACAGTACATACTCGAATAATTGACGAACTGAGATAAGTTATTCCCTGAATATTTCAGAAACTCCCTTCACCTTCAGCTCTCTCCTAAAATTCAATTACTCACTGGAAAATATATGGGAAAATCTCAAATATACATTGCAAACAAAAAGAATGGCAATAGGACTCTTTCTTCCATGAACTTCTTAGAAAAGTTTGCCTCGAATCATCGGAGTCAGCCATCTATACACTCGTACTCTATTGTTAGTCGAAAATATGAACTTGGTACGCAAACAATGTCCTGTAGCAGCTACTTCGTATTGTTGTAATCTGGGAAAGTCGAGGATAATAGTCCCGACAATTCACTGAGGAGCTCTTTCCCAAACAAATTTTTTTATTATATATGTACAATATATATCTTTTCGCATTAGATAAAAGATTGTGCATGGTGCTCGCTCGGGCTCGGTTTCATTCCGAGAGGATTCATCAGAGTATGATGAAAATTTTCATGTGAAAATCTTCTTTTGCAAAATAGCTTGAGCTTGACTTTTATCTGGGGACCACTTAAGTGATGGCAAGTGAATCTGATACCTTGATTTCTCTGGGATGTTGTTGAAGTGGGTTCGGTGATGGTGTCGTCATTATATTTTCGCATTACAACATAAAGTTTTATGTTAAGTTAGAGATTTTCCTGACAAACATTAAGTGCGGGATAGAGCCGCCCTTAGATGAAAATAGCTTAAGCAGGATTTCCGTTAAAGTGTTACAATCTTGTGGACAATACGAGTTCCAAGCGATGTGTGTGTGACTCTTTTCTTGAAAAAAATTCTGAAATTTAATTTACTAAACTTGTGCTTTCATGGACAGATATCATTTTGTTAGGTTAGCTAACTGTTCGATATGGCCCATTTGACGTTTCATTGGCATAAAGTAGTTTCCGAGAATGCAGTTACCAAGATGCACCTCCTAGATTAGGTTAGGTTAGGTTAGAAAAGTTGCCATGAATGTCATCGCACACTTAGACCCGTTGTGATACCCTGGATTCCTCATCCATGCCATTCTAATGTCGCGATAGGCATACTAATTACATGAGGCTCCATCTTGATCTTTCAAGGCCCTGCTAAAACAAGCTCATCAGCTATGCCTTACCAACGAGGCCACTGTGTTCTGGAATCCAACACGACATGTTGAAGAATTTACTAAGTTCCACGAGAGACAAGTGACACTCTTCTATTAAGTGATGATGAGATGAGATAGAAAAGATAGATAGATTTCGCCAATGTTACGCCGTTGACAACGGTTTGAGCGGCTGTCCAGCCAACCCATGAAGAAAGGCCGTGAGCGCCACATACTTTACATTTTCTGAACCGCTAGTGCTTTTGATTAATTTTCGCACGACAAGCACGAGTCATGACAATCGAATTCGCACTTGGTCACCGACAACAGAACTATCGAAATCAATTGGGTGATTCGAGAATCTGATTTAACACTCACAATTGTAATGAACCACCTGTAATGAACCATATTATAGTGCTGCTCCCATCGGCAAATCGAAACAGCACTTGATGAGTAGTGATCTGTTGGTGGTACGAAACCGCAGAGGCCGAGGGTCCCAATACACCCGGACCCAGGTGCAACCGCGTGGCGTCTGATCCATCCGCCAACCATTCCATCCTTATCAACTATTTTTTTTTATTCCCCATTTTTATCTGCCTTGTTTGTGTTGTCTTCTCCAGGCCTATGCATTTTTGTTAATACGTAAAGGACAGGGGCAACGAGCGGCGAAAACCCCGCCCACGTCTTCCGAACTGAGCTACAGTAAGCATAAGCCGCTGCTTAGCTCGTTGAGGAGCCTTTTTCTTCGCCAGATGGCACGGCCCGACCTTCACGGTCATATGCTACCCAAGGCTCCGTCCCCACGGACATCTTCGGATGCCCACCAAACCGTCCATTATATATTTACATATTTGTTCTTGACCAGAAATGGGCCCCACGTTGGGCGCCAAATATGTAACGGACGGTCTGGTGGACATCCGGAGATGCCTGTGGGGATGGAGGTTTAGTAGGATGGAATGATGTGAGCAGTTGGGCCTGCAACATAGTTCTATGAGCTCCACCACGTTTATTAAACCATCTGAAGTAGCTATCTCCGAGCCCATCCCCTGAATGGGGTTAAGCGATGTGCTGGCAACTTGTCTTTGTAAAAACCACTCCACGTCAAGAAACCTGGAACAGAAGCCTTAGAATGGACGGATCAACAACAACGACCACGCAAGCGACTAACGGATTATTCTTTTGGATCCTGGAAAGTACGCTCCCTAATCAAACGGGGGGCCGAGTAGGCCCTCCTTCAACAGGTCGAAAAGTACAAACTGAGCATTACTGCAGTCCTGAAAACAAATTGTCTTGGCAGCGAGATCAATGACAACAAATCGCACACAATTTGTTTGTGGCAGGCATGCCGATAGAAACCCAAAAACGCCTTTCCCTAAATTCAGGTTTTTGTTTTTTAGAGACTTCATCTTAAGCTCAGCGATCGTAAGGAGCACACTTACAAAGGATCTGCTAGGCTTCACTAGGCTGGTTGAGATAGATCTCTTGTTCGCAGTGTCCACCTTTGGTTATCGTAGCCTGTCTTTGTTTTTATTATTATTATTCCCTAAATTGCGGACACACCTCAGCGGAATCTTTATTGCTAAATGCTGAAATCAGGAAGCGTTTAGCGTTTTCTTTACAAGAATGCGTGTATAATCCGGAGTCCACAGACCAGTTACAAGATATTTGATGACCCGGGGCTCGTGTATTAAAACGGTATCTTCTCCACTGTGTGCCAAATTAAGAAGAAAAGCCATTGTGGATTTAGAATGGTGTAAGTTAATTTGTATGAAACCAACCATCAGTATAGGGTGCGGCGATTTCCTTAGTTTCACCACTGTTTTATCGGCGTCGTTCTCGAAATTGAATGCGAACAAGTCGTAAATCACTGAGAGCTTCAATACATCCTCAAGGCCGGCAAAGTCAGATGCCAGTGATATTCAATCGTCCTCCGTCCGAGACGAAGTGAAGTACACTATCGCGCCTGGTACTTTAGCAGGCAAAGGGACACTCTTTACACCAGCCTTCTCTAAATCCTTTTTGTAAGTTTTAATTTTTGTGGTTAAGAAGCCATAAAATACTACCCCATTTGTTTTAGCTAGGGGAGCAAGCGTTTCATTGCTTAGTACAATAACTTCAAAGCAAGATCCCTTTACGGGCGCCTCTAGCTTGACGATTTTCCAGTCGTTGCTCGTCCTCATAATGTACAGAATTTCCTCCATCATTTTGCTAACTATGTTGTTATCTTCAGCTCCCTGGGAATTTAGTTTACATTTGAGCCTCTGGCGCACGGAAAATCAAAGGAGTGTCAAAATTTTCATCGTCGGAGCTGGCATTCATATTAAAACCAACACACATTCGCCTGAACTGACAACACCAAACCTATATCATGCATATTCAATTCAAAACAGATTCCAAGAAAACTAGGGCGAAACTCAATTGCCTATTCGTTATTTCTGGATTGCTCCCGAGAAATGCGAAAACTTTCACGAAATTCTCGGGGAAGAGAAGCCGCGCAAATAATGATGGCAAGGCCACTTAAATTCCTTCTTATGTACTTTGTACCCACTTAGGACTAGAGATTTGCACCTGGTCGGGTTCGGGCTCCTTGTCGATACCTAACCCAAGCAATTTCTGGAAGGTCTTAAGAAGGAAACACTTCTCGTTTAGTCACCATAGAATTACGACTGCTGAAATGCTATGCTGTTGGGCGACGATGCTACCACGGATATTCGTTACGATGGTTATTAAATGCATAACATAATTATAATGTTTATTTGAGTGGTTAATTTGTGTCGGTGAGATACGAGTTTATGGTAATGAGATTCGAAATGAAATACTTTTTCGAGTAAAGTTCGTCGTTGCGTGGTAATACCTTGTGGAAGTGAATTGCGATTTAATGGCAATCTCAACGAACAATATTGGTGGAGGCAGAAAATCAATTATAAAATAAATTATTTTTCTTTTTTTTTTGCAAAAAAAAAACACAGGTTATACTCGTAATCTATACATACAGTTAATCTTTAAATTTTGTAAGTCTGTACATTACAAATATTTACAATAAAATGATTCAAGTAGATGTAGGACAAGATGTGAAATAGATTTCGATCATTTTTGGATATTTTCTGTTTGTCTGTTTGTTTGTATGCGAAGCAGCACGCGTACGGTGCAGGACACGCAGTGCAGCGGTCTTTTGCATGGGCTCTGCTTGAGATTATTATGATATAAACGAAAAAGGAAACAAATTCGCTTCTCAAAAAACATACACATCAAGCAGAGCCCCCACAAGAGACCGCTGTATCGTGCGCGTGCTGCATCCTCAACAAGCAAAGCGATACTGTCGTGAGGATTGCAGTGCAATGCTCTTGCGCTGGCTCTGCTTGATATGTTTTTATACCCTAGACTTTTAGTATAGTTATACCCTAGACTTTTAGTATAGGGTATATTGTTTTTGTCACGACGGAAATATGTAACACCTTAAAGGAGGCTCCGGAGGTATAGCAATGTATATATATAAATGATCAGGGTCACCTCCTGATTCGATTTAGCCATGTCTGTCTGTCTGTCTGTCCGTCTGTCTGTCTGTCTGTCCGTCTGTCTGTCCGTTCGCACGATAACTTTCGATAAAATGAAGCTAGAGCCTTGAAATTTTGGTCAAATATTGGTAGTGTAATCTAGTTGGATGGTATTGAAAATGGGCATGATCAGGCCAAGAGAACGCCTACCTCCCCTACATATGTAAAATACATAAATGTATCTGTAACTCCCGATTAAATAAACGTGAAAAGCTCTAGCTTAGGTAGATTACTCATGAGGGTAATCTTATACTCTCCTGGGAAAATAAAATCGATCAGTTGGAAACTAACGGTAATTTTCTTACAAAGAACCCCGTACTACCCTAATTTTCAGGTTTTTTGTATATAACTCCTGAACCAATTGACGTAGGCACCTGATTTTTGGCATGTAACCTTGAAGTGAGAAGCTGCTTAAGGTTTTGTAAGTTGGGCATAATCAGATCAAAGGAACGCCTACCTCCCCTACAAATTTCAAAAAATTAAATATTCCCTTAATTACGATAACTTTTGAAAAAATTATACTAGCAAGTTGAAAATTTGACAAAATGTTGCTAGTAAGACCTACTTTGTTGGTATTGAAAATGGGCAAGATCCGACCCAAGGAACCCCCACCTCCCCTACAAATGAAACTTCAAATAAGCGATTACTTTTGATAGAATGAAGCCAGTAACTTGAAATTTTGGTTAAATGTTTAAAGTGAGATTGAGTTAGTTGGCATTAAAGATGGGTAAGATCCCTACCTCCCCTAGAAATGAAACTTAAAATAAGCGATAACTTAACGACAAAATAAAGCTATCGACTTGAAATTTTGGTCAAATGTTTGTAGTATGATCCAGTTGGCTAATATTGAAAATGCGTAAAATCCCTACTTTTCCTACAAAAGAAACTTCAAATAAGCGATAACTTTCGATAGAGTGAAGCTTGAGACTTGAAATTTTTTTTAAATGTTTGTAGGGGGATCTAATTGGTTGGTGGCAATGATGGGCAAGATCCGACCCAAGGAAACCCTACCTCCCCTACAAGTGGAACTTCAAATAAGCGTTAACTTTCGATAGAATGAAGCTAGCAACTTGAAAACTGCGACAAATATTTGTAGAATGGGTCAGTTAATTGATTTTGAGAATGGTCAAGATCCCACTGAATGAGTGCCAAACTCCCCTATGAACTGGCCATATAGGAGACCCACTTCTAGTACATATGGTCGTTGCCAATTGGGACTTTTGGTATCACCACTAGGTCTGTACAAGTCTAGGGTATATACGCTTCGGACTCCGGGCCTTGTTTTTTTTCAATTTCGTGCGAATGAATGAATTGAATGAGATTATCTCGAAAACTATTTAAGAAAGGGAAAACTTGATCAGAAATTTTTTATGTATATTTTTGTGATCTTCAATTTCGCCTCAGAAAGATTTTTGCTAGCAGTAATAGTTACAGAGATAAAAGCTGAAAACAAAGTATTCATACAATTGAACGAGCCAATGACGTAGGTATTCAGAGAGCCGGCATGCGCTTGTCTTTATTGTATCATGGCCAAGAACTGCCAAACCCCTTCAATGCAAGAAGGAAAATGTGTCAGTGTGTAATTATGTTACATGCTTGCATCGTTTTTTTTATGTTTATTGGGAGCAACTCATCATGGCGCAACTGCTCTCGAAACTACTCCTCCGCGCCGGCATTGATAGTAACCCTGGCCCATGATACAAGGAAGACAAGATATGGCCTTCCCGCGCTTCATTTTCGTATTTTTCTGTGCATCACATCATTGGCTCGTATACACTTGAGAGAGTGGTGGTTCATAGCTTTCAGCATTGCAATCCTCACGACAGTATCGCTTCGCTTGTTGAGGAAGCAGCATGCGTACGGTGCAAGACGCACACGGTTCAGCGGTCTCTTGGGTGGGCTCTACTATAGCTCCTTAGTGCATATACCATCGGCCAAATTTCCTTTAGGCATCAAAATTATTTTGCATGTTTATAGTACTATTCCACATAATTACACAAAACGAACATTTTGTTAACATGAAATGAACTTATGTGCTTCCCACTGCAAGAAAACTTCGACACCTGCGCCGCCTGCAGACTACTTAACGGTGTAGAATTCTTGCACTAACCGTCTATCGAGAGCAGCTCAGATCAAATTCTTAGTTTAATTGTGTGTTCTTAACCTGCTCTTCTCTGGATAGCTGTTGAAAAAATACACCTATTATAACGGTACTTGGAACTGACAAATTTGCAAAGTTGATAATAGTTTCCCCATTGCCAGGGCCGTTGAAAAGCGGGTGCGGAACGGGCGAAACGCCCCGGGCCCGTGATTTTAAAGGGGCCCGGAAGAGCAATAGAGCCAGTGAAAGGACATTTTCTTCAAGTCCTCCTTTATGCAAATTAAGACTGTGATTATTTAAGCAAGGGATATTATTTTTGATTATACATTAAAAAATTATTTTTTCGCAGTGAAAAAACTGTGAGAGAGACTTTTGTTTGTGGGTGCGCGGTTTCATGCCAAATATGCTAGTATAAAGGTAGCGAAAATGTTTCGTACGAATCGCTGAATGAACTAATATTCAACCCAAAACCGCGTCCCTGAAGTGGAAAGGCAATATTTGAATAACGTGAATGAATAAATAAAGACCTAAAAAAAATTCCTATTTATCAGACCTCGTATGTGTATTAAAAACTTACGGAAGAACAGGTGCTCCGTCAATCGTCTGTTATATCAAATAGACATTTACACGAAAGCAGGTGCTCAATTCGCCCATACAACGCAACGTTTTTATTAAATTCATGAACCCTTTCTGCACATTTTGTCATAATATATCACCACATTGTTTTTACATCCAACTCACACAAAAGTGTCCTCCGGCTTCGTCCTCGTTATTGATGGTATTAAATTTACTGCGCATTGTTCGATTCAATCCGCACGTAGACGGATGCCAAATGGATTCTACGCTGAATAAACTGAGCTAAAAGGTAGGATCCCTGTTCCATATACCTATATATTTAATTTACAAATGCATTTTAAACTACGTCGACGGGATTCCATCACTCTATTCTTTGATTCGATTTAAGCGGAATCTGAGCCTTGTCAATGATTTCGCTGCTCATCAAAACCACGTGAACTCCATCTGAAACCTAATAAAGCGAAAACGGGAAACTTATCCCTTGACAAAGTTGACGAAGAAGACGACATCGTTGTCTCCAATGCCCCCTCCGTCTAAAACATCCTCAATAGAAGGATTTCTACCAGTTTCTCATATCCTTGTTTACGCCAACTACCAAACATTTTTTTGTTATGCAAATCCTCAAAGAACTTAATAATGTGAAAAACGGGTGCTGCTCTACTAAGTTATATCCATACGCCAAGCTATCCCGGGCACCACAGCTAGCGACGCAACGCCCACAGGGCTCGCAAGAGGTATGTCCCTGGGAGGTTCCGGCATAGTGAAGCGTAACGAATGTTATTTGAATACTGATCGCTTGAGCCTTTGATTACCATTTTTCTGGAATATTGAAGCTTTGTCATCTTTCCATCCTAACCGTCGTCGTCGTATTATCCTAATATTTTCCCTCGAATCCCAAATGGTGCTGGGGGAGATGGTTGGTTTGCAGGATGGATGAACCCGGGCGGGCAGGACTCGCGCTTAAGGAATCGCATTGGACGTATAGTCCTAAAAAGGTATAAAAAAGAAGCTTAGTGACGCGTATGTGTAAAGTGTCCTGTCGCCAATTTCCCTCTTGCTGGTGGGACAGCGCTTGCAAAGGGATGTGAATAAACTGAAGACTTCATGAATTTTAAATTTCGTTTAGTTGGGTTGTTTGTTGCAAGCGGATGGTGTAATGTATGGGAAAAATGGTTTGGGGGTCCGATTAAAATACTCGCCATGTATGTGAAAGTAATGCCCATCATTTTCATGGTACCTATTTGTGTTGTCTTGGGTATTGAGATGGATTATGGCTGTTATAAAAATGAGAGGGAGGTTTGTGAGCACTTTTGACTGCTTGGGTTAAGGACTTTCTCTTTGGAAATGGTTGCGCTATTTCGAGAAGATGAAGGCAATTCAGTTGCCAATAGTTTTTGGAATTTTAAAATTTTTGCCACTCTTTTAATCATTTTATGCCACTTGGCACGAACATTGCACTTGCATATACCTTCATTTTAAGAAATATTGCCAAGGTGGCACCCCTAGCAGAGGCCCTGCCAGGGTTGCCTATACTTCAGGGGCAATTTCAGAGATTTCGTGATCCCTCCGCAATTGAGTTGAGTCGTGATCGACCTGATATGACTAGTCGTGTCGCCGTGTGACCTCTCAAAATACTTTTCGTGCGTATTATGTTTTTTAACTCGTTAAGAAGATCGACAGCTTAGCCTCGGTGAGATCGTTTAATATTTGTGACTGCGTAGCTCATAATTGTGCCTTTAGGTATGTTGCGAACCACTGTTAAGTCAAATGCCATGCAATATTCGCTTGGCATACGCCAAAGGTATGTTGCATGTATGTAATTTGATTGAACTGACCTATGCCAATCTTTAGCTGTCGTCGGCAACGCACAGCTGAACTGTATAGACAAACGATGATTACTCATACTCAGTTAGCCCTAACCCCTTGTGGGGCATAGCGCGTCAACTGTTCCATGTGGCTCAGTTGAAGTTTCGTTGGCATAGACTGGTATCGGAGAATGCAGTTGCCAGCATGCACCTCCTGCACATCCATGGTCACGAGCATTGTCGTGTACGGGATTCGAACCCGAAACGCCAGTAGTCAAACATGAGATGGCACCTGCGCTGGTTGACGCCACGCTTCCTTTCTTTTGCCCAGATTTTATACCCCATTTTGTATTGTCTATCCCAGGCCTGTGAATACTTTGTAATATGTACGGACAGGGCAACGAGTGGCGAAAACCGCGCCCATACCTCCCGAACTGAGCTACAGCAAGCATAGGCCACCGCTTATCTCGCTGAGGAGCCAATTTTGACAGCTGTCACTCCCAGACCTTAACGGGCAAAATAGCGCCGTCCCCATTGACACCTTCGGGTGTCTCCATCGTCCATCACAAGGGATCAGCCTACCACCTGTGGCTGGCAAGCCTTTTGAGATAGTGTTTTCGAGTTGTCACCACGGGTAGGCTCCCCAGACCGGCCACTTGAGACTTCTCCTTAAGATCAAAGTTACCGCCTCGAACTTTAGCGTCAAGCCTCTTTGACAACAAATTGGATCATAGGCAACCAAACAGGATGAGCCTGTCAGTCGAGTTCCCGATGTACGATGACTGAAGTGCGGAAGTGAAAACACTCGACGTGTAAAGAGTACGACAAAGGGTTAGGAGGCTTCGGTAACAGTCACAATCCATTGTTGCCTACTTACTTTATTATTGTCTAGTACACCACCCCGTTTGGTTGCCTGCGATCCAATTAGACCCTCCGCCTTGATGTGGGTCGGTGCAAGGCAAGAACATTGATGCGTAGGCTCAGGGTGGAGATACACGAATATCTGCGCCTAGTAGGTAGGCAAACGTAGGCAAATATGTGTCATAGACTGTTTTAAATTCATATCCATGGCTATTACTACTGCCCCCCCCCCCCCCTCCCCCCCCTACAGGGGATGCAATCCTGGGAGCATTTCTTAACATTAAGGTAAAAGTATGTACAATGTTCGTACCAAGTGACATCCCGAGATCATAAAATGCAAGGTTGGAGCTTTTTGTGTTCATTATTCTCCGGATGAGTTTCGCCATGACCTAAATGGAGACGCAACTTAGATTCACTTCACTAACTAGCAAAGCACATTTTTACGATGTACGATGCAAGCCATGAATTTGACATAATTAAAGACCAGGGATACAATTTTCAAGACCGGGTCTCCTATAATTACACCTCCTTAAACCAATTTCATCCTTTCATTTCGCATTGCTTTGTATCCAGTGTGAATGTGGAATGAATGTGCCAAGAGCGCAGTGTTCCACATTTCACTGCATTCCTAATGAGACCTGTGCGAAGCAATAGTCGTAGCGACAGATAAAATAGTTCGCTCTGCAACAAAACAATTCCAAACGTATTTCTCTGCTTTTTCCTTTTTTTTAATCATACTACGTAACGACTATTATCCGCCACCCTCGTTCGATCTCATTTCGAAAATTCTCGCGGAAACTTCACAACTTTTCCGTGTACTATCTTGAAGCTTAATTTCGTCCAGTAATCGGATTAACGATTTTCCGTTTTCCAATTACTTAAACCACATAATGGTTTTTGCATTAAGTATAGGAGCTACAGAGATCTACTCTCAACTTAACCTACAAGAGTTTGCAGGAGACAGAGATACACTTATTTCGAGTAGTGAGGCAGGCACTCGTTAGACTCCCACTGACAAACTTGGCTCAAGACTATTTAATTGATTTTAAATTTTATGAAAAGTTAATAAGAGTAAAGTGTTGCTAAGATGAGTTAGCAATGGCTGACTGTGGTGTGAGAGCGATGGGGTTGCGAACGAGCACTGAACGGAACAGATGGAGAGCACTTGGATGAAATAGACCACTTTGACTTGTTGAAAGGATGGAAGTGCAGAAAATGAGAGTTTTGTGCCAAAAGTCCTTAGAAAAGTGGGTCAGCAATGATGGATGCTCGAGAGAAGTGGAATGGCGTAACATAGGGACGGTTGTCATATGGACCTTGCAAAGTTTATATAGTGCAGAGGCAGCGCAGATGCTTGTATTAGATTTACCCTTGTGCTAGATTCAATCCCGAGCTATAGTGCTCTCATGGAGCACATTTTTGCGAATATGGATACTAGTTCCGAAATACGAGTGCATACTGGTATTGTTATTAGAACGCATTTCCAATATCAGATAGTATATTTGTTTACTTTTTGATCAGCTAATTTCATTTTAATCCTATTACGCCAGCACTTATGCTAACATGAAAACTCTTGAAATTAACTAAATCTAAACATTTCTCCGAATTCAAATAACAACCAAACACATCCGCCACCGCTCAAAATGAGTTTTGTTGGAATTGCAACATTTCATTGAGAAGCGCCCTTCATCCGAGTGTATGACTTTTTAATTAAGGACCACTTTCCACGACAGCCTTCGAATGTCTGCGCTGCAAATGCATTGTGAGTGTCTTAAAGAATGCTCAATAGATTTTAAAGTTGAAAGCTGACATCCTTGTCGTTCAGTCCTTCCCTTTTTGGAGAATGTGTCAAAATGCCATCAGCGTTAATACTACGACTCGAAGCTACATTTTCGTACTCTCGTTTTCATCTATTTGGTAATTAATTACTGACAACTTGAAGTGTGCTCAGCACTCGAATGACTATTGCAGGCTCGGATGGAAGACAACCAACCGCTCATACTACTGTGACAAAATTCAATCTTATGTACTCATACCCAAGTGTATCTTGTCAACGTGCTGAAGTTGTTTGGCAGTTAAAGCCAAGGATAATTGCGGAAGTTTGACGTGACACGGTTGGAAGGAAAGTAAATTTGTAGGCGTACACTGTTGTTCGCTTGTTATTATTTTAATTTACTCTGCGTATATATTTTGTGGTCGGGTTTTAATTAAATTTTTAAATTGACAATTGCATTTTGAGCGTGTGAAATACGCTTGTTTGCAGTGTCACTGCCATTATTATGCCGTTGGGACCGATTATGTAGATGTCAGTGTTTGTCGAGTGAGATAAATTTACTCTGCAGATATACTAAAAAAATTAAATTAAAAGTATCTACACTGCATGCAGATATATCGGTCCATAGATATGTCTTATGGCTACCGAATGCGTGGTACATGTTTCATCGAATGATTTCATTCGGTATAAGTATGTAATTAACGATACTGGGAACTTGATAAAACCTACGTCGATATCTTCGGCAAAACATGTTCCACGCATTCGGTAGCCCTAACACATATCCATGTACCGATGTATTTGCATGCAGTGCAGATACTCGTCATCAGTTTCAGATGAAGTACTAGGCTAGAGGCTACGATGACTAAGAGGCTACGATGACTAAGCTGTAGACTACTTTCATCCTATGGCGGCTATTACACTATATATCACTTATAAACGATATTTTAAAAGAATTTTTATAGTGGCAATGGCCGCTGAAGGGGAAAGCGCGCGAGCTTGTCAGAAAAGTACTTGGAACAAGCAACGTTCATATCGTAAATCTTTACTTAAAGTTCTTTTGAAATATGGTTTCAAGGTTTTTATTAACTATATACTCGTAAATTTAACAATACTTACTTAAAGTTAACCTCAAACCTTTTAGGCGAGCGGCGAATCGCCCACCAGTTCAGTCGTTCACCGATACTCGGCGGGCTTCAGGTTGGGGCCGTTATCACCGTCGAGGCGAGCGGCGAATTGCGCACCAGTTCAGCTGCGTGCCTAGGGCAGCGTTCGATAGCACGGTCCATGAGAAGTTGTATGCGTTGACGAAGGGCTGTTAGGTCAGCTTCGTTGCGATAGTAGTAGAAATTTCCTTACGGCCTTCGGTATAGTCTAGTGCACGCCGTTAGTATCCGTCTTTCCAACCATAACAAATGGGACCCATTGGGTTTTCGGCGCGCTGTTCCACAGTGGAGTCCCGTCCGTGATGATGAACTTTATCAATTGGCGATACATTTAGGTCTTAACCTTCTTGAAGACCGAATGTCTAGAGCTGAAAAGAAAGGGAAGAAGAACATAAGCAGTGGCTGCCTTGCTTGGGGTGCGCATGGTGTGGCTGCCAAACGACAGGAAGCGGCTCAGGATTAGCCCTAGTTACCTTACCTCATTTGAAGTGAAAATCGGTTTATCCACGATTCTTAGACAGATGTTGGACAGCCCACTATTCCATTGGTTGCGTTGTATGCGCGGTTTTCTGAAAAGGATGAACTCTGATTTAGCCGTATTTATTCTGATACCCACATCAAGAGTTTGTTGATATATTTCTGTAGGTGGTAAGCTGCAACTTTGGCGTTGCGATGTGCGTGCCATACCTTAAGGTTGTTCTCCTAAAGGTTTACGCACGTACCGTAGGACAAACTTCTGTTGATGCGCAGTATGTCCAACGTGAATAGGTTAAAATGAATTGGCCTAGGATGGAACCCTGTTTCACTCCAGATTCTATGATGAAAGCCGCAGAGCAGGCGCCCTTGTAGGTGGCAGAGGCATGAAGATGTATATGATTTTGATTAGGTGGGCTGAGAATTTCCAGCTAATCAGCTTGTAACTAGGGCCTTTTATTCACACCGAGTCGAAGGGTTTTTCGATATCGATGAGGCACACACCCACAAATTTGGAATCAGATAGGCTCTCTGCGGCGTTGGATAGAAAAACCTGAAGGGCATCTATTGTAGAATGCCCTTCCTTGAATCCAAACTGCCCTGAGGTTTTGTCAGAGGCCAAGTTTTTGACTGGTGCTAGAATAACATTTCCTGGAGTTTCCCTACGTTGAAGAGGAGCTCACTCCTTTTCAACGTAGGAAAAAACTCCATGGGCCTCATGTTACGAATTTGACGAGCGCTGTTTTTTTTTTGGAACGGGGATGATTTTCGCTCTTTTCCACGCTTTGCGGAAATAGCCAATGTCTATAAAATTGTTAAAGATGACAGCCAGAAAGGCGAAGAAAAAGAAAGGCATTTTCTTTAACATGAAGTTTGACACCACTTTCTCTAGGCAGATTTTTTATTCGAGAGGCCTTTTGCTAAGTCAGCAAGTTCTTGATGTCTAACAAAGGAGCTCTCTCCCGCGGGATGGTCGGCCAGAGGCTCTGTGGAGAAATCCGTAAGAATGAGGTCAACCTCCTCTTCCTCAAAGACATCAACAGTTTTGCACACTTCGCGAGCAAAAGGTTCGTCATCGCTTGCTTGCTATTAGTAAGGTGCCATCCATTATGAGGTCTTGGGTCCAATCTTTATGGCGGGTTTTGCTATTGATCTCCATGAACATGTCCGATCCGGGTCTAATTGCTCTTAGCATACACTAAAAGGAGTGGTTTAGGTGAGCTTTTGTTTTGACCCTAATTAGAATGTTCACCGCCCTAATGATCGATTCAATACGACGGTATTCGCCGTTGTCGGTGTTCAGTCGACGATGGGAGACACGTGTCAATCTACGACGTGGGACCCTTCGCCTCATGCGGAGGTAGATTATTTCCCGGGGGCAGATTCCTAAAAGTGTAGTTACGACTATTGTAGGGGACCATCACATTATCAATCGAGGATTTAATCAGTTGATTTACTTGGGCGATGATGTCATCAATTGCTGGGATTGATAGGTTTCTGGTGTTTTCAACTGTTAGTCCGCTGAGCTTTCTATCGATCTCGGTAAAGAAAGCATTCCAATCCACCTTCCCGTACGGGACGAAGTGTTCCGGATCGATGTTTAGAAACCGCAAGGTGTCGTCAGTGGAAATTGTCAGTTGCACCAGCATGTGGTCATGTGCAGGAATAAGAGCCTAGAGTGGGGAGCTGGTGATAAAGATTTGGTGACCCCAGGAAGAAGTCAATAATGCTCCCAGCACGCCTGAAATTGGGCTCAGGTGGGGCAGTGACATGAATTTCTACCGGCTTTGCGGAAAGCCATGTGTTGATGGCATCACCGTATGGGTTGTTAGAACTGTTTCCTCAGTCCCCATTACGGGCATTGAGGTCGCCACCGATGATGAAGGAATTGGTTGAAGAGATTTGGTCCATTAGAGGGTTCAGATCATTAATCAGGGTCGACGAGTTGAAGTTGTGGTGCACGTAGACCCTGGGGGAGGCTAGGTTTTACCCTCCAATAATGCACGTGATGCCTAGGTGGAATGCTCAACCTACGGACATTAAGGAGAGTTTTGTGCAGGATAGCCAACACAAGGTAGCCATTTACTTCCGTACCATCTCGTCTAATTGCGCAGTAATCCTCCAAGTAGATCTAGTCTCGCAGATAAAGGCAATATCAGGTTTCTCGCGATTGAGGTATTCCTGCATCGCGTTGCTCTTGTGTATTGAAACGAAGGAGCAAGAATTTAATATTGCGAATTTAATGCAACGTATTAGGGTCGCTAAGTTTGAGGGGCCAGTCCGATAAAGACCATCTTTTTTTCTTGCGAAGAACGGAGAGAGTTTAGGTGTGTTATGAAGTTCTCCATCTTCTTTATGAGGACCAAGGGGTCACGTCCGAACAGCTCTTTGCATCCAGAGAATATCTGGCCGTGGAAGGGGGAGAAAAGTCCGCGGGGCGATGGGCGGGTAACCTTGGCCATCGGATGACTGCCCGTATTGGTTTTCGTCGCCTCGGCAAAAGAAACACCGAAAGGGACGGAGTTTTCTAGGGTCGTGGCTACTTTTTGTCTGGCTTGGGTTTTGGAATTGCTGACAGCCTTGCGCTTGCACTCCGCTGGGTCATCCATATGAGTCATCAAAGTTGGGTCTCCAAAGTTGTGTTCATCAAAGTTGTTTTCTCCGGGATCAGTTTTCCACATTCCGTTTCCCGTTTTTTAATTGGCCGACTTCCGACTATCTATTTACCACTCCATTGTATGGTTTTACTTGGAGCGTGGCGATCGATCGATTTAGAACCCCAGTGGAAAGACATATCTATGTTTAAAAAAAAGAAAAAGAAAAAAAAAAAGATATATACTTGTACAAAATCACTTCCCGAGCAACTGACGAAAATTGATTAAATGTCCTACTACCACTTCTAAAATTCAATACACGCTTCAGTTCAGTAAAATTAAAGCTTCTGAAAAGAATTCACCAAACGATATACATACATAATGTCAAATCACCCATTGTAGCCAAATAATCCATTTCACATACAATATTCGGACGTGTAAATCAAAGTGGATCTGATGTCTACCAAAGTAATTTCCACTTCGAAATGAACTATGGAGTGGGAAGCAATATCCGACATCAAGATTGACCATAAGTCTGCACCACACACAATCAATAAACTGATTGGACGTCATTTTTCAGCGGTGACATTTTCTCCCCGTAGGGAGCATCACTACAACACTGTCCGGAAAGAGAATCCCCGCAATGTGTGCCCGTTAATTTGTTTCTGTTAACTTTGAGTTGAGTTGATTTGATTGATGGTGGTCTAGGTTCAAAAGTCCCTGTCCAGACGATTATTCAAAAATTGTTTTCGAGCTGGTCAGACTTATTTGGCCAAACCAAGATTATTTATCAGATTGCTGACTGGATGCAATGACAGTCCTTAAGTATCTCGGATATATTGAAGATATGAGTGGAGGTGATGGCCACGTTTGGCAAGATGGTTTTTGTGTAGAGAATGTACGATATACAATAATGGTTAGGCAGTTATTTCTTCCGTAAGTCACATTCCTCTGGGAATATCTGAACATCATCTCAATTACAAGGAGATGCTAACTAAATACATGTTTGTAATCATGACAAATTAGAAAAACAAAAACTTCGGACGTAGCACATTGTTGGTATTACTTAAGCACACAAGATAACAGTCGATCAATTATAAGATCCTTATCAAGATTTTCATAGTATAAGGACCATCGATGTACTAATGATATGCAGCTCGCCAAAGTCGAAATATGTCAGTTTTAATAAAAATAAAAAGGGATATGAGCTCCCAGTTCCAAGGTGATCGAATTTATTGGCCCTAGCTTAAATGTTTAAAGTACCAACAATGCTCCTACTGTGAGGTCAGGACTAATTTGTAATGGAACATATTCTGGTAGTGCTGCTTCCACCGGCAGGTCGAAGGCAGCACCTGATGAGTAATGATCTGTCGGTGGCACGAAACCAGACGCCGAGGGCAGAAACGGCGTAGGTTGTCAGGGTCCACTTGTACCAGGTTCGTGTTCGAGTTCGACAGTGTATGGTGATACTTAGGGTCTAAACTCTAGGCACATTCCCTTTCAACATTCATGAACAGGAGGGGTTCTAAAAAGCACCGGGTCACAGCTGCTCGGAAACGGATTATTAGAATTTTTTCGAACATTCCTGTTTCGTGAATATTAGGAGAATTCTCTTTATTGCATTTAGAGAGAACCTACACACTCGCGTGAAAAACGGAGCACTGTGCACTCCAATGCAAACGAACAGCCGGTTAGAAACACGGTGGCGGAGTACCCTTTTCCGCTGCGCAAGAAAGCACCTAAAAACTCGCGTACCGTGGGAACTGGAAAGTCAGGTGACAGAACGTGCGGCAACAATGGCTGCGTTCCTGTGAACGAATCAGGTTTTGACATTTCTCGAATTCTTCTCCATATGCTTCCTACTCCGCTAAAATTTGTTCGGACAACTGTCATGAAAATGTTCTCCTCCGGATCAGAATATTTCTCAGATCCGGAGGGGAACATTTTCATGACAGGAGGGGAAAACATATGGAGGAGAATTTGAGAAATGTCAAAATCTGATTCGTAGTAGCGAAGCACTCTCTATTCGTCGCTTGCTTGCGAGTTCTTGATAAAGCGTGGCAAAAACTCCTGCTTCATTCTGCTTTTTGTTAAAAGAATTTTTTATCGTGAGTTTTATCGAGTTTCCCGTACCCGATTGTTTATGCCCATTCATTTTCATTCCAAAATTATAAATGATGTCCATATTTTAAAAGCTGTGCCTATACAGATATAATTCATCAAAACAAGGTTCCGACCAACACAAATTCAAGGCAAAAACCTCTAATTCACTTAAATTGTATTGTGTTTAGCAGTATAATGTCAATCATTTTACCTATATTCAACAAGGCCTATCAATGTACTCCTCCGCGTCTATTCTACGGAACCGCTCAGCCATACAATCTTTACCAATTGAATACCAGCCTACAACCCCCGACAAAAAGCAAATGAAAAATAAATCCTAGCCTACACAAACCTAGCGACCCTGAAAAAATTCCCTGTCGTGGTAGGTGGAAATAAAAAGGTTCCCGCAGACAATACCTTTTTTTTCGCTGCAGGGTGAAAAATGCTGACCGAACTTTCGTCAAATATGCAAAGGGAAATCCGCTGAGGAATTAAATTAGAAAGAAGTAAACTTTTTTTTTCTCAATCTTGACGGAATCCGCAAATCCTTTTAAAGTAATTCTATCTCCGACGGGATCCTCCTAATTTATTCCCGAACTGAGAACGAGCGATAGACGAAGCAATATCTATCGAAATCGACTAAAATTGGATTGAACACCCAATGAATTTAATTTATCGATTGACTAGGAATCGTTCACTTTGAAATGCTTTCCATCTGAAGGATTAAATAGGGTAAGCGCAATAGCTGAGATTAGACAAATTGTAATTAATGTTGACTCGAGTGGGTTATTAAAATCGAATTGGTATTCTCGTGAGTATAATTGGAAATTCATGAAAAGCTTCAGGGTTATTGGCAAATCTGGAATTGATTGGTGAAGTTGGTCAATATGTATTGTATTGTACCAGCGCGAAATAGATATTCATTCATACATAAAGCGAATAAAACATCCTTTTAATTAATTTCTTAAAATCAATGTCTGACCGCCTACTGTCGCCCATTTACCGTATCCGGGTGATGCCTTGACAAAGTGGTAATTTCCAAAAAAAAAAAAATGTTTACGGTTGCTCAAGTAAACAAATTTGCCGAACAAAAGCATAGCCGTCATTCGAGTTCGTAATTAATTACTTCAATATTGACATCATACCCGAAGGATATTAATTTGATAGAACGAGCAAATATCTTGAGTCTGTTTCCCCGAAGTGCCGAAATTAAAATAAACAGGGTCATCTGTCTAATCAGTAGGGAGGACCATACCTACTGAAAATTATCCTATCTTCAGAGTATCTTTCGCCATTTAGTTAAGCATCTCGAACATTATTCGTTCATCCTCTTGATGCTTATTCGATTGTGGGCTAATAAAATCGAATTTGGGACTTGTTCGGAATAGTGCGCAATTCAACACTGTATTTGCTGCTCCACTTGAAGTACATACTCATACATTAGTGAATTCACCGACGCTGTTGTGGGTAGTTTCCACAAGGATACCACTAAGTGAAATGACACGAAACAAAAGAAAGCTTTTATTGAGTGAAAAACGGCGAGCGGAAGGATCATGATGATACTAGCGAAGAAGGCTGGGGGATGGTGAGAAGGCTCCCAGAACAATTCTGACCTGTTTATATGTGGAGATTCGTGGAACGTGTTTGAAATTTCAATAGCGAATTGGGCATTGTATAGTATACTATAGTCATCGTAATCCTGGTTGGCTTGGCATGTAACATGTTCACACTTTATACTTGTATTCGTATGTGTACGATTTCCACTCACAATTGAATTTTCTCTTTTTGTGGTGGCATTAGCCTTTAGGTACTCTGTTGAATGGACGAGTTACTGTTCTACTTTGAGGACATTTGTATTCAGTGGTGATATGTCGAATCAACGGACTTTAAATGTTTTTATCGGTTTCGATTTAAGATTTTAAAGAGAAAGTTGCCTCTCGTGTTATTCACATATGAATGCTCTGGAATTTCGGTCATTTTTTTTCTTTTTAAATTCGCAGGAGAGCCTGAGAGGATGAAATTGTTGCATATACTACTATTACTATTTTGCCTTAACCCCTAGCGGGGCATAGCGCGTCAACTACTCCTGCGCGCCATCGTACTCTGTTCTGGGCAATGGGGCGCAACTCCCCAAAAGACTTACCCAGTACCTGACACTCCTTTGCCACAGATCGACGCCATGTGATTCGAGGACCCCCTCTTGGTCGGCCTTGGTTGGAAATGGGGTTCCATTTCATGGCATGCATAGCAATGCAGTTATCACTCTTCCGCAATGTGTGACCTATCCACTGCCATTTTCGCCTGCGTATCAATTCGTCGATTGGCATCTGACCCGTACGCCGACTTAGCTCTTCATTTGATATTGTTTCGGGCCAGAAAATTCTTAAAATTCGACGAAGACATGAGTTGACGAAAACTTGCAGCTTTCTGGTAAGTCCTACGGAAACTTTCCATGTACTGCTCCCATACAAAAGCACTGATAGTACCAGGGAGCGAAACAGGCCCAGCTTGGTCTTGATGCTGAGATAACTGCTCTGCCAGATTTTGGACAGCATGCCGTATGCGCGTTTAGCCTGGTTGATACGAGGAGCGATGTCCTGCTCCGTACCACCATTTTCGGCAACAATGCTACCCAGGTAGACGAAGTTGTCCACCTTCTCCACAGGCTGCCCATTAATATTGATGGCAATAGGTGTCGGATTTCTTTTTCGCAACGGCGGGCTAAGAACCTTGGTCTTGTTGGTATTAATCTTTAGCCCAACCTTGCTTGCCTCCCTCTCGAGATCTAACGCCATTGCGGACAGATCCATGATTTTGTGGGAGAGTAGGCATATGTCGTCAGCGTAGTCAAGATGTTGTAGATAAGATGTCAAAGTCCATTGAATTCCTCTGTCGAGTCCGGATAGGGCTGCATGCAACACATCGCCGATCACAATGAGGAATAGGATCGGTGAGAGGATGCACCCCTGCCGAACTCCACTGCGAATCTCAAAGTCCCCCGACACCTTACCTTTATGCAGAACGCGACATTTCGCGCCGTCATAGGTTGCCTTAATAATAGCCACAAGCTTCTCAGGGATGCCTCTCCTGCGCAAGGCCGCCCATATAGAATCCCGGTTCACACTATCGAAAGCCTTTTCGAAATCGATGAAAAGCAAGTGAAGCGGAGAATCGTATTCAGCGCATTGCTCGATGATGATTTGCAAGGTGTTAATGTGATCGACACAGGAGAATCCGGATCGAAAGCCAGCCTGCTCTTCATCAATTGTGCTTTCTAAGTGGGCCTTTAGTCTTTCCAGGACGATTTTAGCTATTATCTTGGCAACGGCAGGAAGCACACAAATGCCTCTCCAATTATTACAGTCTAAAAGGCTACCCTTCTTTGGAAGTTTGATGATCAAACCTTCCTTCCACTCAGTGGGAAAGGTCTCTGTATTCCACGCTTTATCAACAAGTGGGTGCAGCAAATCGGCAGTTACGCTTGGCGCTGCTTAATAAAGTTCGGCAGGGATGCCGTCAAGTCCGGCGGCCTTTCCACGTTTTAGTGCAATAATTGCAGTGACTATTTCCTCTTTAGTCGGGGCAGTGGACCGTATACGCACATTTTGATGGTTGGCTAAATTATCTATATGAGGGGGAACTTCACCAGAGATTACACGGTTCAAGACCGCGGCGAAGTGTTCTTTCCACCGCCTCATTTGATCTTCTTCCAAGATAAGTAGCTTTCCATCACTATCTTTCACCGAATGTTGACAGGAGTTACGACCACCTGTAAACTCCTTGATGACACCGTATACGGCGTTTAAGTTGTTACCTCTAGCGGATTCTTCTGCTGACGCTAAAAGAGAATTGGCATAAACTCTTTTATCGCGTCGCACACTACGCTGAACTTCTCTAGCTTTCTGACTTTAAAGGAGTTCGATGCGGCTTCGATTGTCGTCTGATGCTGCAGCCAAACGAACTTTCAGCTCCTTTCTTTCAACAATCCGCTGCCATAAAGCGTCGGACATCCAGGGCTTATTCCGGCAATCTGGGTTTGGGCCAAGGATGGTATTTGCGCTATCAATGTACGCATTTTTTATGGCATCCCAGTTTTCGTTTATGTCACTATCTGGGCGACTAGTTATCTCAGCCGCTTTTTGCGCAAGATGGTCATTATATTGTTGTAAGACAGCTGGATTTTTTAGTCGAGCGGTGTTGAATTTGCGGGGCCTGGATCTTTCGTCGCTGGGGCGGCGCACGGCTGCAATACGCAATCGAACATTAGTGATCATAAGATAATGGTCTCTTCCCATCCCAATATCGGCACCCTTCTTGTTTCGCACGTCCAGGAGGCAACTTTTGAATCTTTTACTAATGGCAAAATGGTCGATCTGATTTTGTGTTCTGCGCCGATCAACAGAGGACCAACTGATTTTGTGGTGGTCCTTATGCTCAAACATAGTACCACCGATGAAGAGACTGTGAAAGTTGCAGAACTCTACAAATCTTTCACCGTTGTCATTACGATCACCAAGACCGTGTCTCCCCATCACATGTCTGAGCCCATAGTTATCAGCGCCAACTTTCGCATTCAAATCACCCATAACCATTATAATGTCACCTTTAGGTGTTCTGCTCTGAACGGCGTTTAGTTCTTCGTAGAAGGAGTCTTTTGCCAAGACATTGTCGGGTTCAGTAGGGGCATAACATTGTATTATTGAGATGTTCCTCATTTTGGTCCGGAACCTGGCGGTCAAGACCCTGTCAGAGACCGGTTCCCAGGATAAGAGACAGTTTCGCGCGGCTCTGGTTAAAAGGAACCCCACACCTGACTCACGACGACTACCGGTAGCTTTACCGGAGTACAACATTACAGTGCTGCCCGTTGGAGAGATGAATTCTCCGCTGTTCCACCATCTTATCTCACTAACTCCTAAGATATTTAATTTGTACCTCAGAAATTCACTCTCTAATTGAAGAAATCGTGCGTTCTGGGGACCTTCTGATCCATTGTCCAGGAGAGTACGCACATTCCAGAATCCAATCTTTGTCATTGTACGATAGCTAAAAGTCGTAACCGTTGAGTCAGTCCTTATCCGAGGCATAGTTGACGTTTCGTTAGCATATAAAGATTTCGGATAGTGCAAGTTGCTGGCATACACATCCTGTCCTTTGATTGTCGGTTTTAACGACAGGCCCTCAAAGGGAAAGGCCGTGGTATTTTTTTCACACCCCACACCACAGGGGTACCTCAACCAAATCATCGCACCGCCATCACTGGCGGCTTGACGTTGGTTGGCAATGGTCAGTGACCACTGCCGTTGCAGGGGGCGCCCACGCGGAGGACTATGGAAGAGGAGTTTTTGCCCCCCCTAATTTAATTTCGATTTGCAAAAAAAAAAAAAAAATATAAACCTTATTAAAATAAATAACTGGGCCTCGGTTAGATTCCTACTGAATGCGGTAGTTTTCGATAAAAAAAGGGGATTTGCGTGTCTGACTATGAGCCCAGCTGTTAAATGAGTACCCATTTATGGGGTAAATAACTCGGTTGAGCGTGTTGCTGATCACACACCTCTGCACAAGACCGTCACGATCTGTAGAAAATGAGGTGATGCTAACTCATCTCGAGGGCATGGTTCAAATTGGACTGTTGCGCCAGTTATTTATTTTTATTTATCCAAATGTTCAAGAACACAGAAGAATGCTCACGCGAATGCTAAATGATTTGCTTAATGTTCACGTATAAACGCAGCATTACAGGAGAGAATGACAAGATTTTACTTATATCTAATATTCCTTCCTACATTTTTATTACATACAGTTCGCTTATTGTCTTGTCGAATGAAAATATAATAGAAAAAATGTCATGTGGGTATGTGCGCTGCCTGGGGCTGTAATATCATCCTCTACTTTTGATTTCATTTCGTCGTAATGGGAAATCACCGGGGTAACCGAGTTGTAACCAGGAACGACATACGCTCCCGTTTCCATCCTGTCTGGAGATTTCAACGACTACAGCGACTTTCAACGTTTTTCAACCAAAACTCAATGGAATGATTCAATTTATTGGCAGCGAACAAAAAAAAAAACAAAAAAAGGCTGCCAACGATTGATTTTCACGTCTGATTTCTGAAGACGTCGTAGTGGGGGGAGAAACGTCTGTCTTTTAGAGCGACAACGCATCGTTGTCTGGCAAACAAAGGTATGGAATGTAGCGCAGGCTAAGAAAAATCCTTATTCGCCACTGGAATTTTTCAACTCGACTCGTCTATACGGACGATCCCTTATTCTTTGTCTTTGTCGCATCCGAATGTCTTTTCTACCGGTACTCTTGTGCAAATTAAATCAGTATCGGCGGAGATACTTACATCCGTTGGTTTCATGCATGGATGGATGACATATGCTGAAGTAGGTGGACCTGAAATCTGATTATATTGAAAATTGAGTCTGCCCAAATTGAATATGTATCATGAACTTCTTATTGGATTTAACAAAAAAAAAAAGATTAAGTCTGGCTGTTGGTTAAACAATTATAGGTAAGGGAAATATTTCGAACTCCTAAAAATCGAAAGCGTCGCTAGAAAGAAAATGGTAAAGCTTTATGCAGAAATTTATTGTTTCCTTGAAAATTTGCTGATCGATGCTTGCTACTATTACTATCTTGCCTTAATCGGTAGCGTTAGAGCAGTGAGTTGAGCCATCAGTCTCATGTTTGACTACCGGCGTTTCGAGTTCGAATCCCGTCCACGACGACTTTCGTGACCATGGATGTGTAGGAGGTGTATGCTGGTAACTGCATTCTCCGAAACCAATTTATGCCTTCGGAACGTCAACTGGGCCACATGGAACCATGCCCATGGATGTGCAGGAGGTGTATGCGGCAACTGCATTCTCCGACACCAGTTAATGCCTTTGGAACGTCAACTGGGCCACATGGAACAGTTGACGCGCTATGCCCCACAATGAGTTAGGGCAATTGAGAGAGAGAGAGAGAGATAGCGCGTCTACGTTTACCCCTACGTTTAAGACCGTGTTGACGTTTCGTTAGCATAAAAAGTGAACACAAAACCAACCAATCGCGAGACTAGCTAAGAGACCCGCAGCGAGACCAGTCACGAAACCTGCTGCGAGACCAGATACGAGACATGTTGTGAGGCCAGTTATCCTGACAATAGGCTTCACAAAATAACCCGTAGCTTGTTTCGCAGCTGGTCTCGTAGTTTATCTCGCAGCAAGTCCGGCATCTACTGAGTTCTCCCAACGAGCTCTCAGTCGTCCTCACAGTCCCGCTCGGTCACCGCTCTACGATAGTAATCTAGAGCTCGGAGATCAAATCTCGGCGCGATAAAAAAAAAACTGCCTGTGAGTACTAATAGAACTCTCACAGTGCTCTGAGCTTGTCAGTATAAAGACGACGCGGATAGGAGGTGCATGCTAGCAACTGCACTTCTGAGAAGTAGATATGCTATTGAAACGTCAACAAGGCATAGAAATGCTAGAGATGCTGACGCGCCCATGCCCGTGGAGGGGTCAAACAATTAGAGAGAGATTAAGTAGTGGGAGTTGGAATTCCGGTATTTTGGTGTTTGTGGTAAAGAGGACTAGCTCGATTTTTCTCGGGCCCACACTAAGGCCGCACTCTACAGTCCCCAGTGTTTACTATGCTCAAAGCTAGCTCCGCACATGATTTTGCTCATCACGGATGGGAGCTTACCTGAAACCAGAATTATCACATCATCTGCGTATGCAATTACCTTGACTACTGACGCTTCTAGTTTTCTTAGGAGTTCGTCCATTGCTATAATTCAAAGCAGGGGAGACATCACCCCACCTTGAAGAGTTCCGCTGCGTACGTATTTGGTGACTTAACATCCCCCCAGCTCTGATTGAATCGTTCTGCTTTTTAGAATTGCTACTATCCAGCTGCTAAAATAAGTCTCCAAACCAAGCTCGGTGAGGGACTTCTGAATGATATCAGTTCGGATGTTATTAAACGCGCCCTCAATGCCCAAGAAAGTGGCTCGAGTGTATTGTTTGTAGTATAAGTCATGCCCAATCGTGCGTAATACCTCATGGAGAGCCGTCTCCGTTGATTTTCCTTTGAGGTACGCATGTTGCCCCTTCGAATTTGGCGATTTTAACAACATCTGTCGTATATGGCTATCCAAGATTCGTTCTAGTGCCTTCATTATGAAAAAAGTGATGCTTATTGGCCTGAAGTCTATTGGGGACTCATGACCACATCTGTCTGCCTTCGGAATGAATGTGACGCGTACACGTCTCCAAGACCTGAGTACATGGTTAAGTGCTATGCAGCTTCTGAGCATGGCCACCAGCCATGGAGTTACTATGTCTTGTCACTGCTGAAGCAAGCCCGGCAAAATGCCATCAAGTCCCGGAGACTTGCACGGCGTTCGTTCGTTCGTTCGTTCTCTCTTCTGTGATTACCGATGCTATTTCCTCCTAAGAAAAGGACTGCTCAACTGACCTGGGGGGCAAAAACTCCTCTTCCATAGTCCTCCGCGTGGGCGCCCCCTGGAACGGCAGTGGTCACTGACCATTGCCAACCAACGTCAAGCCGCCAGTGATGGCGGTGCGATGATTTGGTTGAGGTACCCCTGTGGTGTGGGGTGTGAAAAAAATACCACGGCCTTTCCCTTTGAGGGCCTGTCGTTAAAACCGACAATCAAAGGACAGGATGTGTATGCCAGCAACTTGCACTATCCGAAATCTTTATATGCTAACGAAACGTCAACTATGCCTCGGATAAGGACTGACACAACGGTTACGACTTTTAGCTATCGTACAATGACAAAGATTGGATTCTGGAATGTGCGTACTCTCCTGGACAATGGATCAGAAGGTCCCCAGAACGCACGATTTCTTCAATTAGAGAGTGAATTTCTGAGGTACAAATTAAATATCTTAGGAGTTAGTGAGATAAGATGGTGGAACAGCGGAGAATTCATCTCTCCAACGGGCAGCACTGTAATGTTGTACTCCGGTAAAGCTACCGGTAGTCGCCGTGAGTCAGGTGTGGGGCTCCTTTTAACCAGAGCCGCGCGAAACTGTCTCTTATCCTGGGAACCGGTCTCTGACAGGGTCTTGACCGCCAGGTTCCGGACCAAAATGAGGAACATCTCAATAATACAATGTTATGCCCCTACTGAACCCGACAATGTCTTGGCAAAAGACTCCTTCTACGAAGAACTAAACGCTGTTCAGACCAGAACACCTAAAGGTGACATTATAATGGTTATGGGTGATTTGAATGCGAAAGTTGGCGCTGATAACTATGGGCTCAGACATGTGATGGGGAGACACGGTCTTGGTGATCGTAATGACAACGGTGAAAGATTTGTAGAGTTCTGCAACTTTCACAGTCTCTTCATCGGTGGTACTATGTTTGAGCATAAGGACCACCACAAAATCAGTTGGTCCTCTGTTGATCGGCGCAGAACACAAAATCAGATCGACCATTTTGCCATTAGTAAAAGATTCAAGAGTTGCCTCCTGGACGTGCGAAACAAGAAGGGTGCCGATATTGGGATGGGAAGAGACCATTATCTAATGATCGCTAATGTTCGATTGCGTATTGCAGCCGTGCGCCGCCCCAGCGACGAAAGATCCAAGCCCCGCAAATTCAACACCGCTCGACTAAAAAATCCAGCTGTCTTACAACAATATAATGACCATCTTGCGCAAAAAGCGGCTGAGATAACTAGTCACCCAAATAGTGACATAAACGAAAACTGGGATGCCATAAAAAATGCGTACATTGATAGCGCAAATACCATCCTTGGCCCAAACCCGGATTGCCGGAATAAGCCCTGGATGTCCGACGCTTCATGGCAGCGGATTGTTGAAAGAAAGGAGCTGAAAGTTCGTTTGGCTGCAGCATCAGACGACAATCGAAGCAGCATCGAACTCCTTTACCGTCAGAAAGCTCGAGAAGTTCAGCGTAGTGTGCGACGCGATAAAAGAGTTTATGCCAATTCTCTTTTAGCGTCAGCAGAAGAAGCCGCTAGAAGTAACAATTTAAACGCCGTATACGATGTCATCAAGGAGTTTACAGGTGGTCGTAACTCCTGCCAACATCCGGTGAAAGATAGTGATGGAAAGCTACTTATCTTAGAAGAAGATCAAATGAGGCGGTGGAAAGAACACTTCGCCGCGGTCTTGAACCGTGTAACCTCTGGTGAAGTTCCCCCTCATATAGATAATTTAGCTAGCCATCAAAATGTGCGTATACGGTCCACTGCCCCGACTAAATAGGAAATAGTCACTGCAATTATTGCACTGAAACGAGGAAAGGCCGCCGGACTTGACGGCATCCCTGCCGAACTTTATCAAGCAGCGCCAAGCGTAACTGCCGATTTGCTGCACCCACTTGTTGATAAAGCGTGGAATACAGAGACCTTTCCCACTGAGTGGAAGGAAGGTTTGATCATCAAACTTCCAAAGAAGGATAGCCTCACAGACTGTAATAACTGGAGAGGCATTTGTGTGCTTCCTGCCGTTGCCAAGATAATAGCTAAAATCGTCCTGGAAAGACTAAAGGCCCACTTAGAAAGCACAATTGATGAAGAGCAGGCTGGCTTTCGATCCGGATTCTCCTGTGTCGATCACATTAACACCTTGCGAATCATCATCGAGCAATGCGCTGAATACGATTCTCCGCTTCACTTGCTTTTCATCGATTTCGAAAAGGCTTTCGATAGTGTGAACCGGGATTCTATATGGGCGGCCTTGCGCAGGAAAGGCATCCCTGAGAAGCTTGTGGCTATTATTAAGGCAACCTATGACGGCGCGAAATGTCGCGTTCTGCATAAAGGTAAGGTGTCGGGGGACTTTGAGATTCGCAGTGGAGTTCGGCAGGGGTGCATCCTCTCACCGATCCTATTCCTCATTGTGATTGGCGATGTGTTGCATGCAGCCTTATCCGGACTCGACAGAGGAATTCAATGGACTTTGACATCTTATCTACAACATCTTGACTACGCTGACGACATATGCCTACTCTCCCACAAAATCATGGATCTGTCCGCAATGGCGTTAGATCTCGAGAGGGAGGCAAGCAAGGTTGGGCTAAAGATTAATACCAACAAGACCAAGGTTCTTAGCCCACCGTTGCGAAAAAGAAATCCGACACCTATTGCCATCAATATTAATGGGCAGCCTGTGGAGAAGGTGGACAACTTCGTCTACCTGGGTAGCATCGTTGCCGAAAATGGTGGTACGGAGCAGGACATCGCTCGTCGTATCAACCAGGCTAAACGCGCATACGGCATGCTGTCCAAAATCTTGCAGGGCAGTTATCTCAGCATCAAGACCAAGCTGGGCCTGTTTCGCTCCCTGGTACTATCAGTGCTTTTGTATGGGAGCAGTACATGGAAAGTTTCCGTAGGAGTTACCAGAAAGCTGCAAGTTTTCGTCAACTCATGTCTTCGTCGAATTTTAAGAATTTTCTGGCCCGAAACAATATCAAATGAGGAGCTAAGTCGGCGTACGGGTCAGATGCCAATCGACGAATTGATACGCAGGCGAAAATGGCAGTGGATAGGTCACACATTGCGGAAGAGTGATAACTGCATTGCTTTGCATGCCATGAAATGGAACCCCATTTCCAACCAAGGCCGACCAAGAGGGGGTCCTCGAATCACATGGCGTCGATCTGTGGCAAAGGAGTGTCAGGTATTGGGTAAGTCTTTTGGGGAGTTGCGCCCCATTGCCCAGAACAGAGTACGATGGCGCGCAGGAGTAGTTGACGCGCTATGCCCCGCTAGGGGTTAAGGCAAAGTAGTATAAGGAGTTCAAGGGTTTCAGCCGTCGATTCAGTGCAGACTCCGTCTGGTCCCTTGATAAATAATGGACAACTATGGCTTCTAGAAAGAATCTTGTGCAGCCTTGCTGAAGCTCCATTGCTCTCAATTGACTTGCAGTAGTCTCTCCAAGACTGCGTTTTGGCGGTTCTATTGGCTTTCTTGTATAATTTCAAGCAGTCCTTGTATGGTTGTCAGAACTTATGCTTATAACAAATGTTAAAGATATCCCTAGCTAATTTACTTAGTTTAAACAAGTCGTCGTTCCATCACAGAGGAAAAGTTTTTTTTTGCTGTATTTCGCGGGACACGAGATCTTGTATCCCAAGTCCATAGCTTTTTCGAAGGTCTCAATCCTAGACTCCAGCTCTAGGTATTTTTTACTAACGCGCCAGGGATTGAACCACTGTTTCTGTAGACAGAAACATCGTAGAGTAGCGACCGAGACCTCACGGCTACAAAGCGCGTTCGAACTATTCAAATGTATAAAAAGGATCCAAAATCAATATGTATAGACAGCTTGGCAGCAAATCTATCATATGTATTTGCATCGGATCGACCTAAGATACCAGTGAAAATCGCTAATGTTTGTGTTATTTGATAAAGGGCGCACCGACTAAAAGTCTCAAATTGTAATCAGGAATCACCACTTGATTTCGGGAGTTTTGTCACCAATCTTTGCAATATCGCCTCTAGGGTCAATTCTAATCCGGTGAATTGAAAATTAAAGATGATGTAGCAAAACTTATGTCAACAAACATTATTCGTTTGATGCTCCCCAATACATCAAACTCCAGCCATAACTTCATAACACCATAAACATTTCTTGAAGGACTTTAATGCTTTCACCAGCAACTTTTCCGGAAACTCACGAAAACAATCTATTTTACAGAAACTTCCTTTTTTCTTTGTACATTCCCGGAACCAACCTCCATCCGAAATACAGCCAGGGAATATAGGGCCAATCCAACACGGCTGGGTGTTTTGTAACATCTGAAACTCGAGTTGAATGTAGAACTGCAATAAATAGAGAGAAATCGAAAAAGTTTCTTACAACAGAACACAACATTGCCACAGCATTATATTGCACTCTATTGCATTGTACGATCCTGTTCGGTGAAAATAGTTGACGCAAGTTTTTCTCCCCCAAACTCTAGTGAAAGCGGAAAATTGTTTGGCAGACAAAACAGGATGTGAAAAATTGTGGAAGTCACAAAGTTTGGTGACTCCTGGAAGTCATGAATATGGAAAATTACAAGTTTTAAATTATGAAGTTTCTTTGTAGTGTCTATGAGTTGCAGTTGTACATGAGAAAGAGTTTATGGTGACTAATTTGATTGTTCTACTACTGGGTACTTTTGACTTTGCTTATTATAGCAAAGATGTTCGAAGGATGGTGCACTCTTGTAAGTTTAGATTGGCTCCCAATGTGGGACTGTACTATGTTGCAAGAAAAATGAGCCTTCCTCAACGTATTGGGACGAACTAATAATTGGTCATTCATGTGTGTTTATTGACGCATAAACGCAGATCTAAGTTGTTAAGAACAAACGAAACTAAGCGGCAGAGTGATTTGCCTTAAAACCGATTATTTTTTTGTGGTAGTGGATAGGATAGCGAGGCTGAGTCGTTGTGACTTTGACTCGCACCCACGCTACATTATTCTTAATAATTATTCAGTACGAATAAATCGGTATTCGTGGCTTTGACTAATTAAGCCAATATAACGAACTTTTGGCCGCTACCATAATTTGCTTTCAATGATGAATAGAATCTCTGTTTTTTTAATCAAAGCTGTTGCATTCATGCAAATTGAGTAGCCCAGGCCAACCACGATTGTCCTCGACTGGCATCCACATCCAAAATATAGAGCAGGCTAATCTAATATTACGTAGTTAGAGAGTATTTAGATTGCAGCCCACAAAGCACCGGACCTACATTCGAAACTCGGCCAGCACAATGGCATTGATGAACTCAGCCAAAGGATTAGATGGCATACGGCATGGCAACTAATAGTCTCTTGGTTTCGTCTAGTTTGCAATTGAACCAAAATTGGAATAGAAACATGAACATAGCGACAACGGGTCCATAAAAACGGTCGGGAAACAAATTCGGTTTTTAGGCTATTGTTGCAACTGTACGGGCAAACACGAAACAAGAGCCGTGTTCTTTTCACCCGTGAAAAGGCGCATTCCCATACAAATCGACTTACCGGTCTATGATCCAGGTCACGTTTTGCATCACATTTGAATCAGAGTTGAAAGTAAATTACTCAATAGCCCTAACCCCTTGTGAAGCATAGCGCATCAACTGTCCCATGCGGCCCAGTTGACGTTTCCTTGGCATAAACTAGTTTCGGAGAATGTAGTTGCCAGAATGCACCTCCTGCTCCCCCATTTAGCCGCCTACCTGCGACACGTTGGGAGATGCAGTGGCTTACTATTAGAGCCCTCACCACAGGACGAATACAACACAAACATTTATGGTCATCGCGGACGAGATTTGAACCCGAAACGCTGGTAGTCAGACATGTGACTGAAGCCTCTACGCGCTGAGCTACCTGTCGCCCCCACTCCCACGAGACAAATTATTTGTTTGGTGGCTGGTTAAGTTAGCTCGTCACTGATCCAGGTGGTTCAATTCGTTCTGGATCTTTGTACGATTGTCTCGAACGCGACGAAGAGCCTAAAATGTATCTCCCATGATAGATCCCATTTTGTGGAAATCAGTCATGCAGATAGGGGTGCATTGGTTACTACCCAAGAGGCGGCTCATAGAAGATACTCGAATAAGCGTATGTGCATGGTAAATGAAACAACAAATTGAAATGTAAATGCTGATTGAAAACGAAGTATGGAATGGATGGATACACAAATGTGGAATGTACCTATACTAGTCAGGCAATGAGATTCATGTTTTCGAATACGGCGTCCGAAAATAAATACGTTTGGGAGAAGAAAGTTGTAATTGAAATGCCAGCCTTTTGAAATGTGCCAGGGGAAAGGATTTTTTTTCCGGGAGAATAAAATGAAATTGAAACATTTTAGGAATAGTTTGACAGCCTTGGATTGAATGTTTAGGATAAAGTTAGATTTTTTCGGGAGGTACATACAATATTTAGATTCGTCATGCCATAGAACTAAAGATGCTAGATTTTAATGGTGGTTGACAAATTATTTATGTAATTGACTTCCTTCCAGTACTTACGAGTTGTAGCAATGGCGACCAAAAGACGAGGGTTGAAATAGTCGTGAAGACCTGCGGACACCAAGTGCCGAGAACCCAATACACTGCCTTGGTGAACTCCGGCGGCAACCACTGCTGAAGAAAAAGTATATTTTTCCTTTTTTTTGCATCTCTTGTTGGAGTTTGTGATTTGTGTGGCCACCTGGAAGCTCTAATTAGCCAGCGGAGGGTGGCAAATTGGTCCAAATCGGAGGCTTAATGCAAGCTGCACTAGCGGCAACCATCTTACCAGACCAACCTAACTGTCTCTTTGTCTCCTTAGTATACGATATCTTACTTCAGATGACAGCTCCATAATCAATTGCAGTTCTAACGATCGCCTTGTAAATCCAAAGAACTATACAAGGTATGGTTCCCCAGGTCTGCCCTATAAATTGTCTAAAAATCCAGAGGGCTCTGGAAGCCTTATTTGAGACAGCCTTCAGGTGTTCCGTCAAGAGTAGTTTCTTATCAAGCGTAACATCGAGGTATTTTGCCGAATCAACCAGAAGTACTTGAGAATTGTACATGGTAATACATCTCTTCAATCTTAAATTTTATTTTCTTGTGAAGGGTATGGCAGCCGCTTTGACGGGATTGGCTCGAAGGCCGTTTTCATCACACCATGTTTTTACTACATGTAATGAACGGTTTGGTGGGTATCCGAAGATGAATTTGGGGACGGAGCCTAAGGTGGCATAATGACCTTGAAGGTCAGGCCGTGCCATCTGGCGAAGAAAAAGGCCCCAAAATGAACTAAGCAGCGGCCTATGTGTGCCGTAGCTCAGTTTGGGAGACGTGAGCGGGGTTTTCGCCGCTTATTGCCCCTGTTCTTTACGTATTAATAACCAGTCCGAAGCGTATATACCCTAGACTTGTACAGACCTAGTGGTGATACCAAAAGTACCATTTGGCAACGACCATATGCATTAAAATTAAAAGTGAGTTTCCTATTTGGCCAGTTTATAGGGGAGGTTGGCATACATTCAAGAGTATCTTTGCCATTCTAAAAATCAATTAACTAACCCATTCTACAAATATTTGTCGAATTTTTCAACTCGCTAGCTTCATTCTATCGAAAGTTATTGCTTATTTGAAGTCTCACTTGTAGGGGTGGTAGAGGTTTCTTGGATCGGATTTTGCCCATCATAGCCACCAACCAATTAGATCACCATACAAACATTAAAAAAAAGATGCCAGGTGTCTAGCTTTACTCTATCGAAAGTTATCGCTTATTTTAAGTTTCATTCGTAGGGGAAGCAGGGGTTTCATTGGTCGGATTTTACGTATTTTCAGTATTAGCCAACTGGATCCTACTACAAACATTTGACCAAAATTTCAAGTCGCTAGCTTTATTTTGTCGTAAGTTATCGCTTATTTGAAGTTTTATTTGTAGGGGAGGTAGGGGTTCCTTAGGTCGGATCTTGTTCATTTTCAATACCAACTAACAAGATGTCACTACCAACGTTCTGCCAAATTTTCAACTCGCTAGTGTCATTCTATCGAAAGTTATCGTAATTAAAGTAATATTTAATTTTTTAAATTTTGTAGGGGAGGTAGGCGTTCCTTTGATCTGATTACGCCCAACTTACTAAAACCCAAGCAGCTTCTTACCTCAGGGTTACATAAATCAGATGTCTACGTCAATTTGTTCAAGAGTTATGGACAAAAAACCTGAAAAGTAGGGTAGTACGGGGCTCTTTGTAAGAAAATTGCCGTTAGTTTTCAACTGATCGATTTTATTTTTCCAAGAAAGTATAAGATTACTCTCACGAGCAATCTACCAAAGCTAGAGCTTTTCATGTTTATTAAATCGGGAGTTATGGATACATTTATGTATTTTACATATGTAGGGGAGGTAGGCGTTCTCTTGGCCTGATCATGCCCATTTTCAATACCAACAAACTAGATCATACTTCCAAAATCTGACCAAAATTTCAAGGCTCTAGCTTGATTCTATCGAAAGTTATCGTGCGAACGGACAGACAGACAGACAGACAGACAGACATGGCTAAATCGAATCAGGAGGTGACTTTGATCATTTAAGGTGTTACATATTTCCGTCGTGACAAAAACAATATACCCTATACTAAAAGTCTAGGGTATAAAAATTCATAGACCATCGGAAAACAATACTATAACAAACGTGGCAAAAATGCGGACTAATAAAAAAAATGGAGCGATAAGGATGGAATGGTTGGCGGACGGCGCAGATGCCCTCGCGCTCGCATTGGGGTCTGGGTGTAATGGGACCCTTGGTCTCTGGTTTAGTACCACCGACAGATCCTATTCATCAGGTGCTGCCTACGATCTGCCGGTGGAAGCCGCACAAACAGAATATGGGTTATTATATACATTAAGGGCTGGTTGGAAGATATCTGTTAGGACTTCCTCAAACTTTTCCCTAACAGTTATCACTAGGTCATCGGCATATCCTTCTGTTGCATATCCCAAGGTGGTAAGTTTCAACAACAAGCTCTTTACCACGATGCACTTTACAGTCTCCAATCTCAGTGATGGCCCATCTGGACTTTTTTTTTTCCTTTTGACCAAGTTTGTGTTGGTGTCGTCAGCTCCCTTCGCTCTAAGCGCAGAGTCGATGGAAGAGAAGGATATATTGTCAAAGGCTCCTTCAATTTCGATGTGCATACAAATATGTAATAGTAACAAATGTAAACTAAGTGGATATTCACACTGCGTGCGATGACATGCCGAGCCGGGTCGAGCGATGACTTCCGATTGCAAGCGGTCATCGCAAGAAAGTGGAAAATGTTTAATTTTAAATGGAATTACGCTTTGAGTGCACACATTGCGCGCGATGCCATGGCGAGTACCAGCTGCTAATTTGGTGCGATGGAATTTAATGGGCTTTAGTGGATGTTCACACTGCGTGCGATGCCGAGCCGAGCCGAGCCGGGTCGAGCGATGCGATGTGGTGGGTGTTCACATTGCACGCCGTGCGATGCCGAGCCGAACGATGGCTTGCGATGCAAAGATGATCCGAGCGATGGCTTGCGATGCAAAGATGATCCGAGATGTTCACTGCACGCAATGATGGAGAGTAGAGACCAATTTAGTTCAAGGAATAGAATCTGTTCGACATCATGTCGTTTGTGCTTGACCCAGTAAATTTATTTCTGTTTGAAAACAGTGCTCTAAAAATGGAAGGGCGTCGCCATTGGGTGCATCCCATTAATGAAGAAAGGCCCAGTGTTGGTGAATTTCATCATCTCTTCCGCGACCTCAGACGAGAGGTTTCACAAGCGGATTGAGAAGCGGCGCACCGCTGCATATAAACGCAAGAAGCGGCAGCCGCGGCGGCTTTAGGACGATGCATTTATAAACCGCTCGACTCGCCGTTGCGGCCACTGCCGCGGTTTGTGGAGCGGCGAGATTGCATTTGAATTCAGTGTAAGAGCCGGTACACATGGACGTCCAAATGACGCCGGACGCCTCGTCACTTAAGCTCCTCCCTCTTTGATACCTATCTGCATTTCAATTCACATGATGCGATAGGACACAGCATCACTCTGTATAATATAAGCCGGGCCACATCATAGCGAACCTGAATTTACAATTTATGTTATTTTTAGTTTTAAATAAACTGTTTTTTGGCCATAACTTCTAAAATACAAGGAATATCGCATTTTTAACACCATTTTCACCCCCCTTACAAAACTCCGTCCGAGCTGAGAGCATCCATCCCCACCATTTTTTTTTTCAAAATTAATTGTCAATTGTAGTAATCACGATTAACAATTAATTAATTGGCACTTAAAAGTGTCCTCAAGCGAATGGTTTAAGAAACATCATACAAATCAGACATTGTGACCGTGTCCGTGTTCCGGGTTCGAATGTATGTGGGCCAGCTTATTAAAAATTGATATGCGGACGCGTGAAATGACGCAGATAGGAGCAGAAACCAGCGTCATCCCAGATAGCTATCGCGGCGGCAAAATGCCGCCGATAGCTATCGGATAGCTATCTGCGGCCATGTGCATCGCTTTATTGCCCGTAATGTATTTCTTCCTATCAGATTGAAAGTGACGCAGCGTCAGGCGTCATTTGGACGTCCATGTGCACTGGCACTAAATATGTAAACCGCCGCTTCTGCTCTATGCCTTTAAACGCAGCGGTGACCGCTGCTCAAACCGCTTGTGAAACCACGCCTTCTAAACGCGACCTTATTATGGTGGTAACAACCTTTCATTTGAGCCATACTGAATCAAAACCGGAGTCCAAAGCGTACATATATACCCTAGACTTGTACAGACCTAGTTGTGATACCAAAACTTCCAACTGGCAACGGCCATTGCATTAAAAGTGAATTTCCCATATGGTCAGTTTGAGCTGTGGGCGTGGATCCAATGAAAAGTTTCATCGTTCATCCATTCGTATTTCGGATATTTACATTTGAACTAACGTTTATAGGGAAGGTTGCCGTTCATTCAATAGGATCTTGCCAATTCTCACAATTAACTAACAACTTACACTATAAATATTTGCCGCATTTTGCAAGTCGCTAGCATCATTGTATCGAAAGTTATCGCTCATTTGAAGTTTCATTTGTAGGGGACGTAGGGGTTGCTTGGGACGGAGCTTGGCCATTTCCAATACCAACCAACTAAATCTAAATCCAAATATTTGAACCAAATTTCAAGTCGCTAGCTTCATTCTATCGAAAGTTATCGCTCATTTGAAATTTCATCAGTAGGGGTTCCATCGGTCGGATCTTGCCCATTTTCAATACCAACTAGATCATGCTACAAACATTTGACCAAAATTTCAAGTTTCTACCTTCATTCTATCGAAAGTTATCGTGCAAACGGACAGGCAGACATACAGATATGGCTAAATCGAATCAGGAGATGACCCTCATAATTTCCATGTGTACACTGCCACACCGCCGCGCCTAAAAGTCTAGGGTATAAAAGCAGACATACATGCATTTTTTTTCAGTGTGATCTTACATCAAATATTACTTTACAGCTCGTACTTCCACCATACTGGCTCCAAAAAGCTTCACATCGCAAAGCATCGCAAAGCCCATAAACTCCATCGCAAAGCCCATTAAATTCCATCGCAACAAATCAGCAGCCGGTACTCGCACGAAAAAGCAAAGAAGTTTGTGAAAACATCGGGCCATCGCTCGGCTCGTCATTGCATCGCGCGCAGTGTGTACACTCAAAGCGTGATTCCATTTAAAATTGCAGACTTTCCATTTTCTTGCTTTAAAAGCTTGTAATCGCATTGCATCGCTCGACCCGGCTCGACTCGGCATCGCACGCAGTGTGAACATCCACTTACGGTGGAGTTTATGGGCTTTGCGATGTTGTGCAATGTGAAGCTCATCGAGCGAGTATGGTGCAAGTACGAGCTGTACAGTAATATTTGATGTACCTATAGCCTGAGATCACACTGCAAAAAATGCATGTATGTCTGTTTTTTGATTCATTTGGCTCAAATGAAAGGTTATTACCACCGTAACAAAGCCGCGTTAAGAGGGCGCGGTTTCACAAGCGGTTTGAGCAGCGGCCACCATTGCGTGTAAAGTCATAGAACAGCAGCCGCAGTTTACATATTTACACTGAATTCAAATGCAATCTTGCCGCTCCACAAACCGCGGCGGCAGCCATTGTGACGAGTCGAGCGGTTTATACATTCATCGTTCTAAAGCCGCCACGGCTGCCGCTTTTTGCGTTTATACACAGCGGTGTGCCGCTGCTTAAACGGCTTGTGAAACCGCGCCTTCTAAACGCGGCCTAAAGAACACAAGGGTAAACAGATACATGCATGCGACGCCCTTCCATTTTTAGTGCACTGTTTTCAACCAGAAATAAATTTATTGGGTCAAGCAAAAAGGATATGATGTCGAGCAGACTGTCTTGCTTGATCTAAATTGGTCTCTACTCTCCATCATTGCGTGCAGTGTGAGCATCCCTGACCTTCATTGCATCGCAAGCCATCGCTCTGGTCGGCATCAAATCGCAAGCCATCGCTCGGCTTGGCATCGCACGGCGTGCAATGTGAACACCCATCACAACGCATCGCATCGCCCGGCTCGGCATCGCTCAGCTCGCTATGTGAATACAGCCTAAAACTGTAAACTATTAACATGTACAACTGAATATCGCATCAACGATATGAATCCAAAAAGTCTGTTCATATCACTTCACTCATCATCCAATGATACGGGTACATTCAACGCAGCGACACCCAAAAAACGTTCTTATCTCCGCCAAACAGCTGAAAGTCAAGTGGCCATTTAGGTAATCAGATTACAGTTAAATTAACTTTTTGACCCGATTTTCCAGCATATTTTCCTACCATTTTCCCGAGCATCACATAATCAAATTATCCCCGAAAAACTTTCGCTCGGCGGAAACTTTTAAATCATCTTATTCGAAATCTTCAAAAGATTTACCCAAAAATCCAAGAAAACTACTGGCTGGCTCAACTCAGCTCGACATTCTCTTCACAGCGGTGTGTGACCTTTAAGGCATGATGTAGACATGTCGAACGATAAATCAACTCACAGTCGTCCTCCCCGCATACCGTGTGGACGAAGCAAGGAGTAACCACACCATTCTCCTTATTGTGACATGAAATTCCCTCTGGGAGATATCCTGTGACAGCATAAACAACTCATTCCGCCTGCTAAAGTCGGGTGAGCACCGGCAGTAAAACAAACACGCGACGAGAGTCCTTGGCAAATGTTTTTCTCCTATTTTGCAGGATCTTCTCAATAAATGCGAATGCCTGGCATTCGGAAGAACAGAAAATCTTCGTGGATTAGATGAAACAGTCGTGTGTCGTTCTGAAATGAAGACTGGCAGCGACAGAATTTGCGGAGGGTCGGACGGCAAGAAAGTCAGGAGACTCAGTCTCCGAGCCTATGCTGGAATGGGAATGATACTCTGTTGCTTACCTTTAGGCATTTTAAGTTGACACATGGCAGACGTGTTACACGAAAAATCTTTTTAGACTTCCGTTCGAACTTTTCCCATTCGTTCGAGTATACAAGCACACGGACGGGGATATTTAGCGACGGAACCGCTTTCAGGGGAGAAAGTTCGAAGAATGTTGTTATCAGGGAATGAGCTCTTAAATTTTGGCCGAATAAATATTTTTCGGGAAAGTTACGGGACGGAAGGTAAAAGATTGATGTGACATTAGTAGAAACAATATCAGACAGGAAGGAAACGGAAGAGTAGACATCGATTTTGATATATTGGATTTCTTCAAGTTGATAAATTATTCCCGTGGACTAATGGTTCGGCTGGAAATTGATTTACAGGTATTCCTGTAGTTCCGGCAGATTCAGGATTTCTCGTCAGGGCTTCATTTCTGTATTTTCCAAATATCGACGATTTGCCCCACCAACATGGATTGCATTGTTTCATTTTCAATATTACCTACTAATTAATGGAATTACTGAATCCAAAAATATTTTCAGTACTGATTACTTTAACCAGCAAAGCCAAAAGGCGCATTAGGAAACACCCACCTGAATTTAACCGCGTGTATTTCATCCCACATTTAACTTTCATAATTTGACCTTTTCACATTTATCTGAACTTTCCGTTCAACATCTCCCCGCAGGCTCCTTATTTGATAATTAATACGGCGAATAATTGGATAAAGATGAGATTATCTCAACTCCCACACATTATCCTTGCAGAGTAATTTGTAGCTGTCATATATCAACTTCTAAGTCAGGCAGGTGTTTAATAAGTACGAGTAATATCTTTCCGTGGAATTTGCTCATTTTTTTAAGGTACAAGTATCTACTCTTAGAAAATTATTCACGTTTCAAGGGAACGTTTGTGATGAATTATGCTTTGAAGAATTACAGAGTAGTGAGTAGAATTTAAATTTGACGAGAATGGAATTAAATTTGGATTTAATTTTCCTTTTTGGTTTCGCAAATTTGTCAAAGTTTTAATAAAGTTAATGATGTCTTTTTAAAATGAAATTGTGCATATCTGATTGCCTTTGCTATTGGCTATTCCCAGGGGGAGGCGTACTCTCCCATAGTCTTCCTCGTTGGAGCTCATGGAGGTGGCAGTGTTCTTTGGGCACAGTTCATGCCCTCATTTGTGACGGTAAGGTAATTTGGTTCAGGAAAATATGAAAGCTGCGCTTGGTCGGTCAATTCACATCAAGACGTCAGACGTCAGTAGGGTTGCATCAATAACGTAGAAAGACTTCTTCACTGTGTGAGCCCTGGCGCGTTACGAACCTCCTGAAGTAAGCACGGAACGTTTCTGTAGCAGCCGGTTCTACGCACCAGAGCGACCCGTTTCACAACAGCCAAGAGCTGCCAAAACCTTTCAATGCAAGAAGGAAAGTGTGTTTGTATGTTACATGCCTCGGCCGTAATATAGAACAAAGAGCACTGGCATGAGAAAGATGCCAATCTTCCCCCGCACACCATCAAGTGGTTTACGGATGGCTCGAAAACCCATGGAAAAGTTCGCCACTTCAGGTGGAAGTGCATGCCATCGAAACAAGTGATGAGTTATACCTAAGGACCGGCTACCATAACAAAAATCTACAAGTAGTATTATTCACGGACAGCGAGGCGGCCAGCAAAGCTCTGTCAAAAAAGAAAACATCATCTTTGATTGTATGTAGTTGCCAAATGGCACTGCTTAATTGGCCAGAATAGCTTCAGCTACCCCCTTTTGCGGGATATTAACCTGCATAAGCATCAAAGACTGGGAACGCTGCTGATTGGGACAGTGACCCAAGGCAGAGGCAGGCTATGCTTTTCATCCGAGGCTACTCACACAGCAGATCGACAGAACTGATAAAATTAAATCGATACAATCGGTCCGCGCTGACTAGACACTCATGGCTGACAGATCACTTAAAAATCAAGGGAATTGCATCGGGCTTGAACTGTAGTTTCTGCGGAGAGGACAACGAGACGTCGACCCATGTTTTATGCAATTGAGACTCTGTAGCGGACGGTTTGAGGGGCATTCCATGATGCCCGTGGAGACGGAGACTAAGGTAGCATAATGACCGTGAAGGTCGGACCGTGACATCCAGCAAAAAACAAGGCTCCTCAACGAGCTAAGCAACGGCCTATGCTTGCTGTAGCTCAGTTCGGGAGACGTGGGTGGGGTTTTCGCCGCTCGTTGCCCCTGTCCTTTACTTATTATTAAAAATTCATAGGCCTGGCGAATATAACACAAACCGGGGAGGTACAAATGGAGAATAAAAAAAGATTGTATAAGGATGGAATGGTTGGCGGACGGTTCACTTGCCCTCGCGCTCTCATCGGGAACCAGGTGTAATGGAACCCTCGGCCTCCGGTTCCGTACCCCCGACAGATAACTACTCATTAGGAGCTGCCATTTATCTGCCGGTGGAAGCAGCACTACCAGGATATGGTTCATTACAGGCGGTTCATTACCGAGCAGCTTCTACAATACTTTGGGGCCTGGAGGCGAACTGGGCACCGAAGTTAGCCGGAAGCCGTTGTAGAAGGAAAAAATTTGCAAAAACAAGAAAAGAAACTACTATATTTCTCTATTATTCAGATGATCAACAGAGTTCAGAGAATCACTAAGATAGCAGAGGCGCAACACTGCATTCCTTGCAATAATTCACTCATGATCTTTGAAAACTGTTGAGCATCTCAGTAATATAGAGACAAATTCAGTAATGTACACAAAAATTTTAATTAAAGTCAAAAGACAATACTGGCAGCAGAAAGGTACCCAAGGCTCCTCCGCGCTTTTTCCGGAAACGGAACATGCTCCAAATGCCGGCAATTCAAAGCATTTATGGAGGCCCTACTTAAGTGGCTTCGTCGAGTTCTAAGAATTTTTTGGCCCGAAACAATATCAAATGAAGAGCTAGGTTGACGTACGGGTCAAATGGCAATCGACGAATTGATACCAAGGCGAAAATGGCAGTGCATTGCTTTCCATGCCACTTCGAACCAAGGCCGATGAAGAGGACCCCCTCACACGGCGTCGATCTGTGGCAAAAGACTGTAAGGTGCTGGGTAAGTCGTTTGGGGAGTTGCGCCCCATTGCCCAGAATAGAGTACGATGGCGCGCAGAAGTGGTAAACGAGCTATTCCCCACTTGGCGTTAAAGCAAAGTAGTACATATATTGTAATTAATGCTGAGCGAATCATCATTAATCGTTACAGTACTGAGCAACGCTCTGGAGGAAGACTGATAGAAAGACCGAGAACTGGCTGGGAAGAGGGTCCATACAGCCTAGGCCTACCGAACAAGAACGAAGAAGATTCGCAAAACCCCTTCAATTAACTTTAGCCTTTCTGCACACGGGCAGTCTAATATTCGGCTCGTCTGCATTCCCACACGACGAGGGACGCCATACACCGCACACGGGTCGATAGCAATTCGGCGCGTCTTTGACGCGATCCAGTATTAGGCATGGGTGTTGTTACACCAATATGATTTTGGTTGTCTTATATTAGGGTCGGTGATCAGCTCGTCTGCGACTCGAACTCCACTTACTAGACAAATGAACGGAGGTCAACATAGGAGTCAGGCATCGCCACGTCGACGTATCGAAGTTCGCAGAAAATAATCCGTATATTTCTCTCTGGTGTCCGATGTCGGCGACTTTTCTCGTTCCATGCAGTTCGCATGGTTCGAGACGCACAGACGAGTACATCGATTCGCTCACATGCCGAACTAAAAACGACCCGTGTGCAGATCTCCATACATTTACCTGGGAAGTGCAGTTCGGATTGCAGACGGGCCGATTACGAGACGGATATGAGACGACCCATGTGCGATAGGCCTTATTTTTTAAGTATCTCCAGGATGTGACATATATAATGTCATAGTAAAAAACAAATACTAACCAAAACAAGAACATAGCCTCCTTAAATCTCCACTATCATCCGTTGCTATTTTTATCTTCGCAAAACAATTTCATTCCCATGGAAATTTTCAACCCTTAACGACAACAAGGTGGCTTATTAATTTTTCATAGAATTACTTTTGCTCCACATTCTCTTGTTATCTGGCTTCAGCTAGACATTAGATAACGACTCGTATCACTTAAATTAGTTTACGTCTTCAGGTGAACGGAGTCCTTCCTCGCTATCTGCCTCGCAACATCACTTTGCCAAGCCCGGTTTGCTTTGCCGTTGATTCCCAGTACCCTATGAAATCTATGATAGTAGCATTCTCGTAGGCTTTTGTCTATAGGCTATTTAGCTTTTTTTCTTTTTTTTTTCAAAAAGACTTTATTATTCGCTGAAGACTCAGGTCTTCAGGGCTTTTGTTTCCATCATATTAAAGCAGGTTGAATTCAGCTCCCAGCCACGACAGCTATCAGCCCTTTCTGCTCATTTTGCAGCGGCTGTAGCGTGGTAATCTGCTGCCATGTTGATGTTAACCGGGAAAATAAAAAAAAAGATAAAAAGTGGAGCAGTAGTTAAGACTCAAGTGCCTTGGGCATATGTCAGCTATTGAAAGGGAGAAATGGAAGTTTGTTGTTGTGCAAAAAACAGGATCGATGAAATGATTCTGGTAATGAATAGGAGAGTATAGAATGGAAATATTAGTGAAACGGAATTGAGTTGATTTACTGGAAAAGAGAGAGGATATGAACGAAAATGGGACTTTTTCCAAACTTCAAGGTGAATTTGAATTGTAGGCTAGGTTAGATGGGCTAGATCATCACGTCCGTTGCGATATCCGCAGGTACAGCAACTCGAGCCTAACTCAGTCATCAAACCAGCCAGAGCTGGCGATGAAACCGATCAACCTTAACATCCTTTAAATCATTCAGATAAGTAAATAAGTGGGACCTAAGCATGTGTTTCCCGCGTTTCAACCGTTTCAGCCAGAGCTGGCGATGAAGCCGATCAACCTTAACATCCTTTAAATCATTCAGATAAGTAAATAAGTGGGACCTAAGCATGTGTTTCCCGCGTTTCAACTGGGCAGGGCAACCACACATAATGCGAGTAGGACTTTCCTCCTCCTCCCCGTTCCCGCTGCTCCTTCAGTAATCAGTGAGTTTGAGCCGAAGTCTCCTAGTATGCTCCCGTCGTTAAGGAAGTGTCCAGTGATAAGTCCCACCATGTTGCTAAAATGGTTTCTGCTCAGCATCAATAGCCCGTGGGAGAGGCCGGTGTCCAATTTCGGCCACATTTAGTTAGTTTCATTACATGTAGAGCAACAACACCATCTTGTATTAGCCCTGTCATATGCCATCGCTTCAGTGACCAATTTGCAGGCTCCCAGAGGTATCCCAGTACTACGCAAGCGCGCCCTAGTCTCATTGGTCGTACTTGCCCGAGCCAGTTCATCAGCTTTGCAGTTACCAGAAAAACCAGTTTAACCTGGTATCCAGCACACGGTAATGTAGAAAAATCTCCCCATCTCCAAGAGAGAGAGAGAGAGCTGCGAGATAATTCGCGAGAAAATTCACTCAAAAATTGAATTTTGGCCACCCGTTGACATTACCAGCCAGATATCTACGGCCGTGTATAAACCACACTTTATATGTGCCTTTTCTTCACAATGTATATCGCCGTAGGTGACTCCTTCTTTGGTTTACATTGTACATAGTCTATCTATCTTAGCTTCCTATCATTTCACAAATCAGAACATGCACTTAATTATCTAAAATTTTCAAGTTTGAATACCTGTCCGAAGAGAAAAGGCCCCTGGAGGTGGAGCATCGTCTTCCTAGTGAATGGTTTCATTCTACCAAAAAAATAGTCACTTCCTCCGACGTCCACTCTTTTGAGCACTCGAGTTAATTAATTCCAGCAAATTGTAATTGAAATTTTGAAATTTCACCGAATTCTCGACAGCGAAAGGAAATGAAAGCGAAAAGCAAAAAAGAATTCATTACATATAACAAACCGTCCAAGGAAGTATCATTGACAAAAGCAGACGTCTGCAATTTCCATTTCTAGTATTTTTGGTCGAGCCTCTTATTCGGGAATTTTCTTTCAATCGTTCGCCTATACTTTGTAGGAGCAGCTTCTTCCTGTTCCCTTCTTTAGTATCGTGGTAGTCTTTGTCAGTTTATTATTATTATGATGGTCGGTGAGGTAATAAACCTTGTAACGAATTCAATCGAGCTGATGTTCCAGTTTTGCTACACGAGTCTGCATGGACGAATGGGCGTTCAGTATAAATTCCGATTCGTTCACGTTATAAAAGACAAACGGATACGTGACTCGAATCATTTGATCGGAAAAGTCCTTCTGATAAGGACGACACCCCTTCACGGGTCAATAGATTTTCGGTTGGCACGTCTTGAAATGATTGGCTAGCACTTAACTTATAATGGACTCGACCATAGTCGAAAGATATGGACTTCTTTTCCGATCAACGTTTTTGGGTGAAGCGTTTTGAGTTCTCTATGTAGAGTATATGTTGTGTGTGTGTATATATTTTGATTGGGATTGAGCGGGTGGTTATTTTTAGATGAAAGGAAATGTAGGTATTTTGTTGACCTAGTTTCATGGAAGATAGCATCTTTATTTAGTTTATTCAAATTTCGAAAATTGGCTTTGTTTCTTTTGTTTTCAACCTTTTCAGATCGATTGAATTAGCTTTCTGTTATTCGAAAATGTTCCTTTGTCGTCCCGGGGAGTAGATCCCTTCGAACCAAGGCAGATCTAAGTCTAACTCCAGGCGCAGCCGAGGAAAGGGTCTGATAAGGTCCTGGTGGAAACATATAATGTTCACAGTTGCTTCCAAAGTACCCGATCTAACCAGTTTACTTGATCTGAAACTGTTTGATATGTACATACAAATTTGAGATTCAACACGCCTTGATTTCCGTGAAAGAATTAATTTCTAGTGTGGACCCAATTTTACATTAAAGCTAGCCTTATTTCATGGTTTTGTACATTAATCATTGCACGCTTCTCTCTGTCCCCGCTTTCAATAGAAGCATGCCTCTTGAGTACCAAGGGTCGAAGAAGTGTGGACGTACCCTTACCACTCTAGGCATCAAAAAAAGTGGAGCCCTTTCCGAACTCGGTTTCTAGATCCCCTACTTTGCCCTCTTGGTTATAAAGTGTGACAGAAACGGCCAGTTCTTGGCATTTCAAAACGGAAAGCTTGCAAATGATTTTCAATTGATATACTGTCAGCTTAGATTTTTGTTTAATCAGAAAGCTATTCCTGACCCCTCGTTTTGAAGCTATGGATTACTACGATCTGCCCCAACATGAAACATCAGACTGACGTATGAACTCACTGAGCTACCGGCCCCCCTAAGCTATGGATTAGTTATTGTAATTACCTCCTTGCGTATTTTCTATCCAACCTATCAGCGTGCATACTGAATGGAACTAAATGCATAGTCAAGTACATACAGTCGAAAGTCCTTTACAGAAACGAAAATAGCAAAAAAGCCTCACAATTAATTAAACTCGAGCGCTCTTCTATGGTCAATACATTAGCTTCAATGTTGAACCCTTCATGGTCAATATCCAGACGTTGCTGCTTGCTGGTTGAATTACATCTCACTCAGGCGCGGATCCAGAGTGTAATTTTGGGGGGGGGACCTTGGCTAATAAAAACCCACAATACATTTTTATTGCAAAATCAAAACCTATTTTATTTCGAAACTTGAACTAAGTTTATAAACACAAATAACGCAGAGCAAAAATAACAATAAAATAAAAATTCAAGAAAAGAAAATGACCCAAGGAATGGTACACTGCAACTGGATCACTGTAGTTGGGCCTATTGTCGAGTCAGGATTGTTTCCAATATTCGTTGAGATCCTTCTGTAAACAGTAGAGAAATTTTGATTAACGGGAAGTTGAAAGTTTGCAAAGTGACTTTTAGGGAGTTCATTCTTACTTGTCGAGCTTGAATATCACTAACCGACGGTTAGTAAACAGCACAAGGAGAATAAATACCCGTTTTATTCATTATAAAATACTTACTCGTAATTTACAATTCTATACGCATGCGGTGTTCTCCCATTTTAGAAAATCTTTCGATTACTTTTCCTGGATCGACAGTAATGTCGTAATGAATATTGAGTAGCGCTAAAATTATCCGGTTATTGAACTGGCAGCTTCATTTGAAGTTAAATATTTAATATGTAACTTCCAATTCGAGTATTAGTTGTTGATAGTGTAGTCTAATAGCCCCCATATACGATCCAATCTATCGTCAGATCGATCTGACGATATTTTAATCGTCAGATCGATTGCACCGTGTATGTGACTATCGTTGACGATTTCACCGATCTGACGATCAAATTTTATCTGCCGATTTTTTGGTGCGATTTTACTGCAATCCGTCGATCTGACGATCGATTGGATGGTGTATGTGATTATCGCAAGTGAATGTCAAGTTTTCAAATCACTCAACTATGAATTTGGGGGATTCTGATGATTTTAAATGGCTAAATATAAGATAAGATTGTCGTCCTTACCATTGTTTTAAATTAACAAAAACTTTTAATTAAATCACTATTACACTTTGTTCTTTAACTAAATAACGTATTCCGATACACTACACACGCAAACTACACGATCAACTTCTGAATTTTTACTGTACTGATCACATTCGCGCCCTTTTGAAGATATTGTAATTTTCGTCGCACTTTCACTTTGGGGTTCAGAAGAATTCAAAGACAACTTCTTCTAATGGTTGGTTAGCTAGTGACCGTATAGTTGGTTACGTTATAAGTACCAAGGCTACAATTTTCACGATCGGTTCTTTGTCAGGAATAAAAGAATGAGAAGTCTGGCAAGCCTCCGAGGATGTTTAATGTTTTGATTTTATTTTCTGTTTTTGGAGTGAGGCAGAGGAAAGACTAATAGACTATACCGAAATATATACAAATACTTATCCATTATGTCCTTTTTGAGGGTTGTTCAGTCACATATGGCGACCACTTGTTCTTATTTTGTCTTTCAAATTTTATGAGATAACATTTGTTATTTTTCCAACGAAATCTTAGCGGTAGATTGAGCAATAAGATTTCGTTCGTTACACGCGTAAATAGTATAACTCGTGCTTTAAAGCAAATCCAAATATGCTGCTTTTTTATAATTCTGATGATTTAAATAAAAAAAACAGATTTTGTGAAGTATGTTGGAGTATTGAGAAGAGAGTTTCTTGAGTGTTGAAATTTTCAACGGTAATAAGCGTGTATCTGAAAGCGGTGCGCTTTTGGGGGGGGGGGGGGAATTTCCCCCCCGTGCATCCGCGCCTGTCTCACTAACCCACCATGCCAATCATCGAGTATCTTTTCATGAACAATGGAAAACCGGTAAACCATGAATGCAAATCGTTTACACTCCCCCGTCCATACGGATACTAACCTTATTACGAAAGAGCTTTTGATATCACATACACAGGTTTGAACATTGAACACAGGATAATAATAATTTCATTGGGTTCACGACGATCCAGCCCATTCCAATTTGTAGTCAGAGTCGCAGGGAGTGTCTTTACAGCGATTACGGATATGCATGACTACCTCGTCGGTTCGTACTATACATCAGCGAACCGAATAAAAATGGAAAATGATTTGTGGAGTGTAAAAAGGACGATGAGATGGCAACCGAGGTGTAGTCGAATAATGTGTTCATAGCGTCTAATAGCGGAAAAGGATGAGCCGGGGAAGTGTAATTTTCACTTCTAGTAATTCATGTGTACAAAGCGATAAGACGAAATGAATATATAATAAAAAAAAAGAACCAAAGACGCATTATGGCACTTCCTTCGGAGGGAGCGATAAATTAGATTTCCACGAATAGGCTTCAGGCGGAAATTCAATTTATGTATAGAAGTCGACCCTTATGGGGATCATGGATAAATGTTGAACGTAGAGTTCAACAGAACTTGTTCTGTTCAGCAGGAGGAATACCCTACCTTCAGTGATACCTCCAATACTGGAGGAGACCAAACTGGCCCTTAGTGTAAATGCTAGATGCTAGAAATCATAGATTATCCGGGAAGGTGAATATTCAGAAGCGCGTTACTAAAGGTACGTTTTGTCAGGCACACGTTCGTCGCAAATTGTTCGGGATTAGCGATCAGGTCATAGGACACGAAGCACTATTTGAGTATATCTTTTGGATCATCGCCTGCATTCGACACAGAATGGTGTCTAGCAAAACGGACCTTATGGCAACGGTCACTCTGTACTCTTGCAGTAAAAATCGCCTACGACCTAAGGTGGTGTTCTGGAATGTCATATCATGTCATATCATATCAGTCATACACCCTATATTTTTTTTTTAAGAATAAAAGTGGAGTGTACCATTGCTAAACAGTCAACAAGACCATTTAGCAATGATCCCCACCCAAAAATTTCTCAGCCTAACCGAAAAAGCACTAAGTGCTTGAGCTGGTTTCGTCACTCGATAGACTGTACTCATCAGGAGCTACCTTAAGTCTATCGGGGAAACCAACTCAAGCGCTTAATACTTTTTAGATTAGGCTGAGAAATTTTTGGGTGGGGATCATTGCTAAATCGACTTATTGACTGTTTAGCAATGGTACACTCCACTTTTTTTCTTAAAAAATATAAACATGCGCTTATGCGTGAAAAAGGGTATTACGTTTCACACAGTGAAAATTTGCACTCGTGTCATGTAATGAACACTATTTATACCGTGAGCATTGTGCGAAGTGACGTATTCTGACGAAAGTTGGAATACACACTTTTGGGGATGATCGAGCTACCTCCCCGATAGACTCAAGGTAGCTCCTGAAGAGTACAGTCCATCGGGTGACGAAACCAGCTCAAGCACTTAGTGCTTTTTGTCTTAGACTGAGAAATTTTTGAATGGGGATCATTGCTAAATGGTCTTGTTGACTGTTTAGCAATGGTACACTCCACTTTCATTTAATAAAATATGTATAAACATGCGCTTTTGCGTGAGAAAAGAGTAATACGTTTCGCCCTATATTAATGTATGAGGTTGTAGTTTGGGCGACGGCGAACAGCAAAGAGTCCTAGAGAAATCCATTGAATAACATTCAAAGACCTCTTGTAACAACACCGACTACGCACAGACAGAATGAATGAACGCGTCTCCCTCATACGGAACTTCATTCGCAAAAATGTGAAATTTTTGGGGTTTCAAATTTAGCGGTTTAGATATTTGCTTCCATCAATTTTCGTATAAGAGAATTATATTGTATAAGGCATATTTTTATACAAAAAATTGTCTAGTGTGAGGGGCCTATTAGAAATATTTTTCAACATAAATATAAGAACTCTTATACAAAAGTTTACGGAAGCAAATATCTAAACCACTAAATTTGAAACACCAAACATTTTCAAATGGTAAATTTTTTTCGGCTATTTCACATTTTTGCGAATGAAGTTCCGTATGAGGGTAACGTACTCATTCTGTCCTGGCTGTTTAATTCAAACTAAACAGAGCTTGTTCCTTCACAAAGAAGTATGGTTAGAATACCTCCAGCAGAGCCTCCTGTGCTGCATGAGACGAGCCTAGTTTTTGCTGACAAGTTGAAATTTTTATGTACTTATGTTTGGGGTAGTTGTCAGGTGGACTGGTCTGGCCTCCTCTGGACTCAGTGTCAGTGATTCTGCACAAATTCATCGAAATATTTATAAATCTGTCGTAGCTTCCAAACTAACTCTTAAGTTTAAAGCAAGCAGCTTAGGTGCATCAACTCTAAATAGATAAACGGTAAAACATACCTTTTAGCAAAACCGTGGCCGTATGGCCCAAAATTGGATTCTAGCCGCACCGCCAACCTATTTGCACTGGAAAGGCAAGACATCAGAGCTGCTGTCGAAGTCATAGAATAGAATAGAAACATACCTCTTGAGGACTGAAACTTGAATAAGTGTGGACATGTCCTTGGCTATCCAGGTAACAAACAAAGTTGGGCCCTCTCCAAACCGATTTCTAGATCCGCCACTGGTAGTACTATGTAGTTAACAAAAAATTTCCCTGGAAAATATTCTTAACAGTTACGGGCTCATGGTTCTACCCAAAAATCCGAATATTGCGAACGAATTCAGCGTGATCAGTAGCTTTGAAATGAGCCCATCACAGTATTATGATGATAAGAATCACATATTCAACAGTGTCCATCGTCCTTCGCTGCTTCCGGACAAGAAATACTTAACTATTGTCTGGAAGTAAAATATTATCTCTATTTCTTCGTGGTAATACTGACTTACTTTTATTGACATTGTAAAAATGAAAATCCCGGTTAAAAAATGTCCTTTTTATTTAAAACTACCTGCCGTATCATCTCTTATCATCATCCTTTACTTCATTATTTTACATCTTCCAGTGCTTTTTCGTACAAGTCTAAGGAGATTAGCCTAAGACGTCGCATTATAAATGTAACTCGACAATGCGCCTTTCTTTAATAACGTTGTCATAATCTCCGTCATTCTCCGAAGAAATTGCAACATCTTATACACGTGTAGAATGGCTCCTTCCGAGAAGATTATGAAGAGCAAATCGTATCCTTGCCAGTAGTTTCACGAACAGGAAATTAAGTTTGTCTGCCCCGAGGAACTAGAAAAGTGGTGTAGTAGCAAGAGACCGAATAGGATATTATGCTACTGGGGCTGACAGTTGCAGTGTACGTATACTACTCGTCTACTAGAACGACGGCAAGTTTAATTTAGTTCCTTGGAGCAAAGTCGACTAAATCGAATCATATTTCTTTGATAGTGTCATGAAGCTGTAGTTAATTTCAGTGTGTCAATGTACAACACAAACAGACTCCTGAGTCAGTCGATTCGACTTATAGTATGTTCATGTTTTTGTTGCGTTTGAAATATTAATCTTATCGGGGATAGCGGAAAGCATTGGAAATTGGATTTTCAACGAGAAGATGTATCTTGGTTGAGCTGGATTTGACCCACTTTCGCTTTGTCTGTCTGGTTAAATAAAAATTGCTTTTACGAGAGTGAGACAATTGTAAGTTTATTTACTGTAGAAGTTGTAGACTAATTACTAAGAAACATAAAGCGCTGGCAATGGAAGTGTTGAACCATATAATATGATTTTGAAAATTCTTTCCTAATGCAAAATGACAAGAGAAAAAACTATTCTATATTGATTCAGTGCTTTGTTGCATTTTCTACTAGTGTATCCGAGAGCCACATGACCTCAAAATTTGGTACCAAAGTCAGCTTCTTTCGGCGCCACCTCTAACATCCACACATAAGTCGTCTCGAGCTCGAATCGAACTCGGATCGTTACCGGAGTACTTTCAACATCCAATCGAAATGAATGGAGTCGGCTCGATAATTGCAATGGAGATGGCTGGGTACTTCTTTCACACGTATGCGGTTCGGTTCGAATTAAACCTTTTCACACATATACGGTTCGGTTCGAATTAAACCCTTTCACACATATACGGTTCTCACACGTTTCATATTAGGTTTGGTGTTTTCTTCCGTACACAGGCTCAATATGGAGAGAAGTCAAGTTGTTGATATGTTGTTTCTCTGTAGAAGAATAAAAAAAAAGAAGGAGGAATACTAGAATTCATTGGGTGCACTCTCTCTTGCGGATGGAATTTAGAGCATTATACACCATTTCCCGGGGGCGACCGGTAGCGCAGTGTGTTGAGACATCAGTCTCATATTTGACTACCGGCGTTTCGGGTTCGAATCCCGTCCACAACGACGTTCGTGGCCATGGATGTTCAGGAGGTGCATGATGGCAACTGCATTCTCTGAAACCAGTTTATGGCGAGAAACGTCAACTGGGCCACATGGAACAGTTGACGCGCTATGCCCCACAAGAGGCTAGGACAATTGAGAGAGATACACCATTTCCCGAACTTAAGAGTGCACGAAGACAATTTTTTTAATTACTTCAGGATGTCAACGAAATCGTTTGATGAATTACACGTGAAGCTAAAGGACCATCTTCAACGCCAATATACAATATACAAGGGAATATATTCAACCGATTCAGATGTTGGCCGCAACTTTGAGGTAAGAAAATAAAATCAACCCAATTTTTTTTTCAAGGAGTCTCTTTTTTAATTTAGAAAGTTTAGCTAAATGATGTTTTACAAAGGAAGAGGATGCTTCCGCTGCTTGATTTTCGACTTTCAGCACCTCCATTTGAAAATCAAATGTGTCAAATTCATCGAAATCCTTAAGAGAAGAGGAATCCTTTGAAAAATGAAAGATGCCGATTTGGTGTTTCCTGCAGGGCTGCAATCATTTCTAATTGAACAGAATCTAATGATTCGTTGTTGGTATTGCCGCAATCGAATCCATTTTCAGCTTTTTGATGCTGGTTTTTTTGAAAGACTGTTTAAGTTTTTCGGCTGTATGACATGGTACGCTTGGAGCTGACTGTACAGGATTCTCATGTTTTCAACATTTACATTCGCAACACCAGAGAGAGTGTCCTCTGTTTTCCTTTCTTCAAATATTTTGTGCAGGAGCTGCCACTTAGATGCATAAACGTTGGCTTTTGCTTTTAATTCGATTTCGCCTTAGTTTTGCCGATTTACTTTCTCACTTGCGTCTACTTCTTCAGAAGGTGTGTAGAAAATAAAAATCATGGTGAAGACAAAAACAATTGTATTGTATTTTAAATAAAAGTAAAATAAGTCTCTACAGACAATATTTCTCATTGGGCAGCATTAGACAAGTTAACAAGCGCCATCTTATCATGAGTTTAAATTAAAATAATAAATGTATGGATTTTTTACGAATCTCCTGCAACGAATACTATAAAAAGCTTCTCCGTCATTTATTCCAATAATTTGATAATACTGAGGTACTAGAGTAGAAAGTGGTATCTTAAACTTTAATGGACCCCATTCCTGTACTCTCATAGACTTAAAGTGTACATTATGATGTGCTTCTTCCTCCTTTATGTAGGAGTTTTACTTCATTTCTTTATTACCACATTTGCTTTATCTTTTTCATTTCCCATTACTCATTATATTCTCATGGATCTTAACCACTTCAGTAAGCATATCATGGCGACAAAGAAACTTCCTCCACGACAAATGTGACTGAACGAACAGAAAGAGGCCGTGTTGTGGGTGAAACCAGCCAGCCTTATTTTTTTTCTGAATTCCGGATAGCCTTTCTTCTAGAAGGATGGAGATTTCTTCTAGATGGAAGGAGGATGCTTTAAATATGATGTATCTTTCATTTCGCGGAATCAATGTGGTGGTAGAATATGCGAATCGAATAAAGAGGAAATACTTGAGTTATTGAAACGTATAAAAGATTTTTTTAAAAAGAATCAAAACATTGACAATTTCAAAGATTTTCAACGAAAATATTAGATTCATTTCGAATGATTATGAAAGTATAAAATTGGTAGCAGTGTTAGTCCAGTGAATAGAGGCATATTGCTTTACAAAATGTTCAGTAGTTCTTATTTTTTGATATGTTTTATAAATCGGTACCGTAGTACAGAATGCAAGTTTTTAACAAGGGGAAGTGCACTCCCTGCAGCACCCCTTAAACTGAAAAATGTTCAACCATTTTTTAGTTTATGGCTCATATCTTGTCAATAGTGTATCTTAGAGAGAAAATGTATTAGAAAAATGTAGAGTATTATTTTCTATAACTTTTGTTTTTTAAGAGTTACGCGCTATCAAAGCTGCACATTTGACCTAAAAATTAATCATGTCACCACACAGTGGATTGAGCTAGCTCTCGGTAGAGCAGCGAAAGAGGAAGGTCCAAAAATAAAAAGTTAAAGACACAAAAGGCACATTATTTTGCGGAGGCTAACTGCTGTGCGAAAAAACGTTCCATGCCAACTACTCAGTTAATTGTCAAAGTGCAATAGACCCCTAACGTCAAATTAGTTTTTCATCATTTTTAGGGTTTTGTATAAAAACAAAACCCTTATGAAATCGGTCATGCGTCCGTCTGTCCGTCTGTCTGTCCGTCTGTCCATAAAATATCTCACGAACCGCTGAAGCTACATGCATGAAATTTGGTGGAAATATGTAGAAATACTATAATTCTCTGGAGAAAGCGATGCGTCGTAATAGGTCAACTTTAAGGGGGGGTCGCCATAGAGGGGAAATGAAGGTCGAAATTTTTTTTTCGTTTGATATAGGCAAGTGGGGTATCGTAAGAAAGGTACCGTTAAGTACATTCCATTTCTGGAATTTTTTTCAAATTTGAAGAAAGGAGAAAAGAGGGAGAGGGGAAAATATGTGGTCCGAGTTTGTCCCCCCCCCCCTGCATTTCGAGACCGTTATAGCTAGACATATGAAACTTTACAGAAAAGCGGCATTTTACTAGCATAAAAAACCGAAAATAATAGAATTTTTAAATCTCATCCAAAAAGGTTAATAATAGTACATTTCTATAGTTGCAGTTAGCACACCCCTGCACCCCTCAAGCACACCTGAGGTCAAAAATATTGATGGCTGATGATAACCAACATCATAGACAATAATACCTCTAAGTTTCATTACAATGACATGATATTTAATAATAGTACATTGACTTAAAGTTATGCATTTTGACACTATCCATACAAAAAATACACCTACCGGCCTCACGCATAGATATGCGTGTACTACTTGCATGTTGTTTTTCGTAGTGCGAATTGCAGTTATTTAATGAACCAACTTTGGAAGGGTGAAGATTGGTGATTGGTGATCCTAACAATAACTATTCACACAGTTAATTTTTTTAGGGTTTTGTGTCTTAAATCTTACAAAATCGGCCAAATACCTGTCTGTCCGTCTGTTCATAGAATATCTTACGAACGGCTGAAGCTGCACACATAATTCGGCGAGAATGTGTAGAAATGCTATAATTTGCTGGAGATAGCGTTGTGTTGTAATTGGCCAACTTTAAGAGGGGGGGGGGGGGGGGGGGGGGTGTGGAAGGTCCACATAGAGGCGAAATTAAGATAAATTTTTTTTATCCACTGGTATAGCCAAGTGGGGTGTCGTGAGAAAGGTAATGTTGAGTACATTCCATTTTTGGCGTTTTCTTGAGATTTGTAGAAAGGGGAACAGTGGAGGAGGAAAAAATATTAGACCGTAATTTGTCCCAGCCGCCCTGAATTTCGAAGCCGTTACACAAGTTTGCAATTTGCAATGTCGTCTTAATATGAATGGTTAAGCATCTCGAAGAGTGGGACAGTTTATCTCGTATACATACATATCTATCTACAGCTTCTCGTATTAAAACTATTACTTTGAGAGGTGACAGATGCAGTCTTTTTGTGAATTGGCATGTAAGATACTATATCATGGGTAAAACATTTAATTATGGTGTTTTTATTCAGCTGAGGGGTACCAAGAAGAGCAGGAAGCCAGTATTTACATGCCAAAATAAGCGCTTGCTACAAAACCCTCGAATTGCGGGCGTAGCCCTCTATATTCCGGTTTCATTGATTGTATGCGCTGGATTAAAAGGATAGAACATATCTGGAAAAATATTTACGTTATGTTCACTTATTAACTCAATATCAAAAACCAAATTAAACTTTTTAATTTAATTTTTAATTTTTCATAATAAACCCCCAATCTAGCGATGCAGGCGTTATCTCTATAAACCCCTAGAGCTCTCCAGGTTAATTCAGGTTAACGCGTTGTTGTAATTGCCTGTTGTTATCCCGAATAAATCTGCACTGGAGTACAAACGAACCCGACTAAAAAGATCGAGCGTGGCGGAGATAAAATTAGGCGAACACGATATTGAAGGGGACAACTTCATACACCTTGGCGAACACGATATTGAAGGGGACAACTTCATACACCTTGGCGTGAACATCGCAGAAAATATCGACAAAATTTTACATTCAGCTCGCAAACCGCAGCTTCTACGCAGTTCTCCCCCTACTTAAGACCACTTCCATCCACAGAAAAGCCAATCTCCAAGCCTACAAAACGATAATCCGACTTGTATGATGTCATAGTTGTAAGATTTGGGCCCTCAATCGGGCATCTAAAAAAACAGGTTAACGCCTTCGAAAGAAAAGGGTCCTTAAACGAATCTTTGAAGCGACGCGCGATGGAGACCAATATCGAAAAAACAACAACGAGCTGTTCGAATTATACAAACCTTCGAGGTTATATTTGTGAAAATACGAAAACGGCAGTGACCAAGTCATCTGCAATGAATGGACGAAAACCGAATCTCTAAAAAGGTCTTTGTTGGCATCGGCAAAGGTGTGAGAACGCGTGGAAGACCTATGTAAGTATTAGTTGGGACGCTAAGCGATTTCACCTTGCAAAATATGATAGACAAATGCCATTTGTTATGATTGTTCGTGGTTCTTATACATTCATTTTAAGAGATGGAGCCATCTTGGACACCGCGGCAGAGCGGCTGTGCGGGCGAAAAACCGCGAAATTTGAGCCCTTTTTTTTAATATTGTCCTAATAATTTGTAAACGGTGCCTCGGATCAAAAAACTTAAAATATTGGGCACGTTAACCCGGAAATCAAAATATCTTAAACTTTTACTTGTACAGTTTTTCATTTGGAGTATCTGTTACAGAGATATGTGAGCTTGAAAAGCGATATAGTGTGATTTTTCTCAAAAGCCTCAAAAAGTGACGTTTTTCGATTATCGATTTTGATTATCCTACTAAACCAAATTTCAACTTTGAGCAATGCATTGGATGTAGAATTTAACGGTCTTTAATTTACAACCTATTAAGTTTTTCGATACGAGGCTCAGTTCAGAAGTTACGAGGAGAATATTAAGAAAAGGGCTCAAATTTCGCGGTTTTTCGCCCGCACAGCCGCTCTGCCGTGGGGTTCAAGGTGGCTCCATCTCTTAAATTGAAAGTATGGGCCCCACCAACATTCGTACCAAACGGCATTTCTCTATCATATTTTGCAAGGTGGCGTCGATTTATGTCGCTTAGCGTCCCAACTATATCACCACACACAGTCGAACTTCAACTCGAACTCGAATACGAACCTGGTACAAACGTCCTCTGAATAGCTCAAGCCACACACACACACTTCACATAAACCTGAAAAAACCCGGTCCACTTATACCATGTTCGCGTTCGAGTTGGAGTTCGACAGTGTATGGTGACACTTAGCAGCGCTGGGAGGACTCAGTGCGTGAAGACAGTAGGAAGTCACACGGCGTGCGGATTTGGGAACACCTATGTGAAAACCGAGAAGAATGAAGTTAACTTTCGGAGTATAAGTATCAATAATAAATTCCAGTAACAAATATGAAACGATTACGAAGTACATTTTATGACATGACGCAATAGCAAAAGTTCACTAAATTGTTTTGGTAACACGCGAGACTTTCTTCCAAAAAAATTTCTCATGACAAAACTTTGCCCTCTTCCATGGTGAGACCTATGAATTTCATTCCATTTTATTTCCTAGCAACTATAAAGAAATTCCTTTTTTTTCGGAAAATAAGGAACGCACAGTTTGAAAAAATTAAGTGCTGAAAATCATATCTCTTTGCCGCACTTCGTCCTATTTGAAGTAGTCATTGAGAAAAATTCCATGACTTGAAGGTGTTTTGACTTTATGACGTGACAAACGCTTTTGAAGCCCCCAAGTTGATTTCAACACGCAGACAAAATCAATAAGGAGTCATCCACATTACTTTTATGTTTTGTTTAGAGCTGAAATCCAATTCGTACCCGACCCACATCGAAAAAAAAAACAATAATAATCTTACTCCCAATCGATATCCTCGGACAGCGTTGTAGGAATCAATCGACTAAAGTGTTTTACCGGAAGACTATGTCTCGTCTTACTTCACTCAGTTTGGGTGATAGTCTCTGAAGTGTATTCGGCTGTTAGGTAATCGAAGTACAAATCGTTTTTCTATGGAAACGTTTTGCCATAAAAGTGTATGAATCACGTAGTGGTAATTCAATTTCGTCCCGGGCGGAATCTTTCGTCTTGAGTCAAATTGGTGAAAATATGTATTCACAGTGGTGGAAACATAGCTACGTTCGCTTTTGTTCTCAATCTCAAATTTTTTTTTCATAATTAATAGATGCATGCGATTCACTTGAGTCTTGATCGATTCCCATACAAAACGAATGCTCCTCTGTCTTTGATCCAGGCAGAAATAAAACTGAGGTATATTCTATTTCACCGGCTGGCGCCGTATCGTGGTTCGCATCTAGGCTAATACGGGTTTTACGGCTGCAGCGTGTAGAAAGAGCGAAACGAGTGTTTTAGGGTGTGTATACTGAGTCACTAAGCATTAGTGATGTGTAACACAGTAACGAGTCGTTCTTTTTGAACGACTCAACAGAATGTGCGAAAGATTTCGGCACAACGACGTAGCCTTCGAGCCGTTCAAATTAAGAATGACACACTGTAAAATGAATACCCAAACTAGACCTCGCATAAATACTACGCAACGCACAGGAAATACACGCTCATTCAAAACTTTTAATTACATATAAGGCTCATAAGCCTTGGCCGCCAATTAACAACGTGGAAACTACTGTTACGCTATCTTCGCCTAGCCAAGGTCCGATATCTAATGGTGTAATGACTCGCTCCAGATTAAGAGCAAAATCTCAATCCGATGCGGTTACCGAACGGATGCATAATACTTCATCTTTGGAAGTAATTAACATGCCGTCAACTTCATTATCAGCGTCTACTTCTTCAATACCTACATCCGCACCTACTAGCAGCAACTCTACAAACACATCGTCGCTTAATGCGTCCGACAAACAATCCGTAGACCATTCTTCTCACCAAACGACGAACAAGAATGTTACCAGTCTATCTGTCATCGATGTATCGGCACCGACTACTGAACGCTCTAGTTCTTTACGAATTTGTTGTCCTCCTAAGCAACTGTTCTTATCAAGGCTTGCTTACGATACTACGGAAGACGACATTAGACACTATGTCATCGGAAAACTTGGATTTGAACCGTCGCTATTAGTTTGCAAGAAGCTTACCAAGGATAACATACCTAATAAGATATTATCATCTTTCAAAGTCACCATCCCTAATGAACTTCAACAGCCTCTCGAAAAATCCTTCTGGCCATCGGGAATTCTTATGAAAGAATTCACAAGGCAAAATTTTCATCGTCCCCGACCTTTAAAAAAAACAAAGTAAATGTTTCGTTTTTATTGTATTATCAAAATGTACGGGGCTTAAGGACCAAGCTCCGCCTTCTAAACCTTAATGCTTCTTCTGCTCTTCACGACGTCATTTGCCTTACTGAAACATGGTTGAATTCTTCTATACACAGTGGCGAGATCTTAGAGGGCTATAATATCTTTCGCTGCGATAGGAATTTTAATCTATTTGCTAAATCCTCTGGCGGTGGTGCTCTTATCGCCGTACGCAGTCATATCAAATGCTCTCTATTATCGATAACTGACAACCAGCCGTATGACTGTGTCACTGTTAAATTCCCCTTATCAAGTTCTTCTCCTCTACTTATAACTTGCGTTTATGTTCCTTGTAACTCCGTCCTTGCTGTCTATGATAGTCTCTTTACATACCTTTCAAACTTGATAAATATTTTGTTTCCTGAGTCTCCCATTATCATTTGTGGTAACTTCAACCTTCCCAGCATAGTTTGGCCCGTAGATCCGGGACTTCCTCTTGACTCCTCTTCGCCATCCCTTTTGCTGTCTCTAACTTCGTTCATGGAATTAAGTAACCTCTTGCAATTCAATTGTGTGCCTAATTTTATGAATCGAATCCTTGACCTTACACTCTGTAATCTACCTCTGCTTTCTCTGTCCTGTTCTTATAGGGCGATTCCCTTTGTTCCGTGTGATGTTTATCATCCCGCCTTTCTACATGAACTCAATATTCCTTTTTCACCCTGTAGCGGACATATCAAAAATGCTCGTCTCAACTTTAGGAAAGCTAACTTCGAGGCTATTAACCAAAAATTATCTGCCATCAATTGGAATTTTGTCCTTGCCGATTGTGATTGCGAAGTTGCAGTTGGTAAATTTTATAGCATACTCTTCAGTATTATTCGTCAATTCGTTCCTTCCTATAATCTCAAGCCCCGCAAGGGTCCCATATGGTTCACTCCACAAATCTACCGCTCTATTCGTAGAAAAAAACGCTCCCATCACCGTTATAAGCGCTTTAAACGTTCCTCAGACCTCTTAACTTTCAGGAAACTGCGCTTACGAACCAAAAGCATGATTTGTGCGGCTAGATCTGCCTACCTTAACAACATTGAATGTAGCATACGTAACAACGAGAGTAAGCTCTTTTGGTCGTATGTACATCACATGAGGTCGTCTACATCTAGTGCTTCCTCGCTAACCTACAACAATGTAACCGCAGTTACGGCAGAGGATATGTGCGAGCTCTTTGCTACCTTCATCCACTCATTTTTTTAACCCTCAAGACAATGCCCTCGAGTCAATGCCACTTATTTTGCCTTCTTACGTTGAGCAGCTTATCTGCTCCCTTAAAGCTAGCTCCTCCGCTGGTCCTGATGGTATCCCTAACATTTTCCTAAAAGGTACCTACAGTAGCATATCTGTTCCTCTTTCCATCCTGTTCAATAGGAGTATTCGTCAAGGTATTTTCCCGTCGCAATGGAAATCTTCCTTTGTTGTACCGATTCCCAAAAAGGGTGACCCTAACCTTGCCTCTAATTACCGCCCCATTTGTCTCCTTTCCTCCGCTTCTAAATTACTGGAAAGAATTGTTTACAATTACATCTACGACAACTTCGGATTTCTCATCTGCCCTAACCAACACGGTTTTTGTAAGAAAAAATCTACTGTCACCAATTTGGTTGAATTCGTCTATTTCGTTGCTAACTCCTTCAATAAGCATCAAGATGTTCATGTTGTCTATACAGATTTTTCCAAAGCGTTTGACTCAGTTGATCATAGAATTCTACTAGATAAGTTAACTGGGCTCAACTTTCCTTCCCTGCTTATCACCTGGATTTCCTCTTACCTCGTGGATCGGTCATCGCAAGTTGTGTTTAATAATGTTCTTTCCTCAGCCTTCTGCCCATCCTCTGGTGTGCCTCAGGGATCCATTCTCGGACCATTACTTTTCCTATTCTTCGTTAATGATCTCCCTCAGCTTCTGCAATGTTCCTCTTTACTTTATGCTGACGATTGTAAGTTATTTACATCTATCTCTTGTCTTTCTGATTGCGTAGCACTTCAATCTGACTTAAATCTGTTATCCTCTTGGTGCAGGTTGAACGAATTACCTCTTAATATATCCAAATGTTCCGTCATGATCTACTCTCTTAAGCCTTCTCCTCTGTCTTTCACTTATCATATTAACTTACTACCGCTTGTTACTGTTTCCACGATCAATGATCTTGGGGTCGTTTTCGACCCCAAACATCGCTTTTCTGATCATTTGTCTTTTATAATTAACAAAGCTTCTAAATTATCAGGCTTTGTACTACGTTGTTGCAGTGACTTTCGGTCTTTTGCTACTTCCTTGAACCTCTTTGCATCCCTTGTACGTAGCACCCTTGAATACGCCTCAATTGTTTGGTCCCCATCTACTTCCTCGGGCTCTGATGCTTTAGAATCTGTGCAACGTAAATTCACCCGAGCCATCTTTTTCAAATTCAAATTTGCTTACGTACCTTACCCTGAACGCCTCAGCTTTCTTGACATGATGTCGTTGCGAAAGAGAAGGATTTTTCTTGACGAATGCTTCTTATATAAGTTGTGTCGTCAATTATTATGTTCTTCCCTTTCTAATGACATTGTTTTCAGAAACCCCCATCACTATACACGCACAGGTGCAGTCTTCTATCCTCCTGCCGCTGATCTTTCTGTATATATGAATTCACCACTCCCCAGAATTATGCACAACTACGACAGACTGGAGCTTGGTCCGTTACCTACCTCATTTTATCGCTTTAAAAAGATCCTTCTTCAAAGGATCATGTTAACTGATATATAACTTTAATTTCTTTACTCTTTGTATATTTCTCCTTTTCTTATGTCATATCATTTATATCTTTTGTTTTCATTACTTTCTTTAAAATCTTTGTTAATTTTTTTTTCTTTTTTTTTTCCTTTAATTTTCATCTTTTTTTTTCTCTTTCTTTCTTTAACTAGTGCACCCATAATTTTAGTTTAGTGCTTAATTTCTCCTTGACATTCTTACTTTGAAATTTTGTGTTATGATTTGTATTTTTAATTTTCTGAATTCTCTTTATTTCTCAAATATGTATGTATATCTTTGTATTATTGTATTCATGGGATTTATTCCCGTTCAATAATTCTTGAATAAATAAATAAATATATTACATTCATATTCATTCCCATCCCATGGGGTGACCGGTGGCGCAGTGTGTTGAGGCATCAGTCTCATGTTTGACTACCGGCGTTTCGGGTTCGAATCCCTTCCACGACGACGTTCGTCGCCATGGATGTGCAGGAGGTGCATGCTGGCAACTGCAACTGCAACGTCAACTGGGCCACATGGAACAGTTGACGCGCTATGCCCCACAAGGGGTTAGGGCAATTGAGAGAGATTCCAATCCCATCCTAATATCTATCTGAAACTTAAACCACCATTATCTATCTACCAAACCAATCCCATCTAAATCCATTCATAATCATCTCTATGCAGTATGCAATGCACGCATTGTGTATACACTTCTAAATATACACACAACAACCAATGCGGATGCTGACTGCAAGCAAATCAAAAATTATTTGCTTACGTCGCACCGCACATCCAAGCTTCACCAAATACATAAAACAAGCCCAACATTCTAAACAAAAATAATCGTCTTTTTCCATCATCTCAAGCTCAACTTCAGATGAAAATGTTACCAAACCAAAAACCAGACAATTTCCTCTGTATGTATACTGTGGCACGAAATGAGTAATTTGCAATGTGAGTTTTGAGTTTTTCACACAAACAGCACACTTCTATATTTCACTCACTCTGTGCTGTGAGACATACTGGGCTGTGGTGATAGCACCAACATTGATTCACGGGAGAACAATTTTGACACTTTTTTCTGTTTTTTTTTTAATTTTGCACCTAATTTATAGTAAAACGGCCTCGCTGATTCCAAAAATGCAGTCCGTTTTCCCCTATACGTCAGGTTTTCGAGATATCGTTTGTTTTTTAATTTTACGGAAAATTACAAAAGGCCCCCTTAAAAAACAACTTTTTTTAAAAGCTACGGGGCTGCATCCTTGTGCAGGACCTTCTAGTACCTGTATACAATAAAATTAAAAGCAATAAAAAAAAAGTATTTAATTTCTCGCTACCTGGATTGTTTGTTAAAAGTTGTGAAATTCTTTGGCCATTTTTAAAGCTCTTTTATGTAAAAAAATGTATTTAAAAGCCTCTGTTCCAGTATATTACTCTATTATTGTGCTCTTAACTTGTGTAATGGAAGCCTCTACTATCCCTCGTCGAAAGTGTCTCAACGCTCCGGACTCATTTTGCTATATATGTGGTAGTTATACATTTCTAAGTCAGAGGACAAAAATAGGCCCCTTTGTTCACCAGGCATATCTTGCCTACTTCAAAACTCCAATTTGCAATCAGGATAAATGGTGGGTCCCTCATAAAGTGTGCAGGTGCTGTGTCACACATTCGAGGTCCTGGACGAAAGCAGAACGACTTCAGTTGCCATTTGGTGTGCCAATGATATGGCGAGAGCCCTCAAACCACACAAGTGATTGTTACTTTTGTTGTACTAAAACAACAGGGTACACACACAAAAACAAAAATAAGATACAGTATCCCAATTTAGAATCGCCGAAAAGACCAGTTGCTCATTCTCCTGAAGTTCCAGTGCCAGTATATCAAGTATCTCCTTCGCCTTCTTTGGACGTGGACGTAAATATGCTTTTAAGTCCGTCGACATCATCACTCTCCGAACTCAGCGCTAGGAACCAACCTAATGGATTTAAACAGAACGAGCTGAACGATCTAGTGCGCGATCTGGGGCTTTCTAAAAAAGCTTCAGAACTGTTAGCGTCTAGGCTACAGGAAAAACATCTCCTGGAACCAGAAGCCAAAGTATCCTTCTATCGTCCCAGGGAGGCCTCTTTTCTGCAGTACTTCCGAACCGAAAAAGCATTTGTCTATTGCCACATTATCTCGGGATTGATGAAAGAGCTGGGAATTAATTCCTACATACCGGCAGATTGGCGATTGTTTATCGACAGAAGGCAATTGTTTTAAGTATATTCTGTCGGCGCTATCATACGAAAAAATAAAGGCTGGTGTATTTGACGGTCCACAAATTCGACAGCTTCTTAGAGATACAAATTTTATTGAATCAATGGAAGAAAATGAAAAGACAGCATGGCTGGCATTTAAGAATATAGTGAACAACTTTCTAGGCAATATACGTGCATCGAATTATGCGATAGTAGTCGAGCAACTATTGGACAGTTTTCAAAGGCTTGGCTGCAATATGAGCATCAAAGTCCACTTTTTACACAGTCATCTAGATGAATTTCCGGAAAATCTTGGAGCTGTGAGTGATGAGCAGGGAGAGCGATTTCATCAAGATTTAAAAATCATGGAAACTCGATATCAAGGCAGATGGGATGCGAATATGATGGCGGACTATTGTTGGAGCATAAAACGGGACTGTCCTGAAATTAAACACTCCAGGAAAAGCTACAAACGAAAATTTTTGCCATAATTTTTTTTTTAGTTCTTAGGTAATATTGTTAAGATGTAAAATCAAAATTTATAAATAAAAAAATTGTAACGAGTTTCGTTTGTTTTGATTTCAATGAAGGGAAGGTTTGTATGGGGGCCAAAATTTGAGCCCCCTGTATCTCAAAAACCGGACGTATAGGAGAAAAACGGTTAGCATTTCCGGATTCTACGACCAAAAATTAGCTAGAAATGAATATCAAATCGAAATAAACAAAATGCTGTTCCCCCGTGATTATTTGTATAATTTAGTATAGACTCAAATTCAGATGTTTCACTCACGACGCGCATACTCCAATTACTCAAACTCTCTGACAAATGAGGAATTCATGGAGCTTTCAGAACAGAGTGGAATGATTTGACTGACTTCGAATATAGGGTCAAAGAAAGAGAAAAAAAAAATTGGGTCACCCATCCCAGGCTAGCAGCCCCGTTTTAATGGGAAATACGGGTCCGATCTGGCTAGCTGGAACTAAAGGGCTTTGGGGGGTCGCTGACTCAGAACCTGGGGTCAAAAAAGGCTCTGACATGGGATCTCATCGGAGCAAAGTTGAAAACAAATTGGTTGAACATAAACTTCTCTCGCCCCATCTAAATGTATACGAAGTACGCAATTCGCCATCACAACGGTGAAGTATCAGTATGGTGGCTGTTTAAATTTGCTCGTCGCAGACCCGTGGCGTTCTTTTCGGGCTGTGAAGCCGGGTTAATAAATCGAAAGCAGCTATAGTGTGCATTACACGACACGAGTGCGAATTTTTATCCAATGAAAAGTCACTGTGTTTATTCACGCATAAGCGCATTTTAATGTTTTTAAGAATAAAGTGGAGTGGTCATTCAATTTAGGTCGGAATACAAACCCTTGGCTTGGTCGAACTGCTTCCCCCATGGATTAAGGCAGCTCCTGAAGAGTGAATCCATGGTGTGGACGAAACCAAGTGACATGAGGGTGAATTGGCTTTAAGCTGATAATTTTTGTGTGGTAGTGGAGAGTGAGTTTAAGTCATTTGTGACTTAGACTCGCAATGATCCAATCCACTTTATTCTTAAAAACATTGAAATGCGTTTATGCGTGAATAAACAGAGTGACTTTTCATTGGATACAAAAAAAAAAAATAATTTTCAACTTACCTGAATGGAAATTATTGGATAATGCATTTATAAATAATAATAGAACGAGCTTTTAAACCTTCCGTGCACTGTGTACATCTATCTAAAAATATCTCAGCTTATGCTACAAAATAGAATACCAACAACCACAACACAGGACTCTCAGTAACTACCAACTACGTGAAAAAATTGTCTAGTACTAGGGTGAAAATGAGGATGAAAGTTCGTACTCCTTTTTGAACTCTTTTTACTTACTCAACAGAGTCACGTACCGACAGCTTAGCATGGTGCACCAGAAAGTCAGTGAGTGATCTAGAGTTCGGGGTACGAGTAGTGCTGTGCCTTCCGTACCAAAAGGCAGCCTTCTGATTTGTTCATTTAATGAAGGCAAAAGGTTCCAAACCTGATGCTTGGCGAATTCCATGTCGAGTTGCCTGTTTGCCGCCGTACGACCCTTTTATTGCCAAAGAGATTTCTTTTCGCCGCTTTAAGTGAAATATTTTCCAGTAATGTGAACGACGGTACGTGTAAGAATATTGAAGAAAAAAGGATTCTTACGCTAGCTATGTTTGTTGATATGATGCAAGACGGTTCTTATATACATATATTATGTAGATTTATTTTTACGTACATACATAAAGGATGATACCAAGTGTATTGGAGATGTGGAATTCAATTTCTTTAACAGCTTGAAACGGTGGAAATGGTTTCGTATGATTGATGGAAAGTTCGAATGAATTTTTTAGTTGCCTCTGTACTTTTCTTTGAGTGATGTGCATAAATTCAATTTTGGAAGTTTGCCCGCAAATCAACCACCTGAGCAACATTCAAAGTCCTAATAAGCTTATATGATTGGACATTAATATCTTTTATTAGTCGTTTGATCATAAGGTGGGTGTTTTTTAGGCTGGTTTTCCACCATACAGGATTCGTTGAGATCCACCGAATATTTTCTCGATGCTCGCCTATTCTCTGCCCGTATATAGTCCACTTCAATTCTATTGTACATTTGTTTTATTTGATACCATTTACATATATCAGAAGCTTCCTGAAATTGCTCTCATTTCCTTTCTTCTATTATTTTGAAGAAAAAAATTATGACGCTTGTCTTTATCTAAAATTCCCACTTTTCAAGCATAATCGATTTGAGAAACGTCGTCAAATGTTCAATTCAATTTTTTTTTATCACAATTCCTATAAATCTTATTCCTTCTTCATTCATAAATTCAGCTCTAATAAACTGAAATATAATATTTCATCAAATTTTATATCAACTAGTAACGAACGTTGTGTTAGTTATAAATTTTCCTATTTTATTCGTCCTGTCTGGACGAAATTGCGTCGAAATGGCTATTTTATTCTAATGTTGCATGACGACCGTCATTATTATGTCCTGATTCCGACCACTAGCCGTCCTCGCATATATTTTGTGGAAGGAAAAAGTGAACTTGCACATTACGTATATCTTTCAGCGAATCATGTCAACGGAAAATTAACTCTGAAGGGATTCTCGTTGCTCATGTTTATTTATGAGGTTGAAACTACAATTCTCTGCAAACATTGTCATGGAAATGGAACCTATGCTACGAGTATATTCGACGGCTCCCCCTCTCCTCCACCACCTCCATGACGAATGAAAGCCATTCATAAAAGAAACTTATAATGCGTGTAAAGCTTGTCGTCAACGCCAAAACTTTAACCAAAGATTTATTTACTTTTAAGAGTATTTCGCGGATTCTTAGTTGGTTTGCCTGAATGAATAATACTAGGAAGATGGCTACACGAAAACAAGATGCCGACACCATGGTAAAGATTTATAGTTGAAGTTTGAAATGCTAGGATGGGTAGATTTTTTTGTACTATTGTGGTCAAGCATCAGTTGGCTGGATTTAGAGAATTGATAAGCGTAACCTACAGAGAAATGACTTCCTTGCAAACACTGCCGAAAGGAAGTTTTTTTTTTTCATAGAAACTGAAAACTCGTTTGCTCAAGCGAAAATACCCTGCAACCGCTTCCAACTTCCCCCGGGGAATTATTTGGGAATTTTAATTGTTTAACGTGGATTTGCGAGCTATAGCTGAGCACAGCGATCTAATTATAAAAAAAAAAAACAATTAAAAAAAATTAAACTAAAAAATCTCCGAAAACTAAAAAAAAACACGAAACCTAACAATTAAAAAAAAAAACATTTATTAACTTACAACAGAAGTATACGAATCGCCAAGAAACGAAGTTGGGCTAAATTCTGCGAAGGTGTTGATAGTGCAAATACCGCAGCTAGACTTCATCGTGTTCTGGCCAAAAAAGGTACAAATCAAGTCAACACTCTGCGTAATCAGGATGGCAGTATTACAGAGGATGCCGAGAGCACAGGCCAATTGCTCCTGGACACTCATTTACCTGGGTGCAAGAGTGTTGGGGAGGATAGCAGCTACACAGTTGAGTCGGGAATGCGGTACAAAGCCAACCGCGTAGACTGGAGCACTGTAAAAGACATCTTCACTTACAGTAAAGTCAGATGGGCCATTGATTCATTTGAGCCCTTTAAATCGGCTGGCACAGATGGAATCTTCCCTGCTCTGTTACAGAAAGGGAAGGATATATTGATTCCCTACCTCCTGAATATCTTCAGAGGAAGTTTTGCTCTTGGTTATATCCCAGATTCCTGGAGATCAGTTAAAATAGTCTTCATCCCAAAAATGGGAAATCGTTCCAAGGACGACCCTAAATCCTATAGGCCAATTAGCTTGACCTCCTTCATGCTTAAGCCCATGGAGAAAATCCTCGATGTGCACATCAGAAGCACACTCCTTATGAAATTTCCGCTGCACTCTAAGCAGTTTGCTTACCAATCAGGAAAGTCAACTGAAACTGCTCTACACTGTCTAGTGAGAGAAATTGAGTCTGCAATAGCAGCTAAGGAGATGGCGGTATGTGCCTTTCTTGACATTGAAGGAGCTTTCGATAATACATCTTTCTCTGCCATTGACTCTGCACTCAGAACAAAGGGAGCAGATAGCACAACCGCATTATGGGTGAAAAGGATGTTATTATCTAGAAGGGTCATCACGGATATCGGAGACTGCACTTTAACAGCATATGTCACAAGAGGATGTCCGCAAGGAGGGGTACTATCACCCCTTCTTTGCTGCATCGTAGTAGATAGCCTGCTGTGGAAGCTCTCCACTATGGGATTTTCTACACAAGGTTATGCTGACGACTTGGTAATAATTGTCAGAGGAAAATTCGAAGAAGTGTTAACGGAAATCCTCCAGTCAGCGCTGAATGCAGTGCAAAATTGGTGCAATGATAACGGCCTACGTGTTAACCCGGCTAAGGCAGTTATCGTCCCTTTTTCAAGGAAAAGAAACATCAAACCAATGAGGCATCCCACTATGTACAACACCCCAGTGCTCCTGGCAGACACCGTCAAACACTTAGGTGTTACTCTAGATAAGAAGCTACTTTGGTCGGCACACCTGAGGACAATCTCGGACAAAGCCACCAAAGCTCTATGGATCTGTAGACAGTTTGTAAATAAAACTTGGGAGACAAGCCCTCGAATAGTACTATGGATCTATAAGACAATTGTGAGACCCATAATTGAATATGGGGCTATCATCTGGTGGAAAAAAGCTACCACCAAAGAAGGAATGGCTATATTAGGAAAGATTCAAAGACTGGCATGTCTCACAATTACTGGGGCTATTCGCAGCTGCCCCACGGCTGCCCTTGAGGCGTTGTTAGATTTTCCGCCGCTCCACATTCACCTAAAGGCAGAGGCAAAATCAGCAGTAGCTAGGCTTAATGCTAATCAAACTAACATCAAGTTTAATTTGGAGCAGGAACACTGGCTCCACGAGGACAATGAATTAGGCTTGCCATCAGACCACATAACAAGGGAACTCCGCTTCAATCACCTCTTCTCTACAACCATATGGAGCAGAGAAGAATGGGAAATGAAGCACTCAACCCTTCCTTCCAGTACCGTTAAATGGTTTACGGATGGCTCCAAAACTGAAGAAGGCTCAGGGGCGGGTATCGCAGGCCCCTCAATTAGAGTGTCTATTCCTATGGGGAAGTACACCACGGTTTTCCAGGCTGAAGTTCACGCGATTGAGGTATGTGCGAACTTTTGTCTGGAAGCTGGCTACCGTAACAGTAGGATTGCAATCTTCACTGATAGTCAAGCTGCAGTCAAGGCGCTTAGCAAATTCTCCTTTTCATCGAAACTGGTTCTGAACTGCTTTGAAGCTCTGCAAAGAATTGGCATTGCCAATATTATTACCATCTATTGGGTCCCTGGACATGTTGGTATTGCTGGTAACGAAACCGCTGATGAGCTAGCCAGGACGGCTTCTGCAAGTCCGTTTACAGGGCCTGAACCCTTCTGTGGTATCCCTCTATGTAGGGTAAAATCACACATAAGAGAGCAGGAACAGTTAGAAACCACTGCACATTGGGAAAACCTCCCTGGCCTGAGACAATCGAAATTGTTTATTTCAGCTCACTCACCCAAGCGCTCCCTGGAATTGGTGTGCCTTGGCAGAAGCAGAGTGAGAATCATTTGCGGTCTCCTTTCAGGGCATTCCACTCTCAGGGGTCACTTATACAGAATGGGGATTGTCTCTAATCCCAAATGTCGTTTTTGCGAAAGCGATGATGAGTCTTCTCAGCACATCCTCTGTGAGTGTGAGGCACTCGCCCGTCGCCGCTTAGAGAGTCTCGGTGAGGCATTCCCTGAAGCGGAAACGATCGCCTCTTTCAAACTTGGGCAGCTGAGCAGATTTGTGGGATCGATCAAACTCGATCGCCCGCTCTAGATTTACAGGGCTATAGCACAGTAGACCCTATGGTCGCAGTGCTCGTGGGCCCTTCGGGCCCACTGCCCACAAACTAATCTTAATCTTAACCCATTAATGCCTGATGGGTATTTAAATACCCATAAAATAACGATGCATTCAAATAGGTATTTCTCATTACAGGTAAGAAATTTCACTTTCATTCTTTTTGTATTACTTAGATTAAGAAAAGTGCCGCAAATAATTCCTTAGAAGGAATTCGGGATAATCAGGATTATTCAGGAGTTTCCTCAGTCGAAACTTAAGAAATTTTTGGACTCGATTTTCGATTTTGGCAGTACGAACCTTCAGTTTTAAATTAAAAACGATTTTTATGATGCATGCACACTATATCCATATTTCTCAAAGGAGACATCTACTTTGGATCTAACTTGAAGCATCATCCAATCATGAATACTTCTACTTAAAAATTAAAATGTATGTACACAGTTGGCGTTTAGGAATATGTACATATTTAGCCCCTTTGCAATGAGCCATACGCATCATATTTACTTCTTGACAGGCCTTGAATTCTTTTTTGTCATATTTTTTCCGAGGATCCCATTCATTGATTATGAAAGCCGCCCTTCTCTAGAATTGAAAAGGCTCGTCTTTTCTTTTTGAAATAAGCCCCTTCTCCCGACGATATTTGCGAAATTCTTCAATTTATTGCTCATACATACAACACCCATTGTTTATATGCAATTTACAGAGAAATATATAGTGAACGTACACTGCGAAATATCATGTACAAAGCCTTCTGCTAGATGCGTAATTATCTCGGTTTCCTTGTGTTTTTGTGTAGTCCTTTGTAACTTTGCCGACTTCAATGTGACACGGTTCTTTTAATTTACTGCGACAAGTGGTACTTTGTCGTTTTCTTTATCCATTTACTTCTTTGTTCCGACCGAATATGAGGCATGACAATTTTCATCAAGTCAAACATTGTACATGTTAAATACTTCAGAATAGGAGTGAGCAGACAAAGCTAGGAATCATCCGCACAGTTTGTATGTTATAGAGTCTTCAAAAGGATTGCCTTTGTAGGGAAAAATTATGTCAGGAACACTCTTTTATGTCATCAAAAAGATGAGACAAGTCCTTACTCAAAATATTTAAAGGTTGCACTACTAGATGCATTTGCATGACAAAACCGACATTTTATTTGGGTTAAGAATAATTAAAGTGGAGTGGGTCATTGTCAAACTAAGCCATGATGACTTAGTTCGGCTATCCACTGCCACCAAAAACTGTTCAGCACTAGGCCAATCATATCACCGTCCTTTGGTTTCGTCCACCGATGGACTTTACCCGTTAGGAGCTACCTTAATCCATCGGGGAGGTAGCTCGACCAGGTCAGTGGGTGCGAAAAAAAGATTGTGTTGCACATATGCGTGAAAAAAATTTAAAGATTTTTCATTTTATTTGGGTGTTATCTTGAAGAATGAGTTAATTTTGTATTTTATATCATTATTTTGGACAAATTTAAGTATTTTAAGAAATACATTAATGACGTTTAAGGCAATAGCCACTTTCGATTCGTCGAATTTCAGACTATTTTCATAAAAAACGACAGACCGGTTTTAATTCTGGTCTCGTATGGGTTCTCATCGGATCAGAGTTGAAAGCAAATTGGTTGAACATCAACTTATTTCGCCTCCATCTAAATGTATACTGACTCCGGAATTCGTCCCCACGACGGCGGAGTATCTGTATGGTGTTTGTTTTCGCTTGGCACAGAACCGTGGCGTTCTCTCCACTCTGACACCGAGATGCAGTGAATGGAAAGCGGCTACAAACTCATCATCATCGTGGCGCGACAGCCCGACGTCGGGCCTTGGCCGCCTGGATCATTGTCCTCCAATTATCTCAGTCACGTGACCGCGTCCTCCAATTTTGGGAGCCCAGCAGCTGCGCGGCGTCCACACCTACTGAGCTCTCCCAACGAGATCTCGGTTGTCCTCGCAGTCTCGCTCCGTCGACTCGTTCTGCATTCATTACTCTCTTAGGCATGCGATCATCGTCCATTCTTTGTACATGCCCTGCCCATTGAAGTCGTTGTAGTTTGACGATTTTCGAGACTTGCAGCTCATCGTATATTTCATACAACTCATGGTTGTACCGGATGCGCCATCCATCTCGATCGCAAACAGCCCCGAGAATTCGCCGTAGAACCTTACGTTCGAAAGTGTCTAGCATGTTTTCGGAGGCTTGAGTTAGGGTCCATGCTTCGCAGCCATAGCATAGCACTGGTCGTATAATGGTTTTGTATACGCGCAGCTTCGTGTTTCTGTGCACATGTTTCGATTTCATTATGGGGAGAACCGAGAAAAAAGTCTTATTAGCTAACTGTATCCGTCGCTTGATTTCGTCAGTTTCGTTGGCGTCCCTTGACAGGTTGCAACCCAGGTAGATGAAGTTGTTCACGAACACGATGTTGAGGTCCCCCACGTTGATGCTCGGTTGTGCAGGTGTCCTTGTCACCGATTGCATCATTATTTTAGTTTTACCCTCGTTAATCGTAATCCAACCTCCTTTGCAGCGGTATCGAGCGTATGCAGAAGTTCTTCTGCGTCAGCCAATCTTCGGGACATGATGTTGATGTCGTCGGCGTACGCTGCTAATTGTGTCGACTTGATGAGTAGCGTCTTGCTGTTGTCCATATTCATGGCCCGAATAACGTATTCCAGTGCTAGGTTGAAGAGCGTCGGTGCCAGTCCATCGCCCTGTTTCAAACCAGTGCGTGTTTCAAATAGATCAGTAAGTCTATTCTGGATCCTGACTTGTGAGACGGAGTTGGTCATCGTCATCTTTGTCAGTCGCACTAATTTTGCCGGTATACCAAATTGCAGCATGATGTTGTACAGTACTCCACGATCGATACTGTCGTATGCCTGCTTGAAGTCGACAAAGATTTGGTATACGTTTACGTTGTTTTCCCAGCACCTCTGGAGTATCAGTTTGACTGAGAAGAGCTGATCGGTTGTGGAGCGACCCGGTCTGAAACCGCTTTGATATTCGCCAATGACTCGTTCTGCGTACGGTTTTATTCTATTTTCCAGAATTTTCGTCAAAATTTTATACAAACTAATTCGTGCTTAAAACGCGATTGAAACTTTAACAAAAATCAAACGTAATGAGTGTACAGAGTGGGGCAGAGCAACTTGCTTATTTGAATTTGGCTCTCAACGATGGTTGCTCCGAGGAGGGTGGGGGTAGGCACATTCGTGAAGGCGGAGCGTAAATTAGTAGCTCCGCTTTGTTTAGTTAGCATCATGGATTGGACGAAAGTTGGGCGCGTTCGCTGTTGAGGCATACTTTTCTAAAAGTTGATCAATCATCGACACGCAATGTGCATTCCGTACCCATTTCAATATTGCGCCCCGTGGTCGTATTCCTGGCCAACAGTTGATTGTTTCATGGGTAAACAACTTGAGAGAATCTGGTGACGTGATGAGAAATAATTTGGGCACCCACGAACAGCAAGGTCAGCCCAAAACAATGTGTGCGTTCAGAAGGAACTGAGCAACTTCCGCTCAGCGAACATGTTCAGAACGAGCGGGTTCAGAAGTGACTGAGCAACTTCTGCTCGGGTGATCATGATCAAATTTCACCGAGCAAGAAATATTTCTGCTCACTGATCAGTGCTCAGTGCTCAGGTTCTTCTTCTTCTTTTTCAACCTCACGCTCATGTTACGAGTTTCCGAGTTTTGACAGTTATCAAATTGGTTGTTGTGTTTTCGCCGTTTTCGGCTTCTAGTTCTTTGGTTTTCGGGTGCTTTTGAATTTGTTATCTCGTTGTTCGTGATTTTTGTAATGGACAGCGTGGGATTCATGTATTTTCCACTTTTCAACACTTGACGTCTAAAATTGTCATCGTCAGCTTTCAGCTGGTCGATTTGTCAGCTGGTGAAGTAGCGTTCAGCAGGTGCAGACTCCAAACCGATCAGCTCCGGAGCTGCTCGCGAGCAGTTGCGGAGCCGCTCGCGAGCGGTTTCTGCTCTTTTGCCACCTTCTGAACGCACTCAATGACGTGGCCGACAAGGCTTTCTTTTTTGCGATCCCCTCAGCGCTCTGTCCGCAAACAAGCAGCTACTGTTGTGTTGTCTGCTCGTTCTGTTAGGCGAATCCTTTTTGGAGAACTAAAATTTCGTCCGTACAAACCGACTGTGGTGCAGGAACTTAATCCATGCGATTTTATTGCTTGAGAAAATGCATATGAGGCGCTCCTTGGCATGCCTCACGACCAGTGTTGCGTCCAGATAATTTTTTTCGTGATCATCGCCAAAAACATGATCCGGAGCGGATTGGATCATCGTGATCCTACGATCCGGATCGCAGGAACGGACCATTTTTTTTGCTGTAAAATATGAAGTGAAATTGATACGAAATGAAGTAAAATTAAAAAAATAAATTGCGCAAGTGTAAAAACCTCCGGCTCAGCTTTGCGCGTTTTGTCTAAAAAAAAAGGAAAATCTCTGTTTCAGCGATCAAATTGCATGTTCTCAGAAGTTCCTATGTGTCATGCATAGAGGGATTTGTAAGAAAAAACCAACAAAAACTGATCCTGCTTAGTGATCCTTAGACCTCCATGATCCTGGATCGGATCACGATCTCGTGGTCCGCAATCCGGGTCGCAGGATCGGATCATTGATCTGAGACCAGCGCAACACTGCTCACGACGCACTTATTTTCTTCAGTGATGAGCTTCATCACTGCACTATCGCGAGTTGGAATAATTGGTCCACGTTTTTTTTTGAAGAAAAAAGAACTAAGATACTATTTCAGTAACTTCTGTCCGTTATACCTACAAGATTCTGGAGTTTCTCCTGCCAACACTCAACGAGATGTATGGTTCCTGCAGGGCGTATGTGACTGTTTTACGGCAACACTTCCCAGGTAGCATCATCTCCTTGAGAGGCGATCTGCACTGGCCAGCACAGTCGCCTGATTTAACCCCCTGCGACTATTTTATACGGGGCTGTCTAAAATCACTTGCTTACAATGATCGTCCTAGGACCCTAGCTCACCTCAGTAACAACATTCGTCAAGCTGTAGCCAACAAGTGTCGTGGTTCATGTGTGTTGTAATAAATATCAGTAGAAAGCCGGAACCGAGGCCCAGTGCATAGAAGGCGAACGTGCTAACCGTTGCGCCATCCGGACTACTGATAATACTCCTCTCTAAATCTCACTATTTGGAATGAATACACTCATTTTTACTACAGCACCCTCTTTCTCAAGTACCGATATAGTCAAATTAAAAGACGAAATCAGAATAATTTTGGAAACGCAATCCAAGCACACTTGACTTCATTTTCCCCCATAAAACTCTGCAATCCTCCAGAAAACAAATTACACATGTTCACAGAACATTCCGATAAATAGACAAGATGACATCCGCTCGCGTAATATTACGATACGACCTCATACCTTTCTCCGTGTTTGGCCGTTTCCCGAAGGCAATTGACTAGAGATCCCTATCAACCGCCACATGCATCCCCAAAATCCTCATAATTCACGGCGAGTTGTATAGTCGCATTTATCGCTTATCATGACATGCCCGTAACATCCTAATTTGAGGGTTGAAATGGAGACGATGTGTATTCGTGTACTGCAGTCGCAGTGCATGCAGAATTGGTTGCTCAGTTGAAAGTGAGGGTGGCAGGGAATGTATCTAAGTTGAAGTGGAAGGCGTTCAACTGTCAGTGTCAGAGGCATTTAAATATACGACGAACCCTAATGGCCTTTTAAATTGCATGGGAATGACTCTAAGGACCCCAAAGTGCATTGACAAGTGGCTTGGCTTAGAGTTTCAACTGAACGTGGGTGTAGAGTGAGAGTGCCATGGTAGTAAGAAGTGTTGCTGATTTAATGCTTCGAAGACGGATAGCGGGGTTTTTTTTTTTACTACTGTAGGATTGAAATGCGTTCGCATATTTAAATTTTCCCCACGAACAGTTGTACTTTTATCTTAAAGATATTTTTAATTTTTGAGATGCAGGCAAATGAAAAAAAAGGAAGAATCAAAATCATTTGAAGATTCGTCCAATTTTCACTGTCGAAAGTCCAATCATAATCAACCAAATATTTCAACTGACTTGAAATTCCTTTCATTTACCATATATTTGAATCTGAAATCACGACCGAGTATCACTCGAATATCCTCCGCATTCAATGGTTTAACCAACAACTTCATCGTTCCCTTTGTACATTCACCAAGAGTCTAAATCGTCCGGAGAGAGAGCTCAATTCAAGTTCAAGTCAAGCACTTAAAGTAAAAACATTTCAATGTTCGGGGAGTTTGGTTGCGAATCAAGTCGGCTCTTTGCTAAATTCAACTGCCGTGCAAATGACAGGACGAAATCAATTTAATGCAGTGCTGACAGGAAGCTGGAGGGCATGATATTTATCCAAGCTCTCAATTGGGAACATAACCGATGTGTGCAATGTTTGATTAGAACCGCCCCGTTCCGGAATCGTACGAAGGGATATTGAATTCACATCCCCTAGTCGAGAGTCGAGTCGCACTGTTGTTACCGAGACATAATGCATACTGCTTTTGTGCTGTTCTTAACGTAATTGTGTATCTGTATTTGAGCCTAAGCAATCTGCACCCTTGTCCATTATCCTTATCCGGGAGTCACTTTGCAGTTCAATAGGTTTGTTGTAAATTGATTGAATTGAAACCATTTGTAATAGTTTGCTTGTAATGTAGTTTCAATTATGGTAAGTGATTTTGATGAAAAGTACGACACAGAGCAGGATGTGGATTGTTTGACAAGAGATAGATCGTGTTATGTGGTAATAATTGTTATGGAGTTTTGGAGAATAATGCAGTTAATCATATTGCACAAACACGAGATCATCAAAATGTTGTACAAAGATTTGTTTGCTTGTGAGACTAAATGATCCCGACTCGAGGCTCTCGTGGAAACTGAACATCGAATCAAGAAAGCTTATATAGCTCTCTATGCATGCAGGAGAACCCGCGGTAGGAATCAGGGGATTCAACCGAAAATGTTGTTGAGCATTGTACGTCAGTGGTGCAACCGATCCTTACATACGAAGCGCTGGTCTGGTGGCCAGCCGTGCGTAGAAAGTATAATATTGATCTGCTGAGCAAGGTCGAAAGGACTGCATCCATCGGAGTAACAGGTGTTATGCAATCATGTCCGGCGGACTTGAGACTATGTTTCCAATCTCAGACATATGTGGTAACACCAGAACCATGAGCTTCATTGAGAAAAACCCAAGAGGATAGCATAGCGCTAAGAAATTCACCCTTGGCGAATATCTTTTGTATTCGCTATAATTTTTAGGGTTTTGTAGTAAATACAAAACCCTTATGAAATCGGTCAAATGTCTGTCTGTCCGTCTGTTCGTCTGTCCATGGAATATCTCACGAACGGCTCAAGCTACATACATGAAATTTTGTAGGGATGTGTAGAATTACTGTAATTCACCGGAAAAAGCGAATCGTCGTAATAGGTCAACTTTAAGGGGAGGTCCCCATAGAGGGGAAATGAAGGTCGAAATTTTTTTTTCGTTTGGTACAGGCAAGTGGGGTATCATAAAAAAGGTACCGTCGAGCACATTCCATTTTTGATTTTTTTTTTAAATTTTAAGAAACGGAAAAAAAAGAGGGAGAGGGGAAAATATGTCATCCCAGTTTGTCCCCCCCCCCCTTGCATTTCGAGACCGTTATACTTAGAAATATGAAAATTTGCAGAAAAGCGCCATTTTACTAGCGTAGAAAACCTAGATTTCTAGAATTTTGAAATTTTATCAGAAAAGGTTAATAATAGTACATTTCTATAGTTGCAGTTAGCACACCCCTGCACCCCTTACGCGCACCCGAAGTCAAAAATATTGATGGCCAATGATAACCAACATCATAGGCAATTATACCTCCAAGTTTCATGACAATCACATAATATTTAATAATAGTACATTCATTTAAATTTTGAGATTTTGATGCCATTCATACAAAAAATGCACATAACCGGCTACATACGAGGGTTGCCTTTTATATTTCGGGATTAGAGAACAAAAACAAATATTAATCATTGAAAATCGCTTTATTGTTTTTCAAAATATTCCCCATGAAGATCTATATACTTTTGCATGCGTTCGAACCAATTGTCAAAGCACTTTTGCCACTCTGATTGAGGTGTCTCCAAAACATGCATTCTGAACGCAGCAACCGCTTCTTCAGGTGTTGAAAAACGTTGACCTCTCAGTTTGTTTTTTACGTACGGGAATAAAAAGAAGTCATTCAGTGCCAAGTCAGGACTATACGGCGGATGACCCATCAAATCTATGTTTTGAGTGCTCAAAAATGCAGTTGTTTGAGCTGATGTGTGAGAGCTTGCATTGTCGTGGTGAAGAGTGATCCGTCTTCGGCGGTTGGTTTTCCTGATTTCTTGGAAGACAACTGGCAAACAAATGGTTGTGCACCACTCAGAATTGACTGTTCTGCGTTGTTCTAGTGGTACGGTTGCGACATGTCCAGTTTTTCCGAAAAAGCAGGCGACCATTTGCTTGGAAGTGCTTCGTGCGCGAACAACTTTTGTTGGGTTTGGCTCAGCTTGAAACACCCATACAGTCGACTGCTGTTTACTTTCGGGCTCATACGCGTAAATCCACGATTCATCACCTGTCACGATGTCATAGACGTGTTTCGAAGCACGGCGATCGTATTTTTTGAGCATTTCTTTCGACCAATCGACACGAGCCTTTTTTGAGCGATTGACAAATTGTGTGGGATCCAACGCGAACAAATTTTTTTGACAGTCAAATGTTCATGCAATATTGAATGTATGCTGGTCCCACTAATGCCTAAGGTTGTCTCAAGCTCACGGTAGGTCACATGACGATCTTGCAATATCAGTTCGCGCACAGCATCAATGGTTTCCGGAAAAACAACTGATTTTGGACGACCTTCACGAAATTCGTCTTGGAGTGAACTACGACCTCGATTGAATTCACCATACCATCGATAAATACTGGTCCTTGGTGGAGCTTCATCGTCAAAAATTGAATTCAGTTCATCCATGCACTGTTGCTGAGTTAATCCACGTCGAAAGTTGTAAAAAATAATCGCACGAAAATGTTCACGATTGAATTCTATTATTTGGCCGAGATTAATCTTTTAAGTTACAGTAAAAAACACAAATAGCGCTCGTATGTCAAAACGTTCTGAGTACGTATAACCTCAAAAATGTCAAACTTTACGATAGAGCTGTCAGTTGCCAGATTGCAACACTAGGGTTGTCCAATCCCGAAATATAAAAGGCAACCTATATAGCTAATTATGTTTTACACATTTTAGCTATTTCTTTTAATTCAAATAATATTTTATATTTTTTATTTAATTTACACTATATTTTACACATATTTATTTATAATACATATATTAAATTAATTATTAAAAAGTATACATTTAATAGACGAAAAGATTGACAACTTGATTTTTTATAATCAATTAAATAAGTAAGTGGATTTTAATTTATTTTTAACGATTCTAAAAATCCACAACAAACTTCCTTTTGTTTTATTAGGTTTGCGTACTATTTAGCGAGAGGATTCTGACTGCACTCCGGCTGAATTGGTTTACGGTCAAAATCTTAGACTCCCTCATGACTTCGTCAATCCTTCTGTTTCCAGAGAGGCTGTCACAGTTTATATCGAACGTTTGCGCAAATTTGTTAAAAGTTCCAGATGTGTTGAGACTAATTTCAAAACAAATAAATATTCTTTTGTACCAAGTGAACTTAAGGTTTGTTCCCACGTTTTTCGACGCGTTGACTCTGTTCGTCCCGCCCTCAAGGCGCCTTATGAAGGTCCTTTTTTGGTTCTCGATCGAGGTGATAAGATTTTTAAGATTTTGGTTGGTCAAAAAGAAGTAAATGTATCAATAGATCGGTTAAAACCAGCTTTTTTAAACATTTCATCACCAAATCCTAGAACTCGATCGAGAGCCAAAAAGGTTTCATTCAATGAACAAGTTTCAGTGATTTCTTGTAGTTCAGATGTTTAATCATTTAAAAAACAATTAGTTTTTCTTCTAAGGAGGGGGGTAATGTTGTGGATTTTTAGAATCGTTAAAAATAAATTAAAATCCACTTACTTATTTAATTGATCATAAAAAATCAAGTTGTCATGAATTATAAAAAGTTGACATGTTTAAAAAAAAAAATATTAAGTTTATTTTTCCTTCGAGAACATAAATTTTTGTAAACTACAAAAACAAAAAAAATAAATATTTATAATTAAAAGGAATATTATTGAAATCAAATGACCATCTTTCCTCTGCAAATGAATATTATTAATTAAAAGGAATATCATTGAAATGATTCTTTCTTCTTCGAACGAATTAAATATTCTAAAAATTGATTTATTTCAAGAAATCATAGAAGAATAAAAGAAATATAAATGTATCTCCATTCTTTCTCATGAAGTTAAGCTTTTCAAGAATCCATTAAGAATTCTCAAGAAGGATACTTAACAAGTTCTTTGGTCCATTGAGGATTACCTCGACTTATAAGAGCATCCTTCAAAATCCGATGCCAACGCTCAAGAAAGCCATTAGCCATCGGATTATACGCGGTGGTACGTCTTCGTTCAAAACCAAGATAAGTAGATAACTCCCTAAAAAGTTCTGACTCAAACTGAGGTCCCTGATCCGTTAAAATAACTTTTGGAATGCCAAAACGCGGAAAAATTCTTTTACTAAGGTGTCGGTGGAATAGGAAAAGCCTCAGGCCAACGAGTGAATCGGTCAATAATAGTTAAACAATATCTAAAATTTTCAGATAAAGGAAGTGGACCGACAATATCTAAATGAATGAAATTAAACTTTTCTTTGCTTGGCTCAAAAGATCCTAAAGGTGATTGAGTATGCCGAGAAATCCTCGACTGCTGACAGGACAAACACTGCCTGGCCCAAGACTTAGCATCTTTGTTAATTGATGGCCAAATAAACTGACCTCGAAGCAATTTAGCCGTAGCCCTTAGACCAGGATGACAAAGATTGTGTACCTTGTCAAAAACCATATGCCTTAGATCAGATGGGATATAAGGTCTAACCGGATTGGTTGAAGTATCACACCAAATTGGAATATGAGAGTCTGGAATGTATACCGGCTTAAGAGCTAAAGTTGTTGATGACTTTAACTTTTCCAGTTCAGGATCCCTGGACTGTGAGAGTACCAGTTGTTGAATATTAATCGAGGAAGGAATCTCGATTGTTTCAACTCTCGATAAATAATGCACATAACCGGCTACATACTAGTACTGCATACTTGAATATTGTTTATTGTTTTTCGTAAAGTGAATTGGAGTTAACCATTTCTGAAAGGGTGGAGATTGGTGGTATAGGAGTGGTAGGGGAGAGAAGTTTAAGGGGGGAGGTAGGTGGGTTGCTGCTTTAAGGGAGGTTCCCATAGAGGGGAAATTAAAGTCAACATTTTTTTTCATCTGATATAGGCAAGTTGGGTATCATGAGAAAGGTACTACAGAGTACATTCCATTTTTGGCGACTTCATCAAATTCGAAGAAAGGGGAAAAGAGACAGAGGGGAAAATATGGGATCATATTGTAATTTGTCCCACCCCCTTACCATTTCGAGACCGTTACACTTAGAAATATGAAAACATACAGGAAGATGGCTTTCAACTAGCACAGAAAACAAAAAAAATATGGAATTTTGATATCTTCTCAAAATAGATTAATAATAGTATATTTCTATAGTTACAGTTAGCACACCCCTGCATTTCTCAAACTGATCCGAGGGCGAAAATATTGAAGGCCGACGATAATCAACAACATGTGCAATAATATCTCCAAATTTCATAATAATCACGTAATATTTAATAGTAGTACATTCATTTAGATTTGGTCATTTTGATTTCATCCATACAAAAAATGCACATAACAGGTCTCTTGTACTACATACTAGTACTACGAGTACAACATACTTGCATATTGTTTTCCGTAGAGCGAATTGGAGTTAACCATTTTCAAAAGGGTAATGATTGGTAGGAGAGGTGGGAGGAGGGGAAGGGGGGAAGGGGGGAAGGAGGGAGCCGGGAAGGAGGGAGGGGGGGGGGTATGCTCGTCGCTGACTCTATTCTCTATAATTATTCAAACAATTTATTTTCAATACTTTTTATGCAAACTTACAATTTGCAATATTATCTTAACATGAATGGTTAAGCATCTCCAAAAGTAGGACAGTTCATCTCCTATTGGCATGGGACACTACAAAACCCTCGGATTGCGGGCGTAGCCCTCTATTTTCCGGTTTCATTATAAATCATTTTCGAGTATTTGTTTCAATATTCGCAGACAAAGTTCTACATGCCAAACATTTTGGGTTTGGTTCGGGCCCCCATGACCGCCACTGGATCCCCCATTGGCCACATCTGGGAACACATGGCCATCCTACAATGCACCAAAAACCAATACCCTTCTAAATAGAAACCGTTCAGAGATCGCCAGAGTTGTTGCGGTCACGATGCGACACTAGCCAGTGGGAGAACACGTGGCCTGGCTACGCATTCCCTACAATGAGCATTGCCGGAGCTGTAAGATAAGACGGAGAAGGAGACGAATGCCCACCTTTATCAGATTTCTAGCATTACGAATCGATTTTGCGGTTTTCGGTAGGAAAAAAATCAGTCAAATATAACTAAATTGTGGTTTTCACTCAACTTCTTTCCGGCTTCAGTGGTGAGCCTTCCATTTAATTGTCGAGTATCATTTTGCGGAAAAGTTATCTGCTTAATAGGCTCCATTCGCCACTTCCATGCTAAGATGACGATGAAACTATGCTCGTTAAATATCACACCACTTTGTCATCGTTAATATTCCTTGGAAGAATGTTGGCAATTTCTCAGATCCTTATTCATGTACATATATATTTTACTGTCAATCCCTTATCTCAGCACAAAATGATAATAAATACACTCGCTCGCTAAAATGTCTCCATTAATTTTTCATAATCACTTAAGAAAGGACCTTATCGGTACATTGTCGTTCGTCGACAATTAGTCATAAAAACATCTGCCATGGGGGTTAATTACACTGGGTTCAGCTAACCCCCCTGCCGTCATTGCTGGCAAGGGATCCGAAACATTGGCAAGCTTCGCCATGTTTCAACACTTTGTCATTTATTTTTATATGGAGAAATTTCATTTCCTCTATTTTTGCTTCAACATTTTTTCATGTTGTTGATAACGCAAACGAATGACTGAAATATGAAATGGAATTATTTTAATGAAATTTCGCCGGGACAAATGGAAAGTCATTAGGTGAGCATTGAAATAAATTACACAAACCGCACAATTTAATGTGTCGAAAATACGATTTTTTTCAGTAATGCCGAGCGTCGTAGGGGGGCTGTAATTTTTCCGCTGGAGGCCTAAAGTGCGCTTTAATGAGTGCTTGATAAAATAATGACGATGGCTGGACATCCGTTTGCAGTTTACGGAATACCACTTGGTTTGTTTGAGGTGTGACGGTAATTTCATCGTTAACAGATGACTGTCATAACTCTTTGTTAACAGGGGATGATCATTGCATCTGCTGTGGGTACATTCACTTTTGGTCTATAGCTAACTGTCACGATACGGTCATAAAGTAACTATTATAGTACAAGAGATGGAACTTCATACGATTTAAGCCAAAGCGTGGCGCCAATTGAGACGCAAATAATTCAAATTAAAGTTGCCTTTAGAAGAAAACGACAACACTTCAAAAGGCTCGTCAAATGACAACTGCCTATTACGTTTCATTGTATGAGTAACATGCTTATTATTCGACATTACCCCTTCGTGTACTGATGGAATCCAAAACATATGCAGCTAATAGGCAGGCACTTTTAATTCATATGGAGTCCCACCTCTTGTTAACAATCTTTATTCTTTCGCACGGTTACAAAGCGCCCGAAGGTTGGAGTGGCACTAGGTTATGAACGTCCTTCTTTGCGGGCCAAGAATTAACGCCAGATGTGACCCAACCAATTGAATAACACGTGATAAAAAAAACTCGAGATCCTGACCTATGTATGTCAAGTGATGTCAAGATCACCGCAACTATGTGGATCGACAGGTTGATAGTAGGAAGGCCTTGACGGTTTTCCTAACGAGAATACAAGATCGTGGTCTACCCTGGCCTTTAATATAAAGAGTAATATAATCAGTAGACCCAGACCTCTGACGACATCGTGCACAGTCCAAGGTTCTTGAATCATGACGATATCTTTGACTGCGGGCCAGACAGAGAAGAAGGGCAGCCGAGGCTGCTTTCGAATGTTGAAAGTTTATTTGAAGAAACCATACCATTACGCTTTCTCTTCAATAACGGTGGCATCCACCTCCCCTTCCGTGTCATGTCAAGGGAGCGTGCACCAAAGAAGGTTGGGAAGTGTCATTGAACGCAGTCAAGTCTGAACCGAGTGACACACAGTCATCGTCCGTGCCCTCCTCGGCAAGCCACGATACTCCGAAGGAAGAGGACTCAGTCATGTTCCCTTCGTCCTCCATGGAAACGGATTGTGGCTTGTGGGCCCTTTTCAAGTCGCTTTCGTATATGTGAAGCTTGATTTTGATGAAGCCGAGCCTCAAAACTCCGCCCGATTTAGCAAGGCGAGTCAATGATTCCCTATTTATTAATAGCACAGCACATCTGAAGTCCTTAACCGGGTCCTCCAACTTGACGATCCGCCAGTCCTTAGTTGGGATCCCCGGATTACAAGTGCGAATGTTGCGCAGTATTAACACCTTGTCGGAAACAAAGGGCGGTAGCCACGCACGAGCCCTTGGACATTGCGTAGGTATACAGTAGTATATCAAATTATAAAGTAGATATTACAATAGTTTTAATTTTATTTTTTATTTGTATTTTTTATTTAATAAGTATCACTGCTCTAGACAGGAAAATTTAATTATATCGTATTATAGTATAATAAATCTGAAATTGGTGTGTCCACTTGCAAGTTTCAATTGCATTTCCACTGAAAAAGAAAACTTTAAACACGAACACTAAAGAGGCTTCAACAATAATATATATATGTATGTAATACATGTTTTTTGTATCGTTGTCCGCGGATACAATAAAAGATACTGTACTAAGTAATAGTACACACAATCTGGAATATTTCATTCAACTTTTCTCATGAACTTTATATCATTGTTGCAGAAAAGTCTTCTTTTCAATTTGAGTTTCAAGTTTATCTCGATACATGCAACCCCCGAGCCTCAACTACAATAGATACCGAACTTTATATATCTGCGTCAATATAAATAGAACCATGTGCATAGAATTTTCCCGGGAAATATCCATAGCATCATGGGAATGAAAGCAATTTTTCCTTGAAGGAAGCCAACAAAAGGAGTGAGCAAGAATTTTCCGCAAAAAAAGTTTGCAGTTACGTCAATTTATTAGTAAACATGGCGAAGGGCTCTATGGCGACTGAAGGAGATACAAAGTAGGGAATGATCTTTGCGAAAGGAGAAACTTTGATAAAAAATAAAGTTGAAAATTAAATGGATTGAAGGAAAAAATTTGCGAAATAAATAGCGTTCACGATATTTTTAATTAAAACCTCCACCCTAGAGTCGCAGTACTACCCTGAATTGTGTTCGCGTCCATCCTTTTGCTTTAACTTTCGAGCGATATGGACGCCTAACTTGATTTGAAGTGAAAATCGTAAAACTTATCTACTCTGGTTTCAGTACGGCGTTCTTCTTCGCTCCACTGAAAAAAAATTTCGTAGTTTCGGTTGGTCCGGGCACTTCCTGTGGTCCGATCTTAACCGGATTTGGTATGTAGCTTCCTTGGGTGAGCCTAAGCACGGCTCGATGGCAGATTTCGGTTATCGACTAGACTATCAGTATATTATGATGTGTTCAAATCAGAGTTCCTCACCTTAGTCTGTCCTAAGTTAATTTCTCCAGGCATTTCTCGTGATCCAATTTCAACCAAATTCGATACCTAGCTTCCTTGAGTGATTCTAAGCATGAACTGGTGATGTTGTTGCGCTGGTGCAGGTGCGCGTCAGGACAACAGGACCTTCTTGCAAGGAAGTGATATCTTAATACTCATTTGTCCTAACCTCTAGTGAGGCATAGCGCGTCAACTATTCCATGTCTCTTAGCTGATGTTTCGTTGACATAAGCCAGCGTATAGTACACGTCTTACTCCCATTTAACCGCCTACCTACGACAAGCCTGGAGATATTGTAGTTTAAAGTTGTGTCCCGCACTACATGGGGAAGACAACACAAACATTCATTGCCACGAACGCCATGGACAGGACTTGAACCCGTAACGACGGTAGTCAGTCATTAGACTGACGCCGCTACGCACTGAGCTATCGGGCGCCCTCTATGGTAAATGGGTATTAAGTGACCGGGAGTGTTAAGGCGAATCCGCTAGACTACTGTTGAAGGCAGTTTGAGCACCTTAGGCACGGAAAAAGGATATTACTGGCCGTGAAGTGATATACTGGCAAGATGGACATTGAAGTGAATGCACTGACCAACTGAGCCGTGACTACTTTGGTCAGAAAAACAGGAACTTATTGGGCATAAATTGCAACAGAAACCAAACCTAGCAGATATCTGTTTGATTTGATTTTTGAATCGGGGTGATGGATGATACTAATACTCTCAATACATACTCAATTGCCCTAACCCCTTGTGGGGCATAGCGCGTCAACTGTTCCATGTGGCCCAGTTGACGTTTCGTTGGCATAAACTGGTTTCGGAGAATGCAGTTGCCAGCATGCACCTCCTGCACATCCATGGCCACGAACGACGTCGTGGACGGGATTCGAACCCGAAACGCCGGTAGTCAAACATGAGACTAATGCCTCACCACACTGCGCTACCGGTCGGATATAACGAGGATAAGGTACCGAAATCATAATGTCCACAAAGACAACTCAAAGTTATGTCAAAGGCACAAGGCTGGGCACCTAATGAATTAATTTATCGGTGACAACATTTTTCAAGGCAAATGATACACAGCTTGAAAGAAAATGGATCAACACGAAAATGTTTTTGCATGGGACTGACCTAAAGAGCCGATGAATATCATTGCTCTTTTTTGGCATTTTGGTAAAAGTTCTGGATCAAGTGTACGCATTACACCAACAACATGGTTCTGGATTGTTCAGGATGAACTGCTCTCAAACTGCAAACCATCGTTCACAAGTCGACATTTTTTTTTCTCGGGGGAAGTGACGGGAAAAGCAAAATTACCTATATACGAAGATATTTGTAGATATATGTACACACGCCCACTTTTTCGCTCATGTACCATTGTTGAATTGCTTGCACTCGGTGAAACGATACATGACCACCTGCGACCTTGTACATGAGCTTCATTAACGGGTTCATCAGACCGTAGCTGGTGAAATACTTGATGAAAGTCATTGACAAATTCAACAGGCCGTAGCTTTCCATTTTTCATCGAAGCACCCATCGAGGGCTTTAATATTTACTCAATTATCTTCAGAAGAAGAGAGCTGTGGTAGCTCAACAAGTAGAGAGTTGATCTCATGTTCGTGAAGTAGCGGGTTCAATTTCGGCCACAAGCATTTTTTTTTAACCGTGGTGACTTTCCTGATGACGGCCTATTGAATTCCCTGTGACTTTTATCAAGCATTTGATTAGCTTCAGCTTGATGAATTGGTCAATGATACTCATCAGCTATGGTCTGATGAACTCGTCAATAACTTTCAACAAGTACTTCCTCGGCTACAGTTCGATGAATTCGTCAATGATACCCATCAAGTATTTCACCAGCTACGACTTGATGAATTTTAAAATGATGCTCATCAACTACAATATTTTATCATCCTCAGCTTGATGAATTCCTCAGTTACTCTCAACAAGTATTTCACCAGCTACTGCCAAATGAATTCGTCAGTGACACTCATGAAGGGACTCGTAGGTGGTCAAATATGGTTTTTTTTTATCGTATAATATTGAAGAAGCCACATATCTCTGCAAGAGCTGAGCGACAGTTGTTGATAAATTTAGATGTCGGCAAGATGGATACGAGTAATTACCCTCAGAGTAAGCACATGACTTTCTAGCCAGGACAGAACTTCCGAGATCGTCTGGACTCCTCGATGGAATCAGACTGGTGTAGTTTCAGCCAAAATGATATTTTGGAGAAGTGTATTCATCTCGCCAGGTAGATCCGTTTAGTCCAGTATAGGCCCGTCTCGCGAAGGCGTAAAGCCATATTTACCGTCAGTTATTCGCCAAAAATATCCGATGTCATCTTCGCAAGTCTGAGCTCGGAGATTTTAGTACTCAGCCACATTGATTGATTGATTGAATGATTGTCTCTTGTAATAGCTCTTTTGGAACCATAACTAACGAAACCCCAAAAATGTCGATTGATCTAGTTGAAAGAATACTACATAATTAGTACAGTGACTTCGGTTATATAGTATAAGCAAATAATTAGTATAATGTCTTAATAGATACGAACTCTCTATCCACTCAATGATACGCACAAATTTGACTTAATCCATTAATGAACTATTTTTCTTATTTTTTTTTTCAAACTCCATCCCTCAATTTCAAACATGATTTCAGAAAATTTAATACGCATTCTAGTAACGTCCTTTGTGTTGTTCCTTGAACTCCCGGCTACCCAGCACGGTACCATGTGGCTTTACACTCTGACATGCAGACATGTTCCCCGGATCAAATTCTCCATAGTCACCGTGACATTTCGTTTGAAGTAAAAATACAACATGTTCTATTCTTCGCGTTTTACAACTTCGCCCATTTATATTTTTCATGCGACAGAGTAAGAACGCCACGAATCATCCTACCTACGTCTACGGGGGCTTTATACTCCATTTAGAACTGATTGGCAGTTTATTTATTCGAAGCAAAACTTCAATTAGGCCTCCGACAAATAGGGCTCAGTATGTGAGTCGTGAGAGCCTCCATAGTGTGTCACGACAGATCCATCGTATTCGTATTCTTCGGATCCGTATGTGACGGGCCAAATAGTATTTACGGCCAGGAAAATAAGACTTTCCTAATCCCCAGGCGATTATTAATAGACAATTTCTGGTACGGTGTTCATAAATCTCCTTAATTCCATTAGATCTAAATGGAATGGCGAAAGCCATGCTATTAAGAACGTTTTCTTATAGTAAGTCCTTGGTTGTAGATGCTGCAGATTACGTCATACACTTTACACGGCCTGGGGAAGGTATTGTTTGTTTAGACAAGGGAATATGCAAAATTGGTTATTATACTGTAATTAACAGATGACAAGAATTAATGGCAAGATTTACATACATGTGAATGTACACGTGGAATACGCATCAATTAGTAAGGAAGGGAAAAAGTTTTCTGAAAAAGAAATTAGAAGTAGAACATAAAAATTTCCCTTTTAGATCAGTCATGATATTAACATTTTATATTTAAATTTTAACGACGTATCTAACAACAAACGGATTAGCCAAAATGCGCTGACGCACTACGGGAAAAACTCTCAATGATTGAGAAGGGCATTTACCCTTGAAAGACGCATCACCTCAGTTGTCCTGACCCCTTTTGAATAAAAATGTCCTCTTAGCACTATTGGGAACAGCAGGGGGTTTCCGTGGTGGAATACCGAACTCTCTGGCTTGAGGAAGTATTCATGAAAATAGGTTCAAATATATTTTGAAAGGCATGTCTTCCACATGACTAAATGGCTGCCTGTTTGTATTCGTCCGCCACCCAAATTGAGCTGTTTAATTTTTTTTTTTTGGTCGCAGACCATCGCCACGTTGACGCTATTTTTTCTTATTGTCTGTGACAGCAGATCTTGTGCCACCTAACAGTGATTTAAGTTGATCTGGTCGAGCTTCATCTTAAATTACTGTCAGGCAGCACAAGATCTGCTGTCACAGACAATAAGAGAAAAACAGCTGGCTGTTAAGTTACAATACATACGCTCAGCATGCCATCTGACCATATGATGAGAGAGTTTTGCTTCCGAGCATCCCGTCCGTTCAACTGCGTGGGATAGAGAGCAGGAACGAAGTCGTACAACTCTCTTTATCCCAACACAATAAAATGGCTTACGCATGGCTCCAAAACGAATGTGGGATGAGGTGGGCACATTGTCAGCCCAGGCCACAGAATTCCCGTTGCTATGGAAAACTTCCTAACTATACCAGGCCACAGCTTAGATCTGTAGGAACACTGATAATCAGGCGGCCATAATGCGCTGACTAGTATCTACATTATCGATACACTCAAAACTAGTGGAGTCTTGTCAAGGTATCCTTAACCACGTCAAATAACCTCTCAATCTACTGGGTCCCTGGGCACTCCAACATTGTAAGTAAGTAATAACAAGTAGACGAACTTGGCAGGCATCTGAGGTCCCCTACATTGACCTAAATCCTCTCTGCTGTATACCAATCTGCGTTGTCAGGAAGTGGATCAAAGATTGTTAGCCGAAGAGAGCTGCCATCATGGTCTCTATGCAATGTATAAGACAATCAAAATTGTTCATCGCGGTCTACTTGAGCAGAAAAAGGGTCAGAATTATCAGTGGACTTCTCACAGGTCGTTACCGCCTTCGAGGTTACCTCAAAACAATGCGTATCGTCTCGGATGAAAACTTTCGTTTTTGTGATGGTGACAACGAAACCATCCTCTGGATCAGGGCATAGCCCAGTGCTGTAACTCTTTAAAAAATTACCTATCCATCTAACATTTTAAAAGTAATTCACCGACTTCATTAAAAAAGCTCCCTGAAAATGCTCCATTTGAAATTAATGAGTTGAAAACAAACTGGATCTGCGTGCTCAATCATCATTCATCTAAACGACGACTGTCATTATTCTCTACATATTCATGGCTTCATTCAGTATTAAAGGCTACATCCCTTTTCAAAAAGGTGCCATTATACTTCACCATAAATTTATTACACCGTTGACACACATATCTCTCTAAAGTCTAAACCTTGGACTCATACATTTACACACATTATCGTGAAACAATGCAAATTACTTATATGCGAGTATGTATAGAAATCGTGAAACCCACTTTCACAGTTCCTTTCATATAATAGCAATTACATTAGAATACTCCAAGGATTAAATAGGAGAAATGTGGAACACTTTCTTTCAATCACGTTTCCATCTCTATACGTGCACCTTAAATGTTCCTCATGTGCGGATGAGCTCGAAGGAAAAAGGTACGAGTACATACTCGGCATTAGAGAGCATTTCATCCCCCATTCTGATCCTGGTGTTTGGTATCATTCAGATTTTGTTGTGAATATATTGTGGCATCCTGTTCAGTGCTCATTCATGCTGCATGTAATTAAAATGCATTCACTGCCAGAGTGCACCTTAAAAATTGCATATACGCGCCTCGTCGGCTCTATCAACTCAGTGTAATTTTTATCGTTGAAATGTTATATTTATGGAATGTGGGTAGATGGGTTGTCGTTTCAAATGATATTTAACAAAACACAAAAGGATACTTGGGACGATAGGTCCAGGCGCCGTAAATTCCACAACGCTAGAATAAAAAATACAGCTACCTATCAACAACATAGCGACCATCTTACGCAAAAAGCAGCTGAGATAATTAGTCACCCAGAGAGTGACACAAATGAAAACTGGGATGCCTTGAAAAATGCGTACATTGGCTGCGTGTCTATTTTGGACCGTGTTGGAAGCGCGTCGATACGGTTTCATAGATCCTTTGCGAGAACAGTACGATTTCAGACACCGATACTATAATTTTTGAGAAGGGGAAATGTATCGCGAATTTTTTCCGATCAAATTTTCCCTTTCATGATTCCTAGGGCTTTGACAGTTCGCTTTTGACAAGTTCTGTCACTCCATTTGTAAATAACTGTTTGTTGGCCTCAAAGTACGTATAGTTACCGGAAAGTCTGTCCTCGCTCGTAATTTTATTTGAAAATTGTGTTTAAAAGTGGAAGTATCTCTTATTAAGTGGCAAATGTTTGTGTGAAATATATTCATGGCGGCAAGGGAATCGTGTCGTTCACCGGAGAAATCACGTATCGGTGAAGGGACAATGGATAAGTAGCGCATTTACGATACTTTTAGGAACGCACCCATTGATAGCGTATATACCATTCTTGGCACAAACCCGGATTGCCGGAATAAGCCCTGGAAGTCCCACGCTTCATGGCAGCAGATTGTTGAAAGAAAAGAGCTGACGGTTCGTTTGGCTACAGCATCAGACGACAATTGAAGCAGCATCGAGCTTCTTTACCGTCAGAAAACTCGATAAGTTCAGCGTAGTGTGCGACGCGATAAAAGAGTTTAGGCAAATTCTCTTCTAGCCTCAGCAGAAGAATCCGCGACAAGTTACAACTTAAGCACCGTATACGGTGTCATCTAGGAGTCTACAGGTGGTCGTAACTCCTGCCAATAGCCGGTGAAGATAGTGATGGAAAGGTACTTATCTTGGAGGAAGATCAAATGGGGTGGTGAAAAGAACACTTCGCCACAGTCTTGAACCGTGTAACCTCTGGTGAAGTTTCCCCTCATATAGGTAATTCAGCTAACCATCAAAATGAGCGTATACGGTCCACTGCCCCAACTAACGAGGAATAAGTCGCTGCAATTTTTGCACTAAAACAAGAAAAGAGCGCGGGCTCGAAGGTATCCCTGCCAAACTTCATCAAGCAGCGCCACGCCGAACTACCGATTTCCTGATCCCACTTATTGATAAAGCGTGGAATACGGAGACCTTTTCCACTGAGTGGAAGGAAGGCTTAATCATCAAACCTCGGAAGAAGTGTTGCCTCACAGACGTAATAATTGGAGATTCATTTGTGTGCTTCCTGTTGTTGACAAGATAATAGCGAAAATCTAAGACTAAAGGCTCACTTAGAAAGCATAATTGATGAAGAGCAGTCTGGATTTACCGCGCTCGGTGGCCGTGATCGTTCGGTCACCGCTCTACGATACTAATCTAGAGTTTGAAGATCAAACCTCGGCGCGATCAAAAACTGCCTGTGAGTACTAATAGAACACTCACAGTGCTCCGAGCTTGTCAGTATAAAGACGGCGCGGATAGGAGGTGCACGCTAGCAACTGCACTTCCAAAAAGTAGATATGCAATTGAAACGTCAACAAGGCATTGATATGGTAGAGATGTTGATGCGCCCATGCCCCTGGAGGGGTCAAGGCAATTAGAGAGAGAGAGAGTCTGGATTTACATCCAGATTCTCCTGTGTCAATCACATTAACACCCTGCGAACCATCATCGAGCAATGCGCTGAGTACGATTCTCTGCTTCACTTGCTTGCCATTGATTTCGAGAAGGCTTCCGATAGTGTGAACCAGGATTCTGTATAGGCGGTCTTGCGCAGTAGAGGCAACCCTGAGAAGTTTGTGGCTATTATCAAGGCAACCTATGACGGCACGAAATGTCGCGTTCTGCATAAAGGTAAGGTGTCGGGAGACTTTGAGATTCGCAGTGGAGTTCAGCAGGGGTGCATCTTCTCACCGATCCTATTCCTCATAGTGATCGGCGATGTGTTACATGCAGCCCCATGCAGCCCTATTCGGACTCGACATAGGGATTAATGGCCTTTGACATCTTATCTACATGGTAATGTAATGGCATGGTAATTTGAAGGCGCACCTGGCCAAGATAAAAATCAAGGATGATGACGTTTGCAGACTATGTCTGGAGGATGCTGAGGGGTTCAAGACATTAGTGGTCTGCTTCGGATATCCCCGGGAACACAATTATGTATTTGACATTGAGATCCGCACTGGAGTTCGGTCACTGCGCTTTTGTATGGAAGCAGTACATGGAAAGTTTCCGTAATAGTTACCATCAAGTTGCAAGTTTTTGTCAACTCATGTCTTCGTCGGATTCTAAGAATTTTCTGTCCCGAAACAATATGAAATGCAGAGCTAACTTTGCGTACGGATCAGATGCCAATCAACGAATTGATACACAGGTGAAAATGACAGTGGATCGACCGTTTTGCGCACACTTTCTGTTTGGTATATTTGGGCTTGGCCTTTAGTCTGTAACGGACGGTTTCGTGGGCATCCAAAGATGCCCGTGGGAGGTGCCTAAGGTTGTATGATGACCGTGAAGGTCAGACAGGGGAATTATAAAAAATAGGACGATAAGGCTGGAATGGTTGGTGGACGGCGCAGATTCGCTCGAGCTCACATCGATGTCCAGGCGTAATGGAACCCTCGGCTTCTGGTTTCATACCACCGTCAGATCCTTACTCATCAGGTGCTGCGATAGGTCTGCCGGTGGAAGCAGAACTACCAGACCAAAATATGGCTCATTACAAATGTACAGACATGGTTGCCAGTGTCGGGTGTGGTTGTGGCAATTGTAATGAACCATATTATGGCCTGGTAGTGCTGCTCCCACCGGCAGATCCTAGCAGCACCTAATGAGTAGTGATCTGTTGGTGGTACGAAACCAGAGGCCAAGGGTCCCATTACACCCGGACCCAGATTCGACCGCGTGGGCGTCTGATCCGTCCACCAACCATTCCATCCTTATCGACTATTTTTTTCATTCCCCATTTTTACCTCCCCTGTTTGTGTTGTCTTCGCCAGGCCTATGAATTTTTGTTAATACGTAAAGGACAGGGACAACGAGCGGCGAAAACCCCGCCCACATCTCTCGAACTGAGCTACAGCCAGCATAGGCCCCTGCTTATCTTGTTGAGGGGCCTTTTCTTCGCCAGATGGCACAGCCCGACCTTCACGGTCGTTATGCTACCTAAGGCTCCGTCCCCACGGGCATCTTCGAGTGCTCACGAAACCGTCCATTACACAATGACTTGTCGAATGATCTCTGTGCGCAGACAGTCTGTGTAGTATGTTTGGGCCTTAAAAATTCCAATAATTTCCCATTGAACAAAGAAATTTTTAATTGAAAAAAATTCAGGTTGCGGATTCAACGATCGAGTGACTAGCGACATTTCAAAATGCTTTATCGTTACAAAGCGCTCTTTCAGAAAAGGGGCAAAAATGGCTCGACGAAGAGAATATTTTCTAGTATTTGCATATTGGCGGCAATAGTGGCAAGAAGAGCAGCTACTAACGCTAGGGAATAGGGCAAATAGTAAACATACCACGCGGTTCATTAGGCGAAATAGGCTATCGCGTTCTTAATCAGTCATAACAGTTTCCGCCCAACAATTAATAGCCTAGGGACCTACTAGAACATTTTTTCTTTGCTAACCCAACAGTTGCTCTAGACGCAACATCGGAAACACAAATAAGTTCCTCATCACATGTAGTTATGCAGAATCCCAATCAATCCTTCCATCACAAACAGCCTTATGCCCATTAGATCTAATCTGTTGTGCACATATTTGCTCTGTTCAAATCAAAACGGCACCACTTTCCACTGCAATCGCTGCTTACCTACTGCCACTACTGCATAGCCGCCAGGATAACAAGCGGAACTCGAGGATTTTCATGCTTTTTTCATTGAAAATTGTTTTCCATGTTAAACCTACACATTGCTAGGCAAAAGGAAACAAACTATGTGCAACGAAAATTCCAACAGGATTTGCACTGACTCTCGAGGCATATTGAGCCTTCTGTGTCGTGGACTTTGCTTAATCCGGCACGAGTCAGGAGTAAGGGAGCGAGGTAAAAAAAAAAATTTGAAAATATTGCGCTGATGCAAAGCACTGCACGGGGCGTAGAGCCCATGCAATGCAATACACTTTTTTTTAAGGTGTGGCCCGTGGTCCCTGTACACTACTCCTTCATCAAGTGCATTAGCCTCGGAAAATCAGAGAGAGAGTTCTGGCTACACGGACGGCCGACCGGGACGACCTGTGAAGGCGAGTGGACACAAAGAAACGCATGGAAAGGGATTAAAGTCCGCATCAGGTTCGTCTCTATGCCAAAGACATGGCACGTCAAAAAGGAATTGTGAAGCCTTGTAGGATGCACTTTTCATGGCGCGTTGTAGCCATCCGTTGCACGACCAATTCACACGTACGGCACACGATTGACTAGGATTTTTTTAAGGCTGTTTTCGTTTTCTTCCCGGATTATCGGTGTTGTTGTTGTTGTCGGAGTCGCTCAGTACACTGCGGCACATATCTATCCCCGGTTTTCCCAAATCGGGAATCAGAGAATATTGTTGCCGGGATCTTTTTTTTTAGTCAAATCGTTGGCACTTTACGTATGAGTAGTGAAGCGGACGTATGTGTTGCGAAGAAGTTGTTGTGATTCTGATTAGCTCGCGGCCCTGTAGTGCCGCGATTATTATTTTTAGTGTCAGCGTGCGTAGGCCAGAGCAGTGTCGAAGAAGAGCCTACGGTTGACAATCTGTGTGAAAAGTCCCGCGGAAAATGTTGAAATACTAATTTCGATGAATGCGACTGATATGTGTGAAAAGTGAAGTTGATAGTGTCATCCATCACCTGTTGCTAGTCGAATAATTTTGAAGTGAGTTTTGTGAAAGATAAAGAGTGTCCGTGCCAACTGTTTTTCATGTTCCCGAGAGATTTTTTCAACATGGGAAGATTGTTCAACTACAAGAAATTCTCTAACCCAAATAATCAGTCATTATCGAGGGACAACGGAAAATTTAAGGATATGAAGAAGGTAGGTGATTTTGAAGATAGTGGCACCGCGTAAGAGGACAAATTTTGAGTATTGTTTTGGAGCATACGAGTAGAATTTTATTTTTATGTATAGTACATTGGCATATTTCTCTCTAAAATGGGAATAGTGAAAGCATTAACTTTTCCTTTGAATATTTAAGTACAGTGAAACTTGGATATAACCATAGACACCGACTACTACTACGGCAGTTTTTGTCCGCTGCTCAGAAATTTGTGTCCCACACCACAGATTCCTTAAAATCGTAACGAAACAGGGTTTGGGTAAGTATAAGGCAATACAGGTTCTTTCATAACTTAATAAGTTCTTGATCTGAGGGCAAAAAAGATTAAAACAAGGATGACAGTTAAGACAATCATTGTCATTGTTAGATGTCATTGAGGTAATGCCGGTAAGTGGGAAATATTCCAATTTTTCGACATTATCCAAGTGAAGCTTGTGGAGATATTCCAGGTCGTGGAGCATACCCTTTTCCGTTAAATTCCCTTGAAGATTGGGAGTAAGGGTCTAAATGTCCGCTCTTCAGTATTGTTAATTTGTACTGAATCGTTTTGGATATTGACAATAAATGTACCGTTTAGGACGGTTTGGTTTTGGTGGGTCTTGCTTTCGAATTTCCTTTCTTTTAGGGATTGTTACGCTTGCATCGTTATACAGTTCCCTAGTAATCCGTACCTTATTTAATTGGAAACAAAATTTGGAGTGATCCAGACGAATCATTTTGTTGTTAGTGATAGTGGGTCGGATAAGGATGTGATTGTAGGATGTATTTTGCAATTTTGGGAAGGCAGAAGAAGTCGCAAGAACTAACAACTTTAACGCCGTATACGGTGTCATCAAGGAGTTTGCAGGTGGTCCTAACTTCCAGTGAAAGATAGTGACAGAAAGCTACTTATCTGGTAGGAAGATCAGATGAGGTGGTGAAAAGAACACTTCGCCGCGATCTTGAATCGTGTAACCTCTGATGAAGTTCCCCTCCAATAAATAAAAAAGCTAGCCATCAAAATGTGCGTGTACTGAGGAAAGAGGGATAGGTTAGGTTAGGTAAAGGGGCTGCCATGCTAACGCACAGCACACATAGACCACCGCTGGGTCCGTTGTGATACCACTAAATCCACCTTAATAAAACCTAGGCATTAAAACCAGCCTGTGCTGGCAATATAGCGATTGAGCTGTATTACACTAGCTTCCTTAAGGTCCTCCAGTTCCCAGAAAAATCGGGAACCCAGAAACCTCCTCCGCCTCTCAGCCAGGGCCGGACAGTGACATAGGAAATGGAGAACGCTCTCCTCCTCATCCACGTCATCACAGCTTCTGCAGTAGTCATTGTGAGGAATGCGAAGCCTCCAGGCGAGCTCTCCAATAGGACAGTGCCCCGTAATAGCCACCACAACTCTGCCGATGTGTTTCCTGTTCAATGAAAGCAGTGTGGCGAAGCGGCTAGGGTCAAGTTTCGGCCAAATCGACCTCGTTGTTTGGCACGTAACGCCGTTTAACCATCTCATGTTCGCCCTGTCAACCGCAGTGGCTTTGATAGCAAGTTTGCACGATAAGGCTGGCATTTTGATGTTAGCGCGGTCCCCGTCAATAACTCCGGTTGTCCCCACCCGAGTCAGCTCATCCGCCACGCAGTTACCTGCGAGGCCACAATGGCTCGGTATCCAACAGAGCGTTATGTTGAAATAACCACCCATCACTCTGAGGGTTAAACGACAGTTCGCGATGGTCTTCGATGTAGTCAGGACGGATTCAAGTGATCGAATTGCAGCCTGACTGTCCGTGTAAATAGTGACGTCCCTCGTGGTCACAACATGATTGCCCAGCCAGTTCAGACCTTCCAGGATTGCAGAAACCTCCGCCTGTAGGACACTGCAGAAGTCAGGAAGACGGAAGGACAAGTAAATTCCCAATCCTTCCGAATAGATGCCAGCCCCGACTCCGCCGTCGGTCCTAGAGCCATCCGTGTAGATGACAATGGAGTCGGTGGTCATAAGCGTGTTAGCACACCATAGATCCCTTGACGGAATCAAGCTGGTGTGGTTCCGACCGAAAATGTATAGTCCGTTTCCACAGGGAGATCAAAGTTGTCCAGTACAGTCGAGTGCCCGCCACTCAACGTGCGCCACTGGCCAGTTTCGCGAAGGCGTAGAGCCGCGTTAGCCGCCAACTGTTCGCCACAAATGTCCAGGGGGAGCAAGCCGAGCACCATGTCTAGCCCGGCTGACGGAGTTGTTCTGAAAGCCTCTGTTATAGCCAGCGCCGCTAGCCTTTGTACCTTACTTAGTAGGTTGCAATAGGCCGTTACTCGAAGTGCCGTCCACCATACACTTATTCCGTACAGTAGTATAGGACGTACTACAGCTGTGTATAACCAATATACAGCTTTAGGCTGCAGGCCCCAGTTCTTACCTATGGCCTTCCTGTACGAGTAGAGGGCAACAGTAGCTTTCTTGACCCGTTCTTCAATGTTGGGTTTCCACCCAAGTTTCCTGTCAAAGATGAGACCGAGGAACTTAGCTTTGTCGGTGAAAACCAGTTGAATGCCCTCCAGTGAGGGAGGTTCAATAGGGGGAATCACGCGTCTTTTGGTAAAGAGCACAAGCTCCGTCTTAAGCGGGTTGATTCCGACGCCGCAGAGGTTTGCCCACTCAGTTAGAAAAGAAAGGGCGTTTTGCAATAGCCCGCAGAGGACATCAGGAAACTTACCTGTGACTGCGATGGCAACGTCATCCGCATACGCAATAACTTTGCACCCGACCTCTTCCAGTTTTAGAAGCAGTCTGTTGATCGCTACATTCCAAAGAAGGGGAGACAGCACTCCCCCTTGCGGGGTTCCTCTACAGACATCCCTACATACCGACGATGTACCAAGGGTAGTGTGTATGCGCCGAGATGTTAGTAGTATGTTAACGAGTTTACAAAGCGACTCGTCGACCTGGAGGCCCAGGAGTGCCTCAATTATCGCACTAGGTCTAATATTATTGAAAGCACCCTCGATGTCCAGGAATACAACCATCGTGTATTCCTTTTGATCAAGGGATTTCTCAATCTGACTAACCAAAGAGTGCAGAGCCGTGTCCACCGACTTACCTTTCCAATAGGCATGTTGCGACGTGGATAAAAGCCGTGACGGGATAGTGTCCCGCAAATGGATGTCAACCAGTCTCTCTAATAGTTTCAGTAAAGTAGAAGAGAGGCTTATTGGTCGGAGATCGTTTGGGCGCGCATGTGAACTTCTACCCGTTTTCGGGATAAAAATCACCCGCACTTCCCTCCAACTGCGAGGAACGTACACCAGCTCCAGGCAGGCCATTAGGATACACTCTATCCAAGGATATATAATATCTACACAATGCTGCAAGTCCGCAGGAATGATGCCATCGGGTCCAGCCGATTTATAAGGTTCAAAGCTGGAAATTGCCCACAGAATCTTCTCACGAGATAAGATGGATGCACTATCACATGGCGCTATGCGACGCATGGAGGGGTCCCTCAGCGGGACTGCCGCCGAACTACCAGGGAAGTGTGTGTCAAGTAGACACATAATGGTTTCCCTGCTCGAGGACGTCCAGGACCCGTCTTCCTTTTGTAGGAAACTTGGCATAGATGGACTTGACGCCAGGACTTTCCGAAATCTAGAGGTCTCACAAGATCCTTCGATACGTTCGCAAAAGCTCCTCCAAGCATTCCGCTTCGCTCCTCTTAATTCTTTCTTGAAAGAGTTCAGATGTTTTTTATATAAGTGCCAATCCGACTCCAGCCTTGAAGCCTTAGCCTTATTGAAACTTCTCCTGCACTCAGCCCTAAGTTCGGAGATCCTAGTACTCCACCAGGCTGGTTTTTTCTTTCCTGCACGTGAGATAGCCGGACATGATGAAGACACCGCTGCCTTCATAACATCCGTGAGAGTGTTCACCATGTTGTCCAGCTCCAGTTCGTTGCAGGGCTGTCTTGGTAGAGGAGGTAGCCCTCCACAGAAAGCATCGCGATACTTAGGCCAGTTGGTCTTTCTGCGATTTATAATAGGTTGAACTGCTTCAGGACGCACGGTGAGGCTGAACTGAAGGTATCGATGATCAGAGAAGGAGTGCTCCGGCGACACTCTCCAGTCTCTGATAAGGTGGATGATGTCATCCGACGCCAGAGAGATGTCAAGGACCTCCTGTCTGGCTTTTGTTATAAAAGTAGGCTCGCGATTACAAATTAAGAGATTAGTACTCATAATGTACTCGAGGAGAGATTCTCCGCGCTCATTGGTGTCCGAGCTGCCCCAGACATCGTGATGCGCATTAGAGTCAAAGCCAAGAATCATACTAATTTTCGATGTCCTTGCTGCTGCAATGGCAGCTCTAAGATTGGGTGAAGGGAACGTGCCCACACTGTCATACGGCATGTAAGCCGATGCGACCCAGTACACCTTACCTTTGAGCTCCAGGCAGACTAACACAGAGTCTTTATCGCTGTAAGTTGAGAGAAGGAAGGCCTTGACGGTTTTCCTAACGAGAATGCAAGACCGAGGTCTACCCTGGCCTTTGGTATAGAAGATGGTATAATCAGGTGACCCCAGACCTCTGACGAGATCGTCCACAACCCAAGGTTCCTGAATTATTGACACTGCAATTATTGCACTAAAACGAGAATAGGCCGCGGGCTCGACGTTATCTCTGCCAAACTTCATCATGCAGCGCCAAGCCGAACTACCGATTTGCTGCGCCCACTTATTGATAAAGCGTGGAATACAGAGACCTTGCCTTGTGACATGATCTCCAATAAGTCAATGGTCGGTGATGACCCCCACCAATGTCAATATTTTGTCTATCCATCGACAAAAGCCTGGTCATATGTGCATGGTCCAAACTGGGCCACAGTGATCTAGCTGTACGACAAATGTCACCACCTTTCCATCTAGGTAAGGTAAGCACAATATCAATTGTAGCTTTTTTGTTAAGATATGATTCGTACCCATATTGTGTTGACATATTACGGTGGCGTTTTAGAGCCATTAAGTTGTAGGGTATCGAACAAATATCTGCATATTTCCGTAATCAATTCACTCCGATTTCCTACACTCTTCTGGAGATAATCCACAAGTCGCGTTTTATCATCATCTTGCTGGTATTATCAAAGGACCTACGAACGTAACATTTCAACCTTCTTGTTGTTTTATTATGTGGATAGTATGATTTAACTTATACATACTGCCGGGGCCACCAGGACGCCGTTGAAATCCCCAACTAAAGCCGTATAAGGCAGTTTACTGCTTCAAGTCTCCTCAATGAAACTCGAGAAAAAATCAAAACTAACCCGTTAAGTTGTAGAAGACAATCGACCCATTTTTTCCATTGAATTTGAAAATATTAACAACGAGGGTTCTCTCCTATCATGGCTTTTTCAATTGACATTATCGTTGCGTTCCTCTCAACGATATTTTTTCCCAAGACTTTGGAGGCTCTTCACTCTTCCGTGACACACATTATTCTCAGCAATGAGATAAGTTACAGCTTATCCATTTTATCAATCAAAAATTCAATTGAATGGCTTTTAACAATCTACATCATGCGAGAGATGCATGTATCCACTTCAAGAATGCCGCCATCAACTTCATTACAACGTTTTCTGTCAATCATGCGACATCGGAACGTTGTCAATGTTATTGTGTATAGCCTGGCACTCCAGGAAGCAGCGACTACAAGAGCTTTAAGTCGTTGGCTACATACAAGAATGTCATTTAATGGCATCCAATTAATTGTCTATTTATGTATGACGTCAAAGCAGAGACATCATTAGCCGATTGCCAACAGTACGACGAATGAAGGAATTTTGACCAATAAATTTGAAAGAATGATGAAAACTCATTTTAAATTTTTGTAAATTCCATCTAATCCCTAAGGAATGGAACAGCAATTCCCACTGGGATACCTCCAACTTCCTTCAGCAATCTCATCAAATCCATGCATCTGACGACTATGATGACAATCTTCAATCCTATTAGCCCCCATTACCGGAGCAACATTCAGATTTTTGCCCGCTATTAGTTTGCTGACTGCATCTTAGCGATTTACGAGATTGTTCACACTCGCGGCCAATAAATTTCCATAAATATCTACACAATGTTACTTATCCGGACATGAAGCTCCTGTTTTGGGAGCCATTTAGCACACTGCAGGCTAAACGGCAGACTGGGCATCCTCCCAAAAGACACAAAAAAAAAACAGACCAGGACGTACGGTAGCTTTATTTTTGGCAATTCTTTGAGAGAATGGGCACATTCTCGGCGTTGCATTCATGACAGCCGGGTCTATAAATTTTGCCCAGGAATTGCAAGCGTACGAAACAGCTCACTTCGCGCGTCGGAAGATCAAGAAGAAGGTATTGAAGTGTTTCCAAGGCACACCATTTGGACTAAGGACTGCAATCAATTTCATGGTTGTCGTAAAGAAGTCGTAAGCAAGGCACTAAGGCTGTAAAGATTGTAAATGCATTTAGATGGTTTGTATTGGGGTATTCATGTTTTAGACTTGGTTCATTGTTGTGAACGCGGTGTTTATTCTTATAATGCTTCGACTAGCTGTTGTCATAATTCTTCAGGCCGTCGCGAGAGGAATTATCTAAGAAATTGTTTCCGGGATGTGACGAAATGGATGACTTTTTGGATTTTAAAGTAAATACATATCTATTTTAACTTTACTTGAATTTTTGAGCGTTTTAAGAAAAATGGAAGTTCTCAATTATACTGTGAGTAGCCATTTCTGAAAATTCGACGATTTTTGGCGAAGTGTGACATGGGAGAGGAGGTGTAGTCGCTTTCGTGGCATCAACTTATTTCCATTTATGATTTCTCTTAAAAAAAAAATGGCTGTAGCAGTTAAACGGTTATGATTTCGGCAAAATGTCCGTTATTATTTTTTGTTGAAAATTTCATGAGGAATCATACGGCACTGCCCGTGTACGGGATACCCTGTATAATTCACCTGCCAACAAAACGTCAACTGGGCCCCTTAAAAGGAGTTGCCGTGCTACTAGGAGTTAACGTAAAATAGTAAGTCCGAGAAATAATATATTTTTTGCTACCCGAGGTGTCCTTTTTCGGTGATATGTAATTGTTGAAATTTTGCTAGTTTTCTTCTAATTTTTAAAAGGACATCTAGATACGTACTAATGGATTCTTTATTTTTCCGCTAGTGCAACTATTAACTATTGTCCTTGATAGGTAGACACATCATTAAAGATCTTTATTTTTTAAAACTATAAAATTAGCCCAAATAAACACTTCATACTATTTAGACAACCTTTTAAATCCCTCTCGTGTATTTTTCAGTGTCTCAACAGCAGCAGACGTTTTCAAAAGATAAACGAATAATGCATAATGCACGGGGACATCTTTTTATAAACTCTACTACTGTTTTGATATCATTCATGGGGAATGATATGGCATCCGGCGACAAACGTACCAAAACGGATTTATTACAGAATGTCGTGCAACAAATATTTCATATGTGACTTCATGATATCCATGATATTCTGGGAATCAGTCAGAAGATTGCATGTTCATCTGGAGATGATGTTGGAATTTGAATTGATGTTTAATTTCATGGCATGGTCAAATTTAATTTGTAGCGATAAAGTATGGTTGCGAGAGACCCCAGTGTGCTCCACAAGTAACAAATGTATAAAATACGAGTACTATCCGTATATGCATAGGAATACGAGTACTCCTGAAGATCAAATAACTTTATTCCTGCAGATTGTTTATTTGGCTTAATAATTAGAATACACACAAGTGTACTCGAATGTTTACATATAAAATATGTGGCTTCGTACGTTTCCATATGCAATTCAAAAGTTTATACCATACTCCTGCAGTGAGTGCTGTTCTGAATACAAAATGCAGACTACTCGTATAATGGACATGTTGCATGCCATCTAATTGAATTGCTTTTAGTTCCCAATTAAAAAAATTTTAATTGTTGTGCTCATCGTGGCGTGCTAAAGTGAAAGTTATCGTTTATAAAGTTGATTTTAAGTTGTTTCGTGAACCAATTAGGTGAGCAGTTTGAGGTTAGAATAAGACTAATAATTTGTTGATCTCGTGAATGTAATGAGGTAATTATCATGGCAGTATGATCCCAAAAATAAGTCGTTTGACACAATTGAAATACTGTTTCTGAAAAAATAATCGAAAATGAAAAAAAGGTCGTTGAAAAAACCAAACCGAAAACGACACAGTTGACAACTCCATGCTGGTAAAAAAATAATTTCCCGTCCATTATTTTCACATCGTAACGGCTGTGTGAGTTCCTAGGACGCGACTGAGCGACTTGCGTTTGCGACTGAAAAAAAAAATTACCATTACGGAGCACTATTCGTTTGCATTTTATGTGGAAGAACAGTCATACAACTACAGCTTGAATTCGACGATCCGCTGAACTTAAAAATACACACGAATAGTGCTCGTTCGAGATAGTTTTCTTCCCAGTTGCAAGCGCAAGTCGCTCAGTCGCGCCCTAGGAACCCACACCTGCTGATAGTCAAGTTGCGATTCGCTCACTGTAATCCGTTCTTACTGCATCGAAAACTATTGGGAACAAACAATTAGGCGGCTGTCACACGGAATACATGATACACGAGAATCTTGCAGAAAGCACCAGTGACGTGCTGTTTTCTTTCCTTTAATGCGTATTATTGGAAAATTTTCAAATCCAAACGTATCAAAGAAATATATCGTTGGAAACCCAACACATTGGGGCAACTTTTGTCAAATTTGCAGATTTGTTAGTTCAAAGTACCGTTGTAAAATTATCATTTGAATTTTCAATGAAAAATCGATTTTGATAGTTTTAACAGTTGTACTATATCTTTGAAGTAACGGTAAATTTCGAAACCGGAAAAGTTTATGTTTGATATGAAATTTTATGTAGTTTCAGAAATTGAGGTCAAATCTCGGATTAAATAATTGGAAAAGTGGCAAATTTTGTTTTCTTTTTTTTTACGGGAATTGCTGCTTTTTGACACAATTTACAAGATATGCTATAACTCTGTAACGGTTAAAAACAGAGTGCCCACTTTGGTGTCAATTCTCTACAAATGAGCGGTACTATCTGTCATTAAAGTGTATTTATCATCTGAAGCGGGGCATCCTGTATATGCTTTTTACTTTTATTTAAGTGGTTAATTTTGACTGTGAGGTGTATTTTTGAACTTTGGAAGTTTATATCACTTTTTGTGTGCTAAGAAGAAAAAATAATTATAAAACACACTGGAATAGGAGACTTACATGTTGAGACAATTAATTCACATATTTTATATATTTTTATATTTTCTTGAGCTTGAGCTGAAGGGGCCCCCCGGGGTACAACAAAATTAGGGACCTCATTTATAAATTATTAATTTGGCAATGACGCAATCCACTTTCTTTATTCATACCCGTAATATCAAACAAAAAAAAGTTAGTGTTGCGCATGCGTCATAAAACAAAAAGATTTTTCATTATAAACTGATAATCCCGTAAAATTTAGGGTCACCTTTTGGACGATTGTCCATTTTTGGGATGAAGACGGCATTTGATTGTCTCGGGAATACACACAAGCGCGAAGCTACCGCTAAAAATGCTCGTGAGGTATGCTGTCAGTGCTCCCTGGAGGAGGGTAAGGATTTATACTTCCGCACTTGAGGACTTCTATTGATTAATGTCGATGGCTTTACTTGGCCTTGTCGCAATTGAATATGGCTCTTTCAGCTCTGCAGTCTGATGCTCTGATGAACTTGACCTGTGTGCACAGTCCTGGGTCACAATTCACTCCTGGGATCTCACAACCCGGGAAATGCTTTTGCGAGGACAGGAGAAGTTACGTCAGTCGTTTTACAGTTTTACCCTTCTTCCTTTCTCATAATTTTTTTTTTTCTGAACAGTAACTAGATGCATAACATCAGGAACTATAAATCAAATTTTGTTTTAAATCAATACCTCTTTAACTTCAGTTCAACCAATTTTGACTCTATTTTAATATCTTTATACAAGCCCCGCCCGTGTAATTTCTTTCATCTGAAAAAAAACAAACTCGTATCAAAGTACGAGTATTATATTGATACAAACCTGAACATCTGTTCACTTCTTTATTACATTTTAACGAACATCGAGTCTTTTAATTGACTTCGTGTTGGATTTTTTTTTGAGTCTTCTCTGATAATGATGACAACACGAATTAGTTACGAATGATCAGTCCCGCGCACAAGACATCCTTTTTCGACAATCAAAAAGAGTCGTTTACCCTAAAGGATACACTAACACGTATCTAATAATAGGCTTCAGATAATAACTGAGCAACTACATAGTCCTAGTCACGATTTAATGATCAATAACAAAAATTCCGACACAACCGGGCAAAGAGCATCCATAGCATCTGTACGGAGAAAATAAAAATAATTTTTCGGCTCCGCTCAAAATGCCTCATAATGATGATGGAAGATCGTAAATGGGCAAGAGAAGAGAACCCTTCGAATACTTCAATGAATTATATACGCGATCAGCCTTTCCGCTGCGTGTACCTGGGTCGAATGGAATCGTCTCGGACAAACAAAGAATACGGGACACTTGAACGTCCATCAACGAAATTAAAAGCAAATAGCCCATCATGTCAAAATTTGAAGATTCGAAATATATTTTTAAAAGTAATTGCAATTTTCTTTCCATCAAATCAAAAAGTGCATCGACATACATGTACAATACTTGTACAAGTCCTAATATGGTCCTACAATCGGGTACTCTCATGACTTCAAATACCTATTCACTTCACAATAGTGAATTTGATAGAGTCCCTTTGTCACCATACAATAGTTGTGCATGGTATTCTCACCAGGACATTCTTGAAAATATCTTGAAAGTTTGAAAGACGACTTTTGTTGTGCACAACACAATACGTGGTCCTCGAATGCGAAATGAGAATAATTCGTCACACACCGGTGAACCAATATGAATTGTGAGTACTCAAAAAAAAAAAAAAAATGGCGATGCAATTCAAGAGCGATGTTAAGATTTTTTTTTTGTAGATATTTTATGAAAGGAATCCTTCCAGTGCGGAATGTAAGTTAAATATTTTAGCAATGAGAATATAATGGCCGCACACATTGAGGAAAATATGTTTATTGGGTTACGAGTACTTTTCAAGTTCAATCGAATTTGGACAAAAATGTTTTTTCTCTGCTTTGTAGTCATTTTTTTTAATTGTTTTCAATAGCAGAGTAATGTGATGTCCTGGTACCAGATTTTCCTAAATTTTGTCTGATATTTGATTGGCATTGCCATGCCATTTAAGATTTATTTTGACGGTACGAGGGCGACTCGAAAAGCTTGAGGAGTATTTTTTTTCTTTTTTAATTTTTTTCAATTTGGGCTAGGACGAGATTAAAATAGGCCTGCTCGGCACTCAGATTTCAGTACCCGCTTAGTACTGGTACTGTAAGTTGATTTTGGGTATATTCGGTACTCTTCAGTACCAATACTAGTACCGATTTTTTCAGTATACCAGTTGTTTGAGTACCGATTTTTTTTAACCATGAACCAATTTTTTCGAGTACCAGTTTTTTGCCCGTTTTTTTTGAGAATCCATTGTTTACCCGGTTTTTAAATGCCGTTTCTTACCATTTTTTGGTTACCGGGTTTTTAAGCTATGAGTCAGTTTTTATACCCTAGACTTTTAGTATAGGGTATATTGTTTTTGTCACGACGGAAATATGTAACACCTTAAAGGAGGCTCCGGAGGTATACTTAATTGCCCTAACCCCGTGTGGGGCATAGCGCGTCAACTGTTCCATGTGGCCCAGTTGACGTTTCGTTGGCATAAACTGGTTTCGGAGAATGCAGTTGCCGGCATGCACCTCCTGCACATCCATGGCCACGAACGTCGTGGACGGGATTCGAACCCGAAACGCCGGTAGTCAAACATGAGACTGATGCCTCAACACACTGCGCTACCGGTCGCCCCAGGTATAGCAATGTATATATATAAATGATCAGGGTCACCTCCTGATTCGATTTAGCAATGTCTGTCTGTCTGTCTGTCCGTCTGTCCGTTCGCACGATAACTTTCGATAGAATAAAGCTAGAGCCTTGAAATTTTGGTCAAATGTTGGAAGTATGATCTAGTTGGTTGGTATTGAAAATGGGTATGATCAAGCCAAAAGAACGCCTACCTCCCCTACATACAGTGACTCGCAAAACTGTTCATAAAAATGAAAATTTCCACGTTTTTTATGTACAAGCAGAACAACTGGGTTTTCTAAGAAACTGTACCCTCACATATTCTTGGAAATCATGTAACGCGATATTTCATGGTAATTTTGTGCGAATAGTTTTGGAAAGAGTTTATTTTTTTACAGTTGTTTTGTTGCAGTGACGTGAACAGTTTTGCGTGCTTGACGGAATATTTTAAATAAAAGAAAAAAATAATAATTTTTAGTTGATATTACGGTGAGTTAGTAAATTATTATATTTTAACAAGAGGAAATAATTTAAATTAATCTAATAGAAACGAAAACTTACCTAAAGGAAAAATGCCAAAAGCTATCCAAGAGAACGTGAAGGCAGCAATTGTTGGTGATCTTCAAAAGAAGTACTCAGTTCGAAAAATTGCTGAAAAGTACTCTGTGTCAATAGGATTCGTAAGCAAAATAAGGAAAACGGTAGAAGATTTTCTCGAAACGAACGCTGGTGGGCGACCAAGTAAGCTATCTCCGGAGACAAAGCGTTGTATCAAAAGATTGATTATGACTGAAGCGGTAGATACAGCTGTACAAGCCAACAAGGTAATCCGAACCAATTTAAATGTACAGTTTCCAATGATACTGTTCGAAGATGCCTTAAATCAAATTTTAAAGCAAAAGCAAAGGTAAAAAAAAAAACACTTTTAACCGACCGCCATAAAAAGGCGAGGCTTCAATTTGCCAGAAAATACAAAGACTGGACGCCAGAACAATGGAAGTTGGTTACTTGGTCTGACGAGTCAAAAATAAACAGGTTATGTTCAGATGGGCGACACTGGACGTGGGTCAACAAGTCCGTTGGCTTACAAGAACGTAATTTGCAGAAAACCCTCAAATTTGGAGGTGGCTCATTAATGGTTTGGGGATGTTTCAAAGGTAACCAAGTTGGTATTTTGAGACGTTTAAGCGGAATTATGCGGGCAACTGACTATATTAATATCTTACAGGACTCATATCTACCAAGTCTTGATAGATTTGGCTGCGAACCTGGAGACAGCTTATTTATTCAAGACAACGATCCAAAACACACTGCTCGCATAACGGCCAAATGGCTTCAAGATCATAATATTGAGACTCTGAAATGGCCGCCACAATCGCCAGATCTCAATCCTATAGAGAATGTGTGGGGTTATTTGAAAAGAAGAGTAGTAGCAAGTAACACTGTTCCAAAAGACTGCGAATAACTTTGGGTACGCGCTCAACAAGCGTGGAATGAGATTGATCCACAATATTTGGAGAACTTGTTAGGAAGTATGCCTAAAAGAGTGAAGGCTGTAATTCGTGCCAAAGGCGGGCACACTAAATATTAAATAAATAAAATAAAAACGGGACTATTTAGTTAGTCACAGGATAGATGCAAAAGTGTTCACAAAACAATTTTTTTAATTTTAATTTTAGAAAACAGGATTGCTGTTATTTTTAAGTTTTGGTTCTCTAAAATGTAATCTATTTTCTGAAGTAATTTTATTTTGTAAAAACTTCTAATCTGTTATGAATAAATATTTAGATTTTCCCAAAAATCAATTTCAATAACTTTTTATGAACAGTTTTGCGAGTCACTGTATGTAAAATAATTAAATGTATCTATAACTCCCGATTAAAAAAAACACGAAAAGCTCTAGTTTTGGTAGATTGCTCGTCATGGTAATTTTATACTCCCCTGGAAAAATAAAATCGATCAGTTGAAAACTAATGGTAATTTTCTTACAAAGAGCCCCGTACTACCCTACTTTTCAGGTTTTTTGTCAATAACTCTTGAACCAATTGACGTAGACACCTAATTTTTGGCATGTAACCCTGAAGTGAGAAGCTGCTTAGGTTTTGGTAAGTTGGGCATAATCAGATCAAAGGAATGCCTACCTCCCCTACAAAATTCAAAAAATTATTTTAAATATTATTTTAATTACGATAACTTTCGATAGAATGATACTAGCGAATTGAAAATTTATTGGAATGTTGGTAGTAAGGTCTTATTAGTTGGTACTGAAAATGGGCAAGATCCGACCCATGGAACACCCCTACCTCCCCTACAAATAAAACTTCAAATAAGCGATAACTTTTGATAGAATGAAGCCAGCAACTTGAAATTTTGGTCAAATGTTTGAAGTGAGATTGAGTTAGTTGGCATTAAATATAGGTTAGATCCGACCTAAGGAACCCCTACCTCCCCTAGAGATGACACTTAAATTAAGCGATCACTTACGTCAAAATAAAGCTAGCGACTTAAAATTTTGGCCAAATGTTTGTAGTAGGATCCAGAATATTGAAAATACTTAAAATCCGACCAGCGAAACCCCTACCTCCCCTACAAATGAAACTTCAAATAAGCGATAACTTTCGAAAGAGTGAAGCTAGAGACTTAAAATTTTGTTTGAATGTTTGTAGGGTGATCTAATTGGTTCGTGGCAATGATGGGCAAGATCCGACCCAAGGAACCCCTACCTCCCCTACAAGTGAGACTTCAAATAAGCAATAATTTTGGATGGAATGAAGCTAGCGACTTGAAAAATTCGACAAATATTTGTAGAATGGGTTAGTTAATTGATTTTGAGAATGGTCAAAATCTCCTTAATGAGTGCCAACCTCCCCTATAAACTGTCTATATAGGAAACTCACTTTTAATGCAACCACCATATGTTGCCAATTATTACTTTTGGTGTCACCACTAGGTCTGTACAAGTCTAGTGTATATACGCTTCGGACTCCGGGCCTGGTTTCAGTATCGGTTTGTAGTACCGGTGCTCTAAAAACCCATACTATTACCGGGTAATGAAAAGCATTTCTGGGGATTTGGGTTGTGATTTGCAGCGAGATTTTTTTTTTATGTTTATACCAAGGCTTAGGGGGTAACCCTTTGATGCGAGAGCACAGTGTTGGCGGTAAGGGATTAAGGTAGTGGGGAGATGGGTTGAGTTTGAATAAGGTGACGGTGTACATTCCGTTTAAATTTTTGTAGGTCATAGTTGCGGGGGAAAACAAAAGATGGTAGATCGTTCCACATTCGTGTTGTCCTAGATACAAACGAGTCATGGAATTTGGCGGTGCGACTATTGCTGAGTTCTAGAAGATGAGGATGATGAATATCAATTTGGGGTTGGATGAAAAAACTACCATTTGATGCACGTATCGCTACTAGAAGAGAGTTTATATAATATACATATACTGAATATTAGCATGAGAATCGATCAAAAAATATAACAATTTAGGCTTTGAACATACATATGAAATGAATTCTTATCTGATCTTTATGAAGTGGTAATATTTGTATTTTTCCTTTGCACATACATATCTTATATTTCGGTTATGATGCAAATGCCAATAATATAGTATTGATGTGGTAGATTATCATCATCATCATCATCATCATCGTGGCACGACATCCCGACGCCGGACCTTAGCCGCCTGGCCGGTTATGACAAGTTAACAAAAAATATTGAAGAGTTAAGGCCTTCGTTCACCGGTGCAACTGGTAAAAAAATAGGTAAAAAAAGGATGAAAAAAAACGGGGTCGAAAACCGAACCGAAAAAACCGGCTCATGATTAAAAAAGAGGAAAATACTGGTACTGGAAAACCGTCAAGATTGATACTGGCACTGAAAAACCCAGTACCGAGCCGGTGTACCGGTTTTAAGAACAGATCAAGAATAAATTGATCGAAGTATTTTAAAATTTGTTTATGCCTTACAGCTAGTGACTGACGCCGAGGCCTTCTAAAGAGTCCTTACGTCCTTACACAATCCGGAATTCTTCATGGCCAGGTCTGATCAGTTTTCCGGCAGAAATTCTGGATGGTGTGTGGTGTATTGTATTTTCAGGCAAACCGGAAGACCGGGCCTGATCAGTTTTTCCGAACAGGAATTCCGGATGGTGTATGTTCGGCTTAAGTGTGCTCTGATGCATCATGTGGCAGCCCCTTCACCTAACCTAACCTATAGTAGACCTTCAAATATACTACACATAGCATAGTCCACACAAAACCAATTCCGGAATAAAATCTACATTGTAATTTTAGAAAAAACTAGTTTATTATTGGCCTACAATCTTTCGATTCATGTACCATATTTTCTAAAATGTTTAAATATGTTATTCCCAACGACTTGTTTTCTGTATGAGGCTTGTTAAAGAACGACTATTTGTCATTAAAAATCAGCAAAAATCTACAGATTGAATAGGATTTTGCAAATAAATCTCTTTGGCTTATCAATGCATGTCCTTTCACCCAATCATGGGATTTTCAGAACACATATGACACTATAACAATAAAGTTAACCAATCAACCATAAACAAGAAGATAAGGCTTCATTGTTACAGACCGCAGGCTTGGTTCCTCACCTAAACCTTCTAGTGCACTCGTACATGTACGTATACTCATAGGTGCAACATATACCGTCGATAAAGGGTCCCTGATCCTTGCACTTCAACATTTCTATTCAGTTCTGAAAGGTCATAAATATTCGTCTGACCTCTGTTTGTGCTGTTTTTTGCGACCTCTTATCGTATCACCTGGATCAATAAATCCCTGTAAGGATAATATACTCGTACAATTCGACTAAAGTTGTCTTGAAGATGAAATCGGACAAAAAACTGCAATTGAAAAGAATAGGACTACTTAGGCGTAGTTTTATAATGGTGTACCGAACCGAGTGCGGATTGAATGTAGTTGAAAGCCGATAAGTACTTTACTCTATTTCGCTATCGATATTGCACTATAGATGGATGGTAAAGAAAAGATTTAAAAAAAATGGATGAGAGGACTACTCGTATAGGGTAAATAGGTGGAAAGTTGAATAGTGTTTTAAAGACAGCTCTGATCCGTTAATTGGGCGAATAGTCAAAAGTAGATGCTTTGTACTTTCGGCCAACCATCCAGGTGATTTATTCACGTGGCTTTGAAACAAAAATTCCCGAAAAGGTATTTTCTGGTTGTTGGTGCTTTTCAGTTCAATTCTATTATATATTCGGTGTTTGGCTCAGCGTTCACATTTAAACGAAGCCTAATGCCTCACACTGGTGGGAGCAGAAAATTGAATTATATATTATTCTTCAAAATTCTTTTCTTAACGAACATCAAATCAAGTCCCCTTACTCCTCTACTACTCGTTCGAAAATCGGATTGAAATACATTTTTGTTGTAGAATGTAACTTATACTAATCCTAGATTTCTGTCTGGCGATATACTTTTTTTTGAACCTACCAACATCGTCTGCACTGTACACATAATAGTCACATTCGTCTACTCAGTTTGTGTTTTCTTAGTCCTAGCATTATCGGACAAATCGCTTAGAAAAGTCTATGAAGCAGCAAACATTTGTCATGAACACTACGGTAATGGATTTGAAGGATCCGAGCAATGGTGAATTCTTCTATTAACTGTCGAAACAATGCGATCTCCTTCGAATGGATGGATAATGGATTTTTGACCGGCATTTTTTTTCTTACAAACTAATGGGATTAGCCTATTGTCGAAAGTGGGCATTACTATGCAATACCATACTCTTGAGCGACAATACAATGACATTCTCACTGGCATAAGCATTGACAACCATATATCTAAAGATACTCGTATGCTTACGATTGTCTACTTATGATTCGGTACAAGTTAATGTAACATAAATCAGACTCCGCGGTTATAGCCTTCTACACTTAATCTGGAAGACTAGTTTTAGGTGTTAAGATACAAATTTATGAAGTAAATCTGGTAATTTAATAACCCAAGAAAAAATCGATAACAAAACATTGTCATTAGAATTATGTTTGGATAGGAAAGAACATTAGCTACTGGTTTTTGGATGGTCCATTCTCAATGGAAATGAGAGATGATTATCTTAATGGCGCTTCAATTTATGTATGGATGGGCGTAACAACTCATTCTGTGGTCAGATTAATCGTGAATCGGAATCTTTTGTAGAAAAGATAAGATATTAGGATTGTCTGAAGATTTAATGAATGAATCGTTAAGAATGTTGTGATGACGGGGCATAATAAAAACTAGAATGATTATCAACAAATCAATTCAGGGAGTCGATATGGAATGGGAATTAACGAAAATTCTACGTCGCGACGAAAGTTCGGAGAAGATTGTGATGGAAATGTATGGTATATTGGGTACAACCTTGAGTTGTACAATCTATATGACGACCTGTAATTTTTCGTGAAACATCCATTTACAACAACGCAATGTGCAGGACGTACTCGTATGTGACCAAGGGCGCAGACAGAAATTTTTCTAAGGGGTGGTACTCATTTGAGCATGTTTATACCCTAGACTTATAGTATATGGTAGATTGTTTTTGTCACGACGAAAATATGTAACACCTTAAAGGAGGCTCCGGAGATATACTTTACTATCAGAGCTACACGACACTATCAGACCAAGATTCAGACGAATTCATCTTGATAGAACTGCGATAAACATAAAAGGGAATAGGAATGGCTTTGAAATATAATTTTGGTAATTTCCATATCGGGATATCAGGACGTAGATCTCAGAAAAGTTTCATTTCGTTTCTAATCTCAAAATAAAAATTACTTTCTTGCCGCTGCTCTGGAAATTTAAATATACCAAAGCTTGCAAATTAAAAAATACGCTTTATACGAGTAAATGATAACTGTATTTTTAGCATGATGAAACCTCCAATATGCCGAACGATTAAATTTTCTATCCATCTACGTACACGCTATTATGTATTTATGTATGTATATGTTTTATACTTTCTGACGCATTTCTCGCTCACATAAATCAGTTATCGACTCTATTACAAAACCACTAAATTGAAGTGCGCAATCCTCCCAATAAGATAGACAAATCTATTAATCTCTTCACCGGAATCTATCTATGTTATGTACCTTTCAAACTTGTCCGTCCGCGAGAATTAATTAAAACGGTCATTTCGAAATAAATGCCAAACGACTGTGAATGGAATTTGCAGACCTACAACAAAAATATGTACATACACAATCCGATGCTAGATACTCGTATGTTTCGTTTAAATGGGAGCAATAAGATATCGACACACCGCAAAGGTACAAAATCTTTAACGGACGTTATAATAGAGAAAGAAGGTGAACCTCCTCGAAGACGTTATCTCGCGAATATCTTGTGGTTGTCGCGTTAATGGCTACAATTAAATGAGGGAACAGCTGTGCTCCTATGGTCTGTTAAATAAATCGCGAATGCACTTGTTCTCGTTGATTTCTATTTGCATTGTGCTGAGGTTATAGATGACAGTGCAATTCAATTCACGGATGTTCAAGGATTGAATGAAAAATAATATTTTTTTATATGAGTACATATAAAACTTCCTTAGGCGGGCCATAGACGCTCCGGTATACCTGCACACATCAACTGTACAGGTATACCAAAGCGTACATTCCTTTTTCTCTGTGAACGTCCGGACCTGCAAAGTATGAGGAGGTCAATACTTGGAGCCTACTACTTTGCTGAGCTAAAGGACTTGCATGGCATTGATGTTTGCCAGCTCCGACGTTTTGTTGTGAGCTCATGCGTTGCATAGTATTCATGCGGTGCCCGGTGCGTTACCGAGCTAAGCTACAGACGCATACTAAGTTGGTGTGCAGAATGAAACCAAGTGTCACAAACAATTCCAATTTAAATTGAAAATGATTCGCACTTGTACATTTGCAAGAACATTAATACATAAAGTAAAATTGCCAGGGAACAAATATCTCCACTTCTCACCCTCTCTCCACCCCTCTAGTGAGTTAATATAAGTGCTTCACACCATCTAGACCTCCACGGTCGAGTTTTCAAGTAAAATCACGCCTTCACGGCTTAATACAAAACAGAATTCTCACACTTTCGTGGTCGTCTTGCACATGGATAGCTGCAAAGATGCAAGACCTGATGAGTGCTACTATCCATACGAAACCACTAAGCTCGGAGAAATTAATTCAGAGGGAATTTGAGAATAAAAAATAGTTGGTCCCGTTGCGGGGCGCGAACCGCAGAGACCGTGTTTCGAGTAGCAAAAAATGCCCGGTGCGTTACCGAGCTAAGCTACAGACGCATACTAAGTTGGTGTGCAGAATGAAACCAAGTGTCACAAACAATTCCAATTTAGATTTATTTTGTTCATACATCTTGGGTTTTGGTATTTTCCAATAATTCATAATTTCAGCTTTTCAGAGCCTGTAGCATTGCAACATATGACTACAGTTAATCGTTCTTTGTTTTTTCCGCTACCGTGGCACTTGTTTCCCTTAAAATCGAGAGTACGATCTGGCAGCAAGTTGTAGTACACCCCTGTCTCATCGATGTTAAAAATATCTTTGCCGTCGTAGTTTTTCTTTACTTCTTCAAATTCTTTTAGCCATTCGGCTTACGGTTTTTTCACTGACCTTGTTCAGTTCTCCGCTCAACACAAGAGACCCAATTTTAAATCTTTTTTGGAATCTCCAGAGCCACCCATCGCTACATTTAAAATTTTCGAACCCGAGTGAATCACTTATTTCTTTAGCTTTTTCTTTAACTAGTGTTCCCAAAATCGGCACATTATTGTCTCTCACTTTTGTAAACCACTTCAAAAGTTCCTTTTCCACGTCCTCGTTCGTAGCTTTACGGAGCCGCTTTGATGAGCCGGATGATCCTGAAGCAATAGCAGCGTCTATTTTTTCTTTGGTTTTGATGATTGTCGACAAAGTTGATTTTGGGATGCTGTATTTTTCCGCTATTTTCGTTTTCGATATCAAACCACATTCCACTTCTTCCAGAATTTTTCTCTTTATCGAAAGATCAATAGATATTTGGACACTTTTCTTAGCACTCATTTTCCCTTCATAAACTCAAGAAAGACGCGATAGAACTAGAGCGAATTGTCAAAGTAAACAGTAACGATAAAGGGCAGGTCGCAAGTCTAAGGGTCGCCACCCACGGCAAGCATTTTGGTCGCGAGCATGCAGCGAACCACGTCAAACTCTATAGAAAAAAAATCTCCTCGTTTCCACCGTTCTATGATATTTGATGGTTCGATGGAAGTTTGGTCGTGGTTTTGCTCGTCCATGGGTGGCGATCTTAAGCATAAACGCATAAACAAAACTTCCCGATAAACAAAGACTCCTTGGCTTTTCTTTTTTTCTCGTTTCCATCGTCAATCATAAAATTCGTGTTAACCGACATTTTCGTATTTGCGTTACAAAATTGAGTTCGCAGTTCGTGTTACCCGAATAATTCGTACTAGCCGGTGATTTTTGGTTTGAAACCATTGGATTTAATGGGGGAAAAGAAATGGTTCGCGTAAACCGAATGTTCGTGTTATCCGGGTTCGTATTAACGGGGGATTACTGTAATATGCTACACATCACTAGCGTGTGGTGTGTTCGTCTAATTGACGCTAATTGTTGCCTTGTCGTTTTGGGAATCGTCGTCTAAAAACCAACGTTTCGAAAGAGTGACGTTAAACTCCATAGTTAAAGATTTAGATAGTTTGTATGAAAATCGACCTACAAAATTATCAGTACAGAAACAAATCTCTCAAAAACAACTCAGTTGTAAAAAATTCCCCGCCAAAAAAAAATCTGTCAGCCGCAAAAAGGATTCATATATACAGTATCGCGCCAAAAGGGTATGGTTTTTGGATCTCCATGTTGAACCCTGCATAAAATCGTTAATTTCATTAAATTCTGTTTGGCGGGGAGCTTCGTAAGCTGACGCCAAGTGATTTTGTTTTAGAAGAAATCCGCTAAACTGAGTTGAAAGAAATTAACAATTTGAAGCAGAGTGCAATATGCACATCCAAGGACGAGACATACATGCCCTTTTGGTGGGATTGTTATGCATATTAAGCCTTTTTGCGACTGAGACATTTTTCATGGCGGGGTATTTTTTACAACATGGTCGTTTTTCAGAGATACCATATACATACCTGCACAGGCTTTCAAACCTGCGCCGATGACCATAGAGGAAAACCTCTCCGGTATACCAGAACTTATATGACCGGACTTAGATTAATTCATAGATCTACTTGCCCTCGATTATCCTTATCCTAAAACGTGGTAAATTCGTATGCATCTCGGAGCTCACTGATCGGTATCACCCCATTAAATAAGTTGGATTCAGTAGCTTTCTGCTTCTACGACAATAACCCGAAAATATTATAACCCCCCGAAGAAACCATCTTTTCCATGCGATTCTTGCAATTCGCTATGCAAAAATTTATGCAAATTGGAAAGTCACTACTAGGTCTCTTACACTGGTGGTAGATTCAGATCTTAAACGTGTTGTAGTACCTTCCTGTGCCAAGAATACACGGACGGGGCGGGCAGAGTTGAACAAAAAAAACGTAAGATAAAGTTCTTGGGGACAAGTTGTCCCAAGTCAGCCAGCCAGCCACTTTACGTGCTTCGTGCTACAAGGAATGAAAAGTACCAAAGCGTAAGATATGCTACACTCTATTTAACTTCTTTTACACGGTGAACAACAGTTTTTCTTTCCTCAATTCACGGGCAAAAACGGGAGTCGCTGACTTGGTTACGAACATAAGTATTACATGCACTTGTTGCATCCAAGGAATATCGTTGGTGGTTGCCATCAGATTGCACGCTGAAGACAATGTGAAGAGTATCTGATTATTAGTGACTTTGCATATTTTGTTGCCCCTTCCATGTTGCGTATGGATGACGGAGGGTAATCCTTGAACGTATTATGATAAGAAAACATAAGGATTTTAGGTTGCATCTTATTAGGATTACAAGAAAACATGGTAAAAACGATGTTAGGTGAATGGGAATGTATGTCACGAAAGGATTATCTATAATTTTGCAGAGAGTGAATCCTTGGATGTATGATGTATCAGGAGGTATTAGTGAAGTAGGAGTGTTTATTTGATTATTAACAACTAAACGCCAATCCCGCGAAAGATACTTGAAATTGGTGAGTTTCCTTGTGTGGCACGATTCTCTTCGATTTTGATCAATATGTATTTTTTCTCATTCATCATTGCATGCCTCTCTTCCACGCTTTCAACTATTGGCGCCGATTCGCGCTCAGTGGCCGTATTAATTCGGTCACTGCTCTGCGATCTAGAGAATGAAGGTTCGATCCTCGGTGCGAACAGAAACTGTCAGTGGGTACTGACAGAACTCCCACTGCGCTCCGAGCTTGTCAGTATAAAGACGGATAGGAGGTGCATGCTAGCTAGCAACTCATCATCATCTTGGCGCGACAGCCCGACGTCGGGCCTTGGGCGCCTGGATCGTTGTCCTCCAGTTATGTATCTCGGTCACGTGACCGCGTCCTCCAATCTTGGAAGCCCAGTAGCTGCTCGCCGTCCACATATACTGAGTTCTCCCAACGAGATATCGGTCGTCTAGACAGTCTCGCTATGTCTACTCGTTTCGCATTCATTACTCTCTTTGGCATGCGATCATCGTCCATTCGTTGTACCTGCCCTGCCCATTGAGTTTGACGATTTTCGAAACTTCCAGCTCATCGTACAGTTCATACAACTCATGGTTGTACCGGATGCGCCATCCATCTCGATTGCAAACAGCCCCGAAAATTCGCCGTAGAACCTTACGTTCAAATGTGTCTAGCATGTTTCCGGAGGCTTGAGTTAAGGTCCATCCTTCGCAGAGCTCTGGTCGTATAAAGGTTTTGTACACGCGGAGCTTCGTGTTTCACTGCACATGCTTCGATTTCATTATGGGGAGAACCGAGAAAAAAGTCTTATTAGCTAACTGTATCCGTTGCTTGATTTCATCAGTTTCGTTGGCGCCTCTTGACAAGTCCAACCACAGGTATGTATATGAAGTCGTTTACAAACTCGATGTTGAGGTCCCCCACATTGATGCTCGGCTGTACAGGTGTCCTTGTCGTCGATTGTATCATTATTTTAGTTTGACCCTCGTTGATACGTAATCCAACTTCTTTTTCAGCGGTATCGAGCGTACGCAGAGGTTCTTCTGCGTCGGCCAATCTTCGCGACATGATGTTCATGTGCAATAATTCACCTAATCTCTACTCGACGTAGATAGTTGCAAAAGAACGTGCTTATTAATATTATAAAAACAACCTCCTTGCCTTTATATCCTAAGTCCTTTTCTAAAATCATATTTTCGAGTAGACACTAACGTCTGCATATCATCTCCGCGTTCAAAATTTCAACTATGATATACACAAATATATCTCATCCTATCTGTAAAAATTCAATAAAGAAAAATGCAGGATATTACATATTTAGACCCCCTTTCATTTTGTCGAGCGAGAGTTTCTGATATTCCAGAAACAAACTCAATTAAGTGAGCTTACTCGTATCATCAATATTATTATGAACAATTTCGTTTTTGTCCTGATACGAGTATTTACACGTTGCAATTCTGTTTAATATCACTTCACGAGTGTCACTCGGATCTGCGTCATATATCCCAGAGCCTGGCAATAAAGGCAGATAATAAGCCATTAAAGTTAATTAACAGAAAATCAATTTGCTATTTGCTGATGCAGGACAGTATGATTGTAGGGCGAGTTCGGGACACAGTGTTCCTATTTGATCATTTTTCCGTAGAAGAAAAAAAAAAAAGTCAATTTATTGTGTGTGTCTCAAAAAATTCAAAAACAATAATGGACTGTTTTGTAGAAATATCGATGTTTATTGTGTTTCCCTTTTAAACTTCTTAACTGCACCCTACTACAACTCACGTATGCTGTAGTTGCATCTCCACGGCTGTAAGCATCCGCATGATAGCCTCAATGTGGCGCTAGAGAAAAGTACAAAGCAAAAAAACGTCGTCGTTAAGCAACCGCCATCACGTTTATTAAGTAAATGCACAAGAAATTTGGCAGAAGTCTTTTTTTTAAAGCCATAAACGATCCGAAATTTCTCTCCTGAAAAACTGTCAGGGCTGGAATTGAAGAATTCCGGACCATGTATGTAGAAATTTGGCCGGTTCAGGCGGCCTTCAGGGGGCCGGATTTTCTTTTCAGGCGGCTGGATGAAAAATCTGATCAGGCCTGCCCTTCACGACGGACCTTCCAGAATTCTTCTCCGAAAAAACTGATCAGTCCTGGCCTTGAAGAATTCGGGATCTAGCATGTAGAAATTTGGCCGGATCAGGCGACATTCAGTCGGACGGATCGGCTGGATGCAAAATCTGATCAGGTCAGACCTTCACCAAAGATGTTCCGAAAAAGCTGATCAGGCCTAGCCTGGAGGATCGTGTCTGTAGAAATTGGCTGGTTCAGGCGGCCGGATGCATAATTTCATCAGGCCTGGCCTTCATCACAAACGTTCCGGAATTCCACTCCGAAAAAACCGATCAGGTCTGGCCTTGAGGAATTCCGAATAGCGTGTGTAGAAATTTGACCGGTTCAGGCGGCCGGATTGGCCTTTCAGGAGGCCGGATGCAAAATCTGATTAGACCTGGCCTGCACCACAGACGTTTCGGAATTCTTCTCCGAAGAAAGGTGATCAGGTCTGGTCTTAAGGGATTCCAGATGGTTTATGTAAAAATTTGGGGCGACCGGTAGCGCAGTGTGTTGAGGCATCAGTCTCATGTTTGACTACCGGCGTTTCGGGTTCGAATCCCGTCCACGACAACGTTCGTGGCCATGGATGTGCAGGAGGTGCATGCTGGCAACTGCATTCTCTGAAACCAATTTATGCCAACGAAACGTCAACTAGGCCAGATGGAACAGTTGACGCGCTATGCCCCACAAGGGGTTAGGGCAATTGAGTAGAGTAAAGATGCCCGTGGGGACGGAGCCTTTGGCAGCATAATGACCGTGAAGGTCGAGCCGTGCTATCTGGCGAAAAAAAAGGCCCCTCAACGAGCTAAGCAGCGGCCTATGCTTGCTGTAGCTCAGTTCGGGAAACGTGGGCCGGGTTTTCGCCGCTCGTTGCCCCTGTCTTTTACGTATTAATAAAAATGCATAGGCCTGGGGAAGACAACACAAACAGAGGAGATAAAAATAAGGAATGATAAAAAATAGGGCGATAAGATTGGGGTGGTTAACGCACGGCGCCGATTCTCTCGCGATCGCATCGGGGTTCAGACGTAATGACACCCCCGGCCTCTGGTTTCCTACCACCGACAGATCCTTACTCATCAGATGCTACCGTAGATCTGCCTATGGAGGCAGCACAACCAGACCAGAATATGGTTCATTACATTACATGCTTGGGCATCTGATTTGTCTAGTATTCCTTTTTCTTGTGAATTGGAATGCGACTGCCCTGGCGGGATCAACATCGTCGGTGCACAATTCTTCTGCTATATTTAGTGCTGAGTGGATGATGTCTGTTAAAACCTCCTCAAATTTACTATTGACAGTGATTACCAGGTCATCTTAGTAACCTTGTGTGTGGATTATTTTTCTTACAAATGAATCCACAAAAGATTTTGTTTCCTCTCTTCTCGTATACATACTGAACATCCTTACAAATTTCACTTGATTCTGCCATAATGACAGAACTGACCATATAAAGGAGCCTGTTTAGTAGCAAAGATATTACTGCGAATCGTTAAATTAAGGAGACATTGTAATTTATGAGCATCACCACACAATTGCTTTCGTGAACACAACAAAGTGATTAATTTGTTCCATTTCTTTAGTCCTGGCACCATGCAATGTGTCTCTGTAGCAATGAGAAATTATGGTACTTAAACCATTTGTGAATGTTAATTACAATCCTCTATCCACTGAGACTCGAAGTGCTAACTGTAGATCTTCAACACAAAAAAAAACAATCTTACTATTTTTAAAGACTTTACTACTTTTTAGCAAAATACAACATTTGAAAGAGAGTGAAATTTGAGCCTCAAATTTTTAAATTTTGAATAAAAGCGACTATGCGGGGGAAGATTGTGGCTTGTCACACGGTCTACTGTCACATAATTGCCAATTAACAATCTCATTTGAATGCTAAAATTTTACAAATGATTTACTTAGACAACTTCAAAGGCAACTCTTATCTACTTAATTTATGCATTGAAAATTTCAACAAAACAGAACGATTTTCGCTTCTTTTTTTCATGTTTCATCGTGAAAATTTATATGCAAATCAGCTTATTGTATAAAATGTTTTTGAATGGAAGAACATTTGAACATTTTTTTTATTGCCAATTATTTTTTATTTGGCAATTATTCGGAATTTTCGGAGAATTTCTTCTTTTATCTTGGCAAATACGGAGACGTTATGCTAATGCTTTTAGTATGAGTCCTTTGAGTTGCAGCAGACAACTGAGGACTGGAGATTATGTGTAGATTTACTAGACACATTTGAAATGTAGAAACGAAATAACGTGTTAATTTTCGCATTTTTTTAAGTATTATAAAGTGTTCTTAGGCCCTACAGCTTATCGTCGAGTCAACTAAAATGCTGAAGAGGCGTATAGATTCCCACGGGGTAGCATTCCCGCGCCCCTTTTTGTCAAATTCACTGCATGCTTACTGGAACGGAGATCTGTGGGTACAGCCCTACACTAAATCGTAGGCTATATTGAAAACCAACCATATATATTGAAAACGCTCTAAAATAAATAACTGGCGCAACAGTCCAATTTGAACCACGGCATCGAGATGAGTTAGCATCATCTCATTTTCTAGATGACGGTTTTTGTGCAGAGGTATGTGATCAGCAACACGCTCAACCGAGTTATTTACCCCTTAATGGGTACTCATTTAACAGCTGAGTGGGCTCATAGTCCGACACGTAAATCCCTGGAATCGAACCGGGGCCCAGTGCGTTGAAGGCGAACGTGCTAACCGTTGCGCCATCCGGACTACTCTCTAGGTTACTCGTATAAGGAATACATCATTGTCGCTTTTCTGGATATCGAAGGCGCCTCTAACAACGTTAGACTTGACTACATCATACTAAAATTTCAAGGAAATCGGAGATGAAGTAGTTAATCTGTATAATTACCAACCCCTTTAAGTGGATGTGCATATTTTCAAATGAAAAAATGCAACACAAATTTCAGATACAGCCGGGAATTCCGATTCGCCTGACTATAATTTCCTTGAATAATTAAACGTATCTAAAGAAAAGACTTTATGACCGAATCCATCTTCATCATTCTCATCGTCATCCGGCGATATGCTCCATTTCCTGCTGCATCTCAACTGTAAAGAAGAGCGCTTCATCCGCTAACTCATCAAATTTCATTGAGCGCCCTTAAACGTTTTGCATCCAACTGCATGTTAATTATTGCAATCATATTGCCAACAAAGTCAGAAAGCATAGCAAACATCACATATCACCACTCTCGTCAAACAAAGTGTACGAGTGCAACTAACTTACTATAAACTCTCTGGTGGAAACATACTGCAAACGTAATTAACAACTTTTCCCATTATCCAACGCAGTGGTGGAGTCGCATGCCTTCAACACTCGCCGAATGTATCTACACACTTAGCACGCAATTCAAAGAGGGCAGTTCAATAGCCTCGCCGTCACTTGGGCATTTGTGTTGGGGATCTCGTCCATTCAGTAGCAACAACGAGAAGGTAAAAGAAAAAAATCGGCGACTACAAAAAGGTAAATCGTCGCCGCTGGGTCGCCTCGTTGCATTCGCATAAAAACACATCAAATGTGAAATTCCCTAGATGTCAGCCACTTTTCATACTCTCGATCCCGATGATGGTGACGATGATGGGAAAACAATGTAACTCTTCACCGGTACGACTACATACGTTATACGTACACCTATACGTGTCTCGTGATACTTTTTCGCTACGGCAACAGCTCAGTGTTCTTCAGGAATACTGCCGAGACGTCCGCATTATCCCACCATACATTTCCTGCTATTTCCCAACCATCCAACATCAGATTGTCCGCTCTTCGTCGACACTGGTCTCCCGACTTACGCAAAAATAACGAAAACATGTCCCCAATTCTTCAAGTACTGATATGGGAATAGTACCTGAAATACAATATATAGCACACAGGGTTCGGGTATCATATCACACACATATGGCATTGACTTGGCCGACCAAAAGATACGGATCGACGAGCTCGAGGTCAGCCAAGTCCGGTGGTAAGCCAAAGCCAACTCGATGTGTCTCGTCTTCCTCTCAAAGTTGCCAAACAACTTGGCAGACGAAGAGCTCCAGTTATCCTAAACTGCCACCGTATAACAGGCAAAACCTCTTCATTGCATCTCATGTGGGAACTGAACCACAGAATTCCATTTTACCTGTTGGTAATTGAGTGTTTGGTTTTTCATCTTTACCTGTCCCAACAAAGTGGAATGTCATTTTCACCTGGCGACCAAGTGGACGGCAACTTGGTTTGGTGACTTCCAGTGAAACTGCAGCAGACTCAATTATTGTTACCGCCCTGAAATGAAAAAAAAAAAGAAAATGTTTTAGTCGAATATCAAATTACAACTGATTTTCATACTAAAGTCATGGAGCTCATTATTGGTTTCTGTTCTCTCAATTGCCCTAACCCCTTGTGGGGCATAGCGCATCAGCTGTGGCCCAGTTGACGTTTCGTCGGCATAAACTGGTTTCGGAGAATGCGGTTGCCAGGATGCACCTCCTGCACATCCATGGCCACGAACGTCGTCGTGGATAAGATTCGAACCCGAAACGCCGGTAGTCAAACATAAGACTGATGGCTCAACACACTGCGCTACCAGTCGCCCCAAATCCACTGAATCTCAACTTGTCATATAACGCCCGGACCAGATTGAACGCAGCAGCGGCGGCGAACTGTCAAATTAGGAAGCATGCATTTCCCCTACGTGACCTAGATTGAACGCAGCGGCACCGACAGCGGCGAAAGCAGATGTGCATGTTGGTGTTGTGGCTCCTACCGCTGCTTTCTGCTTTCAATCTGGTTCCGGCATAACAATGACACGGAACTAGCGATGCTCATAGGTACTTTTGGCTTGTTATTTAGCTTCAGAGCTGTTTATGATTTGATTGGAACAATTTTCACCATAAAGAAGAAAATTTTTGGTTCACATCCTTGAGAAAATGTGCCTTTAAAATTACTTCGAGTCTTTCATTTCCTTCTGTCGTGTTTTTAAGTCGTTTATATCCCATGCGTTCAGGAGATGGATTAGATCACTCCGCTCCAAAAACACTCACTATTATATGTTAGGCTTCCGTTTCACTTCATGCCTAAGAAGGTCCTGTTGTCATGACCAAAGGACTCAAAAAGACTCCAACAGTATTCCAGTGCATTGGCCTTATCACCAAGATTCAGAGATACCTGTATTACCTAGATTTCACTTCTTGGCTGGAAGGTCCTATCTTCCTTACTAAACGAGTCTAAATGCCTTCAGCAGTACTCTAGTGCATTGGTTACATCACCCAATTCCAAAATAAACATGGAATAGAATAGAACAGAATAGAAAAAGAGGTGCGGCTACGGACCCTCATGGTTCGCACTACGACCATAGGAGGTCTATTGTATCATAGCCCTTAATATAATAACACCTCAAACCTGTCTCTGACCACAATGGTTACGTCATCTGCGCATGCGATAGCATAGTATCCACGCAAACCTAGCCTGGACAGCAGTTCGTCTACAACCAGTAACCACAATAGTGGTGAGAGGACCCCTCCTCCCCCACACACACAAGTGACACTTGCCTTGGTAATAACCCTAGGCCAATTGACCTTGTCGTAAGGAAAACCTATTCTGGAAGCTCTCCAGTCGGAAGGACCGACACTGTGAGGCTCACTACATTTGGGTACTTATCGATGTTAGATGGTGGGTGTTACATCCAGGAAACTGTATTAAAAGTTCCAGAACATTTCTCGTAAGCTGAGATTATAGTGCAATAAAGTTTCTACTCGAACAAATTCATCATCATCGTGGCGCGACAGCCCGACGTCGGGCCTTGGCCGCCTGGACTCGAACAAATTACCAAGGTTTTTATTTCTCCAAGTTTTTAGAAACTGTTTGGGGGAACATTCCACTAAATGTCACAGAAAATTGGAAGTGAACGAAATCTCAGAGAAAGTCACGAAAAAACAACGATTTTGTTTTTTTTTTTTTTTGAAATTATTTTTGAAGCGCCTTACAGGCCTAAAAACCTGAGACAAGAACAAAGACCACCACTTTTTCGGTATTTTAAATCTATCATCGGGCTGGGGGGTCGCTTGCAATTTTTTTCTCTCCAAGGGGGTCGTGACAATAGAAAGATTGAGAACCGCTGTACTAACAAAATGAGCACAATTCTATTGTAATTAACAGCTATAACCTATGATCCCACGTTGGGTGCAACATTTAAAACTGAAACTAAACCAAGAATCTATTTGAATAAAACCGGAAGTCCTTCGGAAAATTGAACCTGTAGCATTGCCATATTTTTCTCCTTTGTTTTTCTCTTCTACGAGTATATTCATCACGTACATAAATCCGCATAATGGATTATTCCGGGTGGTAACTCCTCACTGCACTTTCTGCAGTCAAACCAATTCCTTCGCGAACGAAAAAACATGAAAAACCAGCTGCATATGCAACTGTTACTCATTCCACAAGTAAAAGACACCGGTTGCATGCATCTTGGAATGTTGTCCCAACCTTCCAACTCATCCATCCTCGGAAGGGGTCGTGGAAATATGTTGGCGCACGAGCACCAGCAACATTTGGGACTTGTCTCGGTTCTCCTCTGATTTTTGTATGTGGATCTTCCATGGTCCATGGACCACGCTGGAACTTGGGACTGGAAGCAAACTTTATTTGTTGGCATACAAGAAGAACGACAAATACCAAACCACGGAGGAACCTGTTTCTTGGTCGACTTCGACTGTGTCTCCACCACGTATGGTGGAATGTGACGAAACGGTTGCTAGCGCTGCTGCTGCTGGTGGGCTGACTGCCAGAAGAGCACTCCGTGGTTCGGTTTCGGTACGCGCGGATTCTTCAGTTACAACTTCTTAGCGCTCGGACAAGCAACATTTGCAACGGACTGACTGCGATTGGGTTACGAACCGTGTGACCTTCTCAAGGTATCCATTCATCTACCACTTACGTTGTGGGTCTTTGTCGTGTCGTGTGTTACGGTCTTTGCTCGCGGTTTCCGAAAAGCGACCAATATTTGGGCTGGTTAAACGACCGTTGTTTGCTGCAGCGGATGTTAATCGAGTTATCTTCAAATTTATCTTGCCGGTGGTCTCAGTGATCTGATTTTGTGTGAATTTAAGATGCATCGTAAATCGTGGATTATCATGAATTTGTGGTGGTAATCCGGAAAGGTATTCGCGTTTGATTGGATCCGGTTTGATTCAGTTGATTTGCGGGTATTATGATGAGGGCTGTTCTTTGAGTGAATTAATTGCATCGGCCATTAGTGTAACCTCGGGCTAAGTACACACTTTCATTTTGCAAATATTAGATACATTATACAATATTAGATATGTTACGGCCAAATGGTGGTGGCTGACATTCTCCACTTGTGTCGCGACCAAGTAAAACAAGTTTGTGCAATCCATCTACTGGAGGAGGCGTATAGTCACCTCCTCGTCCCACCGCTACGACCGTAACGGAAAGGGTTAAAGGCTTTTATATATATATAAAAAACATCTGCATCCAGGGAACCTGTGAGAAATCGCGGTGAATGTAAAGTGTTTTGTTTTATGTTTTTGTGTACTCTGATGCTCTTGTGCTTATAGTGCTCTTGGCATCGAGTGTGTTGTGTGGTGTTGGAGTGAGTGTCTTTAATGGAGTGTCATCGAATTCTTTAGTTAATCCGATTTCGATTAAACAAGTTATTGTTTGGTGAAATCCCAGTCACTCGCCAGCAGCTTATTTCGCCCGTGTTTCTGAAGATAACGGTGACAGCGCGACGAATTGTACTTTTTTGGGTGTCTTCATCATGTTTTAGAAGGGTTCGGCGTTTTTGTGACAACGTTTTTTTGGATTATTTTGGATACATTGGTCAACTGATCAGAGATAAGGAGGACGAATAACTCCATTTTGTGGAATTAGGTTGGTTATAATATAATCATGCATATTAAATTGAAAAATATCTCTTTTTAGGGTTATTCAAATCATCACATAATATTTTTGTATTGTTTCTTTTTTTCACAAGAAAATAAGAAACGAGGAACATAGCTTAACATGATAAGATCGTGATGTATTTATGATTAATAAATCTCATCATTCAATTGCAATAAAAAAATGTTCCCAACTGTCATAAGTAGACATCGGAATTTTATGCCCCATAAAGCTGAGTTCACCTAAAATCTCAATTAACAAACGGTTGAGAGTTAAGCTGTTGTACACTGAAAAAAAGGACTCATAAGACTCTAGTAAGACTCTTCGGCACCCTTATAATTTAGCTCTTGTAACAAGATTTAAATTAAATAAATTGCTATGAGAGTATTACTCTAGTAGAGTTTTACTCTTGTTAACAGATAATATCTTATCATCTTGTACTCTCATAAAATCTTGTTTTATGGGAGTTCAACTCATAAAAATATTCCTACAAGAGATTAGCTGTTATGATTCTGATTGTGGTAGGGATCTGGGTCTCTTGGGGTCGCCAGGTGGGGGTCCAATCTTAACGCTGAGCTACTAGAGCTTGACTTCTGGCAGTCAAGTAGGGAAGTATCCAACGGCTCGACTTCACCTTGTCCGTCATTTAGGAGTGCCTGTTACCCGAAGTAGCTTCATGAGCTCATTTTCTGGCAATCGGGCGACAAATTTCAGGGAGCAGCTAATAGCTGTAACTCCTTGATAAGACGATCGTTTCAGGTAATTTGTGTTTGTTGGCAACTGCATTCTCCGAAACCAGTTTATGCCGCCGAAACGTCAACTGGGACACAAGGAACAGTTGACGCGCTATGCCCCACAAGGTGTTAGGGCAACTGAGTATCTACGATCATCAGCAAATCATAGACAACTTGAAAGCAAATGGATCAAAATGAAAATGTATTTGCATGGGACGGACCTAAAATGCCGATGAAGATTATCGCTCTTTTTGAGTCATTTTGTTTTGACCACTTGAAACTTGTTACTTGTAACTTTAATTATGATAGTTGACAATATCCTTAAATTTCTAGTGTTGGCGAACTTTTTGCTACGTCCATGCAATTGAAAAATCTTGTCATGTTTGTTAATACAAATGGATTATTCTGCCCTGCATTTGTATTGAGATTTTGATATTGACCCTATAAGCTTCTGAGCTTTTTTTTGCTTTCCCAATGGGTGCGTCCCTGTGAACGAATGCGGTTTTAACATTTCTCGAATTCTCCTTCATATGATTTCTCCTCCGGTAAAATTTGTATGGACAACTGTCATGAAAATGTTCCCCTCCGGATCAGAATACTTCTCATATCTGATATGATATGATCATTATCATACTCATACATGAGCTTAAATTAACCCTTATTTGCCAAACAAAGACCGATTTTCTAGTTACACTTGGCTCTCACAACAACAGTATAGTTCTTGGTATGATGCTCTTATATGCGTCTTATCAAACATGTGTAACTCTCATTAGGAGAGTTGAACGCTTTTTACAAGATAAAATAACTCTCAGACGTGTGTTGTTTAATTCTCATAAAACTCTTATAGTATTCTTCCAGAGTTAAAATACAAGAGTAGAACTGTTCATGCTAGCTTTAATAAGACTCTGGAAAATTAATTGACATCGGCAAAAAAATTTCCAATTTAAAATAATTTCTCAGTAAACCCCGATGAGAAATATAATTCATCTTTATACCGAATTTTCATTTGAATAAAAATACAAGTTACTTACTTAATTTTACGTACAATAACTTATTCATTTTATTCCATTTTTTTAGTTTTACGTACTTCACTTGAAATTTTGGTATTGCCTAAATAGGAAATTCTAGCTGGAATTTTCTAGAGTGAAATTTACCGGAGTAGATTTTAGCTTTAAGCAGTACTAACCCACGGAAATTTTTTTTTGGGAAATTCCAAAGAGCGTTTCCGCTTTAGGCAGTACCAAAATATAAAATACCCCGAACTCATTCAAAATGTTAGGGGCGATAGTTCATTTAGATTTCGGGTTGATGGTTCCTGGAGCGTTAATTCATAGAGCCCCCTTCGAACGATATTAAACCAAGTGATGGCATCATATTCTCAAATCGATCAAAAAGTGACTTTCGATGGATTTTTTTTTTCATAATCTTTCATAATGCTTTGTATCGAAAATTAACACATACAATATGCACATTTCCTCTCTAGTTCTTTCGATTATAAATGGTTTAAACAAATAATATACATATATTTACGAGAGACACGACATAAATTTTACTAGACTGTAATAAAGCCAATAAGAAGCTGAAATAAAATAAAAGGCTTGTTGTGTAAACACAAAGGTGTTTATTGGTTGGTTGGTTTTATTTGTTTTTTGGTTTATTGCTTACCCAGCAGGTGCTTTTCTTGTGATATTTATGCAGAAAATAATTTGCTCATTCATATTTAAAATTTGGATATACTGAATAAATTTTGAATATAAAGTATCAAATTATTAAATTTTTGACTACTAAAAAATCGAAGTATCTTAACATTTTTTTTTGTTTTCGCAAAATTTGTATGAAGTACTAGGTGTAAATTCCTCAGGCCTATTGACCAAGAGATTAGTCTGTTGGGCGAGCTGATCACATATACTCGGGAATACCCGAAATGTTACATTTTGTCAGGACCAGGGTTTTTTTTTTTTTTTCAATTTTTGGACCACCTAATAACTTCGCGTACATCGGCTTCAGTGACCTTATCGAAAATCAATCCAGGCAAGCTGGCATGGCAGGTGATTTCGGCAGTGATCCAGTCAGTATGTTGAGTGTGCTCAGCGAGAGTTTGTCAAAGTCCACCCAGTACTGTTTCGCGTCAGTCAATAAGAAGTTAATAGTGGGGCTGGCCTGTTGGTCCTCGTTGATGTACTTATAGAAGTTCCGCTGGCTTTTTATGAAAGCAGCGTTTTGAACACGTCTGGAGAGGTTAAGCATATATTGTCGGAGACGATTTTTGATTCTCTTTTAACCAAAGTAGTTCCGGAATTATTGGAATACTTAAGGGGAATCTTTTCCACTTTTTTGTCCAACCGCCTTCAGGTATTGCTAGCGACAGATTGTGTCGGTCGGTCAATATCCTGTCGTAAGGAATCTCTCTTCCGCTCAAGACGAATCTTCCAGGCTGGATCTCGGTTTTGTCTCACGCCGATAACGCTATTACGGATCATCAGTCCAAGTAATCTGATACCCGCCACTGCACCACAATACACAAGAGATTGCAGTTCCAATAACGTCGTACCTGAGCTAAGTCTGGATGCGATTTCGCTGTATGTATTTTACAATACATGTATGTAACACGGGAATACCAGGTTTGTGCAGGGGATCTGTATCCTGATATTCCCAGCAAGCTTTTTCTTACTCGTCGTGAACTTCGGCAGAAGCTTTCACTTCGCGGTGAAATTGTGTACTTCGTCTGGTGCTGTATGGTGGTGGTGATGGCATATCCAACCCCGCCGACTCTCGGTTTCGAGTTGCCCCAATAATAAAGTCGAACTCTTTCCCTTATCGTCTCCGGTATGGCACTCCTTCGCGCAAAGAAGCGGTTCTGATCTGATAGCCGCTGCATTGAGACATGTGCATCTTGTGGAAATTTATTGCTCGACAAACCTCTGAGGTAAGTTAATGGTTTAGAAAATTTGTTACAGATTTCATAATCTCACAGCAACAGTCATGTTGCACAAGCAAAAAATTCGCTAGAACAAATAAAATATAAACCTCGGATTTAACAAGGGACGATATGATGTCCCTTGAGAAAGTTCGATCTCGTAGTAGGGACGGGTGATAAAAAGGTTCATTTCCTATGACCATTTCATCCGTTGCCTACTCGAGCCTGCAACTGTAGTCACTTGGACGTCAGGCGAAACAGTAACCACAGGTGAAGGTGGGCTCCTCGTTGTTGGTGGAGCAGTCTCCGTTCTACCGTTTCGTGCAGACGCACCTGCGGCAGTCGGCCTCATTCGAGCTGGTGGGCGCACGTCTGTACGCCCTTTTGCCACTGGCGACTGCCACTCTTGTTCAAAGGGGAAGCCCTAGCCGGAGGTCGTGGCTCTCCCCATCACTTGGGCAAATTTCGCTGCCCGTTTTCTGTTTGCCATTCTTCTTGTTTCCATGTTTTTTTTGCATCTCCCGTATGGGGTTTCCAGAGCCCTATTAGCCGTTTTATAACTTTGCCCGAGGCATAAAATGTTTTAGCACGGACGTAGCGTTGGCTTTCTCCTTTTTCGTTTTTTTTTTTATTTTTGTGTTTTCATTTTAGTGTTTTTTTTTGTTTTTACTTGTTACACAACTTTTCAACATTTTTAAATTTGAATTCATGTCAATGCCAGTCGAGGTCCACAATTCCGATTTCAAAATTTTGGCAATCAAAAATTGATTAATGTCATCTGCAGGTTATCTTTTGATTGTGATTATAATACCCGTTTAATGCTCTTTTTGTTATCTAAACTAAGATTGTTTACTAATTCTAATGAAGTCATAAAAACAATTCAAATTAAAATAACAAAAATAATTTTTTTTTTAGTTTATTTCAAATCCGTCCAACTCAGCACCCAATAAATCATCAAAATCGCTCCGTAAAACAAGAAATACCTAATATGTAAACATAAATATTATTTCCCAAAAATGGCATCAAACACAAATTTCAACGACTTGAAATATACATAAATTTCAAATCCTGATCTATCAGATCCAAATATATTCTCTCCGCAACTATGTTTGTGCAACAAAACCAAAACGATTACATTATTATTTATAACAAATGGGAATATGCAAATGCGATGTGTTCAACCAATTTCAGAGACTCTTCATAGTCTCGCATTTCAGTTTTCAGTATTTGATAAAATAGACGAAATGTACACGAGCTACAAACATGTAAATCAAAATCCTTTTGTTAACCGTGGTAAATGTGCAACAGTGTGTCAAAATACAAACATGGCAGTAACGATTTATAAATGCTCGGTTCAGTTTTTTGGGCGTGTAGGTTAAATTTTAAATTTATGTTTGGCTGAAATTGCACATACACAAACACGGTGTATATTGTGGTGGCTATAGTCAACATGAGTCTATTTATTGGTTTTTTGATAGGATGATGTTCTTTTTGACTCACTCATGTTTTCAGCGGATTTTAGCGAGATTGTTGCTATGGGATGGATTATATGACGAGCTGGGATTTTTTTTCGGAAGAATAGTATATGAATATGTTAATGGCGTCAAAAAGTTTGAGTAAATATTAAGAACACTAATTAAGACTTAATAAGAATAATTGGAGTTCCAATCAGTAATCTTTAAGTTCATTATCATAATAGGAGTGGAGCGAAGTCGTTCTCAAAATTTTAATGAGAAGAAGAATTGACTTGGATGGTCGCATGGTTCTCGAGACCATGCTAGAACATGTCTTTAGGCTATCCAATTATGTATAAGAAAAATGAAAAATGTGTAATTGTTCTTTTGATAAGAAACCAGATGAATAATTTTTCTCAAAAATTTTTAAAAATGGTCCTAGAAGTATTGCCTCATTAGGTTCGATTAAATTGGGATTCTGCTGTGGGTACTAATAGACATTTCACAGTGCTCCGAGCTTGTCAGTATAAAGACGGTGCTGATAGCAGGGGCATGCTTGCAACTACACTTCCGAAAAAAGTGGAATTGCCATCGAAACGTCAACAAGGCATAGAAATGCTGCCATCTTGAAACGCCCCAAGGCCATGGGCTTGATTCAGAAACAAGGAAATTGGGTTCCGTACGAGTTAAAGTCGAGAGATATTGAACGGTGAACGGCATGCGAACAACTGCTTCAAAGGCAGAATCGGAAGGGATTTCTACATCGCATCGTAACCGGCGACGAAAAATGGGTCCGTTACGATAATCCCAAGCGCAGAAAGTCATGGGGAATACCCGGACATGCCTCAACGTCGACGGCAAACCGAATATTCAGGGCGTCAAGGTTATGCTTTTCACTTGCTGGTCCCACCTCGGTGTGATATACTACGAGCTACTGAAACCGAATGAAACTATCACAGGAGATCGGTACCGAACGCAATTGATGCGTTTAAGTCGAGCATTAATGGAAAAACGACCACAGTACCAAGAGAGATACGACAAAGTCATCCTCCAGCATGACAACGCTCGGCCACACGTCGCAAAAGTGGTCAAGATATATGTACTTGCAAACCCTGAAATGGGAAATCTTGCCCCACCCGCCGTACTCCCCAGACATCGCTCCTTCCGACTACCATCTGTTTCGTTGCATGGCGCACAGTCTGGCTGATCAGAATTTTCGTTCATACGAGGAAGTCGAAAAATGGATCGAATCATGGATCGCGTCGAAAGACGCCTCCTTTTTTCGAGATGGAATCCGAAAATTGCCGGAGAGATGGGCGAATGTTTTGCTAGCGATGGACAGTACTTGGAATAATACATCTGTAAGTACTTTTTGACAATTAAGCTTTTAATTCCAGGAAAAAACGGCGGAAGCAAAGTTGTACACCCAATACAAAAGAGTTACGGGAAAAAAACACAAACATCCATGGCCACGAACGTTGTAGTGGACGGGATTCGAACCTGAAACGTCGGTAGTCAGACGTGAGACTGATGCCTCTACGCACTGAGCTACCGGTCGAACACATGCATCGCTTGCAATAGTCTTCAATTGCCCAGCTGCACCCACACACCTGACTTGCAGGTCGCTGTGGGGGAACCCAGTAGAAGCAGCCATTTTCCTATCCTTTAATACCGAGGAGACGGCGAGCCATAGCATGTAACACACTCACACACCGAACTTCCGACGATTGCTACTACACAAACTTGAAAGAAAGCAATGCCAAGGCATTCTCTATCACGTTGGGCCAACGCCTTACATTCACAAAGAATATGCAATGACGTTTCATGATCATCTGCAGCGCGCATCTGATAATATTTCCGTTGGTTTAAGGTGGCCTTTAAGACACGAATTCTACTTTTTGATGGGCAAACTATCTGCCCAGGTTTCGTTCTCCTTAACGAGTCAAAGGATGGAGGTGTAAAATGTGGCGCGCAACTGAGATCAACATTTTTATTATTCAATTAAAAAAATCGAAAGGATGTGCAAACGAATATTTTGGGTGGATAATCCTGGACTTACGTTGGGCAAAGGTAATAGCGTTTTTGTTAGATTGAAAAAAAAAAATTGTTTTGTTAGTAACATTTTTTTTTGCAAGGGTGGGCAAACGAAAATATTTCCTGGGCAAACGAGGGTTTCCGACAGGCAAACGGACTACGCAATTTAAATTAAAAAATATCGTTGTGAGGGTGTATAATGTGGCGCCCAATGAGGGATCAAAATTCAAATTTTTTTTACAATAATATAAAAGTGAAGAAGTGTGCAAACGAAAATTTCGGGTGGGCAATTCTGGGCTAACGTTGGGCAAGCGAAGTATTATAGTTTAGAAAATTCCCAATTTTGCCAAAACAAAAATTGTTTTCATTTGTTAATAACTTTTTTTTGCAAGGGTTGGCAAACGAAAATTTTGGGAGTACGAAACGTCGACTTTTTAAATCTCGATTACCAAAGTCGAGATTTTTTTTTATGGAAAAATATTTCAAAATCTCGTCTTGAGAAAATTTCGACTACAAAATAAGTCGACTGATGAAAATATCGGCAGAAAAAATCTGGAAAATCTCGACTAATTTAAAACGAATTCAGTGGTGAGGTATAATAAATCATCTCAAAAACGACAATGTCAATTGACTTTATTTCCCTTCTGAAAAACAAATAAGTTCAACTGACATTATGTCGTTTTTCCCCGCTTTAGTAGAGCGGTCCCGTTGAGTTCAATTTCCACTTTAGTAATATGAACTAATTCGGAATTTTTACTTTAGAACGTGCGCTCCAGACCCATTTCCTAAGGGTTAGGAAGGATCCCTTAACAGCGTAGCCTACACAAGGGGTTGTTGCATCCAGAGCGAGCGAATCGAGCGTGAATGTTTGTGCGATGCGAAGGGCTCCGATCTCTTAAGCGCGAAGCAAGCGTAGCTGGCGGCATAAAAGAGACTATTGATTAACAATAGTGTCTTGTGTGTGCTTGGGAGATTTCAGATGATTCAAAAAATTATATTTTCGAAGTCGGCGGCCGACTTTGAAAGTATGTTTTTTTAAATTCATTGTCAATATTTTAAAAGTCGAGATTATGATACGATCGAGATATTTTCAATCGATATTTCGAAATTGAGATTTTTTTAATTGAGATTTTAAAAGTCGACGTTTCGTACCTAACCCAAAATTTTTCCTGGGCAAACATGAGCCTACGATGGGCAGACGTGCGCAATTTACATTTAAAAAATCTGATGTAACGGTTCCACCCCCCCCCCCCCCCCCCCAGGCGGTAGACAACACAAATATCCATGGTCACGAACGTCATCGTGGATGGGATTCGAACCCGAAACACCGTTAGTCAGACATGATTATGATGCCTCTACGCACTGACATACCGGTCGCCAGAAAAAAAAAGAAATAGAGGTTATTGTTTCATATGTCAATGGGGAAATAGATAGACTTTCTACCTGCAATCGGGAGAAGTTTTATCCAAAAGAACGGCTCAGAGTTCAAAAAACTCGCAGTCAATTGTATCGGGGCGAACGGCGGTCAAAACTTCCAGAAGCCAACTACCCGTGAATTAGCTGACAAAAAAATAATAAAACATAGCAGCTTAAGTGATCAATCCCGCTGTGATAATCTCTAAATCAAATTCTCACGATTGTTTTATATCTGCTAAGTTTCCAACCAGAAAAATACCGAAATGACTTAATAGCAATCATTCATTATACTTCGATATTTCACGTCGGTCATGGTGTGATCATTCATACACTTGTCTTTCCGTTTCCCTTTTCGCGATTCTCACATTCGATACATCTATCATTTTTGACCACCCATTTTATGTTCGTACAAACAATCATCTTCTTTTACTCCACTGCATTAGCTTTTCAGAAAGCATTCATCATTAAAAAAAAAAAGAAAAGATGAAAAAATTCGATTGGATACATTATGCCACCGCGAAAATTGAAAGATTTAACAACAAGTGAGTGTATAGAGAACGTGCAAACATTTTTTTATTCAGAAACAAAAAAGATCAATATTAATTTATAAATGAAATTGTGTGCGAATATGAGTGCGATGACCATGTTAAAATTCGACCACTAACTTCTTCGTCATGGTCGTCCAACTTCGTAGTTCTTATCATAAATGCCATTCAAAACGCCTCCTATTCGGAAAAACTTTTCCCTTCTTAAATCTTCCGGCGTTTCGTTTCTGTCACAAAACTGAAAGACCAACTTCAAGTAGCAACAATGCGAAACAAGAATAAGTTTTCATTCAGGTTTAGTAACCTCACCGCATTGTCAATCTTCAATGTGTATTTTACACCAAACTCGGCACCGTGTTGTTGGTGTGAATTCGTTTCGACTGGGTAGTTTCCTCTGAAAAGGAAACTCGTACTCGGTTGCGATACGCGATACATTAGGCTCATGATTCTCGCGGAAAACTTGTTCTCAATTATACTATGTTAGTATACGTATGTATTCTGAAATGTCTACCAAAACCCACCCAGTACGTATACTATGGCTTCCACATTTCCATTTCATGCTGAGAATTAAATCTATGCAACAAGACCTATTATGACGGAATAGATACCACGGACACTTGGCGATGTACGGAATTCGTGCGTTTGAAGGAGTAGTCGATGATTTTTATTTTTTCGATTTTTTACTAACTATTGGCCGCTGCCCCACATTTTCTACGATGTCCACTTCTTTAGTACAAAATTTAAAAAAAAATCTTCAACCCTCTTATCTAATACAAAATTCATTCCCTCAAACAACAGTCTGTACTATCCACACCACACCAAGAAACAAGTTGCTCAACATCTTTTTCTTTTCGGAATTAATCAACATTCAACATTGAAGCAGGGCTGTAAAGAAGCATAGCGAAAAAAGGTCGTTATAGCGTTACTTAGACTACGGCCGGAAAATAAGTTTGAAAACTCGTCAATTTTCGATTCAACTTCTCGTCATTTAATCGCGTTGCTACCCTACGCGCCCCCCAATCGTTCCACTTGAATGCCTGACTTAATCTGTGGAAAAATTCGTTCATTTTCGAGTAAAATGTCGCTACGACCGTCGATGACGACGCCACTGTGTAAAGGAGCAAAGAATTTATGAAATCGTAAAATCAAACCCCCCGACCCTCGTTTCATTCCTGGTATCATTCTGTCATATCAGCCATTCCACCCTCGAGCCTAACGACATCCTATGACATTAAAACATGAATCAAGGAAAAGAAGACGTACCCCATACGTGCTTTGCTCTGGAAGTCTAAAGAGAATATACACGTAGAACTAGGATAGGCTTCTTCAGGATTTGCCTATTAGTCCTTGTACTTAATATTCTCTACAATGCTATAACTGAACACAGCTGAACTCCAATCTTGAAGCATTCTTGTCGTAATGAAATGTTTGAAGATGCCACACGACAACGACGACGATGAGAACTATGTTATACCGACGAAGACATTCTGGTGGTTTGGTTGTTGGCATCAGCGAGGACGACACGAGGAGACAGCAACAACAACCACGACCATTGGATGATGGTGCTTTATCGAGCAATTAAATACGAAATCTATGTATTCCGTCAGGCCAGTTTGCGCCTTGCTCTTTTGTTATGCGGGCACAAAAGATAGGCGTTGTATATTAAGATATTATCGGGAAGCGAATTAAGATATGATTCTTGTCGTCGACTATGGTCACTCTTCTTTTCATAGATTCTATCGTTTTGGATAATAAAATGACACTATTATCGTTCCGGCTTATTTTCCATCATAAAAACTTTTTATGTTGTTTTCGGAGCTTGAAAATTGAATTTTGAAGAGGACTTGCCCTTGATCGCTGTCAGGTTCAAAAGAATGAATGAATTGAATGATTTACTATGGTCACAAAGTGCACCTAGTGCTTTCTTTTAATTACCGAAAGGTGAACCCGCTCTGAGTTTAGTAAACATTTATTTCAAATTTACAATATTTATTGCATATTTAAGCCAGTCCGGATGGCGTAACCCTTAGTACGTTCGCCCTCTATGCACTGGGTCCGGTTCGATTCCAACTGAATGCGATAGTTTTTGATAAAAAAGGGGATTAACGGGTCTATGAGCCCACTCAGCTGTATATTATTATATATACTCTGGGGGATAGCCGAAGCAGACCACTAACGTTTGGGTCCCTTTTCGCCCCCTCTCGGTCATCAGTGACTTCCAGATGTCGACTGATAATTGTCGACCTCTTTCTTCATCACTGAGTCCCGTGTTATTGCTAGCATTTGTTTGAAGCTGAGTTCACTCATGGTTTCTACACTTATCGTGTGCCTGCCTGTGATCCTCAACCTCGTGCTAGCCAGTGCTGGACATTCGCACACAATGTGTGCTGCCGTCTCGGCCTCCTCCAGGCATAGCCTGCAACCGTCATCTTCCCCGATTTTCATCTTGGCCAGATGAGCCTTAAAATTACCATGCCCTGTGACCAAGGCAGTTATCCAGCTTAGAGTACTCCGTTTATAACTAAGTACCTTTCTCGCTTCCCTGCCTAAAGTGCTGGTCATTGCATTCCGAGCTTGTTTGCAAGTGACTAGCTCCTGCCATCTTTGTTGATGCATGGAGTCCATCCACTTCCCAACCTTCGCTCCAATCATGCCGTTCCCCAGAGCAACTCTGGGTTCTGGGCCAATGAAAGTTGCCGCAGATCCCTGTTTTGCTAGGGCATCCGCCGCCTCATTTCCTGTTGTACCTATGTGTCCTTTTACCCACATCAGCGTAACTTCATTTTCTGAGGCACACGTGTTGAGCTTCCGGACACACTCTAGTACCAGTTTAGAGTTTATGTTCGTCTGCTGCATGCGTCTGATCACCGATTGGTTGTCCAGTGCAATAAGGATTTTCTTCCCCCGCACCTGACCTTCAAGCAAGTGGTCCAACGCATGCAACAAGCCAAGCATCTCTGCCTGGTATACGGACACATACTCTCCTAGACTAAGCGCACATGCTAGGTTTAGCTCTTCAGAGTAAACCCCCGCCCCCGCTTTACCGTCCATTAAAGAGCCATCAGTAAAAATGCTGATGTCATTGTACATACACTCATTATGAATGTTTCCATCTGCAATGTGAGTCTTGTGTAGTCTTTCAACTACCCTACGTCTACTCATGCCTTCTACCGGCATTAGAGTCTCCCTGACCTCATCATGAATAATGTCTAGGATGCTCTTATGACCGCTGCTAGTTCCAAAGCGATGCCACATGGCATCCCTTTCCATGCATATTGCCGAAAGCGCCGCCGTTTTCTTTATAAATAAGTCCAACGGCGGCAGTCCCAGCAATGCCTCCATTGCTCGCGTTGGTGTGGTGCGCATTGCACCACATATGCTTACGCAAGCTATCCTTTGTACCCCATCTAGCTTCTGCTTTGTGGTATTCTGCATGGCTTTTGGCCACCATACCACTGATGCGTAGGCTAGAATAGGTCTTACCATCATTGTGTAAATCCAGTGTGTTGCTTTAGGTGAAATTCCCCACCTACGAGCACACACTCTCTTACATTGATGCAAAATCCTTTTCGCTTTTTGGATCTTTTCATCAACGTGAACATTCCAAGTTAGTTTCGCATCTAAGGTAACTCCTAGATGCTTCACTTCCTTGGACACCTTGATTTCCGAACCAAAAAGCCGTAAGGGAGTTATCTCTATGTCTTTCCTCTTACGAGTAAAAATCATAGTGTTTGATTTACTAGCGTTTATGGTTAGCTCTTGCTCATTACACCATTCTTCGGTTACTTTGAGAGCTTGTCCCATGCAACCTAGAATTGTGTCCATGAACTTTCCACTGACCGTGAGTGCCAAGTCATCGGCGTATCCTACAGTGTGTACGCCCATCGAGTCCAGCTACCAGAGAAGACTGTCCACGGTGATGTTCCACAGTAGAGGCGAAAGAACACCTCCTTGTGGGCATCCTCGGACTACCTTACCCCGTATTCTGTCACATCCACTGCTAAGATTTACCGCCCTCTGCTTAAGCATAGAGTCGATCCACTTAATTATAATGTAATCAACCCCACGCTCAATCAGGGCGTTCCTTAGTTTGGTAAAGGAAATTTTATCAAAAGCACCCTCTATATCCATAAAAGTAGACATAGCGATCCCGCCATTGTTAATCTCCCTCTCTGCAACTCTAACAAGTTCATGTAGAGCGGTTTCCGTAGATCTGGCTGCTCTATAAGCATGTTGGCACCTACTCAGAGGACTATACATTAGCGTGGTGTTCTCCAGGTAGTCCACCAACATCTTTTCCATTGTTTTCAACAGGAATGATGTAAGGCTATCCGGCCTGAAGGACTTTGCCTCTGTATAGTCTTTCTTTCCTGGTTTAGGCAGGAAGACCACATTAGCCTCCCTCCATGCCTTCGGGATGTAGCCTGCTGAAAGACAGGCGACGAATATATTCCGGATCCTATCTAGTAGAGCGCTCATGCCCCACTGTAATAGTGCCGGGAATATTCCGTCCATTCCAGCCGTTTTAAATGGAGCAAAAGAGTTTATAGCACTTTTGACTCCATTTGGAGTTATTATCCTCTCAGCTTCTTGTTGACTTACCCCACCAGCTCCCATGTTAGTTTGAGGCCATGGTTGGTCTGACTTGAAACTTCCAGGAAAATGTACCTCCATCAGGGCCTGCAACGTTTCTTCCACTGTTTCTGTCATGGAAACATCAACTTTGCGTATCAGCCCCATTTTCGAAGCAGTGTCTTTCGATATCATCCTCTGTAATCTGCATACTTCCGACGTATCCTTCATGCTAGAGCAGAAATCCCTCCACGTATTTCGTTTCCGAAGACGTAAGGTTATTTTCAGCTCCCTCTTTTTATCCTTGTATAGTTCCCAAGAGTGAGAGTCTCTCTCCCTCATGTAACGGTTAAAGGCTTTCCTTGTCGCTTTTTTCATAGACTCCAGTTCCCTACTCCACCATGGTGTTGGGTCCTTTTCGTCCACTACTGTGGAGGGACAAGCGTGTTCGAAGGCGCGATTAATAGCGGAGTTCAGTTGTTCCACTGTTCGCTCTATCTCGACCGTATTCTGAGGTATTCCGTCTTGAATATCCTCGACTTGTTCCAATAAATATGTCTCGTACTTAACACGATCAGTATTTTTTGGCACTCTTATACGTTTGCGTTCGCTACTCCGTTTTCTGCCATACAGAATTTCAAACTGGATAGCCCTGTGATCAGACATGGTTAGCCTGTCCACCACTCTCCAATTCTGAACTCTGTCAAGCATATTAACAGAGCTTAGGGTAATGTCGATCACCTCAGCCCTTCGTGTATCCACGAAGGTGGGAGCGACCCCCTTGTTTGCTACCAGCAGATTGTACTTTTCCACAAATTCTAGCAGCTGCTGTCCTCTGGGACTAGCAGCTGTAAAAATAGTATCCATTTATGGGGTAAATAACTCGGTTGAGCGTGTTGTTAATTACACACCTCTGCACGAAACAAACCGTCACGATATAGAAAATGCGATGATGCTAACTTATCTCGAGGCCGTGGTCCAAATTGGACTGTTGTGCCAGTTGTTTATTTTGTATTTCAGCCACGCGATTTCTTCAAAATTTCGCGATCCCGATAAGAACCAGATACGTTTAGGGTCCTGAAGGATCACAACTTCGTTCGATTAGGATCCTGAGCATGTTCGTTAATTTTTGTTTCGTTAACTCCTGAGTCGTGCAACACATTTCATCTTCAGTGTTATTCGTCTACCCCACAACCACGAGATTTCGTTTAACGCGTAATGGACTGAAGAACGAATTAGCTGAAACACGGTGAACTGGAATATCTTCCCATCTTCTTCTTCCGTTGCTGCATTGATTGTTCTTGCTCTTACTCATTTTCCGTAACCTCTGCTGAGGCATAGCGCGTCAACTATTCCATATATATGGCCTAGCTGACGTTTCGTTGGCATAAACCAGTTTCAGACGATGCACGTTGGCAGCATACACCTCCTGTTCCCATTTAGCTGCCTACCTGCGACATGTCGGGAGATGTTGTGGCTTATTATTACGCCACGTATCACAGGGGGAAGACAACACAAACCTACATGGCCACGATAGCCGAGGACGGGACTTTAACCCGTAACGACCGTAGTCAGTTATGGGACTGACGCCTCTACCCACTGAGCTACCCGTCGCCCCAACTCTCATCAAACATTCTACCGTCCAACGTGGGGCCTGATTTTGTATTTTTAACTTACATTAAGCACGGGGAGCTTCGTGAGCTGATGACAAATGATTTTGCCTCCTCGTCCCCGAATCCAGTTATAAAAGCAATCCGCTGAATAGAGTTGAAAGATATTAACGATTTTAAGCAAGGTTCAGGGAATTTTTTTACAATAAGGTGTTTTTGGGAGATCTTACTTTACGAGCTATAGTATTAGTTTCGATTAGGTGTTTTTTATAGTGTTTTTGGATTGTTGCTTAATATGGTTGTTTCCTACAGCAGGACAAAAAGTAGCGCTCGGTGTGCGCACGTAATTTTAATTCCTCTATTGTAAACCGGGTGATTGATCTATTAACTATGTATGTAATTCGGGATCGTTTCGAGGGATATTCGTCTATTTTCGTATTCTTATATTTTGTACTTAATAAGGCCTAAGTTTTTCATCTCCTTTCCTCGACCCTCTGGCATTCGTGGGCTCTGACGATTTCTGCAAGTTTAACCGCTGTCGACTCCCCTTCGTTGGTTGATTTCGCTAACCGCAAGTGATCTTCATTAGGCGATATTCACATTAGCTACATTTTCAGCTCCGACGCAGCCACGCACAATAGCCAAGCATAGTCGATCGTATCGCATGCTGAGCGAAGAGTGTGAATCCGCCCATTTGATGCTGTGTATCTCGACTGAAATTTCAAGCAGTCGTGCAGCGCGGTGTCGTGTGTGTGAATTTCGCCTTAATGTTGTTGTGTTTAATTTTGAGTATAGTTTTCGTATATCTGTTTTGATTTAGTCCCGTTCCCAGCGGGAGATTGTCCCTCCTCTTATTCACGCCACTGATTCGACTCGTGCGAGATAAATCCAGTTCATGATTTCATCTTCAAATTGCTATGACGCATCTATTCAAGCTTCAGCTAGCAAAATCATTTGTGACCCCCGTATATTGAAACTAAAAGGATTATTCAATGCCAAAAACAACAATTACGGCTTCGTTGACTAGTTTATCATCGAGAATCAAATTAGAACTTTCAATAAAAAAGAAAATACATATATTCCACGGACCATTTTCTTTCATTATAGTACCAAACTGAATCATTTTCCCCCCGAACCATGTACTGGACCAAATAACACCCAACTCAGTTTTGCCCTCAATAACAATTCCAATTTCGCCTTAATAGTCTGCTACTTAATAAACTCACAATACTTACTATAATCGTTATTGTATCTGATCATACTTATTTCATTGGAGAAAAAATAATCATAAATAAAACAAAAACGGAACAACTATACCCCAATAAAAATTTTCCCCATTTGATATCGTGAACGGCAATCAGAATTATATGATACAGCAATTCTCGTTCGTTATTTTCTGATCTTTTATATCAACAAAACTACACTCGTATAATACACGTCCATGGGCGAAAAGCATCAGGATGAGACGACGAATTAGTGGAAATTATCTATGAAATGATCCAATTTAAGGATAAACTTTTCCTGCTTTCAGTTTTCTGAAAACATACACACAGTGTCTGTCTGTGTATTCACATGACCAATGCTGTATCCGAAGGAGAGACCGAACCGAAAAAAAATATTATTTTTGTTGAGTCCTTTGGATAGTGAAGTCGAAGTCGATAGTAGACAGTTTTGTGTAAGTTTATGTCTAGTTGGTTGTCCTCTTCAAAATAGGGTTGGCATTGTAACTGGCGGAACCAGTTGGTTTTATTTTAATAAAAGCTTAGTGCTCTTTTCCATGGACACTTTTCGAGCTAGCTTTTGGGTGTTTAGTACCCTTTTCCATGGGCAGTTTTTGTAGCTAGCTGATGAAAGTGGGGCGCTGGCGGCTTAGTGTTTCCAGTGGACCGTTTACATTTGTAAATACTGGCATTTTATGCCATGTGTTTTGTTTAACAGCCCATGGAAAGGGCATTTAAACTAAAAGAAAATCATTTGGTTGGTTTCTAAGACGAGATACTTGCTTTTTTTTGGTAAATGCGGATACCAATTGTGCCCTTCTTCCATACACATCAACATAACATGTACTCATTCGCATTTACCAATAAAAAGGATGTATCCCGTCATAGGAATAATCAACCAAATCTTTCTCTTATAATTTATATAATTTATACATAATATAAACATCGACTAGGGTACCTTCAGTTTTGACGTGTGAACGTCTTTCAGGAGTATGTCGAAAGAATGTGGGACGAACGTAGAAATGCTTTAAAATCCGTTTGGAGATTGCAGCACCCCTGTGATCAATTTTCATTTGGAAGTTTATTGGATATTCCAGCCAAGTTTTATCCTAAATCCCATCCAATAAATGTTGTCAAAAACCAAACTGGGTTGTCGCTGTTGTATCCATAGCGAGCAGAGCGAGCGCTCTCTGGTTGTATTCTGAAGGTAGAAACTATTTAAAGGCGGATCACATACCAGACACTTTTCATTCACAATATTCTCTCGTATGAGTTTAAAAGATTTATTATTAATAATTATTATGTAGAATAGTTTCTGCAACGCTTAATCATTTATCCAAAACAAAATCCCAATACCTGGCAATCGCTTAAAAGTTTATCCAAAACGAAATCCCAACACCTCGCAATCGGTTAAAGGTTTATACAAAACAAAAACTCTTCTCTTTCCACTCTTTTTGGCTTGCAAATTTAACGGGGGTATGATAAAACCAAAATTGCTATCGGTTAGTTTACCGCTTGGATAAGCTCATGTCCCTGTAACTTATCGGGCAGTTTAACGAACATTGAGAAAACGGGCCTATGTCGGCAGAATGTAAGCAGGAAGTGGAAATGCCTTAAAGTCCGCTGGAAGCGCCCTTGAGATCAAATTTAATTTGAAAGCTTTTTGCATACAACAACTAAGCTTTATCTTAAATAGGATTTAAGATAAACCTTGGTTAGAATATATATACAATTAGCTTTCAAATGAAAATTGATCACAGTGACGCTGCGATCTCCAAGCAGATTTTTAAGCATTTTCACTTTAATAAATGTTTTTGAAGACCAAACTGGTTTGCCGCTATCGCATCCATAGCGAACGTTCTCTGGTTGTATTCTGAGGGTAAAAACTATTTAAGTGCGGAGCTCGCGTATCGAGCGGAGCCGACAATATACTATTGATTCACAATATTGTCTCATATTAGTTAGAAAGATTTATTATGAATAGTTATAGAACGGAATAGTTTCTACAACGGCGGTAACCCGCTTTTGTGTGTTAGCTACAAACGGAATAATTCCGCTTGGAGGACGGTGCAGCGATCGAAAACTAGTGCAGCCAAAGCGAACTTAAGGTGTGAGTTCCTAGGCCACGACTGAGTGACTTGCGTTTGCGACTGTGGAAAAAAATATCATAACGAAGTACTATCCGTGTGTATTTTAAAGTTTAGGGGATCGTCGAATGCAGACTGAAGTTGTATTTACACATAAAATACACACGAATAGGACTCCGTTATGAAAGTTTTTTTCCCCAGTCACAAACGCAAGTCGCTAAGTCGCCGCCTACGAACTCACACTTTGCTGCTCTGATACGTGGTTTAATGAGTGGTCTAATGGTGGACTAATGGGCGGTCTAATGAGTGGTCTAACGGGCGGTCTAATGAGTGGGCTAACAGGCGGTCTAACACGTCAAATGCGAGGTCTAACGCGTGGTCTAACGCGAGGTCTAATGTGTGGTCTGATGGCTAGTCTAATACGTGACCTAATGGGTGGTCTAATGCGTGGTCTTAAAAAAAAACCTTTACACATATGGATTATTCCGCATTACTCCGCTAAATAAAAAAAGCACATATTTTCAAAAAACATGTACCATACGAGTACACAGAAAAGAAAAATTAACTCAATGTTATTCGCCAACACTTATCTCATTCTGAATCGGGAGCCCAGAAGTTTGTCACAAGCATTACTCTCCTCTTATCGAATCCTTACATTGACTTTTATAGGAACCAACTTATTCCAATGGTCCCTTCGAAAATGGATATCAGCAACCACTTTTGGTTGCAAAAAAAGCATCCGCCAAGTCTTTTCGTTTCCTTGTCCTGGTTGTCGAAACTGTATAGACCAAGTCTTAGGACTTTGCAAGAAACAATCAATATCAAGGACACGAAACGGTTGGCAAAGTACTCAATAGTAGTTCACACAGGAGCAATACGTTACATCTAGTACGGTTCATCCAGCTATAATCTTATCCTCCTTGCTAATCTTAGAGTATATGTATAGTCAGACAAGGTGGCGTGACTGAGGATGAAGAAGGACCTTGGACTAAACAGAAAAAAAAAGGGTCCAAAAACGTTTATTGTATAGTCGTCCGCCCAGGAAAAGTGAAAATATGTAGGTCGCCATCATCACTAGTCCTTATTGTCCTGGCTGCATAACATTGTCAGAACTAGTCGCTTATGCTCCCTATAACCATTTCTAGCCTGGGATAAACTCGTTATTTTCTGGTTTTGTATTACCCGACCAGTCATTATTCTCACTACATTGCTATGTGCCCATATGTAGATGTGCTTCAATCCGTAGTCCATTGTTCAGAATATATTTTTGGGATTTATCTACAGAAGCGACTGTGTAGAGACTAGCGAGAGAGTGCGAGTGAATATTGTAATGTTACTCGTACCTCCCAGCTTTGCTCCATAACCTCCATATACAATTTCACGTGGCATAATGGACCTTCGGTATTATATTCTAGGAAATGGGGAGAGAAAAAGACCCGAGAAAGCAATCTGACAAGGGTTAAGCCATTTGATTTAATGCAAGCTCTTGTTTACTATTGTTGCCATTGCTAGAGCCACCCATGGCTTTTCTGACAAAAAGCATTCGACGAATGCGAGAGCGTATTATAAATGGACGTTTGTTAGCCATTGAGAGAGAGCTGAATTTTATTGAAAATTCCCGTAATTATTTCTACTATTTGTAGGTAGATATATAAAGCACGTTGATCCTTGGATTTTATTCCGGAGATCCCCTTTAATTTCATTATAATTGAGATGATTAACGATGTAAATTCGACTAAAGATGGAAAACTCGTTCAAGTTTAAGTCGATTAAAGTGCATTTAAACGAGTTTCAAGGGATTTTCTAATGTACTCGTATAATTAGGGGAATGTGTAATGAATCATGAAACGTTCTTTATTTTTCAAGTTTGGCGCTTATTCTGGAAAACAACCTGTAACGAAACGTTCGTCGTTCCGCGTCGTGAAGACTCCAATTCCGTGTTTAGTTGTGTGAAATGTAACCTGCAATTTAGGAAAGAAGTTGTAGTTTGGCGGTCAATAGGGGGTGGCGGAATACTTACCACTACACATTGCACTGTTGAAGCGGTCGAGTAAAGCTGAAAGAGGATGCGCCCCGAACATACCAATGAACCTACGAAAGGAAGAAAGAGATCACAAAGGATCAAGCGATAGAGGAGAAGAAATGAGTTCAATACTTATCTGAACTGGTGGTGTCCGCTTTCAATCGACGCAAACACTGAAACGTAAACAAACACTGTCGGCGAACTGTCAGTGTCTGCATGACGTGTACTGCATTACCGATCCAATCGTGATGTGCTAGAGCAGACGAATTCTCGTACTCAATAACTGGGCGAGAAATATCCGTTGGAACAAAAGCTATTTAAGGGCCCTGAGTGAAAACGGCACCCTCTTTGTTCAATTTGGTATCATTGAAAAAGGTGGGTAGGCGTTTCCTCAGGACCTGAAAATAAAATTATAATGCTCTTTGTTCAATTTGGTATCATTGAAAAAGGTCTCATTGGAAAAGAGGGCGTAGACGAGAATCTGGAGAGCGAAGGACGGAAAGCGAAGTTTTCGAGACATCTAGAAATCACGGGAGATAAGAGCAGTCGACGTCGATTTAAGAGCGTAGCAGCTGTAATTTAGTATCTGTACAGATAGAGTGCGATCGCAACCCCGAAAGTTAGTAAGAATTGCGTGTACGGAGTCATCGTGGAGTTGTCCTGACGGCGATCAAGTTAAGTGGAAGCAACCGCCACCTAGGTCAGTGTATTGTATTTTCGTTTAATTAGTGTAAGCTAGCTTTTAAGTAACGTAATTAGACGGCCGGCTCGCGTGTGAATTGCTAATTAGAAATAAGTACTTGGTGGAATTGTGCAGGAGAAATAAAATAGTGTTGTTGTAAAATACTTGTGACGCGGTTTATTGGAGTTTCCCGTAACAGAAATTCGGTCGCGAGTAAATTCACGCGAGCTTTGCGTCCGATTCGGCTAAGCACAATCGTGGTTTCGCGCTTCCCACGGTTGATATAGCCAGGCAGTGGATTAGTTGAAAGCGCGTGGCGCCCACGGCCCGTCTCCGCGGTTGGTCGGACAACTGCCCAAGAATCGGCGTAACAAACCACCCCAGCTCAATCCTGAAAAAAAAGCGAACTCAACCTCTCAGCTCTAATTCATTTTTTACAGTCCATTAAGCCAAGTGCCATCAGATTCAATTCATTCACCATTCGCAAAACCGACAGGAATGTCCATCAAATGCCAAAACATAATCCACCACGATGCCATCGGTTTTACTAAAAATTCCATCACGTTGAAAAATTGATAGAGAAACTTTTTAGGAAAGTGTTAAACCACTATAAATTGATGATGGCGACCAGCCATAGACATTGCCACCCCCGCCAGCCTCCTCTCCGTCAACATTTCCATCACGACTATTATCGCCATCATCATCATCAGCATCGTTCTCATCGATAAAATAAAAAGGTGGTACACTGGGAACATGGCATGACATGGTCCCGGTGAACGCCGAAAGCCACTTAAAATCAGGAAGCTCCACTCTGGAACCATTTGAACATACATTTCTGGGCAGTTCGTATAATTTTTCTTGGTGGTATTGTCGGTCGTTTTTTGTCCTTTTTATCCAGTGGCTTGTTCAGACTTTTAACCGCATAGAGGTCATTAAATTGTCATTGAATGAATAGGCGTTCATAAATCAATTTGTTAGTGGACAATCGACGGGGTAGCTGGTGCCTATTTTCGGTTTGATTTCCAACCAGGATTTGGAGTAGCATTGACTTCCGCGGTTGGCATGGGCTTTTGCGATTATATTTTGTTCGTTTCAACGTCAGACAAAAAAAGGAAAAAAAGAAATATCCGTTTTTCATTGACCTCTTTTATTTATTATGACAGTTTGAATGGTTGTAATGATCGAGTAATAAATTGCTCCTTGCAGCTCGGATTATGTACTCAGGGAAATTATTGATAAATTGTCGGCAGGGGTTTAAGTGCTGGGGGCTATATATAGAGGTCAGAAGGCAAAAACTAGTAAACTTTGGTATTTCGACTGGGATAAACGTGGCCGATACATGATGCGACACAGTGGCGAATCTAGAAATCGAGTTCGGAGTGCACCCGACTTTGTTACTTGGAGAGTTATGGGTATACACTATATATTCGCTCTCACCGGACACCAACAGGACCAACAACTTTGTCCGGTTGTTGGGAGATAACGCAAGGTAACCTTAATTTTTTTTTTTTTAAATCAAATAACCGAAACTGGACCGGTAGTGTAATAAATTTAAAAACTGTGATCACACGCTGATCCAAAGGTTGGCACTCACTGGTTGTATTAAGAAGCAAAGACGATATCAAAATCCGACCAACCTCAGCACTGGGCGAATTAAATTCATATCATCCAATTTGCCTGCTATCGAACGAATAATTTTGTAACGGACTGGCTGCAGTTATAGAGGAAAAAGGAGGCCTGTCATACCGACAGTTTGATTTTCGAAGAGCGTTCTCCATGGCCGATGCGCCCACGACAGTGATTTACCAAGGGAAACTGGGGCTTCGCGATAACAGATGTTGCGCGGTTGTGACACTAGACGTCAAGAATGCTTTCAATTCGGCAAACTATAAATTTATTCACTTGTCTTCGCGGAAGATAGATGTGCCTGACTATTTGGCGCGACTAATTCGGAGCTACTGGATTTGCCAGCGTCTAAAGAAGTAACGATAGTCGGGTTCGCAGATGTCATAGCTGTGGTCGTGGTGGCCAGGGCCAAGATGGCCGGCATAAGCTGAATTGTACACCACCGAGGCAGTGACAACTATCATATTGTGTTTGTAAAAGTCAGACTGGAGCTAACTGAGCAAAAAACCAGAAGCCATTCTTATCAGAAATTGGAGAAAAAGGATCACTCTGAGGATCATAGTCGGAGGCACCATCATCATTTCTAAACCTGGGGTACCTAGGGTTGATGATTGATGCGAAGCTGACATTTGGAGAGCACCTCAAGTATGCATGTGAGAAGGCGGCAAATCCTACTGTGGCTTTAGCAAGGATGATGCCAAATGTGAGAGGACCACGACCGAGTAGTTTAATTGTCTATCTACCATGTTTACCGAAGGACTGCGTCGAAAGTGTGCTGTGCATACTAAACAACATTTGATGAGGTTGCTCATGTTGTTGTGGTTATGATCCCCATAGACATTCTAGCAGACGAAGACCGATTGTACAAAGGTCGATGTTTGGAGCCGCAAAAAAGAGAAAGTAGTAGTCTTTAGGGAAATGGCAACAGCGGTGGGATGAGATCCCAAAGGTAAGCTGAATACACATTCTAATCCCGCAAATCGAATTGTGGCTGAACTGCAAGTACGCAGTGGTAAAACACTACCTCACCCTGTTTCTAACAGGAGATGGTGGATATGGGAAGTGTCTACACAGATTCAAACTAGACGGTTCACCCTGTCCGAGGTGCCCAGGAATAGCGGAGGATGTATTTTTCAATGTCCAAGGTTTACCAATTGAGAGACCGTATATAAATTGTATTCCGGGGATAACCGAAGCAGACCACTAATGTTTTGGCTCCCTCGATTTTCATCTTGGCCAGATGAGCCTTAAAATTACCATGCCCTGTAACCAAGGCAGTTATCCAGCTTAGGATACTCCGTTTATAACTGAGTACCTTTTTCGCTTCCCTGCCTAAAGGGCTGGTCATTGCATTCCGAGCTTGTTTGCAAGTGACTAGCTCCTGCCATCTTTGTTGATGCATGGAGTCCATCCACTTCCCGACATTCGGTCCAGTCATGCCGTTCCCCAGAGCAACTCTGGGTTCTGGTCCAATGAAAGTTGCCGGAGATCCCTGTTTTGCTAAGGCATCCACCGCCCCATTTCCTGTTGTACCTATGTGTCCTTTTACCCACATCAAGGTAACCTCATTTTTTGAAGCACAAATGTTGAGCTTTCGGACACACTCTAGTAGAAATTTGATGTTTATGTTCGTCTGCTGCATGCGTCTTGTCACCGATTGGTTGTCCAGTGCAAAAAGGATTTTCTTCTTTTCTTCTCTGCCTGGTATAAGGGCACACTCTAGTAGAAATTTGATGTTTATGTTCGTCTGCTGCATGCGTCTTGTCACCGATTGGTTGTCCAGTGCAAAAAGGATTTTCTTCTTTTCTTCTCTGCCTGGTATAAGGGCACATACCCTCCTAAACGAAGCGCACAGGCTAGGTTTAACTCTTGCGAGTAAACCCGCGTCTCCGCTTTTTCGTCGTCTAGCTACCTTTGAAGGAATTCTCCACTGATGGCGCTTGGTAACGGGCAGGGGTTGGTTTCGCCGAAGCTTACGAAGGCTCCTCCTTAGAGTCCGATTTCACCATTTCTTTGGCCACTATTTTCGCCTTTCTCCATATAGCGCGTTGATCAGTCCGTCCCTGGGCATTAGTGACCCTAGCCGCCGGTTGCCGTCTGGCAGTTTGAGGTTCCGAGGTTCTATTACTGTCCAACCGGTTGAAAGCACCACTGGAAGTAACCGCTACGTCTATTGACCACCAAAGCGGAGCACTCCCTTGCCTTCGGGGTCAGTAAACTCTCGCTCATCTGTACCGGTGATCTCATGATTTTGAACTCCTTTAGGGGTTGTTTTTGGGTGACTTCCTGCCAGGAGTACTGGCTGCAAGTTCAGGTTTTTACGATTATCTTGAATTGGTTCCATGAATAACTTTTTGGAATTCAGATTTGGGCTTCCTGTTCTCAGAACATAGCCGAGGCAATTGCCAGGGTTTCGCCACTCTCTCCACCCCGCCTCTATACGAACAAGGTCCTTTCCTCTCTTTCGTCGGCGAGGCAAACTCCCTAGCAGCCTCCCGAAAGTTCGGTAGACTTTCATGCTACGCTGCACCTGCTACCCTTAATGCACATGGTACAACTGAAGCGGTTTCTTCAGGTTTATGTGAAGCGTGTGTGTGGATCTTGAGCTATCCAGAGGACATTTGTACCAGGTTCCTATTCCAGTTCGATAGTGTATGGTGACACTTGGTCGAACAGGTTATTAGCCTGTAGACTGCGGTTCAGTAGATTCAAGGAAGGAGCAAAGTCAAGTTTTGGATCTGGAACTCCGCAGTTGGACTTTCACCTCCGTCACTTGCGCCAGCCTTTCACCTAGTATCCGTCTCACCTATGCGGAGAATTTCACTTACAGATATTTACAGATAATTTTTACTTTTTTTTACTGAGTCATTCAATGCATAGTAAGAGCCGCTTGGCTGTAGTTCATTCGATGTCGTTGTAGTGGATCCCGGCTCTGTGTATATTTTGTACCAGCTTTAGCACGATTTTCATTAATTTCATTCAAACACGACTATAAATGTACATTACAAAAGCTTACAAAAAAAACTTATCCCGACTAGAACGACACTAGCAAATATCTCTCACAGCACGCATCTATTCCTGCCAAGCATTGTGTCTCTAATTAACTTCCATGGTGAATTCGTACAATATCTTTCTCAGGGGAAAATTAGTGTCATTTTCTCTTCTTTTTTGCCCTTGAAATCTTTTGTCATAATACCCTTGTAAGACTGAACCATTTTCACACATACGAGTACATGACATAGTTAATCTTTGCTGAGGCGAACCATGTCCTGAGTGCCTTTTCCTCACTCTCTTCCAAAAGACCATGACACAGATATGTATACATATAACCGGTTTTTGCTGTTGATGTGCGAAAGTAAGGTGTACGAAACAATGAAGCCTAAATGTACCCAAGATGAAATTGGAGCGAATCTCTTTATCTTTTGTGCTAGACTTGACATCTACATACGAGTATATCACTTAAAGTGGGTGGTCTAATTACCGCATTATTTCCACTTAAAACAGATTTCAGCTTTTGCGTCTTGTGACTACCGACAACGAGCACCCAATCGATTGCCCATTTCGATTACAATGACCCCACATTGGGTGCCAAATATTTTCGAGCTTTTTTTTAACATTTTTCGTACTTCTATTCCATTGGCTAAGAGGCTAGATAAAATCGTACTGACCCCACACTGGGTGCCGAATATTTTTTGTTTATTTTGGCGTGCATTTTCATTCATTAATGCTGTACAGAGAAAAACAAGTTTGGAACAATTCAAAATACTTTGTGATTATACTGTGCTGAACTTCGGCCGCAATCCTTACTCCCATTGGATTGGCTGCGTTCTGGCTAACTTGGTAGGATCAGAGAAAATGACAGTGAGTAACAGTGATGTAAATATTGTGTATCCGTAAGTGGAAGAGAGAGTGTCGTTGTATCTGACAGCATCTTTAGAGGTGAAATTAAGCGGAAAAAAATTTTCGCTTCTCAAAACAATGATTTCTACACAAATACATCTTACTGCCTCTCCGTCTCTTTGCTCTAATAAAATTACTAAGGGACAGGGATAACAAAAATTCCGCGGTTGTTATTCTGCTCTCAGGACTCGTATGTAGATGCTTCGACACGAGTCGGGTTCAAATAATACTCAATTGTCCTAAGCGCGTCGACTATTCCATGTGGCTTAGCTGACGTTTCCTTGGCATAAACCAGTCTCGGACGATCCACGTTGCCAGCATGCACCTCCAGCTCCCATTTAGTCGGGAGATGTTGTGTGTGTATTTTTACGCCCCGCGCCACAGGGAAAAGACAACACAAACATCCATGGCCGCGAACGTCGTGGACGAGATTTGAACCCGTAATGACCGTAGTCAGCCATGAGACTGACACCTCTACGCACTGAGCTTCCGGCCGCTCACGGATACACAAAGCTTTAGCGTCTCTATTGCGCATAATCACTCACTAAATCCACATCATGTCCCTGATTATTTTCAGGAACTCAACCATTAACTTGCCAATTTTACGTCTAACATAACAAAAACATCAGTCGCCCTCTCCTTAATAACCACAACATTTTGAGATAAATCTTCTCGTCGTTGACGTTTTTTACTCGAATTGACACATCCTCAAGGATACGCTATCATGCAATTAAATACGCGAACGAGAAACCCTCTCATGAAAGGTCAATTCAATGTTGCAAACAGCGCTGACACAATATATTAAAATATTGTGAAAAGTTTGGTGAATCTGTGCCATATAACATACTTGCATGTCAATATGGATCTAATGGTTAGCAACCACAATGCCCATTCAGGTGTGCTATCTTTTTTTTTGCAGTTGAAAGGCATCATAAGCCTCTTTCTCGTCCCAATCCCAATGCCAATTTTACCTGAGATTCCAACGCTGACATGCTGTAAAGAATTGAGGCGCAGGGTTTCATTCATAGGCATCATCATAATTTGTTACATTGTTGTATACCCTTTTCAAAGCTTCCGGGCGAACACGCTTTCCAAGAGAATTCAGCTTGGGGTTTCTTTTTAACACGTGTCTATTATCAGACCATCTGCAATTGGAGCGTGTACCTTAAAAGTCACTGAGGTGTTAAAAGCCTTCAACAATTTGCACGCGGCTACTCATCACACTGAACCCAGAAGTTGATGGTTTCATGATTTGGGTTTAGTATAGAAGCGCCCTTGCTATTGGGGGGCAAAGGAATTGTGTCAGATTGTTAGGCTTGCAAGAGTTGAGGTGATGTCGATGTTGGAATAGACTGATTGGATAGATGAGAGGCAAATAAGAAGGACGTCCATTTGTGGTAACGTTAATATTGTCTTCCGGTATCGTGGTGGGGGTGTTAACCGCAAAAATTGGGTTTTTAATGCCAGAGTCATGAATGAATGCAGACTGTGGATTATGGTGGTATAAGCGGGAAATTAGATTATATTTTTCCTTTTCGTCTTCGTTGCATCCACATCAATATCAATATTTATTCAGTCACTGAGATGAGCATCATTTTATAGTTCTCTAGATACACTACACATAAATCTAACATTTATTTTTTCTTCTTTTTTCAGGTAATGCGTGCAACCGTCAGCTGGTTTGTTCAAATTGATTATGTAGTCCAAAATAAAAGCTACTATTATTTTGCCTTAACCTCATGTAATGAACCCATTGGTGAGCATCCAAGATGCCCGGGGAGACGGAGCGTAAGGTAGCATAGTGACCGTGAAGTTCGGGTGATATCATCAGGTGAAGAAAAAGGCCCCTCAAAGAGCTAAGCAACGGCCTATGCTTGCTGTAGCTCAGCTCGACAGTCTGCGGGCGCACTTAAACTGGATAAAAAACTACTGCAGACGGGACACCAGAGGACTGTTTCGGATAAGGCCACTAATGCCCTCCGGATCTGTAGACAATTCGTCGGTAAGACCTGGGGAACTAAGCCTGTTGTTGTTGTAGTAGCGCCGCGCTGATATCCGATGAATGTATGTACCATAAAGCTCGGTTGCCCATGTTTTCTTCAGTGTCCAGATGTAGAAACGCAGCTGCCTCAATAGGAAACACTCAGAACAAACAACTTATCAATGAGCATTCCTACGAAGGCGATAGAATTAAACTTGAAGTTTTATCTACGTCAGGACAACAAAATAGAAAACTGTTTGCCTAAAAGTCGGCACATTCACACTTGACTGCATTGACTGCAAAATTTACCTACGAAATCAAATGTCCTGCGGCGAGGTAAATTAAAATCTTGTGCAAATGCCATTGCAAATATAAAACAGCAGTCAACCAACGTTATTTCTGTAAAACGCTAGAATCAACTTAGCGATGCGATGCTGTCGGCAATGTTGCAATGCAAATATCATCACACTATGCGCCACTACATACAATTTCGTATTTAATCTTACAATGTTAACATTTTCCTCAATTCGTTTCTACAACATGTTTATATCTCCTTGCAACCGTAAATCTTCCTGTGCAGTAATCCGGCCATTTAGCTGCTAGTCGCACCACGGCTCCCGACATAATACACACACGTCTATTTATTTAGCCATAGGATCGAGACGAAGACGAGCATACAACGTAAAGAGAACCCCGTACACAAATCTATAGAATCCTTAGAATATATGCATGAGGATATCTAGTCAACATTCAGCTGTTGGCATACAACACTGCCGAATGATAAAACATGCTGCCATCGACAGGAATTTGTGTTTTAATTACTTCCGCAAAGACTGACAGCCATTACATGGAACAGCTGCCTGAATATCAAGCCGCCTCGCCCCGCACCGTTAGCGACTACTTCGCCTTTATCTGGCCTGCAACTGTGGATCCTGTATATAATATTCATCCTGCGCCGCTACAACAGTAGACCAGCTACTGTACAACGTTGTGTATGAAAGGGTTCTTTCGGCTGTGGAGCGTGTTTGTTGGTAAACACACAGGATAAGTCAACTCTTTCGGCAACGATATCATCTCTCCCTTTGAGCTTAAGCTCATAAACTGCAGGGATAAGGATAACTAGTTGACAAGTTAACTTTGGAAAATCGTCTCTTGGTATCGAATATAATGCTGGTGAGATAGTACACGCCTATTGGCTGGCATTGAGTCAACTTAATTCCTTGTCGAAAAATAGTCTAATTGAGTGCCCCGTTCAAAGAAGTCAGGACGAGGATGTTTATGGACAGTGTTTTCCATGAGAATATTTCACATTGATAGAAGAGAGAATTAGAATTTATAACGGTGAATCTAACTGAAAAGTCGGAGGATTGTAAAGTATATCTGAAAATCTAACCTATGATGTGTTGAAAATATTGACTTGAATTTACTGCTAAAGCTTCATATACTATCAGCCCCACTGGGGGGCCTAGCGCGTCCCGTGTGGGTGAGTTGACGTTTCGTTAGCATAAATTGGCCGCATACCTGCCAGAAGACGGTAAAAGTTGTGGCTTACTCTTGCGCCCAACACAAATACAACTTCAGCAAATCTTAAATTGAACTCCACAAATATTCTGTGTTTCCTATAGCATCGCTTATGACACAAATCATTCTTATATAAGTAATTGAAGATGCCTAAAATAATCTGGAAACCACTAAGGCCTCAATCTAAAAATTTACTTGAGTATAGAAGAGCCTTCGGTCGGTCGTCTATTCAAAATGGATGATGGCCTTCTACTATACGAGTATTCTGGTCCTTTCCCTCTCGTCTGAAATATTGAAGCATTCACATAGCTAGAGGGACTATTTCATTCAGCGAGAGTAACTGATAGGGAGACTTTTATCAGTAAATAATGGGCTGCACACCCAAGGAAATAGTCTTTAAGCTACCCCATCCCATTTGGTGTGGTTTACGTTCCTCTTAGAAGTGGATGTTTTCTGTTTTATCAAGAGGAGGGAAAAATGAAATAAAATTGGAAGCAAAGGTGGACATCAATATAGGTGGATAAAGAAGCTTTGCTAAAGGTATAGCCATTTTTGGGTTACCATTTATGATTCAATTCGGACCGTCGTCGTCCAGTATTTTAGGTTAGATTTGTAATGAGGACCTCTTAATTATTATTATTGTAAAGATATGTTGATCCTCCAAATGTTCATGTCATACTGAGGGTTGTGATCCCTTAAGCGCGAGGCAAGCGTAACGAGCGGAACCCACACAAGAAACTATTGTACCCAGAGCGAACGTTCATGTTTGTAAGATACCGGGGGCTGTGATCCCTTATACGCGGAGCGAGTGGAGCACACAAGAGCCTTTTCACCCATAGCGAGCGAACCGAGTGTTCATGTTCATGTCATACCGAGGGCTGTGATCCCTTAAGCGCGGAGCGAGGAGGGAACAAGGGCAATTGAGTACCCGATTGAAAGTGACGCGTCAACCCGATTACTTTTGACGCTCATCTACACCCGCTCTTCATCAAACCAAAACACGCGGTGTTTTTCGGACAAGTCAAGACACAACGACTTACAGCTTAAGCAATTTTGAAAGATGGACCATTAAAATACAATACGTACTAGCAACCAACATCCGTTACGCTGGCAGGTCCACCACTAAATATCGACATCAGGCATAGTGCATAATTAGGAGCTAAGTAGGTGCTAATTAGTTGCTCTATTCCTAAATTTATTGCTCCTGTCGTTACGCCAAAATTGCCGATTTTATGTGGGGTTGCTAGCGTGACGTTACGGTAGCACCCCCACTTTTCTATACAACATCTATCACACCCAAATTTGATGCAAAATGAAGCCATAATTTATTGCTAATTTGTTGGAAATAGGGCAAAAAATTAGCTATAAGTTATGGCTTTCATTTCATATCAAATTTAGGCGCGATGGATTTTGTATAGGAAAGTGGGGCAACCGGTAGCTCAGTGCGTAGAGGCATGTTGTTGTTGTTGTAGCAATGCAGAAATAAGTGTGAGTGTGTGTGTGTGTGTCATAAAATCAGCATGTCCGAATCGATTTCCTCCGTAGGAAGTTGCAGAAACGCAGCCACTTGGATGTTGTTCTCCTAGAGCGCTACAGGTGTTGAGTGCATCGGTGCCGCAGGGCAGTCGAAGATGTGCTCAAAGTCATGGGGAGAGCTTTTGCATGCCGGACAAGTGTCTTGGAAGTTATGGCCGATTCGGGACAAGTAAGAGTTGAGGCGCAAACACCAGCCTGACCGGAGCTCTGCTCTGGGCAGGTTTCGTTCGTCCGGGGAGATATGTGGTAGTTGAGCGTCGAGTACTCTGTTGTTATTGAGGTCCACAATCGACATATGTGCAGTATAGCGATGGCTGATTTATAGCTAGCGTTATCGAAGGGAATCCTCTTAAATCGTTGGACTTCCCTTTCGTAGATTTTGACTGATGTGTCGTGGCAGTGAGGTTCTGTCCATTTGATCAAACTTAGGATGATCGCTTCGATAGCATCAAACTAGATACTGCTTTAACCGCAGTATGTTGTGGTTCCTTGTGGAAATTGTTTTCGTTTCTCTGTGGAGGTGGTCTTTATGAGACATCAACAGACAAACTGTGATGGTGCGTAGGGCTGCATTTTGACAGGTCTGAATGTGTTTCCAGTTAGTATCACATAAATTTAGAGTCCACACTGGTGCCGCATAATTAGCTACAGATCTGCCGATCGCTTTGTAGGTGGTTAGTAGGGTCTCTTTGCATTTACCCCAGAAACTACACGGAGAAAAATGAACATGTCATATTGAATGAAAAACTGCTTCAATCTGAGCATTTTAGCGTTCAAAAAGGCTCCAATGGCGAAAATGTTTGTTTTAACAACCATCGAATGTTCAAAATAAACGCGAGCGTTTTGAATGCAAAAATATTCATATTGAACTACCAAGTGTTCACTCTGATTATATTAAATGTTCAAATATGAACTTGATTTTCGTTCAAATTGAAAGCGTTAAATGGTCAGAGGGAACAAGTTGGGCATTTAGATCAAATTCGAAAAACGTTTAAAACGAAGGATACTGAAAGTTCGAATTCAAACGCAAATCCTGTCATTTTGAACGCAGTGTTCATTATTGACTATACAAAATGTTCAAATTGAGCATTTTAGAAACATTTGTAACGAACGAGTTTTGTATTCAATTTAAACGTTCACTGTTCAGCGATGAACGAATTCTAAATTTTTAGCTAAAAAGACTGCTAGTTGATTCTTTTTATCTAAATATAAATAAAACAATGATTTTCTATAAATGAATATTTATTTTATTGTATTGAGAAAGTGAAATTGCGCTTTTTTTTATACCAAAACATTAGTCCATTATATGTTTTGTTGTAATTTTTGATAATTGTGATAATATAATATTTAATTTAGACAAAATATTAAATCAAACATTCTGTAGATATCAAATATATGTATATGTCAGTGAAAATAAGAATTTTAATAGTTTTAGGATTTTAATTAAACTTTGCTTTGCACACAACTGGGACAAATTCAAGAAATAAACATTTCAATAATTTTTTTATTTTAATAAAAAGTTAAAACAAATTTAAACTTTATTTGGTTGATAATAAATACATGTACATATATGTCAGTGGCAGTTAATTTTTTTTTTATAAATTCAGAATTTGATTCAAACTTAAGGACAACTCGAGAATTTAAGTTGTTTCCGATATTAAATTAAATTCAATAAATACTCTTTTTTTCAATGAGTCTTTTCCTTCATTAACATTAAAATAAAAATATAAAGGACCTATATGGTTTTGTTTCTTAGAAAACATTTCCCATTGGATAAAGTATAAATGTGCATTGGATAACTGTCGAAAAACTCAATGTTGTGAATTTCATAAACATTTTTGTTGCTTCCCACTTCGTAGGACTGGTAATGTTTGTTAAACTTAATGATGTTTATTTCAGAGCATATAATAAAAATATTCTTAAAAGTATCAACAACCATATGGGATATTTTGTATAAATGTAACATGTTACGATTATTATTATTAGTAGATAAATACAAATTTTTCCGGTATTCTGTTCCACGATAAACAAGTTTTTCCAAAATCGAACTACACTCAATATGTAATGGAAATAATAGTATTGAATATGCTGAATATTCACGAACATTTGAAATTGGAATTGTATCGTGAACAATATCAATCGGAAAAGGTGAATTGTCTTTTACAAAGTGGGTAAACTGTAAGGAAGATTTGAGCGCCAACGAATATGCAATATTCCGCCTTGATGAGATAGTATGAGCGTATTTCTTTAAATTTTTATGTTTAGCTTCAAAGCGAAAGCACCATAAGAATTTTGGCGGACCACTCTTTCTAATCGTAGAAGGGTAATGCACCAAAAAATGGTGTTTCGGCTTAAGGGATCCATAAAGTTGAATATAAAGTTGGTGGTGTTTTTTTATCATTTTTTCTAATAAATTAATGTCATTCAAGGTGAAAGTACTTTTTAAAACGAGATCAACAATTTCTATTAAAATGCATATTAGTTTCCAGTGTTTATTATTAGATGGGATTAAGTCCCCTATGATAAGCGGCAAAAAATGAACGAAGCTCCACATTTCGCGAGCTGACATTTTTAAATTATTAGATTTTAATCGACTTAATTGAATAGTAGGAGATAAATTTTTTTCTTCTGTGATACCATAATCAAACATTCCTTTTCTGTAATTTAGGGTCTCTAAAGTAAAAATTTTACTGTCTATAAGACTTAATAGAACCTGACATAGATCGTAATTACATACACCTTCGAAAAGGTCATGCATGATGTCAACCGAGAAATTTTCAGTAACGTGGAAAGAAGGTATATTATTAAAGAGACTCATTTCTTTGATTCCTGTTAATTTGTAATCATCTTTTTCCAAATCACTGTTATATGAATTTATATTTCTGATAGAAGAAGAATATTCAAGGCAATCTTTCCGAAGATCATCTTTGGTCCTCTCACAAATACGACAATATCTGAGCATGTTGAAGGATTTCCCGAACCCCAATAATTGTTTAATTCCTAAATTGTCGCCTAAAACTAGTCCTAGCGTAAAATACAGTTTATACTTTTTATCTTCTACTGTAACCTCTAACCCATTACTTTCCAGCGATTTTATCTGCTCAATAAGATAATAATATGATGAGCTATTCCCAAACTCAAAGATAAAACTGCTCTTTATAAACCCAGCAACAAATATATAATCAAGGCTTGAGAGAAGATGAGTCGGTAATACTGGAAAGCTATAGTAGATGGCGCAAACATTGTCTTGAGACGAATGGGAGCCGAGAGGATTATTTACCTCGAAGTCATCAGTATACAAAAAGAATGGAATTATAATTTTATCCTCTCCTATTATATCTTTTTTGTTTTTGAATAAATCCCCATTAATAAAATTGTTAATATTATTGCCTGTTGGTAAATTTTCAATATTTTTTAATGTAGTTTCAAGAACCCCAGGAAGTTCGAAGAACTTTTTTATTTGGAAATCGAGTGATAAGAAATATCCTTTTGAGGAGACTTCATCCAATGTGGATTTTCCGTTTCGCGTTGTTTCGTGAATTTCATTATTTATAGTGTGGCATATGGGATAGCTAAATAAACCCCTTTTCGACATAAATTGCAAGTATAGATATTCAGACTTTATATCTTTAAACGGATTCAAACAAGCTTCAACAATATCAGTTGAATTAGCGTTTAACTTTAAAATATTACAGCTTATCAAGGAATCTACAATGGATTTAGTAATGACTGACACATTATTTTGAATTGTGATAACATCTTTTCTACTTATATTTGATTTGGAGTAGAGATCGGACGAAAAATTCACTATAGTACTATTTATTTTTTTTAAAGCCTCCTCTTTCTTTTGTACAGTGTTCAAATTTTCATTCTCGTTAATTTCCAATTCATACTTTATAGCCAAATTATTTGTTGGTGGAATCTCAGGTTGGTTTAATAATAATCTACAATCAGGAATATCAGTTCTATTCTTTGGAACAGAATTAGTGTCAATATTTTTGTGTGTCATCATCAAATGCTTCTTGAATGCCTTTCGACTACTAAAAGATTGGTAACATTTATGTTGACCACATTTGTAGGTACTAAAGCAAGGAATCTTGTGGTCACTTTTAAGGTGATTTATTAAATCTATCACCGAATTAAAAATATTCTGACATATAGAGCAGGTATACATTTTCAAGATCTATTTTATAGCCTAAGATCGCATTTCAAATTCTTGCATCTATCTGCTTTTTTTTTATGAGAGATATCCTTAATGTAGTGGGATCTTGTCCAATTAGTAGTCTATAGAAGATATCAGAGATCGTGTTTTTCACTTCGTTAAATTTTTCAAATAAGAAATTAACCCGGAAACCCGTGGAAAAGGTTTTTCATTTGAACATGTAAAGTCAAAGAAATATCTTTGAATGAATATCCATGCTCCACTGCAAAATTCAGGATACTCTAAATTAAATACATGGAAGGTCTTAAAGCATGTATCCAGCGAAGATAAGAATGATGAACACTTAAATTTAAATGTATCCACGCAAACGTAAAATTCTTCTAAAGATTTAAGATTTTTGCCTACAACAACAATGAAGGGCTGTAATGTAATTTTGTTTTTGTAAAACCTGTCCTTAACGTCTTCCAAACACGGTTGAAATAAATTAATGCTGTCAATTCGAATAATGAGCGATTCCCTTGCATCTTTTATTGTAATCTTTTTCCTTTTACTTGGGCCTCCTCTGTCGTTATCGTTTGTTGCTGTTGTAGGCAAGATGACCGAATTCAGTAACTGAATAATGATACAATCTCGCGAATCTGAAAAAAAAACATACACACACATTTATATGAATATAAAGTTGGATAAAGTGCTGTAGGATAAATAATTATGCATCAGTGAAAATTTGAGAATTAGCTCTGATTTATCCTTTGCACTGATCGCATTTCTTTATGTACAAGGTGAACCCTTCATGATGGATAAATAGTACTGTTCATTTGTTACGTTTGAGGAAAATAGATCGCATGACGCAAATGAACAGTACTATCGACTCTTAAAATATTTCCCATCATAAATGGCTCACCCTGTTTATTAAGTAATACGATAAGTGCAATGGGTAAATCAGAGTAATAAGTAATAATCTTTAACCATTACAGAGTTATAGCATTTTTCATAAATCGTTTAAAAAAAAACTGGCGAGCAAAATCAAAATTTTCCACTCCCACAAATATTTAATCCGAGAATTGATCTCACTTCCTGAAATTACATAAAATTTCATATCAATCGGCTTTTCCTGGGTTACAGAAATTACCGCTAATTCAAAGATATAACAGTTCAAACTTTGAATCAACTTCAAAATCGCTACCTTGAACTAACAAATTTGCCTTATGGTGTTATCTTCTGAATGGCATATAAAGATCAATTTGTTAACTTGCCAGATTTTTTAGTTGAAGATACCGTTAAGAAATTATCAATCAAAAAATAGATTTTAAAATCTCTTCAAATTTGGAACAGTTGTATCTTTGAATTTGAAGGGAAAGGCAAATTTCGATTTTGCTCACCAAATCAATTTTTTTCTTTAAAATACCATCACACTGTCACGGCTAAAGAAAGAGGGTTCAGTTACAATCAATGAAATATTTTAAATATTACAATTATTTTTAATGCATATCTTCATTAAAAGTGATTGTGACATTTGAAATTTAAAACGCACTGGAAAATTTCACAAACCTTCAGAAATATCGTCATTTATTTGTGACAGTAGTTCCAGTGACTGCTTGTCTTTGACTGTCTCCTTAAAATATTTAATTATTTGGACGGCGAAAAGGCTCCAATTTTCGAAAATTTTCTCAGCCTTTCCAGGGTAAAGGCATTCAAAATCTAGTGAAATCTGAAAATACAAGTATTACATTTGATTTAGATGTTGTAAATTCTGTTGTTGTTGTAATTCTTACAAGTTTGGGTCCAATACTGCCATTTTTGTATAAGGGCCACTCCGTTATGAGACTCTCCAGTGATGTGCTTGGCTTGCGAATTTCAATTTGACGCAAGGCAAATGTTTGCTTCCATTTATGGAGCACATCCTCCAAAGGGGAGTTGTTGTATTTCAACCATGCCCGAATTGTTTTGCCCAACGTATCATCAACTTCGGGAAGGTTTTCAAAAGTGGACAGGCTTGAAGTTGATGTTGAAGGCTGGGAAATAGTTTTTCGCTTCAAACGGTTTCTGCTATTAAAATAGCGGTCATGGAGTTTGCCGGTAGGATGACTGTTGCTTATTGAACGTGGTGTATAATATGTTTTCTGAAAATGAAAAAATTTAAGCATAACGCAATCTATTGTGATTTCGTTGCATTTACCGAATTTTCACAAGAAAATGTTTGTGCTATTTTCTCGCTTAATTTTTTTAAGTCGTCGGTTGAAAGCCTTTCTTTTTTTGCGGTCAGTGAGTCGATTAAACAATTCGCCAAAATTTGCTGATGCAGCGGTTTTAAATTTTTATTTTCATCATAGTATTGGAGGACTGATTTCCCTCTTACTGTTTCCTCCAGGATCGCTCTAATGTCTACCTATATGAGCAAGCATTTTTCATTAGATATGTATATCTCAAATGAAAGATAATTAAAAACGTAACAAAGTTAATAGGCTAATAAACGAGTGTTTCTAGGCGGAATGCTTCTTCAGATACATCAGATCTGTGAATACGCATTCCGTTTAAACAAAAAAATTAAGCATTCTGTCTTAAAAATAACATCAACAATATTTTTTACTATTTAATTTAGGACTTTGTTTTACCTCTGTAGTGTCCAAATTCCCCGTAGAAGTGATGGTAGAATTTCCGGATGACGGAGTTGCTGGTAATTTATTTACCCAATTTATAACATCGGAACATATAGATTTTGTGTCATCATTCTGAAAATTCTGAAAATAAGGCTGATGACATTCTCTGAATTCTACAACCTTTAAAGATATTGTACTCACAGTTACACCAAATTCTTGATTATGCCAGTGCCTCCACTTAGCCTGAAATTTGGCTTTGGTACCGATTAATCGGAATCCGGGAAATATTTCGGCAATATGGCTTTCGGTGATATATTGAAGCTCTTCTATCCCAACGCCGGCATCTGTATATATGTTCAGGTCAAATGGACTATTTATTTTTTATTCGAGATAAATCTAGCCTAGTCAATAAGTTCTCTTAAAAAAACTGACTTCACTACTTTGTTTGAGCAAGTTACTACAAAAACATTAAAAATTCTTAACCCTCGGGTCTGCGCGAAGGGGGTGGAGGGCATCTCCGACCATATAAACTATATACATATACAGGGTTACTGGTAACTCGACGTATTCCTTGCAAGGCATTATAATAGAGTCAAAATGCAACAAAATAAAGCCACAAATGTTCTACCGATTTTCAGTGGTTACTGAGATATTTGAATTTTTATGTTTTTAAAAAAGAAACACGGATTTAGTCATTTAAAATAAGAATTAAAAAAAACTACTTAGTAACTGGGTCAAAACTTATTTTTTTCTCTTAGCCAACATTGTGGCAGATACTTACCAATCATTCAAAATTTCAAAAATTATTCACATCTCGAAATTTTTAATTTAAAATACTTAAAAAAAAATTTACAATTTTTTTTTACTTATTTTTAAATGTAGTATTATTAAAAAAAATTAAATGACACAAAGTGTACAAACCATTACAAAAACATGTCCGTCTTGTCAGCTTTCCAAAAAGATCCTTCAAATAATTGAAGGAACTTGCATTAACTTTAACGGGGAACCATAATTCGATTTTTAGGTTTTTAAAAAAGAACACGGATTTAACCATTTAAAATAAGAATTAAAAAAAAAATACTTAGTTAATGGGTTGAAATCTATTTTCTTCTCATAGCCAACACTATGCAAAAAAATTCTCAATCATTAAAAATTTCAAAAATACTTCATCTCTCGAAATCTTAAAAAAAAATATTTGTTTGACTTGATTTAAAATGAATTATTACTCAAAAAAATTATATGGCTCAAAGCGTACAAACCATTAGGAAAACATGCCCATCTTGTCAGCTTTCCAAAAAGGTATAAATGTCAACTCAAACCCTTCAAATAATTGAAGGAAAGCCATTAATCGATTTGAGAAAAATAAAATAATTGCATAAATTCATACAAATTTCGAACATAAAGTTTCTTCTTTTCATTCAGCGTATTGAACCTTTTTATTGCCTAACTGTATAATTTAAAGGAGTAATCATGAAGTAATTCACAAGAGTGCTTAAAGGGATGTAACGCAAAGTCATAAAATAATTCGCATTGGATGAAATATTTCAGGTAAGGGTGATCTAATGAATGGAAAATATGTAGGTAGTTAAAATAATTCTAATAAAAACTGATGCAATGTATGAAAAGAAGAAACTTTATGTTCGAAATTTGTATGAATTTATCCAATTGTTTTATTTTTCTCAAATCGATTAATGGCTTTCCTTCAATTATTTGAAGGGTTTGAATTGACATTTATACCTTTTTGGAAAGCTGACAAGATGGGCATATTTTCCTAATGGTTTGTACGCTTTGTGCCATATAATTTTTTTTAGTAATAATTCATTTTAAATCAAGCCAAACAAATATTTTTTTTTTAAGATTTTTAATTAAAACTTTCGAGAGATGAAGTATTTTTGAAATTTTTAATGATTGAGAAATTTTTTGCATAGTGTTGGCTATGAGAAGAAAATAGATTTCAACCCATTAACTAAGTATTTTTTTTTAAATTCTTATTTTAAATGGCTAAGTCCGTTTTTTTTTTAAAACCTAAAAATCGAATAATGGTTCCCCGTTAAAGTTAATGCAAGTTCCTTCAATTATTTGAAGGATTTCTATTGATATTTATACCTTTTTGGAAAGCTGACAAGACGGACATGTTTTTGTAATGGTTTGTACACTTTGTGTCATATAATTTTTTTGAGTAATACTACATTTAAAAATAAGTAAAAAAAAATTGTAAATTTTTTTTTTAAGTATTTTAAATTAAAAATTTCGAGATGTGAATAATTTTTGAATGATTGGGAAGTATCTGCCACAATGTTGGCTAAGAGAAGAAAAAAAGTTTTGACCCAGTTACTAAGTAGTGTTTTTTAATTCTTATTTTAAATGACTACATCCGTGTTTCTTTTTTAAAAACCTAAAAATTTAAATATCTCAGTAACCACTGAAAATCGGCAGAACATTTGTGACTTTATTTTGTTGCATTTTGACTCTATTATAACGCCTTGCAAGGAATACGTCGAGTTACCAGTAACCCTGTATTCTTGGTCAGTATGATGAGACGAGTCGATTAAGCTTTGTCCGTCTGTCTGTCTGTCCGTCTGTCTGTCTGTCCGTCCGTCTGTCTGTCTGTTTCTATGCAAAGTAGTCCCTCAGTTTTAAAGCTATCAGGCTGAAATTTTGTACAAAGCCTTCTTTTTATTGCACGCTGTATACGTGTCGGAACCAACGGAATCGGACCACTACGTCATATAGCTGCCATAGGAACGACTGGTCCAAAAATTTGTCTTTGTGAGAAAAACTTTTTTATTTCTTAAAGTATCATTCTCAGATTTTACACTAGATAAGAATTTTACCTTACCTTTAAGTTGAGTAAAAACACACTCTAAATCCCACGATTTTAATAGGTTGAACAATTGCTTATCACTCTCGGTAATCACAAAATTTTCTAACAACACAATTTCAATATTACTATCGGACATTGTTACAAGAAATTAATTTTTTATATCAATCTATCAATCAAATGAAACGTATAAACACTAGTCGACTGCGTTGACTTTTATGTTGAAAGTAAAATGCGAAATTAATTTGTCGCGGCGCGCACAAAAATCGATGTCCGAACTATCAAACTATATAACGGAAATGAAATGAAACGCATAAACATATAAACACTAGTCGACTGCGTTGACTTTTATGTTGAACGTAAAATGCGTTCAAAATGAAAAAGGAATGCGTTTGTTTCTTAAGCTAAAGGCAATTTCAACAGGGTCCATATTCGTTTTGAACGCGTTTTCCGTTCGTTTTGAATGCATGTCTATTCATTTGCCAACAAAAGAAAATATATGTGATGAAATGATTATTTTACTAATCAGAATGAACGCAAAAGCGTTCACTATGAATAACACCGCGTTTAAATGAAATCTGTTGGTTCGAACGAAATATTTGAATGCGTGAATATTCACACATTTTTTAAAATTCGTTTGTATTAACTGATATTTCGTTCAATTTAAACAAAATGATATTGAATTGAAAGATTTCAAACGAATGCGAACTTCAAACGCAGCGCACGTTTGAAATGAAAATGAATTTTTCTTTCCGTGTACCAGCTAGAGTCTTGAGGACCTTGTTCCTGCTCCTCATTTTGTTAGTTACTATTGACGCGTGGGCTGATGATGCTGCAATGCTGTCCAGATTAACGCAGAGGACTTTAGTGTGGTTAGTGGTGGGTATTAAAAGACCATCTACTGAAATGTTCAGCTGCATCTTTAGAAGCATCAGTCTAATATCTGACTACCGGTGTTTCGGGTTCGAGTCCCGTCCACGACGACGTTCGTGGCCATGGATGTTTGTGTATCGCCCGATGTGTCGTAGGTAGGCGACTAAATGAGGGAGCAGGAGGTGCATGCTGGCAACTCAACTCTCCGAAACTAATTTATGCCAACAAAACGTCAACTGGTCCACATGGAACAGTTGACGCTCTAGCCCCCACAACTAATTAGCATCTAATTATACACTAAGCCTGATATCGATACTTAGTAGTGGAGGTACCAACGTAACGGACGTATTGCAGCAATCGGTCTTAGGTTTTATTTCAGATGTAATGTCAATATCCAAAAATTGGTTGAAGCGAATATAACAAAAAAATACTTCATCTGTTTCCAAAATGTTTGTCGTCTCAACCATCAATATCCTAAAAATTCACAAACTGTGACAACCCTCCTCCAACCAAGGATTACATCGTTACCTAGACAAAGTCTTCCTCATGCCTATAAATAAATCTCAGGCAGTATCTTAACAATTTACTGAGCTCTTAAAGAGGACTTTCGTCTAATAAAAACCAACCACCGTGCTGTATGTGCGTGTGTACACAGATGATACTGATGGTGATGATGATGACGACGATGACAATAATGACTTGGAAGAAGGACAACACAGTCCTGACATTGTAAAGCGTTCATCTTGCTTGTTGTGTATACATCGAAGTCACTCGGATATACGTTTTTTTCCCCCGAGGAGAAGAAAAATTCACTTGGCAACTTTTCCTGGGTGCTTATTCGTCTCGTCACTAACTGCGACAGGTTTCCTCCCCAACCCTTGATTACATCATGTTGCCTCGACTGATGATGTTAATCTAAAAACAGTTGCCATAGATGAAATGGAAACGAACAAAAAAAAATTATGTATCATGGGAAAAAAAATCCGATATATAGGATGTACTCATATATAGACCTCATTTAGATTCCTTTTCAGTATTGGTGACTGTACGAGTGTGAGGGAATATTTTCACCACAATCTATTCGCATATGTCCTATAAATATGTCACTGGGAATGTTCTTTAGCAAACCTAATAGCATCCAAGCACGCCACACGGATCTATGGGCTTCGCAGTCAGGATCGACCCAATTGGCTGAGAGCGATTGTATGGGGAGACCTTTTCACTTGAAATACGCAGGCTGCAAAAAGGACTTACAGCGGGGTACTACTTTTTTTTTTTTTGAGGTCATAGATATTCACCGAAATGATATACAACCGGCATTTGACTCGTTGTGCCAGAAAGTGTCTTGTTGTGTTAATGTCTGTAATAAAACGCAAAAGCGACAAAAATCCGGAAAAAAGGGAAACTTTTTTAATATGAGATTTGTGTGTGACAATACTTCACGAGCTTTCAAACTTTCCAGCTCAGTATCATTTTGACCAGGACATCATTTCACGTTTTTTGTTTTCTCCTTTGTTCTGTATATTGAGGTCTGGTGTGGTTTAAAGTCATTTCTGGCTTGAAATTGTAAGAGATATAGTTTAAGGGTTGGACTCGTAAACATCTGAGCCTCGAAATTGACACTTTGAATAATGTTCGCTTTTGTTTTTTTTTACGGTTGTTCCTTGGCAATGCACTTCGAAGGCCTTGTTTTTCGGAGGGATGTTTTCGAAAATTTAGGTCCCCGAATTACTATTCTGAGGAAAGTCCTTGACATTTATTGGGTCCAATGGGAGCGTTAACATGTTTGGGCTCTTTTCGATAGTGAGCACGAGAGCATGCTACATGGTGGAGTTTGCGGGTTGGCACAGAAAATTTATAAATGGAATCTTTAACGTAGTCGAACGATAATTGCAGAGTATCACGCTCAAGGATGGTAGAAAACTGTTAGAAAGTTGTTGTTGCGGATTTTAGAGAACACTGATGAGAGGTATGCCAATGTTTTTGGTAAGTCGGTAAATTAGATGGTATCATTTTAAGTTCCAGGGATTGTGTAGAAACATTCCTTTCGTTTACAAATTCGAACAAAGTTGATTATACCACTTTCTACACCCTAGACCTAGACCTTATTAGGTGTAGGGGTATATTGTTTTTGTCACGACAAAAATATGCAATAATATGTTCCGTAGGTATGTTAATTGCCTTGACTCCTTCAGGGGAGGCAGGCTGCTTCTAATCCTGAAAGGGCTGAGAGGGGGTGGTCACTGAGTACTGCCTAATCGGAGAGTATGTTTAGAGGCTTCGGCTTAGACACAATGAATATGGCAAGAACTGTAGATGAGGAGGAATGTATGTTCATTATCCGTGTGCCTGTCCTGCACTGACGTCATGTAAGTAAGACTTTTTTAGTTCCGGAACATTTTTTATTTGGCCTTAATAGGAGAATTCTCTCCATTGCATTAGAGAGAATCCGTAATTGCGGCATTTCCGTTTTAGGTAGTCCATTTCCGCTTTAGGTGGTAAGAACCTAGAGCCCACGCAAGGAAATGTGGAGGTCCTAAAGCGGAAATTTCTTGAGTTTTGTGAAAATTCTCTTTAATGAAATAGAAAGAATTCTGTAATTAAAGCCAAATTCATAATGTTTCTTGATTCCTACTTTTTAAGTGTCCTGGATGACGTCAAAAAAGTAAATGTTGGAATGCTTCATTTTAAGATTTGGCAGGTTTGACGATTGAGCTGGTTTCAAGTTGCTCGAGACTAGGGGGTGTCACAGTGAACCCAGTGATAGCATATGAATGCTTTATTTATTAAGGTATCCCACCATTAGGCTAGGTGGGACCAAAATTGGATACAAAACAAAACAAAATGGAACGATACAAACAATTTTTTCCCAAAAGTGTGATAATTACAAGTGAAGACTTCATCTCTAGTCCTATTTTTACGACACATACCAAAAGACAGTATACTCTTACATACCTCAATTGACAAGGCTTAAAACTCAATTTTCCGCCTTAAGTTGTTACATTCTTCTGCTCTTCAGGCATCGTTTTTGCAACACATCTTTCAAGACGGAATCTTTGACATTCTTTCACGTCATAAGTTACAAAGTGATAGAGGCATTTCCTGACTGTCACAGATTACAGATTGCTTAACATCCTCTTATGTTCCCATGATACGTTCATACAAACATACTTTGCGATTGCCAACGAAGTATAAAGTAATTTTCTTTCGTCTTTAAGATTGTACTTAACTTAGTGCTATTGAAGAAATGTTCATCATCGCCGTCTCTTATGCCCAACTTTGACTTTATCATCTCTTCAAAGATGAAAATGCTGCTGATGTGAAGAAGCTCACAAGCCTAGCAGTTATTTTATATATAATATCTACGTACTACATAGGCATCGTTGCAAGCAGAGTAATCAACCTAAAGAGCCTCTCGCGATACAATCCCAAAAGAAAAGTGTCGATCTGAAAATTACGTGTGCAGTACTTTTACCAGAACGAGCCCAGGAACAAAAGCAGTTCTCATCAAAGCGCCACTATTCACTATACATAGACATTCACGATACGTACGTATGTATATATATTGTACACAAAAGTATCTTTGAATCTTTTCGTTCTTGCTTGATATGGTGGCGATACTTATTTACGGTTTACGGTAATAACAGCAAATGATAGACATAGTCGTAGAAATAGATAATTCTAGGTTTATAACAAATACATACGGCATGCAATATTAAAGAGTTGATTGGATTTATAACAGTCAGTGCAATGCCAGTATTATGAGTTTGACACAATGTAGCTTGAAGATGTAAATTTATACTTAAACACATGGAACTTCACCAACTTTGACGAACTGGAATGCGGTTCGGAATAGAAGACGTACCAATGCATTTTCCAGGAATATTTTACAAACGCTGATCCACTTGCTGTGTTTTTCGTTGTCCATGAAATTAATTTGCAAGAACTTCTTGGTCGGCGAGCGGGAGAAGTGGGCCCACTTGATCGTATGATGGGTTGAATCTACCCTCGTTAACATCTCTTTTTTCCTTCGAACGATGTTATTTGGAAGGAAGCTTTGTACTTCCTAAAATTTGGAGGAAAAGGAGGAAAAGGAAAAGTTTTGAAAAGGAGATCTCGTCCAAAAAAATATTTTGAAAGCGTTTCTTGTGGCTCCATAATTGGGGGCAGTTGAACTTTTCCATTTGGAGAGCACATTCTGAGTGTTCCGTTTCCAAATTTTAAAACGTGGCAGAATATACACACTTTTTTCATCTCCCCAATGGAAACGTAGTCCGGATGGCGCAACGGTTAGCCTTCTACGCACTATACCCCGGTTGGATTCCTACTGATGCGGTAGTTTTTCGATAAAAAAGGGGATTTACGTGTCGGACTATGAGCCCACTCAGCTGTTAAATGAGTAACCATTTATGGGGTTAATAACTCGGTTGAGCGTGTTGCTGATCACACACCTCTGCACAAGACATACCAACCAAGTTGGCCTTTTGGGATGGAATTTTTGATACAGCTTTTTTGGAATATGCAATATTCTTCAACCGGAATTTCCACTTCCGGCTCACATTCTCTCGACACACTCCTGAAAGATATTGTCACGTCAAAAAAAACTCTTTGCTATTTGACTTCTTCTTGGCCCAGAATAGAACCTAGGGGAACACCCGAAGTACAACAGAAAGGAGACGATGCACAATTTTTGAAGACAACACGACATTTCCGTTGAGATAAATAAGAGGCAAACCAGGACAGAAGCGACACCAGCAATACCGAAGCCTTTAAGCTTCGCAAGGAGCAATAGTGTCATTGGCACAGTATCAACAATAAATCAAATTGTATATCCTATCAATAGTCTAGTTAGTAGAAAACTCGACCGATTTTTCATCTTGACCTGGTTGGTCGCCACTAATACTTTGCAATTCCTTTCATTTTACGATGCAGCTTCTCGCACAATCAGACAGTCCGTGAAACCTATCAATTAAGCCTTTTACTGCAATTCATACACAGTGTAAGGACTTATCCATCTTAGGTAGTCATCCAACATCCTCATAAAATTCTGCCTATAGTTCTGATGCCAACTGTTGGGATGCCTAAAATTCGGTCAAGGACGAACGACATCACTAATTGAAGCTCGGCTGACTCTTAAGACTCTGAAAAGCAAGTGGCTTTGTATACACTGTATTTGGCTTTGTTTTTTTCAAGTGATACTTCACCAGCTTCACAGAATCCTCCAGCCATACAAGTCGCCCAACTCACTATTATCCTTGTCGCTTCTTTTTCCCCATTGCCAGAGATGCTCTGGTTCCAAGTGAGATTTTGTCGGAATTCTTGTTCATTTGTGACTTTTATCAAATCCCAATGCGTTTGCTTTGGGCTGTTCTTATGTAGTGTGTATCAACCGAGGATCATCAGGTCGCAGTGTGTCGTCGTTAGGACTCAGTGTAATAGATGCCCCTTGTAGGTTTTCATCTAAGCTGCAAATAATGGTACAGGCCTGGATGGTAGAAGAGTATTGATTTTCACGTTTTTGTTGATGACAAGTTCTACGAAAAATGTTGATGTAAAGAGCCTTTGCTTAATTAGCATCACTTTTGAAACGAAACGGTTGAATATGCGAAAGCTTTTGTCAGCATGCATTCACACGCGTGCCTTGGGGAAAAAGACAAAGAAATGAGGACGCGTATCCTTTAATTGAAATTTGAAAAACAAGACAAAATTAAGCCAGGCTTAAGGGCGTAAGGAGTATCTGGGTTAGAAGATTCAGATAAATCAATTGAAGTGTTTTTTTCCTGATTAATAATAATAAGAAATATGACAGACTAAAATAACCCATAAGGTAGGCACTGCGACCATGAAATCTATTGTACCATAGCCTTAATTTATTTTAAATACTGATAAAGGTGTGAATAGGTCCTTTGTGTGGGAGTTCTCTTAATGAAAGTGGTGTTCACGATGTTATCTACAAGCGCGACTGGGCGTCCGCCGGAAATTTCCTGAGAAGATGTTTGGTAGACTCAACGCCCTTCGGATAAGGCCGGCATTCCGTCTCAGTAGACTGACCCATTGGAGTCGCTCTAACATACTTTTGCCACTAAAAAAAACAACACACCAGTATGGTCGTGGGAGTCATCACTAGCCACTGCGTAATTGGGGAGCATACCATGAAGCTTGGACTTCCCTATAATGACTTCTACAGAAGCTGTGACGATAAGGATAAGGTGGAGTCTATTTTCCATCTTCTCTGTACCTATCCTGTGCTATCAAGCAGGCGGAAGGAAATTTTTGTCATATATTTTTTCACCGATTTCCAAACAAATACATCTCCATACAAAATGAGAGCGCGAATTTAAAGAGAGTCCGGCTTCTTTCCCTCTTTCTAATTAGCGGCTTTCGTACGGAACGCACAATACACGAGACTCTAGCATAAAGCATCAGTGGCGAGCGAGCTTTCAATAGTTGTTGTTGTTAATTGCCTTGATCCCCAGGGGCATGGGCGCATGAACATCTCTTGTACAACTATACCTTGTTGACGTTTCAATAGCATTTAGGTTTAGGATAGCGCAGTTGCTAGCATGGACCTTCTATGCGAGCCGTCTGTTACTGGCAAGCTTGGAGCGCTGTGGGAGTTCAAGTATTACCCACAGGCAGTTTATGTTGATGCGCCGTGATCGAACCCATTTGACCGAGACTTCACGGCTACCGAACGTGTCAAACACCTAGTGGCTAGCGGCTGAGAAGAATAGGGGTGTAGATTGCTTCTCTCCATTTCTCTGAAAAATACGCTTTTTAAAAAGGAAACGGAATTCAAATTTCATTCATGTCCAAACAAACTTCCACTGCTACGAATCTCAGGCTTTCTTTCTCTGTCGTGTGCATTCATTGCAACCGCAGCATTTTCAACCGCAATAAATTAAATTCGTAATGAAATATTTTCCTGAATATTCCTTTGCAAATTCCTGAAATATAATATAATATGGGGAATGCAACATACCTAACACATTCTGACTACGTATGTACGAGTCTGATGATGCTCCCGTACAAATCCCTTCAGAAACGTCTAAAATAAGACCTCAATCTCACTGTATCTACCAGCAGCCATTATGGACCCCTGGATGCATGAGAATTTATTTTTCGCCAAGAATGAAAATATTTTTGGGAAATTAATTTGATGAAGAAGTTTTCGCAACGTACAGAGGCAGCAAACACAATTCTCGGCATAACTTGAGATTTTAATTAATTTTACGTCTATGACGATAGTAGATGGCTGACAGGGCGAAGAGATGACCGTTTTATTCTAATGGTTTTGAAATGTGGCGGCTAACACTAAAATTTCTAATTTGGAAGCTGAATGACTCTGGCATGACCATTGTGTGGGAGCTTTTGTCCTTTTAGGTATTCAGTGCATGTGACTTGAGGAAAAGAGCAGGATTAGAGTGAAGGTTTAGGGAAAAATGCATTGTGCGGATTATTATATTATAGTGTCGACGGGGAAGTGATGATGAGTTCTTTCGAATGTTAGTTTAATTGGAGATAGAGAGAAAATTATACACTCCTAGATATTCATGGCGACCAGTAGCGCAGTGTGTGTTTCTCATCTTTCATATGCTTTTCTTAGACGGGAACTCTGCCAGAAATCTCTGAAAACTTCAATGTGCCAATCCAGGCTGACGTGATTCCTGCAAACTGAAAAATTTACAAATGCCATTCAACGGAACTTGAGCATACTGTTCCCTTTAAGATTGTATTTCCTTTTGATATCTCTTAACATGACTCAACCCTTTTAAATACTTTTATTCTTGAAAGTATTCAACATCTGTGCATAAAAGTGTATGGTACATAGCAGGAGACTTCACAAGTGACCATTGACTGATTACCTGAATACCAGCCTGTCCGCACTTTTGTACATTACTCTGAAACGCAGTGCTTTGATCAAACCGACCTCACGAGGACCTAGGCGCAGCTCTGTCGGATAAGTGCATATACTTTAGATACGAGTAAAGTAATCTTCCATTACCACTATATAGTACGAGTACTCACTTCATACTTTCCGTGGCCTCTCGTGGTCAGAGGTTAGATTGCTTGTTTATGACGCTTGTGATGAATGCACGTCAATGTGATTGATATTAACTCGTAGAGGGTACTTTTATGTTCCTGTACCGTACCCTAGGTGGCTTGATTTGAATGGATGGATTTTTTCTTTAAAAGTAATTTCAGAATGAAAATATAAGAATAATTTTCTAATGGAAATGTCAAGAACATTTGGGCAGTTAAAATAATTTTTCTTTAATGCTCCGCCGCATTAGAGGATATCACGAAACTTATTACAATCGACTATACTTTTAGCCCAGGAACGATGGCTCTATAGGGGTTTCCAATAGGCATACACAAGCTATGGCAAGATAGCCGCCATGTTTTTGAAGCTATTGTCAACTGTCAAATTTCGAGGTTATGGTAATTAATGTTGGGCAAATCATTATAGAATTGACGCGCTCGGTGCGATTTTCTTATCATTAAAGGATTTGTCGAGCCTTCCTACAAGGCTATGTACGGCGGTTCGATTTAGGGGGTTCGTGTTATTTATTAAGTGCTTGATATGCACATCAAGCAGTCATTCCATAGTTTTAAGTAGGAAGGAGGTCAGGCTAATCGGTCAAAAGGATTTTGACAATTTCTCCCTCCTCCATAGTTGTGGTGTGTAACTTGCTCTGAAAAGTTAGATTTACAGAGAAAATATACACTCCAAACAATTCTGCAAAAGGGCGGGGAGTATGTATACCCGTACCATTCTCCAGGAACCTTGAATGGCCATTTAACCTTGTCCTTGTCAAATATAAGTTTTGATAATAATAATAATAAATCGGAATGGATCCTTGTGAGTTTAAGTGAAAATGACTCCACCTCGCTGTCCACTACCACACAAAAATAAACAGCTTTAAGTCCATTCGCCCTGTCGCTTGGAGCTGCCTTAATTCATGGGGGAAAACAGCTCGACCAAGCCATAATGGTATTCCGACCTAAATCGGGATACGTTCCTCAATGCAATGCTTACACTATAGTGTGCATTACGCGACACGAGTACGAATTTTCATCCAATGTAATTTCCACTGTTTATTCACGCGTAATGGTATAATGGCTGTTTTTATGGGTTCACGTTTTGGGATCTTTTCGGCACATCAGTGCAAAACGATATCAATGGCCACATCCTTTGCATCCGCGACATCGAACTTACTCTTGGCGATGTTGGTAATGTCGTCCACGTATCCGATTGCCTGATATAACCATTCTCATCAGCCCGCAAAGCTGGACCATGAAAGCGGTGAGAGGACGCCAGTCGCCTCGAGGGCAGCCCTTCACAGTATTAAGGCATAACGAAGTGCTGCCAAGGGTAGAGTGGATATCTCTTCCACGTAGCATAGCGTCTGTCTGTCTGATAACTCATGAGGCCAGATCCGATAGTTACCAAAATTTTGGGGAGTAGTGTATTGTGATAAAACGGACCCCGAGTGTTTGAAGAGTTTCTTCAGAGCCCTCAGTGTAGGAGCCATCGGGTCTCTGTTCAATACCGACCCCTTTTGCAGAGTCCTTAAGCAAGCTGTGTGAAGGCGTGCGGCTTCCGGTAGGGCCTGAATACTTTCACAGTATCTTTTCCAGCACTCACGTTTGAAGTGCCTGATCAGTTTATTGTACTCGGTGAAATTTCACCTCGACTCATTCCACCTTTTGAATCGTCTGGCTTCATTAAACTTCCTCCTCACCTGTATCCGCTTGCAAGCCAGTTCTTCATTCCACCGAGAATTGTACGCTCTGACCCATTTGGCGGCACTATCTAGATAGGAAGAGATTAGGACATCATTAAGCTGATCAGCTTTTGAGTTTACTAGTTACCAGAAGTTAGTCTTTCTAAGACAAAAATAGTCAGCCATGGTTCCTGAATGAGCGCGAGAGTGGCTAATTTTTCGACGAACAACCTGCACAGAGTGGCCGATGCTCCTTTCGCGTGCAGGTGCAGGTTCACCTGACGCACCTTCATGGTATAGTTACTAAATGAAAACTTCGCACTCTGATATGTACCTTCTATTACCTTGGACTATTAAACATTTTCACTGCAAATATGCACACACCCTCACACTCGCCTATTTCCAGAGTATGTACATGCATAAACAAAGAAGTTCGTTGACCAAAACTCAATCTATGTTATGAAGTGCTATCCAAATATTCAAATATTGATATATGTAGGTAAAGAATTGCCCAAAAGGAAATAAACTTGATGGCGTTCTGAGCTCGTCACTACACTCAACTCGCCACATCTGAAAAAATGAGAATACAAAAAATACATCCATCAGAACGGTCTTTGACATTTGCAAAAACGACATGTGTATACGAGTTTATCTAAACAAAAAGAGAAAAATATAAAACTCATAGGAATCCTGCTTATGTGGTCTCGTATTTCATTCACATGCAGCTCTCCGACTCGCTACACATCCGTGTCCTTTGGCCAACGCACGAGTATCCACGACGAACCTATATCTGTCCATCCACCTTTTCATCCATTCGATATCTTTAATCCTCACGAATGCAAAGGTAAATAAATATCATACACTCCCGGAACTCAAGAAGAAATCTGCAAATGGAGACATTCAGTTTTACATATACGCTCGTACGTATCCGTACGGCAGATAGGCAGAGGCCAACTGGTAACAGAAGAACAACAACAATTCAAACCCATCTTTATTTGCTCTTTGTTTGGCATACATAAACAGTGGTTGGACTGGAGGTTTTCGGTTTCCCATCGAAAGGTTAGGAGAAGAGAAGGAGGAACGGTGGGGCGAAAACCACCCTTTTGATGACATGTATGAAGGTATGTATGGTAATGGCGCGCATAGTACCCATTTCGCCACAAACATTTCGCACACTGTACACATTAACACGGTAATGGTTGCCGCTTGCCGGTAATAGAAAGACAGAGCAAAATTTGAATTTTGCGGGAGAGTGGGGGGCACCAGGTACGTATAGGATATGGCATGTTCCAAGTCATGAACTCAAAACGGTAAAGTTCCCTAATCGTTATCGTAACCTCATACTTTGGTCGTGTGCATGTCATACGAGTTGACTTGTTGGTTCGAATGAGTTTTCGGAGGATGAGATGAAGTAATCATTTTTGGGGCGCTATAGCCTCGAGATCAGATCAAGCAATGCTACATCAAAAATGCTTAATAATTTTAATAAATAGCCCCTCAACCAGCCTGATGAAAGCCAGTAGGTCCTTTGTAGGAGCACTCTTGACGACAGCGGATCTCACAATGGAATCTTCGAAAAGGTTAGGTTAGGTAAAAAGGCTGCCGTGACTAACACAGCACACATAGACCACATCTGGATCCGTTGCGTTAACACCGTCCTATGCAGCGAACCAACCGAAACGCATTATGAATTTACGTAGTTGCTTGATAGATTACTCAATTCGTAAAAAAACGTACATCTACTCAGCGCTGGACAGGCACAGAGCAGCTCTACTCCTCATCTACGCCATCTCAGCTTCTGTTGAAGTCATTAAGGGGTAGTCGGATTCATCTTGCATGCTCTCCGACCAGAAAAGGACCTGTAGTTACACCCACAATAGTTCCAATATATTGTCTTTCAGCGACAACAGTTGTGTAGAGCGGCCGATATTATGCCTGGGCCATATCTGCCTTGTTACATGACAGGTATTTCCATTTATCCAGCTCAAGCTGGCCCTGTCAACTGCGGCCGGTTTCAGTTATTTTTACATGATGAAATGGACATACCGAGACAATGAAGTCACTGAGGAACTACGCCCATTAATTCCTTGGCGCGCCAGCTCAGCTCCCTCAGTGGTAAAAGGCATTTCATGACCGTCTTTGATGTAATCAAGCACACTCCAGAGCTTCTACAGCTGCTTGGCTGTCGGTAGGGATAATTATGTCCTTACTAGTTGAGACATTTTCGCCCAACCTTGTTAACCATGTTAAGGCTACGTTTATCACCGAGACTTCCACTTGAAAAACGTTAAGGTGATCAGGGATTCGAAAAGTCAGATTTATACCAAGCGATTCGAAATGCACTCCATATCCATCATCAGTCATGGAACCATCCGTGTATGTATATGGTAGCGAACCCATGAAGCAAAATTCCATTCTTCTCCCTTTGGATCAGTGATGGAATAAAACTTTTGGAGTTTTTGTCGAAAGCGTAGGATATAGTCGATTGTTACAGGAATATCTAGACTGTCAAGGATTGATCGAATGGTGTCCACATACCACTTTCACACAGAAGAACTACGACGATAACAGCCATCTCTTCCGAAAAAATGTTCAGTGGAAGCTAGTTTAGCATGACATCAAGGGCAACGGACGTGGTTGTCCTAAGAGCTCTAGTAATTGCAATAAAAGCCATTCGTTGCACCTTACTCAGCAAAACTCGTTTCGCCTCCGTTCGCAGAGATAACCACTAGACAATTACGCCGTGCATAAGTATGGGATGAATAACCGTCACATAGAGCCAGTAAACCATTTTTGGTTGCATAACCCATTGTTTTTACATATAACCTTCCTACAGCAGTATTAGGCTGTAGTGGCTTTGGTTACACGCTTTATGATGTTAGGCTTCCGGCTCAACCTCCTATCAAGTATTACGCCAGCAGCTGTATCCAATATTGTCAAAAGCTCCCTAGATGTCATTGAAAGCGCAGAGAGTAATTTCCTTATCTATAAGTGTTTTTTCAATCATTCCTACGAGATTGTGTAAGGCAACCACGGTTGGCTTACCTTTGACGTAGGTGAACAGAGTACGATGCAAGGGAGACGTGCAATCCATTTGTTATCTGATGTGCAGATCCAGTATCCTCTCGATAGTTTTCAAAAGAAACGATGAAAGGCTAAATCTAATTTAGTCGCCCGTAACTTCGAACTAATTGCAGATACTTATATCTTTCCTAGCGACCTATCATGTAACACAATGTCGGTACTTTTAAAAGTAGAATTTATGAAAACAACCTCCAAATGAACAAACAAGACGAAATTACTCCTATATCGAATTTCATTGAAGCAACAAACTCATCCACACATATTACTCGTCTTCTGAACTGGATTACAAAGGCGCACTCGGGAAGCAACTCGCGACGACGACGTTACGTCCTCGCACTTTGTTAAATATGAGCTTCAACATTGGGCTCCATAGCTTGAAGTGATTTTCTTGGAAAATTATGACAACAGCTAAAAACGCACGTCTCGCAGGAATGACAGCAAGGACATCGGATAGGATTACCAATTGGCTTTGAGCGCGTAGTCGAGACGACCCTAAACTGAGTGGATAGTTTACAGGCTTATGGTTTTTCAGGGCGATGATATTCAATGTCCCGTGCATTTGCCTATTATTCGTTCATGGCCGCCCCATCCATTGTCCTTGTCATCGACCTCGTCGTTGATGAGTTCACGTAAATAATCCAGCAGACTACAGAGCGAGTGAAGACCAGCTGTAAAGCCTACTAGCGACTCGCTTTTAGAATAAGGAGGCAATGCAGAGGTTGTTTCGCTCGAGGATATAAAATTGCGCCCATCACTGTCCACCTAACAATGACTCCACTATGCGGAAACTCGAATGGCACTCATCGGAATCATCTTCTGGATCATTGGGATCGGGAATTATACGAGTATATTTGCCTATGAATAAAGATGAGCAGATGAGGAGACAACTTCTTCGTTGCCCTGAGAAAATATTGTTATCGATAAAGTTAATCTTTGATCTGAATTAATCAGCATGGAATAATAATGTTTTTAGGTTGAATGAATTCATTATTTGGTTTACCCGTAGAGTCGCAGTATGGTAGAGATGGAACGGATAATGTAATGAAAACGTCCATGATGATAGCTATTGAGCGAATTCGTTTTAGTGATAATTATTTTTATTATTTCGTAGATCTAGATGGCTAATAATGAGTGGATTTTATTAATTAATTGGATACTATTATTTTAAGCAATTGGAAGCGACTATTGCTAATGATAAACTATTGCTAGGGAAGATTTTTGCGTCGATAGCACTTTCGATAGTGGGTTCAAAAGAGAAATCGGACGACTTGATTGATTTTAATTTATATGTAATAAAAAAAGAGATGAGTTAGCATCATCTCATTTTCTAGATCGTGACGGTTTTTGTGCAGAGGTATGTGATCAGCAACACGCTCAACCGAGTTATTTACCCCATAATGGGTACTCATTTTAACAGCTGAGTGAGCTCATAGTCCGACACGTAGATCCCCGGAATCGAACCGGGGCCCAGTGCGTTGAAGGCGAACGTGCTAACCGTTGCGCCATCCGGACTACTATACGGATACTAATAAGCACTACTACTATACTAACATGTAATAAGCATTAACAATATTAGCCTGCGAAGCGAGTTATCCCCTCGAAGGCTTGACAGGGCATCCATGATGGCTTCAGGTCTCACATTGTTAAAGGCACCCTCAATATCCAGGAAGGCCACCTTGTACTCCTTTGGGGCGACCAGTAGAGCAGTGTGTTGGGGCATCAGTCTCATGTTTGACTACCGGCATTTCGGGTTCGAATCCCATCCACGACGACGTTCGTGGCAATAGATGTGCAGGGGGTGCATGCAGGCAACTGCATTCTCCGAAACCAGTTTATGCCGTCGAAACGTCAACTGGGCCACATGGAACAGTTGACGCGCTATGCTCCACAAGGGTTTAGGACAACTGAGAGAGAGAGAGAGAGAAGAGACTTCTAATGTGACCCAATAGACAGTGCAAAGCAGTATCCACAGATCTACCCTTCCAGTATGGGTGCTGAGAGGCAGATAGAAGATCCGCTGGAATAGTGCTCCGCAGGTGTATGTCGATCAAATGTTCCAATGCCTTCTGCAAAGTTGATGATAAGCTTATCGGTCTAAGGTCTCTTGGACTCGCGTGAGAGTTTTTATCCGCTTTCGGGATGAAGACTATTTAACCTCCCTCCATATTAGAGGAATGTAAATTATTTCAAAACATGCTTTGAAAATCGAGCCAGTCCGGGGGGTTCACTACGTTTAGCACGTTGTGTGACCTACAGTCAGAACTATACGACCCTGATTGAAGATAGAGATTGCAGATTTGAAGGAATCGAAGCTGGTTATGGCCCATTTGTTTTTTCTTTTGAAAAAGAAAAAAGTGACTAAACTGAGCACTGCATCACGCCGGCTTCGTACTGCCTCTTTGTCTACTTACAGGACATGATATCAGCAGATTTGATGAAAGCCCCCGTCAGGGTCTCCACCATTGCATCCAACTCCTGCGCGTTGCATGGCTAACGCGGTAGCGAGTGCAAGGTGTTCAAAATATTGCACCAGTCAGTTCTTTCCCGATTAACAATTACTGGTTTGATGTTACGTTGCTCGTCCAAGTTAAATTGAAGATAGCGATGATCAGAGAATGAATAATCAGGAGACACCTTCCAACCACGTATCAAATGCTGTATGTTCTCCGAAACAAAGGTTATATCTAGGACTTCCTGCCTGCACCTCATGATAAACGTAGGCTCGCATCCAAAATTGCAGGTAAGGAGGTTTATTCCCAACAAGTAGTCGGAAAACACTTCCCCCTTCACATTCGTGTCGAAACTACCCCATACTACATGATGTGCATTGAAATCGGACCCAAGAGTGACCCAGATCTCTGTGAATTAGCTGCATCTATGGGTCATTTCAGAATAGCCGGTGGAATATCACCACCATGTGGTAAGTAGGATGAGATCAACCAGTACAACCACTTTCCGAAATCCAGGCTGACAACCACAGAGTCCCCGTCGCTGAAAAGCGATTCCAAGTACGCATTTAGGATAATTTTTACAAGAATACTAGATAGAGGTATGCCAGCAACATGCATTACTCGAAACATTTTCCCAGAATAAGAAACGTCTTTAAGTTATGCTTCAGCAGTCGGAAAACAACACATAGTAACTCCGTGGCTAATAGCCATGTTCAGAAGCTCCATAGCACTTAACCATGTACCTAATCGTATTTTATACAGACGTGTACGTGTCACGTTCATTCCTAAAGCGAGCCGATGCTGCCCCCAATCCGCGAAGGATTTCGAGCCTATCAGCCTCAACCATATTTTAACGAAGACTCTGGAACGAATCTTGTATAGCCATATACTACTCAGACGGCACTCCATGAGGTAGTACGCACGATTTAGCCTGTCATATACTACAAACAATACACCCTAGCAGCCTTCATGGTCTTTGAGGGCGCGTTTAATAGCATCCGAACAGAGGTCATTCAGAAGTCTCTCACCGAGCTTGGAGACTCACTTTATTTGCTGGGCAGTAGTGATGCTAAAAATAGAACAGAATCATTATATCGGATCTGGGAGCCACTAGATACGTATGCAGGTGTAGGCCCCAAGACGGGATGATCTACTAAACTATTATCCAGACGTGGTTAAGGCAAATTAGTATATCCTGTCCCTAAATTACTCATAGGTTAGGTTAGGTTAAGGGGCTGCCGTGCTACACACAGCACACTTAGGCCTCCGAAGGCCCGTTGTGACACCACCCGGAAAAGAAAAACCGTCTCCTTAAGAGGGCTGCGTATCAAACCAGCCCGTGCTACTGATATAGCGATTTAACCGGAAGGCGCATATATTCTTAAGGTCATCCAAATCATGGAAGATCCGCGAGCCCAGAAAGTAGCCCCTCCTACCAGCCAAGGCCGGACAATGACAGAGAAAGTGGAGGATGGTCTCCTCCTCCTCCTCATCTCCACAACTCCTGCAGAAATCATGATGGGGGATATTGAGCCTTCTGGCATGCTCCCCGATTGCGCAGTGTCCGGTAATAACTCCAACAACTCTGCCAATGTGCCTCCTATTCATCGAAACCAGGCCGGCAGAGCGGCCGGAATCTAATATCGGCCAAATCGACCTTGTCGTATTGCATGTTGCCCCGTTGAGCCATCTTGTATTGGCCCTGTTGACAGCAGTGGCCTTAATCGCCGATTTACACATAGCAAAAGGCATTGCTATATCCTCCAATCTTACGTCAAACCCCCCAGTTCTGCCGTCCCGAGCCAGATCATCCGCCACGCAGTTTCCCACGAAACCACTATGGCTCGGTATCCAACACAGGGTGATGTTAAAGAAGCCACCCACCTCTTCCAGAGCTGCGCGGCAATTCTTAATGGTTTTGGAAGTTATCGAGACGGACTCGAGTGAGCGAATAGCCGCCTGACTATCCGTATAAATAACAATGTCCCTTGCAGTGATGACAGAACTGCTTAGACGGGACAAGGCCAACGAGATCGCCGAGATTTCCGCCTGTAGGATACTGCAGAAATCAGGGAGACGAGCTGACAGAGTGATTCCCAGGTCTTCGGAAAATATACCAACCCCGACCCCTTCGTCGGTCTTGGAGCCATCCGTATAGATCGCCATAAGATCCGAGGTCGAAGGCATATCTTCCATCCACTGGCTCCTCGTCGGAATCACGCTAGTAAAGTTTCTGCCGAAATGGTAACCAGGGGGTATATAGTCCGTCTCTGTAGGGAGATTCAGGTCGCTTAGTATAGTGGAGTGCCCCTTATTTAGCGCCCGACACTGTCCCGCCTCGCGAAGGCGCAGAGCCGTGTTAGCCGCCAGTTGTTCTCCCTGAATATCCAGCGGAAGCAAGCCGAGTATCATATCGAGTCCGGCTGACGGGATGGTCTTAAAAGCCCCCGTGATGGCCATCGTGGCCAGCCTTTGCACCTTCTCTAACAGACCACAGTAGGCCGCCGTTCTAAGTGCTGTCCACCATACACAAATACCGTACAACAATATGGGACGTACAACAGCTGTGTATATCCAGTGTACTGCTTTGGGCTGAAGGCCCCAGTTCTTACCTATGGCTCTCCTGCACGAATACAGCGCAACAGTGGCCTTCTTTACTCGTTCCAGAATGTTGAGTTTCCACTGTAATTTCCTGTCAAAAATTAGACCTAGAAATTTGGCCTTATCAGAGAAAACCAGATTAGTTCCCTCCAGGGTAGGAGGCACAATAGGGGGAATCGTGTGCCTTCTAGTGAACAACACAAGCTCCGTTTTATCCGGGTTGGCCTTGAGGCCGCACCGATTTGCCCACTCCACTATAATGGAAAGAGCATTCTGCAGCACACCACTAAGGGTTTCAGGAAACCCTCCCTTGACGGCAATGGCGATGTCGTCCGCATAGGCAATAACTTTGCACCCAATCTTCTCCAGATCCACTAACAGTCCGTTGACCGCTAGATTCCAGAGCAAAGGGGACAGAACACCGCCTTGAGGGGTTCCCCTACAGACAAACCTGGATGCCGCCGATGTACCCATGGTTACATGAATAAGTCTTGAACTCAATAACATATTGATAAGTGCGCAGAGCGACTCATCAACCTGAAGACTCGAGAGCGCCTCAACGATTGCACTTGGTAGTATATTGTTGAAAGCGCCCTCAATATCCAGAAAAACAACCATCGTGTATTCCTTTTGCTCCAGAGATTTCTCAATGAAACTAACCAAGGAATGCAGTGCATACTTCTCGGAAATTTTCAGAGAAGAAAAAACTGCGAAATTAATCCATAAAAAAATCCCTTTAAATCGCCACATCCACAAAGACACCTTTTTTACGACTTTTCATCTCCAAACAACAGTAATATCCCCACAACACAAAAGCAAACTTTACGTTTTTAATTTTTTTTTCTACTTTCAGCATTGCCCGCAAGATGACGTGACTCCCACATTATCTTATCACACACCGAAGAGAAATAATGACAAGGGATGTAATTCATTCCAAAAATATGCTAGTTCTTCAAATTTACGACGGTATGAGAATCGTTTTGAAGCCGAAACCCACCAAGAGGATAATAATAGCAAGAAAATTGGCATCAAAGGAAATAGAAGTCCCAACACGAAAAACAACAGCGACAGTATCAACATCAAAACCATCAGCGGTAGAATCGACCACAGCAACAGTAGAAAAACAAGGGAGGAGACACTTAGCCGCAACGCTAGGAAGGACACTTGTAGCCTTCGGTGGACATTCAAACAGAACGCTAAGATATTCACAAGAACGACGAAATCTTCAAAAACGGGGACAACAGCATCAAACAAACGAAGCACTGGAAATATTTCAGCTTCTAAGACAACAACAATTTGCAAGGATACCAAGACAAAAATTTATGGTTTTATGAAGGACTTTCTAAGGAGACGTTTTCGCAATCAGAGCACGCATGAAGAGACGTACATTGAGGTGGGTAATTTGCATGTTCTATTTAATTTTTCTGAATATAATTAAATTGTAGTGTTTGATATTGCATTGAACAATAGACAGAAAATAGCTAACGCTCCAGTCCAACGCAGCGAGGCTAACTTTCTAGATCATGACGTTATACGAGGACGTGCTTCATTAGCAATGGAGTTATGTACAATACATTAGTTTTGAATAGGATACTCATTTTCTTCTGTGATATCTGATTTCTGTGGGTAAGACGGAACTTCTCATTAGTCGTACCCATCCGAGCCAGCTCGTCCGCCACACACGGAATCCAGCACAAAGTGATGTTAAAAAAGTCACTGAGCTCCTTGATAGCTCTGCGACACCTCACCACGGTTTCTGAAGAGGCAAGCGCCGCATCCAGAGATTTAATGGCCGCCAAGCTATCGATATTCAATTCAGTTAAATTCCTGAACGGCGCCGGCGCTGCAAAAAGCTGGAAAACGAGTGACATGCAGACATTCTATTCCTCCGAATAAGCCCCAGTGCCTAAACCCTCTTCGGTTTTTTTTAGCCATCAGTAAAAATGCTAATGATTTCCGACTCTTTTTTATTGTACTCCCTACACCCCAATCTTGTAGGGAGTACAATAAAAAATGAAACCGGAATATAGAGGGCTACGCCCGCAATCCAAGGGTTTTGTAGCAAGCGCTTATTTTGGTATATCGGCTCCTTGCTCTTCTTGATATCACTCAGATGGATAGAAAAAACGTAATTAAAATGTCTTACCCACTTACATTTTACATGCTAATTCATATTACGTGATTGTAACGAAACTTAGAACATATTATTGCTTAAGGTGTTGGTTATCGTTGGCCATCAGTACTTTTGACCTCGAACGTGTTTAAGGCGTGCAAGGGTGTGCTAACTGTAACTATACAAATAAACTATTATTGACCTATTCTGAGAAGATATACAAATTCCACTATTTTCCATTTTATATATTTTTCGAAACCCACTTCCTGTAAGTTTTCATAATTCTAAGTATAACGGTCTCAAAATGCAGGCAAGGGGGGGGGGGGGTCAAATTACGAACTAATATTTTCTCCTCCCCCACAGTTCCCCTTTCTATAAATTTCGAGAAAATGCGAAAAAATGGAATGTACTCATCATTCCCTTTCTCACGACACCTCATTTGCTTATACCAGTCGATAAAAAAATTTGACCTTAATTTCGCCTCTATGTGGACCCCCCCCCCCCCTTCCACCCGGTAAAGTTGGCCAATTACGACACAGCGCCCCCAACAAATCTTTACCTTTTCAAAAATGATCAATTAAATAACTGCAATTCGCACTACGAAAAACAACATGAAAGTATAGTAGTACTCACACCTATGAGGCCGGTAGGTGTATTTTTTGTGTGGATAGTGTCAAAATGCCGAAATTTAAATGAATGTACTATTATTAAATATTATGCGATTATAATGAAACTTAGAGATATTATTGCCTATGATATTGGTTATCATTGGCCATCAATATTTTTGACCTCGGGTACGTATAAGGGGTGCAGGGTTGTGCTAACTGAAACTATAGAAATGTACTATTATTAACCTTTTCTGATGAAATTTCAAAATTCTAGAAATCTAGGTTTTCTACACTAGTAAAATGGCGCTTTTCTGTAAATTTTCATATTTCTAAGTATAACGGTCTCGAAATGCAAGGGGGGGGGGACAAACTCGGATGACATATTTTCCACTCTCCCTCTTTTCCCGTTTCTTCAAATTTAAAAAAAATTTCAAAAATGGAATGTACTCGACGGTACCTTTCTTATGATACCCCACTTGCCTGTACTAAACGAAAAAAAAATTTCGACCTTCATTTCCCCTCTATGGGGACCTCCCCTTAAAGTTGACCTATTACGACGATTCGCTTTCTCCGGCGAATTATAGTAATTCTACACATTCCTACAAAATTTCATGTATGTAGCTTCAGCCGTTCGTGAGATATTCCATGGACAGACGGACAGACGGACAGACGGACAGACGGACAGACGGACAGACGGACAGACAGACATTTGACCGATTTCATAAGGGTTTTGTTTTACTACAAAACCCTAAAAAAGAGTCGGAAATCATTAGCATTTTTACTGATGGCTAAAAAAAAAAAAAAATCTTGTAGTCCGGATGGCGCAACGGTTAGCACGTTCGCCTTCAACGCACTGGGCCCCGGTTCGATTCCGGGGATTTACGTGTCGGACTATGAGCCCACTCAGCTGTTAAATGAGTACCCATTATGGGGTAAATAACTCGGTTGAGCGTATTGCTGATCACATACCTCTGCAAAAAAACCGTCACGATCTAGAAAATGAGATGATGCTAACTCATCTCGAGGCCGTGGTTCAAATTGGACTGTTGCGCCAGTTATTTATTTTACACCCCAATCTTGCTCATAATGCAACGATCATTGGACTTTTCGGCCAGCGTACATCATTAGCGGCTACTTAAAGAGCATTTGTTCGGCACCTCTCGCGATATCCGGGCTTCACTACGAATCTCACCTTTCGTCCTTCTCATTTCATGACATCAATGAGCCCATGCTGCCAATTATTGTATTTGTGGTCGATTTGTGGTCAGATGAGGTGCAGGCATTGGAAATATATTCAAACATATACTAAAGTGATTCTCATGGTACCGCTAGCGATCTGCGCTCACAGAAAAATGGTTTCGAGCTAAACGCCGAATAGGCCTCTTCCTATGCATATAGTAAGGGAGACAGACGCGTTTTAGTACCTCGATCGCGTTGCCTTTTACGGACTGTAAAAAAAGGTAGCACTAGACTCATGTTTGTAATCAGAATGCGTAAAAGTGTAGAGGCCTGGACAGGGCGTCCACATATGCGATCCAACCTATGCTCTTCGTTTTGCTTACTACTTCGCCTTAACTCCAAGCGGGGCATAGCGCATCAACTAGTTCTGCACACCATCGTACTTGGTTTTGGGCAATGGGGCGTAACTTCCCAAACGACTTACCTAGCGCCTTACATTATTTTGCCATAGATCGACGCCATGTGATTTTAACACACCCTCTTCGTCAGTCTTGCTCGGAATGGGGTTCCATTCCATGGCGTGTAAAGCAATGCACCCTTCCGAAATGTGTGACTAGGCGATTGTCGCCAGCAAATAAATTCGTCGATTGACATCTCATCCGTACACCGACTCAGCTCTTCATTTGATATGGTTTCGGGCCAGAAAATTCTTAAAATTCGGCCAAGACATGAATTAACGAAAACTTGCAGCTTTCTGTTAACCTTTATAGAAACTTTCCACGTGCTAGTCCCATACAACAGCACAGACAGTACCAGGGACCGAAACAAGCCCAGCTTGGTCTCAATACTGAGATAACTGCATTGCCATATTTTTGACAACATGCCACCTATTGTCCGGTTAAAAATTTAACGAAGCAATAAACAAAAACAGCTGATACTTGTTGCTGAGATTTTGACAGCTAGAAGTGTTTACGTTTACCCATTCAAATTAGACAATTAAACTGGCCATAAAGAATAGAGCTCTGGAAATTCTGTCGTTGGAAGATGTTTTGAAACCAACTCAGCAATAATGCTGAGAGACGGTGAACACATACAATATCAGAAAACAGGCGACGGAATTTGACCAACAAAATCAGATGATTTTCATATAGCGTTGTCATATTTTGAGCATTGTATGCTTTGCATACCCTTAGGCTTGGTAATTTAACCGTCAGTTTATCGCTTCGATAGGTTAACACTCATTGCTCTAACCTCTAGCATTCTCATTTACCCTAACCCCTAGTCAGGCATAGCGCGTCAACTATTCCATGTGGCTTAGCTGACGTTTCCTTGGCATGAATCAGTTTCGGACGATGCACGTTGCCAGCATGCACCTCCTGTTCCTATCTAGCCGCCAACCTGACAAGGAGATATGTGGGTTTATTATTACGCCCCGCGCCACACGCCAGGGAAGACAATACAAATATCCATGGCCACGAACGCCGTGGACGGGACTAGAACCCGTAACGACTGTAGTGAGTCATGAGACTGACGCCTCAACGCACTGAGCTACCGATCGCCCTGTTAGTTAATCGGCAGTTTAAACGGATATTCAATAACCGGTCCTTAATTCCTTGACTATGATGACTCAACTCCACCTTTCCTACTCAATTCAATTAATCGATTGCTATAAATAAATATTTTTTTCTGTTTTCCAGTTTCCACACAACATCCGAGTGATAAACAATAATCTGGGCTATCCGGCACGAAATAACGCTGACGCCGCCGTTGACGTCGCAGCCGATAATCACACAAAACGATTCGGCGTCATGCAAGACGTTCGAATTCGTGTCGAACAGCCTAATCATGGCTCGCCCAGTGCACATCGTAGGCCCGTTCATCTATTTCCGCAAACCAATCTGAAGTAAGTTCGATACATTTACGAAATGGCTTAGTAGAGTGGGAAATTGAATTGGAGCCATGGTCAATCCTCCGCCTGGCATGTATTTGAAGGGTTATTCTCATCCAAATGACATAATGAAATTATTCTCATCCTGCTAAGCCTTTAATCCTTGCTGATAGCTTCTATCGGCCTGGAATGACCTGATGAAGATGATGGCCTACTAAGTCAAAATCATGAATATTTAATTTAATCAATTTTATTATCATTTCATCTTTGTCCGTTTTTGTAGCTGTAACGATAACGAACATATTCCGAGGTCACCCAGTTCCGAAGAGGATAATTCGCCAACCGAAATGAATAATTGCCGACGATTAGTTGATAAGCCACCACTGGTAAGTTTAATGAGAATGATGCTGATCTAGTTTATTGAAGGATGTAACTTTTAACAGTATGGCCGTTAATTGATTTGCATTAACTTTCATCGTTAAAAGATCCCCACTATCCTTATTATCCCTTTAATAGACAGTTGTGTGCTAGAGTGCTCATTTTAATTAAAAATCCCTTGAAGGGTTCTTCAAATAAGTTTCTGCCTATTCCATTATACTAATCCATCCGCCACCAGACCATCAGTCCATTAGGACAATTTTAAACGTTCATTCCCCTGTGTCGTCAGTCGCATTATATTTATTTGAACCGCGTTACTCCAACCGCCCTCTAATCCTTGAAACGTTCAACATAATGCTTAATGTAACGTAAACACAAGAGGATTCACTAAGTAGTCGTATTTCCCCGTGTAGCGACGTCTAGAACGCATCAATTAAAGTACAATTAAATCATTTAAAATTCCAAGACATCAGACTCCAATTACCCACTTCACCTAACAAGCAATCCTTCATCCTTCATTTCTTCAGTCGCAACCCTCTACCAAACACATACTTTCGGTTTCTCCGACCATCTTTGGCCATATTTCTAATTTCCCTAAAAACCTTGGGTTGACAGATAAACATCCTCAATGGTACCCGACACAAAGCAACCGAAAAAAAATCGTTTATCAACCGCAGCATCATAAATGGGGGTTTGGCGGACGTAGTAGGATGGTACAGCCCTTCACTACATCCCCATATATTGTATAATCGGGAGTTACTTCTTTTTTTCTTGGTCGCTCGGTTCGGCGAAGTTTTTGTTCAGATTGGTCCTTATTGCATTGCCATAGTGGCTGTTGTTTTCGTCGGAACACGGGAAGGGTTGTCGAACAATAAAATTATTTTCTCAGTGGATCGGATTTCGACTTAGGAGTGGATCAACTGAAATAGATTTCTAGTCGCTTACAGTCAGCATTATGGATCCTAACCCTTACAGCTCAATCAGAACCAGGCACAACTTCAAAGTAGAGAAGCATAAAAAATTCAACATATCACCTCACGTGACAGCCAGCTTTCAGCCACGTCGAGGATTCAATAACAGTAGACAACCCCATATCCTTCGGTTGTCACCACCGCTATTGTCCTCGAGTCGTTATCGTACAAACAAAAACACCACACCACGACAGCGTCGCTCCCTTTCGTCTCTTTCAACCCCAATATCATTTCGCTATAACTCGGCAACTACTTGAGAGATCCTTTCACTCTCGGAATCCTCGTAAATGTTCAAACAATAGAAGGACACAATTTTGAGATTTAGCGCAATCATGAAAGAGTCGCTGCTGCTGGTCGGAAGGAAGGAAGCCGGCAAGCATGGAAGGAACATTTAGTGGAGTTGAGTGCCTGAGGTGCTCTTACGAAAGACGGCGGCGGTATGGCATAGCATACGACGAAGGACATTCGAACAAAATCCGTTGGGCAATAAATTTTCCTAGAATTTATCCGCCTCGTCTGGTTTTGCAATATACGAACGTACTTACGTACGTAAAAGTACGATTTCTACCGTTCGTACGATTATACGTTACGTTTCGTTCCCGACGAGTTGTTCTGGTGATGGCGGTTACACCCACCATCAACCGCAAAAAGTCCTAAGTGCCCTGTTGATAATGGTTTTTGCGGACCAAGAACAAACTTCGTCGTTAGACATGATCTATATGTCTTATATAGGACATTATGCTGTGATGAGAGGGGTGGGGTGTGGATGATGATAACATTTGAATTGAAATCCCGGTGTAGTAACCTTAACGACCATCGCCAGCGTCTTCGTTGCTCACCGTAATCATGGCACAGCGTCTCGAATTGAAAATCTGGATTAACATGCTGGCAGTAAGGCATTTACTTGTATGGTAGTAAGACATTCTGATGGTGGCAAATTGAAAGGATTCATCCGACTATTAACAGCGCAAAGGAGAAAGGAGAGAGTTGTTTACGACTTCATAGATGGGGTGGTATAGTTTCAAGCAACTCATTGTCGACGGCTAGTTCAGAACTAGGTCGTGGATGATTTTTTCCTGTGAAAGAGTCACGTTGAAAGGTGGCAAGGAGCCTTTTAATTTTAAAAGTTCGTAGAACTGGATAAATTTGAAAAGTTCTTAATCACCTGCGTTGATTTTCGGCGTTGCCTTGAACTAATTGGAACAGAAAAGACATTCAGATGAGCTTGGCGTGAAGATATTTATTATTGTCGAATGTATTATATGAAATAAAATGTTATATGAATTAAATAATACTTGAATTAGAATACACCTTTAATAGCTGTCATTGAACTAACTATGTACTTGTAATTGCATACACACTGAACTGTACAAAAAAGAATAATAAACCAGTTACTAACTAGCCGTGACTCTTAATACATGGCGCAGCCGTCGAGAAACCAATTCCGAAAAAGAAATAAGTAAATATTGTAGAAAAATTGTAAAAGTGAAAGATTATAAATAAATATAAATCATAAAGTGTAAGCGGTGAATAAAAAGTTAAAAAATAATGATACAGTGCAGCGATTGCAACGAAAAATAAAGATTATAAAAAACGTGCACATGGGAATAGCGAAGGAGAAGAAAAAAACAGAAGTAAAAAGACCGCGCGGAAGACCTCCGAAAAACATCAGATTTGTGTATATATATATATAAAAATATGGAATTTGTGAAGAGAATCGAGGAACTAAATCTCCAATCGGGGAATCTGGAGGAAAATTGGAGAAGTTTTTGGAGAAATTTCCAAATTTTTGCCACGGCAATTGAGTTGGCGAAAAAAGCGGAAGATGTGCAAGTGGCAATTTTCCTAAATGCAGCCGGAAAAGATGCAACAGAACAATTCTACACTGTGATTAATATTACAGAAAGTGATAGAACAAAGTATAAGAAAGTTACCGAATCGTTTGAAAATTTTTGCCAAGGTAGGGCAAACGAAGTGTATGAAAGCTTTTTGTTTCATTCGCGGGTTCAAAAACATGGAGAACCATTTGACATCTTCCTAATGGACATCAAGCAAATAGCGCAAAAGTGCAATTTTCACGATAAGGAACGAATGCTGAGAGATCGAATTGTTATCGGAGTCCAAGACAAGGGGCTACAGAAAAAATTCATGGAAATGGAGCAACTGGATCTGAGCAAAGCGATTGAGATAGCGAGAGTGGCAGAGGTTACGGCGAAGCAGGTCATTGAAATGAGGAAGTCGACAATAACAAATACTGTGGACAACATACAAAATAACAATAAGATAAGTAGTTACAGTAATCAGAAAAACCAAAACCAAATAGGCAAATCAAATTCAAATTTTTGTAGGTACTCAAAAAATCAAGAGAAAGAGCAACAACATCTAGGCAAAGTGGACTGCAAAAGGTGCGGACGCAGTCATGCGGCAAGACAGTGTCCAGCATTTGGAAAAACGTGTCGAAAATGCGACAAATTGAATCATTTCGCGATCGCGTGTAGGAGCAATAAAGTGAACGAAATTGTGGAAAATTCGGATGGTGAGAATAATGACTATTTTGTTATTGATGCAATCGAAAATGATAGAATCAAAGCTGAAAGTAGAAAATCGTGGTATGAAAACGTAAAAATTGAATCAAGAATTATCAAATTTAAATTAGACACCGGGGCCCAAGTAAACATTATTCCATCTTCCTTTATCAATAACCTCAAGGAAATAGAAATTTTAAATGAAGATAGCCTGCATTCATGTGAAAAATTTTCGCTACGGAACGCTACATCCCCTCCACTACACATTTGAGGAGACGCTACCTGTCAACATTTCTTTCGTGATTGAACCGCTACATATGAAATGTCTGACAAACAGGTGACACCGCAAATATTTGACAATTGCCAATTTTCCATCGCAAAACATTTCTTTGGCACATCACGAAACAAGGAAATATCAAATCAAAGACGAGAAGACAGTGAATTTACATAGACGGGAGTTCTATTTGCGCTTTTGATGTATACAAACGTCACAACGCACATACCAGCTGCGAATTGTCAAATGTAGCGCTACATGCCCAGAGAGCGTAAAAAATTTCTGCTACCAAGGGGAAGTAACCGCTCCGGAGCGGATGGAAGGAGCGGTTGCAATCACGACCGGGAGGGGTTGTAGCGCTACGGAGCGCTCCGTAGCGATCCGGATAAAACGAGCGTCGTGAATGCACTCATAGTAAACTAGAAGCATACAACGGTTCTAGGATTGATACAGTAGGAATGTGTAAAGTGCGGTGCATTGTAAGAAATCAAATATCAGTTGAGAGGTTTTGGGTTACGAAAGGTGTGGGCGTACCCATTTTAGGGTTAGATACGTGCATAAGATTAGGGCTTATCAGTAGAGTCAATTCTGTGCAAAAGCAGATATTAGAAAATATAACGGAAAAGTGGCCAACTGTATTTGAGGGATTAGGTTGTTATAAAGAAAATTTTCATATAGAATTAAAGAAAGACAGTTTGCCTGTAGCCAAACCACCGAGAAGAATACCACTAACGCTTAGGGAGCCATTGAAATTAGAATTGGAAAGGCTGATTAAAACTGATATTGTAGAAAAAGTAGAGAATTCTAGCGAATGGGTTTCAAATATAGTTATAGTGGAAAAACCTAACAAACAAGTAAGAATTTGTCTTGATCCAAAGTATCTGAACCTAGCTTTGCAAGAAAATTTCTACGAAATACCTTCATTTGAGCAACTTAAAAGTAAATTTGCAAATAAAAACGTGTTTTCAGTATTCGACATGAGAGAAGGATATTATCAGGTGAAGCTAGATACTGAATCCAAAAGATTGTGTACTTTTAGTACCCCATTCGGTTGCTACGCATTCAAACGACTTCCGTTTGGATTAAAAATTGCACCTGAAGTTTTTCAAAAAATCAATGAAGAAAATTTTGCAGGTATACCGAACCTAATTATTTACATAGATGATATAGCTATAGCAACCGAAACGGAAGAAGAGCATGACAAGATTTTGGTTATGGTAATGAAGAGAGCCACAGAGAAAAATATTAAATTTAACAAGGATAAAATTCAGTTTAAAAAGGAAGAAATTAAATTTTTAGGGCACAAAATTTCGAAAAATGGCGTGAGGCCAAATGAAAACAGATTAGAAACAATAAACAATTTAACGGCTCCAAAAACTAAGAGGGAACTGCAGGTTTTATTAGGGTTTATAAACTATCTTAGAGACTTTTTGCCAGGATTAGCAGAAATCTCTAGCCCACTTAGAGAACTATTAAAAAAGAATATCTCATTTCAGTGGTTGCAATGTCATGAGGATAGTTTGAACAAAATTAAGCAGCTAATTAAGTACGCACCGGCATTAAAACCATTTGACGGTAATGAGAAAATTAGAATTCAAACAGATGCTTCACAGAATAGTTTGGGTTGCTGTTTAATACAAAATAGTAGGCCAGTGTGTTTTGCTTCATGTAGTTTGAGTGACGCTGAGAAAAATTATTCGCAGATAGAAAAGGAATTACTTGCGGTCGTCTACGCATGCAAGAAGTGGCATTCGTTAATATATGGCAGGAGTATAGAAATACAAACAGATCGTAAACCTTTGTTAGGAATAATGGCAAAAGAGTATGGTAAGATTCCATCAGCTAGACTACAGCGCATGAAGTTAAAGTTAGAGAAATACAATTTAAAATTTCAATTTCTACCTGGAAAATTTTTATACATGGCTGATTGCTTATCACGAAATGTGAATAACAAAGAAAGGAAAGAAGATATAATTGAAGGGATTAATGAACTAGTACATTCTATTAATGTTAGTGAGGAAAAGAAGAGAGAGTTACAGAAAGAAACAGGAAAGGACCTCATATTAAAAGCTTTAGCCCAAACTATAAAAAATGGTTGGCCACAAGAGAAAAAATATGTTTCAGAGACTATAAAATATTTTTGGAAATTCAGAAATGAACTTTATTTATGTGATGACCTAATATTTTTTAGTGATAGAATAGTGATTCCCAAGAGTTTGAGATCTTTCATTTTAGGCACATTACATAGATCCCATTTAGGTATTGAAAAAACAAAGCAAAGGGCGCGTACACTAGTTTATTGGCCTACAATTAATGGTGACATAGAAGAGATGATCCAAAAATGCAATATTTGCCAAAAATATCGCAACTCGAATATAAAAGAACCCTTAATTAATTATGAAATTCCGCAGACACCTTTTGAAAAATTAGGAATTGATTTAATGGAAGTAGATGGAAAAAATTATTTGATTGTAGCAGATTATCTGTCTAAATATCTGGATATTATTCCGGTAGTGAAGAAAACTACACAGGCAGTTATCAATAAGCTAGAAGTTATTTTTTCGATTCATGGAATACCAAAAGAGTTGGTAGCAGACAATATGCCATTTGCTTCATTTGAGTTTAAGAATTTTGCTAAAGAGTTGGGAATTTTGATTACTACCAGAAGCCCACTGTATGCTCAATCAAACGGGCTAGCCGAAAAATTTGTAAATATTGCAAAGCACTTAGTTCGGAAAAGTAGAGATTCTGGAGGAAGTTTATGGATGGCTTTATTGGAATATCGAAATACTCCAATCAAAGGATCAAATCTATCACCAGTACAAGTGTTAATGGGTCGACAAACTAGGACCCTGGTACCAGGAAAGATAGAACATTACAGAATACAAAATAACTATCAACACATATTTCCAATTATTGAAGCAAATAATAGGCAAAATAAACAAAGATATGATAAAAGTACTAAGGAACGAAAAGATTTTGAAGAAGGTGATAAGGTATGGATAAAGGAGGATAGGTATTGGAAGCCTGGTCTAATTAAACAAAAACATAACGCACCACGATCATATATAGTAGAATTTGAAAACGGTAGTACTGTACGGAGAAACTCTTTTTATATTCGGAAAAGATTTTAAGACACTATGCCTAGATGGATGCTGTTAAATAATTTGAATTAAGATACACAATGTATAACAACAAACAATAGTTCCAAATAGCATTTATTACGAACAATGTACAATCATTTAAAATAAAAATATTAATTATTATGTAGTCGAGAAAAAATTTAAAGTCAATTTAAAGTCAAGATAAAATAAATTTGAACACAAAAAAAAAGGAGATGTATTATATGAAATAAAATGTTATATGAATTAAATAATACTTGAATTAGAATACAGCTTTAATAGCTGTCATTGAACGAACTATGTACTTGTAATTGCATACACACTGAACTGTACAAAAAAGAATAATAAACCAGTTACTAACTAGCCGTGACTCTTAATACAGTATGTGGTCCATTAAAAGCAATATCAGAGCAGCTATTTGATTTTTATCATGACACTCTAGACCTCATTAAGGTTCGGTTAAGTAGTAAAATCAAAATTGCGTAGTTTTGAAATTTACCATAATTGTTGGGGAGAGTCCCCTGAATATCTGGTCTGCCCATTAATATTGATGGCAATTGGTGTAAGATTTCTTTTTCGCAATGGCGGGCTAAGAGCCTTGGTCTTGTTGGTATTAATCTTTAACCCAACGTTGCTTGCCTCCCTGCCAAGACGCCATTGCGGACAGATCTATGATTTTGTGGGAGAGTAGGCATATGCTGTCAGCGTAGTCAAGATGTTGCAGATAAGATGTGAAAGTTCATTGAACTCCTCTGTCTAGTCTGGATAGGGCTGCATGCAACACATCGTCGATGGCTATGAGAAATATGATCGGTGAGGGGATGCACTCCCGCCGAACTTTACTGCGAATCTCTGTCTCGCCGTCCATATAGAATCCCGGTTCACACTATCGAAAGCCTTCTCGAAATCGATGAAAAGCAAGTGAAGCGGAGAATCGTACTCAGCGCATTGCTCGATGATAATTCGCAAGGTGATCGACGCCTGAAGATCCGGATCGAAAGCCAGCCTGCTCTTCATCAATTGTGCTTTCTAAGCGAGCCTTTAGTCCAGGACGATTTTAGCTATCATCTCGGCAACGGCAGGAACCACACAAATATGCCTCTCCAGGTGCGAGTATTACAGTCTGTAAGGCTACCCTTCTTCGGAAGTTTGGTGAACAAACCTTCCTTCCACTCAGTGGGAAGGTCTCTGTATTTCACGCTTTATCAACAAGTGGGTGCACCAACTCGGCAGTTACGCTTGGCGCTGCAAGACAAAGTTCAGCAGGGATACCGTCGAATTGCAGCGATTAACTCATCTTTAGTTGGGACAGTGAACCGTATACGCACACTTTAATGGTTAGCTTAATTATCTATATGATGGGGAACTTCACCAGAGGTTACACGGTTCAAGACAGCGGCGATTGACTGACAAGCAAATATGTTAAGCGTGCTTGAACGTCTGTGTCTACCTTTACAAATGTTTAATTTAAAGCGGATGTCTTGTATTTAAACATTGAATAAGGAAGGCTATCTATAAAATGACTACCAGCCAACCAAATTAATCTATCGATCTTCCAAACAATCTAATTCTTATGCGGTTTTGAATCCATATTGCGAAAATCGTAGAACCCCTTATTAGGGGAGATAAAGTTTATGCTGGAAATTTAAACACGATAAAATATGAACAGATAACCGAAACGATACAAAGGTTACCCAAAACCAAAACACCCAACACTACCCGTATCAGTCATTCGGACCATAATCCGTAAAGATAGCTTACTTAGACAATTGTACGCCTAATCACCCTCATTTGGCGTGAAATTGCTTTCTGTTTTCCACCATTAGCCTCTTGAAATGCCCCTGTGACATCTTGAGTCAAATTAAAATCGAGCCGTATTCGTCGCCCATCTGTGAACCTTTTCGGCCGATAATAAACTCCATGAACCACATTATGTATATTCGTACATGGTCGGTTCACCTTTAAACTCCCATCAAGTTCAAGTGGCCGCCGAGAGAACGTGACGAACCTTTGCCATTAATTAAATCGTCCACACAATTCCAACATAGTCCTGTTGAATGGCTTTCATCAAATCAGAGCCGAACATGAACTAATGTAGCGTACGAAAGACGAGCGCTGGACTTTCACAACAATAACTCGGAAGTCCATGTCCTTTTTCCGGACTCGCAGTCATTTCGCTTTATCATTGTCTCAACTTAAAATTCTATTCACACACTGGCAAATTTAAAGCAGCGAGAAAACAGTGATCTAACTTGCTGGCCAGCAGCCAGAATAAGCCTATCATCATTTCATTCATTTTCCTCACAAGGAAGCTGTTATCTTGCCTTCCTTTTGTCAGGCGAGCGAGCTTCCTTTCGAACGCAGAGCATAGTCCCTACATGAAAGTCCTAACTCAATTTTCTGTGTCGAAGTGATTTCATTTCCAAGTAAAAACAGCTTTGCACGATTAAGTTGTGCTCTGCGCTCATTGTGTGTCGGTTGGGGACTGAAGGAAGCAGCATACACCGAGCTGAAATCGCATTCTCGTCCCGACATTAAAGACCTAATCATGGACCATTTGTATGCAAAGCAGGAACTCTTGATTATACCCATGGTTGATGGGGAGGAATTGCACGCTGCACGAGGGAGTCGTTTAACATTGTACTACAATTTCCATTCGGTCACACAAGACCGAACCCTGCCGTGCTGGAAACGGACCAGGACTATCTTTTGGTGTTCCGGTGTTGGTTTCAACACTTTTAATTAATTTGTTTTTTCCAATGCTGACTAGATTTTCTGGGTTCTTTCGGACTTCTGAGTTTGGGGCTGGAATGGCGGTAGGAAGGATGCATGGGTCGTGATGTTTACGATCGTACGAATGAATCGTTTCCGCCGTAAGGTCCTTTATTGCAGGCTACTTTGGAGAACAGTCGGTATAGGGCTATGATAGGAAGACTGTGCGGAGGTTTGGTGCACACCTGACACCACACTGTACGAGTATCGAATCTAATGCCAAAAATACAGGAGCGATTTCGGATTATGTCCTACAGGCACGAAATTTTCGGGAAATTGATTTATCGATGAAACATCCCTCTCGTAGCGTTAAGCAAATTTATTACGGGCCATTAGGAGCTTCAATTGTTTTTTGATACTTCCAGGCAAAGTTTTTGGGAGAACTAATGACGACAACGAGACGATGTGTACGTAGTGCAGGCGAGTTATGCGACACAACAGTTGAATTGGATTTAAGGATATCGCTTCAATACCTGCTGTTGTGCTTAGCATGGGATATGGGCCAAAGTAAAGTTTTGATTGAATGCAAATTCGCAAATAATATCTGCAGGCGTATTGGGTGAGGAGAAGTGCAATTAGGGATTAGGTTTTCAGTTTCGTTGGTGCGAAAAATTGATAGTTAAATTCATTGAGAGAATAATTCATCGTAAGCCTTGGAGTGGAGATAGAGTATTTTATATGCTTTCGGTTCTTCTTGGATGCTTAATGCCCTTTCGCTCTGCTTCCCTCACGTTTAAAGGGTTTAAAGACGCCTTTATCTGTTTGAGTTCTCCCATCGGTTGAGCTATCCGTTCTGTCATCATTAAATGCTTGCTTCTGTTCGCGTATTCGTTGTGGTTGATTCAATATTATCCGAGGCTTGACTGGACAATTGTTTTGTAGAAATCGATTTAATCGAAGTGAATATCTGGTGAGTTTCTGTCGCAAATCCCGAAAACTTTTTCGTATAACTTTGCTCCGCATTTGTTACTACTAGTTATGGCGGTGAGGTCTTTCCTTTCCTTTTCTATTTTTATTTTTACCTGAGTTCGGATATAGCACCCCCAAGGGGGTCGCCCACCCATCATGGCCGGACCGGTCGTGCGCTGAAAAGTCTAACGCCAAGGACTACGGTCAAGGGGCTTCGGTCGAAGTCTCCTTTTCTGGTGCTGTGCACGGCGCTGGGGCTATAGACAAACCGTGACCCTCTCAGAAGAAGATTATATGGTGCAGCGACAATAAGATACGTACGATATCTCCAGCTGGGGCATGTACCGGGAGAGACCAGGAAGCTTGCTCTTAAGCCTCTCCCCGAATCAATGATTCGGTGAGACCCTCCGAAAAGACGAAGGTCTGTGGGGGACAACAACTAGGCCGGTTCCAAAAAGTACAAGACGGGACAGCGCTCGCCATAGCCGGCCTCAGTGGAGAAATTTGCGACCTATCCCCACAAGCTATCGGGCCCTCATATTTTACATCGAGACAACGGGCTAGTTGAACGACTTAAAAAGCGCGTTAGGAGGAAAAAATTGTTTGCCACTTCCAATAGAGAAGCGAGCATCGGGGCAGAGGCCGCGTCGATGAAGAGGGTGGCCATTTTACCCTCAGATTATCCCTTCACCGCTCTTTCAACAGACCAGCAAACTCTTTTTCAGGATGCCATCCTGGAAGAGGTACTGAGCGAGCAGACTGGGATGGTGTGTCATTGCTTGTGGCCGTGTGGGATCAGATCCCCTGCCACAGGGTATTGAGTATATTCTTCCCGAAGAGTGCACAGTTTTCCACGGAAAGAGCTCTCCACTTTCTGAACAGGCGAAATGATAGGCAAACAACTGGAGGATTATCAAAGAGACGAAGGAAGGAGAAGGTCTCTCGGTGATTGGTTCAGTAGACCCGAGATCGATCGATATGATCAGACAGCGTAATTTATGTCTATCATATCGTTTCGGTAAAGTCAGTGTACACCTGAGGAGCTGGAGGAATTATAAGCGACAGTTGGCTGTTGGTGCCTCCTCTGACTCCAGCAATAGTAAAGCTTGTGGCCATACGAAAATCACGCCTACTGGTCCTCGTATAAATAAGAAGACCAAATCATCAACTACTGGTCTCGCAGAACCACAGCATGGTACCCTCTCGTTGTTAATGACGATGATGAGATCATGACGTGATCGTCGTTAACAACGAGCGGTAGCCATATACGGATTCACACGGATACCGTATATGGCTACCGCTCGTTGTTAATGACGACGACGAGATCATGACATGATCGTCATTAACGACGAGCGGTAGCCATATACGGACTCTGAGTCGCGATCGTACCATCGCCTGATAAGACTTGGACCCTGGCACCCGGCCAAAACTCTGGTACAGTTCGAATAATAGACTTGAAAAGGTCCACTGACCGCTGATCTGCGAAACTCATTAGCTTGATGCGGCCAGCTTACATTATTACAATGTACAAACCGCAAACCGTTTCGTAATTCGTCTCCACCACGCTTGGAAAGTTGATGGTATGTTCGATGAGCGTCACAAACCACTCCCAAGTGTTCCAAACTACTACAGCAAGCATAGGTCGCGGCTTAAGTCGTTGTGCCGATTTTATTCATCAGATAGTGCTGCTAGATCTTCGGGATTAACATGGCACTTTCAGGCCCCAGGGGTACTCTTCAAATACCTTCCAAACAGTACCCATGCAAACCCCCGCAAATTAAAAAAGGAGAGACATTAACTCCGAAATCCGTGCATCTACTTTCTGTCCTTCCAATATTTTCACTCTTAGTGCATCACCAATACAACAATAGCAAAAATAATTAAAAAAAAAAACATCTCACCTTACCTAACTCACACTCCCGAAACAATTTTTCAACCACACAGGTGAAACGCTTAACAATGGGACTTTTGCGACCAACGGAAGAGAGTCGTCCGCTCGTACACAATACATCATCATCGCTGAATTCAGGATCGTCCCAAACAATATCCGACGGCTATGTGAATGAAGGAATTTGCGAACCGGAAAAACTCATTTCAAGTAAATTTGGCGATTCATGTCGACAATCGTTGACAGCCATACCACTCCAGACCCATCACTTCCACGACAATAGTGAATTCAATTTCAAAAAGAAATTTCTTAGGGAAACAAGTAGTGGTGAGTATATAGGTAGAGTCCTTTCGTGCGCAAGCTGCTATGCAAATGACATGCAAAATTCAATCATTTCCGATTTGTCCGAGATTTAGTGTGCAAATTGTTTAATATTCTTTTTCGTTTTTCTTCTCTTTTTTTTCCGACAGCGAATTCAAGTCCGAAAATATTCGCACCATCAGCCCCAATTAGAATAGATAGTCTTAGTCCGTCGGAACAGCATGAATTGAAAGGTGCCGCCTGGTTTCAAGCTGGTATACCCCGCGAAATATCCTTAGAGGTGCTCTCGCGACAAAGTCCCGGAGCGTTCTTGGTGCGACAGAGTAGTACAAAGCCGGGATGTTTTGCACTATCGTTACGTGTACCGCCGCCAGCACCCAAAGTAGCACATTATTTAATTTTAAAAACACCGCGAGGATACAAAATTAAGGTAAGTTTCATGATTAACTATTGATATTAATAGCATCTAAGAGACAAATTAACGCTTATTCAAGTTAAACTGATGAGCTCGTGTCTTGCACCATGGTACGAAACTCAGCCAAGTTTTTTGGGGACTTTTATTCTACCGTTGAAGGCATTTTGAGTCAGGAAGTGAAGTGGGTCCGAAGTGAAGCCTAGCCAATGTGGGTGTCATCTGATTCGTGGTGATGAGACCTGAGACTCTGGAGTAGTGTTGAAGGCATTTTAAATTCTTTGGTCAGGATAAAAGGACCTTCTTTGGCATGATATGAAACCTAACAAATAGTGATGTGTAACACAGTAACGAGTCGCTCTTTTTGAACGACTCATCAGGATGAGCGAAAGATTCGGCACAACGACATAGCCTTCGAGTCGTTCAATTTAAGAATGACTCACTGTAAAATTAATTCCCAAACTAGCCCATCGCATAAATATTACCCAACGCATAACCAATCCACGCTCATTTCTCAATACATATAATGTAAAATACTACAATACATTCATTCACTCACATCCCATCCCAGTATCTATCTAAAAACAAAACCACCATCATTTATCTACCAAAGCAATCCCATCTAAATCCATTCATATTCATCTCTATGCAGTATGCAATGCACGCATTGTGTATACTTCTAAATACATACGCAACAACCCATGCTGACTGCAAATGCAAACATATCAAAAATAATTTACTTACGTCGCGTCCCACCGCACAACCAAGTTTCTCCAAATACAGAAAACAATCCCAACATTCTAAAACAAAAGTATTCGTCTTACGTATCATCATCTCAAGCTCAACTTTAGATGAAACCAAACAAAAACCCATAGCGCCCACTTCCACTACAGCTACAGTGTAAAGCAGCGTTCTGACGGGGCCAATACGTGACATCGTGGCACGCTTTCGATCTCATGCTTGTATCGAGCGTGGACTGGAAAGTGAACTGCTTTTGCCTTGGGTTGTGGACCGTTCACACGAGCACTATTTAGTTTATCCCATAAATCATTCTGTTTCAAGCAATTACACCACTATTATACCCTAGTTTTAAATAAACTGTTTTGTGGCCATAACTTCTAAAATATAAGAAATTTCGCATTTTTGACACCATTTTGACCCCCCTTTAGATCCTCCATCCGGGCTGAGGAGCATCCATCCCCACTATTTGGATGCTCCTCAGCCCTCTCCCTCCCTATCCCTCTCCCTTCTCTATGTAAAATTCGTTCAAAAAGAGCGACACGTTCAAAAAGAGCGACACGTTCTTTTTGAACAAAAGAGTCAATTGACTCTTTTCGAACGAATCTTTTTGTGCGGTTCGATTTTGTATCGCTCTTTTTGAACGACTCTTTTTGTGCGGTTCGATTTTGTATCGCTCTTTTTGAACGAATCTTTTTGTGCGAGTTGATTTTGTATGCCCGCCCCAGATTGGCTGGCCCGTTTTCATGGGAAATAGTGGTCCTATCGGGCTTGCTCGAACTAAAGGGTATTGGGGGGTCGTTAAGTCCGAATCTGGGGTCAAAAAAGAGAAAAGAAATTGGGGTCGCCCATCCTAGGCTGGCAGCCCCCTTTTCATGGGAAATAGTGGTCCGACCGGGCTGGCTCGAACTAAAGGGCATTGGGGGGTCGCCAACTCCGAATCTGGGGTCAAAAAAGAGAAAAAAAAAAATTGGAGTCGCCCATCCCAGACTGGCAGCCCCCTTTCATGGGAAATAGTGGTCCGATCGGGCTGGCTCGAACTAAAGGGCATTGGGGGGTCGCCAACTCCGAATATGGGGTCAAAAAAGAGAAAAAAAATTGGAGTTGCCCATCTACGACTTTTATTGAATATGTTATTAACCAAGTTTCAGACTCTTTGCATGACTCTTTTTGAAAAACTCTTTTTGAACGACTCACTGGAAAGAGTCAGAGCTTATGTGCTGGCACAGTGAAAAGAGTCATTATGCCCATGACTACTAACAAATATGGATGTGGATATTTTCTGAATCGGGGTGATGAGACTATGCACTAGAGTACTGCACGGGCGTTAAACAGCTCTAAGGGATACGGACGCAAAGACAAGCTTCTTTGGGGATATCGCTCCATTTTTATGTGTTTCAAAGTTGAACTTGTAATTTTGGCTCGTATTGTTTTTTGTAAGTATCATTATTTTCAAACGTAGAATAATTTGATTTCTTATTCTATTGACAGGGATTTACAAAAGAATTCACATCACTGCGAGCCTTAATAACACATCATTCCGTGATGCCTGAATTGCTTCCCGTGCCACTGTCATTGCCTAGACCACAACACAATGTTCCACCGCGACGGGATTTAGACGATTTCGATACATACGGTTCGTTGAACGATTTTCGAAAAATGATGTCCGATCTGAATGTCTGACTTAGAGAATCGGATACGCCCAGCAGCACTGCCACCTTCAGTAGCACTTCAACTTCGACCACCACCTCCACCACAGCTACCGCCACCCCCAACATTACAAGCTCCACTCTTCGAAGACGACGAAATATCAGAACCCTACTAAAATGTAAATAATTATTAAAAACGGAACCAGAGTATCAACAATGATGATGATGATGACGCTGATCATTAAGAAGTTGATATAGAAATTGTGCTGAGAAGCTAATTTCCCTCATTTCATCCTCCGACTCAGTCCTACGACTGTTTCGATATTTAATGAACCTTCCGCAGGAAAATCGTTCATTAGCTGTCGGGAAATGTTCAACTTTTCGAAAAAGAAAAAAAAAAATTACAGAAAAGTTCCGAAGAAAGTGGAAATGTACACCGCTCGTTGCTATAAGCAACAACTATTTGAAATCATGAAAATCTTCTTGAGCCGACTTACACAGCGCAAGTGAGTGAGAATTTCAATTCAATTATTCATCAATCGGAAAATGAATCGGAAGCGGAATTGGAAATGGAAGTTCCAAAGAGGATTGAAAGAATCCTTTGATCGAGCTTCTCTCATAAAAGCAGCCGTCTAATCATTTTTTATGGGGGTACGAGGACGAGCCGAAGCCAATGTGCAAGTGGGTGGGGGTGTGTGCATGTACCACAGAAATTCGAAACAGACACATAGACAGAGAAATTCAAGCAGAGTGAAACCGCAAACTTAATTGAAAATTCTGATTGAATGAACTTTGGCTTAATATTCGAAATATTTGCCCACAAAGTGTATTTATTGAGTACTTCTCTACTGTTGCTGTGATGATGACGAGAAATATATGTTTGTATTTCACAAAATCTCTGAATGCAGAGTATTATGGATATTTAGATGCATAGATACGTCGCATGATTGATATGGTTGAAATTGTGTATGAAATAATCTCTAGACAAAATGGTTTATGCGAAAAATTTCCAATTTAAATGTAATTTTACATTTCATTTTTGATATTGTTCTGTCTGTAATAATCAGAACTGAATAAATACACTTGACCGATACGTTGCGGTCCATTGAACCATCAAAATTGATTTTCGGTAGTTTTCCACCAAATTGGTTTCGATGCTAAAATTCCGATTTCATGCACAATTTCCCTATTCAAAATATTATGGTTGATAAAACAACAAATACAAATTTCGTCAAAAATCATCTATGAACAGCAACGGATTGAAGATGAGGTTAAGTTATAGTTTATATTATATAAAATGAATTATATTTATATTTAATATGCTAGTTAGCTAGTGGGTAAGTATTATTATATATTATTAAATAATATTAAAATAAAAAAAGAAGATAAATAAATAAATTGTGGTGATTTTATATTTAGCCAAATAAAATATAACATTTTCAAGACATTTTCGCTTTCTTAAACCAAATTAACCCTTCGATGACTGATAACGTTTCCAATCCCTAGGGATCTACAACATTGTTTTTATTAATTCACGCCAAGTAATCAAAATATTTTGTCCAAAAGCCGGTTAGGATATAACAAATTAATAAAAAGTATTAATTATAATATTTATTTGGCTGCTTCTATTATGGCATCGTCTACTACTCCAGTAACTACGTACATGAAAACGCATTATAAAAGAAAGTGAACCTACAAACGAATTTTCTTTTGTATTATGTAGGGAGGGTCTAGAAAAGCTTAACTTGAAGTTTTCGACCTCTGTTTCATATGTGGCTTTTTTTGCTAGAGTGAAAAAACGGTAAAAAAGTTTGTTTTGTTATAAGATGCGATAACTCAGTAACTATTGATCTTACAAGGTCGACTCAAAGCTCATTTTAAAGGTTTTACTGTGCTCTACAAGTTACTCTCACTTTTTTTTGAGTATGACTGATTGCTTTCCAGATAACGAACGATAAAGCAAAATAAATAAGCAATAATTTTAGTTTTTGCTTTTTTTCTCATTATTGTTTAGGAAAAGTGCTAAAATACCCCAAGTAAAATTCATAGAGCACAAAGAATCCTACATATTGCTTTTTTTTCGTTGCATTTTGCTCAGAATTGCGCCTTCTAGAGCGCTTCAAAGTTTGAAGTCCGCCTAACCGCATAATCACCGCATTGGTTATATCGATTTGTGGCGCCACATCAGTTTCACAAAGTTTCCGAATGCATTAATGCAAAAACGAACCATAATATGTGTACGTTTTGGTACTTTTTTCTCATGCTGTAAGTAACATCCTGACCTCCGTGTAATTGATATTTACGTGGTACTATGGTTTAATTTTCGTTACTTTAAAATTATCAACTTTTCTTAGGGGAATCAGATGCGTTTTTGCCTTAACATTTAGTTATTTTGTTATGAAAATTAGACTTACCGTTGCAGTTGAGACATGTGCTAATTTACAAGAAATATTTTTCATTATAAATCAAACCTAGCACGCTTTGTTGATCGCAGCTGATGATCATCATTATCTTCTTCATTTGGATATTGCTCGCAGTCTTCATGTTCGGTAAAATTCTCCTGCAACAATTCGTTTTCGAGAATTTCGGATGTTGTTATAGCATTCTGGCATGTTTGGCCAGAGCAGTGAAAACAAATAACGGAACATTTAATCCCTGCTTTTCGACAGCCACATGATCCAGTGCAGTTTCCTTTGCATTTGCAGGAAATCAACTTTAATAGTTCGGCGGGTGCAGGTGGGGCTTTATTTCGTATTGGCTCTAATCCTGCATCTGATTTTTGCCAACCCCAATTTTCGGGATCCTTGTAGTAGCCCAACCATGTTTGCACTTGGTGATATGTGCGGAAAATATGTTGTTGTGCCGAGCTTTTCGTAGGGGGCAGCACGGACAAATTAAATTTCGTCTTCGAGGCCGATTTAACGAAATGTTTGTATCTTACTGTATTTAAACACTTATCCTGCTTATCACCGCCATATAAAGCGATGAGAAATTGTTCTCCTGCTGAAACGAGTATTTCAGGATCAACATTGTTAACTTTAAAAAGCTCCACCGCCGACTGTAATTCCGGATGATTTTTCAAAACGGTTAAGAATTTCAATTTTCCCACATTGAAAAGACAGGAAGTCGTGTCGCACCCGCTGAATGCGTGCAGAAAGAGGATGTTGTCACTTATACATTTTTCATGTTTCATACTTGACACACCGTAGAGAGTTTCCTGAATTTTACCTTTTGCAGGTTTGTCTTGTCTGGGACAAGATTCACGCAATTCACAATACCAGAAGCAAGTTCATCACTGCGCTCACGCAGTTTTTCCAGAACCCATTATTTCAGCGAATTGCGCTTGACCAGATGAATTTTCGATCTCCGATTGACAGCTCTTTTTGATACCGGATCTGTTATTATTATTTCCCCTTTCCCCGCTCGCAAACGAAAGCGTTTTAATACCTTTGGATTTCACCACTTGAACATCACTTATTAAAGGTTTTTGACAAATAAAGCACTCCAAATAACTCATAGTTTTCACGATAAAAACCGCACGTATAATTAAATATTCGATTACTTGTCCAGTAAATTTCCGCGCACTATGACACACCTACAGGAAATAACTTGCACAAGTGGCTGAAAAGTGTAAGCTGACAACTAACAATTAAATTAAATATAACAGGTACTGCGACCATGCAATCTATTGTGCCATTAATCCTAACTGTAAGGATTAATATGATTATTATTACCTTATAACAGTTTTTCCCTTTTCATAACGGTCAATTTTCTTGGCTGCAGTGCAGCTCTGTCTACAGTATAGATAGGGTCCACAGACTAAAATCGATAATATACAAAAAAAGCTGTGAGAGTAACTTGTAGAGTACAGTAAAAGCTTTAAAATGAGCTATAACTCGACCTTTTAAGGTCAATATTAACAGAGTTATTGCGATTTATAGCAAAAAAAAACAAAAAATTTACGGTTTTTTTATTCTAGCAAAAAAGCCACATATGAAACAGAGGTCGAAAACTTGAAGTTAAGCTTTTCTAAAACCCCTCTACACCTTACAAAAAGAATTTCGTTTGTAGGTTCACTTTCTTATTTAAATGTACATAGTTACTGGAGTATACGGGTTTTCGGAAACATTGCATGTATTGCATTTCTTAAAGGCTACGGAATGTTCAATACATACACAGGCTTTTGACAAGTGGAACATGCTTAATGGCCGGTTTACATTGTGGAGAAAATTTGTTAGTTTTTTAATCACTAAACTCGCGAACGATTTTTGTGGTCTGGTATTCAAGTAATTGTTTTATTAAAAACTCCTTATAGACCGCAAAAAATTCGATAAAAAATAGAATGCACAAAACAAGTAAACTATTTTGTAAATATCTTATTTTTTATTAAATTATCGAATGCATTTCGGTTACAATACCATGGTGTAACCATCATCAGCGAACGCTTGATGAGCACTGGCTTGTCAAATATATGTACATGTGAGAGTCAAATAAGTCAAACATATATCAAGAGTTAAAGCTACTATGTATATGGTGTTGTCAGACGAAAGGATTGAACGATATAACAAATTAAAACTTAAAACAAATTAACAAATTAATAAATAAACAAGCAAATAAATAAATTCATAAATTAAACAAATCAACAAAAATTACAAATTGATAAAACAACAAATTAATAAATTAACAAATTTATTTTACAAAATTAGCAAAATAAATTAACAGATTAAAATTGAAACAAATAATTTATATTTTCATAATTACTTCCTTTTCACTAAGTCAAAAAGAGGCGACTCTATTGCACCATTGCATAAATTCATTAAATTGTCATTGATCGAAATAAATAAAGATTCATATGCGTCCAATTTTTGTGGGTTGTTAACATTTTTTATAATTTTTAAATTCTCTTCGATGGAATTGATCTTGTGTAGCTCCGTGTTGTCCAAATCATATACGTGTGCTGCTATGCCTGAGTGCAGCTCTTTGTTGCGGATACTTCGTAAATGTTCGGTGTAGCGAAAATGTACTGCTCGTTTCGTCTGACCGATGTATTTTTTGTCACAAGAAGAGCATTTTATTTCATAAATCCCACTGCGTTCTCTCATAGGGTTCTGGTCTTTCGTTGAGCCTAAAAGACAAGTCAATTTGTTAACAACCCACAACCCACAAAAATTGGACGCATATGAATCTTTATTTATTTCGACCAATGACAATTTAATGAATTTATGCAATGGTGCAATAGAGTCGCCTCTTTTTGACTTAGTGAAAAGGAAGTAATTATGAAAATATAAATTATTTGTTTCAATTTTAATCTGTTAATTTATTTTGCTAATTTTGTAAATTTGTTAATTTATTAATTTGTTGTTTTATCAATTTGTAATTTTTGTTGATTTGTTTAATTTATGAATTTATTTATTTGCTTGTTTATTTATTAATTTGTTAATTTGTTTTAAGTTTTAATTTGTTATATCGTTCAATCCTTTCGTCTGACAACACCATATACATAGTAGCTTTAACTCTTGATATATGTTTGACTTATTTGACTCTCACATGTACATATATTTGACAAGCCAGTGCTCATCAAGCGTTCGCTGATGATGGTTACACCATGGTATTGTAACCGAAATGCATTCGATAATTTAATAAAAAATAAGATATTTACAAAATAGTTTACTTGTTTTGTGCATTCTATTTTTTATCGAATTTTTTGCGGTCTATAAGGAGTTTTTAATAAAACAATTACTCGGTTTACATTGTCGCTGAGTGGACGAGGCGAACATATTCGGCCCGTGGCAAGCAGCCTGAGCGAGGTGCGTGTTCACATTCTCGACCGAGTACGAGTCACGAGTACTTTGTCGAAACTCCCCAGTTGATAAGGGTGACTGTCTATACGGTATTTTTAAACCCCCCCCCCCCCCATCACCCTTTCCATCCCCCTTGAAATTTACATTTTTAGTGCAGTTTTATTCCTATCTTGTAGTCCGGAAGGATGGATAGATTCGATTCCTACTGATTACGTTAGTTTTTGATAAGGGGATTTACGTGTTGGACTATGAGCCCCACTCAGCTGTTAAATGAGTATCCATTTATGGGTAAATAATTCGGTTGAGCGTGTTGCTGATCAAGTGATCACACCCCAACTAACAATTTGCTCTTGAGGTGAGAACCAAAATTCTTATAATATCGGTATTAAATCTTTCGGAACGAAATATTACGTTAAAGATATTTATTAGGCATTCTGCTAAAAAGTAAAACTAATACCCGAATCTGTTGTAACTTTTAAAAGAAAAGACGTGTAAAAAGCCTTTAGTGCAGATTGGAAGCTCGATGAAAACTTTAAAGGCATTTTGTTCAGATTATAGCCTTAAAAGTAATTTTTGCAAGTGTGTTATTAGAAAAGATCCTCTTAAAGTTTTTGCTTTAGACCATTCTAAGTGTTAATGAAGTCTAGGTCTAACTAAACCATTATAGGAAATAATTGCCGTTTGTCAACTCTCGTACTGCTTGTATAATAAGCTTGATCAAGAATATATTCCTGTTTCAGGGTTGTAATATTTTAGCTTAAATAGAGATGAGTAGAACGGCTTTAAATGAGAAAGCTATACACTCTGATACTTAAAGAAGTCAGGCGAAGGTTTTAGGGAAAGATATAGTTTAATTGCAATTTTGAAGAAAAGTTTAATAGGAAGAAGTTATTATAATTTACTTATGGGAGCAACAAACTTAACTAAACACTTATGTATAAGTTCTTTAAAATAGAGCTTGAGAGAACCGCCATCTTTTTCGACTGTTTGGTTATAGCAATTTTTGCGCCAGAAATTAATTTCTTCAATACTTTGGCGACTTTGGATATTTTCATTTTAAATGTATTTCTTAGGGTCTGACAAGAAAATAAGAACGTGTTTAATACATTTTAGGCCACTACTATGCAAAAAGTACATTTAATTCATGATGAACATTAAATGTACATGTATGCTAAATTTCGAGAGGGATTCGTTTTTTTGGGAGTTTTGTACAGCATTAGATCAGAAAAATTTCCTTCGCAGAGAAAATTTGACTATCAAATCGACAAAATCCACTGCGAAAAAGTGCATCAGACCAATAATACAAGTATGAATTTCAACTCCAATCGTATTTTTATAGAGAACTTCCAAAAGTATCATGAATTCCACTTAATGCTACAATTAGCACAAAATTTACTTACTGAAAACCAATAGAAATCTTTGTCTCTTAGTTAAGATTCTAAAAGGTGATCTATGTATGTATAGCAGATTACTGTAAATAACTTATACGTACTTTTACTGATATCTTTCTGATAAGTTCTCTAGTTAGAGCTGTCAAGAAGACTTGAAGAATTCTTAAAATACTTTATACTCATAATTTCATACGCCACTTTTTGGCGAGAAACGTTCTTTAAGATTTCAATCAGAACAATTTGTAAGTCAATAAGTCTTAGCTGAAACTAAATGTAATTCTTCCTTGAAGATCTCTATAAGAACAAAATTGTTAGTTGGGACACCTCTGCACAAGACATACCGTCACGATCTAGAAAACGAGATGATGCTAACTCATCTCGTGGCCATGGTTCAAATTTGACTGTTGTGCCAGTTATTTATTGATTTTTATTTTTATTCCTATCTTAAGGAAATTTTGTACATTGGACCTCCAAGACTAGGGGGAGACTAATGTTCACATATGATTTAAAAAAAAAAACCTCATCCCCTTCCCACTCCAAAAAAGAAATTTGCGAATTTACCTACAGTTTTAATTCGATCTTGATGAATTTTTGAATATGAGACTTTCACGAGAAGGTAACTGTCTACATCAAATTTCGAAAAACCATCCCCAACCTAAGTCTCGCCCCTAAAGGGAAATCTGAAAATGTATCTACAGTCTTATTCCGAACTTGATGAAACGTTGTATATTAGTCCTTCAACGCTAGGGGAAAGTCGCTGTCTAGTAAAATTACGCAAAACCACCCCAATCAGCGAGATCGGAATAGATCTGTAGATACATTTACAGATTTCCTTTCAGGGATGAGGGTGGTTTTTCGAAATCGGATAAAGAAAGTCATCTTCCCCTTGCCTTGGTGGTCTCATATACAAAATTTCATCAAGATCGGAACAAAACTGTAGATAAGTTCGCAGATTTCGTTAAAGGGTGGGTTTCTAAAATCTTATGTGACCATTAACCTTTCTCGAATCTTGGAGGTCCAATACACCAAATTTCGTAAATGTAGGGATAAAACCGTGCATAAAAATGCAAATTTCCTTTAACGGAAACTAGAATGGGGGATAGGGTGGGTTTTTACCCTTGTTCTGGAGGTCGATTGTTCCAAATTTCAGCAAAATCGAAATAAAACTTCGATTTGAAAGCAATTTTTCTTTCAAAAACCATGAAATTTCAAACAAAATGAACTCGCGCATATGGAAAATTGAAACTTTGACGTCACGAACTTTCTCTCTCGTTCGGTGGCTCAATAACGGACCTACGCATTGCGTAACCTTCTACTCTTGAATCATGGTTCCAACCATTATACAATATAACTTTGGGTAACAATCGCTGGCCAAGTTCATAGGATGAAAACAAATTATCCATCGTGAAATTGTGACTTTTCAAGCCGTAAATCAAATCCAAGACAACACTCACACTTTGTTGTTTTTCAGGTCCGCTGGCGTCAATCGCCTTTCCCAAGTATGGTTGAATCTTGCAAACGTATAGCCGGTCTCCAAACATAAAGTAATAGCCAGAACTTCAGACCATATCTTTCTATGGTTTCGATGGCATGTACTGAGGAAATTATCATCTTCTCCGAAAACAAAGCAGTTGTTCGTCCACGGTCATCTGGGGAAAGGGTTGTTATTAGCCTTGACCCCTCTATGGGCATGGGCGCGTCAATACCTCTAGCATTTCTACGCCTTGTTGACGTTTCGATAGCATATCTACTCTTCGGAAGTGCAGTTGCCAGCATGCATCTCCTATCAGAGCCGTCTTTATACTGACAAGCTCGGAGCAATGTGAGAGTTCTATTAGTACCCACAGGCAGTTTTTGATCGCGCCGAGAATTGAACTCCGAGCTCCAGATTAGTATAGTAGAGCAGTGACCGAACGACCACGGCCACCGAGCGCGACAATGGAGAAAGGGTTGCCCACTTCTCAAACAAATCGCGAATCGGGGCGAACTTATTATTCGAGTTTTTTTTTGTCTTCACCTTATAACGTCGTCAAAACGGATAAACCGACTGATGAATTGAAATGTTTTTCCGACATATTAGCTCGAAAAACAGGACAACCATATTCACCATCGAATAAATCAAACAATAACATGTCTATTATTTAGGCATGGACAACATGGGCTGCCCAGGGCGGCAAATTTGTGAGTGGTGGGCGGCAAATTTCGGGAGACCACAATTTTCTGAATTTGAAAGATAATTTAAAAAAATAAACACCAATTATCTTTATTTAGTATACCCAGCGCCGTCGAGAGGGGGGGGGCGGAAGGGGCGAAACGCCCCGGGCCCGTCTTTTTCTCGGGGGCCCGAAAATTTGAAAAATGGGAAAATAAAAAGAAAAAAAAACGTATTTACGCACTGAGCTTTTTTTTTGCTCCTTGCCCTTTCATACCACTCTGACGTACTGAGCTACCGGTTGCCATATATGGGCCTCAACAAAAAAAAACCTACGCTTTGATGAAAACGCAATAGGCTCCTGGGGACCTTGTCAGCTATCGGATGGTTAAAATCGTTGAAATAAATTAAACAAACTATTCTCAAATCATGTTAACCATTTGTCAACACAGTTTATTTAGCAAATTGCTAATGAGATTCCAAAAAGGGTAAAGCTGTTTTGAAAAATCGTTGATTTGATTCGAACAATCGTTCATCTGATTTCAGAAAGCGTCAATTTGTCCTGAAAATGTCAAAAATTATTAGAAAAAATAAACTTAATACAAAACAGCCGTTTCGGTTGACATTGAGAAACATCAAAATAAAAAATAAATAAAAAAAATCAATGTGTAGTCCCACTCTGGAGGAATAAGAGCGACGGCATGTTAAGGTTAAGTATAATACCATGCATGTTGTATGGTTGCCGATGGCCGTCGCCCGCAACAAACTTGTTTATAAATAAAACCAATTTATACGAATGTATGTATAATGCCTACTAAAAACAGGAATAAATTAAACTAAAATACAATACACATGCTACATACGAGTACATACAACTATTCAAACAACTGAAAAAATATATACGATCAAAAAAAGGAATATAATTAATAAAAATATATATATATATGAAATAACTTAAAACATTTTTTTACACTGTAAACATAACGACCGGAAAATTGGCACGGAAATGTCAGAAGAAAAAAAGAAAAAAAAATTCAAAAACGAAAATATTTGCTAATTTACAAAAAAGAAAAGAAAAAAAAACAATAGTTTCATAAAATATAAATATAGTTTAATATTTTTAAAAGAGAAGCTTCAATTGTGATTTTCAAATATGTAGGAAAAAATAAATTAAAAAGAAAATAAATAAAATAGATTGACACAGTTCTTTAAATAAAAGAATAATGAAATACTAAAAATGAGAGAATATTTTTTTTAAACCCACACTTAGCATTTTACCTTTTGTCTCACTATAAAATTGAAACATGTTCAATACAACAAAATGGAAAAAAACATAAAATTTGTAATGTTTAAAATTAACATTTCTTTCAGAAGTCCATTTTTTTTTGCACTAAAAACATAAAAAGTTAATAAAAAATAAACCGAAAATGACGGAAAGAGAAACGAATGTATGCAAGCTATTGTAAATACAACTGATTAATATTATTAAATGAAAAAAAAAATATTAACGCAAGCAAAAAATGTTTTTTATTTGGGGGGAGGGGGTGAAAAAGGCATGTTTTTAAGAATGTTTTGGCAAAAAAGAGAGTGTTAGTTTATTAAGTAAATTTCCATATAATAATGCAACATTTGAACAATATTTTCCTAAATTTTCATTGCAATATATTGAAAATTCAGCGAGTGACAGTGAATCTCAAGAGGCGCCTCGGAAAAAAGTTGTTTTGCGGTGTACATCATAACTCGCAACAGAATCATCTGATACAAAAAAAAATTCAAATGCATTTTTGTTGAAGGAGATGTTTCTCGAGGTAACCCTGGGTGCTGGATGCAGATATGATAGGACGAAACGGATGCTGGTACATATAGAAACAGTGAAACCAGCGACCTAGGGCTATATACCAAGTTGTGCATCTCGTTCCAAAAGCTTGCTGAATTTGACAGTGTTGTCATCACTGGAGAGGATCTTAATATTCATGTATTGTTGGCTGCACTAGCATCTTCCAGAAGAGCGGGTGAGGCAATATGCCCAGCGTTTTACAATATATTCAAGGGCTTCCTGAGAATTTGACCCTCGGGATATCCTATTCCCTCACGCAGTTAGTGGGTGCGACGCCACTTCAACACCCTTCGTACAAGGAAAGAAGAAGTTTTGCAGCCTGTTCGAAAGTAAAACTTCCCAACCTGCCACAGTAACTGTGTTCAAACAGCCTGATGGCACCACCTCCCAGATTTCTTCTCGCCTGTCGAAGCTCCTGGTGGCACTGTATGCTGGGAACATGCTCACATATTCGCTGGATGACCCCCGCTATGCGCTACCAACTTCTTGTAAAATCTGTCGCTACACCAAGGTTTCAACTTGCCAGACTGCCACCCACCTACCTGAGACGCGGCCACCTACAATTCTTTCCGTACACATCGTCAAGCTCAGACGTGGCTGTGGAACAAGAAGAGACCGTCGACTTGGACTGGTCGCAATCAAGACAAGGGGTGGTTCCTATCACTCTTCTTCCCAATATCATTTCTTGCAAAATGTAAGAAGGGTATAGCACAGCAGCTGCAAAAGAACAGGACTGCGGTGTTCTATCCTTTTCAAGAAAATTCGGCGGAGGTTGACCTCCAGGAGGAAGACGCTGAGGGAGATCGTGAGGAGGATACTGGAAGAGGAAAAAAACGAGGACGTTTTTCATTTAGGTAAATTTAACCTGTAATGAACATTCTATCGAGGTATTGCGATAGAGAGAGAAGTTTGGAGAATTTTTGAACGCAGCCAAATGCAGGTAGGTACCATAACTTTGTGGCGGCTATGGTAACACCATATGCCACAACAGAGCAGCTTGAGTATGACAACACCACTGCGCCACACAAACACGCTCAACACAGCGGTTCATCACGAGTCAAACCGAACCCGCAACTTAGCTACACGTTGCACTACACAGCTGTAACTACTCGTATTACACACCAGAGGCACCGCGAGCAACTCCTAAACATTCGGGGTATAAATACCCCAGCACGGACAATGTCACTCTCACTCTCATTCTCATTCTCACATCGGCATTGCGTCCGTTTTCTTGTGTAAGTAAATTGTAAAATTTTTATAATAAAAAACTCAAAAAGAAACAGTAAGTGGAGTTTTTAGTAGAGTCATTGACCACGAAAACCATCCCACAATTGGTGACCCCCGAAAAAGGAACGCAACCACGAAGCCGTCAGGTAAACAGCAGAAAAATTCCGCGGAAGCCGACACGTCATATTCACACAAAAAACCAATACTCCAACAACCCCGAGTGCAAGTCGATTTGTGTCGGGCGAAGCACGCGACACACGCCATTTTTCCCACCGTAGCGTGAGTAGTTACAGTGCACATTCCGCGCCATTTTCTTAACAGCCGAAGAAACTGCAGCAGAGAGACGATTCCAGGCAAGCGCGCACGTATAGGAGAAGATGTCGACCCACGAGAACTTAAACGGAGCGGGTAGTGGCGATAGCAACAACGTTAATGGCAGTCGGCAGGATGCCGGCGCCATTCCACCAACCTTATATGTACCGCGTGAGATATGCCAAATCGGCGTTAAACCACCTGCATTCAGCAAACGTGATCCCGACCTATATTTCATTCAAATGGAATCACAATTCCGAAATGCGGGAATTACACGTGATCAGACCAAATATGATCACGTCGTTGGATCACTCGACAGCGCGACACTTTTCAACATTTCGGACATCATACGTGCCCCTCCTGCCCAAAGTAAGTACGATACGATCAAGGAGCGTTTGATAAGAGATTTTACGGACTCGGAAAACAAGAAATTACGACGACTTGTGCAAGAATGTGAACTCGGAGACAACAAACCAACCCAACTGCTCCGAAAAATGAGAGACCTGGCTGGCGGGGCGATGAGCGACGAAGCCCTGAAATCTCTTCGGCTGGAGCGATTGCCCAGCGGCGTACGAGCCGTAGTATCAATTGCCGAAGGAAATCTAGATGGTTGCGCCCAGCAAGCGGATAAAATGATCGAAATGGGCAATTTCGGAACGATTTCGTCAGTACAACCGCAACCAGCACAACCAGTGGCAACAATAAGCGACCTACAGGAATTAAGGTACGAATTAAAACAGGCCATCAACGCCCTGCGAAGAGAAATTGGCGACATCAAAACGCATCAGAGCCAATCACGCGGACGTTCTCAAACACCAGCACGCAGTGATAAAACCCGCGGCCGCTCGAAAAGCCGAGCGGACAAGTACCCTCACTGCTATTACCATCACCGATTTGGAGAAAACGCTCAGAAGTGTACGCAGCCCTGTAAGTTCAAGCAGTCGGAAAACTAAACGCCGCTTCACCACCGACGGTTGAGGAAGCATCAGGCGAAAACAAGTCAAGCCGTCTTTTTATCCTCGATCGCACTTCGCGACTAAAATTCTTAGTCGATACCGGCGCTGATATTTCTATCCTTCCCGCGTCATCCATCTAAAAAAAACTCACGCCAGCAGCATATTCATTTTTCGCCGCGAATGGATCCCGGATCAACACTTATGGTAACAGACTAGTCGCATTAGATTTCGGACTGCGAAGGAAGTTCGACTGGAATTTTGTCATAGCCGATGTCACCAAACCAATTTTGGGCGCCGATTTCCTCGCGAAATTCGAATTGCTTGTCGATATCAGAAACAAATTGCTGATCGATAAGCAAACCAAGTTGCACACTCAGTGCGTCGCCGAATTCACCGACTACGAACCAGTTTTTTCGATCAACAGCGACAACAAGTTCAAAGAGCTGTTGGTGGAATTTAAGGAATTGACGTCACCGACCTCATACGACAAAACCAGCGCGCAGAAGACAACAGTCCGCCATCAAATCATCACAACCGGGCAACCAGTTTTTTCACGCCCACGCCGCTTGAACGAAGAGAAATTGAAAATCGCGAAACAAGAATTCCAACATATGGTCAACATGGGAATATGCGTGCCATCAAAGAGCGAATGGGCCAGTCCGCTCAACATGGTTGCAAAAAAGAACGGACTATGGCGACCATGCGGCGACTACCGTCGATTAAACGCTCTGACAGTTCCAGACCGCTATCCCTTCGCACATGTCCAGGATTTCGCTCAGACGTTCAACGGCAAGAAAATCTTTTCGGTAATCGATTTGGAAAAAGCATTCTTCAACATTCCAATCGCCGAAGAAAATCGAAGAAAGACAGCCATTATCACTCCGTTCGGCCTCTTCGAATTCAATGTGATGACATTCGGTTTGTGCAACGCAGCACAAACATTCCAAAGGTTCATGGACCAGGCGCTGTTCGGCCTAGACTTTCTGGTTGGTTACATCGACGACATCTGTATTGCATCGAGCAGCGAGGAGGAACATTACCAACATGTTCAAATCGTTTTGCAGCGTTTACGTGAGTATGGTCTTAAAATCAACGTGTCCAAATGTATATTCGCACAGGAAGAAGTAACTTTTCTCGGCCATCAAGTCAGCGAGAAAGGAATCCGTCCGCCAAAAGAGAAAGTCGAAGCCATTATCAACTTCCCGAAACCAAAAGCAGCCAACGAATTGCGCAAATTCATCGCGATGCTAAATTTTTATCGACGTTTCCTTCCTGGGGCGGCAGCGAGGCAAGGGCGGCTACAGAATCTCATCAAAGGCAACAAGAAAGGTGACAAAACGCCCGTGACATGGACCAGTGATGCCGAAAAAGCATTCGAGGAATGCAAACATGCATTGGCAAACGCAACAACCTTAGCACATCCAGTTCCAGATGCTAAGTTAGCTCTGTACGTAGACGCCAGCAACTTTTCTGTCGGTGCGGCCATCCATCACATCAACGACGGACAACTCGAGCCACTTGGCTTCTACTCGAAGCGTATGACAGACACGCAAAAGCGCTACAGCACTTACGACAGAGAATTGCTGGCTATATTTCAATCGATAAAACATTTCAAACACATTATCGAAGGAAGGGACTGCACAATTCTGACCGATCATAAGCCAATAACATTTGCATTCAGACAGAATCCGGATAAGGCATCGCAGAGGCAACTACATCATCTCGATTTCATCGGTCAATACACAACCGATATACGACACATCTCTGGTAAGGACAACATCGTAGCTGATTTATTTTCGCGCATCGAAGCCATCGACACCAGTGGACAAATCAATTTCGAGCAGTTGGCTGAAAGCCAGAAAATCGACAAAGAAGTCAACAACTTGCAAAGAAACAACGAGACATCACTCCAGCTGAAATTGGTTAACCTCCCAAACACAGCAAAAGCCATTCTTTGCGACGTATCGACGAAAAACGTTCGACCTTTCATCACCAAGGAATTTAGACAACAGGTTTTCGACTCCGTTCACGGTTTGGCACATCCCGGAAAGAGAGCTTCCACCAAGCAAATAACCGAACGATTCATTTGGCCGAACATGAAAAAGGACATCGCCCAAATGGTAAAAACTTGTCTTTCATGCCAAAAGTCGAAGATTGGCCAACACAACAGAACCGCAATCGAAAGATTCAAAGTCCCCGACAAACGTTTTTCATGGATCCACATCGACCTGGTCGGACCGCTGCCAATTTCAAACGGTTTTCGATACTGTTTGACCTGCATCGACCGATTCAGCCGGTGGCCAGCTGCCATCCCGATCGAGGACATCCATGCAAGCACGGTTTCCACCGCTCTAATCAACGGCTGGATATCCCAGTACGGTGCGCCATCTCAAATCACCACGGACCAGGGTAAACAATTCGAAGCGAAACTTTTCAATGAGCTATCGCGCATTTTAGGATCAAAGCATCTGCAATCAAGCCCGAGACATCCGCAAGCCAACGGTTTAATCGAGCGCTTCCACCGAACAATGAAATCGGCTATCAAGTGCCAGAACAACGAACGCTGGACCGAAACGTTACCCCTCATAATGCTTGCCTTACGAAATGTGTACAAGGACGACATTAAAGCAACACCATCTGAGATGGTCTACGGGACAACACTGAGGATGCCATGCGATTTCTTCGAAAAAGTCAACTACGACGAGTTTGACACCGAATTCGCACAACATCTACGCGAATTGATGGAGCAGATCCAGCCAGTGTCAACATCGAGTCACGCCAACACCAAAGTGTTCGTGCAGAAGGATCTGCAAGAATGTTCGCACGTCTTTTTGAGGGACGACACAGTTCGACCACCACTCAAGGCACCGTACGACGGACCATATCAAGTTTTGAGCCGAAGCAACAAAACATTCGAGCTTCAAATCAAAAACCGCGCAGTCCGTGTGAGCATCGACCGGTTGAAAGCAGCGTATTTGCCCATCGAGGACGAACCAACATCGACTAGGAATCAAGGGAACCCGACCGGTATCAGCAAGCCTAAGGAAGACGCACAAGCGTCTACGAAAAGTGGAAGGACCATCCGCCCTCCACAAAGATTCGTCACATTCGCATCATCGTGATATCGCCCCAAATGGCTCAGCCACTGGCGGGGGAGTACTGTAGCGGCAATGGTAACACCATATGCCACAACAGAGCAGCTTGAGTATGACAACACCACTGCGCCACACAAACACGCTCAACACAGCGGTTCATCACGAGTCACACCGAACCCGCAACTTAGCTACACGTTGCACTACACAGCTGTAACTACTCGTGTTACACACCAGAGGCACCGCGAGCAACTCCTAAACATTCGGGGTATAAATACCCCAGCACGGACAATGTCACTCTCACTCTCATTCTCATTCTCACATCGGCATTGCGTCCGTTTTATTGTGTAAGTAAATTGTAAAATTTTTATAATAAAAAACTCAAAAAGAAACAGTAAGTGGAGTTTTCAGTAGAGTCATTGACCACGAAAACCATCCCACAACTTCATTAAATTTAATGTATAATGAAAGTCACATACAAAACATTTTTTTCGTAGTTTTTTTTTACATTTTGAGAATTTCGGGGGTTTTTGTTTAAAGTGGTGCATCTTAGTGTGTAGTTGGTGATAAAATGAGTTTGACCCGTGTAAATTGCACCAAATTTAACGCTGTACAAAGTGAATATCGTACTATTAATCGAGGATGCAGGGTAAAAAAGTTACAAAACAAAACTTTTCCGGTTTTCGGCCACCACCAAGTTAGCACAGGGAAATTTTGTTGGATAAATTGGATGTGACACTACTTGATACCCGCAAATCGCAATTTTTGTAAGGGACCCTTTTTTCACCTGCTAACTGGACAGTAAGAAAAGATAGTAAAATAAACAAATTTAAATAGTTTTAATAATAATTCATTCAATCGTCGGGTTTTCGTTATTTTTTTTCATAAATTAATAAATCATATAGCTTTCAATTATAATCTTCGAAGCGTAATCAAATGCATCAATCGTTAAACGAATGACATTGATAGGTATTTCAAATCGAAATTATACTCTCCGTTGGATTTCTATACACGCTAATAATAGCCCCAATAAATAAATGTTGGTACACATTATATAGTATGTATCCAAACACACACCAATTAGTATTATATGATCTCTCCTCTGCTCAGAACTCACATTGGCAAAGTCGAAAAATTTATTTTAATTAATTTGTGATAATTCGTAAATTCAATTTACGCCTGAATGCATCAAAAAGTGAAATTTGTGCGTTGTGTGACTGAGTATTTGAAATGGAAACTACATATCGTGTACACTATACTCCAATATTACATACGAGATTGTGTACATGTTATGAGATTGAATATATACGAGCATACAGGATTCATGCGTGTAGAAATACATTAATATTGTCAACGAAGCGGAAAATCCTTTATGGCGGCTATGAGCTCAATTACTATTTTCATGAGCATGGTCAAATCCAATTAAATCAATGAAAAATTATCAAAAGGTCAATAGCAATTGATGATGATAATTATATCAATTTAAATGACATATTCATATTCATGATAGAATTGTGAGAAAAATCGAAAAAGGTTGCAAAGTTGATCTAAAAAAATTAAAAAAAGAAAAAATGAACAACTTTTCATTACGACATATCTAAAAGAAGATTTAGTTAAAATTATTCACATGCTTAAAAATATTTTTGTCAACCAATTAATCGTATGAAACTATTACTCGACTAATCGTTACAAAAGATTGTTTTCAATTAATCGTAAAATTCTAGTCAATCACATACGCATACGACTATTCCCGAATCGACTATGATCATGTACCCATGGTTGATCATTTGAAATTATATACAATGGGCTCATTCACAAAACATTGAGCAGCTACGGAGCGACATCTCCCCTCAATGTCACACGGAGCGACTGCTCCCTGTCACAACCGTCACACACCTGTTTTGTGAATACACCGGCTACATATCGAATTTGAGACAATCAGCTGACATGGCAAATGTCTAACAAACGGCTAACGGCTGTCTGTTTAAATTGTTTGGTTTGGCCGGGGTTCGAATCACTCACAATAAGGACGTGGTAATAAAAGGAATTGTTGTGTAGTTTTGTGCTATAAATTCGTCACAACTGCAATACACGGTTCCTGCGACAGCCGGTTAAATTGTCAATTAGCCAAACATGGGAACTCATAATTGAAGTCATGCCGGTCCCATTGCTAATTGCAACGTGACGAGCATCATTAGTTGTCGCGCTATGCCCCACGCCCCATTAGGAGCATAAGCGCGCACACACAACAAATATACAATTAATGAAAACACCACTCACCTTTTAATTGTAATTTTGCTGCAAAATTCCCGTAAAATAACACGCAGGACTTGTGTTGTCAAACACTCAACACTCAATCAGATGACATATGACGCGCGCACTATCTGTGATGCGAATTGTGAAAACAAAAATGTATCACGCTCCAAGCCAAGGGAGCGTGGAAAATTTTCGCTCAGAAGGAGAAGTAGCCGCTCAGCAACGGCTCCATGGAGCGATTGCATTCACCAGACATTGGGACAGTAGCACTCCACAGCGCTCAAGAGGGGAAGGACCGCTCAGGGAGCGATGATGATTCCTGAATGCAGGCAATAGTACTAGCTACCATTTAGAGCAAGCAAATATTGGCGGCGAAATGGTGAAATGTAAAGAAATTGTATGTCATATGGAGATTTCATATGAAGCATTTTATATTTTAATGGCTCGTTTACATTTGCCAGTGCACCGGCATGCCTGTAGACTTGTCGACAAGTGCCTTGCGTGTAGCTGCTTGCATGACGTGTGCCAGTAGGTGTTTACACACACAATTCGAGTTGCAAGTTGGCTGGGATTTTTTCTTGAGTGTCAATTTGATTACCACGTATTTACCATTGCGACATTCAGTTGCAGGCGACATTGATCTTTGATCGTTTTTTGGCGTACCAATGACAGCAAACATATGTTCGCAAGTCTACTGGAATGCCTGTAGGAAATCAATTGGCCCGGGAGGCCAGCTACTTGCAAGGCGCCGTGCGGGTTTACTGGCCTGGCCGTTCACAGGCACGGGTGTTTACACATATGCAAGTGACAGCTTGCAAGTAACTTGCAAGGCACTTGCAATGCCTGTAAAATGTACGTACTTGCACGGTCTACTGGCAAGTGTAAACGCTACTTAAGAAGAAGAAGAAGAAAATATGGTGGACGTGATGAACAACAGGCAACAGGTCGTCCCTTTTTTAAAGCAGGCTGTCCCTTTTAATTGAAGCAAATCGGATGTAGGATAATGGAAGTGGAAGGAAAAACATTTCTTCGTACAAAGTCGTCCTTTTTTTTGACCACGTCATCCTTTTTTTGAAGTTTGAGCTGGATATGGACCAAATTTGAGCGTAAAGAGATAGAACAAAAAAAAAATTTCAGGCAAATCGGACACACGTCAATTTTCATTTCAGGCAAAAGGTAGTCCTTTTTAGTAGTGACGACGGAAAAAAAATTAATTGCATTGAGAACATGTGTAAAGTACAATACATGCAACGTTCTGGATATATTTCCTCGAATGACAACAGAATGTCCTTTATTGTCAGCAGGTCGTCCTTTTTTTGGACTTTGGGCTCGGTGAACATATAAGTTGAGCGTGGAGGATCAAAAAGGAAAAATTTGAAGCAAATCGTATGTAGGGTTAGGGAGATAGAAGAGAAAACATGTCTCCATACAAAATGTATGGGAAAATTGAATTTCCCGAATTTCCCAATTTCCCGGGAAAATTTCCAATTTTGAATGACGTAAGATTTCAAGCGGAGCGTAAAAAAACCGAATGCAAAAAATTTGAAGCAAATCAGATGAAGGATAACGACGCCAACCCTGTACATACGTAGACGACTTTCTTTTATACAGGGTGGGCCAAAAGTTACCATGGGGTTTAAAAATGTAATAACTTTTTGTTTAAAAATGTAATAACTTTTTCGTTTATATATATATTTTTTTTTCAGATTATGTAAATAACACCTGGAGAATAAATAATGGAGAGATTCACAACTGAACAAAGAACCAGAAAAAATAGAATTTTATTATTTAAATCAACGATCAATTATTTTAACGCAAAGAGCATATCGTCGACATTTTAACGTCAGAATTTCGCCCTCTGAAGCAATGATTCGTTGCTTAGTTCATCGTCACCAACAACATGGCACTGTAAGAGATTTGCCTCGAACCGGTAGACCACGTTCAATTCGCACTGCGGAAAATATTGAACGTGTACAGGAAAATGAAGATGGAAGTGCTGCAACTGTAAATGGAGAGCGGTATCGGTTTATGATAGAACATTTTTTACGTCCTGCTCTTGAAAACAGACCTGAGATGTGGTTTCAGCAAGATGAAGCCACTGCCCACACTGCCCTAGACACAATGGCACTTTTACGTCAAATTTTTGGAGAGCTTATAATTTCCAGACTTTCGGAAATTAATTGGCCAGCGCATTTGCCAGATTTTTCAGCACTCGACTATTTCCTTTGGGGTTATTTGAAGGAGCGAGTATATGTGAACAAGCCCGATACAATCCTTGGACTCAAGGCCAACATTATTGCAGAAATTCGAGCGCTACAGCGATAAATTTTGAAAGATGTTATGGAAATTGCTCTAAAACGAGCCCATCTTTGCGAAGCTGCAAACGGGGATCATTTAAGGGACATTATTTTCCATACTTAAAAAAAAACTTTCCATTTTGTATATTTTATAATCTGGAAAAAAAATTTATAAAAAATATAAACGAAAAAGTTATTAAATTTTTAAACCCCATGGTGACTTTTGGCCCACCCTGTATATAAGATGAATTTCAGTCGTATTCTCAAAACCGACACCCGCGAGGAGATTGATGCCCTTAATCCCCCCCTTATCTACGCCACTGCCCCTTTTCCCCTAGAGTGCATATTTGATGAGGACACAGCAATGGAGCTGTATAGAAATATCAACTGTCTCAAATTTGACAAGAAAGCTAAGTGGCCACATCCGATCCCCTTGACCGCAGAGATACAATTGTTAAGCGAAACTCAGTTTTTGGTCGATATTTTATTTTTATTACATTTTAATTTTTTCTTTTTACAATCCCAGTTCGTCTCCCTACTACATTACACAAACAAAACACGGACACAAAAAACCCCTACAAAATTAACTTTCTAAAAAAAATCCGCTAGTATTCATCGTCTTCCTCAACACCCATATCTGTATCGGCGGAAACTTCCTCAAAATCACGTTCCAGCGTAGCTAAATCCTCCCGAGCTTCCGAAAATTCACCTTCTTCCATACCTTCGCCAACGTACCAATGGATAAACGCCCGCTTCCTATACATCAAATCGAATTTGTGATCAAGACGCACAAACGCTTCAGCAATGGCCGTAGTGTTGGAAAGCATGCAAACGGCTCGAGGCATCTTGGCCAAATCGCCATTCGGAACTACGCCCGGCTGCTGATAGTTGATGCCAATTTTAAAGCCAGTCGGGCACCAGTCGACAAAATTAATATTTCGATTCGCTTTAATTGCAGCAATCGCATTATTGATATCCTTCGGCACAACATCGCCCCGATACAGCATGCAACAGGCCATGTATTTTCCACGCCGAGGATCACACTGTACCATCATGTTTCCTGGCTCGAAGCAGCTATTCGTAATGGATGCAATCGTGTAGTGTTCGTGCTGCGCTTTACTGCTGGAGATCAATGGCGCGTAAGCAGTCAATGGAAAATGAATGCGCGGAAACGGTACCAAATTCGTTTGAAATTCATTCAAGTCAACATTCATCGAGCCATCGAAACGCAACGATGCCGTTGTCGAGGACACGATCTGCGCCATAAGACGATTCAGATTTTTATAGGTGGGTCGATCAACGCCCAAATTCTTCATACATATTTCGTACAACGCTTCATTGTCCATCATGAAAACGCAGTCGGCATTCTCCAGTGTCGAATGGGTCGTGAGGACCGCATTGTAGGGCTCCACAACGGCCGTGGATATTTTCGGTGCCGGATACACTGCAAACTCGAGCCTGGACTTTTTAGCAAATTCCTCGCTTATACGCTCCATGAGGAGTGACGTGAATCCAGAGCCAGTACCACCGCCCAACGAATGAAATATGAGGAAGCCTTGCAAAGTTTCGCACTGTTCCGCTATCTTGCTTGTCCTCGCCATCACATTCTCAATTATCTCCTTGCCAATGGTATAGTGTCCGCGAGCATAATTGTTGGCTGCATCCTCCTTGCCGCTGATGAGTTGTTCCGGATGATAGAGATCCCGATATTTGCCCGTACGCACATTATCAATGACGGACGGTTCGAGATCAATGAAAATTGACCGCGGCGAATATTTGTTGCTGTCCGTTAAAGAGAAAAACGTGGACATATTATCGTCCTGTTGAGGTGCTCCAGGCGCAACGGTTCCATCCTCCCTGATCCCATGCTCGAGCAAATATAATTCCCAACAGTAATTGCCAATTTGGACACCAGCCTGTCCGATTTGCAGGGAAATCACCTCACGCTGTTTGGAAATAAAACGTCAGTACATTCATAGAACCTTGGGATTTTAAGGATTGTACTTACACCGAGACTCCTCGACATGATATTAGTAAAATAGTTGAAACTAACTAACTGCCTTTGGGGAAATGCAAAAGAATCCAAGATTTTTGGCGGAACTATTTTCAATGACACTCAATGGATAACGGATAACGGGTATTTTCGAAATTCGTTGGATATTTATACTCTTATTAACTGAGTGTGTTCAATGGCATGTTGTCAACAGTTGAAGTTGAATTGGAACGAAATATTTTCGACATATTTTTATATCATGCTTCTATTTTTGAATTTATACTCATTTTTGATAATTAATTTCATGAATATTTATTTATGAGAAAATAAATTTATTAATTCCTACGGACAAGACAAACTGATTTTTTTATTTGTTTCCTTTATCAACTAATACTCGTATTTATAGAAATAGATGCTGCGTTCCTATAAAACGCAGGCGCTTAGTGCAGCGCTTAGCAATTGCTGAGCAGCAAATTGTTCTTATTTTGTATTTGAAGAACCGACATGCTGTCCTATTTGTCAAATGCAATTTTTAGTTTGGCATTTGCGACTAAAAGGCATCCAACGGGGAAGAAGAACATCACACAATTCGAGCGCACTAAACGTTGTCAGTGGGACTCAAGCGATAAATTTTGATGCAACCTTTTTTTTTTTTTTTTTTTTCTCCTTTGACCAGGGCGGGCTTTGTTCCTGATGTCACCGCTGATATTCAGAAGTCCACAGGTGAGGCTCCGTTCCCAGTCGGTTGGCTAATCCTCATGTAGGATTGTACTGCCAGGTGCCAGCTAATCTCCTTGTATTATTACGTTGGTTAACAAGATTATTATGTAAAATATTATTTTTTTTTTTTTTAAAGCAAACCAATTAATTCAAAGGATAAGTGAACAATGCCTGTATAGATTATTATTTTTTTTTTTTTTAAACAATTAACAAATTAATTCCATGGAAGAGTGAACAATGCATGTATAATTTATTATTATTTTTTTTTTTTATATATTATTTTTAATTTATTTTTTTTTTTAAACATTTACATTATTTTATTTTATTATTATTATTTTTTTTTATTATTTTTTTTTTTTTTATATATTTTAATATTACAAATTTTTTTTTTTTTTTTTTTGATTCCAGGTAGGATCGGAGCAAACAAAAACAAATAAACGAAAAATAAACTTACTTGTGGATCGAACTGATGTTTTAGCCAGGAAGCGGAAAAAAAGAAAACACAAACCGACAAAAAACTTCACACGCTAGTCAGTCAGACAACAAATGGGTTGACTTTCCCAATTAGAGCTGTATATTAAATTGATCTATAAGCGACGCCATATAAATCCAATCAATACTATGCGAGTTTGCCAAGAATTGCTCAATAGAGCTCATATTATTAATTTCAGGAATTTGGGCTCTAAACCTACAGTATCTATCACATTCCATAATCAAATGATTATTATCTTGGGGTACATTACAATGACTGCAATCACGGGAGTCTTCTTTTTTAATTTGACACAAGAATTTTCTATTGTAACCATGATTAGTTAGTAATCTATTTACGGTTTTGATGTGTTTGGGATTTTCATATTTGTGATACTTCTTTGCATACCAAGGCTTTCTCCCCACTGTGCTAATGATTGTTCTAATAAAACCAACAGAATGCAGACTATTATTATCGAATTGCTCTTGCCATTTTAGGACTAATAATTTCTTGATTTTATAGACAGCTTCCTCAATAGACATTGGGCAGGTACTAGCAATACCCTTGGTTCTAGCCTCATTGGCAAGCTTGTCAGCCTCTTCATTTAGGGTAATTCCAATATGAGCAGGGACCCATGCCACCATCACCCTCCTGATATGGGACCCATTGATCAAGGACCTAATATTTTGAGCTATGGGATTGTCACTCGTGTTATCCAACAGAATCTGGCATGAGACGTTGCTGTCTGTGAAAACCGAAACATGGGGCCTATCAACCGAGACTGCATACTCAATTGCTTTACTAATGGCGAGCAATTCCGCATTGACTATAGATGTGTCGGGCTGTAACTTAAACATGCTGGAGACCTCCATAGACTCATCCACATAGGCACAACCCACCAGGTTGTCCCGAATAGATGCGTCCGTAAAAAGAATTAATTCATTGTCCTCTATGTCGATTCCCGTTACATTCCTAAGATTAACCAAATCAAAATCTTCATCATGGACCAACTTAATATCAGTCTTTTTGTCCAACACCACAAGTTTGTCAGACTCACAACAGGTTTTTAGCAAAGGCAAATCTTTTAAAATGTTTCCGAACTCATTCCAACAAATCGCGTAACTTGTGTTCAAGTTGGCAATCAACACATTACTAGTATTCCAAAACTCTCCAAACTTTGGATCAAAAGATAATCTTTTGGCCATTTCCTTGGCAGTCAGCAACTTACCTCTTATACTCTGGAGGAAGCTCATTGGATAACAAATACAAGGAAATAACTGGCGTAGAGGGGGGAACCCCCAAACATTTACGTAGAGATTTATTGAAATGAGTACTGATCCTTTTCAGAGTACCCTTGTTCATATTAGCTGTGGTTGACCTAGCATATTCGATTACTGGTCTAACGTGAGCTCTAAACAGCGTTAGTGCCTTACTCGGGTGTAGCCCATCTTTATGTTGGTTAACCATATTAAATGTACGAAGGTTCAAACTATTTTTGCTGATCATTTCTAAATAGTGAAAATCCACACTTAAGTTGCCTCTGATTTTAAAGCCCAAATACTTAAGCAAAGGGCTATTATTAAAAGTTTTGTTCAGTATTTTAATTGAAAACTTCCCCTCTTTAACACCAGAGAAAACAAAAAATTGCACTTTATCCTCGTTAATATTCAGGCTAATGTCATTCAACTTACTGATAAATGTGACAATGAATTTTTCTAAATTGGATTTAGCCTCCTCAATGCTGCTGCCACTACTCAATACCAGGAAGTCATCAGCGAACTGATAGATCTTGTTCTGAGAATCCGCAATGCGATGGATGATACTGGTATAGATGTTAAATAACAATGGACTGATTACACACCCTTGCGGCAAACCATTGTTGACCTTTCTTTCAACGTTATCCAGTACCAGAACCCGTTCACTAAGATAAATCTTAATCCAATTAGTGATTTCTGGAGGAATCAGCAAATCATTCATAATATCAGCCAGATGCTTAATATTGACGTTGTCACAGGCAGACTTAAGATCAATGACCGCACAAACCGAGAAGGACTTGTTGGTTTTGTTAGCCCTGACTTCGGTTATTACATCATTTTGTTGATTTTCTTTTCCTGAAGGCGTAAGAGTGAGCGTTTAATAATTCATATTTATCCACAAAATCGGACAGCCTGTTCAAAATTAAGCCATTAATCACCTTGAGCGGGACGCTCAACAGCGAAATCGGTCTAAAATTTTCCAGGTTATTATTATTCTTATTCGGTTTCGGCACCGGTACAATTTTAATATTCTTCCAGCAATCAGGAAAGATTTGTTCAATCCAAATTTTATTAATAATATCCAGGAAATTCATTAAATTAGTGTGATCTAACCACTTTAGGTACTTAAAACTAATTCCATCCAAACCCGGAGCAGATGATCCATTCTTTCTCCTTAAGACCTCGATAAGCTCATTCATGCTGAAGATGTTGTTTGCAGAAGATATATGAATACGACTCTCCAGACAAACAGCACTACTGTTACCAACAGCAACACTCTCCAAGAATCTTCTCTTTTGGTCTTTACTCCAGAGGCCCACATCAAATTTATTTTCAATAGATCTCTTAACATTATTGAAAATGGCATGAAGTTCCCCATTATGTTTACTTTTATTTATTCTGTTGATGGACTCTCTCCAGGTTTTCCTTTTAGCCTTCCTAACAGCTTTAACCCACTCTGTTTTATTTCTATCCACTTCATCCAGGTTTTCTATACTATATTTTTTCCTGAGTTTCATTACACTAACCTTCAATTTTTGATAACTAATAGATAGCTCTACATTCCACCATCTCTTAGGGACGTAAGAACTTTTCTTAGTTTTAAAGGTAGCTTTGGTAATATTTTCCTTCATGGAATTATTAAAACTAATTACACCATTGTCTGTATTAACACTATTGATGCTGTCCTGCAGCATCCTTATATTAACTACGCGAGATATCGTAGCCACCCTGGATTCTATAAAATAAATTAGCGAAATATGCCTTGATCCAAATATCTTGGCACCATAAGTGTGCCAATTACCAACTAAATCCGGTCTGTTGGTAAAGGACAAGTCGATAACAGAATACTTTCCCTCGTGCGTAATGAACGTGGGAGAACCATTATTGATAATCTGAAACCCTTTAGACGTCAAGAAATCATTTGTGATATTCCCTTTACCATCATTCTTAAAACTGCCCCAGTGCATTCTGTGGGCGTTGAAATCACCCGCCACAACAATGTTAGGATCACCAGTACTGTCAAAGCAGTTAAAAATGTCCCCAAGAGCCTCCTCAAAACTTTTATAATTCAGATCAGGATTCGCATAAACATTAACAAGCGTGAAATTTGCAGGTAAATTAACCGTTCTAATACCAATGGATTCAAACTTAGAAGAAGGCCAAAAAGGCACACATTTAATTTTTTTGTTGACCAGCAGGCCTACACCCCCATATCCGTCCGACTTCCTGGCATAAAAAGAATTATAACCGTTAAGTACGGATTATCCAAATCTTTCAAATAAATTTCTTGTAAAAATACCACATCTATTTTCTCTTTAAATAAAAATGTTTCTAACGTATCTTTATTCTTTAATAAACTCTGGATATTGATTTGAAGGATTTTGATCATTTTTTGTTTAAAGCGTTTAAACAAAAAACATGATCAGCACTTAGATTTAAGTGATTAACTCTACCTTGAATTTCCTTAATTATTTTCCCCACGTCCGGGTTTCCAGTAACCAAATTAGTATTAACGATTTTAATTAGTTCTTCACAGATTGCCTCATAATTTAGAACAATCGACTTATGATTATTATTAAAATATAAAAGCTCAATTGATCTTCTCCTCCGGAGTGATCATTGAAAACGCAATCTTGTTCGTCGTTGTTTTGACGGAAAGCGAGTTTCCTGTCCTTTGGGCAGTTCGTTACATTAATATCTTTCTCATAGTCTGATTGGACCGGACCTGAGTAGGAGCTAGCAACCTTGGCAAAAGATTTCCTTCCAATGAGGGCTTTATTAATTTCAGTCTGTTTATCTCTATAAATTCTATCAGGTTTCGCAGCACTTCCTCTACCCCTATGACTCCAATTGGACGCCGTTGGGAATTCTTTATCATATTCTTCATTATTCAGAATGCTAAAAAAGTTAGTATATTCCGATAAAACCTCTCTCCTAGTTTTGCCCGATATCGTCATTAGTCTCAGAACTTCTTTTTCTTCCTTCTTCTTAGGACAAGAATTTGAGAAAAAATCATGTCGCGTGTCCTCACAAAGAATACACTTAGGATTTGTACATTTATCACATGCATCGCCAATTTTACCACATTTCAAACAGCGACTGTTTGAACTACGGCACCATTTTTGGAGGTGGCCCAATCTACCACATTTAAAACAAAGTTTAGGTTTAGGGATGAAATTTTCAACCTCACATGCTGCATATCCCACCTTAATTTCTGGCGGCAATTGACGCCCCTCAAACTCTAGTTTGACCGTTTGTGTGGGAACTAAGGCACCCTCCTCATTCCTCCTATGAAACCTATACTTACTTTATACACCGGATCGATTTCCAACAACAATTCGGCTTCAGTAATCTGAGTCTCAATCTGACGTATCAAACCAAACGTGGATACACAGTTCTGGGGAATGAAGCTCTTGTATCCCAGATCCAAGAAGGCCCCATTACCAACCATTTCATTAGCCTCTTTGTAGTTATTAAATAAGATCCTAACCGTCCTAAAATTCACTTTTCGGACCTCTATGATGTTATTAATATTGAACCTCTTCAGTAATCTATTAATAGTGACATGCTGAATTGGTTGTTTATCGTTTATCGTTTCCATTAGAACAACAAACGTACCCTTGCTATCTTTATTGTACTTATAATTATTTCTTATCGGGTTCCTATTCACATCAGCCCCAGAACCGTTAACATTCACCGTTTCCTTATTGATGGCTGACTTCTCAGTCTCACGAATTTCATTATTAATAGGATTTGTTTCTGAATCCAGATTTTTAATCTTGTTCACATTGTCCAAATCCTTTGTATTTATTGGAGAAGACTCCCTACTCCTTTTACTACAACTTCTTTTTAATCTCCCCCTATCCGGTGGAACCTCCACCGAAAACTCCATTTTTTTTTTACCAAAATTTCAAGTTGCTGGCTTCATTCTATCAAAAGTTATCGCTTATTTGAAGTTTCATTTGTAGGGGAGGTGGGGGTTCCTTGAGTCGGATCTTGCCCATTTTCAATACCAACAAAGTAGGTCTTATTAGCAACATTCTTTCAAATTTTCAACTTGCTAGTATCATTTTTTCGAAAGTTATCGTAATTAAAGGAATATTTAATTTTTGGAAATTTGTAGAGGAGGTAGGCATTCCTTTGATCTGATTATGCCCAACTTACATAATCTTAAGCAGCTTCTCACCCCAGGGTTACATGCCAAAAATCAGGTATCTCCGTCAATTGGTTCAAGAGTTATAGACAAAAAACCCGAAAAGTAGGGTAGTACGGGGCTCTTTGTAAGAAAATTACCGTTAGTTTTCTACTGATCGATTTTATTTTTCCAGGAGAGTAGGAGATCATTCTCACGAGCAATTTATCAAAGCTAGAGCTTTTCATGTTTATTTAATCGGGAGTTATAGATAAATTTAATTATTTTATATATGTAGGGGAGGTAGGCGTTCTCTTGGCCTGATCACGCCCATTTTCAATACCAACCAACTAGATCATACTTCCAATATTTGACCAAAATTTCAAAGCTCTAGCCTCATTCTATCGGGAGTTATCGTGCGAACGGACAGACAGACGGACAGACAGACATGGCTTAATCGAATCAGGAGGTGACCCTGATCATTTATATATATACATTGCCATACATCCGGAGCCTCCTTTAAGGTGTTACATATTTCCGTCGTGACAAAAACAATATACCCTATACTAAAAGTCTAGGGTATAAACATATGTCGTGCCGGGGACATCGTCGTGTGCAGTCACTGCCTTGGCAAAGGAATTAATGACGTACACGATCAGCTGAGCGCAGGCCTGTATATCTAGATGGCGTTGGTGTTGTGCGTGTTTTACTGCGCAGACGCGAATATGTTAACCATAACTCGATATTAAAGTTTTTACCCCCACTCTATGCCACCGCCGCGTCACGTTAGACGCAACATGAGAGATCGCAAAAGGGAAGTCCAAAGGTTTAAAAGAGTTCGCTTCGATAACATCAGCCATAAGTCGGCCATCACCACGCTGCACAGTGAAGAAGTTCTTTCTGCGATCGCGGAACTGAATCCGAACCAGGTATAGTATGCGCAACCACCTACAATATCCCTAGACGAAGCCCGGCACCCAAGAGCAACCAGAATCACGTTTGCTCAACTCCGCTCTGGTTGGTGCTCGCGTCTGAACTCATACCTATCCCGCATCGACAGTGAAGTCCAAAACTCCTGCCCAGCATGTGGCCTCGCTCCACACGACGTTTAGCACATCTTTAATTGTCCAGCAGCCCCCACGCGTTTAACTCCTATTGCGTTATGGGAGAACGCCATCGAAGCAGCTACTTTTCTCCACCTGGACACAGAGGATACTGACATGGATACTCAGAGTTTTTGACACACATCTTTATCTGAGCTCGAAGCGCCGCTATAACAACAGATACGGTTGTTAAGGGCTCAAGTCCCGTCAACGGTATTAGTGGCCATGGATGTTTGTGTTGTCTTCCCTCTGTGGTGGGGGGGGCGTAATATTAAGCCACATCTCCCGACTCATCACAGGTAGGCGGCTAAATGGGAGCAGGACAGCATCTTGACAACGTACATCGTCCGAAACAGGTTTATGCCAACGAAACGTCAACTAAACCACATGGAAAAGTTGACGCGCTATGCCCCCCTAGGGGCTAGGGCAAATGAGTATGCCCCACTAGAGGTTAAGGCAAAGTAGTATTGGGCGCAACAGAGTCTTAAGAGGCCGAACCGTAATCTTCAAGTCGAATAAAATGTTCGCGATGCTTTATCAGAGTCTTCTTAAAACTATAAGTAGGAAGAGCATTTCAGATTTTTGATGTCAGGAAGTCGTTTTTGCAGAAAGGCAAAAACTGAAGTAGGGATTGAATCGAGGGATAAGTTATAAAGTAAATAATGAAAAATAAAATGACACTGCTTGACTATGTTCCCATTTATTGTCAATCACAAAAATACTACAAAACGCTTTAAATTCAATAGGATTTATCTTTTTTCCGGCATAATTTTCGATAAAAAGAAGGAATTAATTTGCAAATTGTTGTTATTTAAGCATAATATTATTCTTGTTTTATTTTCGTGGAAATCTTAAGCTTTATATTTTTTTTTTAAATATGTTTGCGCAACATCTACTACAATATGTATATTTAGTTTTTTAATTTTATTTATATTTCACTCTGTGTATGTTTCATTTGGTATTTTCGTTATTAATATTCATCATAATGGCTACAGTTCCATTTGATAATTTCATTTGCTTTTAGCAATGATGTAAACAAAAATAAATACTCGTATCTTACGAGTACACATGTTATATCATAAGGATTGATTTGGATATGCTTTGGGGAGGTATTCATTGTAAATTACAAAATTCTGTCATAAGATCTTTACACCGTATAATGGGGGATTTAACCGATTTAAAGCTTCCATTGTTGGCCTAGGCTTGTTTCTTTTTTTTTATTCGAAAACATGACAGTGTTCCGGACGTGTGTTTTCTTTTGTTTGTCTGCGCGGAATTTCATTTTCCTATAATTTGAAACCAATATCTCAATTTGTAATTGGAATATAATTTACGTACGTTAGATTGTAAAGTTGATTTTATGCATTCGGCATTAGCCTTACTACTGATGAATCTAACTTTAAAATGGAGTTGTTTTGACTACAGCATTGATAGAGAGAGAAGCATTTCAAAGTCAAAATTTCGTGCTCTTTGAATTACTTTGAGCCTAGCAAAATTGTAATGATAACCCTCGAAGCCGACGTATGTAATTTAAATCACAATGATGCGTAAAAAGCAGACTCGTAGTCTGAAATTATCCGATACGCCTAAATCATCCGGAAGAATTACACAAATTTACTAGTAACGGTGTATCAAAGAAAATGAATAAATACCTATCGATTGGATCTTTACAATGAAAAGGAATAAATTAAGTTTGATTTCTTTTTATAAATAATTTCTACTCTAAATTGAATATAAGTACACAATAAATAATTTGTAAGTAGAACTTAGATGTGCAATAAATTTATTGTATCGATCGAATTGTGGGAAAAAGTCAAGATTGCGTCATGCATACTGATGTCAGTGAGGCACACCATTCAAACACGAATATTTTATGTGTTCGGCAATTATCGGAAGACGGGACAAAGTCGTAATATTGGACTTAATTGATTTGATCGCTATCAATCCACAAAACGCAATTTCAACTATTTCACCATCATCTCACTGTGAAAACATTTACTATATAAAAACTTCAAGTGACTATTTCGTTTTATCTTCTGATCTTAATGCAATACTTAAATACATACCTAAAAGCCTAGCAAAAATAGCGAACTTTTTCTTTAAGTAAGTATACAGTACACAAGCATCGTTCAATTAATAAGAATAAAATGTTTCATCACGTTCACTCTACAATCTACTTAAATAGACAAAATCAATATTTCTGCATCAATTGACTTTCGGGACGCGGAGTTTATCATGCAGATTTCCATGAGAGTAGGTCGTCCAATAGTTTCTCCATAATCGGGTTAGGTCCAAGACGAGCCACCTGTTTTTAAAAGCAATAGGGGAAAAAATGAAAACATTAATGTCATGTAAGTAATGGTGGAGTTCCCAGAAGCATGTGACTGACAGCGGTACCTATCCAGTAAGTGACAGAGATGTAAAATGAGAACATTCCTCTTTCACGAATAATAGGAGAATTCTCTCTGTCGCATTAAGAGATATTTCTCACCACACTCAAGGAATTTCTGCTTTAGGGGTTACAATTCCTCCGTGTGTAGGTTCTTACAAGCGAAAACGGTTCACTTAAAGCGGAAATGCACTTTAGAGCCACACTCAAGGAATTGAAAATTCTCTCTGACGCGGCTGGCGCCACCCCGATGACCGACCGATCCTTCGAAAATCAAAGCCAAGACTAAAACGTGTCATACACACACCGATCGATCGGCAGATCCGTCACCCGATATCGGCCTGTGTATGCGCTTATCGTTGACGATTTTTTTGACAGTTCCATACCCCCGAGTCACTGTTCTTGAGCCATAAGGAACGTCGAACGACAACGGCAACGAGTAACCATCAAAATCAAAGGTTCTGGTTCCTCGGAGTCAGTCGAACGACAACGGCAACGAGTAACCATCAAAATCAAAGGTTCTGGTTCCTCGGAGTGACAGTCCCAATCACAACTCAAGTCGGCAGGAACTGTTACCAGAGTCCCAGTCACAGTCCCAATCAGACGCTGGGAACTTTTTCGTTCCCGGTCACAGTCACAAGAACTGTTATAGCCCCCATATACGATGCAATCCGTCGTCAGATCGATCTGACGATATTGTGATCGTCAGATCGATCGCACAGTGTATGTGACTATCGTTGACGATTTTTTTGACAGTTCCATATAATTTCGATCGTCAGATATTTTGTGGCGATCCATCGTCAGATCGATCTGACGATGGATCGCACCGTCTATGGCGGGTCTTACCGGAGTCCCAGTCACAGTCCCAACAGTCACTGGGAACTTTTCTGTTCCCGGTCACAGTCACCACGAGTAACAACGCCAGGAACTGTTACCGGAGTCCCTATCACAGTCCCAATTAGTCACTGGGAACTTTTCCGATCCGGTTACAGTTACCACGAGTAACAGATTGGGTAACGAGTAACCATCAACGTTTTCGTTCCCCAAGTCACAGTAACAACAAGGCAATGGTGACTTGGGACTGTGTAACAGTGACTCGAGTTGGAACAAGAACGAATATATTCAGTCCCGGTCCCAGTCCCAGTCACTGCCGCAACATGATAAAAGAGAAGAACAAATTGCGAATACTTAGGCCGGACACTATCAGATCATATCATATTATCAGATTCAAGGAATATGTCTTGGGAATGTGTCTTGTGAGCTCATATAAAAAATTGGATATGATAATACAAAAATTTGTGTAATTTCGGACTTAGGAAGGTTAAGTCTAGATAATGATGAGACTGAGCATTACTGCAGTCCAGGAAACAAATTGGCTTGGCAGCGAGATTAATGACAAGAAATCGCACACAATTTTTACAAGTGGCAAACCATCGGGCCGCAAGGAGTTTGGAGTAGCATTTATAGTGAACAATCACCTCAAACCGCATATTACTGACTTCAAACCCATAAATGAACGGCTGTGTGCGATTCGCATCAAGACTCGATTCTTCAATCTCTGGCTCATCAATGTGCATGCCCCCACTGAAGTTAAAGAAGACGCAATAAAAGACGAGTTCTACGCCCGCCTTGAAACTCTCTTCGACTCACTTCCAACAAACGACGTCAAATTGCTGCTGGGAGACTTTAACGCGAAAGTCGGGAATGAAAGCTGGCATCGGGGGACCACTGGAGGCCACAGCCTCCATGAAGAATGTAACGATAACGGCCAGCGACTTATAGACTTCGCCTGCAGCAGGAATCTAGTCGTAAGCTCTACGTGTTTCCCGCATCGACGCATTCACAAGCAGACCTGGAAGTCTCCAGACGCACATACCGTCAACCAAATTGACCACGTCCTCATTTGCAGGAGATGGGCGTCTAGTGTCATGGATGTCCGCTCCTATCGAGGAGCAAACTGCGACTCAGATCATCACTTGGTGAAGACGACCTACAGATGTAGAATTTCCTCAGTGCACCAGTCAAGAATCAGCCCTCCCAAAATCTTTGCGGTTGATAAGCTCTTGAGTGATGCTACAGCGGTGGCGTATACTACCGCCCTTGAGGAAAAACTATCACCTATGCTACACAACATCAGCAACACAGGCGTCCATGGGTTCTGGGAAGAACTCAAGGGTACCATCAAGGATGTCGCAGAGAAGGTCGTGGGATATAAAGCCCGGCGAGCGCGAAATGACTGGTTCGACGAAGAATGCAAAAATTCACTTGACGCGAAAAACGAGGCCTACAGACAATGGATTCAACGAGGAACCAGAGCCAGAAGAGAAAAATATGACGAGCTACGGCGAATATCGAATAGAATAATTAGACGTAAGAAACGTAAATACCTTGACGGGCAGTTGCTGAACATAAACGAAAACTTAGCTAATAGGAACACCAGACAAGCGTACAAACTAGTAAATACAATTAAGAACGGCTACCAACCCAGGACTAGCCTTTGTAAGGACAAGGATGGAAACATCATCAGCGACACCGATGGTATTAACAAACGATGGGCCTCTTATTTTGAAGAGCTTCTAAACCGACCATCTAACATCCCCACACAGGAAGCTCTCGACGATATTGTTGATCTAGGCCCACCCATTCAACCCCCGACAGTAGAGGAACTTGATCTCGCGTTGCGGTCACTAAAACGAAATAAAGCGCCGGGCGCTGACGAGATTCCAGCTGAACTGCTAAGATTCGGTGGAACGAGTCTAGTTGATGCCACACATCAATTACTCCTGCGAGTATGGGAGAACGAGGAGATCCCAGACGATTGGCGCAGAAGCATCATCTGTCCAATTCATAAAAAGGGAGATAAATTGCGGTGTGAGAATTACAGGGGCATCTCACTAGTTTGTACGTCCTATAAAATTTTGACGAAAATTCTGGAAAATAGAATAAAACAGTACGCAGAACGAGTCATTGGCGAATATCAAAGCGGTTTCAGACCTGGTCGCTCCACAACCGATCAGCTCTTCTCAGTCAAACTGATACTCCAGAGGTGCTGGGAATACAACGTAAACGTATACCAAATCTTTGTCGACTTCAAGCAGGCATACGACAGTATCGATCGTGGAGTACTGTACAACATCATGCTGCAATTTGGTATACCGGCAAAATTAGTGCGACTGACAAAGATGACGATGACCAACTCCGTCTCACAAGTCAGGATCCAGAATAGACTTACTGATCTATTTGAAACACGCACTGGTTTGAAACAGGGCGATGGACTGGCTCCGACGCTCTTCAACCTAGCACTGGAATACGTTATTCGGGCCATGAATTTGGACAACAGCCAGACGCTACTCATCAAGTCGACACAATTAGCAGCGTACGCCGACGACATCAACATCATGTCCCGAAGATTGGCTGACGCAGAAGAACTTCTGCATACGCTCGATACCGCTGCAAAGGAAGTTGGATTACGTATTAACGAGGGTAAAACTAAAATAATGATGCAATCGGTGACAAGGACACTTGCACAACCGAGCATCAATGTGGGGGACCTCAACATCGAGTTCGTGAACAACTTCATTTACCTGGGTTGCAGCCTGTCAAGGGACGCCAACGAAACTGACGAAATCAAGCGACGGATACAGTTAGCTAATAAGACTTTTTTCTCGGTTCTCCCCATAATGAAATCGAAACATGTGCACAGAAACACGAAGCTCCGCGTGTACAAAACCATTATACGACCAGTGCTATGCTATGGCTGCGAAGCATGGACCCTAGCTCAAGCCTCCGAAAACATGCTAGACACTTTCGAACGTAAGGTTCTACGGCGAATTTTCGGGGCTGTTTGCGATCGAGATGGATGGCGCATCCGGTACAACCATGAGTTGTATGAAATGTACGATGAGCTGCAAGTCTCGAAAATCGTCAAACTACAACGACTTCAATGGGCAGGGCATGTACAAAGAATGGACGATGATCGCATGCCTAAGAGAGTAATGAATGCAGAACGAGTCGACGGAGCGAGACTGCGAGGACGACCGAGATCTCGTTGGGAGAGCTCAGTAGGTGTGGACGCCGCGCAGCTGCTGGGCTCCCAAAATTGGAGGACGCGGTCACGTGACCGAGATAATTGGAGGACAATGATCCAGGCGGCCAAGGCCCGACGTCGGGCTGTCGCGCCACGATGATGATGATGATGAGTATGAAGTGAATGTAGCCACGTTTATACCATGGGTCTAAAAGGAATTGTAACTAGGTCGTATTAATATATGGTTAGTACTAATTCGTGGTGTGTTTATAGCGACCGATATTAAATATGACAAACGTCAGATGTTAGTTTGTGACTCCGGTTTGAAAAGTAATTTAGAAATATAAAGAGCCAGTATCGCATCGCAAGTGGAGCTAGACACCGCGAAGCGTTGAAACGCAAAAGGGTATCTTTTCTTAGTGTCACCATACACTGTCGGACTCCAACGCGAACTCGAACATGGTACAAGTGGACCGGTTTTCTTCAGATTTATGTGAAGTGTGTCTTGAGCTATTCAGAGGACATTTGTACCAGGTTCGTGTTTGAAATGTGCTGACAACTGGTCCTTGTAAAAACCACTCCATGTCAAGAAACCTGGAACAAAAGCCTCGGACTGGACGGATCAACAACGACGACCACGCAAACGACTAACGGATATTCTTTCGGATCCTGGAATGTGCGCTCCCTGAACAAACCGGGGGCCGAGAAGGCCCTCCTTCAACAGGTCGAAAAGTACAATACAAACTGAGAATTTCTGCAGTCCAGGAAACAAATTGGATTGGCAGCAAGATCAATGACAAGAAATCGAGCGCTGACGAGATTCCAGCAGAACTGCTAAAATTCGATGGAACGGGTCTAGTTAATGTCATACATCAATTACTCCTGCGAGTATGGGAGGACGAGGTGATCCCAGACGATTGGCGCAAAAGAATCATCTGTCCAATTAACAAAAAGGGAGATAAATTGCGGTGTGAGAATTACAGGGGCATATCACTAGTCTGTACGTCCTAAAAAAAAATTTGACGAAAATTCTGGAAAATAGAATAAAGCCGTACGAAGAACGAATCATTGGCGAATATCAAGGCGGTTTCAGACCTGGTCGCTCCACAACCAATCAGCTCTTTACGGCCAAACTGATACTCCAGAAGTGCTGGGAATACAAATCATTGTCGACTTCAAGCAGAAATACGACAGTATCGATCGTGGAGTACTGTACAACATCATGCTGCAATTTGGTATACCGGCAAAATTAGTGCAACTGACAAAAAACGACGATGACTAACTCCGTCTCACAGGTCAGGGTTCATAATAGACTTACTGATCTATTTGAAACACGCACTGGTCTGAAACAGGGCGATGGACTGGCACCGACGCTCTTCAACCTAGCACTGGAACACGCTAGTCGGTCTATGAAAATGGATAATAGCAAGACACTACTCATCCAGTCGACACAATTAGCAGCATACGCCGACGACATCAACAAGTCCCGAAGATTGGCCGACGCAGAAGAACTTCTGCATACGCTTGATAACGCTGCAAAAGAAGTTAGACTTCGTATCAACGAGGATAAAACTAAAATAATGATGCAATCGGTGACAAGGACACCTGCACAATCGAGCATCAATATGTGTTTGGGGGGGGGGGGGGGCTCAACATCGGGTTCGTGAACGACTTCATATACCTAGGTTGCAACTTGTCGAGGAACGCCAATGAAACTGACGAAATCAAGCGACGGATGCAGTTAGCTAATAAGACTTTTTTCTCGGTTCTCCCCATAATGAAATCGAAACATGTGCACAGAAACACGAAACTCCGCGTGTACTAAACCATTATACAACCAGCACTATGCTATGACTGGGGCGACCGGTAGCGCAGTGTGTTGAGGCATCAGTCTCATGTTTGACTACCGGCGTTTCGGGTTCGAATCCCGTCCACGACGACGTTCGTGGCCATGGATGTGCAGGAGGTGCATGCTGGCAACTGCATTCTCTGAAACCAATTTATGCCAACGAAACGTCAACTGGGCCAGATGGAACAGTTGACGCGCTATGCCCCACAAGGGGTTAGGGCAATTGAGTATGCTATGACTGCGAAGCATGGACACTAACTCAAGCCTTCGGAAACATTTGAACGTAAGATTCTGCGGCGAATTTTCGGGGCTGTTCGCGATCGAGATGGATGGCGCATCCGGTACAACCATGAGTTGTATGAACTGTACGATGAGCTGGAAGTTTCGAAAATCGTCAAACTACAATATAACGACTTCAGTGGACAGGGCATTTCACGTTTCGCTTTATTAAGCACTTTCAAGGCAAGAATTATACAAAAAGCAAAATTTTATTATTTTGAATTCATACCTCTTCACAAAGGCAGCGATACGAGTTTCTTTCGTGTACTGCTTTCTACAGTTCTCGTGAACTTTAAGGAACATTTTCCTTGTATAATAAGTCACCTTACCATCATCCCTCTTCCTACTATCTTCACCAAATGCAGCCAAAGTCTAAGGTCTAGGACTAAGGGATGGAATTGTAAAAATTATTAAGTAATTAACAATTCAATAATCATTGAGTAGAACTATCGGGTTCAATAATAATATGATAAATTGATTGGCATCACGAGATGCCAGGGATTTTCCCTCGATTTAGTCGCCCGGTCGAAAATTGCCCAAATTTCAACTCGTTATAGCTCCCAAACCATTCGTCTAACGAAAAAATGGTTTAAGACCTTTTTTGAAGGGAATATTCTCTACTTTAATTTTGTTGCACCCATTTTGTCGAGAAATGTATGATTTTCGGGTCAGAAGTTAAAAAGATCAAAACAGGCTACATTTTGGCAGTTTTATCCAATTTTTTCCATGATGCCTTACTTTTTTTTTAAATAAACAAAGTAAAAATTCGGATTCAGCACCTCAAAAGACATTAACCGAAATTGAGAAAAAAATTCTGTATCTTTTCTCGGATCAACCATATTTCGACACGAGCTGACTGAAGTACTCGTATTATGCAAAAATTAAAACAAGAGCAAAACGCCTTCTTACCTCTTCGCGTGCTTGACTATCCAACGACTCGAGAATATCACGTGTATACTGAAAACTACCTAATTTCTCAAGAAGATTAACACAGTACTTTTTCACTTCGACGTCACGTGTACGTTGACGAAGAATATCTAATTATTTGTTAGTATGTGGTTAAGGAACATTTTTTGTCTATTGTGTTTTGCTTTATGTGTACTTTTTATATAATCATCAAAGCGGGTAGAATTTTATGCCTGTAGATGTACCTCCAAAGGAGTATGCCAGGATATGAAAAAATATAACTTTATTTATGCAAACGAATTAAAATTTCAACAACTCTCAACCTATTTACAAAAATGTTTGCGGTTAAGATGCATACACTCAGTCCGAAGGATGAAGATAGGAAGATGTTTGCAAGTGGAAAGTTTAAGTGCTACGAATTTATTAGGAGGAAAAATTCACATCAAAGTTTCTAGTAGTTCTTACTTGACGCACGCAAAGGATTTTATGTTAATGTTGAATTAACCGGCAAGGTCGGAGAGGTAGTGAAATAGGAAACCGTAAGAAGATTGTTCTTAATTTTTAAAAAAATTGGAAATTTATGCCCAAGTGACTGTTGTTAGATAAAAAAATAGGCTTTTTTCCTCACACTGTAAGTTTTATAAATTTTTTGTAGCATACAATTGTTTCGGAGACCAGGTCAAAACCTAATCTTAGCATTTAGTACTGAAGGAGGCACGTGGTCTCTGAAACAATTGTATGCTACCAAACGTATGCAAAATAAGGAACATTTTGACATGGATATGTCTTATAGCTGGGGGTCATCCTAAAAATCTGTCCGTCACACGAAATGTCTGTTTTTCTACTCGGGGGTCAGAAGAGGAAACAAGCCCATTGAAAATTTTTCCGAGTTCTATGAATGTAGTGGCCGATCCTCAGTCAATCCGAGTCAGTCATCAAAGGGAACTCACGAAAATCGAAAAACTTCGCATCATGAACTGACTAAACAACCAGGCACCCATAAAACAAGTCAACATCACTCAACTGCCATCCCCTCGTGATTCAAATATGCTCACAACACCAGCCACATCCAGGCAACCTGTCTCCCTCACTCGTGCACAGCGCTATGGCTCCTCCTTCACAGCAATCTTTTTGTTTTCATCAATTAGTCACTAACCTGACTCAGTAAGAAAATCGTTGGGGTAGGTCGGGAAATAGCTTCAACTTTACACACACACACACATACACACACACTCGTATGCAGGCAATGGAGAGACGGTTGAGTCGAAGAAGTTCAATGGATGGGCGTTGCTTCGTCATCGGCGACAGTGCGAAAGAGATGCTTGCTCCACGGACCTTGGACTACACTTCCGCGGCGGATCCACTCCTTTCTTGTGATGGCCAATCCCATCCAGCCGACTGAAATCAGTGTCACCAAGGTCATCAACGTGTTTTTCCCGTGGATGTAAGGAACTTACGACCGTACTTGTATCGCGCATACCGCGTACTATCACGATCGATGATATATCAACTAACAGTGCACAATTCTGATTTAGTGAGGAGAATAGTGCTGATGATGCAGTTTGTGCAGCGCGGATAACGTAAACGTTAATACAATAAAATTGTGTTGTCGCGCTTACCGTCTTTAGACTTAGACGAGTACTATCTAAGTATCTAATAGTAAGTGTGTTTAGCTAGACCGCGGCTTGACGCGATCGATCGCGGATTGACGTACTAACGAAGCACAGGCGCATATAAATATGTAGAGTGTATGATCGCTTGATCCACACACAGGGCAACGGTTGGGTTAATTTGTATTCTCCTGTACACTATGCGGGACGGTATGTCTTGAAAATGATACAAAGTATCTACACTGCATGCAGATACATCGGTACATCTTATGCCTACCGAAAGCGTGGGACGTGTTTTGTCGAATGAATTCATCCAGTATAACTATACTGGGATCTTTATAAAACTTACGTCGATATCTTCAACACAACAGGTTCCACGCAGTCGGTAGCCAAAGACATATCCATGTTCCGATGTATCTGCATGCAGTGTAGATACTTTGTATCATTTTTTTTATTTATTCAAAGTATTTATAATTGAATCGGTCATTTTGAAAAGGGGTCATCTACAGTTTTCAGAAATATTTCGGTACCATCAAATAATATTTAGAGTAGCAAAGCATTTTTTTTTTTTGTACTTTGAAAGTGCACGATGTATTTTTTTGTTTGACATGAATATGTATTTTTACTGACGGGTCAGACTAAATTTTTCATCACGTCACGATTGAAGTCAGTAAATTGCAAATGGGAACGGAGAGGTATACCTGGACAGGCAAACTGTACGGGTATACTTGGGTGTGGTGTTGTCACGCCTGTGTTGGGGTCATAGATATATATTGAACAGATCGGTAATAGTACTATCCCCACTCTGTGCTTCAGGCTATTTAATAATAATAATAATAATAATAATCTTTATTGCAATAATAATAGTTCAAGTTACAAATTCAATACTTTTTTTTTTCCAATACTTGCAACTCACATAAGCCAGAAGGGCTTGGGAGTGAGCGCTGAAATTAGACGATTACTTCATAGGATTCAGTTTTCCAAAGAGAGGAAAGATATTTATCTAATTATATATTTCAATAATCTTATTTGTAATTTTTATCCATTATTTTTCTTGTACAAAATGTATTATGCTAAAATATTTGTTATTTCGTTATATAACGTTGACCGCTCCTGGACATATTTCCGCAATATATATTTAAAATTTCGATGTGTTAGCTGAGTTTTGATTTGGACAGGTAATAAATTAAATGCTTTTGGTCCCAGAGAGGAAGCGTGCATCTGCCTAACGAACTTATTACACTTGGTTATTTCTAGGTTTTCACGGGCTTGGCTTCGTGTAGAATAGTTTGTGCAGTGAATTGAGAATTTTCCATAGTTTAAATACATATATTTATACAGCATGAACGTATACAACTGTCGGATATTCACAACGTTAAAGGTATCAAATGCTTGAGTGGTAGATGAATATTTCGATTTTATATTTTTATACCATACTGAGCAGTACTTTGAAAAACTGCATAATATACATCTCTAAGGACTTTTCGGCTGGCAATTTTTCGCAGGACATAAAACATATGTATAGTTTTTCTCAACTTTTTACAAAGATAGTTGATATGACTCTCCCATTTTAAGAGATTGTCAATAATAACACCCAGATATTTAATGTTTGTTGCATGTTCAATTGTTGTGTTATTAACTGTAATCGAGCTGTTAGATGTCTCAGCACTTGTTTTAGCAAACTTCATATATTTGGTTTTTTGCAAATTTAATGAGAGTTTGTGTCCTACTAACCAGTTGTATACCAGTGAGAGACCTTCGTTAGCTATTTCGACTGTTGTGTTCCAGCTCGAGCTTCTAAATAATAACACAGTATCATCTGCAAAGGACACTATATGCCCATTTATGCCAGTCGTCAGTTTGCAAAGGTCATTTATGTAGATCAGAAATAGAATAGGCCCTAACACAGTCCCTTGAGGTACTCCACATTTGACGATACTGGGAGAACTTAATTTGTCATTGATTCTAACCACTTGAGATCTATTCGAAAGGTAAGATCTAAATAGTGACAAAGCAGTGTTATTGATCCCCAAATTTTTAAGTTTATTTAAAAGCTTAAAATGATTGACCGTATCGAAGGCTTTTTTAAGGTCCAGGAAGATAGCGAGGGATTTATCGTTTTGGTCCATTGCAGCAGAAATAAAATCTGTGACGTCATACAGTGCATCATGTGTGCTTAAGCCATTTCTAAACCCATACTGGTTAGGTGCTAAAATATTATTCTCATGAAGAAATTTTTCGAGTCTCGTTTTAATACATTTCTCAAATATCTTGGGACACATTTGATATTAGGGAAATCGGACGATAATTATTAGGTTGGGTAACGTCGCCATCTTTATAGAGTGGAATAATGATCGCACGCTTCAACTTAGTTGGAAAAATACCTTGTCTCAGGCAACAGTTGAATAAATGGGTAAGTGGTATTGCAATATGATCCATTATCAGTTTTAAAAGTCTACAACTATATCCATCAATGCCAGGCGATTTATTACAATCTAGGTTTTTGATGTGTTGATGTAGCTCTCCAACCGAGATTGGAAAAAGATGGAGCGAAGCAAGCTTATGTCCAGGCTCAACTTGACATGTTGTATGATTAAAATTTCCGACCATTTCATCTAAGTTTCGTGACAATTGTTCCCCCACCGTAATGAAATAGTCGTTCATAACGTTTGCTATGTCTTTTTCACCCGTCACTAGGGACCCATTTTCATTAGAAATATGACTTATTTTACATGAATTTGTTCGAGTCTTACGTGAGGTGGCTTCGTTGATTTTATTCCATAGTTTTTTACTACTGCCTAGAACTTTACTAACTTCAATGGAGTAGTATATATTTTTTGCAGTGCGAATCAAGGAAGTTAGTCTATTTCGGTACGCTTTATAGTGAGCTATTAGGTTTCCATCATTTGGGTACTTTTTTACCAGTTTTGCAAGTTTATCTCTTTTTCTAATAGAGACAACTATACCTTTTGATACCCATGATTTGACTGGTCGAAATTTAGAGTTAACATTTTCTCTAGATGTAGATTTCAAGGAATTTTCGTTAACCTCGTCGAGTATATTACAAAATATATCTGTGCCTCTTTCCCCATCACTTGTGCACATTAGTGGAGATCAATCAACCATATTTATGTTGTGGACAATTTTTGTGTAATCGACTGCATTTGTTTTTGCATTGGTTTTTGTGAGATCAAAACGTTCTGCTTCTTTAAGTTGAAATTTCGCCAAGGTGCTGTAATGATCAGTTATATAAGTTTCAAAAATAGCCGGAGAAAATTGGATATTTTCATCAGATTTCCAGAAGAGATGATCAATACACGTCGACTTGACGCTACCTGCTCTTGTTTTTCCTTCTAGATATTCTATGAAGCCAAAGCTAGATAGAGTGTCTAGATAATCATTTCCAGTGGGGGTTAGTCTGTTCTTTGTTATGTCGATATTTAGGTCACCTACTATCAAATGATTATTACAACGTTGTTTCGTGGATAAAAAACTATCAAGTGAAGAAACAAATATGTTTGGGTTTAGGCTTGGGGATCTATATACTCCAGTTACGCATATTTCGATGTCTTTAACCGATATTAATAAATCGACAATATTTGCATCAGCTATTTGATGGTTAAGCCATTTGACAGCGTATTTTTCGTTTACGTAAACAACTACACCATCACATTTATTGTGTTTAGCACACGCATTAAACATTTGATACCCATCGATGTTGAAGCAGTTAGTATCCGTTAACCAAGTTTCAGATAGTACTATTACATCGAATTTAATTTTCAAATCATTAAGCAATAGACAAAGCTCGTCGTAATGTCTCGATAAACTTCTAATATTCATGTGGAAAACATTAAAAGTATTGCAATCAATTAAGAAATGTTTGCAATCTCTAATACTACACAAAAAATTCGTTTCCGTGTTCTTATAATTATTTAAAAAACTCATAGTTCCTGCCATTTAAGAAAATAAAAATACAAACAAAAGAAGTGCTAATAAAAAATAAATTGAAAAAAGCGGATTACAATAAACTTAATAAATCTTCTCTTGATTTAACAATCGATGCTCTCATGCCCTCAGTTTTCTTTATAAAAATTTTTGCGTCCTTGGTCCAGATGTATCTGTACCCTAATGGTTCCAGCTTAGCTTTGACTTCGTTCAATAACTGGGCCGTCGAACTAGGTAGATATTCGTTTATGTAAATTCTATCATTACCATTGCCATTTGGAATCCCCGCACCGTTGCTGGCCGCACGCACACATTGCTTGTAATTCGCTAAAAATGTATCCCGAGTAATTTTTCGGGTAAATTTACAAATGATCGTACTCGGTTGTAGGTTGTTCGAACTCGTTTGCTGAGGTGTCACTGACCTACGAATCTGTCTATGCACAGAGCTAATGTCGTGTTCCTGGAGGTCCATATTAATTTTGCCGGCGATAGCTTGGATGATGCCCGGCAAATTTTCCGACTGTGTTACCTTTAGTCCGCCAATACAAAGACTAGAGCATCTCATTTCTTGCTGTAAGGTTTTGTTCAGCTCGTTTAGGCGATTCACTTCATCTTTCAATGCACTATTTTCATTTTTCAGCATTTTCATGTCATCCACAATTGACTTAAATTGGTCAAACTGGTCAGACATGAATTGCACTGCAGACGACAGTTCCTGTATTTGCTGTTTTATTTCAGTTTTTAGATCATCACTAAATTTGGCTAAATCGGCTTTCAGTTTATCGTATGTACTTTCACCGAAGACTTCACTGCTATTGTTTTCACTGTTGTTCTGTTTTAACAGTTTGCATGCATCACACTTCCATTGGTCGCGTTTTTGGCGAAGTTTACGTAGATTTATTTCATTTTTCAAATTAGTGCATTTTGAATGATAATAGTTTTTGCAAACAGAGCACATTATAATATCTTTCACGTCTATGAAAGGCTCCTTGCATAAATCACACGAATTCACCATTTTTAGAAAATAAATTGCACAGCACTTGCAGATAGTATGTGTAACCGTCGGAGTTCAGCGCTTGACTTTTCGAACCAACTCGCGCATGCGCACTGCTACCCATTTGCACGCGGTCGCTATACGTTCGGTAAATGTCGTTACGCCATCGGCCACTCAGCCACAATTTTGACATTTACGAAGCGTTTGGCCCCTCGCTCCTCGGGCCCCTGGGCCAAATGTTAATACGTGTTGTGCGTGTTTCACTGCGCAGACGCGAATATGTCAACCATAACTCGATATTCAAATTTTTACCCCCACTCTGTGCCTATTTCCTATCTGTTCAATATATATCTATGGTTGGGGTACAATATACCTGCACAGGTGACTTCAGAAGTAAACCTCTCCGGTATACCGGAACGTACAAAGCCGCCCTTATGATCAGCGGAATGACTGCTCATCCCTGCAAAGCCCTTTCAAGGACAGGACGCGTGATTGTCGTACAATCCGAGGTCCTAAGAAGACCGTATGTTAAAGCCCCTTGGCCAGTTATGGATGTAAGAAAATTGTGATGATTCTTCTGTCCATCATTTCGTTTACAACTGGGCCTCGAACACAACACCTCTAACAAAGACGAGCCTTGGTGAAGCTGTAAGGAATGGTCGCGTAGACAATTAAATGCCAAAACCTCCACAGTCGGTGACAAGCTTGACGCGCGATGGATAGCTAGCTCGGCTATCATATTTAAGAGCTGGGTATTTTCTACTTCGCTCGTATTGCAAAATAAGGAGATATTCCCGAAATTTGGCCAGTTTAGGCGGCTTCAAGGCAGCTGGATGCAAAATCTGATGAGGCCTGGCCTTCACCAGAAACAATCCGGAATTCATCTCCGGAAAAAGTGGTAAGGCCTGGTCTTGAGGAATTCCGCATCATGTATGTCGAAATTGCCCGATTCAAACATAGAGAGAGAGGAGGTTCATACAAACGCCACGCGCTGCCAGCATGGTAGTCAAGGCACATTCGTCAATACCAGGGAATGTCTTTCATCGGCACCATTGGAGAGTGGTGTCATCCCCCATGGACCATGGACTGAAATGGACATCACTAACAGTGAAACTTCATTTAAAATAGTATTCGTTGGATGTCAACTGTTTATAATAATAAAATTAATAAAGAATTATCTGTTAAATGAGTTACGAGTTTACGTGTTCAGCACATGTTTGAGTAAGTTGTTTTACATTTTTATCAGGAAGGAATTCGAAAGTGAAAAATGTGACGTGACGTAAAAGAGAGAGTAAAGTTCGTAACGATGCGTGACAAGCGGAGAGGGAGGGGTAAAAAATGGACAAAAATCGAGTGACCTATTATGTGTAAGTGTAGGGCAAGTTAAGTTTTTGTTTTTGAAGATATTTTTTTCTTTGTTGAATGGAAACTGATTTGTTAAAATTGAATTAATAATTAAAACGCATTTTAGTTTAAAAAGGATACGTAAAACTTGACTATTCTGCTTATTTTGCAGTGCATGGATAATTGGAAAACTGAATTTTCCCTCCGTCAAATCCTCACAGTAACTTTTGTTTTCGGTATACTGAAAATATAAAAAAAAATTCATTATGCAACAAATATCACGTTGACTTTGCACCAAATGTATAAATTGTCTCATTTAACACTACACCATACCTCTTTCGATCTTAAATTACAGTAATCATCACGTATTTGAAAATACAATCCCAATATGGCCGTGAGTTTGGAAAAGTCCTCTTTATTTTTACTAAATAATTGCATAAGACGAATGGCTAACATAAATAAACCGCCCGTTTTACGTATTGTCATAAGTTTATAGCCTGATTCGGAAGGACACGTGAAATTATCACGCCAATAGATTTCCATTCCTTGGCCGCGATGTAATTCCAGCAATTGTTCCGTGTAAACTTTCGTAGCCTGAATGAAAAATGGACGTCACAAAAATTATTTATAATTTATAATAACAATGAATAACGTTGATTGGCCATGAGTCCAAATGTTTGGAAAAAACAAAAATTACCTCGGGATGATCCAATATTTGAACTTTTTCTAGAGCCAAAAATAGTACATAGTTGGCAGCATTGATTGTACTGGCGACGCCATAAATTGAATGTGCTACTGGTATGCCTCTGCGAAGTATTGAATTGTCTTCAATATCGTCAATGCTGAGAAGTAAATGGTTAATTACACCAATCAATGCAATGGAATCCGATTAAACAACATTGTGCTACTGATCACTACAAACTTTCAAATATAATTAAAAAAATGTTATTGCTAATAGGTAAAAGTGACTATGAATAGAATTTTAAATTGTAACATTCCTTATGTTAATTTTTGTCTCAGAACACTGCACAACACGATTCGCGAAAGGCACAAACAGACAGAAAATACACACGGATACAATAAAATAAAATATATATGAGCCTAAATATTACAATTACGAGTATATTTATGTTACCCCAAAAACTCCCATTAGGGAGTAAGTACATTTATTCTAGGAGCGGCTTAGCCCTCTATATCTCGAGATCAAGCGTCGAATACAGATGACAAATCAGAGTTACTTTACTACTCGATGCTCCATGCACATTAAGGCAAAACTCCAAACTTCAAAACATAAGCCAGACCGGTGTTATGCCATGGATGCGAAACGGAGAAGATGATAGGCAGCTTCGAAACGAGAGTGCCTGTCGGCTGCCGTGGGAGCGAAAAATCATTGGGGCAATTCACGATGGTGACAATGTGAGCTGTACGAAATAAATATGTATATGAAAGCCTCCAGGTTTTCAAATTTGTTAAGGTACGAAAACTGCAGTGGGCTAGTCATGTAGAGAGAATGGACGAACATCGAGTAACCAGAAAAGCATTAAAGGTTGACATTGAAGGTGGAAGAGCTCGAGGACGCGGTGCTGGACGAGAGCACGCAGGATGATAACTTAACTTAAGACTCGTGCTCAGTAATGTCATATACGCATGTCTGAACGCATCCTAACCAAACAATAATTATGTATACATTGCTAAATGTCAGTCTCTCAATAAAGATACTTCGAATAGAGCGCACGTCTTGTTCCTGTCTTTACGCTCGAGTTATCACATGGTGTCAGAAGTGGTTTTAAAATAGAACAAAAGATTGAGTTAAATTAAGAATTAAAATAGTTGCGCTAAAAAAAGAATAATATCGCGTAAAGCATTATCCGATACTCATATTCGCAATTCGCAAAATACATAACCTCAAAGTAGTGATTTCTACTCGCGCGAGCTAAACCCAAAGCGATATTCACTCAACTTACGAGAACGTAGTACATAAAAGTCGGTAAAGTAAATATAATACAAAATGTAGTCGGGAATTAAAATAAACCACCGAAAAATTTGTTCGTGAACCAAGACGAAGACATGAATCAAGTTTGGACAGAATGGAAAGAGGCGTTTCAGTACTACAGCATCGCTACGGAGTTAAATAAGAAAGGAGAAGAAATTCAGGCAGCTACATTATTAGCAACTCTAGGCCAAGCAGCTCTTCGGATAATAAACAATTTGGGTCTAAGCGCGGCGGAGAAAAAGGTATCAAAAACGATAATTGATAAATTGACAGACTATTTTGCGCCATCGCGTAATAAGACATTCGAGAGATATCAATTTCATAGGATCAAACAACAGCAAACAGAGGGGTTTGAAGAATTCTTACTGCGACTGCAAAACCAAGTGAAACGTTGTGGATATCGACAAGAAGATACAGATGAATTCGTCATGGACCAGATTGTAGTGGGTATAAAATCCGAGCAGACACGCCAAAAATTGTGGGTGCAAGACAGTCTGAACCTAGAAAAAGCGAAAAAGATATGCCGAGCCGCCGAGAGAGCAGAAAAAGAAATTAATAACTTGAACAACGAAGTTGTTGAAGTAAACAGTTCAGCGCAAATAAACAAAGTACATCGAAGTGAAACGTTTCATTGCGGAAGATGCGACAGAGAACATGGGAGAAAACAGTGTCCGGCGTTCAACAGCAAATGCAACAACTGTGGAATAAAAGGTCATTTTGCAGCTACGTGCAGAGCGCAAAAGAAATATAGGCAAGCAGAAGCTAAATCTAAGTTCAAAACCGAGAAGAAAAAATCGGAGAAAGTAGCACCCGTTCAACCAGACGAAGACAACGCAACTACAGAAAACGACGACTCGGATGATTCCCATTCCAGCTATGTGTATAAAACGTCAGTGTTGCGGGTAAACGAAATATCATCCCGCAGCAATGACAAATGGACGGAAAAATTACAGGTCGGTGAAAAGAGCATCATCGTAAACTTGGATACGGGTGCCGAGTGCAACGTCATGTCAGCCAAAGAGGCAAAACGTTTGAATTTGGTTCCAGTGAAGTCAAAAACAAAAAAGTTGTTCACATATAACAATGAACAAGTGCCAGTTAAAGGTGAGGTTAAGGTCGCCTGCAAATCATCAAAGGCAAACACTGTAATCAAGTTTAAAGTGGTTGATGGAAATCTCACGACTATTTTGGGCCGCGATATGTGCGAAAAATTGGGGCTGATTATCAGAGTACAGCAAATCCAACAAATCGGGAAATGCAATACATACGAATACGATATCGATTTCATCGACGAACCAAAATTTAAAGTTATTCCTCCTAGGAAAATACCTCACGCATACAAAGATCTCGTAAAAGAGGAGCTGGATAAAATGGTAAAACTGAAGGTAATTGAGCGAATTAAAGAACCAACTCCCGCTGTCAGTCCATTGGTTATAGTTAAAAAAGGTGAAAGCAACCAACACATTCGCATATGCATGGATCCGACCGAACTTAATAAAAATATTAATAGGAGACGCCATTACCCACTAAAAACGGTAGAGGAAATTGCAGCAAGAGTGATAGGTTCGAAATATTTCAGCAAATTAGATTGCAATAAAGGATTCTGGCAAATTCCTGTCACAGAAAGGACGTCAAAATACTTAGTCATTGCGACGCCATGGGGCAGATACCGCTACCTGCGCATGCCATTTGGCATATCTTCAGCGCCAGAGGTGTTCTCACAAATAATGAACGAAACTCTAGAAGGCATCGATAATTGCGAGATAGCGATGGACGACATCCTCTTGTTCGCAAAATCCAAGGAAGAACTTCGGGAAATCACGAAGAAAGTCCAGCAGAGATTGAAGAAAGCAGGCTTCACGCTCAACCAGGAAAAATGTGAGTACGAGAAAAAACGTATAAAATTTTTGGGACACATATTCACTAAAAAAGGGTACGAAGCGGACCCCGAAAAAATCCAAGCTATTTTGCAGTTGAAAAAGCCGACGAACGACAAAGAACTCCAACGTTTATTGGGAATGGTGACATATCTACATAAATTCATACCAAATTTGTCAGAGATCACGGAACCACTTAGAGTGTTACTACAAAAGGAGACTTCTTGGTTTTGGGATGAACAGCAAGAAAAATCGTACCAAACCATCTTAAAAAAGTTGACCACTACGCCGGTTTTAGGATACTATAACGTCAACGAAGACGTTAAATTGTCAGTTGACGCAAGTTCAAAGGCTCTGGGTGCTCTGTCTACTCCAAAATGACCAACCAATAGCGTATGCAACACGTTCTTTGACAGCAGCAGAACAGAATTATCCGCAAATCGAGAAGGAGGCAACAGCGATAAGATTTGCGTGTAAAAAGTTCCACGAATATGTTTTTGGTAAAAATTTATTAGTCGAGACAGATCACAAGCCGTTAGAGACAATATTTAAGAAACCGTTGGTAAATGAACCTGCTCGATTGCAGCGAATTTTATGGGACGTTTTACCATATTCACCGAGAATACAGTTCAAAAAGGGAACCCAAATACCTATAGCAGATGCGCTAAGCAGAGATTGTTTGTCAAGTAGTGATCAACCGATCGATGATGAGTCCGAATACAAAGTCTTTGCTATATTCACAATGCCCCAAGGAACGAGACAGCAGTTTGTTAAATTGACAGCTACAGATTTGGAACTTCAGCTAGTAAAAGCGATCGTTATGAAAGGATGGCCAGAAGACGAAAGGAAATTACCGAAATCCGTGCGGAAATATTATAATTTTAGAGAAGAAATTACGTACGAAGACGGATTATTATTCAAGGGCGCTAAGGTAATTGTCCCTAAAGAGGAAATCAGTAAAATCTTAATTGATATTCATACGGGCCACCCTGGTGTTAGCAAATCGCTAGCTAGAGCGCGAAATAGCTTGTTTTGGGTTGGACAAACAAAAGACATAACAGAGTTTGTTCAGCGATGTGCCTGTTTGTCAAAGAACGCAAAGAGCCAAAACAAAAGAGCCATTGCTCCAAAAAGTCATTCCAGAGTACCCATTTCAAAACGTCTCAACGGATTTATTTCATTTCAAAGGAAGAGAATATATTGTATACTGATAGCGGATCATTACTCTGGATTTATTGACTTTCAAGTACTGAAATCGTCGTCATCAGCCGAAGTAATATTGCAAATGAAAAAATGGTTTGCTACGCATGGCATACCGGAAGTTTTGAAATCGGATGGTGGTCCACAGTTCACAGCCAATTCATTCAAGAAATTTGCCAATCGATGGCAATTCGACCATCGTATCTCCAGCCCATACTACGCAAGATCGAATGGATTTGCCGAACGCAACGTACAAACAGCCAAAAATATGCTAAAGAAATGTTGGCACGACAATTCCGATATTTATGAAGCTCTATTGATGCTACGCAACACGCCGAGGAGCAACGAATTGGGTTCCCAATGCCAACGATTGTTTAGTCGTAATACTAGAAATTTCATCCCGACCGAAACAGAACAATTGAAACCATATATTATCAAAGGGGTAACAGGAGAACTGGCACGTTTACGGTTTCAACAAAAAGTTTATGCTGATAAAATATCATCTCCGTTCAAACAACTCGAAATTGGCGAAAAGGTTCGTATGCAAACGGGTCATCGAGAATGGAAGTCAGCAACAGTCGTCGAAAAGACAAGTCACCCAAGATCAGTTATTGTTCAAAATGAACAAGGGAAAAGATACAGACGCAACACTATACATCTAGATCGAACCAAAGCAACAATCCGTGAGCCAATCCAATCTATCGGAACATCAACCAACGAAGCTCCCAACTCATCTATCTACAACACTAATTCAGAGGTGCTTATTCACTCGCCGAGTTTAAACAGCAGCCAAATCGAAAGTCCGCTCAACAATTCTAATTCGTCTTTCAACAAACCCAACGCTGAGGTTCCTATTCCCTTGCCTGATTTAAATAACAGCCGAATTGATAGTCAAATCAACAATTCCAAAGGAAACGAGAATAATTTGAATCAGCAACTAAACCAACAACAACCAGTATTCACTACTCGAAGTGGTAGAGTGGTTAAACAGCCAAATCGTTATTATTATTAACATAAAACAGCCAAACCGTCATTATTATTAGTGTAAAAAAAAGCCAAGTTATAACGAATTATATATTTTATAATATGTCTATTGAATTATGTAAAATTTTGGCTTTATTAATTTTCTTCTTACTAATTTTATTTATTATTTTCAATTAACGTAAAGAGCATAAAATCAAAATACAGAATTTGTTTAAATGAATTTATTCTTCTTTATTATAAACTTATTTTTATTCACTATGAATTGATTCTTCTTAATTATATTATAAAAAGGGGGATGTCATATATGCATGTCTGAACGCACCCTAACCAAACAATAATTATGTATACATTGCTAAATGTCAGTCTCTCAATAAAAATACTTCGAATAGAGCGCACGTCTTGTTCTTGTCTTTACGCTCGAGTTATCACAAGTAATGAAAATGAGTTATTATTAGTTCCTTTTGAACATGGGTACTGTACGCCTTCACATCTATTCAATTCAATTGGATGGGCTTTAGATTTTCAAACTACCATCATTTCTCCAAGGGAAAATTTCGCCCTCACTTCGAATTAGCCGAATAAAGAGCGAAAATACGAACCCGATAAAAATCACAGCTGAAAAAACATCATCAGAAGAGATGGGCATAAAACGACGCAAGGATTGAAAAAAAAGCTAGCCTTGGCCGCCTGGATCGTTGTCCTCCAATTATCTCGGTCACGTGACCGCGTCCTACAATCTTGGAAGCCCAGTAGTTGCTCGGCGTCCGCATATACTGAGCTCTCCCTACGAGCTCTCGTTCGATGCCGTAACCTGCACCAGATAAATGCTCAAAATGAAGTGCGTGTTTGCTAAGACTACCCTGCGTCCACAGTGTAACTTATATTTTAGAAAATATTTTTAAAGCTGCCCGCATGCTGAATTGTGAGTTTAAAGATTTTGCTTTTCACCCACAATAGGGTTAAAAAAATGCTTTCAACCACACTCAAGTACATCGGCCTCATCATGCTGATTCAGATGACACCCGTATTCCCTAGATTTCACGTTTTGTTCAAGAATGTGCCTATGTCAACCCTATATGGTTGAAAGGGCCTTCAACAACGTTCCAGTGTATTGGCCTCATCACACGATCCAGCTGACACCCCTATTTCTACGTTATGTCCAAGAATGTGCTCATGTGAACACTATAAGGTTAAAAACACCTTCAACCACACTCCAGGACATTGGCCGCATCACAACCATTTAGCGACTTCATGTCCAAAAATGTGCCGAAGTCAACAGCGTAGCGCTAAAAATACGTCGGTGGCGTTAGCAATCGAACCCTTACAAGTTCGACTCTCTAACTACCAACTCACGAAGTATCTGACAAATTCTTTTCGCGTTTGTAACATACGAGTATAGTATCTATTAATACAAATGCATGAGATTGTATTGCAACGACACGAGCCCCGCCTCCGGTACGTGGTAGTGGAGCCAAAGGAATTTTTTTTCATTCACTACCCATCGAGGTGTCGCTTTAAAAGTTACACTTGAAAACAAAACACACTCATAGTTGTTTTTATACAGTGGTGGCCAAATAAAAGTTAACACTGTGAAAAAAAGCGAAATTTCCTAAAAAAAAAACTATTTTTATGGGTCTTATAACCAAAATTTACCTGGAAAATTCCATGCGGGGTTAATTATCTGTCGGTTTGCTCAGGTTCCGCTTCTGTCAGTCGTTTATTGTAGTTTAGCCGTTGACGAGTAAACATGGCACCACAGTTGGATAGTGAAAAAAAAAGATTATTGTTGCGTTAAGCAACGAAGGGCTTTCCACCAGGGCTATATCCAGAAGAATTGGTTGTAGCCACGTGGCTGTGTCCAAAATTTTGAAAAAAAAAACGCGAAAGGATCTCTCCAGCGGAAACCAGCAACAGGACCTGGCAACAAAAAGACGACCGCGAGAGATGATTAACATCTTAAAAGCATAAGCCTAAGTGACCGAAAAAAACCGCTAGAGAAGTCAACATGGACTTCCAGGAAGCAACTGGAACAATAATTAGCGACAGAACTGTCAGAAGAAGGCTACAGTTATGTGGACTTTCAGCTCGGCGACCCCGAAAAAAACCCAACTTTAACGGCTAAAATGAGAACAGCGAGGCTGAATTTCGCCAAATCTCACCGAAATTGGTCGGAAACTGGCTGGAAGAGAGCACTCTTTACCGACGAATCAAAATGCAACCTGAACCAATCGGAGGATGGCGCAGAGTCATCATGAAAAATCGGGTCGTAAATGACTGGGAAGAGCCTATCCATCGACGGGATCAAATGGTTGTCAATCACGCTGATGTAACTGATCGGATTCATTGATCCTTCTAAAAACACCAAATCCCCGGTGCCAAAATAGGAAATGCAACCCCAAACCATGTAACTCGGAGGAAACTTGTTTCGAGTCACTACACAGTCTTTATTGAAGTTTCTCTCCGATTCTGCGACGTACATACTGCAATCCATCCGATTGGTTCAGGTTGCATTTTGATTCGTCGGTAAAGAGTACTCTCTTCCAGTCAGTTTCCGACCAATTTCGGTGAGATTTGGCGAAATTCAGCCTCGCTGTCCTCATTTTAGCCGTTAAAGTTGGGTTTTTTCGGGGTCGCCGAGCTGAAAGTCCACATAACTGTAGCCTTCTTCTGGCAGTTCTGTCGCTAATTCTTGTTCCAGTTGCTTCCTGGAAGTCCATGTTGACTTCTCTAGCGGTTTTTTTCGGTCACTTAGGCTTATGCTTTTAAGATGTTGGTCATCTCTCGCGGTCGTCTTTTTGTTGCCAGGTCCTGTTCCTGGTTTCCGCTGGAGAGATCCTTTCGCGTTTTTTTTTCAAAATTTTGGACACAGCCACGTGGCTACAACCAATTCTTCTGGATATAGCCCTGGTGGAAAGCCCTTCGTTGCTTAACGCAACAATAATCTTTTTTTTTTCACTATCCAACTGTGGTGCCATGTTTACTCGTCAACGGCTAAACTATTTTACAATAAACGACTGACAGAAGCGGAACCTGAGCAAACCGACAGATAATTAACTCCGCATGGAATTTTCCAGGTAAATTTTGATTATAAGACCCATAAAAATAGTTTTTTTTAGGAAATTTCGCTTTTTTTCACAGTGTTAACTTTTATTTGGCCACCACTGTATATAATATTGTTAGGGTTATTCATATGTTTATAAGCCTCTCTTGTTTTTAGACGCATCGATTACAGATTTGGTTATGCTATGCAAGTATCTTGTCTTACTCGAATCGTCCTGACTGCGGTTGCTGCTTCCTTGGCTTCCTTACAGATTTACATTGAACAACAAACCGATCTTTGCTGGGAGTGTGTCTTGGTTTAGTTTAGCATCGAACGTCAACTCAAATTTCAAGGGGAAACTTAAATCCTTAGTACATATATTGTACAATCGGACAAATTTCCTTTAGGCAGCGAATAATTTTGTATGTTTAGGGTTAGGTTAGGTAAAGGGGCTGCCATGCTAACGCACAGCACACATAGACCACCGCTGGGTCCATTGTGATACCACTAAATCCACCTTAATAAAACCTAGGCATTAAAACCAGCCTGTGCTGGCAATATAGCGATTGAGCTGTATTACACTAGCTTCCTTAAGGTCCTCCAGTTCCCAGAAAAATCGGGAACCCAGAAACCTCCTCCGCCTCTCAGCCAGGGCCGGACAGTGACATAGGAAATGGAGAACGCTCTCCTCCTCATCCACGTCATCACAGCTCCTGCAGTAGTCATTGTGAGGAATGCGAAGCCTCCAGGCGAGCTCTCCAATAGGACAGTGCCCCGTAATAACCCCCACAACTCTGCCGATGTGTTTCCTGTTCAATGAAAGCAGTGTGGCGGAGCGGCTAGGGTTAAGTTTCGGCCAAATCGACCTCGTTGTTTGGCACGTAACGCCGTTTAACCATCTCATGTTCGCCCTGTCAACCGCAGTGGCTTTGATAGCAAGTTTCCACGATAAGGCTGGCATTTTGATGTTAGCGCGGTCCCCGTCAATAACTCCGGTTGTCCCCACCCGAGCCAGCTCATCCGCCACGCAGTTACCTGCGAGGCCACAATGGCTCGGTATCCAACAGAGCGTTATGTTGAAATAACCACCCATCACTCTGAGGGTTAAACGACAGTTCGCGATGGTCTTCGATGTAGTCAGGACGGATTCAAGTGATCGAATTGCAGCCTGACTGTCCGTGTAAATAGTGACGTCCCTCGTGGTCACAACATGATTTCCCAGCCAGTTCAGAGCTTCCAGGATTGCAGAAACCTCCGCCTGTAGGACACTGCAGAAGTCAGGAAGACGGAAGGACAAGTAAATTCCCAATCCTTCCGAATAGATGCCAGCCCCGACTCCGCCGTCGGTCCTAGAGCCATCCGTGTAGATGACAATGGAGTCGGTGGTCATAAGCGTGTTAGCACACCATAGATCCCTTGACGGAATCAAGCTGGTGTGGTTCCGACCGAAAATGTATTTCGCGCAGGTATAGTCCGTTTCCACAGGGAGATCAAAGTTGCCCAGTACAGTCGAGTGCCCGCCACTCAACGTGCGCCACTGGCCAGTTTCGCGAAGGCGTAGAGCCGCGTTAGCCGCCAACTGTTCGCCACAAATGTCCAGGGGGAGCAAGCCGAGCACCATGTCTAGCCCGGCTGACGGAGTTGTTCTGAAAGCCCCTGTTATAGCCAGCGCCGCTAGCCTTTGTACCTTACTTAGTAGGTTGCAATAGGCCGTTACTCGAAGTGCCGTCCACCATACACTTATTCCGTACAGTAGTATAGGACGCACTACAGCTGTGTATAACCAATATACAGCTTTAGGCTGCAGGCCCCAGTTCTTACCTATGGCCTTCCTGCACGAGTAGAGGGCAACAGTAGCTTTCTTGACCCGTTCTTCAATGTTGGGTTTCCACCCAAGTTTCCTGTCAAAGATGAGACCGAGGAACTTAGCTTTGTCGGTGAAAACCAGTTGAATGCCCTCCAGTGAGGGAATGTTTACTATTCCATATAATTACACAAAACGAACATTTTATTGACAGGAAATGAATTTTATGTGCTTCCCAAACTGTAAACTGCCCGAAAACTTCGACACCTACGCCGCCTACATTTCAAAACGTGAAAATACTAACGGAGCAGCATTCTTGCACTTATTTTCTATCCAGAGCAGCTCAGATCTGGATCTGGTTTTATTTATTTAACCAATACAAGGTAACAGTATAACAATTACAATTACATACATTTCATTTAATTTATGAAGAGAGATTGGGGGAATGGGAATCTAGGAAGAATTGAGGGCTTTTATTAAGTTATGTTTAAAAGTAAATTTAGATATCCCAGGGGAATAATGGATGCTAATTGAATTGAAAACTCGACAGCACCTATTTATGGGTTCGTTGTAGCCATAAGCGGTTCGATGTTGATACTCTTTAAGGAGAGCAGTATGTCTGGTTCGTCTCAATTGATCATTGAAAGTTATTTTGTCAGATAGGAAATTTACATTAGTCGCGCCGCTAATAACGTCAAATGTAAAACATGCACTGAGTAGCGTTCTTCGAGAAGCGAGTGTCATTAGATTTAAAAGACCTAATCTGTATTGGTAAGAAGGGAGGTTACGGAAATCGGCAGGATTAAATAGATTTCTTAGTGGAAAAAGGAGAAATTGTTTTTGAATTGACTCAAACCTGTTACTGTGTATTTCGTGTACAGGGTTCCAGATAAAGCAAGCATATTCAAGAAGAGGTCGCACAAGTGTGGAATATAAAGATTTAGTGACCCAGAGATTCTGAAATTCTTTAGCCCGTCTTTTAATGAAGCCGAGTTGCTTATTAGCTGTGGACAGCCCCATGTCATATTGTAAATTGAAGCATAGTTTGTTGTCTAGCACTACACCTAAGTCTTTTATATGGTCAACTCGATTCAATTTATCGTTAAGCAGCTGGTAAGAATGCGTTATAATTTCGCTTTTACGGGAGAAACTTATTACTTGGCACTTATTGGCGTTAAGGAATAAATTGTTTTGATTACACCATTCTTCGAGGGATTGAAGCTTCTGTTGAAGGAATGTTACATCAGAGTGTGTTTGTATGGTATGGTACAGTTTAAGGTCGTCGGCATAGAGAAGATGGGGAATATCAGATAAAGACTGTGATAGGTCGGAAATAAAAATGTTGAAGAGTAGGGGACCCAAATGGCTGCCCTGTGGTACACCAGAGGATACGGATATACTCTTGGATATACAACCTTGAAATTTCACGAATTGGGTACGATTAACAAGGTACGAGCCGAGCCAACTTAGAATGGACCCAGATATCCCAAATTTGTGTAATTTTTCAATTAGAATTTTGTGGTCAACTCTATCGAAGGCCTTACTAAAGTCAGTGTAAACTGCGTCAACTTGATTCCCCTTTTCCATTTCACATAGAACCTCGGAAACTAGGATTATGAGGTTGGTTGTGGTCGATCTGCCTTTGCGGAATCCATGTTGTTGTTCATTCAAAAGCGGGTCAACGACAGTGGTGAGTTTGTCACAAACCATTTTCTCAAATAACTTAGGGATTGCCGATAGAATTGCAATACCTCGATAGTTATCGACTAACCGTTTATCACCGCTCTTATGAATTGGAGTGATGTGGGAATATTTCCAACAAGAAGGAAAGACGCCTGATTGGAGAGAGTTATTGAAAATAATATAAAGGGGAACGAGCAATTGATCCAAGCACTGCTTCAAAAAATAGGGAGGGATTAAGTCAGGGCCAGGACCTTTATCTATACTTAGTTCATCAATTGCATTTGATATTTCCTCCGGTGTGATGTTAATCCCGTCAATAAGACATATTGGGTTAGAAAGGGTCAAGGGCAATGAGGATCTCGAGTTATTAACTAAGCAGAAAGTGTTTTGGAAATGGTCAGCGAAAAAGTTGCAAATTTCTTGTGGACTGGAAGAAGAAGCCGTACCATAGGACATGGAAACAGGAAAACCGGCAGTCTTACGTTTCATATTGACGAAGCTGAAGAATTTTTTAGGGTCGTTGATGATTTTCTCACCCATTGAATTGACATACAGTTGATATGCTTCGCGGGACTTCAAGGCGAACTCATTTGCTAGTTCCGTGTACTTTGCTTTTACGTCAGGGCTAACATTGGGGTCGTTTTTAGTAAGCTTGTAGATTTTGTTTCTTTGGTTTCTAAGGGTCCTTAGATTTCTGTCGAGCCAAGGTTCGGAAAGCGGGTTGCGTTTTTTAATTTTGGGCACATACATATTAATTACATCGAGGATTATGCTGTTGAAGGAGGATACTGTGTCGTCTAGATTAAACTTCGATAAATTAGTTTCCCAGTCTATGGAATCTAGGTAATTTCTGATAGCCTCGAAGTTCGCTTTTGAGAAGTCGTAAACAATTTCATTTTGATAGGATTGTTTAAAAGGTATACTAGTTGCTGAAAGTTCAACTGTAATCGCAAAATGGTGATGGGTGTTATAAAAAATATTTTCTGATTCTACAGTTGGACTAACAACCACCTCATCATAAAAATTGGTGAAAATAAGATCTAACCAATTACCGTTCTGGTTAGAAGTCGGAACTACTTGCTGTAAGTCATTGCCGTAAAAAGTGCTGATTAGGTTGAAGTCAGAGTTTTCAGTAAGGTTCACTGGGAGGAGAAGTTTATCATTTTCGTCTAGTATAAACTTGATGTTCGGGCAATTGAAATCACCAAGGACTATAATTTTGTCGTTATCGTTAAGCGAAGCGGTGATGGAGGTGATTATTTCACATACATTGTTAAAAGTACTTTCGTCAGAACGGGGAGGTATGTAAAAGACTCCTATGTAAATGTGGTGATTCTCTAGTGAAATTTTCACGAATATATGTTCAAATGTAGTATGGGAATGGGTTGTAATTAGCTCACTTGGAAGCGAATTCTGTATAGCAACTAGAGCACCGCCTCCCCTAGAGGTGCCGGTTAGATTATAGTTCCGATCGCATCTATAAATAGACCAGCTGGAGTCAAGGATTTCTTCATTTTTGAAGGTGTCATTTAACCAAGTTTCCGTTATTAACAAAACATTAAAATGACAAGACTTGGCATCAAGGAAAAGAGAATTTACTTTACCCCGCATTCCGCTGCAGTTATGGTAATAAAATCTAGGGGTATTTAGGGCAGCTTTTTCATTAGGAATAAAACCTTTTAATCTGGGGATATTTTGGGCAACTGTCTCATTGGGAATAATACTTCTTGTGGTCTTCGCGAATTTTCTGCAGGCGGGACATGTGCTTAGAGCTTACGAAGGATCGATAGGTTTCGAGGTCACGTTTCACCTGTTCGTGGGACATTCCAAGACCTACATGATATCTGTTGAAAAAACTATGCAGCGAAGTAACATCAGTAGGCAGACCTTCTTGTTGAATTAGGACTTTCAGGTTAGTCTTAGTTTTCCCATCAATGCAAGTACTATCGGGAGCATCGTGCATATATGCGAGGAACAAACGAACGCTTTCATAGATTTTATGTTCCCGGAATCTTGAAAGTAAATACCTGCTATCAAGGTCAACGACTGAGTTCTTGGTCAGTTTAACAACCGGTGGTGTAAGTGGGTCAAGAAAAGTGGGTCCGGTTGGATTACTAGTGGGGGCGTCAGGAATATTTATTGAACCGGTTGTGGATGGCATATGGGGATCACCACGAACAAAATTGTTATAATTAGGAGCTGTCGAATTTTCGCCTGAGTCAGGCGGCTTCTTTGGGTCGCAAAGTTTTGTGTCAGAAGATTTTGATACAGAAGCTGATACTGCTTGACTGTCGCTTTTATTTCCAATTGGACGATAAGGTTTACTAGACAGGGAATTGACACTAATATTCGCGGGGGTTGATTTATGTGGGATAGTTTCAGAGATAGGCATAGAAGCAGAGTTATAGCTTGGGGGACTATCTTCTTTTAGTAAAGTGGGATTTAAGTTAGGGTTAGAACCAGATTTAGTCTTAGGAAGTTTGTTTGGTTTATATAGTACATTATTTCTAATATTCTTATCTATTATCGCTGTTTTAAATCTCGTTGACGTAGATAAGGATGCGAATTTCGTGCGCCAAATTCTAAATTGCATTCCCTTCCAAGTATACGCTTCATTACCTTTTGGTACGTGGTTGCGTAGGAGCCAATCGTAACGCGCCGGGATGGACAACTTGAAGGCTTTAGCTTTTTTATTGTTAATGTGGCGGAGGTATACCAATTGACAAATGCATTCATCAATTAATAGTTCGCTCTTTAAAAGTCCACTTAACCAGGATTCGTCAGCGAAATTTGGAGCACCTCTTACAAAGAACGTTGTGTGAGATACGTTATTGGTTTTTACGCATTCTCGACATCTGCGGGCAGAGCTATCAATGGCATTGATCTTTTTTATTCGTTTCTCCCATTCGTCTTGGGACCACAGTGTGCCAAAACGTGAAATTGGCTTGACGGTCGTTTCTTGGACGATCGGAGGCACAGCCAAAGGAACGTTGAGTTGAGGTTCTAGGACTGGTGACTTGGTTACCGCGGTGGGGTTTTCTGGTGGGGGAATGGGATTTTCACTAAAGGGCGATTTAGATACAGGGGGCGCACTGTTTATTCGTTCTGCGATATCACGGAAGCAAAGCTCTAGGCACTCCACTTTGCTATACAGTTTTTCGAAGAATTCCGACTTTAGGTCTTTTACGATATTGTTAGCGTTCGTTTCACAAGGCGTTTTATTATTAATAATGTCTGCGATCGACGAGAGTTTTTTATCGATGCCTGACATTACTTTTTCAATGTTATTGATCTGGGTATTATTTGAAATTTGATGAATCAAATCGTCAAAACATCTTGCCATTTCGGAAAAACTCTCACCGCTGGCTTTAGTTTGAGCTGCTTGTCTTGCAATCATGACATCTTTATCTGTGTGAAGATTATCCACGTGCTCAACGATACTACGGAACATTGATGTTAGAGCCAGTTCCGTATTCTGGCAATCGGAGCAGATAAAGTGATCAGCGAGGTATGGTGAGTACCAATCTCTGGGAGCGTCCATGCATGTACCATGAAGTCTTCTCTGACAAAAGCCTTTGCACAATACGAACTTGAAATTGTTGTCGTAGGCAGAGCAATTGGCCAAAGAACACTTATGACTCATGATCGACGCTATCACCACTAGGCAGAAAGACACACACACGCAATTTCAATTAAAGGGAAATAGGGCCACTTTTTATAGGGTCATGCATAATTGTTCGCGATTGTTCGAAACACAAATTCAGTTAAATTGAAATGGGGACACTGTTTATAGGGTCTTTCACAATTGATTGGGGCTTTATAATGAAATTACACCACACAGCAAAAGTTGATACACAATCACAGTTCAAAGGTAAAGGTATAATGGATAAAATGTTAATTTAAATTGAAATTGCACGGTTGCAGAAAGGGCGAAACAATCACAATTCAAAGGTAAAGGTATAATGGATAAAATGTTAATTAAAATTAAAATTGCACGGTTGCAGAAAGGGAGAAACACGTCCGAGCTCGTCGGTGGTTTAATAGGTATTCCTGATTTTAAGATTTAACCTGATCTGCTCTGCATGGCTGTTAAAGAAACACCCGCTTATTATGTTAATAATTAAGCCATTAGCTATGGTTTGGCATATCTTTCATCGGTTTTAAAAAAATTTTATTACACTATAACGGCAACGACAGTGTCTTAATATGTATGAGAATGAATGAGAATATTCTCATGAAATTTGTTCTCATTTTATTCTCATGAAAATGAGAATAGTCGTGCATGTAAATAGGTCCGAGAATTGTTCTCATCGGTAGCGCCATCTACGAAGCATTTTCATGAGGTCTGTCTGTATTTTAAGTACCTTTCACACCACGGGCGTTCCACGGGCCCATGAGCTCATCAACTGGTGAGTGGGATCAAATGGATGAGCCCGTCAAACGCCTGTCGTCTTAAAGATCCTTTCACTCGGTGAGTTGGTAAGTCAATGAGTCCGGCTCACGGGCAGATCGTGTGTGTTCATTTGAGCCCATGTTAAATCCATGAGTCGATGAGTTCATGAGCCGGTGAGCAACTCACGGACTCATCCGTGTGAAATCTCTGATTAAACTCTGTACTTTTGGTGACTTCGAGTCCTATGCTTAAAGCATTATGGGTTTATCGACTGACCGACTCATCGATCCCGTGTGAAAGCTGCCTTATACAGAAAAAAAATATTTAGAGTTAGCTGGAGTTGAAATTAAGCACAATTTTTTAAAAGTAAGATAAAATAGACTTTTCAAAACATTCTTCGGTTTACTGGAAAAAAAGACAAAATAGAGTTTGAAGCCATTACCCCAACGGGACTCGCCACTAGTGGAGAAAGAAAATAGCTCAAACTAGTAGCACAATTCGCTACCCTTCGAAAATTCTAATTAAAATCAACTATGTTGCAAACATAACGCACTTCTGCAAACAAATCATATACACAATATTTCCTAGACCGAAAATCGACTCATGTAAAACGTCTTCAACAACATGCATTAAATTTAACTAATCAAAAAGTTAGTTGTCAATTAAGTTGAAGCCAGCAACAATTAGAAAACTCGAACGATTATACACAAGCCAGACTTATGATGCGCTAGACATGCACACAATGTAATTAATTGTCTTGAAATGAATGTGTACGAGAGGTAGTAAAATGCAAGAGCTTGCCTCCGATAGTAGCGACTCAGGATGGAATCATCCGGTGGATCTTCGTCATCTTTTGGTACAATTAAAACCGATTGTAACCTTCCATGGGCAATTCAATTGTGTGTGGAGGCAGCAAGAGGAAAGAAATTTTTGAATAGTTACGAGTTTAATAATTAAATGATGCAACGGAGAAGGAATAGTATCATGACAGGGAAAAAAAATGTTTGGATGGTCGCTTTTCAAAACGCGAAAAAAAAGTCCTGCCTCTTAAGATATACTATATTTACATATACAGTCGAATCTCCCATAACCGGACAGCTGCGGGACCAGAGAATTGTGTCCGGTCAAGAGAGGTGTCCGCTTATTAGAGGGATATCAAAAAAAAATGCTTGTTTATAACCATGACCGTTAAGTTTTATTTTCCACATAAGACATAAAGAAAACAAAATACCGAGTATGTAATGATATTAATTTTTGTTCAAGAAAAATAATCTGTTATTGTAGCCTGTTTTTTCCTTATTAGAGACTGATTTGAAATATGCATTTGCAGCTCACTAATATATTCCACGGTTTTTTCCGTCATTTTTCTTGCAGGCGAATGATTTTATTTCCTGCAGACAAGAAAAGGCCTCACTGTAGCTTTTTATGTTGTATTTTGTCGATAAATCTTCTGTCTCAGAGTCATCATCATTGTCCTCGAATTCACAGTGACGACGTCATCTTGATGCTGATCGCCGATAATGAAACTTAAAATTCTTAATAACACCTTGGTCCAATGGCTGACATGCACAGGTTGTGTTAGGTGGTGAGAATAGCACTTTCGTATTAGACAGGTTTATATTTTTTGGATGAGACCCAGCATTGTCCAAAAACAGCAGTACATTCTTATTAAGACGTTTCATTCTTTCGTTGAACGAATTCAGCCAGTCGTACATTAAGTCCATCGTCATCCAGGATTTCTTATTGAAACGCCATGTAACTGGCAACTGACGCAAGTCCAAATTTTTGAAAGCCCGTGGTTTCGGTTATTTGCCAATCACAAGCGGCTTCTCTTTTTCGCCTGCCATATTGGCACAAAGCAAGATTGTCAGCCTTTCTTTGGCCAATTTTCCACCTGCACATTTCTCATTCTTGAACGAAAAGGTTTTTGTAGGCAGCGCTTTAAAGAATAAACCAGTCTCATCTGCGTTGTACACACAATCTGGAGTGTAATCTTTTAAAATGGCGGGTAATTTTCTAATGAAATCCTGCACATTCTCTGCATTGACATCCGCAGATTCTCCGGAAATTGTTTTCAGAATTATGTTGTGTCTTTTCCAACCAGCCGGCTGATGCTCGAATGTTTGTTAAATTTAAGTCATTAGCAACAGACATAGCCTCACTTTGAATCATCGGTCCAGATACGGCAATGTTTTTCGTTCTAACTTTAGTAAACCACTCTAATACTAAGTGATCCAATTTGCTTCTATCTTCTGACGTGAAACTTCTTTTCGACGATGTATTGATTGTATTTGACGTCCATATCTGAAGAAAATGCTCTTTATTTTTAAGAATATCGGCTGCTTGAGTTTTGCCAATTTTGAAAATATCCGCTAGTTTGCGGACAGAATATATTTTTTCTTTTTGGACGTGAATTAAATCTATCTTCTCTTTTAGGCTCAAGACTTTCTTCGTAGGTGCCATGATACACAAAAATATTATTGTGGTGAAAATTCAAGCGATTCGATTTGAGTAATCTGCGAGAAAAAAAAATCAAAATATCTACGCAGACTACAATTAACTAAATCTTACCAGATAAAGAGTAATGCCCTTTTACGTCCCGCCGAAGACAAAACACAATTAGATAATGAACAGTTTTTTGATCTATAGATGATACTTTGTTAAAATATAAATTTATCACTCCAAACTGTTACAGTACGAATTAACACACCTAATCCTAATCCATCCAGAAGCACTTTGGACTAACACGTACATAACACTCCTTTCGAAAGTTCCAAAAGTTTGAAATTTGTTACTGCGTCTGAATAGGGGGCAATAGGAAATTTAACTGTTCTTACTTCTTAGAACGACGAGGAGTAAAAGAACGAACGCCAATATGTGCATAAGGCTGCTTTTATTCGGTCCACATTACTTTAAGCCTAGCCTCGAGTTCATAAAACATCGGTCGAGACCGAAAAATTGGCGCCAGAAACATTTTTATTGTATGTTATTGCTGCAATCTCGGACCGACGAATTTGCTGATCTCAAATGAAAGTTTTCCGAAATTGCCGCCATAGATTACATTATGTTTATTGTTGGACGTACCGGCTCAGCTGCATGCGGACAGAAAACCATCCAATACTTACTGCAACTTTGCTTTGGCAATGAAAATATATGTTGTATAACTATGTATGTTTTTATCCTATAAATTAGGTGTCCGGTTAAGGGAGACTAAATCAAACAAAAAGTGCTGACATGTTTGTCCGCGTCCGGATATTGGAGGTGTCCGTTTAAGGGAGACTAATTTGTTCGGAAATTAGCGGTTAGTGCACGGGACCGGGACAAATGTCCGTTTAATAGAGGTGTCCGCTTATAGGAGGTGTCCGTTAAGGGAGATTCCACTGTATATCGATCGAAACATAACATAATGGGCTAACTTCTGTCAACTTTGCAGATCTGTCAGTTCAAAGTACCGTTACGATGTAATTATTTGGATTTTTGATGAAAAATTGATTTTACAATTTTTTAAAAGTTCGAACGGTTGTATCTTTGAAGTAACGGTGGTTTTTTTAACCAGTAAAAACTTCGTTTATATGAAATTGTATGTAGTTTCGGAAAGTAAGATCAAATCTCGGATCGAATAATTGGGGTTTTGGCAAATTTAAATTTATTGAGCAAATCTAAGTAATAAAGGAGGATTCATGTCGTACATTAATTTTTCCCAAATGAGCCAGACTATCTACCACTGAAATATTTACCATCATGAACGGGACACCCTGTATATGTAGTAATAAAATCAAAAATGATTAAACAGCCCGAAATTTTGCATTGCCAAATGTGGGGTCAATGTGACTTTATTCAGTTAATGAATGCGAAGTTGGTAATCGAATCCATCCATCCATCGACCCCGTTCGTAACAAAAAAAAAAAAACAAAACAAAACAAAATATTTCGGAGGGAGGAGACCAAGCTACGTCACTGCTATGACATAAATTGGAAGAGCATTCAATCAAGTAAGAATGCGGTCTTTCGCCCCGTTACTGACTGTCTGCTAATGTCACGCCAAAACCACCTCCACCAGAGAACAAAAACCCTACCCTCAAGAAGTCACAATAATCTGCTCGTAAAACAATATCTAGTTGGTTGTTATAGAGGTGATCACCCGAATTTTAATCTAATGGACAAAACCCCGCCGCCACGACACATCGGGCGCAACCTGAGGAACCTCGAGAGGGAAGTTAAAAGATTTAACAGAGTTCCCTTCGATAATACCAACTATAGATCTGCCATTGCTACACTGCATAGAGAGGAAGTTCTTACGTCGATAACGGACCTTAAGCCCAATCCAGTACTTTCGGCTCAACCACCAGACATTTCTCCGGACGAACGTAGATTACCTAGAGCGACGAGGACAAGTCTCGCTCAACTTCGTTCAGGCTGGTGGTCACGCCTCAATTCGTAATGGTCTCGAATCGACCACAGTATCCAGAACACCTGCCCTGCCCTGCCCTGCCCTGCTTGCAACAATACTCCTCACGACGTTGAGCACATCTTCAACTGCCCAGCAGCACCAACGCGCCTTACACCTACAGCGTTATGGGATAACCTCATCGAAGCGGCTGCGTCCCTTCAACTTGCTTCAGAGGAAACACACTCGAATTCTACTTGCTACTACAATAACAACACCCCTTAAGCACCAACCGGAGTCCATACAAGAGACTGTTGATTCACAATAGTCTCTTGTGTATGTTTGTACTTGGAAGATTTAAGAGAAAAGTATGAACAAAACCGAATTAAAATGTAACTGTACGTACAATGATATGTATGTTGTCGATATGTATTTCAAAAATCGAGATTTTGATATGTCGAGATTATGATACAGTCGAGATATTTGCAGTCGATATTTCCAAATTGAGATTTTGGTAATCGAGATTTTAAAAGTCGATGTTTCATACCCAACCCATAAATTTACCAGATATTTTAATGTCTTTCCAGAGACACTCAATAGCAGCTGTGCGGGGATGTATCGGCGATCCATGCAAGTATGACAAATTTGCATTAAAAATGATACAAAGTATCTACACTGCATGCAGATACATCGGAACATGGATATGTCTTTGGCTACCGACTGCGTGGAACCTGTTGTGTTGAAGATATCGACGTAAGTTTTATAAAGATCCCAGTATAGTTATACTGGATGAATTCATTCGACAAAACACGTCCCACGCTTTCGGTAGGCATAAGATGTACCGATGTATCTGCATGCAGTGTAGATACTTTGTATCATTTTCAAGACATACCGTCCCGCATAGTGTACAGGAGAATACAAATCAACCCAACCGTTGCCCCGTGTGTGGATCAAGCGATCATACACTCTACATATTTATATGCGCCTGTGCTTCGTTAGTACGTCAATCCGCGAACGATCGCGTCAAGCCGCGGTCTAGCTTAACACACTTACTATTAGATACTTAGATAGTACTCGTCTAAGTCTAAAGACGGTAAGCGCGACAACACAATTTTATTGTATTAACGTTTACGTTATCCGCGCTGCACAAACTGCATCATTAGCACTATTCTCCTCACTAAATCAGAATTGTGCACTGTTAGTTGATATATCATCGATCGTGATAGTACGCGGTATGCGCGATACAAGTACGGTCGTAAGTTCCTTACATCCACGGGAAAAACACGTTGGTGACCTTGGTGACACTGATTTCAGTCGGCTGGATGGGATTGGCCATCACAAGAAAGGAGTGGATCCGCCGCGGAAGTGTAGTCCAAGGTCCGTGGAGCAAGCATCTCTTTCGCACTGTCGCCGATGACGAAGCAACGCCCATCCATTGAACTTCTTCGACTCAACCGTCTCTCCATTGCCTGCATACGAGTGTGTGTGTATGTGTGTGTGTGTGTAAAGTTGAAGCTATTTCCCGACCTACCCCAACGATTTTCTTACTGAGTCAGGTTAGTGACTAATTGATGAAAACAAAAAGATTGCTGTGAAGGAGGAGCCATAGCGCTGTGCACGAGTGAGGGAGACAGGTTGCCTGGATGTGGCTGGTGTTGTGAGCAGATTTGAATCACGAGGGGATGGCAGTTGAGTGATGTTGACTTGTTTTATGGGTGCCTGGTTGTTTAGTCAGTTCATGATGCGAAGTTTTTCGATTTTCGTGAGTTCCCTTTGATGACTGACTCGGATTGACTGAGGATCGGCCACTACATTCATAGAACTCGGAAAAATTTTCAATGGGCTTGTTTCCTCTTCTGACCCCCGAGTAGAAAAACAGACATTTCGTGTGACGGACAGATTTTTAGGATGACCCCCAGCTATAAGACATATCCATGTCAAAATAAAAATTCTGTTCTTACATAACTTGAAGCCATACTCAGTTGCCCTAATCCCTTGTGGGGTATAGCGCGTCAACTGTTCCATGTGGCCCAGTTTGGCGTTTCGTCGGCATAAACTGGTTTCGGAGAATGCAGTTGCCAGCATGCACTTCCTGTACATCCATGGCCACGAACGTCGTCGTGGACGGGATTCGAAACCGAAACGCCGGTAGTCAATTATGAGACACACTGCGCTACCAGTCGCCGCAACTTGAATGCGTGGATCAAAACGAAAATATATTTGCATGCGACAGGCCTAAAGTGCCGATGAAAATCATCGCTCTTTTTGTGTCATTCTTGTAAAACTAATCAATCAATCAGCCAGCGAACAAAAAAGTGACACCGTAAACCAGATAGCAGTTTACGGTGTCACTTTTTTGTTCGCTGGCTCGTAGACCGTAATCCGACTGGACCTACAGAGTAAAGTGTCTACGTCTCGTATCAATGACCGCTAAACACATTTCCCTCACTTCCCTCTATCATACGATAAGAATTTGTGATAGAAACTCTTAAACACAACTCGCAGCATAATCATAACTAGAACCGCCGATAAGCCGTTTAGTACTGATAATCGGTAGACCGCGATTCAAGTGCCCGTTAAGCACAGAAATTCCATCTGCATGGAAAAATAATCCCGAAACGTGTTGGGAGGCCCGTAATAGGCTCCGACACTTGAGAATCCCCAAATAAGCCAAACATAGTCTCAAGTGATTGCAGCCTCTGATCGCATCTCAGCACTTGGCCGATCCATGGCAATTATCTATAATTATCTGGAATTCGAGAGGATAGCCAAGTGGCCATCAATTCCTGAAGCATAAACACTCACATCCCCTGAGCGCCCACTGCTTTGCCAGGCAACCGAACTGACCACAGGATGGAGCACACGCCCGCACAGCTATGTAAACAAAACCGCAGACCACACACTCACGGCGACAACAATCATCACAACCACTCGAGACCAGCCAGAAAAAATAGAATAAAATAAAACCGAAAACATGACAACAAGATGCTCTCACGGGATCGGGGGTTGTTAGAGATGGAACACACATGGGGATGATGCGCGGATTTCTACATCTACCAACTTACAGCAGGCTCGAGTTGTGCAGCATTTGGACAATTTCGCCGATCTGTGCGAATTTCTCGTTCGGGATCTGAAGCCAGTGATTCAGTGCGAGCGCCAGTTTGGCTCGAAATTGCTTGCCGGGAATCTGCTGGATGTAGGCGAACGGCTGGAGTAGGATCTAAAAATAGGATACGCACGGACACCGTGAGATAAAAAAAACAGGGTACAAAACAGCTGAAGCTTACACTCACCTCGTCCTGCTCCTTTTGGGTGGACTGATCCTTGGCCGTGTCCAGGATTTCGTTGAGCTCTTCCATGTTGCTGATGTGTTTCTTGACACAGTGCCACACAAATATTGCGCGAGATACTTCTTATACACGGCACTCGACACGAGAACCCCACAGCTAACGTGGTGTATCGATTTATTCAAGCAGAGCACGAGACACTCACTAACCGTACAGGCAAACACCAAAACTCCTCTGACAGAGTAGAGCACGTACTGCACTGCGGTTCGTTGAATGGTCAGAAATGTCAAAAGAGGAAAACAAACGGATGACAAGCAAATGATGGTCGTCGGGTGGTATTGCCAGAGAAAAGTTGTTTTCGAAACTGAGTGGTTTTCTAAAATTATTGTATATTTAAACAGCGACCAAATCATTTGATCAGGCATATTAGGGCTCGTTTACATTTGCCAGTGCACCGCCATGCCAGTAGACTTGTTGGCAAATCTACGAATGACAAGAAAGATATGTTCGCAAGTCCTTACTGGAATGCCAGTAGGAAATCAATTGGCCCGGGAGGCCAGCTACTTGCAAGGCGGCGTGCGGGTTTACTGGCCTGGCAGTTCACAGGCAATGATGTTTACACATATGCAAGTGACAGCTTGCTAGTTACTTGCAAGGCACTTGCAATGCCTGCAAAATGTACGTACTAGCACGGTCTACTGGCGTGAGTAAACGCTACTTTAGTTAAATAGAAAAGTCTTATTTTTGGTTCGGACGAAAGATGTCAATTGCACAAAAACTTGAGGGGAAAAATGTTGCCGACTCCCAATGTTCCTGTGGCAATTTCATGGTTTCCCCGAACAGGAAAATAATTCTTTTTGCTAGTGTATTTGATCTAATGCCTGCTACTGACAATGAATCATAGCTGTCAATTGCTGTTATCGTGAATCTAGGCAGATAGCGGTTTGTGGCGATAATGGCTCCTAACAATTGGCTCATAATGGCGTTCAATCACTGCCATCTTTACTCTCAGGCCGGAGTGTCAGCTGATTGTCAAAGCACTAACGACATGACAAGCAGTCAACCTAGTGGGAACTCGCGCGGTCGCCCGGTAAAATTTCGCGTTATTTGTGCGTAAAAGTGAGTTTAGTGTCGGGATTTTAAGTGGAAATAAAAGAAGTGGCTATCAGTGCCGTGCGAAAGCGAAAAAAACGTGAAGTGCCGGGAAATATCGAGTAAAATGTTATATTGAAAAGTGTGAGGTTAGGAAAGTGCGACACGGGAAATTTCGGATTTTTCGTTAATTTTCCGGCAATTTGACTAGTGTGAATGGTGCAGCACTACCTTGGGTCGAATCCTCGGGCCGGTGAGTTCAGCGGAAACTCCCGGAAGTGCTCCAAAAAGTGAATTCAAAGTGGTTGTCAAATGACAACATTACAGGTGATTTCCGGCCTTTTCATCGGTATTCATAGGGTAAATACACGTTTTTTGTTGCGCTAAAATTTTAGTGAATTGATGCGCCCCAAAATACGGGTCTTGCACGCGTTGTTAACGAGCCAGACGAAAGTTTCACTGCATCTGACAGGACTAGATGCCTGGCGGTGAAACTTTCTTCCGGTTCGTCAACATCGTCGTCAAAATCCGCATTTTAGGACGCATCAATCCACTAAAATTTTAGCACAACAAAAAATGTATACTTACCCTATGAATTCCGATGAAAAGGCCTGAAAACACCTGTATTGTTGTCATTTGACAACCACTTTGAATTCACTTTTTGGGGCACTTCCGAGAGTTTCCGCTGAACTCACCGGCCCGAGGATTCGACCCAAGGTAGTGCTGCACCATTCACACTAGCCAAACTGCCGGAAAATTAGCGAAAAATCCGAAATTTCCCGTGTCGCACTTTCATAACCACACTCATGTCTCGCGCACTTTCGAGCGGTTCATTTTGGACGGAAGTTCGCGGCACCTTGCGTTTTTTTCACTTTTAAATATCAGTGATGAGCACTACTTTCAATTGCACTTAAAATCGCGACACACAAACCACTTTTACGCACGAAAATCGCCAGATTTCAAGAGGTCGACTGCACGCGTTTTTCACTTTGTTTACATATGGTTCACTGCTTGTCATGACGTCATTACTCTGACACTCCGGCCTGAGAATAAAGATGGCGGTGGTTCAATCCAATTTTCTGGCAAACGCCATGACCACTAACGCTATATGCATAGATACAAGATGGCAATGGCTTCCGATTGCCAGTCATGGCCAATTGTCTGTAGCAGACATTAGGGGGATTCGTGCTCACGTCACATTTGTCGTAAAGTTGCGTACAGGGATTCGGAGCGGAGCGGAGCGCCGGAGCGTAGTGGAGCGGGCATGAAAAGCCGGAGCGAAGGAGCGAGCGTGGAGCGGTTTTAACAAAGAGGAGCGGAGCGGAGTGGAGCGATTTTTTTTGGTGAAATCGCTCCGCTCCAATTTTTTTTTTTCATTTTCGTTTGTATGGCAGAGCCCTAGAATTTAAGCACTCTAAATTTTGTTTGTACGACATTATATCAAGAAATTTAATGTGCATTACATTAGAAGAAATTGAAAATTGAAAACTGGTGGGTAGTAGAGGACCGTTTCCATATAGCGCGGTTTTGATCACACTTCGTTCGTCTTATCAAGTAACGTATAGTAAATCGGAGATTAAATTGAAGATTGGGTGCAAAATTTTATACGAGGGGACTAAATCTCCGAAAATTGATACGATGTAATCCAGAATGTATCTTGTATCTTTAAATTTCTTATGTGCCAATATTGTAGGCACATCATGATCACGTGGCGACTTGATATGTGATGCAGCGATTGTTTATCTTGTAGATTTTTTCTTATTTGCGCACATGAGCAAAAACAACAAAGGGTCGTCGACGTGTCGGTCTTCTTAGTTTCAACGAGAAATTAATGACCACTTGGTTTATGGGGGAAATCATTAGAGAGATCTTCGATTTTCGATTCTTGAAAGCACTATAGTTCTAGCTCTATGGTGTTTATTTGGGATAAACACATGCAATTGATGGACACGTTTTTTTTTCAAGATTTATATAGAGCAGAGTAGGTTAAGACCACACAATTACACTAACAATTTGATCTGATCTGCTCTCGATAGAAAGTTAGTCCAGGACTTCCACTCTGTTAAATAGTTCCACATTTGACGGCGCAGGAGCTGGAAGTTTTCGACGAGTTAGTTTGGGAAGCACTTATAGTTCATTTTAAGTCAATAAAATGTTCGTTTTGTGTAATTATTTGGAATAGTAAACATATAAAATAATTTTGCTGCCTAAAGGAAATTTGTCAGGTTGTATCTGCACCAAGGATTTAAGTTTCCTCTTGAAATTTGAGTTGACATTTGAATTTCAACTAAACCAAGACACACTCCCAAACAAAGACATGCCCCGTTTTTGTCTCCGCTACCCAAACTTGCTCTCGATCGTTTTTTTTTTCACCGCTTAACCTGCTCTACTCTACTCTGTACGAAAAAAACGCAGCTGATATGTCTAGAAAGGAACCACTTTCGCGGAACATTCGTTTCTGGCCAACATTCGTTTTTTGGTTTGCTGAGACTGAGATAATACTGATTTTTTTTTATATGAATGGAACGCACCCTACTCTAGTTCTAAAACTGTAGATACCTTATTGTATGGTACATATATGCGAACAAATGCTACACTCGAAATTTTCATTTGTCCGGAGCGGAGCGGGGAGCGGAGCGGAGCGAAACTATTTACCCGGAGCGGAGCGGTTCCCTGTATTGTGGAGCGGGAGCGGAGCGGAAAAATAGCATCGCTCCGAATCCCTGGTTGCGTACTTCTGTAATTTTACTATGGAGATAACAGAAGTTCACGACGAATACGACGTTTACGACATATACGACAGGGAGCGTGAATCCCTCCATCAATAATAAGGTCAGCCGCAAGTTGCGTCGTAGGCAGGGCAGCCCGCACAGCAGATGTAAAATTTAATTTTGACACCTGTTGCAACAACAATGACATACGCGCGCTGCGACGTCACGTTGCATCGTAGGCAAGGTAACGTGCGCTTTGCACGGGCTGCCTTGCCTACGTCGCAATATGGGCCGGCTTAAGCCATAAATCTTTCCTGGTTTCTCATAGCAGGCCAACTCGATGTGTATGTAACACTAGGTTCACACTAGCAGCAGATTAATTTGATTTGAATAGATCATTTGACATAAAACTGTCAAATTCATACAAATCCGACATTTCTGAAAAAGTAATCTGCCAGATTGTCATTCGAAATCTTTCATATGCTAACGAACCATCATCTTAGTTGATATACCATATTTCACACGGAGCTCATGCAAAAAAAATGTTGTGCTTCTATCCGTGACAAGTTAGGAAAATGAGATCGGATTATAAGAACAACATACTCCAGTATTTTGAAATATTAAAAAAGGCACTAGTTCCGAAAATCTGCACCAACCTGTTTACCATATCAAGTGCTGCCAACATGCTCATCCCCGACCAGTCATCTGCGATTTGACGCGTGTCAAAACATCAGCTCTGTGTTGTCAACTTAAATACGGAACTTTCATTCCTCGAACTTTTTGCTTAAATTCCGCAAAAATGGCTCACGCTGTGCCCATAAAGACCAACTGGACGCCCGACAAGAAGCACAGCGATCGCGAACGGTAAGTGTCCTTACCTGGTGGCCAAGTTGTCCCCATTTTTCCATTTCGAAATGTATTGACCACGTACCCTTTCATCGTTCAGGTGGATCTGCATCTACCCAGCGTACATCAACTCCAAAAAATCGCGACAGGAGGGGCGAAAACTTCCCAAAACACTGTGCGTGGAGAATCCAACGTATATCGAAATTCAAGACGTGCTGTCGGTGACCAATTTGCGAGTTGGCGTCGAGAACAAATTGTATCCACGTGAGAAGAGCAAGGTGAGTGGGAACCTGTTTTATCCTCCGAATAAAGTCTGCAATAATTCCACCTTCTCGTCTTCCGCAGGAGCTCCTCTACCGCGGCCGGATCCGTGTCCAGATAAAAAACGACGACGGTAGCCCCTTCAGTCCCGAATTCACCAGCCGTGAAAGTGTCCTGAAATTCCTGGGCACAAAAATTCCGCAACTAAAGTCGCGCCAAAACAAACCGGGCGAATCGCAACCGCAGCAGGCACAACCCTCGGGCTCGGGCAGTCACAAGAAAGGAAAGGGCAAAAGGCGCTAAGCCGTCAGCGACCCTGAGACGGAGGAATGTTTAATTCTCCGTACTGCGTACGGACAAACCACAGAAAACAATTATTTAAATTTTTTTATTTTGTATATTCTAGCTGAATGTTGATAACATTGCAATAAAAACATGTACATGTAAAAATAAGTCTTAGCCTAGGGTTGAATTACGTCTAGATTGTGAAGAGCGGTTGTACAGGAAGCGCAGGGAACAAGGGTTTCTTCAGGGCGAGACTGGCTTTCAACGATGCCAGTGCGGCGGCGTGTTGGGCTTGAATTTTCGCCAGTTGGAGTTTGGCTTTCGCTTGTGCCGCTGGAATAGCCAAGGCAAGCGGGAGACCGACGATAGGTGGATCAACTGTGGTACCTTCTTCTGATTCAGGGGTTTCAGTTGTGGACGTTACAGCTTCGTCCACAGCCTTTCTACTGCTCCTGTCAGACACTAACTCTCGGAACGCACTTGCCACTTTGTCTGCCGCTTTTTTCACCACAGCTTTTACATCCTCCTCTGAATCGCAATCCTCAAGACCGCGTCGAGAGCGTTTCTTCTCCGGCCTGTACAGGACAATAGTTCGTCGCTTCTTCGTCGCCTCGTTTTCCAAAGCCTCCTCGTAGAGCTCGAACAGCGAAGCGCTTCGCATGAAACGATTGCCACTGGGTCCTTGGATGAGCACCTCGAACGGAAACTGTAGCTTCTTGCACTTGTTACGCATCGTCGTCAGGCACTTGTTGTCGTCCTCATTGTCGCCGTTACACTCGCAGATGCACTCCTCGCCACAATAGAAGCCGCGACAACGACAGTCGCCGCATACCGACTCGCAATTTATTGAGTTTTGCAGTTCCGTTTGCTCGTCAGTTCGGGAAGTTGACACCAGTGCGGATGCTCCCAGTCCTAGTAGCAGGAGAAAAACTATCGTCAGATGATCCATTCCGAACAATTGCGGGTTTTACAATGACGACGACGGGGTACTATCAAATTTTTATTATCAATAAATGTTTTTATACTGAGCCACCGTTGCTGCGATTAATTTGTTTGTTTGCTGGTTCGCAGAATGTTTACGTTTCACGCGTTGTCGTTTTTTCACGGAGTTACAGAGAAATATTTCGAGCATTGCGGAAAGACATTGAAAGTTTGCTGAGTTGGCTGTTTCGAGTGCGAATATAATGACGAGGCGTTCTCGGTGCCGTCTCAGAATTGCATGTAAGTCAACAGATCTGCAAGGGCACTAGCAAAGAACGGTTGAGATGGTAGTGAAAATAATTCGCTTTCGTAAGCAAATCTTTTAGAATGTCTGGCAGTGTGTCTGGCATTTTGTTCTGATACTTGTTTTGCATGGTTCATGTTCTGTTTCTGAAGGAAGAGTAGGCAAAGGGTCCATTTGCAGTAAAAAAAATCTCTGAGTTTCCAATTTTTACTGTATAGTTTTGGCAATTAGTCGGCTCGATAGAATTAAATCGTTCCTATGGCAGCTGGTTCTTCGCGCCGGGGTAACCTGTGTATCACGGCCAAGAGCTGTTACAACCCCATCGATGCAAGAAGGGAGTATCTGTGTGTGTCACACACTTCCGTTTTTTCTGGGAATTGGGAGCAACATATCTCGACGCGAGGGATAAAATAATTCTCAAGAGTCCTCCTCGCGAGCGCTCCCCTGGAACAGTGATGGTAAAACGTCGCTAACCAACTCTTGCTGTACTCCGTACAGTAAGGGATATGGTTGAGGCAGAAACTCGGGTGATAGGCAGACAACCCGTCCAAAGAAATTAAGAAAAAGAATGGTTGACGGAAGGCGCAGATTTCCTCGCGTTCGCATCAGAGTCCAGGCGTAATGGAACACTAGGCGTCTGGTTTCGTACCCCCAACAGATCCTTACTCATCAGGTGCTGGCATAGATCTGCTGGTGGAAGCAGCACTACCAGACCATAATATGGTTCATTACAGGGCAGCTTCTACTTCGAGGCCTGCCAAGAAGAAGAAGCTGGGGACAAAATGTGCTGCTAAAAATAGAGAGCGAGCTGGGCACCGGAGTCAGCCGACAACCATTGTAGAGGGTAAAATTAGCAAAGATAAAAAAAGAATACTACATTTCCCAACCATTCACATGATCAACAGGTTACAAAGGATTCTAAGGTCAGCAGAGGCGCAACATTGCATTCCTTGCCGTAATTCACTCATAAACTCTGTAAGCTGCTGAGCACATGAATAATAGAAAAATGCAAAACTGTGTAAATAAATTTTTTTAAGTTACTTAGAAGGACAATCCTGGCAAACAACAAGGTATCCAGGGTCCTCCACGCTTCGTCCGGTCACCGAAGAAACTCCAAATGCGGCAATTCGAAGCATTTATGGAGGCCTTGAATACGTGGCTAAACCACAAAAGACGAACACAAAGCCAGGACTGCCTTGTTAAACTGAATCTAAAAGAAAAAACTACTCTATAGGAAGGATGGGGGTGCTACAGAGGAAAGCGCAGCTACTTGAAGGGAAAATACGTGAAGTAAAGATAGCTAAGTCTTAAGACTTAGAGCAAGTAACCTTAATGTGTTTGTGGGGATGCCAAACGGTGGAAGGATTAAAAAGAAACCCGATGAGGTAAGTTTTAGTCCTGTTCTTGATCAGAAATGGGCCCCACGTTGGGTGCCAAATATGTAACGGACGGTTTGGTGCGCATCCGAAGATGCCCGTGGGAACGGAGCCTAATGTAGCATAATGACCGTGAAGGTCAGGCCGTGCCATCTGGTGAATAAAAAGGCCCCTCAACGAGCTAAGCAGTGGCCTATGCTTGAAGTAGCTCAGTTCGGGAGATGTGGGCGGGGTTTTCGCGGCTCGTTGCTCCTGTCCTTCACGTATTACCAAAAATTCATAGGCCTGGGGAAGACAACACAAACAGGGGAGGTAAAAATGAGGAATGAAAAAAAATGAGGCGATAAGGATGGAATGGTTGGTGGACGGATCAGACGCCCAAGCGGTCGAATCTGGGTCCGGGTGTAATGGGACCCTCGGCCTCTGGTTTCGTACCACCAACAGATCACTACTCATCAGGTTCTGCTTCGATCTGCCGGTGGGAGCAGCACTACCAGACCATAATATGGTTCATTGCAGGTGGTTCATTAAAAGGCAGTCATCCACTCGATTTTGAGTCGCCTGATATTATTCGATGCTGAGTTATTGGAATGTTTGTAAAAATAAATAGGGAATTTGATGTGATTTGAGTCGTACATAGAATCCATAGTTCCCAAAATAATAAAAAAAAAACTGGAAAAAGGACCTTTGACCCCTTCTCCCCTACACTTCCGGACCCCCTATCATCAGGGACTTTTGAACGCATATTCAGGGGACTGTCCCTCAAAATTGTGCCAAATTTCAAAATTACACGATTTTTTTTCTTTATCAAGCCTTTTCGGACTTCCAAGCCCGGACTACTAGGGGTTAAGGCAAATAATTGCTGTAATTGCTGCAATTTGAATTGTGTAAGAAATAACTACTTTGCCTTAACCCCTAGCGGGGCATAGCGCGTCAACTACTCCTGCGCGCCATCGTACTCTGTTCTGGGCAATGGGGCGCAACTCCCCAAAAGACTTACCCAGTACCTGACACTCCTTTGCCACAGATCGACGCCATGTGATTCGAGGACCCCCTCTTGGTCGGCCTTGGTTGGAAATGGGGTTCCATTTCATAGCATGCATAGCAATGCAGTTATCACTCTTCCGCAATGTGTGACCTATCCACTGCCATTTTCGCCTGCGTATCAATTCGTCGATTGGCATCTGACCCGTACGCCGACTTAGCTCTTCATTTGATATTGTTTCGGGCCAGAAAATTCTTAAAATTCGACGAAGACATGAGTTGACGAAAACTACCCAGGTAGACGAAGTTGTCCACCTTTTCCACAGGCTGCCCATTAATATTGATGGCAACAGGTGTCGGATTTCTTTTTCGCAACGGCGGGCTAAGAACCTTGGTCTTGTTGGTATTAATCTTTAGCCCAACCTTGCTTGCCTCCCTCTCGAGATCTAACGCCATTGCGGACAGATCCATGATTTTGTGGGAGAGTAGGCATATGTCGTCAGCGTAGTCAAGATGTTGTAGATAAGATGTCAAAGTCCATTGAATTCCTCTGTCGAGTCCGGATAGGGCTGCATGCAACACATCGCCGATCACAATGAGGAATAGGATCGGTGAGAGGATGCACCCCTGCCGAACTCCACTGCGAATCTCAAAGTCCCCCGACACCTTACCTTTATGCAGAACGCGACATTTCGCGCCATCATAGGTTGCCTTAATAATAGCCACAAGCTTCTCAGGGATGCCTCTCCTGCGCAAGGCCGCCCATATAGAATCCCGGTTCACACTGTCGAAAGCCTTTTCGAAATCGATGAAAAGCAAGTGAAGCGGAGAATCGTATTCGGCGCATTGCTCGATGATGATTCGCAAGGTGTTAATGTGATCGACACAGGAGAATCCGGATCGAAAGCCAGCCTGCTCTTCATCAATTGTGCTTTCTAAGTGGGCCTTTAGTCTTTCCAGGACGATTTTAGCTATTATCTTGGCAACGGCAGGAAGCACACAAATGCCTCTCCAATTATTACAGTCTGTGAGGCTACCCTTCTCTGGAAGTTGATCAAACCGTCCTTCCACTCAGTGGGAAAGGTCTGTGTATTCCACGCTTTATCAACAAGTGGGTGCAGCAAATCGGCAGTTACGCTTGGCGCTGCTTGATAAAGTTCGGCAGGGATGCCGTCAAGTCCGGCGGCCTTTCCTCGTTTTAGTGCAATAATTGCAGTGACTATTTCCTCTTTAGTCGGGGCAGTGGACCGTATACGCACATTTTGATGGTTAGCTAAATTATCTATATGAGGGGGAACTTCACCAGAGGTTACACGGTTCAAGACTGCGGCGAAGTGTTCTTTCCACCGCCTCATTTGATCTTCTTCCAAGATAAGTAGCTTTTCATCACTATCCTTCACCGGATGTTGGCAGGAGTTACGACCACCTGTAAACTCCTTTATGACACCGTATACGGCGTTTAAGTTTTTACTTCTAGCGGCTTCTTCTGCTGACGCTAAAAGAGAATTGGCATAAACTCTTTTATCGCGTCGCACACTACGCTGAACTTCTCGAGCTTTCTGACGGTAAAGGAGTTCGATGCCGCTTCGACTGTCGTCCGATGCTGCAGCCAAATGAACTTTCAGCTCCTTTCTTTCAACAATCCGCTGCCATGAAGCGTCGGACATCCAGGGCTTATTCCGGCAATCCGGGTTTGGGCCAAGGATGGTATTTGCGCTTTCAACGTACGCATTTTTTATGGCATCCCAGTTTTCGTTTATGTCACTATCTGGGTGACTAGTTATCTCAGCCGCTTTTTGCGCAAGATGGTCATTATATTGTTATAAGACAGCTGGATTTTTTAGTCGAGCGGTGTTGAATTTGCGGGGCCTGGATCTTTCGTCGCTGGGGCAGCGCACGGCTGCAATACGCAATCGAACATTAGCGATCATAAGATAATGGTCTCTTCCCATCCCAATATCGGCACCCTTCTTGTTTCGCACGTCCAGGAGGCAACTCTTGAATCTTTTACTAATGGCAAAATGGTCGATCTGATTTTGTGTTCTGCGCCGATCAACAGAGGACCAACTGATTTTGTGGTGGTCCTTATGCTCAAACATAGTACCACCGATGAAGAGACTGTGAAAGTTGCAGAACTCTACAAATCTTTCACCGTTGTCATTACGATCACCAAGACCGTGTCTCCCCATCACATGTCTGAGCCCATAGTTATCAGCGCCAACTTTCGCATTCAAATCACCCATAACCATTATAATGTCACCTTTAGGTGTTCTGCTCTGAACGGCGTTTAGTTCTTCGTAGAAGGAGTCTTTTGCCAAGACATTGTCGGGTTCAGTAGGGGCATAACATTGTATTATTGAGATGTTCCTCATTTTGGTCCGGAACCTAGCGGTCAAGACCCTGTCAGAGACCGGTTCCCAGGATAAGAGACAGTTTCGCGCGGCTCTGGTTAAAAGGAGCCCCACACCTGACTCACGACGACTACCGGTAGCTTTACCGGAGTACAACATTACAGTGCTGCCCGTTGGAGAGATGAATTCTCCGCTGTTCCACCATCTTATCTCACTCCTAAGATATTTAATTTGTACCTCAGAAATTCACTCTCTAATTGAAGAAATCGTGCGTTCTGGGGACCTTCTGATCCATTGTCCAGGAGAGTACGCACATTCCAGAATCCAATCTTTGTCATTGTACGATAGCTAAAAGTCGTAACCGTTGAGTCAGTCCTTATCCGAGGCATAGTTGACGTTTCGTTAGCATATAAAGATTTCGGATAGTGCAAGTTGCTGGCATACACATCCTGTCCTTTGATTGTCGGTTTTAACGACAGGCCCTCAAAGGGAAAGGCCGTGGTATTTTTTTCACACCCCACACCACAGGGGTACCTCAACCAAATCATCGCACCGCCATCACTGGCGGCTTGACGTTGGTTGGCAATGGTCAGTGACCACTGCCGTTCCAGGGGGCGCCCACGCGGAGGACTATGGAAGAGGAGTTTTCGCCCCCCCAATTGTGAATTGTGTAAGAAATGAAAGTGTTAAAAACTCAAAACAAATTTAAATATATATTTTTTTTTTTTCATTTGTTTATTTTCAATATTGTACAAATATATCTCTATAATACAAAAAATTACAAATAAAATATTTATATAAAAAAATATACAAAAACATAATGAAATTCAATGATTCACTTGTGAAAATTAAGAGAAAAGAACTTGGAGCGGGTCAGAATTTCGGTCATCTTTAAGAGACATAACATGAAGAGGTTAACAGTGATAGCAAGCGTTCCAGCTTCTGCCTTGTCGACCTTAACCTCACGGAAGACACAGAGGAACTTGAAATCGGGAAATGTTTTTCTTTTTATCCGGAGAAAGAAAAATTGGAAATTCGAATAACCATTTTGAGAACACAGCTCTGTTTACCTCTTTTATATGAGAATCAACGGGTAATCACAGATCTTGTTTCGTTCTCATCAGATCTTTTTTTTAATAAAGTGAAAGTTTTCTCAAAAATTAAAAGAACTGGACTCTTAGAGCCAACAGAAAGAAAAATATGAAATGTGCATGATATGAGTTAGACTTCTCGAGAATTTCATTTTTAAATAAGATTAAAAAACCAACAAGGGAATGATCGAGATTTCAGTATACAGGGACAAAAAAAATATTTCGTCATAGTGGTTAGCGCGCTATATAAATCTACATTTTCTGTTTTTGTGTTGTTTCTTTATCGTTTTCTGCTGAATACACACACATATGCGTATGCCAATATATTAAAATTAATACTTAACCTATAAATAACTAAGTTCCTAAATAATTTATCAACATTCGATTAATTCGCATTTATTTTGTTTATTAATTTTTTTTGAGTGGGTACGGTTCCGGGCGAATTGATTTGTCTACGCCAGACACAAAATTTCAACCCCGTTTCACTTAGGATTTGATTATGTACAAAAGTTACATTTTTTGCTTCGTGTTGAATAGAGCAGACAGGAAAAAGAACTGAAAAATACTATTAAACATTATTTTACGAAAATCCAACAAAACAATAAGTTAGGAGTGCTTTAAAAAAAAAACATAAAATAAAATTGCGAAACAATATTTCGATTATACATAATTATGTATCTTTCGGCATATCAATAATCAATATATAAAAAATAAGAAACAGTGGGCGAAAAACTTAAGGTGGTGGAGCTTGTGTATGATGTTGGCAGCCCTCGACATTTTCGGGCCAATCACAAACATTCTCCGATGGGTTGAACACCAAATTGACAGGACATGGCATATGATGTTTGCGTTCACCTTCGCACATGTAATAGTGTGTGCAATCGATCTTGTCAGCATGATAGCTGATGTGACCGTCTACTTCGGCGCATGTTACTTCGGCAGCTGGAAAGACAAAAGGGTGATGTTGAATGGCGTTAGATGTTCGTTTGGAGAGAGAGGGAGAGAGATGGAGGGCAACTTACGATCTTTTGTTGTATATGCACCACGTGGGCCGTGACTTTCATATGGTCCGTCGTATTCTAGAAGAACTTTGTAGCCTTGCAATTCTTGATTAAGCGTTGTGAGCAATGGGTACTTTCCGCTACCGCAGCGTCCGGAGAAGTCATCCATATCCACGGACCAGACCATAATTCCACCGAAACCTTGTTCTTTCAGCCATTCCATCTATGAAAAGGTGAAAAAATTGGGTGATGTTAATTAAAAAGAAGGTTTAGAGTACGTTCCTTGCTAGAAATGAGTTGCACACGAACACGTTCGTGTGTTCGTGTTCCATGTGGTCCAGTTGACGTTTCGTTGGTATTTTTATTACTGGTTTTTATTTAATATAAGCTGGAGGCTGATGATATCGCCTCGGCTTCATTATGCCTCTTGAGCCAATTTATTAGCTCCATCAAACTTCATTGATAAGTGTAGGCCTGTTACCACACCCAGAGCTTTAGGACATTGAACCACTCGGCCCCTGTGCTCTGTACCCTTCGGGGTTGAACGCCCACCCTATAATCTAATATAATTTAATATAAATAAATAAATAACTGGCGCAACAGTCCAATTTGAACCACGGCCTCGAGACGAGTTAGCATCATCTCATTTTCTAGATCGTGACGGTTTTTGTGCAGAGGTATGTGATCAGCAACACGCTCAACCGAGTTATTTACCCCATAATGGGTACTCATTTAACAGCTGAGTGGGCTCATAGTTCGACACGTAAATCCCCGGAATCGAACCGGGGCCCAGTGCGTTGAAGGCGAACGTGCTAACCGTTGCGCCATCCGGACTACTAAATATAATATAAATTTCAGTAATTTTGTGTGTGTGTTTGTTTGATTTTAGTTCTTTCTAGAAATGTGACCCTTAATATTATAAAGAGTCTAATATCAGTGGAATCCGATGGGACTGATTACATGCACAGCTCATAATTTTGTCCCCCAACCCACTTACTCCTACATCTTACTTACCTTTGTCTTCAACGATCGCTCATCATCGAAACCAACCCACTGATTATTTCTGTAGGCAAATGGAACCTGTTGTTCTGAATCCCACACAAGTGTTGTATTTGTTCCGGCCAAGAATGCACAAATTTCGTAGTAACTCAAGAAACCAGCTTCATTGGTGAATTTGCCCGGCTTACCGCCACCCGAAGCGGCTGCACCAATATCAAACTGCGTGGCATTGACCAATTCAAAGGATCGTCCATACGTGGGCATACCGATCAAAAGCTTCTCTTTGGGTGCTCCCTGCTTAACCCATTCCCGAGCGCTAAAATCAACTGTCAATTTCTTCTGATGACTGGTAGCCGCCTCCAATGGGAACAATGGTGAATTATGTCCGACAGTTCGCTCCCATTGTCCGTGGAAATCGTAGGTCATAACATTGATGAAATCAAGATATTTCGAAATTTCCGGTACATCATAGCCGGCAGCGATGGCTTCGAACGATGCGGGAACGGCAGCTGTGAGAAGTAGACGTGGTTGACCTGATGATTTGGCTTCACCTTCAAAAGCGAGTCGGAGTTCCTAAAATAGACCAGTAAACTTCCATTAGTAATCCCGAAGCGAGAAATCCCCATAAGTCCTGTACCTTCAATAAATTAACATAAGCAGCACGATCATCAGCACCACGTGGATATTCCCAATCAACGTCCAGTCCATTGAATTCATAGTCTCGCAAAAATTCAATAGCTTCATACACGAATTGATTCATACGGAAAACGTTTGAGGTGAGCTCTTTGAATGGAGTCGAACCGAATGCCCATCCGCCAATGGCCAACAATATTTGCAAGTCAGGATTCTGTTCGCGCAACGCCAAGACCTTTTCGTAATTTTCAGGATCATCGTCAGACGACTCGGTCAATTTGTGGTCCTTTAGCGTGGCAAAAGCATAGACGACGTGTGTGCAGAGTTTTGGATTGACATCCTTTGGTTGGAATTTACCAGCACCCGGACGTTTTGCCGACCAGCTGGTCAAATAGCAGAAGATTTGTCCCGGACGACCTATGGGGAAAAAAATGGATGTTATTGTACGTTGAAAACCGTCGAAGAGACTTAAGGACACATGGCAACCAACTCAATAAAAAAAAAAATCTCCCCATTTCCACCGTTCTATGATATTTGATGGTTCGATGGAAGTTCGGTCGGGGTTCTGCGCGATCATGTGTGGCGATCTTTACAGCTTGAGAGAGATTCCGCAATGGTTTGGGGAAAAGACCAAGCGAAAAAAGACCCCAAAATGCAAAACTTACTCCACATTTGTTGTTCGGTGTGAAGTTATTATTATTATACAGGTTATCTTGTACTGCTTAAAGCAAAAATTCACGCTGGGCCAACCGTCAAGTGAATTCACCTTGGATTTCCACTTTAGGCGTGGGAAACGTACCTTCTGCCTTGTATACATATATTATAACAATAGTTGATACAAAAAATCGTAGGCTTGTACTGCCTAAAGCGAACATTCACAGTGGACTCACTTGAGGCTGTCCCCTAAAAGAGTGTACTTACTATTTTTCTCAACGGACAATAAACCGGCCTTGATCTTTTTGCTTGGTTTTCGGACCTTCTGTAGAATTTCATCGACCGATATTTTAATGGGTTCCGGTTTTTCGAGATCCTGTAAAAATTGCGGTTTGTTTTAGACTACGTCTGCACTGAAAATAAAAATTGCGTCACTTACCTCCTCCTCCTCAATATCATCGAAAGTAGCAGCCACCTTAGACCAATCGATATCCTTGGCATCTTTGCCACGTGAAACTCCCATAAGTTCCTCCCTCATGGCACCGATCAATGGGTACTTAACTTCGCCACCGCAAACTGTTCCAGTGAAATCGTCCATATCAATAGTCCAGACCATAGCCCCTCCGTAACCATTAGTTTTGATCCAGCTCATTTTGTTACGAATAGCACGTTCGTCATCGAATCCCACCCACTAGATTAGACCATGTCTTCATTAACAATCCACAGTTGCTGATTTTCAATAGTCCTTACCTGATCACCATCAACCATGTATGGAACCTTCATTTCTTCATCCCATACATAAACGCCACCGTTTTGCAATTTCTCGCAAATTTCATAGTAAGCCATAAATCCAGCTTCCTTAGTATATTCGCCAGCTATGCCTCCATCACTGGCCGGTGCATTGGGCCCGTGCTTATCCGGGTTCGACAATTTGAAACTTCTACCGTAGGTTGGCATACCTGCACAAAAAAAACATACCCATCGTCAAAATCGATTCCTTCCAAAACCTTCTCCAAAAACCACTACACTCACCAATAATAAGCTTTTCCTTAGGACAACCCATTTTCACCCAAATACTAGCGGCATTATCGACAGAAAGCTGCTTCCTCCACTGCGAGTCAGTCGACGGGGCATAAAGTGGTGCATTGTGTCCAGTCTCGCGTTCCCATTTTCCGTGGAAATCGTAAGCCATCAAATTGATGAAATCCAAGTAGCTGGCCACGGCTGGAACATCATATCCACCACGAATATTGTCGGGACCTACTGGCACGGCAGCTGTGAGGAGCAATCGCGGTTTACGAATTTCTTGCGATTCAGCATCGAAAGCTTCCTTCAACTCCTTGAGCAAGAAAACGTAGTTCTTCTTGTCGTCACTGCCCTTGGGGTATTCCCAATCGATATCCAAACCGTCAAAACCACGTTTACGCAAGAACGGGATAGCCGAATAGATGAACGTCTGACGATTGTAGCGGGTGGCGGTCATTTCTTTGAATTTTTGGGTTCCAAACGACCAACCACCAATGGCAATAAGGATCTGTTGGAAGGATGCACATTACAAACACTTGCACCAGAATACTATAAATCGCAGCTCCTTACCTTCAACTTAGGGTTGGCTTTCTTCAAACCAATCATCCTGTCATACAATCCAGGTACTCCATCCTTGGTTTCGTCATTGCTTTCGAACGAACTCAATTTGCCCTTTTTCAACCAACCGAAGGCGAAAATGATGTGTGTACACAGATCCGCTGGAATATCTTCGGGGACGAATTTTCCAACCTTGGTTCTGTACTGTGACCAATTCGTGTAGTAGCAGACGAGTTTGTAGCCCTCCTTTTCAGTGGCTTTGGTTTTTTTGGTACTCTTGGTGGAAGCCAATGCCAGAGCAGTACCACCGGCGGCAGCTGCAGCAGCAGCTCCTCGCGTCTTTGACCTCACCCTAAATCTTTGAGCTGACGACGAGGGTTGCTGGTCGACACGATCATCGGCCTGTTGTGCTCGGGGACCATTTTTCTTAAGTGCAACTAGATTTGTTCTTGACCCCGATGACGCAGAGCTGGTTGGTCGTCGCACTCGTCTTCGTTTAGCTATTGTTCAGGGTGATAGAGGGAAAAAGAAAAAAACCTTAGTTAAGTATTATCTAAGCCAATATTGTAAGAATAAAAAAAAATTTAATGATAATGATCATGCCACATTCTTTTGCATGTTAAGTAATAAAGATCTTGTCACGATTTTCCTTTCGCTTTTCCACAACTCATTGAGTGAATTAGTTTCTTTTTCTGTTAGGCTTTTTGCAATACTCAGAGCTGGAAGGTCACAGTCAGATGCAATAATTGCTATTTTCTTGCTATTGTTGCTTGACGCAAAACTGATCGTACGAAGCAAGCGTATAGTAAAAATGCAGAAAAACGTAGTTCGGATAAAATTTTGTTATAATGGCACGTGCAGAATTCAAACAATTGTGGTGTGTTTTAACAAATTATCCCCTAAAGCACTAGGGAGCTATAGTGGACCAGATGGTTGCATGCTAAACTAGTTAAAACTAAACAATACATCGCAAGCGTAGACTTCAAGTCTGACTGACTTGGATAGGGCATAGGTCCGAGACTTTTCAGTTGATGATACTGAGATACCAGTAGTTTTTAAATATGATAAAATTAGTTTAGGTAGGTAGGTAGGTTATATGGGCTGCCACGTCGATCCACGACACACTTAGACTCAGAGTTGGATCCATTGTGTTACCACAAAGTAGTGTCTTGTCGCTGGTACCTACTTCTTAAAACTAGCCGGAAGTTTTAATGAATTCATTGGGCCGGCTAATCTCCATATCCGCCAATTCTCCTTGATTTACCTAGAAGAATTCACCAAAGGTGTGCCCTTCGTCTAATTGTTAGTGTGGGACAATGGCACAACGAAATACACTCTTCCTTCTCCTCGTCTGGGAATCGAAGCCATCTGGTATTATCTCCAATAAGGCAATGGCCGTTGATGACCCCTACTAAATTGCCAAGGTCTTGTCTATCTATCGACAAAAGCCTGACCGTACGTGCAAGGTCCAAATTGATCCACAAGGTCCAATTGATCTAGTTGTACCACAAGTGTCACCACCATTCCATCTAGCATTAGTCCTCCTACTTCTCTCGAGCTTGAGTACAAGTTTACACGCAGCCATGGGCATTCCAATGCAGTGGTATCCTGGAGAATTACACCAGTTGCTCCCCTTCGTATGCTTTTAAGTTCCCTTCAAAGTCTCTATGCTCCAGAATCCAGCACAGAGTGATGTTATAGTGATCGCCTAACCCCTGAAGGGCGAATCGACATTCCGCCACAGTCTTCAATGTATTATAGAAGGACTTTAGGGACTATATACCAGAAATACTATCCGTGAAGATAGTTATATCCTTGGCTGATACGACATGTCGACCAAGCCATTGTAGAGCCACATAGATTGCCGTAGCCTCCGCTTGAAGAACACTACAGTGGTCTGGAAAGCGTGAGGATTGGCATATATTTAGTTTGTCAGAATATAAACCCATACCCACCCCTCTGGTACCTTTGGCGCCTCCTGTATATATTCCTATAGACTCCGGTCGCGGTATCCCATTTTGCCCATGAGCTCGTGGACGAATTAGATTAACATTGTTTATAGCGAAGGCGTAATTCGATGGAGAGTAATCAGTGACACTCGGAACACCTGGTTTGTTCAGGATTCTTGAGTGACCGATGTTTGAAGCAGTCCATAGCTTGGTTTCCCGAAGCCGGACCGCCATGCATATAGCTAACTGCTCGCTATATATATCCAGGGGTGGTAAGTTGAGTATAATTTCCAGGGCAACTGACAGAGTTGATCTCATAACTCCAGCCAGATATTATATAAGCTGCCTTCTGGACGCTCCCTAGCAGCTTCCAGTTGGCCACCGTGCTTAGCGTGGTCCACCAGACTACCATACCATACATCAGTTAGTTCAGTGATAGTTCAAGGTGCATATTTTACCGGAGTGGAAAGCATATGGAGGCAAAATCGAGAAAAGTTAGATCCATGATATTTAACCAGAGTGTAAAATATCAGGAACAGACTTCTCCACTCCTCCATATGCTTTCCCCTCCGGTAGAATATGTATGGACAACTGTCAATATTTGAACCTGAAAATTTTTCCCTCCGGGAACTTTTCAGATCCAAAGGGGGACATTTTCAGTTCCGTACGTATTTTACCGAAGGAGAAAGCATATACAGGTGAAGTCTGTTCCTGATCCACTCGCCAAAAAGCCATCAATTTTTTTTTAAATTATTTTATTAGCATGACGTGCCAATACACTTGAAAAAAATTGCGAATAAACATGATGAATTAATTTCGATTGAAGCGATGGTTTTCCTTTGAGGAACACCCTACTATTCCCCTTTTCAGGTTGTTGTTGAAATGAGGTGAAGGCTTCCATCTCTTGTTCCGTTTGGGAGATCCCAATTTTCTTATCGGTCATGGGGTCTCATTGGTTAGGATATTGTCTTATGGGTTTAGAAGTCAAGGGTCTACAACATCAAGCCCCGGAGCATGTAGCATGAGCCAGTCGACGGCCGTTGCCCATCTTTTTGATCTTTTATAAGTTTTTCTGGGTCAGTGGGACCGCAAGTTGTGAGGGACTGGTGTTCCTTCCCAATGAACATCAGTCCTCCTATGGTTTTCCTGGTCAAAAGCAAAAGCGTGCAGCCGAAATCAAACTATAGGTATGGAGTATCGTAATACTCGGAAGTCTTTAAAGGCTGATATGGTGGGGTAACCTTGAGTCCTCGTCGTTTCAAAACGACTTACGGTATAAATAAGGCGCGTTGGGCGCTATTGATATATAAAGGGAGTCTTACCTCGGAATTATACTGTGGCCGAATTACGTCCACTAGTCGCAGTCAACGAAAATCAGCTGTTTCAGCCAGTTATAGTCAAATCTCTTGTTCGCGTTCTTTTGACACATTTGAGCTGTGAAAAACTGGCTTCCTAACAAACTTGAAACACTTTCTTGAATTAAGAATAGAAACATGCACTTCCAAGCGCATAACAGTAACTTACAACAAAACAAATGATCTCCAAGTTCACACAAGATTTGAATGTTGCGCCATTTGTGTGGTAAAGTGCTGCCAACGAACATGGATTCACATAGAAGGAGCACTCAGTACATTAATTTTTGTGAAGCGGGATGCAAATAGTCAGCCCATTTTTGACAGGAACCTAAACGGGAAAATGCATTGGGTAGATAAGGACAGCATCACTTCGTAATCAGCTGTTCAAATGACAAGCGTCCCACGTTTTTAAATGTATTGGTAGCCTGAGAGAAAACAGCCCTCGTTTATATTTGTATTGGTATCACTTTTACCCGCAATTGCAGTGGTGTGTGTACTATTTTTCATGCATTTCGGGTTCGACTTCCTTTTCAGACTCACGGGATCATATGAAGAGGTGTATATCTGTCTATTTTTCGCAATCCTCTCGCAAAGCGATTGAGTACGGATAATGAAATTTAACACATTCACTACGTTTAGACCGCGGGACTATCTTCGAGATCTAACTAAATCGATCTAACTCTCGACGATATAAACGTATCGATTTAGTTAGTTTTGGACTTGGCTTATCTCTACTTGCGATGCGGAACTGGACTAAAAAAATTGGGACTATGTCGCTGTCATCGCTAATGTTGATTCGGTGGTTGACGTTTCCTTTGTTGTTGTTTTTTTTGTTCGGCGTTTGCTTTGTTGGCAATTTCAGGAAAGCAGTGCGTGATCACGGGCAAGAAAAAGTCCTTTTCTGTCGTAAAATTTATATTTGTAAAATTTATCTGTGCTGTCAACATAGAATAAAGAAGAAGTACCTCCGTATGGTCGGTATAAACACTCCACCAACAAGTACTAACACCGAAATGATTTAGTTAAATCGACTTTTAGTTCCACGGTCTAAATGTGGCCATTGACAATTAAAGGAACAGAAAACTTTGGGCATCTTGTACTGAGTGCCCCTTATAGTCTCGATGTTCGTTGGTGCTGCCACCGAAAAAAAAGACTGCATGACAGCTGACAGTTCAGGGTTATTATAAAAATGGAGCAAAATGAGCAATATTTTCGAAATAATAAAGGTTTAGCAGATACAGTTCGCAATTTTTTTTTCCCAAAATATGTGATCTAACTTTACTGTGAAGAGATTAATTCAAACATTCAGGGAGACTGGATCGATTAGTGATCGACACTGGCTGTCTTTCAACAAGTCGTTCGACACAAAACATCGAAGCAGCTCTTGAATATGTGGCTGAAAATTCAGGAACATCTGTTCGGCACAGTAGTTAAGAATTGGACATTCCGAAAAGCTCTCTACAGCGCTTATCCATACAAAGTGCAATTGGCTCCACAACTGAAGCCTACTGACCACGCACAGCGAAGAGTGTTCGTTGATTGGATTACAGAACAACAAAAAGTGAATGCTTCATTTTCGAACAAAATCATATTCAGCGATGAAGCTCATCTTCATCTTGACGGATTTATTAATCATCCACGAGTGATTGTTGAGAAACAAATGGATCCACAGCGTGTTTTTTTATATGTTTGCCAAGGCTTTAGGGGTGAGCCTTTAGTCTTCGCGGAAAGGAAATAAAGGTAATAGCCCCCATATACGACCCAATCCGTCGTCAGATCAATCTGACGATATTTTGATCGTCAGATCGATTGCACAGTGCATGTGACTAGCCGATTTTTTGGTGCGATTTTACTGCAACCCGTCAGTCTGACGATCGATTGGATGGTGTATGTGATTATCGCAAGTAAATATTAGATTTTCAAATCATTCAACTTTGAATTTGGAGGATTCTGATGATTTTAAATGGCTCTGCAATGGAAATATCACATATGTAGCATATGAAAATGTCACACAAATCCAAATAGTTAACAAAAATTAATACAGATTGGATTGGGGGTGAACCATAGGCCTTTACACTTGGGCGCTTTCCTGCGTGAGACAGCCATGTGCAGGCTTTCGCTGGGTAAAGCGCGTGTGTCTAAAGGCTGTGCTGTGGTGGACGATTGCGTGCAAGTTTTTACATCCGCGCATTACCACGCGCCTTTTGTTAGCGTCGTTTAGACAAGTGCACTTTACGGCGTGAAAGTGTACATAACATTTCAGTTCTTATCGTCAAAATTAATTTGAAAATGGTTCAAGTGGATTTTTATGATTCGTTGCGACTGCATGGTAAGCAACTAAAAGACTACGCAATATAAAATAGAAATACAGAACGCATTAAAAGAACGTCTTAGGTCCAGAGTATTGACCTCTTCTAGTTTTTGTATTTTCGATTTGTACATTATAAGTCTTGATTTTATCGTTCATGAACGTAGATGTGATTTCTGAGTGCGGTGTTTAATAAATGAAAAATATAAGAAAAGACAAATTCGGTGTTAACGGCATCGTAACAGTTTCACATTCCATCGCATTACTTTTTGTATACGACCAATAATTTATCCTTTATCCATCTGACCACTTGAAATCGTCTGGCACATCAGATCGCAACAGTTTGTGTAGACGATCCATATTCTTAATTACTTTTCGTTACGTGACCATTTCAAATCGTGTACGTTCATAAAATTTTATTACATACTTTCCCACGATATAGGAAGATTTTTAAAATTTCTGAATTAGAAGATTTTTCGAAGGATAGTTGTTAAGTTAGTTCATAAGCGAATGTCAACCGAAGTAGACCGAAAATAAAAAAATTCAAATCGAAAAATATAATTTTTCATTTCTTTCCTTTTTTTCTAAGTGTTTTTGTTTTCTCAAAAATATTCGCGACCGAGAAAACCCATAACTTAATTAATTATTTGGATTAAAATATTGCCATAACCATCCGAAATTTCCAATAATGGATGTTCGTCTTTGGTCCAAAGAGTTGATAACAGACTTTATTAACGCTTATAAATCACACCCGTGTTTGTGGAAAGTAAAGAGTGAAGAGTATAAAAATCGAAATTTACGAGATGTCTCTTATAAAAAGATGGTTGAGTTTTGTAAAGCCCGTGGTTTTCCGGACGCAAATAGAGACTTTGTTGTGAAAAAAATTCAAAGCCTTCGTGGTTCTTTTCGGAAGGAGCTGAAGCAAGTGCAAGACAGCGTGCGAAGCGGTCGTGCAACCGATGAAATATACGTTTCGTCGTTATGGTATTACGACCTACTGATTTTTACCATGGACCAGGAATTGCCGACAGCCAGCATGTCAAATTTGGATACTGACATTGAAAAGGAGGGAGAACAGGGAGATGAAATGGAAGAAATAAATGAAGAAGAAACGAGACGAGAAGAGGTGAGTTTTTTTTTTATTTTACATGTATACATAATACATTAAATGATATTACATTTTTAAACTCCTCCATTTGTTATCATTAAATCCTGCCACTCTACTCTCCCATCAGAAATAAAATAATTCATGTAGTTTTCTCGGTTTTGTTTTGCTTCAAGTGTAACGCACCTATCAGTGTTCCGTTGTAAATTAGGCAATTGTACCGAGTGTGTATGCCAATCTCCATTTTGAACAGTACCTGAATGTACGTCCTCTCTATCTAGTACAGAAGGCGTTATGTATGAATCGCTGGATACACGTAAATAATTATGTAAAACGCTAATTGCCAATATTACATAACAAATATTTTCGGGTTTCATATTTATAGCCGTATGTAAAATTCGAAATCGGGATGAGATTATTCCGAATGTATTTTCAACTAAAATACATTTCGGGCACGTGATAACCTGTAGTTAAATATTTTTCTGTCGTGGTCAAGCTCTCGTTGGGCAAAAGGCCGAAGAAAACTTTCCGATAATCCAAAAGCTTCATCGCCAAGAAAGACAAAATTTAAGTTGTTGACAGTTTCACTGTTATCAGGTAAACTCAGCTGTCGGGATTTCAATTTTCGGTAAAATTCTGTGTAGTCTAACACACCCCCATCTGACAGTCTTCCGTTTTTTCCAACGTCAACAAACAGGAATTCGTAATTGGGGCCCACCAACGCCATTAAAACGATGCTATAAAAGTGCTTATAATTGTAGTATTGAGCTCCTGAATGAGGGGGTGGAACAATACGTATATGTTTTCCATCCAGTGATCCTCCACAATTGACAAATTGCCATTTGTTTTCAAATTCACGAGCAATTTTGATCCATTCTTCTTTAGAGCCTGGAAACTAAAATATAAAAATATAAAAATTCTCTCTGCAGTACAATTTTTGGTACATTATAGATTTGGCATTAATTGAAGAATTCTTTCTAATTCATTAGAGAGAATTTTCATAAAAATCCAGAAATTTCCGCTTTAGGACTTACACATTTTCCTGCGTGGGTTCCAGGTTCTTACCACCTAAGGCGGAGATGGACTACTTAAAGCGAAAATGCTGCAATTATGGACTCTCTCTAAATGCAATAGAAAGAATTCTCCCTTTAGGGCCAAATCCATAATGTACCCAATTTTTTTTTTGTTTATGTATGTATATTATATGTATATTTTTTTGTAGATGCCAGCTATTCCGCAGACCAAAGCTCGGCCAAGAAAAAGGAAAATTACGGATGCCCAGGCAGACTTCATGAAACTTTGCACTACAACACTCCAAGCAAATAGCCGCCCAATGAGTGATTTCGATGCAGTTGGCCACAATCTTGCAAATAAATTGGCGAAGATGGAACCCTCGCAAGCCATATATGCGGAGTCCTTAGTAGCTGGAGTTATCCGTAGGGGACTACTTCACAAATTGACTGAGGCGACCGATTTCTGCGAGAACGGGTGCAATAATAATCAAGGACGGACTTCAACCCCACAAACTATAACTTCCGAATTGTTAGTACCTTCGCACTCATCGGAAGGAACCATAAGTTCATTTTTGGAGAGTACTTCTTTTGTAATAAATTGAACACATTTTTGAACCTATTTTTTTTAACCCTTTTCTCGTATATCTATACATATCAGATATACATACATATATTACATATTTTGAGAAGTAATTTTTCAGTTAAGTTAATTAAAAGGAATAATAAAATATTATTTTCAAGACAGTTTTTTTCTTACTTTCATGTAGTCTTTTTTGAGAGCATCGTATATAGCTTTACATGTTTCTGGTATGAGTATGCTCAAAGAAGGAGCAGATATCCCAGTTGTGAATTTCAAATCCTCATATGATCGTCCAGTGGCTAAAAATCTGAGAGTTGCTGTTAAACGTTCTTCAGCACTAATACTCTTTCTCAAGTGGGTATCTTGTTTTTTAATTTTGTGTTCAACTTTCTCTAATAACAAGTCGAACGATGAACTGGTCATTCGCAAGTAATTTTTGAAATCCTCTGGGTAATTATGACGTAATTCCCTTATCAACGGTAAATGACTAAAGCGGCGTCTGTATTCCTTCTGCCAACACTTCCTTCTCCTAGATGGTTTAAGTCCAATTATTGCCAGTCCAGCAATTGCCACTGTGACATTTTGTCTCCTTTTTAGTTCCATTTCAAAATCCAAGCAACCAAACAAAAAAAATACGAACAACACTTCAGACACCACTAGAACACCTCACACGCCAGACAAAACTGTTCAACTTGCGAGCACTCCACGCTCCTAGGAATGCGTGTGCTTCGTTATCGCATCGCACGAAAATCGTACAGTGTGTGTGCAGCGGAGATCGTCAGATATTTTGTGGCGATCCATCGTCAGATCGATCTGACGACGGATTGGATCGTATATGGGGGCTATAAGGGATGAGTGATTAGGAAGTACCGGTTCAAAATCCGCTTAAACTTTTGCAGGTCATAATTGTTGAAGAATATAGTAGACGATAGGCTGTTCCACATTGTTATTGACCGGGTTAAAAAGGAGTCAAAAAATTTAACGGTGCGACAGAACCCGATTTCAAGGGTATGACCTGACTGGTAAGCCGGGTGCTACGCCTAGGTACAGTAAGACCAGGGAGTAGGTCACTAATTTCATTAGAGCAACAACGGTTGTAATAGCGATAACGTATGGTTAAGCAACCTACGTTACGCCTTTGCTCAAGGGATTCAATGCTAGATAATAGAATGGTCTCTCCGCCATTGATTTTAAGTGTAATGACCACTTAAAATAATAATATTTCAATCAAATCGACAAAAATCAATATCTCCGAACTTACCTTCGGCTGTGTCTGTCTGTATAAATAAAGCTGCTATTATACATATTAGTAACGCAATTCGTATCAGTCGCGGTGGTAACTGAAAAAAAAGAAAAAATATTGTTAGGAAATTCAGTACAATCTCTAAATACCCTTACTAATTTCAGGAAGCTGACGAATTTTGAAAAAAAAAATCCATCTAATTTTTATTTAAAGTGCATACTCAAAAAAAGTATTTGATTGACACTTACTCCAAATACTTGGCACATGTTTTCCTACCGAAAAGTTCATTGCAATAAGGTAATAATATGACAGTTGAAATTTGATATTTTTCATTAACACAAAGTACACACGGACATGCATATTTCCTAATGAATTCCACATGTACACTATACAAAACTATATCTACGCAATCCTCAATTTTTTACCACTAAAGACAAATCTGATATGTTCATAATATGCAGAAATCGTTATTGCCATTTTTATACGAATAGTGGTCATTCAAAAAGAAAAGAAATATTTATCGTATAGAAAAAAAATATCTAAACGATAGCATTCGTTAATAATTTCGAATTAGATCAACTATGTTAATATTAATCAGACAAAAAAAACTTCCATCCTTTTTTTCTACCATCATTTAAGTTTATTGCATCTTGCAAAATCTCTATCTATATTCATTTCCCTTATCGAAATATTACAAGAGATCTGAACTGAATGACTTTTTTATTATCTTTGAGCGCTTTTAGTAGATAAAAAAATGTGAAAAGTTACTTTGGCGTTTTGCACAAAATGATTGCAACTAAACTAATCTGGCCATGAAATGTTATATAAGCTAAAAATAACAATGTTGTTATAGTGTCCCTATCCCACTGTGAGATCCTATAAAGTATTTATTATCCACGGTACTTATCGCTAAGTACATCACTTTGTGAAGTAATGTACTCGTATGTACTTAGTACACTCTGTTTTGTGTTAATATGACTCAACTAAATTGTCATGAAATCTTCAATGATGTGGTGGTGGCCAGAGAATGGTAAGCTTTGTCGCCAGTGACGAAGTGAAAGTGTCACTTTAATTATTGTAAAGTTGATTTAACGCTCGATGGCTATTAAATAATTGGCTATGCCATGCCGTTGAAATTCAAAACGAGATACAATCTTTAGTATTATACTCGTGGTATGGGTGGCGGTAATTTGTTGAATGCGTATGCGTAATGACCCTTTTAAGAAGGAGTGAGACTTTTAACTGGGTAATTCAATTGAATTCGTTTATATTACTAAATACATATATTACATACTACGAATACTTGTACTTATTTCGATTGATCTTTCATTTGAACAAGAAATTGATAAACAGAAACTTAAGCTTCAACAAAATTGATTAAAGTGTTGAACTATTGGCAACCAAAATTATTATTCATATAACATTTTATATTTTGCCTAGAAGGAAAACAACCTAGCCTTCGGCTAGCTTGCCGAAGGTGTGATACCCTTCACGCGAAGCGTATCATACCTTCGTTGTGAGTTATGGTGCATTTGCCACTTTGAGATTAACAGTCAAACTTGTTCCGATTTCACTGTTCCTATGAGAGGTGTATGAAATAGTAGGCCGATTTCAACTAAATTTAGGAACGTGGTTTGGCAGACAATATGATTAAATAATATGAAATTCGGTAAAGATATTGTAATGAACCACCTGTAACGAACCATATTATGGTCTGGTAGTGCTGCTTCCACCGGCAGATCTATGGCAGCACCTGATGAGTAAGGATCTGTCGGTGGTACGAAACCAGAGGCCGAGGGTCCGATTACACCTGGACCCCAATACGAGCGCGAGGGCAACCGAGCCATCTGCCTCATTTTTTTTATTCCATATTTTTACCTCCCTTGTTTGTGTTGTCTTCCCCAGGCCTATGCATTTTTGTTAATACGTAAAGGACAGGGGCAACGAGCAGCGAAAACCCCGCCAACGTCTCCCAAACTGAGCTACAGCAAGTATAGGCCGCTGCTTAGCTCGTTGAGGAGCCTTTTTCTTCGCTAGATGGCACGGCCCGACCTTCACGGTCAATTAAGCTACCTTAGGCTCCGTCCCCACGGGTATTTTTGGATGCCCACCAAACCGTCGGTTACAATATCTTCAGAAGCTACATTTTTCTCCATTCAACTTTACTTTGAAAATTAAAATACAAAACCCCTGCTAAATACCACAAGAGCACGAAACTCAATTCTTATTAATTTCACCAATCTATGCGAAACTTTAAAATATGACTCCTCTCCATCAACTTCATTCTATCAAATATCCTCGCAATTCGTACAGAACAATCTAAATGACTCTGCAAAGATCTAACTTTGAAAAAAAAAGCAACAATTGCCCATTAAATTATTACCAAAGTCACGATAAATCGTGCATGGTAAACACACAGTGTCATCGATCCTCTTGAATGCGAGTCGACTCAACACAGACGTCGACCAGAGCAATAATATTGTGCAACCAAAAATTTTAAATTTTTTATGTGATTTTCTAATAACTTCAGTTTTGTCAAAGAAACTTTGCAATATGTCTACGTCGACTATGGTATTTTTTCGTGGTACAGGTAAATTGTTAGCACAGGTGCTATCGAAGCACTGGTGGTATTATTCAGGCAACATTGCAAATTCATTTTTGTGCAAGAGCTTCAAATAAGCGTTGCTAATGCAACAAGTCGAATGACTGCAAAAGTTGAATAAAGGTGCGTTTTGTTAGGCACCACTTTGCGCCGATCGACGATGAAAAAGATACACACAAATAGTATTGCGTGCTCTATGGGTTGATCGCTAATCGCGAACAATGTGCGACAATCGTGTGCCTAACAAAACACATTAACACGCATTAACACGGTTTTTTCTTGCTATTGACCACGCACTTTTTTTTTTTAAATTTTCCGCGAAAATTATGTGGTCTTGTATAGATGATGGTATGCCATTACAAAACATCTACAAGTACTTAGGCCCATTCCACTTTATTTAATGCTTCATTTTACAGCGAGGACGGTTTATCGGAAAATTAGTTTTGCGGAAAGAAGATTGATTGTTCATGTCTTTTGTGAGGTTTTGCAATTTGATGCTTGCAATGTATTATGTTGCTTATTGTTATGGGTTTGAGGTTACTGATAATGTTATGAAGTTGTTAAGGTGTATTTTGTATAATCGAACTTATTTATGGAATAGCTGTAATCTATTTGGTTAATCCATGGTATATGCGTGTACGAGGGCTACCGACCTAACCAACATACAAGCTATTTTTTTCAAATTTACTTTTATTTTTATACATGGTCACCTTGTAAGTCTACACACTTCTCCCAGCGACGCTTCCATCTCTTCAACCCTTCCAAATAGTCCTCGGCGTCTTTCTCTGCAAAATAATTGTTTACGAAAGTGAGGTGGCCTCCTCATTTGACGTAAATCTCTGTCCTTCTAACGCAAATTTTAGCTTAGGGAATAAAAAAAGTCACTTGGGGCTAGATCTGGTGAGAAGGGACGGTGGTCAAGCAGTTCAAATCGTAATTTGTGGATTTCGCCATGGCATCCGCTGAGGTTGAGGTGGCATTGTCGTGGCGAATCAATTTTTTTTTCTGCAAATGTGGCCGTTTTCCGCAATTCTGCCCTCAGCTTGTCAAGTAATGGTGCATAATATGCTCCTGTAATAGTTTTTAATTTTTGAAGATAACCGATTATGATAAGTCCGTGACTGTCCTTAAAACACAGTCTCCATAACTTTCCCAACCGAAAAAAAAAACGTTTTTTTTTTTAGCTTATTCCCCTTTTGCAGTCCACTGGTTTGACTGTATTTTTGTTTCTGGGGTAGAATGGCGTATCCAAGTTTCATCTACTATACAGTAATTAATCGGCGCCTAAGCTCTCATTTATTGCGCCAATAGAGGAAATGTTCATTCGAACACGTTTTTGGTCTAACGTGTGCAAATTTAGCACCCAACGCGGCGGATAGCTTTCTCATGCCAAAATATTGATTCAATATGTGACAAACACGTTCTTTGGAAATAATCATAGCCTGTGCTATCTCGCTCACTATAGTTCGACGGTTGTCTAGAACCACTTGGTTAATTGTTCCAATGTTAACGTCAGCGGTTGCAGTTTTTGGCCACGCCACGCTTAAATTCAGCTGCGAGCTTTCCCAAATTTCACGGTAGTAAATGATGGTGCAGAGTCCCCGTAAACAGCGTCCAAATCATCTTTGATTTGTGTAGGCGTTTTGCCTTTCAAAAACAAATATTTAATGACTGCTCGATGCTTGATTTTTATGGTTTTGTAGTAAAAACAAAACCCTTATGAAATCAGTTATGCGTCCGTCTGTCCGTCTGTTTGTCTGTCTGTCCATGAAATATCTCACCAACCGCTAAAGCTTCATGCATAAAATTTGGTGGAAACATGTAGAAGTATTATAATTATCTGGGAGAAAGCGATGCGTCGTAATAGGCCAACTCTAAGGGGGGAGGGGGCCATCCCAACTAGCATTTTTGGTTCCAGTCACGTAGCTGCCACTCCAGTTTCTCCTTTCTAGCGGTTACTGTGAATCGGTACGTAATAGGGACGTATTTGCCACGGAAATGTTACTAAAATGGGGAATGAAAGGGTTGGTGATTGGTTCGATTTCGCCACCAATTTTGCCACGTGTTTGGGACGTACCAAACTAGTGAAAATGTTTACCCAAACACGTACCTGGTACTTTATTAGATCCCTTTTTCCCATACAAACATAACTTGCGAGTGTGTATTGGAAATGATTAATACAATTCAATAAACATATTAAATGTATATGTATTTAATAAGCATGTATGAATTGCATTGTTGGTCCCAACTTATTCTCGAATAAGAATTGAAAATATGAATTTAATATTTAGAACATAATGACCATCAGCGTATCTTTTTAAGAACAAAAATGTATGCCAAGGAAATTTCATTGTGAAAGTTGGCATTGTAGTTCGAAAAATTACAACGCCTTTCAAATATTCTTTAAATTTCGAAGTAGAATATGGAAAAATTAATAAAATGAAATTGTGTTTTTTTTTATAATTTAGGGTTTCTTTGCCTTAAATTGGTGGGTAATAATGCCTATTTGCTTAAACAATAACAAATTCTTCCTAATAGTTCAAACATATCTATTTTTTTAAAGGTTTTCGATATTCAATTCTGAAAAGAATTAAAAAGATGGCGATTATCTGGATACTTTATAGTAGAAATAATAATAGTAATGTCACGATTTCGCCACCTAAAAAGGTACTTTATAGTTCCTCACTAGGAAGTAACCATATTGTGGTGCCCAACACGAAACATTCACCTGCATTTGTGTAATATATAGTGGCAACATTTTTCTCAAGTCCCAGGTTATGAAAAATCACCACTCTGGAACCATATTAAAATCAGAAAATAATGCCACTAAAATGGTCCAACTGCCACTATGCTGGAACCTTCCGCGAGCTACGTTACAGGATTTCTTACCATGAAGTTGCAACTCTAGTACCAAAAACGTAGCAGCAACTTCATATAGTGGCAGAATCGAAAACACTGGTATTTGCTACTTAAAATGTTACTTGGGATAGAGGGGAAATGAATGTCATAAATTTTATTTCGTTTGGTATATCTCGCGCCGTTGTGTTGCTCGCCTAATGTGGTTTGCCGGATGCTCCGTATGCGGACCACACGGCTCATCCGATTCATCTGGTTCACCCGGTTTATGCTTAAATGTAATTTAAGCCTTATAGAGCCCTCATATTAGCAATATTTCCTGCAAATTTTTATTCGAAAAAATTCTTTTAGTATTTTCTAAAAAAAAAACATTGTCATGGACTTGCACCCTGCTGAAGGTTTTAATTTTAATTTTTAATTTTAAGTCACATTTCCCAAAATTTGGAAAACAATTTCAGAATCGAATAGCTGATGATAATCTGAACCGCTGACGAGAATCGGCAATCGTCTGCACTTCAGCTCTTCACCAGTTATTCCTACAGATTTTCGTCGGTGTTTCAAATTTTCTCGCTAACGCTTCAGATTATCGACTTATATCCCCAAAGGTTTTTCGTTAGTTTATCCTACAATATGCGTTTTCCTTCAGGAATATCGTCAGTTAAGCTGATAGTGAATTGGCTTCATTAGCATTTTATTTGAAATACTAAGCAAAGGAAAGTTTCATCACAACTGGAAGATGTGTAGGCATACGACGAAATGATGAAACTTTCACTTGGACAACTCCCACATAATGGCATACGATACGAGTACTCGTACAACCTATTCTGAAATTGTATTAACAGCATAACTCTCGAGACACACACACACGTTTTAACATGAAAAAACAAATAATATTGCAAGCAAGTTTGCTTGCAGAATTCAATTAACATAGTCCGACTAATGAACAAATAAAATATCTACCAGATTCGCATACTTCATTTGTTATTATCATGTCAGTGGCTGCTAATTGTCGGTTTTTCGGTTGGCAATTATTGAATAATTGATGAAAAGGTGATTGCTATGCCATTATGTATGTAGTTCCAAACAACAATGGCTTTTGACACTATTAACACAATAATTTTGAAAGTTGACGTGTGCTGTTGTGGGTGGGTTTTGTTGTTTCAGATTGCCTGATGGTTTTTAGATCCTGCAGTCAAAGATTATATTGAATCGGTGGCCTTTTTTTGCATCTTTCTCAAATGGCCATAATCTAAAATATTAAATCAAAAAGTGCACCCATGCTTTTAGGCCAGTAAAATAAAACCAATTCGGGCGCTTTATAGGAAATATTAAGTAAAGATCTGGAAGTAATTTGAATCTCTCCTGTAGATCCCAAATACATGGAAACAGAGATTCCACGGTCGCAGAAGGTGAGCTTAATTTTTGGCGGGCAAAAACCGAGAAATTTGAGCCCCTTTTATACATTATCCTTATAACTTTTAAACGGTGCCTCGAATTGACTAATTTTGTAGCTGTAATTGAAAAGCATTGAATTCTACGTCCAATAGCCAAAAGCCGAAATTCGGGTCAGTAGTATAGTCAAAATCGATGATCGAAAAACGACAATTTTTAAGGCTTAGAAGATAAATCACATTTTATCACTTTTGAAGCTCATAGATCTTTGAAACAGATGCTACAAAAGGAAAAACTCATAGTTTAAAGCTAAAGATAATTTGATTTCAAGTCTAACGTGACCAATATTTTTTCAGTTCGGCCAATTTTTAGCGTGGTTGTGGGCAAACATTCAAAAATGTGTTTGTAGCGAAATAACGCCTATAACTGATGATACGTTGCTAACTCCCGACTGTGTTAAGTCTGTGAGTGTATGTTCACGAGAATGATAGGCTTGGCCTACTCGTGCATATCTCTTCACCTTAGGAAAATAGTTTCCTATCAGATTTAGCATAGGTCATCATCATCGTGGCGCGACAGCCCGACGTCGGGCCTTGGCCGCCTGGATCATTGTCCTCCAATTATCTCGGTCACGTGACCGCGTCCTCCAATTTTGGGAGCTGAGCTCTCCCAACGAGATCTCGGTCGTCCTCGCAGTCTCGCTCCGTCGACTCGTTCTGTATTCATTACTCTCTTAGGCATGCGATCATCGTCCATTCTTTGTACATGCCCTGCCCATTGAAGTCGTTGTAGTTTGACGATTTTCGAGACTTGCAGCTCATCGTACATTTCATACAACTCATGGTTGTACCGGATGCGCCATCCATCTCGATCGCAAACAGCCCCGAAAATTCGCCGTAGAACCTTACGTTCGAAAATATCTAGCATGTTTTCGGAGGCTTGAGTTAGGGTCCATGCTTCGCAGCCATAGCATAGCACTGGTCGTATAATGGTTTTGTACACACGGAGCTTCGTGTTTCTGTGCACATGTTTCGATTTCATTATGGGGAGAACCGAGATAAAAGTCTTATTAGCTAACTGTATCCGTCGTTTGATTTCGTCAGTTTCGTTGGCGTCCCTTGACAGGTTGCAACCCAGGTAAATGAAGTTGTTCACGAACTCGATGTTGAGGTCCCCCACATTGATGCTCGGTTGTGCAGGTGTCCTTGTCACCGATTGCATCATTATTTTAGTTTTACCCTCGTTAATACGTAATCCAACTTCCTTTGCAGCGGTATCGAGCGTATGCAGAAGTTCTTCTGCGTCAGCCAATCTTCGGGACATGATGTTGATGTCGTCGGCGTACGCTGCTAATTGTGTCGACTTGATGAGTAGCGTCTTGCTGTTGTCCATATTCATGGCCCGAATAACGTATTCCAGTGCTAGGTTGAAGAGCGTCGGTGCCAGTCCATCGCCCTGTTTCAAACCAGTGCGTGTTTCAAATAGATCAGTAAGTCTATTCTGGATCCTGACTTGTGAGACGGACTTGGTCATCGTCATCTTTGTCAGTCGCACTAATTTTGCCGGTATACCAAATTGCAGCATGATGTTGTACAGTACTCCACGATCGATACTGTCGTATGCCTGCTTGAAGTCAACAAAGATTTGGTATACGTTTACGTTGTATTCCCAGCACCTCTGGAGTATCATTTTGACTGAGAAGAGCTGATCGGTTGTGGAGCGACCAGGTCTGAAACCGCTTTGATATTCGCCAATGACTCGTTCTGCGTACGGTTTTATTCTATTTTCCAGAATTTTCGTCAAAATTTTATAGGACGTACAAACTAGTGAGATGCCCCTGTAGTTCTCACACCGCAGTTTATCTCCCTTTTTATGAATTGGACAGATGATGCTTCTGCGCCAATCGTCTGGAATCTCCTCGTTCTCCCATACTCGCAGGAGTAATTGATGTATGGCATCAACTAGACTCGTTCCACCGAATTTTAACAGTTCAGCTGGAGTCTCGTCAGCGCCCGGCGCTTTATTTCGTTTTAGTGACCGCAAGGCGAGATCAACTTCCTCTTCCGTCGGGGGCTGAATGGGTGGGCCTAGATCAACAATATCGTCGGGAGCTTCCTGTGTGGGGATGTTAGATGGTCGGTTTAGAAGCTCTTCAAAATAAGAGGCCCATCGCTTGCCAATACCATCGGTGTCGCTGATGATGTTTCCATCCTTGTCCTTACAAAGGCTAGTCCTGGGTTGGTAGCCGTTCTTAATTGTATTTACTAGTTTGTACGCTTGTCTGGTGTTCCTATTAGCTAAGTTTTCGTTTATGTTCAGCAACTGCTCGTTATTATTCTATTCGATATTTGCCGTAGCTCGTCATATTCTTCTCTTCTGGCTCTGGTTCCTCGTTGAATCCATTGTCTGTAGGCCTCGTTTTTCGCGTCAAGTGAGTCTTTGCATTCTTCGTCGAACCAGTCATTTCGCGCTCGCCGGGCTTTTTATCCCACGACCTTCTCTGCGACATCCTTGATGGTACCCTTGAGTTCTTCCCAGAACCCATGAACGCCTGTGTTGCTGATGTTGTGTAGCATAGGTGATAGTTTTTCCTCAAGGGCGGTAGTATACGCCACCGCTGTAGCATCACTCAAGAGCTTATCAACCGCAAAGATTTTGGGAGGGCTGATTCTTGACTGGTGCACTGAGGAGATTCTACATCTGTAGGTCGTCTTCACCAAGTGATGATCTGAGTCGCAGTTTGCTCCTCGATAGGAGCGGAGATCCATGACACTAGACGCCCATCTCCTGCAAATGAGGACGTGGTCAATTTGGTTGACGGTATGTGCGTCTGGAGACTTCCAGGTCTGCTTGTGAATGCGTCGATGCGGGGAGCACGTAGAGCTTACGACTAGATTCCTGCTGCAGGCGAAGTCGATAAGTCGCTGGCCGTTATCGTTACATTCTTCATGGAGGCTGTGGCCTCCAGAGGTCCCCCGATGCCAACTTTCATTCCCGACTTTCGCGTTAAAGTCTCCCAGCAGCAATTTGACGTCGTTTGTTGGAAGTGTGTCGAAGAGAGTTTCAAGGCGGGCGTAGAACTCGTCTTTTACTGCGTCTTCTTTAACTTCAGTGGGGGCATGCACATTGATGAGCCAGAGATTGAAGAATCGAGTCTTGATGCGAATCGCACACAGCCGTTCATTTATGGGTTTGAAGTCAGTAATATGCAGTTTGAGGTGATTGTCCACTATAAATGCTACTCCAAACTCCTTGCGGCCCGATGGTTTGCCACTTGTAAAAATTGTGTGCGATTTCTTGTCATTAATCTCGCTGCCAAGCCAATTTGTTTCCTGGACTGCAGTAATGCTCAGTTTGTACTTTTCGACCTGTTGAAGGAGGGCCTTCTCGGCCCCCGGTTTGTTCAGGGAGCGTACATTCCAGGATCCTAAAGAATAATCCTTTATTCGTTTGCGTGGTCATCGTTGTTGATCCGTCCAATCCGAGGCTTTTGTTCCAGGTTTCTTGACATGGAGTGGTTTTTACAAGGACGAGTTGTCAGCACGTCGCTTAACCCCATTCGGGGGATGGCCTCGGAGATAGCTGCTTCAGATGGTTTAATAAAAGTGCTGGAGCCCACACAACTATGTAGCAGGTCCAACTACGCAAGTCATTCCCTCCTACTAGACCTGAGACGCTTAGGTGTTTGTCAGCCATTCAGGCTACAGCTATCTGCCTTTTCCAAACTGTCTTATCGCTAAGACATTGGCCGTCAGCGAATTGATACACTGCCGTTACCAGGGGGCGCCCACGCGGAGGACTATGGAAAAGGTCTTTGCCCCCCATAGCATAGGTAAAAGAGTCGAAAAGTGCAACAATAAAACGGGGAGTGTTCAATTCGGCTTTTTTTTTTTTATTATGTATTTTGATTGGCTGCGTTCCTGTGAACGAATCAGGATTTGACATTTCTCGAATTCTGCTCCATATGCTTTCCTCTCAGGTATAATTTGTGCAGACAACTGTCAATTTTCGGATCTGACAATGTCCCCCTCCGGATCAGAATATTTTCCAGATCCGAAAATTAACAGTTGTCTGGACAAAGAGGAGAATAGGAGAAATGTCAAGTTCTGATTCGTTCGCAAGAAGGCAGCCACTTTTATTCATAAAAACCAAGGCTTCGACTTGACTTTGTCTATAGACAATCGCGCAACTTTGTATATGAGTGAGTGTGGACTTTAGGGGTAAATCAAGTTACTGGCCTAAGTCTTTTGTTTGCACTTAAGCATTTATTTGCATTTAAATGCTTTTTTGGTAGATGTAAACGTAGGAAACATTTTTGCGCCTCATGATATGTACAATACAATACTATGCCTTGTTGACGTTGTTATAGCATATCTACTTTTTTGGACGTGCAGTTGCTTGCATGAACCTCTTATCCGCGCCGGCCGTCTTTATACTGACAAGCTCAGAGCGCAGTAGGAATTGTATTAGTACCAACATGCAGTCTTTGTTCGCGCCGAAGATCGAACCTCCATTTTCTAGATCGTAGAGCGATGACTGAACAAACACGACCACCGAGCGTGTCAAAGGAGAGTGTTATTTGGACAGAATATTATGTATTTTATCGAATTAGGCACATATTGTATTTCGCGTTCTACTGTTATGAAAAGGAAAACTATCAACTAACTACTACCAGTACATTTCGAGGCGGATGCTTACCGTTCCCTTCCAATGGATGTATGTATAAATGCATTATTATTATACTCCTATTTAAACTACAAAAAGAAATCACAGCTTTTTTTATACTTTTCAGTACTTTAGGCATTACGTGATTATCTTCAATCTACCTCAAGGTGCAAAATTAACTTATAAACGTAATTTGCTTGGATCAATCATATAATACCTATTATCTAACTTTTACCAACTGCCTATCATTTTTAACTATTTTCGTATCTTAATTCTTATCACGCCATTCAGAGGACATTGAACAGCATCGATGACCGATGATGACTCCAAAGAGCAATACAGAAGTTATTGGAAGTCATTGCCGTATTCGAACAGTTTTAATTCAGTCTACAAAAACTTGAAATGCCTAAGTCATTGTAGAAAATCTACGTACAAAACAATAAAATGATCGGCACTTTTTTTCGCTTTCACGAATTGGCAGGGTCACGATCAGGTTAGTCAGCTTCTTTTACCCTATAACGGTTTAAATTTCTAAGACTGATGCTATGCTTTCTTTGCTAATAAAAGAAGTCAAATAAAAAAAAGATTCAGATCTAGAAAAAAGTATATGCGATGTGATCAGCATGAAATCGGTTCTGAACAAGATGTACGGATTCGAAACGGTATCTGACGTGTCGGTATACCTTTCTTTCACAAGACAAGAATCTTTTGTAGAATTTTTGCGATGGATGAAATCACGTCCGCATCGTTCGAATGCAATCAATGGGATATTTTGGTCGTGGTCTCTTAAAACTCGTGCAAAAAAAAAAAATAAGTTATAGCGTGTGTTCAATCATTGCATTGTACAATACAACCTAATAAAGCAATCAGACGGATCACATCAGGCGAAACGAAACCTTTCACTTTTACAACAGAGCCAATGACATCTGTTTATAGGGCCCAGCAGACGACCTGTAGCGATATGAATTGAATTTATGGCATTATTATTGTAAAATTACATAAAAATTGTCATGTGAATGGCATCGTGTCGAATACGCCAAATGCCAATAAATGTATTTGTAATGTAACATTCAAATTAATGTACTACGATGATAGCATACATGTCATCATCGGTGTCATGTCTACTTTGCTGGCTCGATATGGTGCTGCACGGAATGCATGGACAGTTTTTGAAGAAGATATGTTCAGGTGAATTTAAAAAAAAGTATTGGTGACATGAAAAGAAAGACGCACAGACGTAGACGCAACTTGTCAGTATACTGCAAATAGTCGTACATGTGTGATGTTAGCTCTGATAACCGAAAATTTTATTTTAAAATTCCAAACATGTAATGGGTATTTCTTAAGAGGATGTCTGAAACAGGATTTTGGAAATTCTTGTTTAGGCCAGACATTATTTATAAATAATACAAATATCCGGACCCGGTGGATTTGAAATTCAGACTAGAATCATACATACACTTGCTGAGAAAATTGATCACATAAAATCAGAAATCCATAAGACCGTTTAAAGCTTTCTATATGCAAAAGCTTTAGATAAGATTAAGATAGGGGCGGTGGGGCGAAGCCTCACAATGGTCGACAATGTTCTATTGTGATGTAGCCCAAATTATCAAGGTTTGACTTTCGAGCTTGCGCATTCCCACAAATCTGCTCAACTGCAACGTCTGAATGAACCAATTGTCTCTGCTTCAGGGAACACCGCAAATGAAACTCTCCAAGCTACGGCAGGGGAGTAGCTCACACTCGCAGAGGATGTGCTGAGAAGTCACTCTTGTAAAAAAAATAATTGGGATCACAGACAATACCCATCCTGTGCAAGTGACTCCTCATGGCCAATAGCCCTGAAAGGAGCCCACTCTATTTTCGCCGAAGCACTATAATAAATAAACAATTTTGATTGTTTCAGGCCAGGGAGGTTTTCCCAGTGTGCAGCGTTCTGAATGTTCCTGCTCCCTTGTGTGTAGTTTTACCCTTCTTAGAGGGGGGGCAAAAACTCCTCTTCCATAGTCCTCCGCGTGGGCGCCCCCTGGAACGGCACCATTGACCATTGTCAACCAACGTCAAGCCGCCAGTGATGGCGGTGCGATGATTTAGTTGAGGTACCCCTGTGGTGTGGGGTGTGAAAAAAATACCACGGCCTTTCCCTTTGAGGGCCTGTCGTTAAAACCGACAATCAAAGGACAGGATGTGTATGCCAGCAACTTGCACTATCCGAAATCTTTATATGCTAACGAAACGTCAACTATGCCTCGGATAAGGACTGACTCAACGGTTACGACTTTTAGCTATCGTACAATGACAAAGATTGGATTCTGGAATGTGCGTACTCTCCTGGACAATGGATCAGAAGGTCCCCAGAACGCACGATTTCTTCAATTAGAGAGTGAATTTCTGAGGTACAAATTAAATATCCTAGGAGTTAGTGAGATAAGATGGTGGAACAGCGGAGAATTCATCTCTCCAACGGGCAGCACTGTAATGTTGTACTCCGGTAAAGCTACCGGTAGTCGTCGTGAGTCAGGTGTGGGGCTCCTTTTAACCAGAGCCGCGCGAAACTGTCTCTTATCCTGGGAACCGGTCTCTGACAGGGTCTTGACCGCCAGGTTCCGGACCAAAATGAGGAACATCTCAATAATACAATGTTATGCCCCTACTGAACCCGACAATGTCTTGGCAAAAGACTCCTTCTACGAAGAACTAAACGCCGTTCAGAGCAGAACACCTAAAGGTGACATTATAATGGTTATGGGTGATTTGAATGCGAAAGTTGGCGCTGATAACTATGGGCTCAGACATGTGATGGGGAGACACGGTCTTGGTGATCGTAATGACAACGGTGAAAGATTTGTAGAGTTCTGCAACTTTCACAGTCTCTTCATCGGTGGTACTATGTTTGAGCATAAGGACCACCACAAAATCAGTTGGTCCTCTGTTGATCGGCGCAGAACACAAAATCAGATCGACCATTTTGCCATTAGTAAAAGATTCAAGAGTTGCCTCTTGGACGTGCGAAACAAGAAGGGTGCCGATATTGGGATGGGAAGAGACCATTATCTTATGATCGCTAATGTTCGATTGCGTATTGCAGCCGTGCGCCGCCCCAGCGACGAAAGATCCAGGCCCCGCAAATTCAACACCGCTCGACTAAAAAATCCAGCTGTCTTACAACAATATAATGACCATCTTGCGCAAAAAGCGGCTGAGATAACTAGTCACCCAGATAGTGACATAAACGAAAACTGGGATGCCATAAAAAATGCGTACATTGATAGCGCAAATACCATCCTTGGCCCAAACCCGGATTGCCCGAATAAGCCCTGGATGTCCGACGCTTCATGGCAGCGGATTGTTGAAAGAAAGGAGCTGAAAGTTCGAAAGTTCGAAGCAGCATCGAACTCTTTTACCGTCAGAAAGCTCGAGAAGTTCAGCGTAGTGTGCGACGCGATAAAAGAGATTATGCCAATTCTCTTTTAGCGTCAGCAGAAGAAGCCGCTAGAAGTAACAACTTAAACGCCGTATACGGTGTCATCAAGGAGTTTACAGGTGGTCGTAACTCCTGCCAACATCAGGTGAAAGATAGTGATGGAAAGCTACTTATTTTGGAAGAAGATCAAATGAGGCGGTGGAAAGAACACTTCGCCGCGGTCTTGAACCGTGTAACCTCTGGTGAAGTTCCCCCTCATATAGATAATTTAGCTAACCATCAAAATGTGCGTATACGGTCCACTGCCCCGACTAAAGAGGAAATAGTCACTGCAATTATTGCACTAAAACGAGGAAAGGCCGCCGGACTTGACGGCATCTCTGCCGAACTTTATCAAGCAGCGCCAAGCGTAACTGCCGATTTGCTGCACCCACTTGTTGATAAAGCGTGGAATACAGAGACCTTTCCCACTGAGTGGAAGGAAGGTTTGATCATCAAACTTCCAAAGAAGGGTAGCCTCACAGACTGTAATAATTGGAGAGGCATTTGTGTGCTTCCTGCCGTTGCCAAGATAATAGCTAAAATCGTCCTGGAAAGACTAAAGGCCCATTTAGAAAGCACAATTGATGAAGAGCAGGCTGGCTTTCGATCCGGATTCTCCAGTGTCGATCACATTAACACCTTGCGAATCATCATCGAGCAATGCGCTGAATACGATTCTCCGCTTCACTTGCTATTCATCGATTTCGAAAAGGCTTTCGATAGTGTGAACCGGGATTCTATATGGGCGGCCTTGCGCAGGAGAGGCATCCCTGAGAAGGTTGTGGCTATTATTAAGGCAACCTATGACGGCGCGAAATGTCGCGTTCTGCATAAAGGTAAGGTGTCGGGGGACTTTGAGATTCGCAGTGGAGTTCGGCAGGGGTGCATCCTCTCACCGATCCTATTCCTCATTGTGATCGGCGATGTGTTGCATGCAGCCCTATCCGGACTCGACAGAGGAATTCAATGGACTTTGACATCTTATCTACAACATCTTGACTACGCTGACGACATATGCCTACTCTCCCACAAAATCATGGATCTGTCCGCAATGGCGTTAGATCTCGAGAGGGAGGCAAGCAAGGTTGGGCTAAAGATTAATACCAACAAGACCAAGGTTCTTAGCCCGCCGTTGCGAAAAAGAAATCCGACACCTATTGCCATCAATATTAATGGGCAGCCTGTGGAGAAGGTGGACAACTTCGTCTACCTGGGTAGCATTGTTGCCGAAAATGGTGGTACGGAGCAGGACATCGCTCGTCGTATCAACCAGGCTAAACGCGCATACGGCATGCTGTCCAAAATCTGGCAGAGCAGTTATCTCAGCATCAAGACCAAGCTGGGCCTGTTTCGCTCCCTGGTACTATCAGTGCTTCTGTATGGGAGCAGTACATGGAAAGTTTCCGTAGGAATTACCAGAAAGCTGCAAGTTTTCGTCAACTCATGTCTTCGTCGAATTTTAAGAATTTTCTGGCCCGAAACAATATCAAATGAAGAGCTAAGTCGGCGTACGGGTCAGATGCCAACCGACGAATTGATACGCAGGCGAAAATGGCAGTGGATAGGTCACACATTGCGGAAGAGTGATAACTGCATTGCTATGCATGCCATGAAATGGAACCCCATTTCCAACCAAGGCCGACCAAGAGGGGGTCCTCGAATCACATGGTGTCGATCTGTGGCAAAGGAGTGTCAGGTACTGGGTAAGTCTTTTGGGGAGTTACGCCCCATTGCCCAGAACAGAGTACGATGGCGCGCAGGAGTAGTTGACGCGCTATGCCCCGCTAGGGGTTAAGGCAAAGTAGTATGAATCGACGCACCATCCTGTTTTACAAATAATCAAAAACAGGCACTTCAAAAAATATTCCATTTAATAAAATTACAATCATAGCTACATATCACGCGATGATTTGCAACTCTATCCAAATTCTTTGTCTCCAATTTTTCAAGCCTTGTCTGTCAAAATTGATAACAATCATTGCCTAAAACTTAACTTCATATACGCCATCTATTAAGAATTTCTTAACAATATCCACCGATTGACCCGAACAAATGTGAAATGGTGAAAAATCGAGCAACGTTTCAAGGGCTCCTGTAGAGCTTTGGGTAGCCCCAGTAATTGTGAAATGTACCATCTCTGAAACTTTTCTAATATAACCGTACCTTCCTTGGTGGCTGCTTTTTTCGGCCAATTGATAGACCCATCTTCAATTATGGCTTTTACAATCGCCTTGTAGATTCATCCGAGGGCTCGTTCCCCAATTTTTACCTACAAACTGCCTACAGATACATAGAGCTTTGGAGGCTTTGTCACAGATTATCAGGTGTTCCGCTGTTTTTTGTCGAGAGTAACACCGGCTGGATCCGTCAGGAGTACTGGAGTGTTATACATAGCAGGGCAACTCATTGGTCTAATGTTATTTTTTTCTCGAAAAACGAACGATTACTGCCTTGGCTGGATTAACTCGTAGGCCGTTATCATTGCACCATTTTTGTACTGTGCCTAGCGCTGATGGGAGATTTTCCGTTAGGACTTTTTCAAACTTTCCCCTAGCAGTTATTACCAAGTCATTAGCATATCCTTGTGTTGAAAACCCCATAGTGGTGAGTTTCCATAGCAGGCTGTCTACTTGGACGCACCGTAGGAGGGGAGGGATAGTAGATGCGTAGGGGCTCTCATACTGACTTATTGGAAATTCTGTTGGTATTTCACATGGTGCAATGCAAAAACTTGCTAAAAGAGATGAAAATTAGACGCTCAAGAATCGAGTAGAGCGGACCAGGAAGCTGAATACTCATGAGAATAGAGCCATAAATCGATTGGTGCCAACTGATGCGGCCAGGTTGGAGCTATTTTGAAATAAGTGTATGGAGCTAAAAGACGATTTTATTGTACACCATACACTGTCGAACTCGAACTCGAGCACGAACCTGGTACAAATGTCCTCTGACACACACATACACTTCACATAGGTGTGAAGAAAACCGGTCCACTTGTACTAGGTTCGTGCTCGAGTTCGACAGTGTATGGTGACACTAAAATAAACCAGGCCCGGAGTCCGAAGCGTATATACCCTAGACTTGTACAGACCTAGTGGTGATACCAAAAGTACCAATTGGTAACGACCATATGCATTAAAAGTGAGTTTCCTATATGACCAGTTTATAGAAGAGGTTGGCAATCATTCAGGAGGATCTTGACCATTATCAAAATCAATGAACTAACCAATTCTACAAATATTTGTCGAATTTTTCAAGTCGCTAGCTTTATTCTATCGAAAGTTATTGCTTATTTGAAGTTTCACTTGTAGGGGAGGTAGTTGTTCCTTGGGTCGGATCTTGCTCATTATTGCCACCAACAAATAAGATCATGCTACAAACATTTAAGCAAAATTTCAAGTCTCTAGCTTCACTCTATCGAAAGTTATCGCTTATTGGAAGTTTCATTTGTAGGGGAAGTAGGGGTTCCTTAGGTCGGATCTAACCCATCTTGAATACCAACTAACCCAATCTCACTTCAAACATTTGACCAAAACTTCAAGTCGCTGGCTTGATTCTGCCAAAAGTTATAGCTTATTTGAAGTTGCATTTTTAGGGGAAGTAGGGGTTGGTGGAGTCGGATCTTGCCCATTTTCAATACCAACCTAGTAGATCTTACTAACAACATTCTAACAAATTTTCAACTCGCTAGTGTCATTCTATCGAAAGTTATCGTAATTAAATTAATATTTAATTTTTTGAAATTTGTAGGGGAGGTAGGCGTTCCTTTGATCTGATTATGCCCAACTTACTAGAACTCAAGCAGCTTCTCACCCCAGGGTTGCATGCCAAAAATCAAGTGTCTACATCAATTGGTCCAAGAGTCTGTCTGTCCGTCTGTCTGCCCGTTCGCACGATAACTTTCGATAGAATGAAGCTAGAACCTTGAAATTTTGGTCAAATGTTGGAAGTATGATCTAGTTGGTTGGTATTGAAAATGGGCATTATCAGGCCAAGAGAACGCCTACCTCCCCTACATATGTAAAATAATTCAATGTATTTATAACTCCCGATTAAATAAACATGAAACGCTCTAGCTTTGGTAGATTGCTCGTGGGGGTAATCTTATACTCCCCTGGAAAAATAAAATCGATCAGTTGAAAACTAACGGTAATTTTCTTACAAAGAACCCCGTACTTCCCTACTTTTCAGGTGTTTTGTCCATAACTCTTGAACAAATTGACGTAGACATCTGATTTTTGGTATGTAACCCTGAAGTGAGAAGCTGCTTGGGTTTTAGTAAGTTGGACATAATCAGATCAAAGGAACGCCTACCTCCCCTACAAAATTTAAAAAATTAAATATTAATTTAATTACGATAACTTTCGATAGAATAGCACTAGCGAGTTGAAAATTTGGCAAAACGTTAGTAGTAATATCTTGTTAGTTGGCATTGAAAATGGGCAAGATCCGACCTAAGGAACTCCTACCTCCCCTACAAATGAAACTTCAAATAAGCGATAACTTTTGATAGAGAGAAGCCAGCGACTTGAAATTTTGGTCGAATGTTTGAAGTGAGATTGAGTTAGTTAGCATTAAGGATGGTTTAGATAAGACCTAAGGAACCCCTACCTCCCCTACAAATGAAACTTCAAATAAGCGATAACTTTTGCTAGAATGAAGCCAGCAACTTGAAATTTTGGTCGAATGATTGAAGTGAGATTGAGTTAGTTGGCATTAAGGATAGGTTAGATCAGACCTAAGGAACCCCTACCTCCCCTAGAAATGAAATTTTAAATAAGCGATATTTTACGACTAAATAAAGCTAGCGACTTGAAATTTTGGTCAAATATTTGTAGTAGGATCCAGTTGGCTAATACTGAAAATACGTAAAATCCTACCAATGAAACCCCTGCTTCTCCTTCAAATTAAACTTCAAATAAGCGATAACTTTCGATAGAGTGAAGCTAGACAACTGACATCTTTTTTTTAATGTTTGTATTGTAATCTAATTGGTTGGTGGCTATGATGGGCAAGATCCGATCCAAGGAACTTCTACCACCCCTACAAGTGAGACTTCAAATAAGCAATAACTTTCGATAGAATGAAGCTAGCAGCTTGAAAAATTCGACAAATATTTGAAGAATTGGTTAGTTAATTGATTTTAAGAATGGCCAAGATCCTCATGAATGTGTGCTAACCTCCCCTATAAACTGGCCATATAGGAAACTCACTTTTAATGCATATGGTCGTTGCCAATTGGTACTTTTGGTATCACCACTAAGTCTGTACAAGTCTAGGGTATATACGCTTCGGACTCCGGGCCGAAGCTTGGCTTTGGCCTGGTTTTTCTTTAATTTTAGGTAGCAAACTTTTAGATCGACCCATGTATACTCTAATAGCCATTGTTAGCTTCATATCCACTCGATTCTCATAAGATAAACACAATAATTAATGCATTATTTTATACCAATTTCTAACGACCATATGACAGTTGTCATTATTGATATTTACATTTTGGTTATAAAACTGATCGCACATTTCCCACGCATAAGAAACGGGTCCTATTGGAAAAGAAAGTAGCAATTAGATCGTGTTGGGCATACCTACATTAATACATAACATATACGAAGAGCTACTGAGGTTGATCTACATAAATTGGTAAATGTAAATTAATCGTACTCTGCACTATTACGAATACCAATAATGAATGTTTATATAATCTTTGCATGAATTATCTTATTTCTGTATTTGTTTTCAGCCTTTTTTCACCATACGTCTGCCAGTGATCTATTGATTTGAAAGTATCTTAAGTTGACTTTAGTAGCCAAGTGTTGACAATATACAGCGTTGGACAAGTTTAGGCAAAATAGGCCAGTCCGAAAAGCATGCAGCAATCATTCGTGTCTGAATAGATAACTATACATACTCGTGTAGATAAATTGGATAAAATGATGGGCACAAGATAATTATGTAGTTGCATGCACATGCACGGTAAGCATTGATTAATTTATCGAAATTCAAACTGAAAGTTCAGAATACGAGTACATTAGTAAGATAACATTATACTCGTATAATAATTATCAAAATACAATGAGTTTTCAAATAGTAGGTTGTATTTAAAATTTTGATTTAAGAGTAGAATTGGAAACTACTATCGAATGATTCCAACGAAAAATTGCTTGTGTTGAACTTGTATCCAGGTTCGAGTCCTGTGAATCGAGCTGATTTCAGTGAGCCACTGCTAGACCAAGATTGTTGCTATGGATGAACCCACTAGCACCATTTTATTCGGCATAAAAGCAATGACAAAAATCTTGAAACAGTGGTGGCCCACTCCTCTCAACTCGATTCATAAGACTTGAACCTGGATACAAGTTAAGTATGAAAATTTTTTTGCTGGATTATAACTCGCACCTATGTTGTAGAATGTGCCAATATAAAGCGAAGCATTCTATCCAGGGGCCCATTTCGTCGGAATGCTAGTAAACCTAGGTCGTGTTGCTTCCTAGATTGATCAAAGCAGCACCTGATGAGTATGATCCATCGTGTAGACTAAACCAGTAGCCAAGAGTAAGATGGCGTTTAAGTCAAATAGCGAGCGAGAAGCATGGACTAGCAGCAGCCCTCTTCACTTAAAATGATTTCCTTTGGAGTTTCTATAGAATCTAGTTTTGGCTGTGCGTAAAAAGAAATAAAAAAAGCTTTTTAACTTGAAACCGCTACATGATAATACAGTGGTTCTCCAGTTTAACGAAAGATATAATGTCCAAGGTCGTCCACTATATCGAAAAGTTCGTTAAATCGATAACACATCTTTGATGTTCCTAATAAAATTAAAGGGTATATTTATTCGCAAACACAAACAATGACTGTATATTTATATTCAAAAAGCAAAAATACATTATTGATGCGTTTATTTTTTTGAAAAAAAGTCTCGAATGTCGGTTTGTTTTTGTGGATGTCGAGCATTAATTTCATAAGCTTTTTGCTGCAAAGTCTGCAAGGCAAAAATGTTGGTGTGTTCGATATTATTTTCTTCTGCCCATTTAATACACTTGTCAAAACACTCTATTGCGTCCGTGTGCTTGATTTTTTGGGAAAGCCCTGCTTCTACGATGTCATCATCTTCCACAATGGTTACTTCGTCATCTTCATCTTCTAAAATAGAAGCACGTTGTCTTCATTGTTCCAAGTCTCTAAATCCTCTGAAGTGAAGTTGCTCTGAAATATTTAGTGGATATGGATACATATTGCAAACATTACACTGAGGAAGAAAAATTAAGAATACCTCGGGAAACATAGAGCTGATAAGTACTACGGTTCTGCTCAAGATAAGTTGTTCTTCCCGATTCCGAAGCTCAGCTAGGGGAATATTGTCTTCCTCATCTTCATCGGTTTGGTATAAAATATTATTCCAACATTTCCGAAGAGTTTCTGTTGAAATTTTCTTCCACGCAAGAGCTAAAAGCTGAACAGCATCAAAAAGTGTCAGTTTCTTCAACGCTGTAGGAATATCGTCGCTTCTACCGACTACCCTGGACAGTAAACTATTCCGATAAAAGAGTTTAGTGAGCCGGATGGCATTTTGGTCCATGGGCTGTATAAGAGGAGTAACATTTGGTGGCATGTACACAACCCATATGTTACCGTCTGGAGTCACCAATTCACTTTCTGGAGGGTGACTAGGAGCGTTATCCAATACCAGTATCGCCCGCTTTGGTAGCTTCTGTTTCTCTAAAAACCGCTCAACCTAATTTAACACAGATAAAAAATTCAGTGTCATGAGATTTGTTTAGATTTTAGTGGTTTTTACCGCGTGTGGAATTGCATGAAATTTACTCACCTGCGGAACGAAGTTGCAGAAAAACCGATTTTTAAAAATTTCATTGGTCATCCAGGCTGATTTTGAGTGTGCATAGTCCACAGGAAGTGTTTTATTCTTAAAACTACGTGGGTTTTTGGCTTTGCTTATTACAAGAGGTTTAATTTTTTTCGTTCCAGTTGCATTTGAGCATGCAAGGAATGTAATCCGCTCTTTGGAAACTTTCCGTCCAGGAGCACTGTCTTCGCCAGCATGTACCAGTGTTTTATTCGGTAGCATCTTCCAAAAAAGACCAGACTCGTCGGCGTTGAAGATTGCGTCGAGGCTAAGATTATTCAAGTTTATTATCTCATTTAACTTCTCTTTAAATGGTGCAACTAAATCCGCGTGCGAAGACAGTTTTTCGCCACTTTCCTTAAGAAGCCGGATACCGAACCTCTTCTTAAACTTGCAAAACCAGCCATTGCTGGCTTCAAAATTCTGGTCTGGGTATTTCTGCGTATGAATCTGTAACGCTTTGGCTTTTAAGATGTTACTATCTATTGTGATGTGGTTCTCACGCTGCCTCACGAACCACTTATAAAGCGCGACTTCCATCCTGTGGAATTCGCCTTTTTTTAAAGACTGCCTTCCTAGTGTCCCAGCATTTGTGCTTCTTACGCTTCGAGCTATTTTGCTGGCATTTTTTATGATGGTACATGCAGTTGACTTCTTTATGTCGAACTTCTCACAAATTTCTCTTATTCTTTTACCTTTTTTGTGCTCATCGATAATTTTCAATTTATCGCCAAATGTAAGCCGCTTACGTGTTTTAGCCATTATTGAACACTTGTAGTCACTGTCACTTGATAATCACTAAAATTTCACGATTCAACTGCCGTATGTAAACAACGCAGTTTGAAAACTGAGTGCAAAACGTAACGGGCCTTTCGAACAATACACAGCTATGAAACAAAGGACAAGCGAAATATGCAATAAAAACGAGATGTTCGTTATATGGAATATCTGAAATTTCGAACGTTCGTAATATAGAGTCAACAATGGATATGAAAAAAGTGTTCGTTATATTGGAAGTTCGTTAAATCGGCGTTCGTTATAGTGGAGCACCACTGTATATGAACCTCAATAGCGTCATTGACTAACTACTGGTCCAAAAGCTAAACTCAATTCCGGATTGATACGACGGTTATTTTTAATTGCCCTAGAGCATTTTCTTAAGCAATTTCCGGGTCAAGGAAGAAAGTACTTTTCTCGAATGTTTGCTAAATTTGACCTGCAATGCTGTATATGTAAATACTCAGTCATGAAAGGGTTATATTTCAAATGCTCCTCCAAATGAAATTTTTTCACAAACTGATAGAAAAATATACTACGATGCATGATAAATAATGATACAAAATACTAACGTATACTTCTTTTTATTTATTTATTTTTTTCAAATGTCATCCGGTATCACATGATGTTATTTCCAAACAATAATCATAAACAGATACGGAGTGAGACAGATTTAGTAGCAATATATTGTAATAACATTTTTGTTTTTTTTTTTTTTCTTGGGAAAAAAAAAAACCAAGGACACCGACACCACAATACGCGTCATTTACGAAACCATCGATCTTTATCAACCTTAACGTTAATCCCATTTTTATTATTAATTAATGGAATTCATTAAAGAAGTGATAAATAAACGGAAAACCAATCGAACTGAATGAATAAAAAAAAACAGTTTGTCTAATGATCGAATGTACGGTTCAAATTTTCTTTTCTTTCAGACGATCGAAGTAATTGTTTCATTTAGAAAAAAATATGACTATAAGAAGTTGTTGCATAGTTGTACAAATAGCAAAAATTGTAAAACAAATTTAACCGAAATATCTATGCAAATATCTGGCGCCTTTTAAAAGTTGGTATACGTGTACATTATTTGAATTTCGTCAGAAATATATTTTTTATTGCGTTTGAATAAAAACGCTAAATTTGTTGAACGCCACTTCGTGATAACCTTGCACCAAATCACCGTTTTTAACTGGAAATAAAAAAAGACGTGAAAAAAAACTTTACGCGAAAGAAAATGTGATTTTGTTGACATTTCGCACGGCTTGCTTCTGCATAATAAATTATTCACATGTGCGTAAATTTTTTTTTAATTTCAGAAAAAAATTGTTGTCTTGAATCAGAAAAACCAATATTAAAAAATGTATAACAAATGAACAAAACAAATTTAAATAAAAGCGCGATTTTTTCAGTCCTGTTTTTTAGCGGTAGATCTTTGTACTATATGTACTATACTATATACCAATGAAATACTTCTTAGAATTCTTATTAGAAGTTCTCTTTTTAACGCTTCAAATGAGCTCGCTATAAATTATGCACAAAAAAAAGTTCGGATTGTAATACTCATAATCCCGTCCACGACGACGTTAGTGGCCATGGATGTGCAGGAGGTGCATGCTGGCAACTGCATTCTCCGAATCCAGTTTATCCCGACGAAACGTCAACTAGACCACATGGAACAGTTGACGCGCTATGCCCCACAAGAAGTTAGGGCAATTGCGAGAAAAATACTCGTAATTCATTTTTGCATGAGAAATAAAAAAGTTGCAAGTTACTGCCTTAAGTCTTTTGTTTACGACTTGATAGTTGTTAATTTACTTGATCCCTCCAGGGGCATGGACTGTACGTCGACTTTTATCTCCACAAACCAAAATATATTTCTTTTCACGGTTTTTGGTAGTTATCACCCGAAATGTAAGAAGATTTCGCTTGGCCGAAATGTTGCTGCACCCACAATCAAAATTGTGTAAAAACCATTGGCAGGATGCTGAATAGCCATAAGCCCTAATGATTGGCTAGCTGTTGTTATCGAGCATCTGATGAGGAGGCTTTCGTTACAGATATGGCCGACTTGCATTGCACGTTTATGTCAACTTTCTTTTTAACCTAATCTTGAAATTGTCAAATTGTTTTAAACAAGAATTTTTCGTTCAATACAATACCGTATAACTGCAGAAATTGCGACGTTTAAATCTGTATAAATGATGCATCTGAAAAATTATCCACTTGTTCATGCATTAGACATGATTAAGGGCCTTCGTCCACAGACGCAACGCGACTCGAACGCGACTGCAACCCAACGTGTTTGCGACGGTTGCACGAAAGTCGCGTTGCATGCTCTTCGTCCACTGACGCAACGCAACTCTTCTGCGACTCGTGTTGTGATAAAATGAAACCACTAGTTTGTATAGAGATTTCGCTCGCGTACTGATATGTGAAATGTTGTGTTTTGAGTGAGAGGATGATAAGGACGGCCAGTGGTATGGAAATGTATCTTTTTTTTGGCAATGTATTTTTTTTTTGCGTTTGCGATTTGAGGCTGTGAAATGCAGAATTTTTGTATAGTATATACGTGAGGCGAACGTATGTAAGAGGGGAATGTATTGACTACTGTTGATGGCGTTCTGAGTCCTTCAATGAGGAAAAGGACTTTTCAGCAGTGAAGTCAAATACGGGCAATATGGATATCCTTGAGTTTGAGGTCCTTCGGTGAGGAAAAAGGATATTCCTGATAATTAAGGGGAATATGGGCAAGATAGGTACCACATGAATCGGAGTGATAAGGCGAATGTTGTAGAGTACTGTTCATGTCATTTTGAGTACTATGGATGGCATTCCGGATCCTTCGGTGGCGACAAGGATATTCGAAAAAGGATACTTTTGGCAGTGAAGCGAAATACGGTCAATATGGGTGTCATATGAATCGGGGTGGACACCCGAATATCCAGGAGTAGTGCGGATGGCATTTCGAGTCCTTCGGTGGCGAAAAGGACATTCAAGAAAGTCAATTGAAATATGGGCAATACGGGTGTCATATGAACCGGGGTGAAGAGGCGAATGCCTAGGAGTACTATGGATGGCATTTCGGGTCCTTCGGTGCCGATAAGGATATTCGAAAAAGGATACTTTTGGCAGTGAAGCGAAATACGGTCAATATGGGTGTCATATGAACCGGGGTGAAGAGGCGAATGTCCGGGAACACTATAAATGACACTTAGAGTCCTTCGGTGCCGACAAGGACATTCGAAAAAGGATATTTTTGCTGGTAAGGCGAAATATGGGCAATATGGGTGTCGTATGAATCGGGGTGAAAAGACGAATGTCCAGGAGTAGTGTAGATGGCATTTCAATTCCTTCGGTGACGAAAAGGATATTCACGAAAGTCAAGTGAAAAATGGGCAATATGGGTGTCATATGAACCGGGTGAGGAGGCGTAGATGTAGATAGCATTTCGAGTCCTTCGTCTACTTGCGCAGCATTTACTCGAAAATGGTTATGCGGACCAGAACAACGCTCGTTCTATGAACCAGGCTAAATGCGCATACGGCATGCTGTCGAAAATCTGGCAGAGTAGTTGTATCAGCATCAACATCAAGCTAATATTTTTTCGCTCTCGGTTACTGTCTGTAGTTTTGTATGGGTGCAGTACATGGAAAATTTCCGTAGGAGTTACCAGAAAACTGCACTCCTGCGCGCCATCGTACTCTGTTCTGGGGAATAGGGTGAAGCTTACAACAGACTTACCCGGCGCCTGGTTGATACGACGAGCGATGTCCTGCTCCGTATCACCTTTTTCGGCAACAATGCTTCCCAGGTAGATGAAGTTGTCCACTTTCTCCACAGGTTGGCCATGAATATTGATGGCAATAGGTGTCGGATTTCTTTTTCGCAATGGCGGGCTAAGAACCTTTGCCTTGTTGGTATTAATCTTTAGCCCAACCTCGCTTGCCTCCTTCTCGAGATCTAACGCCATTGCGGACAGATACATGATTTGGGAGAGTAGACATATGTTGTCAGCATAATCAAGATGTTGTAGATAAGATATCAAAGTCCATTAAATTCCTCTGTCTAGTCCGGATAGCGCTGCATGCAACACATCGCCGATCACTCTGAGGAATAGGATCGTTGAAAGGATGCAACCCTGCCGAACTTCACTAGGAATCTCAAAGTCCCCCGACACCTTACCTTTATGCAGAACGCGACATTTCGTGCCGTCATAGGTTGCCTTACCGGTCAGATGCCAATCGACGAATTACACGAAGGCGAAAATGGCAGTGGATAGGTCAGACATTGCGGAAGGATGATAACTGCATTGCTTTACATGCTATGAAAGGGAGCCCTATTTCCAACCAAGGCCGACCAAGAGGGGGTCATAAAGTCACATCCTAGTACAAGTGGACCGGTTTTCTTCACACCTATGTGAAGTGTGTGTGTGCCAGAGGAAATTTGTACCAGGTTCGAGTTCGAGTTCGAGATCGACAGTGTATGGTGATACTAAGGTGCTGGGTATGCCATGTGGGGAGTCGCGCTTCATTGCAAGAGCACAGTATGATTGCGCGCAGGAGTGATTGACGCGCTATGCCCCATGTTGCATGACCCTTTCTGAATATAGTCTTTTATTAACTCTAATAAGAAATCAAACTGTTCCACAGAGGCACGGAAAAATTCTGTTGTTGTCTTTACGAACAACAATAAGTTGGCCAAAGAAACCCTCCTCGTTTTTTCTCTGGAAAATGAGATGTATTGTTCTTCGTTTTCAGACAAGAATCTGCCTCATAAAATAATCGTCTTCCATTTCCGATTCATGTGACACCCATTTCGCTTTACGCTTCACTGCCAAAAACATCCTTTTTCGAACATCCTTGTCGCCACCGAAGGATCCAGAATGCCATCTACAGTATTTCTGGACATTCGCCTCATCGCCGCGGTTCATATGACACCCATATTGCCCATTTTTCACTTGACTTTCGTGAATGTCATTTTCGTCACCGAAGGAGTTTAAATGCCATCTACACTACTCTTGGACATTCGTCTTTGCACCCCGATTCATACGACACCCATATTGCCCATATTTCGTCCCATATTGCCATATTTCGCCTTACCAGCAAAAATATCCTTTTTCGAATGTCCTTGTCGCCACCGAAGGACTCTAAGTGCCATTTATAGTGTTCCCGGACATTCGCCTCTTCACCCCGGTTCATATGACACCCATATTGTCCATTTTTCATTCGACTTTCGTGAATGTCCTTTTCGCTCCAAAGGACTCGAAATGCCATCTGCTTTACTTCTGGATATTCGGGTGCTCACCCCGATTCATATGACACCCATATTGACCGTATTTCGCTTCACTGCCAAAAGTATCCTTTTTCGAATGTCCTTGTCGCCACCGAAGGACTCGAAATGCCATCCATAGTACTCCTAGGCATTCGCCTCTTCACCACGATTCATATGACACCCATATTGCCCATTTTTCACTTGACTTCCAAGAATGTCCTTTTCGCTCCGAAGGACTCGAAATGCCATCTGCACTACTCCTGGATATTTGGGCCTCCCCCCTGATTCATTTGATACCCATATTGCCCATATTTCGCTTCACTGCCAAAAATATCCTTTTTCGAATGTCCTTGTTGCCACCGAAGGACTCGAAATGCCATCCATAGTACTCCTAAGCATTCGCCTCTTCACCCCGATTCATATGACTTCCATATTGCCCATTTTTCACTTAACTTCCAAGAATGTTTTTTTCGCTCCGAAGGACTCAAAATGCTATCTGCACTACTCCTGGCCCCGATTCATATGACACCCATCTTGCCCATATTCCCCTTCTTTACCAGGAATATCCTTTTTCCTAGCCAAAGGACTCAAAATGTCATGAACAGTACTCCAGAGCATTCGCCTTATCACTCCAATTCATATGACATCCATCTTGTCCATATTCCAGTTTATTATTCATCCCCCGATTCATATGCCACCCATATTGCCAATGTTTTACTTCAACAGTAGTCTGGTACATTCCCTTAGCATTCATTATCAACATTATCATTCACTTATCAAACATTCTCCTCGCATACAATTAAAAATCCCTCACCTACTGCTGCTGAAATTCATACTCACTCAAATATCAAAACACCAGAAACCAAGAAAAAGTCGCACGAAAGTCGACATGCGACCGGACAGCCAAGTCGCTTTGGAGTCGGTCGCGTCCGAGTTGCGTTGCAGTCGCACCAGTGGACGAGGTTCCACGTAATAACACGTGTCCGACTCTAATGCGACTCCCGTGCGACGCCCATGCAACTCGTTTTTGAGTTGGATCGCAGTCGCGTTGCGTCTGTGGACGAAGGCCCTAAATTTTAACGATTGAAAAATTGTTTCAACACAATTTCAGATGCTTGAAAATAACTTGCAAAATATTTTTAATGAATAATGACGAAAACTGCAATTTTTCGCAAATTAAGAGGCGTTCATTTGTTCGTTCGTACAACTGCAATTTAGCACCTTTGACCTTTTATGATTAATCCCTAATGGAAAACTTCCTCTCCGTCAATACGGCCTTTCGAAATTGCGACTGGGTTTTTGTAAAAACCTAAATACCGAGAATAATTACATTAGCCGAGCCTCCAATTTCGCAGATGGTCCCGTGAAATTGTTTTCTATGCAATACGTACCTGGAAATAATTGATCTTATCTTAATTTATTTATCATAAATCCGTCAAATTGAACTAGCTGTTCATAGTTTATAAATGTTTTAGCTTGTAATACAATACATTGAAGTGTACTCTGTTCTGCTTGTTTGATAACATCATTGGGAAATATATAATATGTTTTGTAAGTACATTAAAGTTCATGAGATTGTAGTTCAAGAATGGTGATTCATATAAGCTGCCGAGGTGGAAAGTTTTTCAGTACTTTTATTTTTGTGCGGCTTTATGTTTTCTGGAGTGCTGAGTGCGAATCCGGGGTTTGCAAAAAAAAATTGTTTTTGAAAGTTTTTTATTGACAAAAATATTATATATACATTGCTATACCTCCGGAGCCTTGACTTGACTTGGCACTATTGATAGCCCCTCCCTCCCCCATGTCGCACTTCATCACAAACCTTCGTCGCGAACCGTGAATACCCCTGCCCCCACAGGAAAGTGACGTATTACAGTAATCCCTTGACTTACGTCTCCCTTGTTATACGTTTTTTCGACTTACGTCGTTCATTACTTTGAGACCAAACCCTTGAAATTACGTCGTCCGTCCCTTGACTTACGTCGCCGTTTTCAGCGAAGATCTTTCCAAACACTTTACATGATATTATTGAAAATGGAGGATATTGCGCACAGGAGGTGTTTAATGTTGACGAGACAGGCCTGTATTAGAAACGCATGTCGTCAAGAACATTTCTTTCGATTGAAGAAAAAAGAGCTCCTGGCTTTAAGGCAGAAAAATCGAGGATTACTTTGCTTCTCGGAGGGAGTGCATTAGGTGATTTGAAACTGAAACCTCTTGCTGTTTATCAATCAGAAAATTCAAGAGCTTTCAAAAATGTGTACAAGGAAAATCTACCGGTTATTTGGAGGTCCAACAAAAAGGCCTGGGTTACTTCTAATATATTTTGTGATTGGTTCGATCAATATTTCTGTCCGACAATAAAGAATATAAATAAAGAAATATTTGGAAGTCAATAATCTTTCTCATAAAGCGTTACTAATCATAGATAACGCTCCAAGTCATCCCATAAATCTCAACAATGATGCCATTAAGGTGATTTTTTTGCCTCCTAATACGACCGCGATTCTTCAACCAATGGATCAAGGTGTTAATGCATCCTTTAAGGCCTATTATTTGCGGCGTACATTTCACCAATTAATTGAAGCTATTGTGTTGGGGGACAACAGTGAAATGTCAATTAAAAAACCAGTCCGAAGCGTATATACCCTAGACTTGTACAGACCTAGTGGTGATACCAAAAGTATCAATTGGCAACGACCATATGCATTAAAAGTGAGTTTCCTATATGGCCAGTTTATAGGGGAGGTTGGCACACATTCAGGAGGACCTTGGCCATTCTAAAAATCAATTAGCTAACCCATTTTACAAATACTTGTCGAATTTTTCAAGTCGCTAGCTTCATTCTATCGAAAGTTATCGCTTATTTGCCACCAACCAATTAGATCACCCTGCAAACATTTAAAAAAAAAAAGTCAGGTCTCTAGCTTCACTCTATCGAAAGTTATCACCTATTGAAAGTTTCATTTGTAGGGGAGGTAGGGTTTCCTTGGGTCGGATCTTGCCCATTTTCAATGCCAAAAAACTTAATTTTACTACCAACGTTCTGCCAAATTTTCAACTCACTAGTGTTATTTCTATCGAAAGCTATCGTAATTAAAGTAATATTTAATTTTTTTAATTTTGTAGGGGAGGTAGGCGTTCCTTTGATCTGATTATGCCCAACTTACTGTAAGAAAATTACCGTTAGTTTTTAACTGATCGATTTTATTTTTCCAGGGGAGTATAAGATTACCCTCACGAGCAATCTACCAAAGCTAAAACTTTTCATGTTTATTTAATCGGGAGTTATAAATACATTTATTTATTTTACATATGTAGAGGAGGTAGGCGTTCTCTTGGCCTGATCATGCCCATTTTCAATACCAACCAATCATCAAATCATACTTCCAATATTTGACCAAAATTTCAAGGCTCTAGCTTCATTCTATCGAAAGTTATCGTGCGAACGGACAGACAGACAGACAGACAGACGGACAGACAGACAGACATGGCTAAATCGAATCAGGAAGTGACCCTGATCATTTATAAATATACGTTGCTATACCTCCGGAGCCTCCTTTAAGGTGTTACATATTTCCGTCGTGACAAAAAAATATACCCTATGCCTATACTAAAAGTCTAGGGTATAATAAATACATTCATATTCAAAAAATGAAAGCTTATACATTTATCGCCTGAAGTTGTTTCTACCCTCGAGTTACGTCGTTTTCGACTTACGTCGCAAATTCTCGGAACCTAACTCCGACGTAAGTCGAGGGACTACTGTATATGTCCGGGCCCACATGAAGTATAGCATTTTCGAGACGACAAAATAACGCTATTTCAAATCAATTTAACCCTTTTTCAAAACTATTAAACAATTTTATCAAAAAGGTGTTTTGGTTTTAAGAAGGCATTAATTTTTGGTTAGCTTGTTTTAATTTAATTCGATTTGAGATGTTCTTGTTTGGTCTCGAAAACGCTATATGTTTATTATGCGTGATTTCAACTGAACTCAAATATGTACTTTGCCTAGTAGATCATCAACAATACTTCTACAGAACAAGCACGCCGTGCTGAGAACTAAAGTTGTGTTCGAATCAGATTTACATTCAGAGTCAAGACCTTTAGAAAAATATGATAAAATCTCATGAACCCTAATTTTTATATTGATTTGTAATTTAATTTGTAATTTGATTCGAACAAACGTTAAATCGATTTGACTTGTCTTCAAATTGTGATACATGCAACGACTTTTAATGCAAATTGCGTGTCAAATCAATGTCGGAAAAAAATGATTTTGATAATAAAACATGAACAAAACAGCAGGTTTTCGGAAGGTAACGCCTATCTACTTTAGTCCCAAAGAAATTCACCCATAACACGAATGAACAGATTCGAGATTTCAGATAACCAAAACCTGCTCCTATTGACTATCCAACACGATTTCTCGATTTTTAAATCCATTACTACACTGACATTGGTATATAACAGTGGATCAAAACAATTAATTATAAATCGATAGCAATATTAACTGTTTTCAAATAATATCTGAAATTGTTTACTGCTGATTTTTATATCTAAATATCTTTTCACCTTCTGAGATGACCTCAGCAGTCGTGTTTTTAGTTCAGCGCTTCAAATGGCTAAGACTAGGCTAGCAAATAATTATCCGATTCGATATGGTTTAGGAGCAATCGAGCAGCAAACTACCAATTTTCTGTTTGATTTGCCGACATCAGGAAGGTATGTACACTGTTCACTGGTACTTTCATAAGATGTCTCCAGTCACATTTCAAGTAACACAGCCCGAACTGGAAAAAATTATAAATACTTCCGCAAAAGTTCAATAGACCGCAGAAAATGTCCGGTATTTGATGTTAGACACTTCTTGCCGTAGTAACGGTTTGCTTGCAGGTAATATTTGCTATTACAAGTGTTTATCTTTCTTCTTTTTCAGGAAAGACATAGAAACCATGCTGTTTGAGTTGCGATCTCACAAAGATTCAATCTTCGAATATATTTTGTTTGTTCAGATAGAAAACGTTTGGGGTTGCACTGTTGCATACAACTTTACCCCCGGCTGGAAGATGAAAGAAGATGCCATTATGATTGCATAGGTTTCGTAATTAGCAGTGATGTATGGAACGTTTAGCGTTTAGGGTAAACTGAAACGGGCAAAGGTACAATTCATTTCGTGATAATGTCTTCCTGTAATGACTGGTATTATTTATACCTGGGATGCTTGTAGATGTTGTCAATTCACGCTTTTTTTTTGGTTGAGTGGTCGTGGGAAATTTTGCAAAGAAAGTTGTAGCCGCAAGATATCCAATTTGCGATTACTGTTATGTTACTATACAATATTCGTTACTGTAGGTCGCATTATATGATTAGCCAAAAGTGGTTAATTTAGTTATTTTTATACTTTGGTAATTTTACAACGATTTTGTGAGGATAAAGCTCTTGGAGTATGTAAAAGTTGCGGAATTTCAAAGGTCGCTTCCAATTCTTTGATTTATGCCAGAGAAAACTGGCTCCGGGAACTATCCTCTCAATATATTTTGGCCCAAAAAAATATAACGAATTGACACATTTTTGGGGTGATAATTACCCCCAATATCAAATAAAAAATCAAAACAAAATGAATTTTGCGCTACATAAATAATGACAATTACCACCAAATTTTTCGGGAGAGTAACTTAAAACCCGAAATCCGTTTGTGAAAAAGTCCTAAAATTGTACCTTATGAAATTTATTGAAGTTTAACACGAAAGTGGCAGCTAGTATAATGGTGGGACTCGAACTTCCTAAAGCGGACATCTACTTGAAGCAGTCTCCACAATGAATTTCCGCTTTAGGCACTGACACTGTTAACGTAGGCTCGGAAATCCACTTGAGGGTGTGACTCGAGTAAATTCCTGCTTAAGAAAGTTCGAAGGTACCGTGTATATATCATAACAACAACTTGACACTAGGAATGATAGGTTCATACTGCCTAAAACAGAAATTTACTTGAGAATTACGTGGTGACACTTACATGTTAGCAACGGAAGAACTTGCATGCGTCGGTAAATCCGAGAAAGGCTAATGTTTGTGAATGCCTAACGCACACAGCTCCAATTCGTTTCCCAGGATTTGCAAGAAAACTGCTGCTGTTAATTTTGAACTGGGAGAGCATATTCTACCAGAGAGCATATTCCAGGACAGGAAAAAATCTCCACAGCATAAACCCTTCAGATTTCGGACGGAATCTTCGAAGGCATTCACCCCTGAACATTTCACGAGGTTCCAAATCTTCCGAGTTCATATCACATGCTCCCGAGCCCATTTCAAACGTTCTAACCAGATTTTTTTAGCAGAAAGTGTGGCTTGTGGACAAATTTTAATGCACGTAAGTCAGTAAGGCTTTTTCTCACCAAACTTGATTTGCGACACGTTCCTAGAACCAGGTCGTTCCTGAAGTCAGATGAAGTTTACGACTAGTTTCGGATGGTTTTATAACGGTAAGAAGTGGTCTTCTAACGACCGCAGTCAGTCATGAGACTGACGCCTCTAAGTGCTGAGCTACCGGTCGAAAATATTCTGAAACTCTTATGACAGAAAGAAGACCAATAGCCTCCTGGGACTACCCAGACGTGCGTACTGGTAGTGGGCGTACTAATAGGGCACTGCTTATTAGGGGAACAGAAATACATACTTACTGATCACTGGTAGTGCATGTAGCAATTGAAATCTACTAAATATAGAGGACTCTAAGACACCTTCCGCATGCTGGCAAAGTGCGTCGTCCGAAACTGATTTATGCCAACGAAACGTCAGCTAAGCCACATAGACGCGCTATGCCCCACTAAGGGTTAGGGCAAATAAGTAAGGCACCTTTTGTGCGACAGTCCAGCTTTCGCCACGAAAAGATTAAAATGGAGCCAACTTTTGCAAAGACCTAGAAGGAGTCGCGTCTTTCTGAAAAGTTTCTGGAGCTTCGCTAATGAGTCAAGATCCTTCGAGCTAAACAAAGATCTGTTAATAACGATTTAATGGTATCGCTATGGACCCAAGCGATCCATGTGGGGCCGTTAGGTTGCCACCCAACCTAACCTAACCTAAGGTATAGGGGCGAATTACCGAGAAAGAAGTAGATGTTCAACCAATTCACTTTCAACTCTGATCCAAATGTGATACATATAACACCTTAATCATGGACCAGTCAGTCGTTTTGTAAGGGAATGAGCTTTTGTTCGGATGAAAAGAATACGACTTACGAGGGTAAGGTGAAAAGTTCTCGCCCTGACACAGAAATACGGTTACAATCAGCAAAAATGTATGTTTCCTGCCTGGGCGCGTGTCATTAGTTCGTATGACAAGTTTTAACTTGTTCTCTCAATTTGGCAGTAGACGTCTTACGTGTTTTTCGTTAAAATGAAGAAACTTGAATATCGTGCGGTCATAAAATTCTGCTTTATGGATGGATTAACCTAAGGAAATTCATCCGCAGCTAACAAAAGTTTACGGGGGCTCTGCTCCTTCGATGTCAACCGTTAAAAAAACCTAACATAGAAATAGGTTATATTTAGGCAGCTGAATTTAAACGTGGTCGCACGCCCCTCGAAGACGATCCACGTGAAGTACGGCCAAAACCCGCAAACACACTGCAAACCATCGAAAAAGTGCATGATATTGTGTTGGACGATAGGCGAATGAAAGTGATTGATATTGCTGAGGCTGTAGTAAAAAAAAATCTGGAACTCAGGAGTTTGAATAAAATTCTTTTTTTTTCTTCTAGAAAAATTAGTACTTTTGCCTAATGGTAGTCACTCATATTTATATATATGTAATTGAATCGCGAAAAAAATACCAAGTGTTAGGCATAGATTTAAACTATCGGTTTGGAGCGAAATAAAACTGCTTGAAATACCGCTCTGTTTCCATCTAACTTTGGAACTTGTTAGCAGCGCATAATAAAATACTTTCGACCAAATAATTTTCTAAGAAATGCGAATAATAAATCTTCCGAATCATCTATGCTTAAATAAAATGATGGGGTAAATAATTGATCAAAATTTAAAAAAATATTTTACATAATTTTCAAAGGTAGGTGATTTTGTTAACTTTAATGAGCCTATTGCACTTTACACATACGTACTCACTCAATTTATTCGAAACCTGTCTAACTGACGTCAAAATCTTCTTACCTGTAAAGACAACAGAAAAAATTGTTAATAAATATCTACGTGTTCGTTTCATTAAAAGCAACGATATTACATACATTTTCAAAACAATATCAGGCATCATGTCTAATTTTACGCTTAAAATAAAAGCATTCGATGCGATTCGATACGATATTGAATATGACACAAGCCAATAAACACTGTACATAAAATCTGGCCTTATTCAACTTTGTCTGCCGTAAATTAATAGTTACTAGTACTTCGAAAAACTTGTTCAACGCGATTACTACTAGTACCATTATTAGTAATCGACCAAACTAAAATAAGCACAAATCAATACAATGTAGAATTATGTTACGAAGCCCATAGTTTGCGTAGCCTATTCAGTCACTATAACTAAACCATTCTTCTCTTCCGTCAATTGATTTACCACATCCGCATTTTCATTTCTTGAGGCTCGTAGTCATATGCGAATATCTTAGACAAGAGGTAACTACAAAAATAAATATTTTAAATTGTAACAAATAAACGGAAAACTCGGAAGTTGTGCAATTCGAGTATCTACTTGTACATTGGATACATGAAATTTAGTAGGTTTGAGCAAGAATTATAATTGCTAGTCGCACCTTGTTGCAATGCATTAGGTTTCAGTTCTGGATCTTGTATTTCAGATATACTCGTATGCACACAATTTAGAGCAAAGTATAATATCAAATGTGGTTATGGACAGAGGCGGATCTGGAAATCGAGTTCGGAGGTGACCCGACTTTGTTTGTTACCTAGAGATCTAAGGGTGTTTCCACTCTTATTCAATATTCGGTCTATTGAAAGTGCAGGCGCTTAAATCAAATTTAATAAACACTAATTAAATACTTTGCGTTATTTATGAAAGTAATTGAAAATTTTGGTTTTAATTACTCCAAAATTCTGATTCAGTGAATTCTAATTAATTACTTTGTGTTTTCTTGTGGAAAGTAATTAAACATTTTGAATTTAATTAATTTTAATTTAAATATTTTGAATTTAATTACCCCAAAATTTTGGTTAATAAATACTACTAAATTACTTATTTATGAAAAATAATTAAACAGTAATTATTACTTTTGAATTACAATTACTTTTTCAGAAGAAGTAATTACTACTTTTGAATTACAGCTACTTTTCCGGAAAAAGTAATAAACAGTATTTAATTATTTTTTTTATAAAGAAGCTGCTAATTTTTATTGTTAATTGCCTTAATTTCTCCAGGAGCATAGGTGCGTCAACATGTTGAGGTTTCGATGGCATTTCCGAAGCATATTTTTCGGAAGGTGCTATTGCTAGCATGCACCTCAATCGAATCGATTGCTCGAGATTTCTACCAGGGCAGAAACACACTTGGGGCCATTTTCTCAATGTCCGGTTAAACTGGTTGTTAACTAACAGGGACATAAATTAATGTTAGCTGTAAACTGCCCGGTAAGCATTTTCGTTTTCTCATAAGCCCGTTAAATTATTAGCTTTAAACATGGTATTATCCCTCAGGTATATGGCAACATTGCTGTAAAATCTGCACAATCTGCAAAAAACCTCTCTGTTGCGTGCATTTTGTGGGTACGGTAACGCTAGCAAACAGCTGTTATTGTTTATCTTGACATTTGTGTTTTGTTTTGTGTTTGTGTTGTGTTTTTCTTTGTGAAGTTCGTGCGGAAGTTGGTTTTATAAATTTGCGAAGCTGTGGTAAGCAATGGCAAAACGCAAGATACAAACACGATACACTCATCCCTCTTTATACGGCCCCTCTTTATAAGTTGTTTCGCTATAACGGCCTTTTTAAATTGCGACGCAGCTTCGATTTACGGCACACATGATTCGATATACGGCCAAAATATTTGGGGTTCCCCATTTTATGTACAATGCAAAAAAGGAAAAAACCCAAAACTATTGTGCTGCCGCGGACGCAGTCTCTTCGTTAATTGCATATTGGTAGTGAGTGAACACGCTTGGATTCAATGTTTACTGCTGCAGTTTTCGCATAATATATTGTATGTTTAATATAAATTGGTATGTGTGGAGTTAATTAAATGTATAAGTGTTTTATCGAAACGTGGTGCTCCTTTCTATTAGGTGAAAATGGCTACAAAACGGGCTTCAATATTGGGAATCGACAAGAATGTGAAGAGAAGACGGAAAGCTGTCACATTAGAAACTAAGCTGGATGTTTTGCGGCGTGTAGAAGCTGGTGAGAAACTTTCTAGAATTTCTTTGGCGTTGGGATTATCCAAGTCGACTGTTCAAACTATACGGGGCAATAAGGAAAAAATCAAGGCATATTCTCAGTCAGTTAAACCTTCTTGTAGTTCGAGACTGACTCGTGAAAGGAGCAACATTATGGAGCAGATGGAAAAATTATTCGACTTATGGATTGAGGACAACAACCAAAGAAATATCCCTATGAGTCAGATGATTATCCAGGAAAAGGCTAGAAGTGTTTTTGAAGCCTTAAAGAGAGAGTGCTCTTATGAATCTTCCAAAAATTTAACTTTTCTGGCAAGCAATGGGTGGTTTGATAAATTTAAAAAGCGAGTTAATTTGCACAACTTGAAATTAAAAGGTGAATCAGCTAGCGCCGATGTCATTGCAGCTAAGGAGTATCCAGCAATTTTGAAAGAAATAATTCAGAGAGGAGGATATTGTCCCGAACAAGTTTTTAATGTCGACGAGACTGGATTGTATTGGAAGCGAATGCCGGAAAGAACATTTATTTCAAAAGATGAAAAATGTGCACCTGGTTATAAAGTTTCCAAAGAAAGATTAACTTTGTTGTTGGGTGGTAACGCTGAAAATCCGAGGGCTTTTAAAGGGCTAGATAAGACAAAGCCGCCAGTTATTTGGAAGTCTAACAAAAAGGCTTGGATGACTAAAAACCTTTTTGAGGATTGGTTCAAAAATTATTTTTGTCCAGAAGTAAAATCATATCTAAAAGCGAAAAATCTAAGCAACAAAATTTTGCTTCTATTGGATCCACCTAACCTATCTGACCTTTGTGAGGATGTAGAAGTTGAGTACCTACCGAAAAATACTACCGCGCTTATCCAGCCCATGGATCAGGGTGTTATTGCAAATTTCAAAGCGTATTATTTGCGGAGAACCTTCCAGCAAGTGATAAATAAAAGTGATGGCAAATCTTCAATGAGGGAGGTTTGGAAAAACTATGACATCAACTGTGCCATAAAAAATATTAGCGAGTCTTGGAAGGAGGTACAACCAGCAACAATGAATAAGGTTTGGAAACCATTATGGCCCGAGTGCGTCTTCACGTCTGAGATGGAAACTGATTCCGTGCTCGAGATTTGTCAAACCATTATAAGTGTAGCAACGGATAATGGGTTTGAACATTTGGACGAAAGCGATGTGCTTAGTTTGATAAATTCGGAAAGTAGCCCCTTAACAAATGAAGAACTGCTGCAGTTGGAATCAGCCCAAGCAAATTCCGATATAGAGGAGCCACCTACGCAGAAGAAATTATCGTATAAGGATTTAAATGAAGCTCTTAATCTCTTCGAGCAGGGAATACAAATTCTTATTCAATCCGACCCCGATGAAGAACGCAGCGCTAGAGTTGCACGAGGTGTACACGAGTCGATTTTTTCCTACACCCAACTACAAGAGGAAGCTAAAAGGCATGCTAAACAACAGACTTTGGAAAAGTTTTTCAAGGCAGGTCCATCCATCCCAGAGTTAACTTAAGATTTCTCTTCATATAAAATTAAAGTATTTGTGATATGAGTTGACATGAATTATTTACTATTATTTTTGTTATAAAGAATATTATTTTTTATATATTTTATGAATTTCAAACTTTATTTGTTCAATAAATCGATGTTTTGTTATTAATATGGATTTGTATGAAAATTATCTATGTACTCGTTATACGTTATTTCGCTTTACGGCCAAAATTTTCGGAACCGATCTAGGCCGTATAAAGAGGTATGAGTGTATTTCCTTCTGTTGACAGAAGTCACAATGACACAAAGTGTCATCAGCTTGTCATCAGTTGACATAAGTGGCGTTGCCAGATTTAAATTTTTCATGATTATCGTTTCGATTAGATTTTAACCGACCAAATTTCTCCGGTTACCATTGTCGGTCGGATAGTCGCAAACCGGATATTGAGAAAATTAAATTATGCTAAACGGGGTTTTATTGCTAAGATAAATTTTAATCCGAGATTGAGATAATGGCCCTTGATGTGGAGTTTTCAGGAATCATTGTCAATAGCGAAGTGAAATTAAAAATGTGATGTGACATGTGATATTAACTGGCGTTGATTTAAAATCACGATCAATATCTTCAGAGATACAAATTTTTGTTAGCCTTCAACCCAGGTTCACTTATACAATATAAAGTACAAATATTGAATACAAAATTAATTAAGTGATCAAATTGAATTGTGACACTGAGAAATAACACAATATCATCGGCTTAAGAATATGTGCATTATTTTTTATCTTAAAAAATGCCGGAAGTTTTTAGTTTAAAAGAGGAAGTCACGCAAATCTTTTCTTTTAGGTACATATTGTATTTATATTTTTTCTAGTATGTATTTAAATTCGCTGCAATTTGTTTAAATCTCAACTTTTTGCTAAATAAATATAAGCTTAGTCATTTTTGTTAAATATTTTAGGAAATAAACAATCATTGCTTTAAGCATTCAAATTGATTTCCGGATTGAAATGACACGCTTGCATTGATATAAAATGACTCTAGAAATTTCCACATTAGAAAATGTACATCTACCATAAACAAATATACAAAGATAGATGTACAGCTTACGAAAAAAAGTATAGTATGAGGAAAATATTGTTTAAATGTTGTTTTAGCAGACAAACTTGTTTGTCATTTTTTTATCATATTAAGTAAAATTAGTCAATCAAACCAACAACCATTAGTGGTCCGGTTTAATGCCTCTTGATATTTTTCTTAAAACGGAACTCGATCACCTTGCTGATGGTTAGATTCAAATGTTCGATCATTAATGTAATTTGTTCATAATGTTGAAGTAAAATAAATGATGATGTGTTCTAAATAGTTTTTGATTTAAATACTGAATCACCTATACACTTGAGTTTCTCTTACACTATAAAGTCAAGGCATGGGCGATGGGCACATTCTACTTTATTTATCGTCGATTTAAGAGATTTTAGTTACAGCTAATACTTTCACATTGTGTGTACCAGTGGTGGTTTAAGGACGTGATTGTTGGACGCTAGATTAGGTAAAGGGGCTGCCATGACCATGATAGGTCACAGTACGTGTGGCACCACCACGACCTTCTCCTCATAAAAACCAAGTTCTCAAAACCGGCGTGTACTAACAATGAATCGGTTGAGATGTATCGCGCTCAAATCCTTAATGTCCTCCAAGCTGTGGTAAAACCAGTAACCCAGAAATTTACTTCTCCTGCTAGCAAAAATGGGGCAATGACGGAGAAAGTGAAGAATGCGCTCCTCCTTACATATAAGCATATGCAGAGCCATTAGAGTGGTCATTGTGAGGTAGAGGGAGCCTCCAGGCAAAAAATTCCGTATGCCTAGTACATATTTTAAGTTTTTGACCATTTGTAATGCCCGACACGACCGATATGCTTGATTCTCGTTTTAAACAGATAACATACATAGATCGCGTCGATTTAGAATCGCAGTCGCATCGATGTTGCACCGACCCCTGTACAGATGACCGCCATACATTTATATTAGAAGTCGAGAGCATTTTGATTACGAGTCGCAGCCACTTCGATATCCAGCCGATCTGTTGATATGGCGAATGCCTAATACTCGTATATAAGCAACAAAATCGTCATTGGTGGCAGTGGGCTGTAAAGAACTGAATCTCAAATTAAATTCACCTTACGCGCCCTTAACACATAAATATTCACACAAATACAATATGCACTTCGTAAATCTTCTCAGCATCGTTAGCACAATAAAATAACAAACTATACTATACGCAGCACTAAAAAATCTGCAAAAAAATGGTAACAACAAACAAATTCCGTAGTACCCATGTCTAATTCCAACGACATACATGTGATTAGACATTGACAAATGGTCTAATATTTCAAGAGCATACCCTATATAAATGTCTGGCTTGTATATAAATTCAAGTATGTGTGAATACACTTGAAAAGGTCACACGCCCAATTAGCCGTTTGCACACTACATCTCAAGAGATTTATGCAATACCCAAGAATTCAAATAAGTACAAGATATGAAAAATAAATAATTCAAAAATGAACAATAAAAGAAAGATATGTTTTATTAACTTTAGGTAGAAATTGAAGGCTATCACATGTATACACACGAATTGGCAATAAAATTTATTAACAATTGTCTAGTGCAGTCAGCGTTACCTTAATAATCACTTATTTCGTTTCGAGGCTTCTATGAAACAAGCGAAAATCTCTTGGAAACTAGTTTTACCACCTTGATAGCGGTGGTCTTTTGTCAAGGTGAAACAGATAAACGATGATTACTCAATTTTTACTAAAAAAAAAAGTTAAGACAACTGTTAAAGGAATGCAGTTTATCATAGGGGGATGCATTTTTGAGATGCAGGTGCGATAAGATTCAACAGATCTATATGAAGCGATATGATCTTTTGCTCAAAAAAATATTCAGTACCTGAAATGGTCATCGATGTGCTCGGTAGTCGTGTGGTCACGGTCACCGGCCTACGATGTTACATCTAGAGAGACAGAGGTTCAATCCTAATAAAAACTGCCTGTGGGTACTACTAAAACTCCCACAGCACTCCGAGATAGTCAGTATGAAGATGTCGCGGATGGAAGGTGCATGCTAGCAACTGCATCATCCGAAAAATTCTTATGTGACGTCTAGAGACATACGTTTTTAAACGTTTGACTAAAGCCACATGTCAAATTTTATGGAATTTATAGCCGTACGTCTAGAGTTGTACGTTGTAGGAACTCCTCTTGTAAATCAAAATGCTGAACTTAGCCCTAATTTGCAATGGTTACTCTACCCACTGGTGTGATAACTTCAGCATATTACCTAAACCTAATTTAACGTTTATAGAGTTGGGGAATATTCGAGACAAATGAACAAATCTGCCAAAATTCAGAAAAAAAAACCATTCACATTTGCACTTCTATGAATATCGAGTTACTGCCTTAAGTCTTTTGTTTTATTATAAATTACAAGGCAATATCTTTATTTGTACTGGTAATAATTGTTCCGTGAATAATTCCGAATTCTTGGACATTGGTAAGTTGCAATATTAGATGTTTCACGATATGGTATATTGACGAAACTGTTTGAAAGCTTGCTTTTGGGGACGTGGTACTCGCACCGAGAGAATTCGGCGAGGCAACCGATAAGAATAAATGGCTGAGGCAACTCGATATATTTCTATAGCATAGAATTTACTCGTACTATCTGGTATTCCTATTAACATATATTTTTCTTTCAATAAATTTGTATAGATATATTACAAATGTGTATCATCTGCTTCGAAAGAGTTTAATTATTAATTGTTATCATTTTGTTCCTGTGTCCACTTTCAATAAAAATTTGACTTTTGACAATTTGAACCCTAAACAAAACAGAATGACATTCAATTTTTTTAGGTTAACAGCATAGGTGAATAGTTGACCCACTACCTCACTGGTTGGTAGCATCTGCATTTAGTATACTAATAAGTCTACAGTATCTATTGTATGTGAAGTTTGCATGCAGCCTCCACATACATGACGATCATTGAACTTTACAGCGACGATCTTCACTTTTTTGTATGTCAACAAGTTGTCGATGAACGGCACGACAACATGTACATACGTATTGTATATGTATTATATCGTGTACTTATATTATACGATCAGTACATATGGTACTATATCTAAATATACTTAAACCTCAGTTTATGTTTAAGCAATCTTCAGTTCAGATGAAAATGAAATCTTCCAGACTAACGTGTGATCATGATCACTTGCTATAGATGTCATAGTGAAAATCTCGTGAACTGTCTAATGCCATCGAAGAGATTCTCAACATCTCAAGCCCCGATGCGTAGACCAGGTCAGGTATCATTCAGATGAAACTTTTGTTTTCATTTCGATTTCTTTGACCCCAAAGCCGCCTTCAGTTAGTTGAGGCTATGATGGTGATGGTAGCTTTCGAGTGTATTATAACCCGGGTGAAGGCGTATGAAGTTCTCATCATGATATTGTAGCGATTATTCGTTTTTATGCAAATATAATTTATGAAATTTAAATGAGTATGTAACTGTAATGTTTATATTTTAATTGAAATGCGTGATAATACCTAGAGTTCAACGAAATGCTAACTAATTATATTGGGAAGATTTCGAAATTTTCAATGAAGTTTGCCTCATTAACAAAAAAATTCCGGAAGTGATGCAGTTCGGAAGTCCTTGCAAATGATACTTTCTTATATACAGGACTATGCCCACGAGGAGGGCGGGTCGGGTGTCGTCTGAACTCTTGTAATGAACCAATTCTGACACATAAGTGTCTATTTTAGAAGTTGTGAAAAGTCGCTACAAGTTCAAACGTAGGCATTCATGAGTTAGAATTGGCCGCTGTAACAACACCGCTGTCAACATATTCAGGAATGTGAAAACCATATTATTGGTGAAGCTTAATTTTTGGCAGGAAAATGTGGCGGAATGGGGAAAAGGAGATAGTGGAAGGGGTGAGAAAACAGACATCGAGGATGAACCGCGGTGGCGAGAGGTTGGCGTTTGAATTTTTAGGAAAGAGGCCGTCAGGGAAAAAATGAGCCCCAGCTAATGCCAATGAAAAATTCAACTTTTGCCAGTGAAATTTGCGTGGTTTGAAGTGGTCATGTAGAAATATCAAAGATAAAACCACTAACGTCCATTTTATGCGCTCACAAAAATCTGAAATCGCAGCGAGTGCAGTTTCAGGTACTTGACACGATCGACCAATATGGTACTGAGTTAATTTCGCTTACGGCTTTCTTATGCCGTGTGTGCCCCTGTCTTCAAAAAAAAAAAAAAAATATGTTGGTCTACAACTTAATAATGAGACTTTTTTTTAGAGATGGCAACACCGATAAACCAATGGTAGTCCATCTTTGACATACATACCATTTGAAGTTTGTATTCATAAGCTGTCAATGTCAGTATAAACATTTCGTGTTGATTGTTGACAACGTATTTTACCGGACCATGGAAAGTTTCGAAAATTCACGAAAAAAACAACATTTGCGGGAAGTTTTACTTGGACATTATTTTGCTAAGCTCAGAGTCATAATTGCTCGTGGAAGTTTACGGTGACGATGCTTTTTCGCGTGCACAGTGTTTTCGGTGGTTTTATCGGTTCAAAAATGATAATTTCGACATTACCGACGAAGAGCGACCTGGCCAGCCAAAAAAGTTTGAAGACGAAGAATTGACGAAATTACTCGAAAAAGATTCGTGCCAAACTCAAAAAGAGTTGGCAATTTCGTTGGAAGTTAGTTATATGAATAAATCTATGAATAAATGCCCAAAATTCCAAAAAAAGTCTCATTATTAAGTTGTAGACCAATAAATTAAAAATATCTATGCTATGCTATAAACTAAAAATATCACGGGTCCCTGGAAAGAAAAAAAATTCCTTCGCCGCTTTTATATTTCAGATTTTTTTTTTTCAAAATATCTCTGACACACAAAAAGAAATCAATTCACAACTTTCTGCTCATGTTTTGAAGCGATCGTAGTGACGATACCCCAGCTGTGATAACTCAGCGATAATCGGTGAAGATACATTTTCCTCGGAGCGATCATTGTGATAACTGTTCGTTAATGATTAAATTTCTGTATGTAAAATACTCAACAATTGTAACCAGTGCATCTGCGCAGCTTTCGACTCTAAAATATTCCCCTATTTAAACGAGTCGGCCATGCCTTTTTATGGAATGGAATCCCTTTGCGGGATTTCGCCATGTTCAAATAATCATATCGATTAACTACCAAGAAAAAAATCGCTCTTTAAGGGATGTATTTACGGCGATTTCACTTTGTTAGCTACCTTACCTTCCAGTTTTGTCAAACTCCCGGAATCCCAACCGGCTGAAAGGTTCAAAAACAAAAGGATATAACAGCCCAGTTCTACCTGCTGCGCCATTGTTTAATTTGCTACAGTTGTCACGAGCACAAACCTCCATTACATCTTTGATTAATCCTTACTGACATCCTTTAGTCATCACAAAAAATGTGCATCAAAATATTCTTGGTATGCTATATTTAGTGCTAAGTTTTACAAGTGGCAAACCATCGGGCCGCAAGGAGTTTGGAGTAGCATTTATAATGAACAATCACCTCAAACCGCATATTACTGACTTCAAACCCATAAATGAACGGCTGTGTGCGATTCGCATCAAGACTCGATTCTTCAATCTCTGGCTCATCAATGTGCATGCCCCCACTGAAGTTAAAGAAGACGCAGTAAAAGACGAGTTCTACGCCCGCCTTGAAACTCTCTTCGACTCACTTCCAACAAACGACCTCAAATTGCTGCTGGGAGACTTTAACGCGAAAGTCGGGAATGAAAGTTGGCATCGGGGGACCTCTGGAGGCCACAGCCTCCATGAAGAATGTAACGATAACGGCCAGCGACTTATCGACTTCGCCTGCAGCAGGAATCTAGTCGTAAGCTCTACGTGTTTCCCGCATCGACGCATTCACAAGCAGACCTGGAAGTCTCCAGACGCACATACCGTCAACCAAATTGACCACGTCCTCATTTGCAGGAGATGGGCGTCTAGTGTCATGGAGGTCCGCTCCTATCGAGGAGCAAACTGCGACTCAGATCATCACTTGGTGAAGACGACCTACAGATGTAGAATTTCCTCAGTGCACCAGTCAAGAATCAGCCCTCCCAAAATCTTTGCGGTTGATAAGCTCTTGAGTGATGCTACAGCGGTGGCGTATACTACCGCCCTTGAGGAAAAACTATCACCTATGCTACACAACATCAGCAACACAGGCGTCCATGGGTTCTGGGAAGAACTGAAGGGTACCATCAAGGATGTCGCAGAGAAGGTCGTGGGATATAAAGCCCGGCGAGCGCGAAATGACTGGTTCGACGAAGAATGCAAAAATTCACTTGACGCGAAAAACGAGGCCTACAGACAATGGATTCAACGAGGAACCAGAGCCAGAAGAGAAAAATATGACGAGCTACGGCGAATATCGAATAGAATAATTAGACGGAAGAAACGTAAATACTTTGACGAGCAGTTGCTGAACATAAACGAAAACTTAGCTAATAGGAACACCAGACAAGCGTACAAACTAGTAAATACAATTAAGAACGGCTACCAACCCAGGACTAGCCTTTGTAAGGACAAGGATGGAAACATCATCAGCGACACCGATGGTATTAACAAACGATGGGCCTCTTATTTTGAAGAGCTTCTAAACCGACCATCTAACATCCCCACACAGGAAGCTCTCGACGATATTGTTGATCTAGGCCCACCCATTCAACCCCCGACAGTAGAGGAAGTTGATCTCGCGTTGCGGTCACTAAAACGAAATAAAGCGCCGGGCGCTGACGAGATTCCAGCTGAACTGCTAAGATTTGGTGGAACGAGTCTAGTTGATGCCATACATCAATTACTCCTGCGAGTATGGGAGAACGAGGAGATCCCAGACGATTGGCGCAGAAGCATCATCTGTCCAAATCATAAAAAGGGAGATAAACTGCGGTGTGAGAATTACAGGGGCATCTCATTAGTTTGTACGTCCTATAAAATTTTGACGAAAATTCTGGAAAATAGAATAAAACCGTACGCAGAACGAGTCATTGGCGAATATCAAAGCGGTTTCAGACCTGGTCGCTCCACAACCGATCAGCTCTTCTCAGTCAAACTGATACTCCAGAGGTGCTGGGAATACAACGTAAACGTATACCAAATCTTTGTCGACTTCAAGCAGGCATACGACAGTATCGATCGTGGAGTACTGTACAACATCATGCTGCAATTCGGTATACCAGCAAAATTAGTGCGACTGACAAAGATGACGATGACCAACTCCGTCTCACAAGTCAGGATCCAGAATAGACTTACTGATCTATTTGAAACACGCACTGGTTTGAAACAGGGCGATGGACTGGCACCGACGCTCTTCAACCTAGCACTGGAATACGCTATTCGGGCCATGAATATGGACAACAGCAAGACGCTACTCATCAAGTCGACACAATTAGCAGCGTACGCCGACGACATCAACATCATGTCCCGAAGATTGGCTGACGCAGAAGAACTTCTGCATACGCTCGATACCGCTGCAAAGGAAGTTGGATTACGTATTAACGAGGGTAAAACTAAAATAATGATGCAATCGGTGACAAGGACACCTGTACAACCAAGCATCAATGTGGGGGACCTCAACATCGAGTTCGTGAACAACTTCATCTACCTGGGTTGCAACCTGTCAAGGGACGCCAACGAAACTGACGAAATCAAGCGACGGATACAGTTAGCTAATAAGACTTTTTTCTCGGTTCTCCCCATAATGAAATCGAAACATGCGCACAGAAACACGAAGCTCCGCGTGTACAAAACCATTATACGACCAGTGCTATGCTATGGCTGCGAAGCATGGACCCTAACTCAAGCCTCCGAAAACATGCTAGACACTTTCGAACGTAAGGTTCTACGGCGAATTTTCGGGGCTGTTTGCGATCGAGATGGATGGCGCATCCGGTACAACCATGAGTTGTATGAAATGTACGATGAGCTGCAAGTCTCGAAAATCGTCAAACTACAACGACTTCAATGGGCAGGGCATGTACAAAGAATGGACGATGATCGCATGCCTAAGAGAGTAATGAATGCAGAACGAGTCGACGGAGCGAGACTGCGAGGACGACCGAGATCTCGTTGGGAGAGCTCAGTAGGTGTGGACGCCGCGCAGCTGCTGGGCTCCCAAAATTGGAGGACGCGGTCACGTGACCGAGATAATTGGAGGACAATAATCCAGGCGGCCAAGGCCCGACGTCGGGCTGTCGCGCCACGATGATGATGATGAAGTTTCTATTTATAAATATGTTCTTTTGCTTTTAAGCAATTATGTTCCTTGTTTTTTTTTGCATTGTTCTATTCTTTAAATTCGTAATGGAGTCACTATGTGATCTGGTGACTCTAAACACGTAGAAGATAGCAAATGCCATTGAACTGGTTTATTCGCAATTTAATTCTATTGACAATTATTTCGATTCATGACTACTGCGTAAAGAATGTACGCCCACTATTAGCTTCAAGCGATTTAAAGAGCCTCGAAATGAAAGTAATAAAACGAGTCTGTTTCACCCATTGAAAGTGGTTTAAATTTTCGATTTCTTTAATATTTTCTGTCGATTTCTTTCCAGTCCTTGAAAGGAGTTAGTTCTATGAGTACATGTGGTTCTCCGCCGAATCTTATTAGCAATATTTATGCAAGTATCTACCTCACCGAATAAAATATCTGCTCGGCGTCGGTAAGTATGTATAAAATATATCTAAACAAGATTTTCCGCCCACACGAGTCAGTTTTTGGGTTCAGTATCTTTTTATGGATAATTTATATAGCTAATTCAACTGTGGCTATGCTCCAATATATACGAAGGTCTCCCGACTGGCTGCCGTGAATATAAATGGACACGGTGGAGATATTAAGTAATTTTTGCTGTTTTCTTATACGTTTTCATGAGGTCTCACGCTTTATGAAATAAGAAGGCGAATAAAAAATAAATTATGTAAATATTACAACGTTTTCGTATAGCAAGTCTGTCGTTCATTCATACATACAGGCTTTATCATATTTCGTTGATTATTAGAATTTGGATGCAACACGGCATTGTCTGGCGAAAGATGGTCGCTGTTTTGATGTTGAAGGTAGCAGTGATTTTTTCGAAATATTTACGATTTAAATATTTTTTATAAATGCCATGCTGGGCTGGTGGTGCCATATAGCAAGGTGTTTTTAGTGTCGAGTTTTGAGATAAGTTGTGTTGCGATTGTGAACCACAAGTCTTGGCACAGTCGTGGCTCGCAACGGGAGTAATGACTACTAACTGGTTTAGAATTTACGAGAATCCTCATAGCCCAAGAAAAATATCAAGTTTAATATTAACCGTGCAAGCCCGGCCACACACCATCTGGTACACAAATCTGAAGAGGATTGTCCACTTGTATCATGTACGTGTTCGAGTTCAGTGTGACAGAGTGACAGTGTGTAGCCAGGGCAATATTTATCCACCCGCTCAGTAGCCATGATTCTCGGTCGTCACTTTACGATGCTTGAATCTAGAGTTCAGGGATTCGACGGTGCGTTAATAAAAAAACAAAAATTTACCTGTAAGTACTACGAGAATAACCAAAGCCTTCCAAGCTTGTCAGGAGTGGTTAAGGCAATTAGTAGAATTCAACACTCCGTTGGGATACTTTAAATTTAAAAAGATACCAGAAAGGGAAAGTATTAATCGTTCCCTCAGATATTTCACCCAACATGCTTATAGTCGATGAAGTTAAATTTCAATTATTATTTTAGCTTTACATACGGAGATTATCTTCCAATTTTATAGGTGAAGTAAGGTTAGGGCTGACCGGTAGCGCAGTGTGTTGAGGCATCAGTCTCATGTTTGACTACCGGCGTTTCGGGCTCGAACCCCGTCCTCGACGACGTTCGCGGCCATGGATGTGCAGGAGGTGCATGCTGGTAACTGCATCCTCTGAAACCAGTTTATGACAACGAAACGTCAACTGGGCTACATGGAACAGTTGACGCGATATGCCCCACAAGGGGTTAGGGCAATTGAGTATAGCTGACTACCTTGACTACCGCAGAATGGTAGGCTGGTTCATTGTAAAACCAAAAATTTTGGGATTCATGACCTTGAACCTTGCTTTACTTATTCAAACCAACTGAAGCTAGTGTTGGAGCATATACCAACATTTGCACTTGCTATATCTTCCAAATCGAAAAAGAGGTAGGATCCGAGACTTCCTTCTTCCTGCCAGAGCGGGGCAAACGCCGAGAAGATGAAGCAACTTTCCTCCTCGTTCACGTCTCTACAGCTTCTATTGAAATTATTGTCCTGACATAATCTCCAATAAGACAGTGTCGAATGATAACACCCACGACCGAACTAATGTGCGTCGGTTATAGCTTCAGGTTGAAGGTTGTTGAGGGCGCCCTCGATATCCAGGAAGGCGACGAATTCATAATCCTTGAAACTAAAAAACTTCTCGATGTAGCTTCCCAAGAAGTGCAATGCTGTATTCACCGATCTGCTCTTCCGGTTGGAAGACTGAGATTTAAATAAAAGCTGAGGTGGAATACTACATATTACTTAAATAAAGATCAATCAGTCTCTATAAAATATTTAGCTGATTTGAAGATATGCTGATGGTTTTGAACTCATTAAGTCCCTTGAATATACGATCTAAAGCCTCCGTTGAAAGGGGGTCCGCAGAAGAGTAGGGGAGAGGGGTTCAAAGAATTTTTCAGTTTTCCTGGGGCTGTGGATTTAGGCTATAATATACCATTTTATAGTATACATAAAAATGGGGTATAAAAAAAAAATAGTCGATAAGGATGGCCTCTGGTTTCGTACCACCAACAGATCACTACTCATTAGATGCTGCATCGATCTGCTGGTGGGAGCAGCACTACCAGACCATAATATGGTTCATTACAAGAGCGTATTGTTTAGTTTCAGATACGGTGCTACTTAAAACATGTCCAATTGTTGATTGTACATATATATCATATTGCGAAAAAAAGTCGGACTGTATAATTCGCCACAGAATCTTAATGAATCTTAAATGACTCGAATTTTTAAGACAATCTTCAAAGACAAAGAATTGTAAAGACAAAGATCACGTTGACAATTCTCACGCCTTATAGGTGCTTTATATTTTAAGTCAGTTTAAAAAAACATGTTTATGTATATAGAAAACCGGATTATCTTATCTCTGTATTACGTTAGTTAACATTTTTATAAAAGACCACTCCAGACTACAACACAATAAAACCAGATACGCCCGCAAAAATTCCATTCTACATGGGCTACCATCATCCGCCTTTCTTGAAACGGCTCTGTCTTTAATGTTATAGTTTAAGTTTTATTTGTATCTACTAAATATTCATATACATACATATAATAAGATATTTATATGAGTATTGTTAATAAAGGCCTATTCGTATATGTTTTATCCTATAGTTGTATATTTATAATTGTATTTAATTCCACTCTTTTGTGGCTTTAAATTGCTTAAATGGCTATGGATATCAGTGACCAGGAAGTTTGCATGTGAATCATACTACACCTGACAAGGTTACTGGTCCTACCACTAAAGACATTCGACAATATCTCATTTGCTGTCCTCTTATATTTCTGCGTCTTTGAAATCTTTTGCGGCTGATTCGTATCGTATGTGTAAGTACTTTTGTGTATCTTGAGATGGCTACCTTAGCAGTGTGAATATCGGAACTGAGTAGGTACTTTACGTATAGCTTAACAATAGTTGCGCGGTGGTATTTTGTCAAGGACGTTTGACCATATAGGGTGGGGTATTATACGGTTATTGTTGCTGAGTGCTCTGTCAAAATTGATACAGTATTCCCAACTCCTACATTGACTTCAGGTTATTCGATCAGCAAATAAAATATAAACAGGTTGATATCATAGTTTCGAACTAGGTTTATAAGTTTGAATGGTAAGCATACTTGTAAATTGTCTACTTCTAGACAATGTTTTTGATCGATGGCAAATAAGATACTGTCATTATTGTACTGATAGCCGGAATGAATTTGAAGGTGACTATGTCATTTGATCAGGTGGAGTCCAGTCAAGTTATTGACCCGTGTGTTGATATGATTTGCAACTTCTTCGTCATGTACCGAGTTGGTAAGGCTTTGCAATTGAAATTGCATTACCGAAAATACTTAGCACGGCTAGTGTGATGATTAGATCCAGAGGCATTTTAATTACTTGTGTGTGTGTTAATTGCCTTGTATCCTCCACGGGCATAGGCGCGTCAACTTTTCTTGCCTTCGCTTCGGGCTTCATTTTCATTGATATCGAGAGTACTTTCGGCTTGTGAACCGAAAATCGATATAGGCGGCTTTACGCTGGAGAGGAGTTCCCGAGAAGCATGTGGCTATTGTTAAGGCAACTTATAATGGCGCGAAACGTTCGGTTTGCATAAAGGTAAGGTGTCGGTGGAGTTCAGCAGGGGTTCATAGCAGTGACGTGCAGTGGAAATTTTTCATAGTCAAGCAGTTGGGCGCCCTTAAGCCAATTTAGCATAAACAAAAATGGACTGTATAATAGAATATGGACAGTCACAAAAACATTTATACCAAGCGGCTTTAAGCCTTAAAGAAGAAATCAGGAAAGATATAAATAAAATATTGGCACATATATTCGGAATACAAAAAAAAAAAATAAATAAATAAAATATTACTAATAAAAAAAATGATAAATAAATATTATGTTAATTAAGACTAAGAAAAATTCAGGGGTATTTGAAATAAATAAATATTCTTTCGCCATTGCCATTTATTTGTATTCCAAATCCATGCGCCGTTCTTTAAGTAAAAACTCTTTAATCACATTATCAAAAAAATCGTTTTCTCTTCGCATTTGTATAAGAAGATCCTTTTCAACCGCAATTAAAGCAAGATCCGAAAGTCGTTCTTGGGATTGGCGATTTCTCAAAAATGTGTGAACGCGCTTTAGTGTTGAAAATGACCTTTCCGCAGTTGCCGCTGTGACTGGAATTGACGTTAATAATTTTGCTAAAATATGAACTTGCTTAAAACCGTTTGCGACATAAGGCTGTTTTTGAAAATAATCGAGAATTTTACTAGGATTCGCGTTTTTAAACTCATCTGAAGAATAAATAACTTTTAGCTCATTGTTCAACTTTATTCTGTCGAAAAATTGACCGTGATATTCAATAAGTGAGTCAAAATTTTTATCGGGAAAATTTGACTTGAATTTAGAAAAATAATTCGGTTCAAGCAACTCTAAAAATGAAAGATCTTTAAACGAATGGAATCGATCTCGAATTTGCCCGAGAATAACATCTATAATCTCCCGAAATATCCGCCGTAAATTTTGTAAAGGATCTATCGCATTTCTACATTTCTTACGTGGTGGCTGATATTCTGCTGTAACTGTCGAATAGAAATTATCAAACTTTTTAGAAAAGTCATTTTCAAGCCAATTTTCAAATTCAATAATTTTTTGGCTTGCATATGAAATGTTTACCACTTTGCTCTGAATAATATTAAATAATATATCAGTTTTCGAAAAAATTTCAGAAAAAATTAACAGATATAATTGAAAATCTGACTCTGCGAATTTTTGTAAGTATATATCGGAAAAAGTCAAGGAATCGCCATCCCAGTGTTGAGAACCATTCGAAATTGTCTCAAAAACTGTACAAATTTCATGCTTATGTTCAAATATAACGTTAATAATACGCGAATGATAATGCCAACGCGTTTTGGAAACCAATGGTAAACGACGATTTACTATATTTGCAAAAAGGTCCGACCTTTTAGTGGATGTATTAAAAAATGATGCGATTTTATTGATGTGCGCGAAAAATAATTTAATTTCCGGAATAAACTCAACTGCTTTAGACAATACTAGATTTAGTGAATGAGCGTAACATGGAACGAAAATTGCCGATTTATGTTTTTCCCGAATTAAAGTCTGAACTCCACGAATTTGAGAACTCATTACTGCTGCGCCATCGTAACATTGTGCAATTAATTTCTTATCGATATTAAAATTTTGCAATTGTTTTAAAATGTGAGAGCTTATTGCTGTAGCTGTACGATTAGCGCTTACATCCAAAAATCCGATAAGTCTTTCTTCAATCTCATTTGATATTGTATATCTAAAAATCATCGTTAATTGTTCCCGACCGCTAACATCTGGCGTTTCGTCGACCATTACCTCCTTTATTTCCAAATTGATTTTATTTCGAACCACATTAGCTATAGCGGAAACAAGATCGTTTTGGATTCTATTAGACAAACCCGAAAACGCTGCATTTGCTTTTATAGAATCTATGTGGGACTCAATTATCGGATCGTACAAACTCAAGAAATTTACGGTTTCGATAAAATTACCACGATTATTTGAAGAAGAGTCTTCATTATTTCCGCGAAAAGGAAGCTCCTGTTTTGCCAAAAAAATTACAGTATCGATTAAACGTTTCAAAATATTACGATTACGCTCAACTTTTTCATTATGCAAACTAACAGATATTGCCACCTGGTTACTAAGCATAAACTCTATACGCTGAGAACCAAAATTATCTAATTTAATTAACGACTGAAGATGTTTTTCGGAACTTGAATGCTTTGCTGCTGAGCCCGTAAAATTATTCAAATCACTAAATCCAGCTTTATTCTAAACAGATTTTTCATTCGTGAACAAAAGACACGGCCAGCAAAATAACTTATTTAATTTACAGCTTCCCGTTAACCAAATTTACTTTTCATACGTTTCGATATGGAATTTTCGCGTAATATTTTTTAATTTAAACTCTAAACTAAGATCTGGCTTCGGTCTATCCGATTCTATAATTTCTCTTTTCTTGGCAAAGGAAAGAGTTGAAAATCCCGCTTTTAGTACGAAATCCGTCGCGCAGCAATACTCCGACATAATGCGAAAAGAAAACTTACCACTTTTATCACAAATCAAATCAATTAAATCACTACAAACGGTCAAAAAAACTTCAAATCACAATTTAATCAAAATCACCCGATTGCACTGATTTCCTCTTTTAAATTGCAACGGAAAATCCATTACATAACAAAAACAAAAGCTCTACTGGAAAAATCAAATTCCCATAAACATTCCCTGCATTGGCAACATTTCATTAACAAGCATCATTGGGCTTTATCCCACACACAAAAGCAGTCGCGCCAGTGCTTGACTTGTCTCATATAAATTTGCGAACAAAACAAAAAAAAAATCGTTGCCCAATGTACTACCGAAATCCAAGATTCCCATTTTCTGGAATCAACATGTCTCTAGTATTTGGATGCACACATGGTACATGCATCTAAAGATCTAGGCACATTTTCCTATTCTAAGTTTGGTGTCTATGGTGTGCAAAATGTGGGAGGTTTGAGTATTATCTAAAGTAATTGAACGAATGTTTTTTAGCCAAAAGAAGGCCCGATCAGAATTTGAGGAATATTTGAATGATAATATGTATTCTTCAGCTTAAAGAAAAACATTGACTGAAATGATGATATGTGTATTGGTGTAAGCAAAGTTTATTATTGAATTGCTTATTTCGGTAAGTCAAGCAGTTTGGAATTGCTTACTTACTGGCAATAGGTTGTGTGGAGCCCTATCCGGACCACACAGAAGTATTCGATGAGCCTTAAAATCTTATCTGCATCGTCTTGACTACGCTGACGACATATGCCTACTCTCCTACACAAATCCTGGATCTGAGAGAAATGGTCCTAGATCTCGAGAGGGAGAAGAGTAAGGTTGGGCTAAAGATGAACACCTACAATACCAAGGTCCAAGCCCTCCCCGATGCAAAAAAAAAGAAATCCTACTTGTCCTATTGCCATAAATTTTAATGGGCAGCCTGTGGAGAAGGTGGACCAATTCGTCTACCTAGGTAGGATTGTTGCCGAAAATGGTGGTACGAAGCAGGACATCGCTTGTCGTATCAATGTGCCAGCTTTCCAACAAAATTTTTAAATACTGAAAATTACAGGGAAGAAGACCGTATTTTCAGGAAAGTTGTAAATTTTTGACTTTTCTCTAAAGAAAATTTAAGCTTTAATTGTTTTTTCATCTGATCTAATGGAAATTGCCAATGATTGCTTATAATTGTAATAAAAATGTGCCCATCTTACGTGTTGAAGAATTTATCCTGCACGTAAACGTTGTATGACCTTACCTGAAAAAAGAAACACAAAAGAAATGAGTTCATTCAGTTTGAAATTATATTTCCTTCGAATAATATTAAAAAAACATGCGGAACGTACACTTAAAAAAATTTAAATAAATACCAGAATTACCAAAGTTAATAACTCACAATAAAAAATAATGCATTATTAAAAAAATGCGCAATTAACTTTGTATTTTTTTAACTTAAAACAATTCATTCACACGTACAGCAAATCTTAGACACCTTCAACTGCTTTTAATCAGATACTTTAATGTTTATTTTTGACATAAAGTACAAAATTCTTGACTTGAATCGCAAAACAATCGCATAAATTTTAGCAATTGTTTTATGGGAAAACTGCAAAATTGTGAATGTCTGTAAGGTTGAACATGATTTTACACATTGGGTCGGTTAAACGCGTTTTGTTTGTCTTTTTTTTCCATAGCATACAAGAAGTGAGTTGAATTACAGTAAAATGAAAAGTTAATTGAATAAAGTTGTGACCTTGTCGAAAAAAAAATACATAATCAGCTTCTATTATGACGGAATTATTGCAGATATTTTTTTAAGGGAATTGGAAGCTACACAACTTGCTCCCAAAATATTGGAAATGTCTTGCAGCATGAAATTATTTCACATCGTGCTACTATTTTGAATTATTCAAGTCATTTGGTTTCCTATTTTATGTGTGACATAATGAGGATATACAATTTCAATTAAATACATAATTCATCTAATCGTCGAGAATTATTTATAAGATAAAATCTGCTTTGTTTGTTCTATGACATGTGTTGGCTAGTTTTAATGATATCATGATCATGAAAAGTTCGAATAATAATTATTTTCATATCATGGGATGTGACTCATATTTTTAAGTATTTTACGTAAATTAGCCGTAAGTCGCTTAACTCTATTGGGGTGAACTGCAAAATATTGGTGGTATTTCACTGCGCGATGTTAATAAATTTATATCAAGCTGTTACCTTGATCAATTTATTAGTCTCTCTTGGAATTTCTAGAGAGGGTTATCACAGGGCACTGAATCAGGTAGCTCGCCTAAAGGCTCCGTATTCCCATAATGCCTATTGGATGAGCTGTGAGAATGTGGATGAAGAGGAGAGCGCTCTCCACCTTCTACGCCATTGCACAGCCATGACCGAGAGGCGAAGGACATTCCGGGTTCTTGGTTTGTCCAAGGACTGGATAAGTTTTGAGATGTGAGCGCAACACAGCTCAATCGCAAAATCGCCTGGACTGGCTGATTTGGCACCTAGGTTTAGTTAAGTTATCTCAGCGGTTTCACAACCAACCCTGTAATGGTCTAAGTGTGCTGTGTGGTTTCACGTCAGCTAATTTGCCTAACCTAACCTAGCTTTTTAGAATATGTGTGTTGATTTGATTCCCTCCAGATCTTTTCGGCTTTTTCAACGAGAAAGCAGTACCTACACTATCCTACCAGTAGCTCGGCTGAAATGCCCACACAGTATTCAATAATCAAGAAGATTAAATACTCTCAAATGCAAAAAAAAAAAATACAGAAAACTTTCATTTTCCGCATTGCGACTAATTAACACGCCAGACTGCAACCTTTTAGTATGTCGCTGTCGCGTCGTCGTGTCGATTTTCTTTTAAATTTTTCAAGTGCCCTGCCTTCCAGCTTCACCAATCCTGTACTTGTGTCTCGCTTAGCGGTTATCTGATTTATCCAAACGTCGGCGGCTTTCTTACCATTGTAGGTTGCATTAATCTATGCTACTTGCATCTGAATCTACAAGTATCTATCTATTTTGCCGGAATGTGGGCATTACTCTGCTTCTGCCCGAAGAGTTAGCTATCCAAAGTCAACCTGTAACTCTATGAATAACAAAGACTCCCCTTAACAACTTTTATCTTTTTCAATTTTATTTTTTCGATTGTTTTCCTAACCATTCAGCATTTTTTCCAAACTTCTACCTGGTTTCCTATGTGAAAATTGAAAGTTAAGGTGAAGCAGGAAATTGGCTGCATAGCCACCAAAGAAATACCCTGATCCAGGAAATACGAGTATTCGTATATTGTACAATGAGCTCTGAAGAGACAAAAAAGACGTACCGATCGTTTGTGCATATACGTACGAATACTCGTACTTAAGAGTATCTTAATAGCTGTGGTCTGTATGAAGCTTAATCGGATACTTTTGCAAATGAATGGTAATTTGAAAGTGAAGATGGTGTGCTTATATGCAAAAATACTCGCGAGAAAAATAAACAGAAAGATAATAAAGAATACAGACAATGTTTCATAGACGCAGGATAAAGTGGGTCATGGAGGCTTTTGCAGAGTGATGCAAAAGAAAAATGTCTGTGTACGTAACAAGTGGAAATATTTTTCTGTTTAATTATACGCAAAAATTATTATTAGTTTGATTGTTTTTTGGTTTTCTTTTAATTTTTTCTCTCCGACTTGGTCAAGGAAATGGTTTTATGATTTTCAATATTTTTTTCCTATGAAGAATGGAAAAATGAAGAGTGAACCAGGCCGAAGCATACATACCCTAGACTTGTACAGACCTAGTGGTGATACCAAAAGTACCAATTGGCAACGACCATATGCATTAAAAGTGAGTTTCCTATATGGCCAGTTTATAGGGGAGGTTGGCACACATTCATGAGGATCTTTGCCATTCTAAAAATCAATTAACTAACCAATTCTTCAAATATTTGTCGAATTTTTCAAGTTGCTAGCTTCATTCTATCGAAAGTTATTGCTTATTTGAAGTCTCACTTGTAGGGGTGGTAGAAGTTCCTTGGATCGGATCTTGCCCATCATAGCCACCAACCAATTTGATCACAATACAAACATTAAAAAAAAGATGTCAGTTGTCTAGCTTCACTCTATCGAAAGTTATCGCTTATTTGAAGTTTCATTTGAAGGGGAAGCAGGGGTTTCATTGGTCGGATTTTACGTATTTTCAGTATTAGCCAACTGGATCCTACTACAAATATTTGACCAAAATTTCAAGTCGCTAGCTTTATTTTTATCGCTTATTTAAAATTTCATTTCTAGGGGAGGTAGGGGTTCCTTAGGTCTGATCTAACCTATCCTTAATGCCAACTAACAAAATCTCACTTCAATCATTCGACCAAAATTTCAAGTTGCTGGCTTAATTCTACAATATCAAAAGTTATCGCTTATTTGAAGTTTCATTTGTAGGGGAGGTAAGGGTTCCTTAGGTCTTATCTAAACCATCCTTAATGCTAACTAACTCAATCTCGCTTCAAACATTCGACCAAAATTTCAAGTCGCTGGCTTCTCTCTATCAAAAGTTATCGCTTATTTGAAGTTTCATTTGTAGGGGAGGTAGGAGTTCCTTAGGTCGGATCTTGCCCATTTTCAATGCCAACTAACAAGATGTTACTACTAACGTTTTGCAAAATTTTCAACTCGCTAGTGCTATTCTATCGAAAGTTATTGTAATTAAATTAATATTTAATTTTTTAAATTTTGTAGGGGAGGTAGGCGTTTCTTTGATCTGATTATGTCCAACTTACTAAAACCCAAGCAACTTCTCACTTCAGGGTTACATACCAAAAATCAGATGTCTACGTCAATTTGTTCAAGAGTTATGGACAAAACACCTGAAAAGTAGGGTAGTACGGGGTTCTTTGTAAGAAAATTTCCGTTAGTTTTCAACTGATCGATTTTATTTTTCCAGGGTAGTATAAGATTACCCCCACGAGCAATCTACCAAAGCTAGAGCTTTTCATGTTTATTTAATCGGGAGTTATAAATACATTGAATTATTTTACTTATGTAGGGGAGGTAGGCGTTCTCTTGGCCTGATCATGCCCATTTTCAATGCCAACCAACTAGATCATACTTCCAACATCTGACCAAAATTTCAAGGCTCTAGCTTCATTCTATCGAAAGTTATCGTGCGAACGGACAGACAGACGGACAGACGGACAGACGGACAGACAGACAAACAGACATGGCTAAATCAAATCAGGAGGTGACCCTGATCATTTATATATATACATTGCTATACCTCCGGAGCCTCCTTTAAGGTGTTACATATTTCCGTCGTGACAAAAACAATATACCCTATACTAAAAGTCTAGGGTATAAAAATGATTCCCCCCCGGGCCCCGGAAACTAAAAATATCCTGAACTTTCTTTTAATCAAAGATTACTAAAATGATAATAATTGTTTCTATCTTTTCTTGGCTGATAAAAAAATATTCCAATAATTAATTATTATTGGACGTATATCAATGTTAAAATAGGAAAATAATTTTAATAATAAATTAATCAATAAAAAGAAACTAATTTAATGATGAAAAATTTATAGTTTGATAAGCTTTATAGTTTTGTATGTTTTTTATTTGGTTGTTTCTCGTATTATTAAATAAATTTTAAATAATAGCCCAGATTTTCAGATCTGTTGCTTCCGAAACAACTGTTTTCTACAAACACGAATAAAAAAAATCGTAAGAGAAACCTGGACCATTATTTAAAATTCAAACTTTATTTTTTCTGAGAAAAAAGAACGAAAAATGGTAAAACCTAAACTTTTCACGAGCTAATTTTTTGACGTTTTTTGACTTTGGATTCTCCTTAATAAGTACATAGCTGTAATAAATTCCGAAATTCAAAGTCTTCAAACTCTAGTCCGGAAGAGTTATCCGTTGGTAAAATTCGTTCCGTGTTTCGCCCATCTCCTGTATTTGCTAGCAGTTTTCCCAAAACAAATAAAATACATATTTTGCAAAGTAAAGAATTAATATTGCTTATGCGAATAATAAAATTAGAGAGTTGGTGTGGAAAAAAAAATTGATGTGGAAATGATTGTACATGGCTCGGCTTGTTTGATGAAATATATTTATTCATCCATGAAAATTGATGCACTGAGTTTGGGCCAAAAACTAATTTAGGAGATTTTCTTGGGAAAAAATCGTTTTACTTTCAAAAATTCGCAAAAGATTTAAAAATTTGAAAAATAGCACTTTTAGTGCCTTGTACTTTTTAAAAAAATTTCTAGCGCTTCACCAGAATAAAAGTAACTTCACGTCACTGACCTAAAGTCAAAAGCAATTGATGGTTGATCTAGATTGGACTTCCGCTTTGGGCACTACAGACAAACATTTCCTGTATGAATTCGCCCTTTCTCTATCTAAATGGAAGCTTTTTATCTTTTGCAGTTTTTTAATGCTTTTAGTCAGATAGCATTTTGACAGAAGCTGGTAGAAACTGCGACATAATAAGGCTCATAAATTTTGAGATGAAAATCTAGAGTCCTATACAAAAAATGTATGAAGAAATGCGCCGGTACCGGCATAGGAGACAACTTGGTACACTTACTATTTCTTCTGTTGTATTAAGTCAAAGGAATGACATGCAGTGTGTGTGGGGCTGTACCACTTTAAGAAACCCCACAGAATTCAACAATCTATATCCTACTCCTTGCTGGGCAAGCTAGCGTGCATTTTCTAGAATATCATTGGTGTTAGTGAATATCTTGACATTATCAATGTGTCCAAAACCTGAACCCTCTGATTCATGACTCCAACTGCACATACAAATAAAAATCATCACTCTTAAGAGCCTATTAAGCAATTCTTAAAACGGCACTGGTCGCACCTCATAAAATCTCGTACAAAAACCTAACTTAATTACTGCACACCAGGTCTCATCTCATGCCGTGCCATTGTCATGACACAATGTTCAACAAATTTTTTATCTTCAGACATGATTAGTTTGTAAACGCTTTCCGGCAACTTAACTTCAAATCCAGGTTTTACATTTCAACACGTTTCATTTTAATTTATATTTATTAATTTCATGCTGTCAACTTTGTTTCAATTTAGTTGTTTGGCTACCAATAGGGTCAAAGTGATCACGATCAGTCACACTTATTCATATTTATGAAGTATTGCCCATTCTCTAAATTAAATACACAAAATAAGATATAAGATAAAAAGCGGCAACCTAAAAAGCCGTTCATATATTTAATTTTTAATTCAGTGTCAACCTTTAACACAAATTATGCATGTCGGTGTTGACAAATGGTAAATATTTTATTTCATTAATTTATTGAAGCTGACACAAAAAAAATGTATACAACTGGAAGATTGTGTTTGCCACGACTTCTGAAGATTTACTGAAGACTTTTAACAAAACACTCACATGTGCACAACATCTCTGAATTAATCTTAATCATAAAATATGACACATTTTTTATTGTGCTTCGTTTTTTTTTTTGTAATAAATAATATGGGGTATACGAGTATGGTATATAGATTCTTCCTACCAAATTTTAACGTTTACTACGAATACCATACATAGATGGATACCTACAGAATTTAAATGCCAATTGTTATTCACGGTCAATATAATTGTCAAGGTGACCGTTTTTATTTAACCGCTTATCGACTTTCATTTTTACAAGAAAGTAAATAGTGAAATAATGTGATTTGCTATAATAGCATCGTGTTGAGATATGTATAGTTTGAATTTCGTAGAAGTTTGTTTCATATATTGTTAACATACCCAGTTTAACATATAAAGCTGCCCGCGAATTTCACTCCGGAACTTATAAGTTTTACACAGATCTCAGTCCTTTTATACATATTTTTTCTCGCATACTCAACATTTTTGTAGTCGAGGGAAGTGGGGTCTACGACCAAAACAAAAAAAAAAGCTTAAACTAAAATCTATTCTGGATCGTAAAGGTGATGTTTTTGAAATTCTGTTAATTGCCTTGGCATGGGCGCATCAGCATCTCTAGCATTTCTTTGCCTTGTTGACATTTCGATAGCATATCTACTTTTCGGATGTGCAGTTGCTAGCATGCAACTCCTATCCGCGGGCGTCTTTATACTAACAAGCACGGAGCAGAGCGGAAGTTCTTTATTCGCGCCATTGATCGAACCTCCAATCTCTGGCTCGTGGAGCGGTTACCGATGGGGTGACTTTTGGCTGCTTATTTTCGACATTACCACTCGACAGGCATAGTTCTCCAAGGATTGATGTTAAGACAGTCGCAGAGCTGTCTAAAGTTATTTCTATTGCTTTTTTGAATGGCCCGTTTGGAGCATGTGCGCGCTATTCTGTATGATACCTGTGAATCGACAAGTTCAGATCTTCCCCTCACCCTACAGTTGTCGTGCTCGAAGGCACTTAGTTTGCAAATCCGCGATTTTCTGGTTCCACCAATAGTTTGGCTTTCGCTTAAAAGAAAACTTTCTTAGTGGCACACAGCCGTGCGTCGCATGCTTCGGCAATTTGCTTCGCAATCTGAAACATTCTCCGCTCGGCTTGTCCTTTGTTCTTAGGTTGATGTTGTAGAACCTCAGCGAAAATTTCTTCATTGGAGTACTTAGCTGTCCAACCAAGTCCTTCTGTTTCTCTACTAGCATTATTCCTCTGTTGCAACCAGCTTGTCATCGTGAAGCAATTGACTTGATGATCGAAGTTCGTATAGTCCTTGCTAACGCACCAGTCCACTGCGATGCTAATGAGCTGCTGACGAATGTAATATCTATAATGGAGCCTCAGTTTCCCCTCCGGAAGGTATTAGCTTCAACTCAGTTCGATAGCACTATGTCCAGCTGTGAGAAGGCTTCCGAAAGTAAGTGTCCTCTTTTGTTTGTTGTGTGACTACTTTATTAAATCGCTCATGTATCATATAACATTCGATCAACTACCAAAATGTATTTAGCAGGAGACTTATTGCACTAATTTATTACCTACAACATTTGAAAGCCATTAATAACTCCAGAATCTCTGTGTGAATAAGTCTACTTAAAAGACATTTTTTCTCTACGTCCCACAATTACATCCATTTTCAACCGTGTACTAAGACAACATCTTCATAAATAACAATTTCAACATTCTCCGAAAAATATTGGCTACAATTGAATGAACTCTAAACTTTAAAACTACTGCTAGTGCCAGCCAATTCGGACTCAATCTATACTTGCAATTTCCGTTGTTGCTGATCTTGTAAATAATTATCTAATAGCCATAACCATGACCAATCTATACTATAATAGTGGAGTAGATCGCTGTTGCGATAGTCGAACATTAGCCTGAACATGCGAGTATACCTTCGATTACTGCAGGTGAAATATCGAATGGTAAGTCAGGCGTAATATTTTTGGTGTGTTAAGCAACAGGTTGATCCCGTTTAGTCTTAAATCACAAGCGATCACCACTGGTAGATTGGTACACCATAGCAAGCTTGCATTGCATAGATATTTGCAAAAAGGTATTCATGTTCTGGTTTTCAATCATTGAACGAGTACGTTAAAGAAAGGATGATAAAGTACAATACTTTGAATTTTTTTCTAATTGTAAAAGTAGTTTCAAATTGTATAAGAAGTATTTAAATAGAGTAGAATATGTGGAAAATAAAAGGAGTTCATATTCAAGATCAAATTTAATAGATTTTTTTCAATACTGGTAGTTGTCTTCATAGCTTAATATCATAAAATTTAACATATGTATTTTGTTCGATAAAAATTTAAAGTAAAAAAAATCAGCGAACAATACATTAATCTAGCGATAATTGTATAAACACGGATCTACCTATATTTCAACAATTTAGTTCAGACATACCTATAAATATGTACTCACTTCAATTTATTAGAATTATGAACAATTTGCTATTTGTTGGCATTTGACACTAAAAGCTTACCTGAAAAAAGAAAGAACATTTTTCTATTAATAAAACATTTGCCCAGTTTTCTGAAGACTTAAGTTTAGGTTAAACTGCGTTTCCTTTAAAAAGCTGTGTGCTAAGTTGATTTAACAAGGTGCAAATTTTATGCCCCTACTCTAATTTGTAGTGCTCTCTAAACTTTAAGAGCTCAATAGTTTTGAACAGGAATTTCACAAAGAATATCCGGAGCATCAATTAAATTAAATAAAAAATTGCGCTAAAGTAACTTCTTCGAATTTCAAGGGATCTTATATTTAATATTGTCTTAATATGGAAATAATTAATATTCTCGAAAGAAATATTAAGTTTATAAACAATGTACCTTAGGAATTTGTGATTAATTGCTTTGATTAAGCTAGTGTGGGGTTTATATAGGTAGAATGGATTCCATATAACAGATGTCTCAAAAACAACTATGTTGTTAAAAGCTTCATATATATCTAGCGTGAAATAGAAAGAAGGCCTTGTACGAAATTTCAGATCGATAGCTATAAAACTGAGGGACAAGTTTGCATAGAACCAGTCAGACGGACAAAGCTTAATCGATTCGTCTCATCATACTGACCAAGAATACATATAGTTTATATGATCGGAGATGCTTCCTTCTATGCGTTGCAAACTTCATGACAAAGTTAATATACCCTATCACATCCGTGAAGGGTATAAAAAGAACATGGTCTGAAGATGAAACAAATTTACTTCTACCTTGACCTAAAAGATAGTCCACGCTACGAATGAAAAATAAGAAAAAAATCGTATTTTTTTTTAAATTTTGCACAGGTGGTTTGGAAAGTCCCTTGAATATTTGCCCTGAAGTCCCCGTTGATAAAGGGTCCGGAAGTGTAAGACAAATACGGTTAAAGGTATTTTTTCTGGTTTTTCTCGGATATTTCGGTTTTTACCTTTTTTTTAATACTAATGCCAAAGCTTAAGGGATACCCGTTGACGAAACAACGGGTAAAGAGAAGAAAATTAAGGTAAAAGAAGAGCGATGGATTGAGTTGTAGTAAAAACAAAGCCCTTATGAAGTCGGTGAAATGTTTGTCTGTCCGTCCGTTCATGGAATATCTCACGAGCGAATAAAGCTACAAACATAAAATTTGGTCAGAATATGTAGAAATGTTATAATTTGCTGAAGGAAACAATGCGCCACAAGAAGCCAAGGGTATCATGAGAAAGGTAACGTCAGTACATTCTACTTTTGGTGTTTTCTTTAAATTTGAAGAAAGGAAAACAGAGGGGAGGGCGAAATGTAAGAACATGTTTTTTTTTGCATTTCGAGACTGCTACACTTAGAAATACAGAAACTTGCAGAAAGGTGGCATTCAACTAGCATAAAAAATGGAAAATAATTGAATTTAGATATCTTCTCAAAATAGGCTATTAATAGTACATTTCTATAGTTACAGCTAGCACTCCCCTGCGTCCCTTGAACACGTCTGAGGCCAGAAATACTCGCCAATGATAGCTAACACTATAGGCAATAATATTTCCATAATAATAATACAGTCATTTAAAGTTAGGTATTTTGACACTATCCAGCCACACAATGACACGCTTGATGGTCGTGTTCGTTCGGTCACCGCTCTACGATCTAGAGAATGGAGGTTCGATTCCCGGTACGAACAAAGAAAAAAAAACATCCTGTTGGTACTACATATTAGAACTCCCACTGCGCTCCGAGCTTGTCAGAATAATCCTTCCATGTCATGCATGCTCGCAATTGCACATCTGAAAAGTAGATATGCTATCGAAATGTCTACAAAGCATAGAAATGCTAGAGTTGCTGACGCGCCCATGCCCCTGGAGAGGTCAAGGATATTAACATACAAACAATGCACCTACCGGACGAGTATCGGTGCAAGTACTATTTGCAGGTTGGTTTTCATAGTGCAAATTGGAGTTAGGTATTTAATTAACCATTTTTGAAAGAGTAAAGCTTGTTGTGGGGGAGGGGGGGGGGGGGGGCAGGCTCGTCTACTCTCTATAGCTAATCTATAATATAATCTAATCTGAAACATGTTGAATTGTTTCTATTCTAATTTAATCCCATACTTAGGGAAGCTGTTATTGTCAGAAGCTGAAGTTGGCAAGCTTTTAACCTCTTACTTGTGAGACTTTTGGTTGTATTGTCTCAAGTTAAAATCTGCATCTGTTTGTTTCTTCTTATCAGCAGCAAAGTGTGAAGCTGCTACACAAAGAAGCAGATATTCTGATATGCATCAGCGCAAACCCAGTTCAGTATTTACAGCTTAATTAAGGCGTATATGAAATTTCGTAATAATGGCTTTAACCGGCCTCAAAATACGTTTTTTTTTTAACACAACCCTCATAAAAACCGGAAATTAAAAAATACTTTTGATCTTTTCTCAAAAATTTGTGAAAATATCATACTGAAATTTATACACTTTAAGGATATTGTATAGGTCGATAAAAATAAGCTATAGCTACAAGTATAGCTCGATAATAGTCTCAAATTTCATCAAAATCAGCTGAACCGCTCTTAAGATTCTGAGTTTTTGGCCACTTTCGCCATACATTCGATGCACTCTTCGTGGGGGCCAAAGGCGAACTTCGTATACAAATGTACAGAGCGAATTGCCGAGAAACAAATTGACTCTCTACCAATTCACTTTCAATTCTGATCCAGATGTGATCCCATGCGAGATCTAAATCATCGACGGTCAGTCGTTTTGTTTGGAAATGAGCTTTCGATCCAGCAAAAAGAACGAGGCGAATATTTAGTAATATGAAAATAACACTATTTCAATTTTCAAGATAGAAGTTGACCAAAATTTCCTTAAGGATATTATCTGCGCTAATTTTAATTTCTACAAAAATATCAACATAATGACATCATAATGGCAACTAGTAAGAAAAAACAAACATTTTCAAGAACTCTATGAACATAAAATATTTTTACGCACTACATGTACATATCTTACGAAGACAAACTGGAAAAGCATCCAATAAATCATTTGTCCACGATTTCTCTCAAACTCAAATATCGAGCACTAGTACTCAAGCAGAAGCACTCAGAGAAAAATGTGCATTTCAAATATATAATGGATTTTCTTTATGCTGTTTTGTTTTTTTTTTTTAACATTTTTCCTTTCTTGTATTTCAGTCTATGCATAAAATTCCACCGAAAAAATAGCACTTCAACTAATATAAACTCATAGATTCGCTCTGTAAATTATATGGGCAACAACGTACGAGTATATCCATAAAAGATTTTCACATCTCTACCACAATCTTTACCACACATGAATTTCTGCAAACCAAACCCCGAGTGCTTATGCAAAAAGAAAAATCCAAGAAGAAATCTTTCAATTCGAGAAAAACCCATGAGCATAGATAAATACTCGCAGATAACCAAACAGATATTCAATGAGTACTTATGTCTGAAAAATTTCCCTTCCAATCCGCAATCTTGAATTCATACCTTTTCGAGATTATAGTCATGAATTTTTTTGTCAAGTATTCATTCAGTACAAATATGATATGCATATGCATAGATAAAAAGATATTCATATAGATGTTTTATTAACTAACATTGTGTGAAGTTTTACAGTTTTTGCATTCATGCATTGTTTGAATTCATTGACCGATTTTTCAATATTCCACTCTACGCCTAATACACTGCTGGAGAGCTACCTATAAAAAAGAAGATAAAAAAGTTATATCCTATTTGAATGTCCACATATGGCGTAGGTGTTAGATAGCAGTCAAAAGTTTAAAAAAAAATATAAAAACAAAATGCATTTTTGCTTGTTTTGTGAATTTGCAATCACAATGCTTGTTTTGTTCTGTTTCTTAGGGGATAGGTTGTTGAATGGAAAAGATATTTATCTCGAGTCATTCGAATGTAACCTTGAATCGATCGTTTGTTTTGTATACGACGAAGTCAAGTGAAAGTGAATTATTTATGAATTTTGAAAGATTCAAAAATATTGAAAGTATTCGTGTCCCTTTGGTGGTAGAATGGATGGATGAGCTGAAACAAGAGAAATCGAAAGCAATTGAATTGAATAGATTTGGGAAATCTTGGCTACAATAAAATGTTTGAATTTCTTTAAGATATTCAATATATTTAAGCAAAATGACGATAAAATTTGCAGCTCCAATCACTATCGGAACTAAGCTTATAGCTCGTTGGCTGGTCAATAAACAAAAGATTTCAGCCAGTAGCCCGCTTTTGTTCTACAATACTTCAATAACCGCCTATCTACCAATGCATTTCCTTTTATTTTTCGATCATGACAGTGAACCTCTGGTCCTATTATTCATGTACATCAATAAAATGAACCACTATTTATTATTTAAAATTCAAGAAAAAATCGCGCTTGGTGGCCTTGGTCGTTCGGTCACCGCTCTACGATACTAATCTACAGCTCGGAGTTCAAATCTCGGCGCAATCAAAAACTGCCTGTGGGTACCAATATACCTTTCACAGTGCTCCGAGCTTGTCAGTATAATGGCAGCGCGGATAAGAGGTGCATGATAGCAACTGCACTTCCGAGAAATAGATATGCTATCGAAACGTGAACATGGAGTAGGTAGTTTAGTGTTATTTTTAATTGCCTTAACCCCTCCTGTAGCATGGGCGCGTCAACATGTCTAGCATAGCAATGTCATGTTAATGTTTCAGCAACATATACATACTCGTATATTTTAGGATGATGCAGTTGCTAGCATACACCTCCTATCCGAATAAAGGTCTTTTAGTGACAAGCTTGGAATGCAAAGGGAGTTCTAATAGCACCCAGAAGTTTTCTTTATTTTATTAATGCGCCGGGGGAATTAACTCTTGATCTTTAGATGCAAACACCATAGAGAAGCTATTGAGATCTCACGGCTACCGAGCACGTGTAGCATAGCACTTTATTTCCGCGACAGCTTTTACGAGAGGATGGTGACATGCTATTTCTAGTACATCCCGTCTTTACTACATTCAATTTTATCAAATCATTTCATTCACAGCTGAGTCGCCTGGAGAAGGCAACTTTTTAAATTATTTCGTGGCAAGAATCGACCCTCTGACCTATCACTTCGTAGCTTGATGCTCTATCCATCGAGTTACCGTGACCGTCCGAATAATTCTGGGTCATTTCTGCTTAGATATACAAAACCAATACAATACATTATTGAAAAAAATATTATATATGCTCAAGGCTTTTCGATTTACTTCATAGTTCTCCAGTATGTTCACTATTTTAATGAATGGCAGTCCAATTAACGATAATTACTTCCTCCAAGCATATATACCACTGTACAACAAATGATCCATTCCGCCAACGCTGTGCTCTCGCATCAAAGGGTTACCCCCTAAGCTTTGGTATAAACATAAAAAAAAGCAATAGTTCCTCCAACAAAAAGGAAATCAAATTCATTGACATATTGCCAACAGCATAGGCGATCCATGACAATACGTGCTGTCTACGCCAAATAACTTCAGATCCGTGAGCCATTTTTTTTTCAACGAGTATTGGCAGCAAAAAAAAAAGTTTTCAGCACCAGAGTTTATTTTTTTCAGTATGGCTCTTTTTCGGTTCCTAAACGTGATTGTTTGTTACGAAAACAAGAGGACATTGAAAATGTGGCAAAAAACCGCATGGGCAATGTGTTATGAATGCATGATACAAAGTCCGCTTTATATTGTCTGAATTTCGCACAAATCAATCAGAAAATCCATCAATATGCAATGTGAAAGCTGACCGAATCATAAAAAGTTCAATCAGCGTAAAAAGCCTTTTGCTATCGTTGCCTTTAGTTCTGTTTTATTGGATATATGTATGTAGTTTAGCGTAGGATGCCGAAAGTGGAGGTGAATCGATGTAGAGTAAGATATATTGGTTTGATTAAGTCGATCAATTTTAAAATGTAAAGGAAATCTGAAAATTTTTCGATCTTTTGAGAAGAGCAAACTTTTCCTAGAGATGGGTTATACAAGTTCATATCAGTGAAATATCAATAATAGGATGTAACTCTATCTGAAGAAACAAAAATGAGCAGATAAATTTATCACAGAAAAACTTAAAATTGGAAGAACCTTTAAGACAATATTCTGTTTTTTTTTTTTGTAAATGGCCAAGAGACGTCTAAATTCGAGCTTCGTACCCCTCGATATGACGATACGAGTTAAAAAGAGTGAAAGATGTCTAAAATGTGCTCCAGAAACTACCAACGTTTTTTTTAGGACTATTAATTGTTTTCTTTAGAAAAACAAACATAAGAATCTTTACTTACTTTTTTCTATAAAAAAAAAGCATTTCAGTCGATTCAGTACCTTTAGCTTAAAAACTGTCACATAAATAAATGAAAGTATGACTTTTAATGTGAAGAGATTTTCTGTTTACGCTTCATAAAAATCACGAGAGATTGCAATCTTTAAAAATTAATCCATTCATATCCTAATGTTGACGAAGTGTAGGACTAGCTTCTTACTGATACACACTTTCATGGGCGCGCAGGCCATAAACCCAGGTCCGCGAAGCGCGAAGGCCTCCAACTTTGATTAACTATTTTTTAGAGATAGTCGGGGAATTGATTATACACCATTTATAATCACATATGAATCTGCTGGACCAACATTTTATTTCTTGCTCTTTTTTTATCAGTCATTTTGATATATTTCATATTTAGTTATATCGCCTATGCATGTGAAAAATGAACAAAATTGTAATGTGTGGGCCATCGACAAGAAAATGGATAATGGAGATAAGTACTTAGCCTCACCGCCCGATGGTGCTACTATCGCAATACTATCGTGTAGTACATTCTTGTAGACGGCCACCGTCAAAATTTCAGCCAAATCGGACTCGTAGTTTTGTTTTGACCGCGTATGGAAGCGGGTGTATCCGCGGATTTTAGAAACATGGAAAAAGAGCAATATCGGTCGGTGAATCGATTTTTATTTTGGAAGTGAAATCGCGCAGCGAAATCAAAGAGCGCTTGGATGCTGTGTACGGTAACTCTTCTCCTTCTATGGCGATCGTCAAAAATTGGTTTAACGAGTTTCAACGTGGTCGCACGTCGGTTTTTGATGAGCCACGCCCAGGTGCCCCGAAAACGACTACCACGGAGGATAACGTGACAAAAATCCATGATCTCGTATTGGCAGACCGCCGATTGAAGGTTCGCGAGATAGCTGAGACAGTAGGCATCTCAAAAAACGGCGTGGGTCATATCCTGTATGAAATTTTGGGCATGAGAAAGCTGTCGACGCGATCGGTGCTGCGTTTGCTCACTCCGGACAACAAGCGCAACCGGGAGACCACTTCAGAGCAGTGCTTGACGCTGTTTAAGCGCAATCCGAAGGAGTTTCTGCGTCGTTTCGTGACCGTCAACGAAACATGGATCCACTGGTACACACCAGAGAACAAGGAACAGTCGGAACAGTGGAGTTCACCCAACCAACGTGCTCCGAAGAAGGCGAAGACTGTCCTATCGGCCGGAAAGGGGAAGGCCACTGTTTTCTGGGATTCACTAGGTGTGATCTACATCGACTACCTGGAGAAGGGCATAGGGCTCTACTAAGCCGAATTATTGGGCCGATTCGATGCCAAATTGCAGAAACAACTGCCTCATTTGGCGAAGAAAAAAGTGCTCTTCCACCTTGACAACGCACCAGCTCACACCTCCGCCGTCGCCACGGCCAAATTGGTCGAATTGCTGCCCCGTCCACCGTATTCTCCAGATTTGGCCCCGTGCGACTTCTTTTTGTTTCCAAACTTGAAAAAATCACTCGCCGGGCAGAAATTTGAGTCGAATGAGGAGGTCATCGCCGCCACGGAGGCCTACTTTGCACACCTCGAGAAAACGTATTTTTCAGACGGGTTAAAGAAGTTGGAGCATCGCTGGGTCAAGTGTATCGACCTAAAGGAGACTATATTGTGAAATAAATCACCACTTTTCCAAAATGTTTGGTTTTATTTTGTAGGCTAAGTACTTATCGGACCGGCCTCGTATGTTTATGTATTCAATGTTCTTGCAATGTGCAAGTGCGAATTATTTCACGTGGTTTCATTCTGCACACCAACTTGGTATGCGTCTGTAGCTTAGCTCGGTAACACACCGGGCATTTTTTGCTACTCGAAACACGGTCGTCTGGGGTTTTTTGTTCTCAAATTCCCTATGTTTTAATTTCTCCAAGCTTAGTGGTTTCGTATAGATAGAAGCACTCATCAGGTCTTGCATCTTTGCAGCTATCCCTGTGCGAGACGACCACGAAAGTGCCAAAGCATCCTGGACCTAGAACAGCCACCTAGAACAGACGCCAACGGAAGACATGGGGAAAGGAGAGGAATGTGTCCATCCTTCGGGACACGGAAGAACCCAAAGTGATGGAAAGGATTAGTTAACATTTGGGGAAAATTTTTTTTATGAATTGCCAAGCCAGTGTTAAGCAAAGTCTTACTGCACTGCCTAAAGTGGAAATCCACTTGAGGGTAGGACCGGAGGGGATTTCCGATTTAGGCTGTAGGTCTATTAAATTAATTAAAGCGATCAAACAAATATTTATTACGTTCACAAACTCGACGTCCGCAAAATTACTATCTAAAGAAGGTGATTAAGAACTCACTACGCAGATTACTGGTTTTGTTGTGTCGCATGACTCAATTTCTATTCACATACACAAAAACAAAAACAAATTAAATACAATCATAAAAGAAAAGTCCTTAACCTTTAAACTTAATTTCAAATAAATTATCTACAAACTGAAATCAGCGAAAAGTGATTTTATGAGGCAACTCGTATAAAAATTTCATTAGTTTAGCAACTTTTCTATTAGCAAAAATGTTAATATATTGAAATGATATTCAGACGTGGATATACACGCGCATGTTGTGATATTTAAGGAAGAGCTATCAATTGATGATTTGAAATCGGCCACAATCTGAATATTGATTTTTTTACAATCCAACTAAATGTAAAGTCATGGTTTCACTGACTTCTCTGTAGGTTCCAAGCCCAGATAAAGCTATTTTCATTTTTTCACGAAAGCCCATAAAGTTCAATAAATTTCTTTTACAGTCCAGTGCCGCTATTCATCAAAAGGTTCCAGTTTTCTTCGATTCAGCATTGTCTAAAGATTGACGCCCGAATATCAAATTCTTACCAATCAAAGGTTCATCGATAGAAACCAAAGTAGTTCTTTTTAGATATAAATTACATATCAAACGAAATGTTTTATGTGGGAAGAGATTACTGTATCTTATCCAATTAAAATCACAACAATCTAACAGGTTTATTCGATTATGTCGAATATGTACATATGTATCTTTTCACCAAATTTGGAGCAAGAACTCCATAATTTCCAATTCCACTAAGTTACGAATAAGTTGAACTGTTTCGGTTAGTTTTTCTTCTACAATATATTGTCGCACCAATTATAGAAATTTCAAATTATAGCACTTGTCCCGCAGGGAAAGTACATAAAAACCAACTGACTTTCTTCCAACCACCAATTTTCCATGCCTGTTGATTTTTTTCCTACGCCCGTCCTATACGTCCATTATAAATTGCACTGCAAAGATAGTGATTAAAATTCAGCAGCTTTCCAATGAACGACTGTAACGATCGATTTATGGCTTCAGTTCATTTACCATTGCCGTCCCTTATTTATCAAAACATTTCATCAAACCTATTGAAAAAGTCAAACAATTAAAGGTTGTTATGACCAAAAAGAATAAACACAAAACTCATTTTCTATTGCCATTTGGTTGGGTGCTGTTGATATTTATATATTTTTGCACACCACCGTTGGCTAAAGTGAAAGATAAATTATTATGCGTTGACAGCAAATTATGCCGAAAAAACGAACGACGAGACATAGAGCGTGTTACACCTCATTTGATTTGACTCTATTCCGAAACATACAATCTGGCAGCTGGCTGGCTCAATAGTTGACCGCGTATAGCCACCGTCCTGCCCGCTTACACCCGCATTTTGTGCTTTCTGACTACTTGACTTCGTTGTCTCGTATTTCTTGTATATTATTTCTTTTTCTTTTTATTCATTGATATAACAGCTTTTTGACAGATTACAATTTCCAAGGTCTACGACTTTTACAAGATACGCTGTAGACACCAACAGCAGCGGCAGCAAATTAAATTGATTGGTCATACGTCATTCAAGTCAAGATTGGCGCATTGCGCACATATAATCAGATACATAGATACATATGTACGGAGTTGTTGGGGTATAGTATGCTAGTTGTCGAGAGTTTTGAACCATAGCAACTTGGACTAACTTACCTCACCCGAGTTCACCTGGTCTTATGGTGTATACTAGTATGATTTCGAATACCAGATTCATTATGCGTAGATTCGCAACGGAATACAACTCAGGCGCAACACATTTTTGAATTTTGTAAAACACGAAACTTGAAATCAGAAGGAGGATTTATTGATGAACATGTTATTTCTGCGCTGGACCGATGTTTTCATTTTTGACTCATTTATTAGAAATAATTTCTTTGCAGACACCATGTTGATAAAAGGCATTCATCTCTTAGTCAATCATGGCCTGCATTGCATACTTTTCACTCCGCACGATAGATTCAATATTACAAAAAAAAAATTTGGAGCAACACTTTAGCTTTTATCAAAATTTCCATTTTAGTATTTGGCTTTACAGAGACTCCATAACTAATGTCGTAGCTTCGTTGTCTTGAAGCGTTTCGATTCAATCATGCATCTATATCTAGGGAGTGTGCCCATCCTTTGCAAATTTCAGTTGCGATACTTGTGGATCTACCGCACATGGTGGCAAGAAGGTAGAGTATAGGAGAGCTCCGGATGAAGTTGTTGGACCCTATGCACATCAATTTCGATATTCATGGATAGTCAAAATTTTGCTTAACATCCTTTCGTCGAAAGAGAAAGAGAAACTTGAACCAATTTCATGACTTGCTGGGTTCTAATCAATTCCATTGCCACGACAGGAGCTACCACGGTAGAGCTGTTTTGCTCCCTGACAAAACGGTGTCGAATGCTCCCTGATGGAATGAGAAACTGGCTCGCATAAGAGCACAGGTAAGGAGGAAATTGCGCACTAATTCCATATGCTCTTTAAAAATGCATCCTTCCACTTGAGATGCTGCCAACATTTTTTCGTAGTTACTACTCCCATGATAAGTCCAGAAAAATACTCACCTGTAAAGAAAAAGAAAATAAAACCGTTAAAACCGTTCTTATACATGCGGACGTGTTACACAGGGGTGTATGGGCCATTTAAAAAAAAATACTTAAACTTATAAATCACTCCTAAATAAGTCGTGGAATGATGCATCACATATCGAAAGAAAAAAGGGAAAAAGGGCTGGCAAATAAAGTGTTCTCTTTAAATGCTGTTAAATATTCTCAAGAAACTGTATCCCGTTCATTCCCCATATTTCGGCTCCATGAAATACGATTGTTTCAACCATAGCATCGAAAAGCTTCATTTGCGCCTTTCATTCCATTTTGTTGATGTTGAATAATTTACTAAGATTGCCCAACGCTGCTGTGGAGGATTTCTTTCTATGGTCCATTTCCTTGTGCTATGATCCTATTCGATAAAGTGAGCAACCAAGATGTTGACATTCAGACACGATCTTGATTTTTTGTTCTTTATAAGACATTTTCTTTTTCTTTTTTGTTTAACTTCTTCCTAAATATTACTATTTTATTTTTTGTCCGCGTACACTGTTTATTATTGCAGTGGGTGTCATACGGACTAATGACACGTGCACCCAGACAGGAAACATAAATTTTTGCTGATTGCAACGGTATTTCTGTGTCAGGCCGAGAACTTTTCACCTTACCATCGTAATAGGTTTCTGGACTCGCTGAAATTCTTATAATAGTCGAACGTTAAGTGATAGCATATTCAAAGTTAATTCCCGCAACAACTGAACTAACATCTACGCTATCTTTACTCATGAAGACGAAGAAAAATTGCTTATACACCACTTTTACTTTAAACAGATCAGTAGATCTTTGTCATTAAAAAGTGATGTGAGTGATTTTCACTAGCAATAACGAACTGTATGCTGTATAAAGTCAATTAGATTCAAATCTCTAAGTAAAGTTAAAATATTAGTGAACCGTCCAAAACAACGCAACAGATAACTGTTTCCAGAATTTACTACAGTACCTTTTGAGTTATGTTAATTTCTGAAAAACGAAGCAAATAAGTATACATCGCTTTAACTTTACCCCGTCCATATATCTACCAATAATAATCAAAAGTCTCTGAAGATACATCTGCAGAATATTCGCAAAAAGTTAACCCAACAACAAATCGCTTTCATATAATACATTTTTTAATGACTAATCCAGATGAAACAGACATATTGTCACAATTCAACTCAAGACAACCATTTCAACGAAATGAGACAGGTTTACATACTAATCGGAAACGGTTTTATTTGAAACACTTCGCAATCAAATAAAGTAATTGGCTTAAATTGAATTGTTTTCCGTAAACTTTTTTTTCTATTGAGAAAAAAACTTTTTTTCTGTTGAAAAAAAAAACTTTTTTTATATTGAAAAAAAAAGTTACTGGCTTAAATTTTTCGTTTTTTGCCAAAAACAAACAGATTTTTAAGTTTCCAATGATCAGAATGGGAGGACAGTTGCTCAGTGCATTGAAGCGTCAGTCTAATGTTTCGCCGGCCTCGAGGTTTTGAGCCATGGATGTTTCTGTTGCCTTCCTCCTGTGATATGGGTCGTAACAACAAACCACAACCTTTCCCGTCTTGTTGCAAGTATGCGGCTAAATAGGAAGCAGTGCTTGCTAGCAACATGCATTATCCGAAAGCAGTTAATGCTAACGAAATGCAAACTAAGCCACATGAGAATAGTTGACGCACTATAACCCACTGGAGGTTAGGGCAAATAGTACAATGATCAGAAGTTATACTACTCAATTGCCCTAATCCCTTGCTGGGCATAGCGTGTCAACTGTTCCATGTGGCCCAGTTGACGTTTCGTTGGCATAAACTGGTTTCGGAGAATGCAGTTGCCAGCATGCACCTCCTGCATTCATAGCCGCGAATGTCGTCGTGGACGGGATTCGAACCCGAAATGCCGGTAATCAAACGTGAGACTCAACACATTGCACTACCGGTCGCCCGGTGTTGACGTGTTGTCAAATTATTCTGCTGAAATATATTTTTATGTATCCCTACTTTACGACGCGTCTTGGCTAGAATCTTAGTTCGTGTCTTGGTTCGTGTGTTGGTTTGAGTCTTGGCTGTTGTTTTACCGCTGTGACATATAGAGCGCGAAGAAAATGTTCTAAGGCGGTACAATTAGGGTAACAACCCCTCAAGTCACGGAGCTCGCGTAGTAAGCGGAGCCCACGCAATTGTAGTGTGGGATCATCGCAATTGGTTCCTATTGGTCAAAGATGCGAACCACTAGGTAGTAGTAGTAGTTTTTTTCTGGAGTCCATTATTTCATTTACTATGAACTCCTTCCATGAATGTTTATTATGTATTTTATACGTTTTGTTACATATTCAACTGAATGCGTATACTTCGGGAAATTCAATTTATTTACCTGAATGCATGACAAACACATCATTGTAATATTTTATTTTATTACATACCCATTTCTACTTGTGTAATTAGGATGCGTAACAAGCTATCTTGTTCTCCGAAATATGGAAAAGTGGATTGAATAATAAGCTATCTAGACTACAATAACTATTGTACAATAATCAACTGAACTAACTGCATTTTATGTTTCTTCTATAAAAATTTCCATAAGCTACATGAACATGACGCTATCTTGTAAATGGATACATTTTCTTATCTAAAGTAGAAGTTGGTCATTGATCTTCTGTCATTAAAATCAATGAATATCTCATAACTTTCTTTGTGAGCACACGTAGAGAAAGATTTTTCAAATGTGATGTACTAGATACTTATTCTGCCCAAAGCATAGTTCACAATAATTAATTTTACCAGTCATCAAATCCCTGCATGTAATCAATGGGGTAATTTATTAAGTCAGTATACTTACATAAATCACCTAAGGCGACCCACTCACGTACAGTTACAATAATCATATTATAGAAATTAATGGAAAATGATTTGTCAAAAAGGCTACAAGTGAAAAAAAAAATGATTGAGAGGAAAGTGAAATTCTTCCGGCATTAATCATGGATAGATAATGATTCTACAAGCGTTTGTTTTTTTTTCGGGCCTTCAAACTATTGATTCGTTTTTGTCAATTAGCGAATGATGCCTTCCGGAGATATTGACTTACTGCCGGAGGTTTAACTTATCAGCGTAATTAATCATAACTTTCACGCACTTGTGGTTTTGAAGTAATGGAGACATTAAAAATCATTTTGCCAACTGCTGAAGAAACAAACAATTTGGGCTTATCGCCACTGGATAGTGGTGACTTTGGTTTGTCTTGATTGTCTGTGATGATTTTTTGTTTTAACTTGGTGTAAATGTTTATCTTGTTGGGCGGCATCACAAACATTACCAGTCGAAAAAAAAATTGATTAGCAGAAACTGTGTGTAATTGAGTTCGTAAGAAAATACAAATAATAAAATCCCTGGGTGGTGAATGAAAAGATGGGATGAGTGTAGATTTTCTATAAATAAAAATTTATGTTATTTGTGATTTCTTTGCGGAAGTTGTCAAACCATACATGAAAGAAGGACTATAATGAGTAAATGGCGTTTCATTTAGGTACTTGAGTCTGTCAGTTGCTAATATAGCAACAGTCAAAGCCAATATCCCCATTTAATGTAGACAGGTCATTGGTAAAACTCATTAGTCTGGTGCTAACATTTAGGGTTATATCATCTAAACTAGGTGCCACCAGTCCTTCAATGGTGTCTCCTATCTTGGTGGTGGTGCGCCTTGCGTAGAATGCCAACATCCTTGGCCTCATACTGGAGAGGAAGACAAATTGGAATTAAACAGAACCGAGCAAACAAAGCCACCATTGAACTGTATTGATATAGGAATGCTGTAGGTAAAATCTGATGTCAGAAAGCCAACCTCTAGGTGCTAGTTCTGCGCCCCTTGTTGCTATCAAAAATGGTGTAGTACCCCATCTAGAATTGGTTCCAATAAATAAAATTTATTGCCATTTAATATGTCTCGAATTGCATTTTGATATTTCGACGGTCCTGCATAAACAATCTAGTCCCCATTCGTTTATTCGTCTGCTGATGAACTACACGACTATCAGCAAAATCATTGCCGTCAGGTCTCCAGTACAGAACAATGTTGGTAAATTTACACAGCCCTATGAGGCTTGGGTGACAATAAACAACTGACTTAGTTGAAGCACACACGGATTCGAGAGAGTTTTTTATGTAGGCTGACTGCCGGTGGAGGTTACGATGTGGCAACGCAGTCGGTTCAAACATTCTGAAAAATTCGAGATCTCCAACTGGAAAACACTACAGTAAACAGGGAGACGGAATGCTATATTAATTTTCGGAGAATAGACCAGTACCCACTACTTTGCTAGTTCCGGAGCCGTCTGCAAAGATCTATAGTATCAAGAAAGGTTGAAGAAAGCCTGCATAGCTTTCAACGCTCAAACGTCTTAACTCAAACATCGTCCTTCGATGTACACAGCAGCAGTCCGTCCGTCCCTCATATATGGGTTGTTAGTTTGCTGGCCAACGCTTGCTAAAAATACAACATAACAAAACTTGTCAGGATGCAAAGAACGACATGTCTTATTACTGCTATACAGGTACAATGCGAATATGCCCAATGCATGCAGGCTCAAGGAGTCGGGAGGCCGGATTGCCAAACCGCCACATTCTAAACCATGGTAAAAACCGACTTGACCGTATCCAAACCGAGGTTTAGGAGAGTCTGAATCCAGGGGGGCGAGGTAGTGAAGGGCTCATCACGATTTTCACCGACGGATCCAAAATGGACTACGGCATCGGTGCAGGGATCTTTTCTGATGCACTGAATATCTCGGAGTGTTACCGCCTTCCAGATCGTGCAAGAATTTTCCAGGCGGAAACGCTCTTAATTATGAAGGCTTGTCTCACTCTCAGAGATAGACTATACAACCATATCATCGCCATCTGCTCAGAAAATCAAGCCTCTATCAAGGCACTGAACTCCGTTAGTACATCATCCAAGCTTGTTGAGAGATGTAGGGAGGAGCAGGAGTTGAGGGTAATGAAAATGCCGACGAGCTGATCAAGAGGGTCGCCGCCAAAGAAAGCTCTCACTTGAAACTTGTTTGCATTCCGGAGAGTGCTTTTAAGTACAAAACAATGTCTCCTCCCACTACTTTAATTCTGCGGATTCCAAATGGCGGATTCTGTCCACTTGCACCGTATCAAGGAAGATGGCTCATATGGCTAATGACCAAATTACCTAAAGATGTCACAAGGATCACTGCAGTCATTATGAAACATTGGCTTATTGGAGATTACGCAATCAGGCTAGGTATCCCGTAAGCTCTGAATTGCCGAAGTTGTGCGAATGAAGGTGAGAATGAAAGCCTCACCCACTTCTTTTGTGATTACCCAGGCCTCGCTAGGACCAACTATCACGCATTGGACAAGGCTTTTCTTGACCAGCTAGGCGATGGTTCGGGGGTGAAAACTGGGAAGCTGTTTTACTTCCTGAACTCGTTCGGCGACTCCAAATATTATTAAGTAACAAATTTTTACGAGGATAGTGACTTCAAAATGGCGCGGTGCCTTCTGCGCTAATTGGGCTCTGGCAAATAGCGCTTCGGTCACCATTTTAACCAACCATAGTATCTGATGCGTTGCCTATCCAATAGCTCCGTAGTGGCACAGGGCTCAAAGTAAATTTTAAACGAAGGTTTTATGGATGACGTTATCTATCGACTAGTCTAACGAAGGCGAATGCTTGGAAAATAATCTGTTCTAAGGGCGAATAGCTGTATTTACAGCTAACTGTTCAGTAAAAATAAATCAAGTGAAAAAAAAGTAAGTAAATAAAAGTAAATGTAATGTCATTTTCGATTGGGAACGAGATTGTCCCAAATCATTCTTTTTTCGAGCAACGGTCAACAGTTCATAACAGAGCAGAACAAAAATTGCACGCGTTACACTAACAAAATTGTTATATACAGAGCAGGTTTTTAGTGTAATACGTGTGATTGTGGTTCGGCTCTTGATCTGGACTGTTGGAAAAAACATGCCTAATGAGATATGAATATTTGAACATATTGTATAAGATATAAAAGTTGGTAGAAATTCTGATGATACTCGGATTGAATTTTGTAATAAAATGTTGATCGATCAGCAAAAATCGATCATAAAACAACATTATTCTGAATATCCGCAGTAACATCCAAATACAAATATCATCTATAATTTTAAGAAACGTATTTCACTGAAAACCACACTTCTGAGCAATTACGAAAGAATTTAATTCCGGTACAAAATCCGTCCGAATAAAAAGTGAGATATATAAAATATATATTTTAAACAAAAACCGCAAATAAAACTCTCCTAAATATCACCTTTTAAGATAAGCATCTAAGCCATTTTCACGACTAGTTATTTCTAAATGCTAAACACATTTCAATGCAAATGTCGGCGTATTAAAAGGAGAACAGAATCATCTCCAATCATTTCGCGCCGATTTGTGCTACCTCATCGAGTCTGTTAATAGATTGATATTTCTTAATTCAGAATGAGTTTTATAAATTGTGCAAAATATACCGCAATATGCAAAATGATTTCGTAATCTCTTAATTAATTAGAAAAATAGGTGAATATTTCAAAAGAGGATTCAAAGCGACGACAAATACTCATGCATATAAAATGTGCGGGTGATTTATCGCGTAATAGTTTATTTGTTGCTACACAAATATAATACAGAAGAATACTTGTATATCCTGTATATACTATACATACATATAGGAAATTTACATTATACTTCAAGGTATCTTTATCAGTCATCCGGTTCTATTACCGGATCATTTCATTAAGGTCAACAAGCCACTAACAGCTGCGTAGCGGTTATCTTTACTTCGTATGTTTTGTATTATGTATAGGTATACATATAATATGAGTGTAGATATTCATAACACAAGTAAAGAGTGTATAATACTATAAAATCAAGCCAATTTCAAATGATGGATTGAGTTCAACTGTCACTTTGGGCGATAGCCATGAACCGAACTTTCAATCATCTGCACTCGGATTGGAATGACCAACGAAAGTACCTATCTGCCATGACCGTATTTCGTTAATGATATTCAATCTGCAATTCCAATTCCTGGTTTTCAATTGAGCTGACAATAAATCAAAACTAATTTTAATTGAATATGCACTTGAAAGGAAAGATATTCATTGAATTTTCCATTTGGATGAAGAAGATGTGCATGGTGAATATGCAAATACAATACAATATATTTTAGAAAAGTGATCAGTTCCAATTAATGAGTGGATTGTGTTCAAGCCATAACACGAGAAAACTTTGGTCGCATTGAATCGTCATAGATATACAGGAGAGAGAAGTGTTCTATCTGAGAGCTGACAAAAGCAATGCGGTGGTGATCGTGGAGAAAGAGTACTACGATGCAAAAATGTTGAAGAAGCTGAATACTGAAGGGTACTTCAAGCTGCGCCAAGATCTCCTACCGGAATCCATCAAGAAGATTGAGAAAGTTTTAAATAATTGTCGTTCGTTATAGAATACCATTCGAAGCTCAAAATGTCAAACACCGATAAAAGGGTTAGCCAAATTCCACAAGCCTGTGAACGAATTTCCGGAAACCGCTGCAGACACGATCTCCTTCGCCAAAACATCGTCAAATTGTTCCTCGAGAGGTTCAACAATATAGGCGGGTCCAACTCGTGCAGATGTCTTATGAAGAGAGACTACCCAATCGATAAGCTGAAGACCGTGGATCTTATCTTGTCCGACGAACGTGTCGTTTCTTTCGTTCATGCATCCCGGTCAAGGAGGCCTTCTTTTATCTGGATAAATGGCTACTCGAGAAGGAGCCCACATTTGCGACTTGGAAAAGGGAAGTCAATCTTCTCATGAGGCTGCCAATATTATGCATGACGGAGAACTACCTCACGTTCCGGAGCAGGCTCTCAGTGACACACTCTCTCCGGTCTACAGTGATATCTCTATGAACAGAATACAGAAAGTTAAGAATAATGTGAAGTGGGTCAAAGCGAGTCTAAGTCAGAATGATTCAACCTCGCTATCCACTACCAGGTAAAAATAGTCAGCTAGAAGTCAATTCACCCTGTCGCTTGGTTTTGTCCACACCATGAACTCCACTCATCAGGAGCTGCCTTAATCCATTGTATGAAGCAGTTTGACCAATGCAGGCGGACGAAACCAACGAATTGGCTTCAAGCTGATTAATTTGTGTGGTAGTGGATAGGGAGGTTGAATCATTTTGGCTTATCATTAGACTCGCAACGGCACACATCACTTTATTCTTAACAACTTGGATATGCGCTTATACGTGTGAGAAAACCAGTCAAAATTTAACAAGAATAGAGGAAGAGCTACAGGCGAAGGTATGCGAAGGTTCTGGGTGAGATATGAGCACGATATCTTGGCTATCATCAAGAAAGTGGAAGGTGTAGATGTGAAAAAAACTATTATAACGGAGCGCTAAACTTGTGTATTTCATGTGAAAGCACAGTCGTACAACTACAGCTTGCATTCGACGATCCCCTAAACTTTAAAACATACACAAATAATGCTCCGTTAAGATAGTTTTCTTCACATTCGCAGACACAAGTCGCTCAGTCACGGCCTTGGAACTCACAGCTTGAGAAAATTCTCTCCAACCTCAATAACCACCGGGACATGAACTTTACAATGGAGACGGAGGAATATGGAGAACTCCCATTCCTTCCTGCACTTGATGGTCATCAGGAACAAGAGCTCCATCGAATTTGACATCTTCATGGAACTAACGCACATATCAAAACCGATCCCATCGAGTTGCAATCAATTGTATTCAATTGTAAACAACAAAGATCCCGCGTAGCTAAAATCAATGGTAGCGAGACACATGGCAGAAGAGGGGTACGAGATAACATGGGAATACGCGGAAATAATTAAAAAGGGTACAGACACCAGGAAATTGGACGCACTAGAAAGCCTAACAATTCATGTCATATTTAGAATTACATGAAGCTTCGAGTTTCGATTATTATTATTCCATAAATTCTGATTGATAAACCATTTACCTAAACAATACATATGTATTAATTTCCCAGTTATGTTTCGGCACCCGCACATATCATATATTATTATCAAATCTTCGGCTACCACGAAATAGGCAAATTGGGTGGCACAAATAAATCATAAATTTCCACCGAGTGCGGACGCAACTTGCCCAAACTTACACACAGACTCTGACAAATGTTGAAATGTCAGCTTCGATGCAACGTACATTGTTAATAACGAAAGATACGCCGAATGAAAAAAAAAGATTGTTGTAATAACTGTAATGGCAAATGAAGCTCAAACTTGAAACCTGAACATATTGCATAAGGTATACTGTGCCGTTACACAAAATCAAGCACAGCCAATGAATTTGGCCAGTGAATTATTTTTTTTTTTCTTCTTGATGTAATCAATCGCGAAGCCATGTGTCATATATGGTAGTAACGACTAACGATGGCTCAGTTTTCGAAACGACTGATTCAATAGTTCACATATGGAAACTAGCACCATACCAAAGCCACCAATACGAGTAGATGAAGAACAGACTGAGAATCTGTCGGTTAGACGTCGTCTTCGTCAAAGACTTAGTGTTAACCTTGAACTTACGGCATTTGATAAGAAGATCTTTAAATTTATTGAGCATAAGCTTCTGTTGTTTGGACTGACAGTCGTCGGTGGATGTGATAAGTTAGTGAATTATATTATTTTGTTGACGCGAATCTAAGGTGATTTTTTTTTGTATAGTAGAATTATTTTATGGTTTCCAATAATAAATATAATGAGCTATTGCCCACTAAATTTCGAATATGATTTATTATCTTTTTAATTAGTTACTTTCTAGCGAAAACGTTGAGGGTCTCTCTGGTGATCAATTTGAACACCATTATTGGCTCATTTGTATCGTAGAAGCCATATGAAAGCTCAGCTGATTAAATTATTTAGTAGTGTAATAAAATTAAGGCAGAAATCATTTTATTCTACACCATTAAGACTCTAACCATTATCTTTCGCTTATAGAAAACACAGGTTACTGGCTTAAGTCTTTCGTTTTGCTTTGATTCTGTAGTTTTTAGGGTTTTGTATAAAAACAAAACCCTTATGAAATCGGTCATGCGTCCGTCTGTCCGTCTGTCTGTCCGCCTGTCCATGAAATATCTCACGAACCGCTGAAGCTAAAATACATGCATGAAATTTGGTGGAAATATGTAGAAATACTATAATTCTCTGGAGAAAGCGATGCGTCGTAATAGGTCAACTTTAAGGGGGGGGGGGTCGCCATAGAGGGGAAATGAAGGTCGAAATTTTTTTTTTCGTTTGGTATAGGCAAGTGGAGTATCGTAAGAAAGGTACCGTTGAGTACCTTCCATTTCTTGAATTTTTTTCAAATTTGAAGAAAGGGGAAAAGAGGGAGAGGGGAAAATATGTGGTCCGAGTTTGTCCCCCCCCCCCTTGCATTTCGAGACCGTTATAGCTAGACATATGAAAATTTCCTGAAAAGCGGCATTTCACTAGCATAGAAAATCGAAAATAATAGAATTTTTAAATCTTATCCAAAAAGGTTAATAATAGTACATTTCTATAGTTGCAGTTAGCACACCTCTGCACCCCTCAAGCACACCCTTGGTCAAAAATATTGATGGCTGATGATAACCAACATCATAGGCAATAATACCTCTAAGTTTCATTACAATGACATGATATTTAATAATAGCACATTGACTTAAAGTTTTGCGTTTTGACACTATCCATACAAAAAATACACCTACCGGCCTCACGCATAGATATGCGTGTACTACTTACATGTTGTTTTTCGTAGTGCGAATTGCAGTTATTTAATGAACCAACTTTGGAAGGGTGAAGATTGGTGATTGGTGATCCTAACAATAACTATTCACACAGTTAATTTTTTTAGGGTTTTGTGTCTTAAATCTCACAAAATCGGTCAAATACCTGTCTGTCCGTCTGTTCATAGAATATCTTACGAACGGCTGAAGCTGCACATATAATTCGGCGAGAATGTGTAGAAATGCTATAATTTGCTGGAGATAGCGTTGCGTTGTAATTGGCCAACTTTAAGAGGGGGGGGGGGGGGGGTCCACATAGAGGCGAAATTAAGGTAAATTTTTTTTATCCACTGGTATAGCCAAGTGGGGTGTCGTGAGAAAGGTAATGTTGAGTACATTCCATTTTTGGCATTTTCTTGAGATTTGTAGAAAGGGGAACAGTGGAGGAGGAAAAAATATTAGACCGTAATTTGTCCCAGCTGCCCTGAATTTCGAAGCCGTTACACAAGTTTGCAATTTGCAATGTCGTCTTAATATGAATGGTTAAGCATCTCGAAGAGTGGGACAGTTTATCTCGTATACATACATATCTATCTACAGCTTCTCGTATTAAAACTATTACTTTGAGAGGTGACAGATGCAGTCTTTTTGTGAATTGGCATGTAAGATACTATATCATGGGTAAAACATTTAATTATGGTGTTTTTATTCAGCTGAGGGGTACCAAGAAGAACAGGGAGCCAGTATTTACATGCCAAAATAAGCGCTTGCTACAAAACCCTCGAATTGCGGGCGTAGCCCTCTATATTCCGGTTTCATTATTTTATTATTTTAAGTATAGACAATAATGTTACCAACTTAATGTTGCCATTGACTATACGTATGTCGGTACAAATTATTGTAAATTTTATGTATAAGCTTGCAGTCTTGCTTAGATTGAATTTTCATTAGCGACTATCTAACTTTTAGGAGCTTACTCAATCGAATCTTTGACTACCTCCGCCCAGAAATCGATGAATTGATTCAAGATAATATAATCATAAGTCGGTTACAGATATCATCATGAATATAGATCCTTCTGCAATCGATCCACATCGTTAGCGCACATCAGATCATAAGAAACTTTATAAAGGATAGCATAGCAGTTCTTATGTATTTCTACCTTGTCGTTGCTTGTATGAAAGTTCCTTCACGAGATGGTCAGATCGCATTCTTTCGACAATGCTGTTATTTAGTCAGCTAAGCTGTACTGAATTCAACTTTACATTCGCGTCGCATGCTACAAGTCTATCGATTGACATTTTAGCTTCCGCTTTTAAGTGTATGTGTATCGGCTGTAGGTTGAGCAATACCTCAAGAGCGCTAGATGGGTAAGAGCGAATAGCCCCTGTCATCATTAGAGATGCAAGCCTCTGTACCTAAGACGGTCTTACCAGTAGCAGTAAATGCTCTACTCCACGAACCTGATTGACGGTCTGACGCTACTCTTGTAAATCCAGAGGGCTATAGAGGATTTGATTGTCTGCATATTGAATGTATAGTATATCCAGAAGGCCTTAGTGGCCCTGTCCGCCACTACCCAGATATGTTCTTTCCAGAGATTTGGGAAGCCTGATGTGTCTAAGATTTCTTTTTCAAGAAAATGGAATCACAACTGCCTTGTCTCTTTTTTTGTTGATGCTTTTCAATGCAATTTTTCAAAGTTACGAGTTTTGCGCAATGTTCACGTGTAAACGAAGCATTTCTGGTAAAGAGAGACGCCATTTCAAAAAATTTTAAATGCTTAGCTTAGCCGAATAAATTGCTAACTGCTATTCGGAAAGGCGTAGCGTAAAGCTTGCGGACGCTTAATATTAGCAAACGTCTGAAAAAAACAACACAAAACACCCTTTTTCTGGGTTTTTATACCCTTCACGGATGTGATAGGGTATATTAACTTTGTCATGAAGTTTGCAACGCACAGAAGGAAGCATCTCCGACCATATAAACTATCAAATATATATTCTTGGTCAGTATGATGAGAGGAGTCGATTAAGCTTTGTCCGTCTGTCCGAAGGCTAGCTTGTTTGTAATAAAATTAACTTAAATTTACCGTTATGTTGAAAATCTACTTTTGAAATTGTTTGTTCATTTTCACTCTACCTACACTAGTAACAAAAATTGTAATGTTCTTTCCTTGCTCTCTTGAGTAGGAAGAATAGTGGGTGCGTCACTTTTTTGTGTAGCAGTGTGTTTGATGAAGCATGTGATCATTTAAAAAAGAACTTATATGCCAATATGTTTAACTTCAAAAATCCGTAGCTTCATAAAACAATAAATAAAAATGAATTAAAGCGATGGACTGCTTTTCTATGAAGGCTGCCTTCGGGACAAACATCACCAGCAACAAAAAATAAGTCTTAATCACGCTGAGCATAGTTCAATGTCAGTTAGTAAACTTCAATAATGAATTGATAATAATGAAGTCCTAGAAAACGTTACATTGTCAATGATCTGTTAGAAGGCAGACATGCACATGTAACCGGTCTATTCAGATATGACACATTCAGTTTCGTTAATTATTATTTCTCAATTCAATCTAGATAATCAGATTATTTATGTTTTATTATTTTCTAGTTTGAAGAGTCAGATTTTTAGAAAGAAAATTGAATATGATATGAAAATTCATTTTGAATTCAATCAAATTTCCGCATGACAGCATTTCCGCGAAATCTAATATTTTCAGCAAAATCAAGAGTGTTTGATTTCAACAAAGACATTCCATAAAGTTAATAGTCACAGGTAAGGAATGAAATCATCATCCAATATACTATAACTACTTACTCTCACTTTCATTCAGCGAATTTTGTTTTCTTCAATTTTGGCATTTCATGACTAACATTTTTTTTTAAATTGCTGATTTTATCTGGCCTAATATGTGGTTACGTGATTAGACTAATGGTAATAAGTCACTCCTTGTCTAGGTACCTGCAAATGACCATGTGAACTGCGCACAAAGTGCTCATTTAATTTTTGGAATATGTTAATTTGTTGTTGAATGATTTGTGGGTAATTTTATCCGATAACCATCAAAAGTGGATACCTTTTAGAAAATCATTAGTAGTAGAATGTTGAACATATTTCAGTGCTGTTCTATTTTTTTGTTGAATTGTTGAATGCATGTGAGACATTCATGCATTCAACACAAGAAAAAAGATTCGAGACTAACAAAAACATGAGCCAAACAAGTTTTCCAACGCGATAAATTTAAAGTTAGTCAGTTTAGAAACTTCTTAAAACACATGCACACAGCACAGCATTTACCGTCCCGTAGAGGTCATTAAATTTATCATTGGAAAATATAGTCCCGATAAATACCCTATGGATGGAGTATTTGAAGAAAACAAAGGACCGACGACAAAGCGCTGGTCACTGATCTCCTAAAAAAAAATCCGAACGCTAAATAATTTTAAGGCAACACAAAGCAATCCAGAAGAAAAAAATAATTGGAGTCATATAGCTAAGCTATACATATAAAAAGATACATTTTCCAATTCAAATAAATTACCGTTTGTTTTTTTCATTTATTAAAATAAAAGTTCCAAAATATATTTTGTCATTTCACTTTGCGCAAATGATGTTATGACCATTATCGTTAAGAGTAAACAACCGGCTGGTATAAAGCGCTCTTTTAGCTCTTCCGGGTTCAGGTTTCTACTTTGAAATTCAAAATGCAAAATTCATAAATATACGAGTATATTGCATATTCGTATTCTCCGTTCAATCGGGCGACGAGTGTATGTAGAAAGTGAGAGTCAGTTTTTTATATTAATTCCATTTCGTCACTTTCTTACAATTAATATACTAAACTTGCATATCTTGTTTTTTTTCGGATCTGGTCTGTGTGGCATATGCATAAATGAATACTAATAGAGATTAAATGTTTTATTTAGACTTCAATTTCAAGGCTAGATAAGATAAATGATTGGCTGCAATTAGTTCAGATTAGGATGGATCTATATCTGTGCATATGATGTTGAAGTCGGAGTTGATTCATTTTTTTCAATCAAATATAATTTGCGACACGACAAACTTAAAAACCCCATTAAACAAATCACTAGTATTACTTTATTCGCTGAGTAATGCTAATGCACTTATACATGGTGTCAGATGGTATAAAACTTTAATGTTAGATAGTGAGTACCGTTAATTTCGGAAAAAAAAATAACACCGAAATGGACACTCTGTGTTTAACCGTTACAGAGTTTTTTTTGTAAACTGTCTGAAAAAGCCAATAAGTTAATCCGAGATTTGACCTGACTTTCTGAAACTAGATAAAATTTCATATAAATCCACTCTGGTTAAGTTTTTAGGAGGCGGCCATGGCTCGACGTCGCGTCGGGCTGTTCCGCCACGATGATGACGAGGGAGCCTTCAATAAAGTCATGCCCACGGCAATCACCGACGCTCTCATAGGGCTAAACGGCTTTCAGGTTACACCTATTATCCTGATGTTAACATCCAGGATTATATCATCGAAATTAATAATCGCCACCGTTTGGATGCCACAGTCCAGTCTACTAAAGCGATTAACCTGGGCGTTACATTAAATCCAACCTGTGAAATTGAGAAAACAAAGTATCTCAGATATATCTGTGAGGAATGCTTTGTTAAAATCTCGATGACGTGCCCTGGCTAGTACTGGGTATTGCTTCACTATTCTAGATGACGTTGTCCACCCTCTGGACCCTTTATAGCAGCTTGGCTGTCCAAGAAAATAGCGAAGTCCCTTGAGGTTACTGTGTTGGATTTCGTCATCCGACAAGCCTCCCTTACTGACAGCACTTCAACCTGAAATACACTTGCATAATCTGGGAGGCAAACTGACTTATAAATTCCGAAGTTTTCAAAGAAAATCCCTACACCGACGCCGCTAGCCAATTTTGATCCATAAGAAAAAATCCTCAGGTCACATCCTGACGTTCATTTTTCTTACACCATTCTAGTCGGACAGCTAGCGGCAAAGTGTTTCTGAAAGTCTAATTCGGCGACGAAATTGTCCATTGGGAACATGTTCTGCACCTCACCCGCAAGGGATAACAGGATGTTGCTGTGTCCATGGTTTCGCTGTCCAGTTATCAGACTCCCTGCGTCTGATCGCGCTACAAACTAGGTACATTGACGCTAATCTGTAGGTCAAGGGTGAGTAAGTCTAAGATAGCATTTACCGCATCTGTTGGACATGATCGCATAACACCCGTTTCTCCGATGCATGCAGTCATTTGCATCTTGCTCAGCATGTCTATGTTATATTTCCTGCGCAGCACTGGCCACCAGACGGTCCCACCACAGCTGTGTATAGCCACATGAACATTGTCGGTTGAAGTCCCCAATTCCTGCCGCAGGTTCTCCTGCACGCATAGAAGAGGAATTCGGTTTTCTTGATGCAGTGTTCTATGTTCAGTTTCCATGAGAGCTTCGAGTCAAGAATGACTCCCAGGCACATCACATTAGTCGATAGTCAGTGAGTGTCCATTTAGTACTGGTAGCACAAACTCCTCAATTTTTATTTTTTTTTTGTGGAAAAATGAACCAGCTCGCTTTTCTCTGGGCAGCACTTTGCTGCCCAAGTGCTGACCATGCTCAAGACGCCACTCAAAATGTCACTCATCACGGGTAGAAACTTTCATGAAATCAGGATTAAAAAGCCATTTGCGTACGCAACAATCTTAGCTCCAGAATTCTCCAATCTTCTGAGGGGACCATACACTGTTAAAATCCTGAAAAGGGGGGCGGTGACTCTACCCTACGGTGTGGACATTCTAGGAAAACAAATGGTAGTAAATGTAGTCATTAAAATTTGGGAGGCGGGTCGGTGACGTTTCTTGAGTACCAGTCGCTCATCTATATTAATCGATTGAGAGTATCCCGCTTGACAGATTACACATCAGTAATATACATGTTCAAGAAGAACCATGAAAGCCTAATCCCACAACGTAGTCTATAGGAATCGGGTAGACAGGAAGACCACCTTAGCCTCCCTCCATGCCTTCGAGATGTAGCCTGTTGAAAGACAGGCGATGAATTTGTTCCGAATCCTATCTACAGTAGTAGAGCGCTCATGACCCACTGTAATAGTGCCGGGAATATTCCGTCCATTCTAACCATTGGTGTCCATTTGGAGTTACATATTATCTTCTTAGCTTTTTGTCGTCTCCCCCCACCTGCCCCTTTGATAGTTTGGGCCCATGGTTATCTTGGAAACTTTTGAACGTACAGAATTTATAAATTTAATGTTCTTGGAAAAAGTAAAGATGCGCCCCGCCGGCCGTTGTGAATGATATAAAAAATTTCAGAACTCTTCCGGATGGCGCAATGGTTAGCACGAGGGCCCAGTGCGTAGAAGGTGGCACTGGGCCCTCGGTTCGATTCCTGCTGAATGCGGTAGTTTTCGATAAAGCAGGGGATTCACGTGTCACTCAGCTGTTAAATGAGTGCCCATTTATGCGGCAAATAACTCGGTTGAGTGTGTTGCTGATCACACACCTCTGCACAAAACATACCGCCACGATTTAGAAAATGAGATGATGCTAACTCGTCAGCCATGGTTCAAATTGGACTGTTGCGCCAGTTATTTATTTATTTTTTTCCGGTGAGCTCAGATTTACAGTCAAGTCAAATTAATGTTACTACTCGAACTAACTACTAAAGCTCTTCTATTTCTTAAAAGGTGTTCGGAAGAACACTACCCTTCCAACCCAAACAGCTAGAAGTGAACAGAGTCTTGGAAAAATCCCGAAAAAAACGATTTTTTTTTTATTTTGAAATTATTTTTAAAACGCCTTACTCGGCTAAAAAAAATCTGAGATTAAAAGAAAGACCATAAAGAAATGCAAAAAAAATGTTATCACCACTTTTTCGGTATTTTATATCGGTGATCCGGCCGGGAGGTCGCGGGCAATTTTTTTCACTCTAAGGGGTCGTGATGGCAGATTAGAGTATAAAATATAAAAGTGAGTTTGGTATTTTTGTCTGTATGTACGAGTATGTTCGTACCTTATACAAATCCAAATTTTATACGGAGTTTAATCAAATTTTTCACACTTAACCTTCAAAATAAATGAAAGGTCACTGTCTCCATGTTATTGTGAAAATCCGCTAAATAGAAAGTCCACAAAATGTTAAAATAAACATTTGTAAAAATTTGCCAATAAGCAGCATTGCATTTATAATATGTGTCAATAAAATATTTAATATTCACGGATAATTGTCGTTTGATTGACGCCTACGACTATGTGAATACTAGAAGAAATACCCGGCGGCCGAACTGATGAATTAAATCCTGTGAAAATAGTTCGGAAAAAGATTGCCTTGAGTTTATATCATACAATCTCAAAATCCGCTCAAATATCGCTCACTACGAAACGGTTTTCATCAACTTCCAAGCAATAGAAAAGTACCGAAAAGCATACATAACTTCTAATATATAATGAAATGCACTTTTAAGTGTGCCACACGAAATGTGAGAGTGAAACACTTTGACAAACTGTTGCATAGTTACCAAGCCCCGCACGCAGATACACCGTGCATTCATATAACTAAAAGCATTCATGAAATTTGGCATCCATCGTACTCCAACCATATGTGGAAGCCAAAGAAAGAGCAAATGAAATAACCTAAGCTAACTCTATCCAACATGCTAAACTCAAGTCTTGACCAGGCCATGCAAAATAAAATAAAAGCCCAAGCACAATTTAATACCTTATTTGAAATTTCGCTTTCAACTGAAATGAAAATCAGCTGAAGTAGACGTTTCAAATGAACAAGATGCAAAGATATTGGCGTAGCCCGTTTTGTTTCTTGTAAGTACGAGTGCCCAAGGCAACAAGGTATAATTGCGGTGATTTCTTGGCTCGTATTACAGTTGATTTTCATTCAAGTACTATCCACGTACATTAGAAAAAGTGGGTACGTGCTTATGCGCAAATTGAAGGAGGACCATGGAACTTCAATTTTACATAACTTGGACAAAGGACTAATGGGTGAATCTAAGACCGAAGCTAAACGATGATCAAACACGTATCGCACAATAACATATGTAAATATGAATGCTCTACCCAATTCCCTAGTCGCCATCGGTTCGATTCTTCTCAATCTTGACTGTGCCGACACCTCTGGACCCGCTAACATTTAAGAAAATTTCAAAATATCGTTTTGTTTTTGCTGCGTCCGCCGCGCCGCATGCAAGAAACTGCATACAAAACACAGCCATTAGTAATAGTAGGGCATTTAACTTACCATTTTGAAAGTTGTCGACGTTCGATCAGCAGTTGATTATTGTGTAGAATAAAAGCTTTTTTCAAATCTCTGTTGTCTCGTCTTTTTTGCCTTTTGTATGTCTGAAGCGGTGTTTACGTACTCCTTGACCCTGTTTTCAGATTTCTGCTGCTGCTGTTCGTGTTGTGTGTGAAGCCTAGAAAACTCTCGACAACGACAACCACGACGACGACGGTTGGTGAAACTCAATGGATATACGATGTGAGGTATAAGGCACCACTTCACTTGATCGTTTCTATTGAAATCACAAAACGGATCGCAACGATTTCTCTTCTCAATATTCTCTAGATATACTACCGATTTAAATTATACGAGGGAAATTTCAATTTCACAGAGAAATGTTAATAACACTGAAAACAGAAGATCACTTCGGGATCCTTATGCTTAACTAAAATGTATGCAGGGCCTCGAAAGGCGCGGCAAAGTACACTGTCGCTTTCGTTTCAGAACCAAAGTTGTTAGTATTTACTTTACGACACTCAATCTTAAACCGGAATATTGATTTTTCGGTAAAACTAACGTATGACAACAATCCAATCAATCTAAACTTCTTAATAACTGATATTACCACTCACTGGACAACCATTCAGTCTTTATCGTACACCGAATCGTGTGCACTAAAGATAGTGGTAGAGAGTCTTAGTTCGCTTCTTTTAATCCAAGAAGAGATAAAGTTGTCACTCAATGGACTAGGTAACTGATACTGATTCAATACGAAACGATACTGAAAGCAAAAACGGTAACAAACATTTCAATATACACCAACACTGAACGGAATGGAGAAAAACGAAAAGAAGTGAAGCGAACCTCTTATTTTTCCTACATACACTCCCTACTCCATCGTCATACACTGCTAGCAGTCAATATATCTCCGACTCTGACAATTCAAGATACACGCGGATTCGGACAGCAGAAGCCGAAGAAATACAGAAAAGCCAGAGTTGAGCCGTAACAGAAAAGACGTTGTCCGGCTTGGAAATTTTGCGCTCAAGCCGAGACAAGTTGATATTTCTTTTGCTGCTGCTGCTGGTGTGGTATGGCCACCATACACCCTTCCCGTAGTATTCGTTGTTGGTTGCGCCGAGATGTCTTCAGAAGAGGGAGGCATATGTGTGATACTTCGCCACATAGATAGATTTATGAACGCTATTTAAGCTTAGACTGTATCTAATGAATTTAACACATGGGCAACCGTTTGTTTTAAATATTTAATAAGGTGGCCAAAGTAGCCAATGTCCTTTGAATATTAAGAGAAAACATTAAGGCTGGTAAAGCCGGTGAACTGTTTATGTTATTCCATCGGCCAAAAACTAAATGGTTAAGAAATTTAGAAATATTTGCTAACATTTCTGGTATAGAATTGAATGGAAAATCGCATAATGATGATCGTTTACGGAAATTTGTGGACACCCTGAACAGGACTCCTGAAACAAAAGATTCAAGCCAGAAACCCGGAAAAAAAACTCTGGAAATTTTTAATCGTCGATTGATTTTTTATGAAGTTTATAAATAATAAGCTTTGCTTAATACTTTTATCCTTTTATCAAATAATGTTGCCTCTAATTAGCCCATAAAGTGTTAAAGCGATAGAAGTGTCGTATTTTCTTTCCTAATCTGCGCTTGGCTTGTTTTACCTCCTTATATTTTGCTCTCTTCGAGCGAACGTGTACTTTCCATCCGCAAACCAAGCATCGAGGTAAGCTTAGCGTTGAATTTTCATTGTAAAAACCTTCAAACCTAACAGTAGACGAGCGTAACTATTAAACAGACCACCGTCATACAACAATACAACCAACTATTCCAAATGGCAACCACACTAACTCTGCCCCTGCAGACATATAGAATCTACATATCAACCTATCTAGCTTCATGGGTAGGATACATGTAAGCATCAGATGTATTTCGTATACGAACAATCCAATCACGTTCACTTGAAGAATTGCCTGGAAGAAATCAAATCGTTCCGACGCGACGCGCGTCGTGGAATTTGCACTAATTCTGTCATGTCGTTTGCAATAAAATTGCATTTCTGCATTTTTCTTTTATTGTTGCGTACTTAACTTTTTCTTTTTTTTTATGCCGAGCCGTACACGTTTCACTCAAACCAAAGTCATGTCCGATGTTTTCTGATAAACCACCAAAAGTTCAAGTAAAAGTTAGCGTATTTGTAATCGTTGGTAAATGTTAATTTCATCTCATATATGGATCAGATATTGAATGATTCGGTTTCTCTATCGATAGATATGTATCGGAACTAATATACCTAATTAGTATGGATTACTGTAATATACATATTTAATGAAAAAATATATAATAGGGACCTAAACTTTATCAGTTTTCGTCGAACCAGAAATATGTGTTTTATTGGCATATTAAAGTTGGCTAAGCGTAGCAGGATTGAAGCAAATTGCCATTCCGCATCTGGTAGAATGTACTCGTATACACCCAAGTTAATCTTTTGCATGAGTTAGTTGGCGTGATATAGAGCTTTTCACACATACAACTGGAGAATGCTGCTCCTACCATACTTTACCATTTTCATAGCAAATCAACTATGTCGGCATGACTACTAAATGCAAAAAAACTCTAGATATCACCATGCAATACATACCCGGTTGGAGACAATATATATTTTTCGAAAGCTGAAGACTGGTAGACACATTTTACGGTACCCATTTTTCCCTATATAAAAGTCAGGTTTCTAATCAACTTTTTTTTTCATTTCTTTTTCAAATGGATCGTAAAGACATGAGATTTTCGAGTATTTGCATTTGATAAGAAAATGACTTCCGCATATTCAGGGTTTTATGTACGTATTTCTAGCCTCTAGGATTGATGTGGAGATTCAGGGGCACCGGAGCTGGGGGTCAAAGGGGAAAACTGCCCCTCCTATAATTTCGCCGGAGCGGCAATTAGTATATTGTGCCCCTTCAAAAATATTGTCCTCACTAATAAATTATAGGTTTAACAATTCATTGCATTTACAACCCTTTCAATAAGATTTATGCGATCCGATTAATCGTTCCTAATTATAAAAACACTTTTTTTTATAAATACTATTATGTACAGCAAAACTAAACCTCTCTTTACATATAATCTTAAAATGTCCCGGTTGCTATAAGCTTTTAAATTTTTGAAAGACATTGAAAGACAGACAGACAGACCAGATAGGGTTTATGAGGAAGGAGCTGGAAGTTTGCCAAAGCGACTGTGAAGATCTGGCAGCGCTTGAAGCGAATGCTCCACAACGAGCTGAGTGGCGGCACATGCTTGTTCTAGCTCAGTGTCAGCCCCAGACATCACACAAATAACATATGTCATGTGCCTTGGGGGTAAACAATCACCACAAAAGTTAAAAATGGGTTCCACCAACCCAGAAAAACTAATAAAAACCAGGCGAAGCTTCGGCCCGGAGTCCGCAGCGTATATACCCTAGACTTGTACAGACCTAGTGGTGATACCAAAAGTCCCAATTGGCAACGACCATATGCATTAAAAGTGGGTCTCTTATATGGCCAGTTCATAGGGGAGGTTGGCACTCATTCAGTGGGATCTTGACCATTCACAAAATCAATTAACTAACCCATTCTACAAATATTTATCCAATTTTTCAAGTTGCTAGCTTCATTCTATCGAAAATTAACGCTTATTTAAGTTTCACTTGTAGGGGAGGTAGGGGTTCCTTAAGTCGGATCTTGCCCAGCATTTCCGTCAACCAATTAGATCACCCTACAAACATTTAAAAAAAATTTCAAGTCTCTAGCTTCATTCTATCGAAAGTTATCGCTTATTTGAAGTTTCTTTTGTAGGGGAAGTAGGGGTTTCGCTGGTCGGATTTTACGTATTTTCAATATTAGTCGACTGGATCATACTACAAACACTTGACCAAAATTTCAAGTCGCTAGCTTTATTTTGTCGTAAGTTATCGCTTATTTTAAGTTTCATTTCTAGGGGAGGTGGGGGTTCCTTAGGTCGGATCTTACCCATCTTTAATGCCAACTAACTCAATCTAACTTTCAACATTTGACCAAAATTTCAAGTTGCTGGCTTCATTCTATCAAAAGTTATCGCTTATTTGAAGTTTCATTTGTAGGGGAGGTGGGGGTTTCTTGAGTCAGATCTTGCCCATTTTCAATACCAACAAAGTAGGTCTTATAAGCAACATTCTTTCAAATTTTCATTTTGCTAGTATAATTTTTTCAAAAGTTATCGTAATTAAAGAATATTTAATTTTTGGAAATTTGTAGGGGAGGTAGGCGTTCCTTTGATCTCATTATGCCCAACTTACATAATCTTAAGCAGCTTTTCACTTCAAGGTTACACGCCAAAAATCAGGTGTCTACGTCAATTGGTTCAGGAGTTATAGACAAAAAACCTGAAAAGTAGGGTAGTACGGGGTTCTTTGTCAGAAAATTACCGTTAGTTTTCAACTTATCAGTTTTATTTTCCCAGGAAAGTATGAGATTACCCTCATGAGTAATCTACCAAAGCTAGAGCTTTTCATGTTTATTTAATCGGGAGTTATTAGATACATTTATGTATCTTACATATGTAGGGGAGGTAGGCGTTCTCTTGGCCTGATCGTGACCATTTTCAATACCATCCAACTAGATCACACTTCCAACATTTGACCAAAATTGCAAGGCTCTAGCTTCATTTTATCGAAAGTTATCGTGCGAACGGACAGACAGACAGACAGACAGACAGACAGACGGACAGACAGACAGGCAGACATGGCTAAATCGAATCAGGAGGTGACCCTGATCATTTATATATATTCATTGCTATACCTCCGGAGCCTCCTTTAAGGTGTTACATATTTCCGTCGTGACAAAAACAATATACCCTATACTATAAGTCTAGGGTATAAAGATGGCAATGAATGTCCACTAGCTCATCCAACACGCTCCGGGCCCAGGTGGTTTGGACCATTGGCCTTTTTACCCATGTAGAGAATTTTTTTTCTAGAGCTCTACATTAGCGCTCTACCAGGTGTTTACATAGTTTTCTCTATTTTTTCTCCGGTAAATATTAGTAGAGTGTTAAACCACGTTTTGAATATATGTAAATCAGTTTGGTATCGTTCGATGTGAAGGCATTATTCGCTAATACACTGGTTCAACATGTGAACCTCGAGTTTCAGTGTTAACCGAACAAGTGTGGCACCACCTCGGAGTGGGGAAGGAAAGTTGGTATAGTCCTATTTCCCCAGGAGACGCATCGTGGTTCGCGCCTTGGCTAACAGTGGCTTTATCGCTGTAGCGTATATAACGTTAACTGAACAAGTGTGGAACCACCTCGGAGTGGAGAAATAAAATGGTATATTCCTATTTCACCAGGAGAAACATCGTGGTTTGCGCCTTGGATAATCGTAGCTTTACCCCCTTAGCGTATAGAGCCTAGCGAAGCGAGCGTTCTCGGTCGGTATACTGAGAGTTGCAACCCCTTAAGATGCGGAGCTTGCGTAGCGAGCGAAGCCCACACAAGGCGAGTGAGGAATCCTCTTAATTTAAAACCTACTCTAAGTCAAATGCGCGAGATTTTCCGTGATGAAGAGGAATAAAATAGACCTCCATTCGGTAAAAAATAAAATTCACACTTTCCCAAAAAACAATGGTGGCGTACATAAGCATGATCCACAGGTTGGTAAAGTACCCATTGATCGAAATATATTAATGATTGTGATATCATTTCAGTCATCACCGAGAAAAATGGATACAAGTCATCGGCTATCGAAAAGATGATCAAGAGAAAGATCCAAATGGGGGACGGACTAAAGCACACAACTCTGTTTGACCAGACCATCGATTTTCCAAGAAGTTCAGCATAGGAGGTGCATGCTGGCAACTGTGGAGACAAATTTTGTTCAAATCGGACGACGGGAATGCCCCGAGGAGAGGAGGATATGTCCATTACTACGTCTTATTTCAAGGTACATTATCTAAAGTTCTCCATTAAGAATATTTCACAACATTTACTACTCACGAAATGCGAATTCGTTCAACCTACGATTGTTTATCAATAACAATAACTCTTCGAAATCTTACTTCATCTGACCTCAGCATATTAACGGCTCGTTGCAGTACGCGTATTCTGTGCTGCATGCACAGAAGTTACCTACTTAGAAAATTGCATATCGTTGCTTAGAAAGAAAATCTTCCGTCAATGGACTAGCGTTTCCCACTCAAGTGTTAATTGAAAAGACGATTTCATCAAATAGAGTGCTCATCATCTCTTGCAGTATGTATAATGTACTCGTAGGTAAGTGAAAGGCATCATCAAACGTAAATTGAACGAACGAACGACCTTGTTTGTCGAACAATCGTTTTTGAGGGTGATGTCGCCGAGTCATTGGGAAAGTCGATCCTCTCAAACAATTAGAAATATAAAGGGTGTCCAGAAATTGGCGCATAAACACACTGTCACATGGTTTTCCTTGCAATTTTCAGCAATAAATATTAAGGAACATTTTCCCGAATTCTTAACCCTTCAGCTGATGCAGGCAATTATTTTTTTTTATGAAATTTGTCTACCTCACATTACATAAAATACAATATCTGGAAAACTACGCTAGCTAGAACATCCAAACAAATATCGTTTTCAAGAATTTTGATACACTACTACTACTACTTTACCTTAACCAGAACGCGCACGGTGCAGCGTTTTCTTGCGTGGGCTCTGTTTGAGATTATTGCGATATAAACAAAAAAGGAAACAAATTCGCCTCTCAAATAACATACATATGAGCCACACAAGAGACCGCTGCATCCTGCGCGTGCTGCGCCCTCAACACGCGAAGCAATACTGTCGTGAGGATTGCAATATAAAGCTCGTGTGCTGGCTCTGCTTGATATGTTTTTTTCAATTTCGTGCGAATGAATGAATCGCATGAGATTATCTCGAAAACTATTTAAGATAGAAAAAAGTAGTTCAGACATTTTTTATTTTTTGTGATCTTCAATTTCGACTTAGAAAGTTTTTTGCTACGATTAAAAGTTGCAGAGATAAAAGCCAAAAATTAAGTAGTCATACAATTGAATGAGCGTGTGACGTAGGTATTCAGAGAGCCGGCATGCGCTAGGCCATATCTTGTCTTCCTTGTATCATGGTACCAGGGAGCGAAACATTCCCAGCTTGGTTTCGATGCTGAGATAACTGCTCTGCCAGATTTTTGACAGCATGCCGTATGCGCATTTACCCTGGTTGATATGACGAGCAGTGTCCTGCTCCGTACCACCGTTTTCGGCAACAATATTACCGAGGTAGACGAAGTTGTCCACCTTCTCCACAGGCTGCCCATTAATATTGATGACTGAAACTCTACACCTATAGGATTTTTTTTTCGCAATGGCGTTCTAAGTACCTTGGTGTTATTGGTATTATTAAGGGCATTAAAGCGTCCATTATAGACACCCTGTGTATGCCTGTGTATAGACCATTGACACACATCATATTTCAATTTGCCAATAATTAATGAAAGAGTTGTAAATAAATTGTGGTAGTTTAATTGCTTATCAAATTGAGTAGCAATTAGTGACAGATTGTTATTGAAAGTTGGCTAAGTCAAAAATAGTTTCACGGAAAAAAATCATCTTACCTGACATTTTCCTTGAATTTTTCTTTTTATCTCTTTTGTCAATTATTAGAGAAAAAGCTGCCATGGAAAAAGTTGTAGAGCAAAAAATTCATATAAATATGATCGGATTTTCCAGGAGAACTCTCATTTTTTGCAAAAAGCCGGTGTGGTACCTTTCATAATCTAATATATAAAAGTGAAGATTATTTTTGTATGTTTGTCGTGCAAAAACTTTTAAACCACTAAAGCGATTGTCGCCAAATTTTGCAGGAGTATATTTGGCAAGTTGGAATAGATTATAAGGTGGTTCGCGACTACATACAGTAAAACCCCGTTCAACCGAACCCAAGGATGTAGCGTCGTTTCGGAAAACGAAATTTTTCATAAATACTTTCAGGAGGCCGGTAGGAAAATAAGGTGGTTCGCGACTCCAAAATTAGACTACAATACATACAGTAAAACCCCGATTAACCGAACCAGAGAGGGCGGCGGTATTTCACGAAACGAAATTTTTCAGAAGCATTTTCGGAAGACCGGGGAGGAAAATAAAGTGGTTCGCGACTCCAGAATGTTGGAATATTATTAGAACCCGGATTACCGAACTAAGAGGGAGGAGCGGCGTCATTTTGGATAACGAAACTAGACACGAGTATATTTGTGAAGCCAAGGATGAAAGTAGGATGGTTAACGACTGCATAAGGTTTAATATACAGTAAAATCCAATTTAAGCCCGTCCAACCCGAACTCGAACACGAACATGTTATAAGTGGACAATTATCTTCAGGTTTGTGTGAAGTGTGTCTGTGTAGCTATTCGGAGGACACTGGTAGAATGTGTTCGACATTGTGTGGCCAGGCTAACTATACTAAAGAGGCCGTCATCATGTCACTCAATCCGTGGAAGCTATTTACGAGTACATGAATATTTTTCTGTTAACCGATATGTCGATATTACCTACCCACCGTTCTAATGACGATTACTAGCATACCGCCGAAAGCATTTGTGAAAGGCGAGTCTTATCGTTAGGCGAAAAAAACAAGATTCCAGATACGAGTATTGTAGTGATAACAAATATGCTATAATAAGAAAAGATACTGTTGCCAATGCTGCTTCAACTACGGTCTTTAGAGAAGTTGAAGTTTTCTGTTGCATTTCGTAGATACCAACTGCTCTGCACAAGCTCGTGCACACTATCTCCAGTTACTTATTTGGTTTTCATCTGCCCATTGCATCATTAAAAGGCAACTATAGTGTGGTATGTTAAGTCACACGATCGTTTATTTACACATATGACATAACATCATCATCGCCATCGTCACCATCATATCATTGAGATGATCCATTCAGTGGTCTTAGTGCAAGACTAGTATCAAGACCAAATGTTACTGCTGCGTCAATCTCAAAAGAAAAACAGAAACTAAAAGATTCCCATAAATGATGTGATGGGAAAGCATTTTACAACACTAACCAGTATCTATTTAGCTTTGAAATATATCTGCAGATAATAAATTTCGTAAGATAATCTGAGATAATTGTACGCAAATAAGTAAATTAACAAAAATTCATGAATAAATTTTCAAATTTTAAGGACATTATGAGCATGTGTGTAGTGCCGGCCTTAGCTATTTTAGCGCCCTGTTCAAATAATAGCCCAGTCAGTCCCTTTAAAGTTTCTTACCTTCCCCTTCAAAAATCCGATCTTAGATTTTTAGACACAGACATTTATTTGATTATAGTGAACCTAAAAATACAATATCACAAAAAATTTGTTGTTGCGTTTTTAACCCTTGCGATTTCAAGAGGTGGATTAGTTTGTATTAAATTTACGTAATATAAATACCGAAAGGTAATTTCTACTGTATTTATTCAAACCGATCCAGTTTTACGCGAGGCTTGACATGTTTTTTGGACAATTGTTTTATAGGGAGGGTTGTCGGCTCGTCGCCCGAGTTTCTGCCTCTATCCAAATCGTCTTCCTAAACTTTGATCCGCACAACATTTCGCGGCAGAAGCCTGCGGTCTGAAAACGCAGAAAAATTGTAACCATAAGTATTATGGCCAGATGTGACGCCGATTCTTGGGCAGTTGTCCGACCAACCGCGGAGACGGGCCGTGGGCGCCACGCGCTTTCAACTAATCCACTGCCTGGCTATATCAACCGTGGGAAGCGCGAAACCACGATTGTGTTTAGCCGAATCGGACGCAAAGTTCGCGTGAATTTACTCGCGACCGAATTTCTGTTACGGGAAACTCCAATAAACGTATTTTACAACAACACTATTTTATTTCTCCTGCACAATTCCACCAAGTACTTATTTCTAATTAGCAATCCGCACGCGAGCCGGCCGCCTAATTACGTTACTTAATAGCTAGCTTACACTAATTAAACGAAAATACACTAACCTAGGTGGCGGTTGCTTCCACTTAACTTGATCGCCGTCAGGACAACTCCACGATGACTCCGTACACGCAATTCTTACTAACTTTCGGTGTTGCGATCGCACTTTATCTGTACAGATACTAAATTACAGCTGCTACCCTCTTAAGTCGAAGTCGACTGCTCTTATCCCCCGTGATCTCTAGATGTCTCGAGAATTTCGCTTTCCGTCCTTCGCTCTCCGAATTTCTAAGCAGGTCGTCTTCGCTCCCCGGATTCTCGTCTACGTCCTCTTTTCCAATGAGACCTTTTCCAATGATACCAAATTGAACAAAGAGCATAATAATTTTATTTTCAGGTCCTGAGGAAACGCCTACCCACCTTTTCCAATGATACCAAATTGAACAAAGAGGGTGCCGTTTTCACTCAGGGCCCTTAAATAGCTTTTGTTCCAACGGATATTTCTCGCCCAGTTATTGAGTACGAGAATTCGTCTGCTCTAGCACATCACGATTAGATCGGTAATGCAGTACACGTCATGCAGACACTGACAGTTCGCCGACAGTGTTTGTTTACGTTTCAGTGTTTGCGTCGATTGAAAGCGGACACCACCAGTTCAGATAAGTATTGAATTCATTTCTTCTCCTCTATCGCTTGATCCTTTGTGATATCTTCCTTCCTTTCGTAGGTTTATTGGTATGTTCGGTGCGCATCATCTTTCAGCTTTACTCGACCGCTTCAACAGTGCAATGTGTAGTGGTAAGTATTCCGCCACCCCCTATTGACCGCCAAACTACAACTTCTTTCCTAAATTGCAGGTTACATTTCACACAACTAAACACGGGATTGGAGTCTTCACGACGCGGAAAGACGACCGTTTCGTTACATTACCCCCCCACCGACACGAAAGTCGTCCCCGACTTTCATTGATCTCTTTTCATATCTTTTACGTGCCACACGCCCGCCGATTTCTCCGATTGGTCTTGCAGTTCATATGAACAAGAAGAAACTTTCTTAACTACCGTCAGCGGTCCCTTATACTTTGGTGAAAATTTGGCTGCAACAAAGTTAACTGCGTCGGACTGGGCAAAATTCCTCCTCCATACCTTCTCGCCTATACTAAATTGGACTCTCCCTTTTCTACGATTATAATACTCCGCCCCTCTTCCATTTGCCTTAATAATTCTTTTGCCAACATCCTCTATCATAGTGTTCCTACTCTGCTTTACGGTGTCTACCTGAATCGCCTTTTCTTTCCTGACATCTACACGTTTTGCTTTGGGACGTCCGGTCAATGCTAATTCACGCCCAAACAGAACAAAATACGGAGTAAGTTTAGTGGTTTCGTGTACTGTAGTCCTCAAGGCGCACGCAGCCTTTGGAAGACACTCGTCCCATCGCCTCTGATTATCCCCTACCAGCGATCTTATCATTGTCTCCGCTGTCTGATTCACCCTTTCCACCGGATTAGCTTGAGGATGATAATAAGGCGTTAGTACATGTGTAACTTCATACGACTCTAACAACTTCTTAAATTCTTTGCTAACGAATTGTACCCCGTTATCGGTAATAATCTTTTCAGGTACACCGAACATGAGGAACAACTCCTCTTCTAACTTCCTAACTACTTGTGATGCAGTGGCTGACCGAATCGGAAATAACAACGAGAATTTACTAAAATAGTCTATGGCAGCCAAAATATACTTGAAACCTCTATTGGACCGAGGAAGCGGACCAATTAAATCTACACTCACCAGTTGCCAAGGCCTCCAAACATCTTTACGTCCTGAGATAAACCCATTTTGCCTCTTACGTTCCACCTTATTAGCTTTGCATACCTCGCACTGCTTCACAAAAGATTGCACTTCTGACCGCATTCTTGGCCAGAAATATTCCTGGGCCACACGACGATATGTTTTCTCTATCCCCGAATGTGCCGTATACTCATTATGAACCTTGGCAATAATCTCTGCACGTTGTTTCTTTGGAACTGCCAGTCGCCATGCCTCATCCCCATTCAATTCCATGTAATCTACTGGTACTTGCTTGTACAACCTGTTGCTATCTATTCTCCAATCCGGATAGCTGTCTGGACTATTTTCGACTTCTTTTAATAAATCCTCATACCAGGATTCATCATTGCTAATACACTGTACCCTTGGTACGGCTCGTGATAAAGCATCTGGTAAAGCAAGGTCTTTCCCCTTTCGGTGGACAATAGCAAAGTCGAACTGTTGTAGCCGCACCGCCCATCTTGCCAACCTACCATTCGGATCTTTCAAACTATTCAACCACAGTAGTGAATGGTGATCCGTAATCACGGTAAAAAAAATATCCCTCCAAATAAGGACGAAGTTTCTCTACGGCCCAGATAACCGCTAAACATTCTCTTTCGGTTGCTGAATAGTTACGTTCCCCCTTCGACAGCGACCTACTTATATATGCAACAGCTCTTTCCCCATCCGAATATTCTTGCGCTAGTACCGCCCCAATACCAAACCCCGACGCATCTGTATACAACTTAAAGGGACGATCAAAATCTGGACAAACAAGAATAGGGGCCTGTACTAACCTCATTTTGACCTCCCGAAAAGCTAACTCACAACTCTCATCCCAAACAAATTTTTTATTCTTTTTCAACAGATTAGACAGTGGTGCAATTCTCGATGCAAAGTCTGGCACGAAACGACGATACCAAAACGCCATACCCATAAACCTCCTAACCTCTGACACTGATTGCGGTGTAGGAAAATCAACCATCACCTGGACCTCATCTTTATCAACTTGTAGCCCTTCCTTATTTACCACATATCCCAGAAACTTCAATTCCGGCTTACAGAACTCACATTTCTCTTTATTCAAAGTGAGACCCGCCCTATTTATCCTCTCTAAAACCTCTCTTAACACCTCTATATGCTTTTCAAATGTCTGGGTTACGATAATAATATCGTCTAAATATACAAAAACGAACGGTTCCAGTGACACTCCGATTATGTTATCAATAAGACGCTGCCATGTCGCCGCTGAATTATGAAGTTCGAAAGGCATACGAGTAAACTGGAATAAACCTCTACCCGGAATCGTAAAGGCAGTGAACTTCTTAGACTCCTCATCTAGCAACACTTGCCAATACGCGGACTTTATATCTATGGAAGACAGGAATTTCGCATCACGCATCTTATCTAACATGGCAGATATATATGGGAGCGGATACGCATCTCTTTCCGTCAGACTGTTAACCTTGCGAAAATCCACACAGAATCTAAATGTTCCATCTTTCTTCTTCACTAAGAGAATTGGAGAAGACCATGGACTCTCTGAAGGTTCAATAATCCCCTTTTCCAACATATCCTCCACTTCCCTATTTATCTGCTTCTGTACGACAGGTGACACCGGGTAGTACCTTTGCTTTATTGGTTCCGATGTTGCGGTAAAACCGTGGTAACACCTCTGCCTTTCCAGGGAGCTCTCACGTGGAAGACTATGGAAGAGGCATTTTTCCCTCCGATTTTCTCATTACTATAGACATTTTTTAGTGTGAATTTGAGGATCAACTTTGAAATTAATCCGTACAGTATTTTAAAGAAATATTTTCTTTGGTGAATTAAACTATGTTCCATTTAAATAGGAAAGTTTGGTGTCTGGTTACGCAACCAAAAAATGTGGGAGTAAAAATTCGAGTACCTTAATTAATCTATAATTTCAACACGGACATGAGAAAAATAGAGTTGTCTAAATGATTACGATCAAAGGCACACATTTGCCTTCATTAGTCGATGGCTTGTTTCACTTATGCAGTCACAATTAAAGTCCCTTTTCACCTATCGACCTGTACAGACAAAAAGCTAGTATCAATCAACGCAGTGGCGGACAGGCTTCATGCTTGATTATTTAAATCGGCTTAAGGTATTTTCTACTGGTTAGATTTAATGAAACACACTGCGAATGCGCTCACACTAGTTCTCGTATTTCCATTGTTTTCGTCGAAGAATTCAACATGAATTTTATCAGTTACATTGATTCGTTACACCTTCGACCTATCACAACCACACGTGAAAAATAATTCCATAATTGTACGGAAAAATTAAATCTCATTTATTCACTTCCATGGAAATCTGACCGGATACCCTTGTAGCCCGTCGTAAAATTAGAGGTCATCAGTGTACTTGTACATGCTCGCTTCGACGAACAAACATAATTTATATTTGGGCTAATTGATTCAGTTCTTGAAAACTTTTGGACAATGTCCAATGCGTTCATGTCAAAGATTTGTGAAAAGCCAACTTTCATTCGATTTGTTCGGGACCGTAGACAATACAAATTTTCTATGCATGCATGTTAGTCCATTGAATGTTGTTAAATTCAATAGAAGGTCCAACGTATGTTCATTTTGGCACTCACTTATTGGGCAAGTCAACCGTTCAATTAGGTACATATAAGCAGTTTGGTAAATCAATAGTCAACAGCAATATTTGCAAGGAAGTGTGCCTTGTGTTATGTGTCAGCATTTCTTTTTGTCTTTCAAGTCGAATAGTGGCTTTAAGCATTTTTCTTGTCAAGTCGGTTACTTGATAAAGTAACTTGTTTGGGCTGAGCCATTCCATTCCGTTCCGTTTTACAGGGTCGTCCAGTTCTGACCGTACAAGTACGTATATAGAATTTATATTGGACACGCTGGTTTTGTGACGCGAAAACGCCAACGATACGCTATCAATTACTTCGAGCTGAAATGCTAATAAACTATCAATGGCTATCGATTTGTGTACAGAGTATAACAGCTCTACATTAGTATTGAAAGATTATGGTAAAGCGCCTTTTCGCTTCATACGAAGGTGACTCAGGGGTAGCTTAATGGTGGCTAGAGCGACGAAAGTGTGTTACGTCTAATTATTATACATGAATTTTCTTGATATCTGGATTAGCTTGTTCCCTAGATCAGTAAAAAAATATGCTTAATGGATGTTACTCCTCATTTTACCCAAAGACAAAGAATCACAGAGCAGATGGAAAGTACTCTGGTCCCCTTCATCAAAATTTCAACAGAAGTAATTAAATAGAAACCAAAGTCTCTTGGCATGCTCCTCCGTTGCGCAATGTCCATTTATTTCCTATAAATGACTGTCAGACAATTTCGAATTAAGTCTCGCGGATATTTTGATAGCATATTAGGATGAATCGAATGAACGAATGAATGAATAAAAAAATTGGAGCTGTAGTCTCCCATCGAGTGTGCTCATGAACTCTTAAGTTACCACGAGAATCCAAATTTCCTTAGTGCTATCGATCTTAATCTTCACAATATGGGGGAACTCCCTTCCCTCCCTTTGGCTTCGAATTGGCCTTCACGACGTCTCATCATTTCACTCTTAAAAAAAAATCACTCTCTGTCTAAGAGTTCGTATCGGTAATCACCTGAGTTAGATAATAAAAGTTTAAAGAGAAATGTCAACATCGTTAACGTAGAGTGATTCGTACGAGCGAAACATTTATAAATAAGGTGACTATTACACTCACTCTTCAAGCTTATTGATCAATTACTAACAGCTAGGGTTATCTGCACCTGCTTGGGTGCAGCACATCTGAACCACAGGTACGTCAGTAAGGAAACTCCTCATGGTGGCATTCTATCCCCCTCCTGTGGAATCTGGCGGTTAAAACTACCTTTGGACCTGGAGGGTATGAGATGTGAGGCCATCGCGCATGCGGGCGATATTACCATCGACAGGTAGGAAGTTGGGCCTACAACTGTATTGTTGTTGTTGTATTCTGGCTGTATGAGTCAGTCCTGCGAACTGTACTTTTGCATGGAATTATCGTCTAGTGAACTGCTCCCAATGTTGGCGCGGCGGCCGCCCTTGATGTGTTGCTGAATTTGCTTCCTTTGGATATTCTTGCTAAGCAGGAACTAAGAGAAACTAGTCAGTTCACTGTGTCACTTATCTGTTCTTGAACAACTTGGATCTTCCAGCGTGGACGGATTACTCTTTTCCCAAATACTTGTTCGCTGCGATTAGACCTCTTGAGTCTGATATCATGCACTCGCAGATTCTTGCCGGGTGTCGCACTTAACTCTTGGAGACCGGGGAAATTTTTCAACATGTCCCTATGTTGGGTACCGGCCTAGTGATGGGCACTATCGAATAACTATCGGAAAGTTATTCGATAGTTTTTACTATCGATACTATCGATAGTAAAAACTATCGGCCGATAGTCCCGATAGTTATTCGATAGTTTTTACTATCGATAGTTATTCGAATAACTATCGGCCGATAGTTATTCGAATAACTATCGGGGCTATCGGTCGATTGTTATTCGAATAACTATCGGGACTATCGGTCGATTGTTATTCGAATAACTATCGGGACTATCGGTCGATTATTATTCGAATAACTATCGGGACTATCGGTCGATTATTATTCGAATAACTATCGGGACTATCGGTCGATTGTTATTCGAATAACTATCGGGACTATCGGTCGATTGTTATTCGAATAACTATCGGGACTATCGATCGATTATTATTCGAATAACTATCGGGACTATCGGTCGATTGTTATTCGAATAACTATCGGGACTATCGGTCGATTGTTATTCGAATAACTATCGGGACTATCGGTCGATTATTATTCGAATAACTATCGGGACTATCGGTCGATTATTATTCGAATAACTATCGGGACTATCGGTCGATTGTTATTCGAATAACTATCGGGACTATCGGTCGATTGTTATTCGAATAACTATCGGGACTATCGATCGATTATTATTCGAATAACTATCGGGACTATCGGTCGATTGTTATTCGAATAACTATCGGGACTATCGGTCGATTGTTATTCGAATAACTATCGGGACTATCGGTCGATTGTTATTCGAATAACTATCGGGACTATCAGTCGATTGTTATTCGAATAACTATCGGGACTATCGGTCGATTGTTATTCGAATAACTATCGGGACTATCGGTCGATTGTTATTCGAATAACTATCGGGACTATCGGTCGATTGTTATTCGAATAACTATCGGGACTATCGGTCGATTGTTATTCGAATAACTATCGGGACTATCGGTCGATTGTTATTCGAATAACTATCGGGACTATCGATCGATTATTATTCGAATAACTATCGGGACTATCGGTCGATTGTTATTCGAATAACTATCGGGACTATCGGTCGATTGTTATTCGAATAACTATCGGGACTATCGGTCGATTGTTATTCGAATAACTATCGGGACTATCGGTCGATAGCTGATATTCATGATTGATGAAGTTGTTGAAAATCTTTTTTTTTTTTTGCAAAGTATCTTTTGGTGGTGCTTTGGGAAAATACGAGTATCTTTTTTTTTCGCAATGGCTTTGCGACTTGTGTGAGTGACTGTGAATGTGAAAATTAAGGGTTTTTGTATGAAAATATACCTCGTATGTTGCACAGGTTGTGACTATGCAATCAAGGATTTTTATATGTACGTGAGGAGAATGTATGAAAAGAGACGAATGTGCTGTAGATGTAGAGTCCTTCGGTGGCAGCAAGGACTTTCGAAAAAGTATATTTTTGGCAGGGGAGCGAAAAATGAGCAATTGGTGTCATATGAATCGGGGTGAAAAGGCGAATGTCCAGGAGTAGGGTAGATGGAATTCCGGATCCTTCGGTAGCGACAAGGACATTCGAAAAAGGATATTTTTGCTAGTGAAGCGAAATATGGGCAATATGGGTGTCATATGAGTCGGGGTGAAAAGACGAATGTCTAGGAGTAGTGTAGATGGCATTTCAAGTCCTTCGGTGGCGAAAAGGACATTCACGAAAATCAAGTGAAAAATGGGCAATATGGGTGTCATAAGAAACAGGGTGAAGAGGCGAATGTCCAGGAGTACAGTAGATGACATTCCGGATCATATGCCTAAATATCACTTCAATGCCAGAAATATCCTTTTTCCTCGACCAAAGGACTCAAAATGGCATCAACAGTAGTCTAGTGTATTCGCCTCATGACTACCCAGTCATATGATACCCATCTTGCGTCCTAGATATCAGTTCAATGCCAAGAATGCCCTTTTTTCATGACGAAAGGACTTAGAATGCTACCAACAGTATTCTAGTCCATTCGCCTCAATAACCCTAGTCATTTGATACCCATATTGCCTAGATATCACTTCCGTTCCAAGAATGTACTTTTCCGCTAATCAAAGGGCTCAAAAATGCCTCAACAGTAGTCCTGTACATTCGCCTCATCATCCCCAGTCTTATGATACCTACATATCTGGCCTCATTTCATTGCCAAGAATGTCCTTGTTTCTTAACATCGCATCCACCTACACAAATATGCAATCACATTCATTCATTCATGCAAGAAATGTATATCGTCAGCTAAATTTTGCATGAATTCACTCGAAAGTTATTCGATAGTAAACTATCAGCCTGTCGAAACTATCGGGACTATCGGACCTTTGTCCGATAGTTATTCGATAATGTTCTACTAATTACTACTTTTTTAAACTATCGATAGTTTTTACTAGTTACTAGTTTTCAAAACTCTCGATAGTTTTTTACTAGTTACTAGTTTTCAAAACTATCGATAGTTTTTACTAGTTACTAGTTTTCAAAACTATCGATAGTTTTTTACTAGTTACTAGTTTTCAAAACTATCGATAGTTTTTACTAGTTACTAGTTTTTTAAACTATCGAATAACTAAAAACTATCGATAGTTATTCGATAGTTTTTTAAACTATCGAATAACTATCGATAGTAAAAACTATCGATAGTGCCCATCACTATACTGGCCCAGAGTGGCTTTGGTAACTGCAAAGCGGATCAACTAACGCGAGTAGGCACGACTATTGGGACCCGATTAAGTCATCGCATCGACCTGCGCTTGATACTAAACAGTCTGCGGAGCTGCTGGCGTTGAATAGATGGAACCAAAGAACTCTTGTTGGGGTGATCCCATTGCCCAATCGAAGAGCATGCCTGGAGACTAAGGCTTCCACACAATAACTTCTGTATTAGCTGTGGGGATGAGAATGTGGTGGATTGTACCTCACATCTACTATGTAAATTTCATGCCCGGTCAGAAGGCAACCCTGAGGCCCTTCTACTTTAGCAACTTGGATAACCTTAAAGACGTTAGCATCGGCAATCTACAGCGTTTTATTAACAGCTCTGGCTAGTTCCATGAATAGACAGGGCTCGGGTTGCGGAGTCTATAGTGATATCACAATGTGCAGTGGTGGTGAATGCTGTGTGTCTCACGGCAGCTCCTTTAACTTAAGCTAACCTAAATCGTCAGTTCAATCAAATGTAAAAAAAAAGTTACTGGCCTAAGTCTTTTGTTTTATACAAAAAACTTAAGCGGGAAACTTGGTTGATTTCAGTTTTATTTTTGTCAAAAATAACAATAATCATAGAAATAAAAACATTTCCACCATGATTGTTCCTTATTGACACAAGACTGGTTAACTTAGAGCCCGCTCACACGGCAATGTTTTTAGTTCGCAAAAAAACTAAACAGTTTAGTCAGAAAAATAGAACACACGGTGGTTTATGAAAACACGCACACAGCGATAACTGAATAGTTTAATCTGTTATGTGCACGGTCTCATAAACCGCCGTGTCTTCTATTTTTCCGACTAAACTGTTTAATTTTTTTGCAAACTAAAAAGTTTGCCGTTTGCGCGGGCTCTTAAAGTAAAACAGTCATTCAGATGACCTTCCCATCTCCCAAATAGGAACGAATGAAGTGTATTCAAACACATTCATCCTTAAAATGAATCAAAAATGTAAGTAATAATTAAAGCAAAGTAAATATCACCATATTAGGTATTTACATTAAACATCAAGACTTGCATTTGTTTACTCGACCCATAAAATTAAAAGCCGATTGATTTGTGAATTTTATAAACGATCCAATCAAAACTCCTCAAAATCATTTCCTCAATATAGGTGGCGCAATTTCTTTGAAGGGGTCCGGCGTGTTTATGTGTAAATAGAAGTGTGTGTAATATCAAAAAGTCACAATCGATTGGATCAGTTGAAATATACATTTCAAAATACTGGAACGCCGTCGCAATGGATCGGTAAATGTTTCATTAAGATTAACTTGCTGGCTGGCTCTCATTCGGAAGCTCATAGCTCAGCGGTGTGTTTCTGATGCTGGTCAGGCGAAAGACCACAAGACGCATTATAGCCATACGACAGATACTCGTAAATCTTGAAACTTGTTTTGATTTAGTGGTCAACTTTGCCCCTGGGCCATTCAAATTGAAGTTTTGCAGGCGGTGTGCGGTCGCCTGATGACCAATACCGGACGATACTCCATCACCTGTATAAGTTACATAACTCTCTGAATTTCGAGTACAAGAGTATAAGAGCTTTAGAGTGCCATTATTATTATTATTAGCAGCATGTGCAAAAGTTCTTTTAGAAACGACATTTTCCCGGGTAAGGTAAACTTAAAACTCAAAAAGTTGAGAAAATTTCAGTCATAGCCACCGAGCCAAACAATTATTTTGTGTTGAGACACATGCAGGCGCGGATTTAGGGGGGGGGCAACGGGGACATTGCCCCCCCCTTGGGCAAAAAAAAAGAGAAGAAAAAAAAGAGAAGAAAAAAATAGAAGAAAAAGAAAGAAGAAAAAGGAAAAAGAGGAAAAAAAATTAGAAAATTAAGGTTTTCAACTGATCTTCAAGCTTTAACACTGCCGTTGCCCCCCCCCCCCCTCGGGCAAAAAAAAGAGAAGAAAAACCAGGCCGAATCTTCGCTTCGGCCCGGAGTCCAAAGCGTATATACCCTAGACTTGTACAGACCTAGTGGTGATACCGAAAGTACGAGTACCAATTGGCAACGACCATATGCATTAAAAGTGAGTTTTCTATATGGCCAGTTTATACGGGAGGTTGGCACATATTCAGGAGGATCTTGGCCATTCTCAAAATCAATTAACTATTCTACAAATATTTTTCAAATTTTTCGCTAGCTTCATTCTATCGAAAGATATTGCTTATTTGAAATTTCATTTGTAGGGGAAGCAGGGGTTTCATTGGTCGGATTTAACGTATTTTAAGCATTAGCCAACTGGATCCCACTACAAACATTTGAACAAAATTTCATGTCGCTAGCTTTATTTGTCGTAAGTTATCGCTTATTTAAAATTTCCTTAGGTCGGATCTAACCCATCTTTAATGCCAACTAACTCAATCTCACTTGAAACATTTGACCAAAATTTTAAGTCGCTGGCTTCATTCTATCAAAAGTTATCGCTTATTTGAAGTTTCATTTCTAGGGGAGGTAGGGGTTCTTTGGGTCGGATCTTGCCCATTTTCAACGCCAAATAACTAGGTTTTACTACCAACGTTCTGCCAAACTTTCAACTCGCTAGTGTTATTCTATCGAAAGTTATCGCAATTAAAGTAATATTTAATTTTTTTAATTTTGCAGGGGAGGTAGGCGTTTCTTTGATCTGATTATGCCCAACTTACTAAAACCCAAGCAGCTTCTCACTTCAAGGTTACATGCCAAAATTCAGCTGTCTACGTCAATTGGCTCATGAGTTATGGACAAAAAACCTGAAAAGTAGGGTAGTACGGGGTTCTTTGTAAGAAATTTAGCGTTCGTTTTCAACTGATCGATTTTATTTTTCCAGGGGAATATAAGATTACCCTCACGAGCTATTTATCAGAGCTAGGGCTTTCATGTTTATTTAATCAGGAGTTATAAATACATTAATTATCTTACATATGTATGTAGAGGAGGTAGGCGTTCTCTTGGCCTGATCATACCCATTTTCAATACCAACCAATTAGATTATATTTCCAACATCTGACCAAAATTTCAAGGCTCTAGCTTCATCCTATCGAAAGTTATAGTGCGAACGAACAGTCAGACGGACAGACAGATATGACTAAATCGAATCAGGAGGTGACCCTGATCATTTATATATATACATTGCTATACCTCCGGAGCCTCCTTTAAGGTGTTACATATTTCCGTCGTGACAAAAACAATATACCCTATACTAAAAGTCTAGGGTATAAAAAGAGAAGGAAAAGGACGAGAAAAAAAATGGGAAAATTAAGGTTTTCAACTGATCTTCAGTTTTTAACATTGATATATTTTTATAGGGAACCAATTCAACATTCATGTATGATACATTGATGGGATAGGACATTCCGAGTAGTAGGGTGCCCAACTAACAATTTGCTCTTGAGGTGAGAACTAAAACTCTTATAATATCGGTATTAAACCTTTCGGAACGAAATATTACGTTAAAGATATTTATTAGGCATTCTGCTAAAAAGTAAAACTAATACCTGAATCTGTTGTAACTTTTAAAAGAAAAGACGTGTAAAAAGTCTTTAGTGCAGATTGGAAGCTCGATGAAAACTTTAAAGGCATTTTGTTCAGATTATAGCCTTAAAAGTAATTTTTGCAAGTGTGTTATTAGAAAAGATCCTCTTAAAGTTTTTGCTTTAGACCATTCTAAGTGTTAATGCAGTGTAGGTCTAACTAAACCATTATAGGGAATAATTGCCGTTTGTCAACTCTCGTACTGCTTGTATAATAAGCTTGATCAAGAATATATTCCTGTTTCAGGGTTGTAATATTTTAGCTTAAATAGAGATGAGTAGAACGGCTTTAAATGAGAAAGCTATACCACTGATACTTAAAGAAGTCAGGCGAAGGTTGTAGGGAAAGATATAGTTTAATTGCAATTTTGAAGAAAAGTTTAATAGGAAGAAGTTATTATAATTTACTTATGGGAGCAACAAACTTAACTAAACACTTATAAGTTCTTTAAAATAGAGCTTGAGAGAACCGCCATCTTTTTCGACTGTTTGGTTATAGCAATTATTGCACCAGAAATTAATTTCTTCAATACTTTGGTGACTTTGGATATTTTCATTTTAAATGTATTTCTTAGGGTCTGACAAGAAAATAAGAACGTATTTAATACATTTTAGGCCACTATTAGCTACTATGCAAAAAGTACATTTAATTCATGATGAACATTAAATGTACAAGTATGCAAAATTTCGAGAGGGATTCGTTTTTTTTTTTGGGAGTTTTGCATTTGATCAGAAAAATTTTTTTCGCAGAGAAAATTTGACTATCAAATCGACAAAATCCACTGTGAAAAAGTGCATCAGACCAATAATACAAGTATGAATTTCAACTCCAATCGTATGTTTATAGAGAACTTCCAAAAGTATCATGAATTTCACTTAATGCTACAATAAGCACAAAATTTACTTACTGAAAACCAATAGAAATCTTTGTCTCTTAGTTAAAATTCTAAAAGGTGATCTATGTATGTATAGCAGATTACTGTAAATCACTTATACGTACTTTTACTGATATCTTTCTGATAAGTTCTCTAGTTAGAGCTGTCAAGAAGACTTGGAGAATTCTTAAAATACTTTATACTCATAATTTCATACGCTACTTTTTGGCTAGAAACGTTCTTTAAGATTTCTATCAGAACAATTTGCAAGTTAATAAGTCTTAGCTGAAACTAAATGTAGTTCTTATAAAATCCTTGAAGATCTCTATAAGAACAAAATTGTTAGTTGGGTGTGTTTAGATTTATCGAGTTTCCTCGCGTAACTGTTTCGCGAGGAAACCTTTCATTCCATTCCAGCATATGAACACATTCGGTTAAAAAAATGCCCATAGAAATTTTATGTTATTATTTTAACGGATTATATTTAGGTGATAAGGTCGCATTGAAATAAGAAGAGGTAATTCAAAATTAATTATTTATTTATACTATATAAACTTAACGAAAAAAAGCAACAATTTTCCCTATCTTTGAAAATTGTTAATTTCAATATTAACTTTCTTTTATAAAAAAGAAACATTTGCTTTCAATCTTACAACTATTTGAAATGTGTTGATTTTAAATAGTTGTAAGATAGAAAGCAAATGTCAGTTATGCGTCTGCAGAACGTTCATTTTTTTAAGCTGAAATGTTCGTATAGGCAACTCGCAATATTGCCCCCCCCCCCCTTAGGTCTTGGCTAGATCCGCCCCTGGACACATGAGATATGAAAAACCACTTCCAGTGTACAGTGAAAAGATTGTATTAATCATTGATATGTATATTGTGTACTCATACTCGCAAAAGTGAAATTCGCCTTGACGGCAAACCATTCAGAGAGTTCTTTCGCCTTTCGGAAATAGGAAGCTAATTTTTGTCCTCGTTATATTTCTTTGCTGTACACTAGTAACTTCAATTAAAATAGATAAAACATTTGCGGAGCATTGTCAAAATTGTTGATGGTCACACTAAATGGGCAGATATGTTTAACATGCAAAAATTTGGTTTGAACAATATATCACTTTGATAAAGTTGTGAATTGGTAGCGGTTTGGGCACTTACCGTACGATTATTTTAAATATTAATGTTACATTTTGACCTTAAATCAGACATTGATTCACATGAACTTGAAAATATGATTAAGGCTGGGGCTGGCTGAATGTGATTTGTGAATATGCATAACAGGCAAAGGTAGTGGGAAAGAACAGAATTCGCATTTTGGGCTTTAGCCAATTTAAACTAATCAAAATTTAAAGTTAAAACGACACAAACGATGCGAAATAAAAAAAAAAGCAAATTTGCATTGCAAATGCGTTAGTTAACAACGAACTAAGTGTTTTAGAATTAATCCATCATGGCTGAAGAGGCATGGGCAAGGACTCAACACATGTGAAATAGTACTGAAATGTCATTGTCAACAAAACTTCCTGAAAAAAAGAATACCCGATAGGCGGAGGATCTTGAGTACTTATTCATCAAAAAGATTTAGCATTTATTTAAATAATCGAGAAATCTTGCCATTTTATGCAACGTTGGTCAATGATGTATCCAACTTAAAGTATTTTGAAAAGCACATGATTTTTGAAAAGCATTGTGCTGAATGCAGCTTAACAAATCATATACTTTCACTCGGATTAGCCAACGACATGAACTTTACTTTTAGTTTTCGCCTACTTCCCCGTGTTCAACAATACAAGTCAAAGTATATTCCTGTTTCACGGGGCGACGCATCGTGGTTCGCACTTGGTCAATAGTGGGTTTACCGCTGTGGGATGTAGAGCGAGCGTTCTAGTGCGGTATACTGAGGGTTGCAATTCCTCAAGCCGCTTGTGAGAGAGTGAGAAATCCACTCAAATTAAAACCCACTATTAGTTAAAGACGCAAACCACTATGCTTCGCCCAGTCAAGTAGAAATGCTCCCAAGTGAACTTGCAAAACACGACATTGGCGGCACTTTGGCCTCGTCTACATAGGTCGGCTCGACATTGACTCGACCTCGGCTCGATTATGACTCGTAATCAACATGATATTTTTAACGAAAACCGACAATTGTTTTTCTGAATGCCCAAGATGGCTTGCATAGAATCGAATTGAACGAGGAGGCCACTATGAGACCCATCAACTTAATGGGTCGGAGAACATCATCCAGCCGAGCTGCTTTTACTGGCAGAGTATAAGGCAACATCTGACGAGTGGTCTGTCGGTAGACGAAACCAAATGCGTGGTCTACGGCGTCTAAGCCGAAACACGAGAATGTTCGAATCTGTAACTCGTAAACATCATTTTTGACATGGATATGTCTTATAGCTGGGGGTCATCCTAAAAATCTGTCCGTCACACGAAATGTCTGTTTTTCTACTCGGGGGTCAGAGTAGGAAACAAGCCCATTGAACATTTTTCCGAGTTCTATGAATGTAGTGGCCGATCCTCAGTCAATCCGAGTCAGTCATCAAAGGGAACTCACGAAAATCGAAAAACTTCGCGTCATGAACTGACTAAATAACCAGGCACCCATAAAACAAGTCAACATCATTCAACTGCCATCCCCTCGTGATTCAAATCTGCTCACAACACCAGCCACATCCAGACAACCTGTCTCCCTCACTCGTGCACAGCGCTATGGCTCCTCCTTCACAGCAATCTTTTTGTTTCCATCAATTAGTCACTAACCTGACTCAGTAAGAAAATCGTTGGGGTTGGTCGGGAAATAGCTTCAACTTCACACACACACATACACACACACTCGTATGCAGGCAATGGAGAGACGGTTGAGTCGAAGAAGTTCAATGGATGAGCGTTGCTTCGTCATCGGCGACAGTGCGAAAGAGATGCTTGCTCCACGGACCTTGGACTACACTTCCGCGGCGGATCCACCCCTTTCTTATGATGGCCAATCCCATCCAGCCGACTGAAATCAGTGTCACCAAGGTCACCAACGTATTTTTCCCGTGGATGTAAGGAACTTACGACCGTACTTGTATCGCGCATACCGCGTACTATCACGATCGATGATATATCAACTAACAGTGGACAATTCTGATTTAGTGAGGAGAATAGTGCAGATGATGCAGTTTGTGCAGCGCGGATAACGTAAACGTTAATGCAATAAAATTGTGTTGTCGCGCTTACCGTCTTTAGACTTAGACGAGTACTATCTAAGTATCTAATAGTAAGTGTGTTTAGCTAGACCGCGGCTTGACGCGATCGATCGCGGATTGACGTACTAACGAAGCACAGGCGCATATAAATATGTAGAGTGTATGATCGCTTGATCCACACACGGGGCAACGGTTGGGTTAATTTGTATTCTCCTGTACACTATGCGGGACGGTATGTCTTGAAAATGATACAAAGTATCTACACTGCATGCAGATACATCGGTACATCTTATGCCTACCGAAAGCGTGGGACGTGTTTTGTCGAATGAATTCATCCAGTATAACTATACTGGGATCTTTATAAAACTTACGTCGATATCTTCAACACAACAGGTTCCACGCAGTCGGTAGCCAAAGACATATCCATGTTCCGATGTATCTGCATGCAGTGTAGATACTTTGTATCATTTTCCCGCGCACCCATCACTTGGCGTCAACTTCATGTTGGTTGAGTGTTGGGTGACGCGTGTGCATAGCCGTCAAATGGGGAATTGCAACGACATCGGCGGGATTTTGGCACTTGCCGGTTTTAGACCTGTTGTCGGAAGCCGCGACAAACGACAAAAATTGAGTCTATATGGATTCTCGCGTATCAAGCATTCCTCTGCTAAATTGATTCATCGATGCCGGATCATCAAGCGGAGGAAACAAGACATAATATATTGCCCATTATCTTTAGCTGAAACTTCTAAGGCGTAGTACGGCCATTTTTGGAACTAATAAAGACAATTCGATTGTCCTCAAAAAAGAAGAAGCTGTTTTTTTTACTTACTTTCTGAAAAGAGTATTCTTAAAAGTACCTTAAGAATTAGCTGCTTGTTGAAGCATTTTCAGGAGCAGATAACTCTTTAAGGATTGAAATATTTGGTCTACAACTTAATAATGAGATTTTTGTTGGAATTTTGGGCATTTATTCATAGATTTATTCATATAACTAACTTCCAACGAAGTTGCCAACTCTTTTTGAGTTTGGCACGAATCTTCTTCGAGTAATTTCGTCAATTCTTCGTCTTCAAACTTTTTTGGCTGGCCAGGTCGCTCTTCGTCGGTAATGTCGAAATTATCATTTTTGAACCGATGAAACCACCGAAAACACTGTGCACGCGAAAAAGCATCGTCACCGTAAACTTCCACGAGCAATTATGACTCTGAGCTTAGCAAAATAATGTCCAAGTAAAACTTCCCGCAAATGTTGTTTTTTTCGTGAATTTTCGAAACTTTCCATGGTCCGGTAAAATACGTTGTCAACAATCAACACGAAATGTTTATACTGACATTGACAGCTTATGAATACAAACTTCAAATGGTATGTATGTCAAAGATGGACTACCATTGGTTTATCGGTGTTGCCATCTCTAAAAAAAGTCTCATTATTAAGTTGTAGACCAATATTATAAAGAAGGCTCAATGAAAGTGTTTGCAGAGTATATTGAACGAGACTGGTTTTATTAGAATAGATTGTTAATTTTGTCACAAGTATTACATTTATGAGAGTCTCAGAGTGTGCTACCAATGTCTTATAAGAGCTTTTTACAATACGTGAGAGTTTATGTCTCAGAAATTGTAAGTTGGGATTTAATTGTTTCGCTATTTGTACATACAATGGGTGGTGTGAATAAAAAATAAGCAAATGCTACAAGTGTTAAGTCTTTGCTTTAGCATTTGCTTTAAGTTAAAGCATTTGCTAATAGCCAAAGCTTGAATTTGTGTGAATAACCTTTTGCTTTTGCTTACTAGCAAATGCTGGAAAATTTAAGCTTTTGCTTATGATTATTTGGTCTAGTGGTAGATGCTTCGATAATTGAATATCATCCATGTTGGGTCACGCATGCAAGTAACAGCAACATCATGACACTTGAAAGAATGCAGAGAACACAAGATCGTAGCATTTTTAAGTATACAAAAAACGATAACTATCGTTATGGGTAAGAGGTTCATATTTTTGGACCATCAATTGTTAATAGTTTACATTCTAAAATTTATTTTCGTTACTTATCCGACTACTTGAAGTGTGTGGTTGGTGACTATTGACATTCAAAGAATTTTATTGCTTTCTGTTCTGTACGACAGATGCATAAAATTTCTGATTACAGTACAATCGCGATAATTTCATCTAATAAAAACCAGCTTGGTTGAAATTATCGGGATGGTGAAATTATCGAGACACTTATAAATTAATAATTAAAACATTGAATTGAGCTCAAATAAGGTGTACATTAAATATATAGGTACTTGTTTATAAAATCCAATTCAATTCATGTTTGAATGAAATCGCTGATTTTAGGTTGCTTAAAAGTGCGTTGTAAGCACCTATTTATTGCGCGCTCCGTACTTCTTGAAGTGTCTCAATTTCGACTATAGAAATTGAGTTTTGCACAGCCCACGTTAAGACAACATCAAAACATCAATTAGCATCATAGTCTTTCACTTTTAGTGCCTCAATGATATTTTTATTTTGTTGATTTGATTTTAACGAAAATTAATAAAGAATATTGATCGTCTACACGAAGTGATGCGGTCCGATGTGCGAAACGATTTCAAGTGGACAGATAACAAAAAGGATAAATTATTGGTCATATACAAAAAGTAATGCGATGCAATGTAAAACTGTTACGATGCCGTAACCAGATGCATAAAATTTCTGATTACTCTGTATTCTGCGAATTATTCTGAAGAAAGAGGTTTTTGTAGAATAGTTTGTAAAGTTAGTATAGTTCTTAAGTGAATCTCGATCAATACAGACAGAAAATACAAACTCAGTTAAATAAACTTAAACTAAAACTTCGTTTATTTTTCTAAAAAAGTTTTAACCTAAAATAAAAATAAAAACTTGCATTCCTTGTGATAATTTGGTATGTAAAGAACGGTTTTTGTAAAACATATACATATGTAGTGGGAGTACAAATTAATTCGGTCCGTTTTTTGTGGTCAAAAATACATTTATTTCAAAATAAAAAGAATCAAAAGATTAATCATAGTATCGTCCATCGCTAGTTACTACTTTTTCCCACCTCTCAGGCAGTTTTCGAATTCCATCTCGAAAAAATGTTTCGTCTGTTGAGGTGATCCAAGTTAGGAGCCAATTTTCGATTTCTGCGAAAGAAATGAACCGATGACCTGCCAGATCGTGTTGCATCTATCGGAACAACCAGAAATCAGAAGGAGCAATGTCCGGAGAGTACGGCGGGTACGGCAAAATATCCCACTTGAGCATTTCCAGATATTTTTTCACGACTTTTGCGACATGAGGCCGAGCGTTGTCATGCAGAAAAATAACTTTGTCATGTCTTTGCTTGTATTCCGGTCGTTTTTCTCGTAATGCACGGCTCAAATGAATCAATTGCAGTCTATTGTTATGGTATCGCCAGGTTGTAGCAGCTCATAGTACAGAACACCCTTTTGGTCCCACCAGATACACAACATGACCTTCGAACCATGAATATTCGGCTTTGATGTTGATGTTGAGGTCGATGGCAACGATATTTTTTCTTCTTGGGGTTGTCATAGAATATCCATTTTTCATCCCCAGTAACAATTCTATGCAAAAAAAAACCCTTTCTTTGTTGCCTTTGAATCAGCTGCTCGTAAGTAAAAAATCGCCTTTCAATGTCTCTCGGTTTCAGTTCATAAGGCACCCAATTGCCTTGCTTTTGAATCATTCCCATGGATTTTAATCGTAAAGAAACTGCTTGTTGAGTCACTTGTAACGGACGGTTTGGTGGGCATCCGAAGATGCCCGTGGGGACAGAGCCTAAGGTAGCATAATTGACCGTGAAGGTCGGCTCGTGCCATCTGGCGAAGAAAAAGGCCCCTCAACGAGCTAAGCAGCGGCCTACCCAACTAACAATTTGCTCTTATAAGACTCTGGAAGAGTCTTATAAGACCAAATTGAGTCTTATAAGACGCTTCCAGAGACTTATAAGAGGTAAATTGTTAGTTGGGTATGCTTGCTGTAGCTCAGTTCGGGAGATGTGGGCGGGGTTTTCGCCGCTTGTTGCCCCTGTCCTTTACGTATTTACAAAAATCATAGGCCTGGGGAAGACAACGCAAACAGGGGAGGTAAAAATGAGGAATGAAAGAAAAAATAGTCGATAAGGATGGAATGGTTGGCGGACGGATCAGACGCCCACGCGGTCGCACCTGGGTCCGGGTGTAATGGGACCCTCGGGCTCTGGTTTCGTACCACCAACAGAACATTACTCATCAGGTGCTGCTTCGATCTGTCGGTGGGAGCAGCACTACCAGGATATGGTCCAGTGCAGGTGGTTCATTACACACTCCCAATGATTCTGCGAGCTTCTCTTGCGTTTGACTCGGATCTTCATCGAGTTATGCCTCCAAGTCTTTGTCTTCAAATTTGTTTGGCTGTCCAAAGCGAGGCTTGTCTTCAACGCTGAAATCTCCATTCTTGAAACGTTGAAACCATTCCCGACATGATTTTCAGTTGGAGCTTTGTCAGCATAAACTTCCACGAGCATTCGATGCGCATCAGCTGCACTTTTCTTCCAATTAAAACAAAAAACTAAAACCTCCCGCAAATGCTGCTTAGTTAACACAAAATTGGACATATTTAACACAGTGAAAAACAAGGTTTTTTTTTATGAAACTCGAAGCGATATGAACTGAATATTATTGACAGATGTCTTACCTCTCTGAAACTACCGACATCAGCTGTTACTACTAAATATTCGTAAGAGCCAGAGCCACCTTTTGAAAACGGACCGAACTAATTTGTACTCCCAATATTTAATATACATAGATAGATAGTGTTTATTTAAATTTATTGATCGTGTGTACAGTGTTTCAAATTTTGAATTTTGTATGAAAAAGGTGGATTACGACATGAAAATCCTATATAACTCGACCTTTTTCGAATGTACAATCTTGATCCGAACAACATTTTTTTCAGGACACTCCCCTAAGTGTCACTGCAAAAAACCAAACCAGATTTCCGTTTCTAACATTGCGGCCGCCGCGGTCAGAATGATGAAAATAGTTCATTTGTAAGGTATATTGTGTGTTTGTGTTGTTCGGATCAAGATTTTACATTCCAGTAGGGTCGTAGTCCACCATTTTCATACAAAATTCGAAACTTCGAACTTGTCTGCCACGGCGTTAGCAACGGAATACAAAATAGTACTTAAATCAAGTATTTGCAAATGACTTTACTTGCCTCAAATAGTTACCACCTTTGACGTTGTCTACCACCACTTTAGCAACACCCCAATTGTCTGCCATACTGTTTCTCGTTATAACCCAGCAAACAATTTCGTATCATTCACCTTGCAAACAGTGGTACGGTGGACTGCTTCTTCCTTCGCGACACTAAGTTGAAATCCCGGATCATTCAAAAAACGAAGAAAAATTTCCATTCGTTTCTTAGGCAATGCTCCTCCTCTTTTTTCACTATTTTCACCCAGAAAATAGTTGGCCAACCACTCAACATTGTTTTCCGTAAACCTGTATAACTTATGGTAGTCTGCACTTAAACAATTAAGTCATAAATGCAGCAAAAATAGGAACTCGAAATAATAAGCAAATGCTACCAATTTTTTAAGTGTGCTCTCAGGCACACTTAAAAAATTGGTAGCATTTGCTTACTTTTTCTAGCTAATGGTCTGTTTTATTCACACATTTTAAGCATTTGCTGGAAAAATCTAGCAATTGCTAACGTGAAAAGTTTAAGCTTTTGCTTAAAATTTTTATTCACCTGAAACACAGCTATTGCTTAAAATTTGCTAGTCTTAGCTTTTGCTTAATTTTTATTCACACGACCCAATATATGAAAAATGTGTAAATGTTTTATTACCAATGTTTATACATCATTGGTAATAAAACTGGATGCAAAGCTGTCTGCCACTCTTCCTAAAAAGAATCCGTTCCGGCGTCATTACCACAGTTTGATTAATCCAACTAAAAACACTATTATCTACCCAAATTACCAACCACTTAAAGAACAGTACAAATATACAAAGAATGGGGCGTTCTGAAAATTAAAAGAACAAAGATAGACACAAATTTCAATTGCAATAGTCAAATGTTTATGTTTATAAACGATTTTTTATTCACAATATCATTTTCAATGTATTTTATTTCAATATGATTTACTTGTTGAAACTTATGTTCATTGACTTCATACATTTCAGTGTAATTAAAATATGATTTTCATTTATTTCTCTTCACTTTGAAAGTGTTTTCAAAATGCCATATTTTCCCCGGCATTTATCATTATCATTTATTTAATTGTGTATATGTATACGCACTTTTTCTATACTTTCATTTTTATCAATTTTGTTAATGTAACATCTTACAAATAGTGAGAAATGGATAAAATGTGCTACTTATAACACACATAAATGTGATTTGAGTTTTTCTTTGTTAAAGGATGTACTTCCTTTTCTACAATAGATCCACTGTTTATCGTTTCGTTTTGGTTTTATTTTTAATTTGTTTTTTTTTTTCACTGTGTCTCCTCAAAAATTGCAGAATACCATGTCGTTAAATATTGAAATACGTGTATGAACTAGGCTGCAAAAATGTGTATACTTTGATGCATATATGAATATGTAATGTTCGGCTCTTTGTTCATGTCAACACGGATTTTGCATCAGTATTTACTTTTTAATTATAATATGTGCTGTAACTAAGTCCAATCTATTCGTTTTTTTCACTACGTTAACAATAATTTACAAGAAGTGTAATTCATGATCATTTGTGTAAAGGTTTTCCTAATTTATCATATTGAGCCATTTTCAGTTGATTTTTGTTGTGGTTGTGAATGGCTTTATTTAACTTTCAATATTTTTCATTATTTTGATTTGAATTTTCTTAATGTTGGCTGTTTTTTTTTTTTTTGTAACTTTTCACTAATTTTCCAAGTCATTTTATGTTTTGTGATATTTGTCTGTTTTATTTTCTTGTTTATTTGTCATTTTTGTTTGTTTCTCTATTTTTTCTGTTTTGGCATGGGATATATAAAACATTTACAAAAGGGATTGTATGATAGGATAGATAAAAGGCAATACGTATTAATTATCGTAGATTTGAGGACAATAGAGTACGATAAGACTAAGAAACCCTATTTACACTTTCAGGATTATTATCTTGAACTATTTAAAAGAGCTAGAGCTTTTGATTTTGGCAGTTAAAACAGGAAATTGAGCTTAGAGACGATAATTATGATGTGGTTGAGAGTGAGCGTCTACATCTTATGGGTTCAAAAATTATATAAAATAAAAACAAGAAAATCGAAATTACAGAAACAACAAAAAAGAAAGCACCCATGTGTGGACCTGCCAGCATGCACTGTAAGAATTGATATATTACAGTAACAGTAACGTTATACCAGACCCCGGCCGGGGCATATTGGCATTGCTGGTAATGAGCGATCTGATGAGCAAGCCAGGTTGGTCTCAGCCACACCTTTTCATGGACCAAAGCTGTTCTGTGGGAAGCCCCTGTGCAATGTAAAGAGATGTATCAGAGTATCGAGGCCTGAGACAGGTAAAGCTGTTCATTGCCAGATAAGTCAGAAGTTTTTTTTGAGAATTAATTCTAACTATGATTCTCGAGAATGAATCAGTCTCATGATAGCATTCTCATGAGAAGGTCTATCAACACTTATGCGGAACAATTCAGTGGGATGAAAATTGGAACCAAAGGGCAATGCTTTATATGTATAAATACATACCAATAGGCCCGTTTTTTTCATTCAAACAAAGATCAAGAGTGAATAGAACAGAACGGATCATGTGACAAGCGAACTCAAAAAGCCACCATAAAGACGATTCGCCGCCTGGGGGCGCGAAATAAGTTGACTTCCAATTCTGATCCTGATGTGATCCAATAAGAAACCTGGATCTTGAACGGTCAGTCGTTTTGTATGGCAGTGAGCTTTTAATCCAGTAGCTATTTTTTTTCTTGCAACGAAACTTGTCTCTATTCCCCATACTACATGGCGTGTGTCCATCGCAGTCATCATATTCATTTACAACATGTGCAGTCCGAGAAACCTCCACATCGCATCGCAACTTAAAAAAAAGCAAAACATTGCAGGCCAGGCAGTGTTAACGTAGCCCTAGTCTCTCTTCTGACATGTTGATTCTACACACATCTCCTAAAGCTCTGGATACCAATCAACAAGAATATTTTCAAAAATTACTCGTATTAAAAATTAAACGAAATAAAATAAATTCTATCATTTATTGGCGTTGTACATGCTACTATTTTGATGTGAACAGTTGTATACATTGCTATTTTGTTTTCTGAAATGTTTTACACGTATAATATGGCAGTAATTTTAGTTATTTTCTTTTGTTTTGCATCTTTTGAACCACCTTATATTTATTATTTATTTTTATATTTTCCTGTTTGTTTTCAATTTTTTGTGTACATACTTGTTGGTTTATGTAAAAATACATCTTTCTTGTTTTTTTCTACTTTAAATTGAGTTATTGAACAATCATTCGTTTTCGTTTTTATGAATATATAATCGAAAAAAAGTATGGAGAAGGGTAATCACTTGACGGGACGTTATTTATGTAATAGTTCATACGTTTCGTTTTAGACAGCAAAGACACATTACACGGCTAAAGGGTTTTTAGACATCATGCCATTGCCGCTACCAAACCTGACGTACTCGGAGGCAAGCGCTACATTGTTTCTTCGATGTCCTTTCATACGGACGCAACAATAAACATTTCATATATTTCAAAACTACCATAGAAGAAAGAAAGAAATACAAATTTGGTAATTGGCCTAACCCCTACAGAGCATGGGCAACATGTTTCGATAGCATATATGTATATTTCGAATGGTGCAGTTACTTCAAAGAGATGAAAAGTAAAATTGGGAGAAGATAAGATATAACTGCAGATTGAAGCATCGCTACCACAAAAACAACAACATACGCATGTCCAGAAAGTAAGAATACTGTTGAGCACTGGCGACCCTCGTTAGTTCCAAAACTTGACTCATAGTGTCCGTTTTTGTGAAATATGCCAATAAGAAATTCCGCCAAGTGCGAGGTGCGCGCTGTCATAAGGGTCCTTCTCGCAGAAGGAAAAACGCCAACTGAAATTTGTCCACGGATCAAAACTGTGCAATGAACTACCTGTAATGGATCATATGCTTGTAGTACTGCTTTCACCGGTAGATCGAAGGCACCACTTGATAAGTAGTTATCTGTCGGTGGTACGAAACCGGAGGCCAAGGGTCCCATTACACACAAACCCCAATGCAGGCGTGAGGGCATCTACGCCGTCCGCCAACCATTCCATCCTTATCGCCACATTTTTTTATTATTCCCCATTTTTGCCTCACCTGTTTGTGTTGTCTTCCCCAGACCTATGAATTATGCAAAGGACAGGGACAACGAGCAGTGAAAACGCCGCCCACGTCTCCCGAACTGAGCTACAGCAAGCATAGCCCGCTGTTTAGTTCGTTGAGAGGCCTTTTTCTTCGCCAGATGGCACGACCAGACCTTCACGGTCATTATGCTACCTTAGCCTCCGTCCCCACGGGCATCTTCGGATGTCTACAAAGCCCGTTCATTACCACTGTTTATGGCGAAGGTGTTATGAACCGAACGAACGTGTTTAAGTGGTGTCGTTTAATGAAGTAAGAACGAATATTCATGACGAGCGAGTGGAAGGCCTTCAATTGTGGCCGATTAGTTGGTGCAAAAAAATCGAGGAAACTGTTCGTGAAGACCGCCATATTCAGATTCAGATGTCTCTTGCACGAGACAATTACGGAAACACTGGAATTACGAAAATTGTGCGCAAGATGGGTCCCAAAACAACTGACAGAGCAGCACAAATTGAATCGGATCGCTAGCGCCCGCGAGTTCCTTAAGCGATTTGAATTGGAAGGTGTGGATTTTCTGAGCTCCATTGTGACTGACTAATGGCTTATTACACCTCTGAGATAAAAGGACAGTGCTCACAGTGGCGACACACTGATTTCCCATCTACCAGAAAATTCAAAGCCTCAATTTCGAGCAAAAAATCATGGCATTCGCGTTTTGGGACAGAAAATAGGTCGAATGATCGAATTTTTGTTTGAGACGATTAATGTAGCACGATGCTGTCGATCACATCTTTAACTGCCTTGCAGCTCCCACGCCATTAACACCTAGAGCTTTTTGGGGGACGCCAATCGAAGCCGCAATTTTGAATTCGTTCGATTGCGACATTTTGAAGCATCCTGCATATTCCCCTGATTTGACGCCTTCAGATTTTCATCATGACTGCTGAAGACTAACATGGTTGGAAAAAAAATTCAACCGATGAGAAGGTGAAACAAGAGGTCTTGAAGTGGACGAGGGAGATAGCGGGAGAGGGAATCAACAAATTTGTGTCACGGCTTAAAACCTGCATAGAACGGGATGTATATTTTTTAAAGAAATGTTTTTTTTTATAAAATAAAATAGAAAAAACGGAGTACTCTTACTTTCTGGACACACGTCGTATTTCACACGAAACCGCACACAAAGTTAAAATTCTCCACACCAATGCAATCCATTTCCACGCGAAAACAATTCCTTTGGATGTTATTTCGTGTGAAAACCGGTCGTCACAGTGGTGTTCGCTCTCTTTTGAGCGAGAAGGGGAAGTTCAAGTATCACGTAGAGCGCCGCGGATATGTGCTGTTATCAAGTCGCCACTGGGGCGACCGATAGCGCAGTCTCATGCTTGACTACCGGCGTTTCGGGTTCGAATCCCGTCCACGACGACGTTCGTGGTCATGGATGTGCAGGAGGTGCATGCTGGCAACTGCATTCTCCGAAACCAGTTTACGCCAACGAAACTTAAACTCGGGCGCTTTGCAAGAAATTTTAAAATCATGCTAAATTTTTGGACAAAAAATTGAGAAAATTCCTAGTTGTTGCTTAATGGGCTACTAGCCTCCATCATTCAATAATGGGTGGTTACACAATGCGAAGGTCCGTTATTCCGCCACCGAATGAGAGAAAAAGCTCCTGACGTCACAGTTTCAATATGCGCGCGTTGCATTTTGTATGAAATTTCATGATTATAGAATGGAAAATTGTATTTAAATCAAAGCAAAGAATCAACTTTACTAAAATATGTAGTAATTTTCTCGATTAACACGGTTTTATAGCAGAAAATAGTTCTGAGCACAGCACTACATATATAGATGTAGATGACTTCTCCTTATTTTCTTACTTAGAGAAAAGGACTTAACGAAACGCTTGCCTCACCGTTGAAACATCGCCTAAGGGGCGCGTTATGTGCCCCACACTTTCATCCATCATTCCAGTTTTTCTACTTAAGCCTTGTTTCCCAAGCTGCGGAACTCCGTTGCGTGATACGGAATAGACTCTTTACACCCTTGTTTTCCAGGCTGAAGGATACCGCTGCGTGTGGCTCAAAAGCAATCTGTCCCGCAACACGCGGCGGTATCTCGCAGCATGGAAATCAGGAAAACAAGGCTGTCGAGACAGTCTGTCCCGCAACACAGTGGTATTCCGCAGCTTGGAAAACCGGCTTTAATCTTTTACATTGCAGTTTTCTCCTGTTTTTGTAACAGAAAAACTAAAGCACTTACTTATTTTGATCGAAAACAATCAAATTTTCACATTTAATAGATTGCATAATGAATTTCTTTATAAATAATCAAAATTTCGATAGACTGTAAATTCATTCCATTCTTGACGGAAGGATATACTAAATTGGACGCCAGACAACTTATTCGTCAGGTGAAAATTCATATGTAAGAGCTTCTGATGGTTGAATTGGACATTTAAGTGTGTTACTGTTTTCCTGCTATCAATACTGAGAATGTCCCTTCAATTCTACCAAAATTGCAGAATCGTTTTGTTATTTCAATTTATTCGATTTCGAGATCAATCTCGTTCAGAGACACAATACTTTTCTGAACAAAGGATAGTAGCAGGCTCTCTCCAAATTAAATCATCCTTTCATTTTGTGTTTGACTCACAAGTTCAATTCAATCACCAGACTCGGTTATAAGCATTTCAATTAAATTTATCGGATTTTTCAATTAAAAAAGTGCAAATTTTACAACGTTCAAGTCCACGCAAACAGCCACAAATTCCCACCTTTCCCGTTCGCTTAAAACTATTTCTCATTTTTTTTCGATTCCATTTAAAATCAGTAATCAGTATGTAACTAAATCCAGTCAGAATTCTCGTTACGTTGAGTAAATAATCGTTATATATATTATTATCATTAATAAAACTACATTTTGTTTATCATCTTGTTTATAGAACTTCTCAAAGTCTTATATAATAATTTCACTTGTTTATTTAATATATATATTTTTGTTTTATTAAAAAAGAGTAATCTAAAAACACATCATAATATTTGGCTAAATTGGTGGAAACAATCAGACTTCTCACGCATACTCGTACCTAGATATCATGAAATATAAATGATCTACATGTTTGATATAAAGAAAAATAAGAAAAAAGAAAACATCCAATAATCAAAGATAAACAATGGAAATACACATACATAATTCAAAGAACATACAAAAAAAATCAGTGGAAAAAAGATCACAACTTAAAATATATAATTCGTAAAGTAGTCAAAAGATAGATACGGAATTGCAATTCGTATAAACTAAATAAAGTATCCGAATGATTTAAATTAATTTACAAGACTCTTAAAACGCATACGGGGGGGAAACTGAACCGAATAAAATACATTAATGATTTTTCAGTACAATTTCGGTTCACATCATTTCAATAGCTAAGTGTCTTTAAATTTTCCACGAAAAATCTCGAATGGAAAATGTTTATCATTTATAATAATCATAATATGTAGTAATCAGAATAATTATACAATAATATAATAATTAATTAATGCTTCTTTGCCTTTTCATTGTTGCTCAAATTTTATGTTTTTTTCTTCTTAATTTTTTTTTTGTAATCGAATACAATCATTTCCTTAAATTTCAGTTTTTCATTTCAAGATTACAAGATTCAAACATGAAGGACAGCGACAACAAGAGAGTGTGACGTTTAAAACTTATGATTTGTTTTGTGATTGTACACTAAAATTCTGATTTTGTTTTCTTGGTTTCTTTTTTCAAATGATCTGGAACACCCCGACTATGCTATATTCGTTATCATGTCGTCCGAACATTGAGGACATGAGACTGAATTTTTAGTCCTTTTTTAATCCTGTTCTGAGGCTCCTGGATAGTAGTATGGCGGTGGGCGTTCATATTCGGATGCTGGTGGTGCCATCGGAGGGTTTTGATAACGTGGTGGACCACCGTCCCAATGTCTAGAAAGAAATGCACGAATAAGTTAAATGAAACATTGTGAATTGATTTAAATCATGAATAAAGGATGTGGCGATTGTATGAAATCAAAGCTGTTTATAATATTATTATCGTAAAGTCCGTCATTGGATGTGGTGGATAATTATTTATATACAAGAAAAAAAGTTGTGACAAATTTCCTAGTTTTAAGTGTGATTTATACCTAGTCTAGCCATAAATACAGTTACAAACTTTTTGAAGCACTGTTCAATAAAAGAGGTGTTATATGTTAAGAAATCATTGTTTATTTATTAAATGCATTGTCAACAACGGAAATTGCAACAAGTTATTCGAAGTGATTACTACTTTGCCTTAACCCCTAACGGGGCATAGCGCGTCAACTACTCCTGCGCGCCATCGTACTCTGTTCTGGGCAATGGGGCGCAACTCCCCAAAAGATTTTCCCAGTACCTGACACTCCTTTGCCACAGATCGACGCCATGTGATTCGAGGACCCCCTCTTGGTCGGCCTTGGTTGGAAATGGGGTTCCATTTCATGGCATGCATAGCAATGCAGTTATCACTCTTCCGCAATGTGTGACCTATCCACTGCCATTTTCGCCTGCGTATCAATTCGTCGATTGGCATCTGACCCGTACGCCGACTTAGCTCTTCATTTGATATTGTTTCGGGCCAGAAAATTCTTAAAATTCGACGAAGACATGAGTTGACGAAAACTTGCAGCTTTCTGGTAACTCCTACGGAAACTTTCCATGTACTGCTCCCATACAAAAGCACTGATAGTACCAGGGAGCGAAACAGGCCCAGTTTGGTCTTGATGCTGAGATAACTGCTCTGCCAGATTTTGGACAGCATGCCGTATGCGCGTTTAGCCTGGTTGATACGACGAGCGATGTCCTGCTTCGTACCACCATTTTCGGCAACAATGCTACCCAGGTAGACGAAGTTGTCCACCTTCTCCACAGGCTGCCCATTAATATTGATGGCAATAGGTGTCGGATTTCTTTTTCGCAACGGCGGGCTAAGAACCTTGGTCTTGTTAGTATTAATCTTTAGCCCAACCTTGCTTGCCTCCCTCTCGAGATCTAACGCCATTGCGGACAGATCCATGATTTTGTGGGAGAGTAGGCATATGTCGTCAGCGTAGTCAAGATGTTGTAGATAAGATGTCAAAGTCCATTGAATTCCTCTGTCGAGTCCGGATAGGGCTGCATGCAACACATCGCCGATCACAATGAGGAATAGGATCGGTGAAAGGATGCACCCCTGCCGAACTCCACTGCGAATCTCAAAGTCCCCCGACACCTTACCTTTATGCAGAACGCGACATTTCGCGCCGTCATAGGTTGCCTTAATAATAGCCACAAGCTTCTCAGGGATGCCTCTCCTGCGCAAGGCCGCCCATATAGAATCCCGGTTCACACTATCGAAAGCCTTTTCGAAATCGATGAAAAGCAAGTGAAGCGGAGAATCGTATTCAGCGCATTGCTCGATGATGATTCGCAAGGTGTTAATGTGATCGACACAGGAGAATCCGGATCGAAAGCCAGCCTGCTCTTCATCAATTGTGCTTTCTAAGTGGGCCTTTAGTCTTTCCAGGACGATTTTAGCTATTATCTTGGCAACGGCAGGAAGCACACAAATGCCTCTCCAATTATTACAGTCTGTGAGGCTACCCTTCTTTGGAAGTTTGATGATCAAACCTTCCTTCCACTCAGTGGGAAAGGTCTCTGTATTCCACACTTTATCAACAAGTGGGTGCAGCAAATCGGCAGTTACGCTTGGCGCTGCTTGATAAAGTTCGGCAGGGATGCCGTCAAGTCCGGCGGCCTTTCCTCGTTTTAGTGCAATAATTGCAGTGACTATTTCCTCTTTAGTCGGGGCAGTGGACCGTATACGCACATTTTGATGGTTAGCTAAATTATCTATATGAGGGGGAACTTCACCAGAGGTTACACGGTTCAAGACCGCGGCGAAGTGTTCTTTCCACCGCCTCATTTGATCTTCTTCCAAGATAAGTAGCTTTCCATCACTATCTTTCACCGGATGTTGGCAGGAGTTACGACCACCTGTAAACTCCTTGATGACACCGTATACGGCGTTTAAGTTGTTACTTCTAGCGGCTTCTTCTGCTGACGCTAAAAGAGAATTGGCATAAACTCTTTTATCGCGTCGCACACTACGCTGAACTTCTCGAGCTTTCTGACGGTAAAGGAGTTCGATGCTGTTTCGATTGTCGTCTGATGCTGCAGCCAAACGAACTTTCAGCTCCTTTCTTTCAACAATCCGCTGCCATGAAGCGTCGGACATCCAGGGCTTATTCCGGCAATCCGGGTTTGGGCCAAGGATGGTATTTGCGCTATCAATGTACGCATTTTTTATGGCATCCCAGTTTTCGTTTATGTCACTATCTGGGTGACTAGTTATCTCAGCCGCTTTTTGCGCAAGATGGTCATTATATTGTTGTAAGACAGCTGGATTTTTTTAGTCGAGCGGTGTTGAATTTGCGGGGCCTGGATCTTTCGTCGCTGGGGCGGCGCACGGCTGCAATACGCAATCGAACATTAGCGATCATAAGATAATGGTCTCTTCCCATCCCAATATCGGCACCCTTCTTGTTTCGCACGTCCAGGAGGCAACTCTTGAATCTTTTACTAATGGCAAAATGGTCGATCTGATTTTGTGTTCTGCGCCGATCAACAGAGGACCAACTGATTTTGTGGTGGTCCTTATGCTCAAACATAGTACCACCGATGAAGAGACTGTGAAAGTTGCAATCGGAAAGTTGGCGACTGCATGTGTAAGAGACTTCTTTAAGGATTCGATATTAGAATGTCTTTTAGAGCACGTCATTTGCTCTAAGACAGACCATAATTCGTAATCCAGCGGATTCAGGTCTGGGCTAGAGGAAGGCCAATCTTCAGCTTTAATAAAATCTGGAACATTTTCTTCAAGCAATTTTTGGGTTGACTTCGCCTTATGACCTGGTGCAGAATTTTGCTGGAAACTTCAAGGCTGATTTTTGAATAATGACGTGTTGAGAGGTTTCACTACACTTTCAAGGACACTTTCTTGATAAATTTTGGCAGACGTTTTGACGCCCTTCTCACAAAAATGCAACTTTGTCACCCCGTTGTAGCTAACACCCCACCAAACCATTACTGAGGCTGGATGATGACCTCTTTGAACCTTTAGGGCAACTTGAGAAGCTTCTCTGGCACTGCGAGCATAAACCCTATCGTTTTGTTTATTAAATGTTTCTTCGACAGTAAAAATTTTTTCGTCCGTAAACAAAATTTAACGGTGTTCTTGGTTTGCGTACCGGCAAAGTAATCCTTTTGATTTTTCCACTCTATTTTTTTTAACGAATCTGTTAGTAAATGCCCGGTAGATCTACGATAAGCACCCAACCCCAAGTCACTTTTGATGATACGTGAAATTGTTCTTTGGGGTATTTTCATCTCACGCGATAAAATTTTTTGTTTCCGAAGAGGATTACGGCGAATTCTCTCGCGCACGGCTTTAACCGCTTGAGGTGTTCGAGTAGTTCGCGGACGGCCACTTCTTTCACGGTCACTTACTCCAGACGTATCATTAAATCTTTCAATAGCCCGATATACAAACATTCGGCTTATACCAAGGGTATGCAGAGTCTTAAAAATATCACTTGGTTGCATTCCTACTTTATGAAGTGCAATCACAGCAATTCTATTTTCTTTGTCACCCCAATCCATGTTCACTACACTAAAAATTAAACTCAAATGATGACAAATGCATCAAGCACAAGTGTACTATAGCGATTAGCTCAATTCTTAAGAAATGCAATATAACGGTTCCTTTCTGCAGGGTTGCCAAACCTTGTAACAATATTTATGGCTATACTAGGTATTTTGGCCTACGGTTTTCTGCCTTTTTAAGGGGGCATACTACGAAGGTTTCAGTCACCGCTCTACGATCTAGAACATGGAGATTCGATCCTCGGCACGAACAAAAACTGCCTGTAGGTTGGGTACTAATAGAACTCCCACTGCGCTCCAAGCCCGTCAGCATAAAGACGGCGCGGAAAGAAGGTGCCTGGTAGCAACTAACACTATTTGCAGAACACTGCTACTTCATCAATTGCAACATAGCTGATTGAGACGGCTTTAAAATTTTTACCAATGCAGACTTTGCTGCGTTGCCTGCACCATCGGAAGTGCGACAACTAGCACATCGCGCATCCAACTACAGACAAGTACTAAACAAGGCAGCGGCCAAATTCACTCATTCAGACCTAATTCTCCGATGTCAGCTGCCAGATTGGCAGTTAAGAAAAACCGTCCACGCATCTCTGATCCCAGCGATCTCAGAATCAGAGACCTGAATTTCCAAATCAACGCAGAAGTAGCCGAGCATAAAAGGACTAAATGGAATGCCTACCTGTATAGCTGTAATCTTAAATTTGGAGTTATTAAGCTTTGGCCTACCGTTAGAGACCTAACTAATCCGAAAAAAGGGCATGTTACCATTGAATTTGGCAATCAAACTGTTAGCGATCCCATCCAATGCGCTCATCGTTTTAACAGGCAGTTTGTCGAACGCCCATCTGCCGACAAAAACAAACGCATAATACGCAGAAGGATCCGAAACTTAGCTGTTGATCAATCGCATCAATTTACTTCAGATGAAGTTATTGCAGCCATCAAAAAAGCGAAGAATCCCAAAGCATCCGGACCAGACGGCATCTCCATGACCATACTCAAGAAACTTGAATCACCAGCCATTGAGTACCTAATGACCACCCTGAACCTATTACTATCGTCGTTAGTGATTCCCGAAATATGGAAGATTGGAACGGTGATCCCCATATTAAAACCAGAGAAAAAGGTAAATTTAGGTGAATCATATCGCCCCATATCACAACTGTCACCTGTTGCTAAACCAATGCTAACGATCCATGCTCGACTACCCAGCAAAAAGTGTGGCTAACCGAGTTGGATAGGTACCTGGTTAATCAAAACATGAAAATCGTAGCCCCCACATGGGTGGTACCAAAATGTTACCAACGGTGCCCCCAATGTTACTAATGTAGGCTATTACCGTGTTTACCTTTCCTAAATTGGTCCCCTAAATGGAGTGGAGTCCGAAGCGTACATACCCTAGACTTGTACAGACCTAGTGGTGACACCAAAAGTAATAATTGGCAACGACCATGCATTCAAAGTGAGTTTCCTATATAGCCAGTTTATAGGGGAGGTTGGCACTCATTCAGGGAGATCTTGACCATTCTCAAAATGAATTAACTAACCCATTCTACAAATACAATATTTGTTGAATTTTTCAAGTCGCTAGCTTCATTCCATCGAAAGTTATTGCTTATTTGAAGTCTCACTTGTAGGGGAGGTAAGGGTTCCTTGGGTCGGATCTTGCCCATCATTGCCACCAACCAATTAGATCACCCTACAAACATACAAACAAAATTTTAAGTCTCTAGCTTCACTCTATCGAAAGATATCGCTTATTTGAAGTTTCGTTTGTAGGGGAAGTAGGGGTTTCGTTGGTCGGATTTTACGCATTTTCAATATTAGCCAACTGGATCCTACTACAAACATTTGGCCAAAATTTCAAGTCGCTAGCTTTATTTTGTCGTAAGTTATCGCTTGTTTTAAGTGTCATCTCTAGGGGAGGTAGGGGTTCCTTAGGTCGGATCTAACCCGTCTTTAATGCCAACTAAGTCAATCTCACTTCAAACATTTGACAAAAATTTCAAGCTGCTGGCTTCATTGTATCAAAAGTAATCGCTTATTCGAAGTTTCATTTGAAGGGGAGGTAGGGGTTCCTTGGGTCGGATCTTGCCCATTTTCAGTGCTAACTAATAAGACCTTACTACCAACATTCTACCAAATTTTCAACTTGTTAGTGTCATTCTATCGAAAGTTATCGTAATTAAAATAATATTTAATTTTTTGAATTTTGTAGGAGAGGTAGGCGTTCCTTTGATCTGATTATGCTCAACTTCCCAAAACCTAAGCAGCTTCTCACCCCAGGGTTACATGCCAAAAATCAGATGTCTACGTCAATTGGTTCAAGAGTTATGGACAAAAAACCTGAAAAGTAGGGTAGTACGGGGCTCTTTGTAAGAAAATTACCGTTAGTTTTCAACTGATCGATTTTATTTTTCCAGGGGAGTATAAGATTACCATCACGAGCAATCTACCAAAGCTAGAGGTTTTCATGTTTATTTAATCGGGTGTTATAAATACATTTAATTAATTTACATATGTAGGGGAGGTAGGAGTTCTCTTGGCCTGATCATGCCCATTTTCAATACCAACCAACTAGATCATACTTCCAACATCTAGTCAAAATTTCAAGGCTCTAGCTTCATTCTATCGAAAGTTATCGTGCGAACGGACAGACAGACGGACAGACAGACATGGCTTAATCGAATCAGGAGGTGACCCTGATCATTTATATATATACATTGCTATACCTCCGGGGACTCCTTTAAGGTGTTACATATTTCCGTCGTGACAAAAACAATATACCCTATACTAAAAGTCTAGGGTATAAAAATCAGGTACATCCGGTTAGAATGCCTATTTGATTTTACGGTTGGGTCGTTTTCCTAAGAATTGTTTTTATAATTTTTTCAACATTTAAATCAAATTTTTGAGTTTGCATGTCTGACTAGGATTCGATCTCGGGTCGTTCTGCCTCAGAAGCCATCGCGCTACCACATACGCCATCGAGACTAATAAATAGTTTCCAAATAATGCTTTATAAGCAATACTGTCACAGCATAAAAAGTGATTAACTAAGTTGGGTACGTAACTGGGTTACCTAAATCATGAACATCGTAGCCCCCGTCGTTGGGTGCGTGCCTGGGTTACCTAAATCATGAAAATCGTAGCCCCCGCGCCATGGATATTTGGATATCCTTTGGGCTGAGTAAAAATGGTAGTTACGCCAGGACGGCTATTTAGCATAGCTATTTTGGGTGGTACGCGTTACCGGGGGGGGGGGGGGGTACAGTTTTTTGCTGGGTAGCCAATCATCAACATGGCTTCAGGAGCATGCACAGCACGACGACAACCTTGGAATCTATAACATCACAAATTCATAGAGGTTTAACTCAAACTAGCCCGGGTCACAGGACGATTCTGGTGACTCTTGACCTGTCAAAAGCTTTGACACAGTCAGACACTCAAAGGACGTTGAATTTCATTGACGCATTTTTGCTAAAACGGACATCAAATCAGCAACGGATGTTATAGCGTTTGTAATAAACCATATTCTGTTCTGGTTGTGCTGCTTGCACCGGTAGATCTATGGCAGCTCCTGATGAGTAAGGATCTGTCGGTGGTACGAAACCAGAGGCCGGGGGTCCCATTACGCATGCAATCTGCGCCGTCCGCTAATCATTCCATCCTTATATCCCCATTTTTTATTGTTCCCTATTTTTGCCTCCCATGTTTGTTTTGTCTTCCCCAGGCCTATGAATTTTTGTTAATACGTAAAGAACAGGGGCAACGAACGGCGAAAACCCCGCCAACGTCACCCGAACTGAGCTACAGCGAGCAGAGGCCGCTGCTTAGCTCGTTGAGGAGCCTTCGGATGCCCATTAAACCGTCCGTTTCACGTTGTTAGCCGCGTCGACATCTGAAGCATTTAAATATTTTCAGGTCACTGTATTCAATTCACAGGTCATAGCCCTTTCCGATATCAACTACCAACATAAGAGTAACGATATAGGAGACTAATTAACTAAGCAACCAACAATATAAAAAAAAAATCTTCTCTTCTATTGTGAAAAACATAAGCATCCGGACAACAACCGGACCGTATTGGGATTAATTTGCATGTATAAAATTTTCCGATTTCCATATCCAATTAATCGGCCAGACTGCTAACCGCACCGCCTGGACCATTTCATTTTGAACTCCGCGTTTTACATTTTCATCCATTTTTGATTCCGACCTTCACATAATGGTATTACTAATCCCTAGTCAAAAGACATATCCATGTCAAAATGTCAAATTTGGACTTGTACAAACAGATTATAAAACGGTGACCTAACAACAAAGCTGCAAACTAAACTTGGCACAAATATACGTGAATATGTACAAACATAAGCGAGCACTGCGTAACATAGAATTATGAGTTGGTACAAACAAAAATGCATAATACTTATACCCACCACATTGAAAATTCCGAAAAAAAAATTCATTTTTCTTAAGCATTTGATTTCATACAATCGAATTTGAAAATTAGAATGGCTTATACTACGTTTCCATTGGAGCTCGAATTAAATGAATTTAGCAATTCAATCATCGATATTCTCCAAATGACGTCAGCACAAAGTAACAGATGTGCCGAAGTTTGCATTATATCGATTGATCGATTTATCAAATCAACCTAATCTGAGGCCCAATGTAAACATAATATTATGAATTGACAATTACAAGATACAACAGGTTCGTTCACTATTAGCACCCAACATTAACAATATTATTATTTAACATTACACTCTTGTGTTAGTTACTGCCAATACTTTGGTTGGATTCAACGTGCCAATAAGTCTAGAGGTCGACAATATCGATAATGTGCCAATTACCACAAACACAGTGACCAATCGTTTCATTTTTTTGGATTTAATATTTAAAATTTAATAATGCTATGCTAATAATGATTTACAAAGTAAAGGGGAGAAATGAATAAAACTAAATAGAAAAATATAAAATAGAATATAAAAAAAAAATTAACAATCCAAAAGCATATAGATGAATAATAAAAAAAAAATAAAAAAAAAGAAATAAACATTAAATCAGACAATACGGAGGCAGAATTTTGTATTAGTGAAATTAATAAAACAAAGGTCACAAACAACAACTATTCTTGTTCGGTATGCGAAGTATAAAAACACAGGATTGGCTGAACGATGAAATTATTTACAAGATTGTAGAATTTCGAAAGTTTTCCTTATGGACAGTAGAAGTTTGAAGCATTAATATATAAATAGCCGATACCTTCAGCTACACACATACTAGGCGCGTTTTTTTCAGCAGACATGCAAAGCAGAGCAAGTTAACACTCTTTAATTACACTAACAACTTGATCTAAGCTGCTCCGGATAGAAGGTTAGTGCAGAAATTCTACTCTGTTAAGTAATTCTTTGGAATCGTATAATATACATATTTAAGTTTGATATTAGCCAATTCCAACTTCATCGTCATTTCGCGATAACGACGAGTCCCTTAATTCTCAAAATCCAAGCGTAGTCATATCCACAATTCTACCGCTTAGTCGGTACGATCCCGTTTTGAAAAGTTGATTGAAAGAAGAACAAAAAATTAAATAGCTTAAGCCCTAAAGTATTCAAAATCTAAATAGTGCAAAAAAAAAAACATTCGACAAGTTCCATTCCTCTCTGTTGCATTGGACTTGACTTAGGACGTCGCGAAAATCGTTCAATTGAACATTAGCTCCGTTCGATACAATCCACCAAAGATCCAGAATAAATCGAATGACCTGGATCTGTGACGAGCGAAATCGAAAAGCTATCATACATTCGCCATGTGCGGGCGAATTGAGGACTCAGCATAGAAAGGTATAGGGGTGAATTGCCGAGAGACAGGAGGTGACCCTGATCATTTATATATACAGGGTTTCCCGCTTCAGATGGTAAATACTTTAATGATCGATAGTGCCGTTTATTTGTGGAAAATTATCACCAAATAGCCACTCCGTCTTCAACCGTTACAGAGTTAAAGCATTTTTTGTAAATTGTGTCAAAAAGCTTAAAAATTCGCCAATATCCCAATCACTTAATCCAAGATTTGACGTCACTTTCTGAAACTATTGTATATAAAATGTCATTCCCTCTATAAACGGGGACCTTGGAGCATATATTCAGAGGACTCTCTCCACATCAATTGTGCCAAATTTCAAAACAACGCCATTTTTCTTTTCCTATTTTCCATTTGTAGCGTTGGCTACAGGTTACCTGAAGTAAATGTGCTTCATCCTAAAGTCATGTTTTTTTCCTTTAACGCGTATTATTCGAAAATTTTCAGATCCAAATGTATCAAAGAAATATGTATATACAGCCTTGGCCAAAAGTATTAGGCACCCTGTAAATAACTGAATATTTTTTTGTTTAAATGAAAAAACAAAGTTTTTTTTTTCGAAATTATTATGTATCGATGAAATTAAACTAAATACATTAATATCTTGTGGGTCCACCCTTTGCTTTTATTACAACAGCAATCCTCTTGGGCATACTCCTAACGAGCTTTGTACAGTCAACAGTACTTATGGAGTTCCACTCGTGTACCAAAGCTGCTTTTAACGCCACTTTTGATGTGATGGTGTAATTCTGTATGTTACGCTTCAGAATACCCCAAAGGTGTTCGATAGGGTTCATGTCTGGGGACTGCGCTGGCCAATTTAATAATTCAATATTGTTGTCTCTAAACCAGCGCATCGTAATCGCCGATTTGTGACAAGGAGCATTATCTTGTTGGAATTTGACTCCACGTAGATTCGTGTCACCAAAAATGCGCGTTAACGAAGTCATTAGTACAGTTTCCAGCACATTTATGTACTTTTCACTGTTCAAACGGTCTTCACAAACGAACATCTCGCCGACTCCACCAGCAGCCATGCTACCCCAAACCATGATACTGCCTCCTCCATGTTTAACTGTAGGCACCACGCAATCTGGATGATATTCCTCACCAACGCGCCGCCTAACAAAAGTCACACCAGGTGTTCCAAATACCTGTTAGAAAATACAAAAAACTTGTTTCAAAATTTTCTGAAATCGAGGCCTCCGTAAAAAATTACGGTTATTGTTGTTTGAAAAAGGTTATAATTAAGCTTGCCTGGAAACTTGATTCATCGGACCACAGAACATTTGCCCAATCCTCTTCTGTGAAATGCTGGTACCGAAGAGCCCATTCCAAGCGATTTTTTTTGTTGGCTGCTGAAAGCCACGGCTTCTTTCTAGCTTTACAACCTTTCAAGCCTGCTTCTGCGAGACGCCTTCTTATCGTTCGAGCACTTATTACTTTCCCCAAGTTTTCCGACAGGTTAGCAGCAAGCGCAGAAGATGTTTTTTTACGCTCCTTCAAAGAGTCGCGGACAAGTTTTCTGTCCTGGCGTTTTGAAGTTACGCGTTTTCTGCCTGTTCTTGGCTTATTTTCATGAGAACTGGCCTCCGCAAACCGCATGATAGCAGATTGCACTGCGCACCGAGAACATTTCACTAGCTTGGCAATCTCAACTTGAGATTTGCCCTGTTCATGTAATAACTGAATTCTACAGCGTTTTTCAATACCAAGCTCACTCGTTTTAGGCATATTGTATTGCACAGAGTGTCTAGTTTGCAAATAAATTACAAAAACAAGCAACCACACCCTATAAGTAACAAATGGAGACTGACAAAATGTTATCAACAATTTCTCAAATACCCCATTTCCTGGAATTTGCACGCCAGATGTTTCATGGCTCTTCAAAGAAGATCATTTATTGCTGTTATTATTGTTTGGACAAACCAGTATCGTAAATATTAAAAGAAATTATCAATTTTAACACACGTTTCAAATTACATGTGTTTTGAAGGGGTGCCTAATACTTTTGGCCATGGCTGTAGGTACAGTTAGAAACCCAACACATTTGGGCAACTTTTGCCAAATTTCCAAATCTGTCAGTTCAAAGTACCGTGGTAAATTTATCTTTTGAATCCCAATGTAAAATCGATTTTGAAATTTCTTTCAAGTTTGAATAGTTGTATCTTTAAAGTAACGGTGAATTTCGTAACCGGGAAAAGTCATTTTATGTATTTTAGTTTCAGAAAGTTCCAAATCTTGGATTGAATGATTGGGAGATTGGCGAATATTTGAGTTCTGGAATTCCGGATGTAGTCTTAAACCCGTTTACAAATGTCCGGTTAAACAGCTCGTTAACTAACAGGGACATCAGTTTATCTAAACTATAAATTGCCCGTTAAATATTATGGTAAAACCAGCTTATTTTCTTGGCGAAACTCTACCGTCTGTACAATTCTATTATATGTCTGTACGGTCTCTCAGCATTCCATCTGAGTTTGCTCTATCGAATGAATTTCCAGCAACTCTGTTATGGCCAGTTTAATTGTTCTCATTTGAATGTGCAAAAGTAAACAGTTCTAGCTGTCAAACTTTCAGCAGCCGCTATCAGGAGTGCGTTCCATAACATAACTATAGTTGACTATAGTCAACTATCACTGACTATTGCCGTTCCATAACTCCGATAGTCAACTATTGTAGTTGACTATCGTCGTTCCATAACACACAATAGTCAGCTCTGTAGTCAACTATTCTAGCTCGTGCTCATGAGGGGAAGCTATCGATAGCTATCACACACACACGTACACACGAAGGCAAACTGACAGTAAACAGTCAATGTTGTGCAAAATTACTTTATTATTGCATTAATTTTGAATTGTTTTATGCAGTTTAGAGCACGTTAAATTTAATTTGAGGAAAATTGGTGCGAAAGAGTGTTTGTGTGTTGCAAATTTTTGCATGGAGAGTGAAATACCGACGCAAATGTGTGTGTAGTGAAAAAGATGGCGGGTGTTTGTGCTACTTTACGACTATTGTCGTTCCATAACACCCATAGCTATAGCTGACTATGGCAGTAGTCAGAGTTGACTACAGCTCTGACTATAGTTACGTTATGGAACGCACTCCAGGTGTTGGGTTTTTGCTTTGCATAAACTTTTTACCGCAAGCCAGGTGTTGGGTTTTCGTTTTGGATAAACGATTAATCGGAGGCTAGATAACGGTTAAGGTGGACATTCAGTGGAAGGCCATTTGGCCTGCGACTATTTGATCCTCGCCCATTGGCTTCAAGTCCAAAATTAGGGGTCATTTACGAAAGATCAATTAACTGTTGTCATTCCGTACTTTAACAATTGACAAAACTATTTTACATTATTTGCCAGTGGATGTTATGATTATTATTCGTTTGCACCACAATTGTCTTTTAAGCCGGGCATTTCGAACGAAATGATATAAAGTGACGTACGACTACAAAACATAAACAAATTTGAACACAGCTCAGTTCGGATGTCGCCCACCAGGTAGCGGGGTATTCGAGTGTTCTTTGGCTTTGGCCTATGGATATTGGGCGAGATGACGTCCGTTGGATTGCAGAGCCATCAGTTGACCAACATTTGGCTCTGTGGCCTTTCCGTGAATGTCACTCTTTAGTGTTTATCCGATCAATAACCAGACATTGAAAAAATCCAATTGTGCTAACTGGCAGTTTATTGTTATGATAAATTCCAATCGGACCTTGAGCCACTGGCCGTTTCACTAAAAAAAAAAGATTGAGCAGTGTAGCTATAATTTTACTCGAAAGACACATAGCCAAAAAGGTTGATGCTTGGAATTTGGTGAAGGCATTAGCTAATGCAATAGCTCGAAATAACTTTTTTTAAGATTATGTATGTAATTGTAAGCTTAAAATGAATCAATCCTCTTCTATTTACTTTTATATTTCATTTTTGCCGATTTGGGGTAGTCTCGGTCATAACGACCGGTGTTATACCCGCAACGGATCCATCAAGTTGCTAGGTACGGATACCTTGGGCAGGTGTTAAGCCGTCATCCTGCTTGCAGCAAATATTTAATTATACATACTTTATTATTTATACAGAGTGTCCCGTAATGACCGCACACGGGCAATGACGCATGATTCCTCATGCAATTTCCAACAAAAATAATAAAGGAGCTGCTACAGGCATTTACATTTTCTTTATAAATTGACGACTGAGGCTGGAGCACTCAAATAAAATTTGTAACACAGTTTTTTTTACTGAGACCCCCCTTAAAACTGTTTGTTTTATTTACATTTCACATAATGAAATTGTTATTGGGACAATTCACCTTATGGTACGGATAATAATGGGCCCTCTTTCACAATCCATTTTACAAAAGGGGATTCAAGAAGTAAAGACAATCCTTCAGAATCCTACACAGAGTTAAACCTATGTCATCATGCTTCAGTTTTGGGGTCAATAGCGCAGAATCAGCCGATATCCTTTGAATTCTTCTTCTCCCGGTAGAAATCGTAGTCCGGAAAAGGCGTCCTGTTTCATTTTTCCCACGAGGTTTGAGATGTTTCTCACTCAATGGATTCTAGTCGAAAATTATTTTGCAAATTATTTTTATTATTGGAAATATCCTTTTTTCGACTAATTAACAAAATTATCAAGTGAACGACTGAGATCGCGTAGGGAGAGCACAGTTTATGTGGACACCGCGCAACTGCTGGGCTTCCAAGACTGGAGGACGCGGTCATGTGACCGAGATAATTGGAGGACAACGATCCAGGCAGCCAAGGCCCGACGTCGGGCTGTCGCGCCACGATGATGATGATGATATGCTTGTAGTTTAGGTATTTGATGTGAAGGCGTCGTGTGTCAGTCCGATATTTCTTTCTACCGGTTCTTGGCTTCGAATCCGCCATGGCCATGCTTGTTTATGTAGTCATCCCCTGTGAAGTGCAGCCATAGCTTTCCCCGGCTTGTCGCAGGAATGCAACAAAATAACAGAAATCAGGTTTCGCTTTTAATTATTCTGTTGTTATTTACTTTGGGATGCTAAAAATTACACACGTCTTCCAAGTGGTTTAAAATAGTGTCTTCCTTCCACTGATATAGTAATGAATAGAAGACGTAGATATCGCAATGTGTGTTACTATCGAAAGCGAAAGAAGTGACTTTAAGAGGTAGTAAGTGCTCGGAAAAATGAAAAGGAAGCATATAACACTCTGATTCATTAGAGGTAGTGAAAACATTGAATATTAGAATGGCAGAAACTCACAATAATTAGGAAAAAAATCCGATTGGGATGTTTTAGTTTAAGAAAATCAGAAAATTATCGACTACGAATTAAATTAAATTAAACTAAAAAAAAATTGTTCCAGAACAACTAAAGTCGAAAATCATCAGCACGGGTGAGAACATAACATAAATTTGCTAATTTTATTTTTTCTTAAAACATTCTTACGTGATTGAATAAAATCAAGCCACCTTTTTATTTTCGTATATCGAATTTGGTCTTTTTGTGTTATATCTTTCGGATACGTCGCAACCAAACGACATTCTTTTTTATTCGTCCAGAATTTGCTCCCAACTATGTAGTTTTTTGTCGATTCAGCCTGTTTTTATGTTTGTTTCATCATTCTGACTAATACACATCATGGTACAAAAATTCAACTAGATCACACGCACACCATAATACCATTTATTGTGCTATCTCTCTATCTCTCTCTCTCTCTATCACATTCAAAAGAAACCATCCCCGGATAGTGCTTTCGGCCTGGTATCAAGCCTCAAATGACTAAGATGTGACGAAAAATTCAATCGTGAACAATTAGTCAAAATCGTTGATGTACTAGAATTACGACTACTGTTGTTGTTACAACTATTATTATTATTAATTTCACTTAGTATGAAATAACTACAATTCGTTTCATTTTTGGATTTTTTACATTTGCTTCTTTTTCGGCAAGCAACGAGATTCAAACGTTTGATCAATACACCGGTAATACGAGTAGTTCATATGTAACAAACACAAAAAAGAGAAAAAGAGAGAAATGTAAATATAAAAGTAAAAATAATAAAAACAAATTTACTAACTATGAATATTATGTGTAAAAATCGGACGAAAATATGATAGTAATAGAATGAGAAAGTATTTAGGGACGATAAATTATTTTACCGCTTACTAAACTACACCACTGAGAGTTAACTTTGAGTATAGTTTTCCCAAAAAGAAAACAAAAATCAAATCTACTAAAAGCCTACCGTTCACATTACAACATCATTGCAACCAATTACTTTCATCTATTTTCTTTTTCAAGATATATGAAAATTTGAATAAAATTTCGACAAAATTTGAAAATAAGAATAAAATACCAATGTGAGACTGATATAGAGAGGAAGGCGTTGGCAGATTGAAAACAGAAAATTGGAAAAAAAAATGTAACAATAAATAAATGTAATTGAGGAGCTTAAACAATAAAAATGGAAAATGTCTCTTACTTTGGTGCCATGTCGTTGTAGCGGGTATCACGGCTCGCCGGAACGCCATGTGATGATCCTGAATCTTCATAGTAGTCACGTCTATCCCGTGAGCCGTGTCTACGATTCTTGCTCTTCCGGCGCTTGTTCTTAGGCCCACTGAAAAAACAAAACGTAGGAAATAGAAGGACAACAAAACACAACATACATGCAATCTATATTTTTGTGTAAGAACTAGGAAATGAAATTGAATCGATATTTTCATGTTTAATGAACTTTTATAGTTTTACGGTCTTTGGAATGATTTATTGGAAGAATTCGCGGTGATGCTTTGCAAAGGGTGAAATAAAGTATTAAATTTAGCCGACAGTCAGTGATGCTTGTAAGGGAAAACATGCTCCGGATACAGTTGGTGCTTATCATGAAGTTGGATTCAAATTTTAACCCGGACCCATAGCTAACGATACATATCGTGGCAGCCCAATGCAATGGGGTTTGAAAATACTTGCAAACGCACGAAATATACTAGGGAATACTAACACCTACTGTCACTGCCTGACTTCGAATTGATCGCAGGACGCGTACTGGCTAACTGGCCCAGAAATGTGGAATGTGCGCCCATGTGCCCATCTGAAGTTGAATTTTTAAATTTTATATTGAAGAAGACTCATGCGCTAATGGATTAATGGTTAACATGGCTAGTGAACTCCGCATTAGGAAAGAGAGAACCATAGATGTAAATTTCACATTAACAATAGCTACGGCAAAATGTTTTTGTATCGGGTCAGGAATAGGGATTGATGTATCAAAGGAGAGGTCGAAATCCGTTGTGGTTACTTACAAGAAAAAGTTACTATTGGGCTTGATCGAGCTACCTCTCCGATAGATTTTAGATAGCTCCGGAAGTGTACAGTCTAACGGATGACGAAACTAGCTCAAGCACTTTGTGTTTTTGGCTGTATGTTGACGATTTTTGGGTGGAGATCATTGCAAAATTGTCAAGTTGACTGTTTAGCAGTGGTATACTCCACTTTTATTCTTAAAAAAATAGTGACACCATTTGCTACGGAATGTACTGCCTCATCTCACATAGCTCAAAAAACACCAAACCAACCACCATCTCTTGGTTTAACAGAAGCAGCATACCGTGCATACAAACCACGCCCCTGTGCCGAACTGAGCGAAGTCTACAATTATGCGCGTAACACCTGCAAATCTATAATTAACAAAGCTAAATTTCAGTTCGACATTGAAATCAGCCAAAAAATCTCTCCCTCAGTTCTCAGACATTGCGCTTCCTCGTTAACCAAACCTCTGCGAAAACTCTTTTATCTGTCCTACTCAACAGTTGTATTTCCATCATCATGAAAGCTAGCCCATTTGCAACCAATCCCCCAAAAAGGTGAAACAAGTGATCCCTCTAACTATCGACCAATAGCACTGACTTCGATCCTGTCAAAAGTGTTTGAAATCCTGGTTAATAACCAACTAATGAGCAACCTTGACTCACAATCTTACAATCAGCAATACATTCGATTGAGGAACCCGGATTGGAAATTGAGGGTAAACTCCCGCCACCGGTATTTCCAAAGGGTATCCATCTGAAGACAAAACAACATCGACATTGCCTATTGGGGGGGTACACGGGTGTTGTTAATTGCCTTGACGCCTCCAGGGGCATGGGCACGTCAACATCTCCAGCATTTTCATGCCTCGTTGACGTTTCGATAGAATATCTACTTACGGACGTGCAGTTTCTAGCATGCACCTCCTATTCGAGACGTCTTAAAGGTCCGTTTTGCTAAGCACCACTCTGCGTCGATCGCAGGCGACGATCAAAAATATACACACAAATACAGGCTCGGAGCACAGTGGGAGTTCTATTAGTACCCACAGGCAGTTTTTGGTCGCGCTGAGGATCGAACCTCCATTTTCTAAATTGTAGAGCGGTGACCGAACGAGCACGGCCACCGAGTGCGTCAAACATGGATGGAATAAGGATTAAAAAAGAGAAAACAAATAGCCGGATTCTGTAAGGCTCGTTAGGGTTGATTTCCGTCCTAGAGTGACCGAAATCAACCCTAATGGGTTCGGTTACGACAGGACGCAAATCAACCCTAACGGTAAATTAGTGGGCCACCGGGCGCCATTTGATAACATTTGAGGTTCAATCCTAAAATTTGTGCCTCACGCACAAAGGGCCTTGCAGACTTTTCTTTTAATCCTTATGCCGTCCATGTACCCTTTCCTTGTAGGATTTTCCCTTACGAAATTTTATAACTTTCAGGCATTGGTTAGGCATAGAAGCACGGCTAGCCCATGCAGGGGTGAGAGTGTGCAGTCTCCCAAACGCCTGTGCTAGTTGTAGGGATGAAAATTGGCTCTTCGAATTCGGCCGATTTTGTGCGGCTATTTGTCACCATGGATGAAACTTGGGTTCACCACTACCTGCCAGAAACGAAACAGCAGTTGAAGCAGTGGGTGGAAGCCGGTGGTTCAGCGCTAAAGAAAGCGAAGTCAATCGCATCTGCCGGAAAGGTCATGGCCAGCGCGTTTCGGGATGTGAAAGGGATCCTGTTAATTGATTATCTTGAAAATGGTAGAACAATAACAGGCGAATATTACTCCCAACTTCTTGACCAGCTGAATGCCAAAATTCGCGAGGAGAGGCCTGGCTTGAAGAAGAAAAAAATCATCTCTTCACCAGGACAACGCACCTGTACACAAGTGTGCGTTGGCGATGAGAAAACTGCGGGATTTGGGGTACGATTTGCTCGACCATCCCCCCCTATTCTCATGATTTGGCACCCTCAGACTTCCATCTGTTCCCAAACTTGAAGAAATTTGTTTCTGGAAAGCGCTTCGCATCCAATGAAGAAGTTGAGAGGGCCGTAGATGAACATTTACACAGCCTTTCAGACTCCCACTTCCGAGAAGGACCTGATATTGCTGAAACGCTTGTAATGAACCACCTGCAATGGACCATATGGTAGTGCTGCTCCCAACGGTAGATCAAAGCAGCACCTGATGAATAGTGATCTGTTGGTGGTACGAAACCAGAGGCCGAGGGTCCCATTACACCTGGACCCAGGTGCGACCGCGTGGGCGTCTGATCCGTCCGCCAACCATTCCATCCTTATTGACTATTTTTTTTTTTCATTCCCCATTTTTACCTCCCCTGTTTGTGTTGTCTTCCCCAGGCCTATGAATTTTTGTTAATACGTATAGGACAGGGGCAACGAGCGGCGAAAACCCCGCCCACGTCTCCCGAACTGAGCTACAGCAAGCATAGGCCGCTGCTTAGCTCGTTGAGGGGCCTTTTCTTCGCCAGATGGCACGGCCCGACCTTCACTGTCACTATGCTACCTTAGGCTCCGTCCCACGGGCATCTTCGGATGCCCACCAAACCGGCCATTACACGCTGTACCAAGTGTGCTGAAGTCAAGGGAGATTATGTAGAAAAATTAAATCATTTTTTAACTGAAAATCACAGTCTTTCATTGTCAGGCCGAGAACTTTTCACCTAACCCTCGTATTAACTTTGTCCATTTGAGAATATTCAATTCATAATTAATTTTTAATTTCCATGGACTGTCCAGTGGGAATGTATACTCTGTACTAGACATGTGTTGATACAAAGACACCGAATAGCATTCTGACATGGATATGTCGTGTTGGGTCGAGAGTCCGACCAAATTTTGCGTTACGTCAAGCTTAGATATGTGAATACAACAATGGTTAAGTTCATAATACACAGGGGAATCGCAACATGCTGTGGTAGCATGTTGTGTCAATCAGAAACTAAGTGGAGAGAATTCATAAAACAAATTGGCCAACCGTTGTGTGTTCTGAACTGAGCTAATATAATAGAAAGGAAAATGGATAGTCGAACTTGGTGAATTATAAATAGGAAACCGGAAATAGTCCGGTTGTGGCCTGGGAGGTAAATTGAAAATAGGAATCAGGGGAAGGATAATGAAACGCGATCTGATTTGTAAACCGAAAATGAGAAACGAGAAGCGGAAATAGGAATGGTTCGGGTGTTATTATAGTGTCTGGGTGAACTGAAAATAGAAAAAAAAACTAGAAATCCCTCGATTTGTTCCCATATCCGTGATCGATTTCTGTGTAATTTTGATTCCTGCAGGTACAGGCAGATTTTATTCCTAAGACTAATTGCCAATTAGTTCGGAGGGCACAACGGTTCAATTTCTACTAAATGCAGTAGTCTTCAATAAAAAAAGGGCATTCACGTGTCGGCCTATGAGCCCACTCAGTTGTTAAATGAGTACCCATTTGGGGTAAACAACTCGGTTAGGCGTGTTGCTGATTACACACAGCTCTGCACAAAACACACCGTCACGATCTAGAAAATGAGACGATGCTAACTCATCTCGAGGCCTTGATCCAAAATTAAACTGTCGCACCAGTTATTTATTTATTAATTGACAATTAAAAAGAAGGCAACAGACGGGCTAGAATAGGCCAATCCATGAGTTGAGTTTCGCCACTTCCATGATGGCAGCTATATCTGCCGAGCCTTTCACGGCCTTAAGCACCAACGGCGACACAGAGCGGTCGATATGTATCGGTTCTGAAGCCAAGACCAAACGCGTGAAGATTAACCCAAGGGACTAAATACCGGACTCCGTTAAACGCCCTTGAGATATGAAGGTTAATGGGAAAGGAAAATCAAACTGACAATTGAAAATTGTTTTCACGACAGGAAAATTAAAGCTCCCAGTCGATTTTCAGGAGCCCAAATGAACCAACAATGTATTTTATATACTCCAGAGAATGAATTCAAGGTATTCATAACTGATTCATATTAGGGAACGCACATGCTTTATGAATATTGTTACTGATAATTCACAAGCCATATAAATGTTTTAACAGGTATAAACATATGATTAAATGTAAATTATTATTATTATATTATAATGAACTGTTTATATCAATCGTTTATGGATATGAGTATAACAAGAAAAATAGAATACAAAAACAAATTCTATACTTACTTTGCCAGTGGTATATTGTCTCGTTCACTGTATGCATCATATAAATATTCCCTGAAAATTTTTAGGGGAATGCAATGAAAATGGAAGCGCGAATTACAACAAAGCAGTATTAAAATCAATCAAATAAAGAGAAAATTAAGAAGACAGATTAAAAAAAAAAACAAAACAAAACATATAAGTTAAAAAGAAATTACAGATGTTCTTTTCAAGGCATTTAAAATTTCAGTCAATCCATTAAACATCATTCAATCCAACCAGAACCAACAAACAAACCAACAACGTAACAATTAGATCAACAGACGAACAAACGAACGTACTAATAATCCAAGTCTTATTTTTTTTTTATTAAATTTAAGAACCCCAAACCATAGACATATTTTGTTGATTAGGCTTAAAGCGGGTGTTGTAGTTGTAATATGTAGTGTATGATGTGATACTGTGTGTACTTGCATGAATTGTGTATCGTGTAAAATATAAATGAATGTTTAACCTTATGAATATATTCCAATTTATCTCTTTTCTTATATTACGTATAGCATTTCAAGTCAGATTAACGCTTATTAAAAAAATTGTCAAAAGTCCTATTATTTAGCGCCTTGTCAAATCAATTTGACACTCCAAACTTGTCAGTATAAAGACTAGCTACCTAGCAACTGTACGTCCGAAAAGTAGATATGTTATCGAAACGTCAACAAGGCATATAAATGCAGGAAATGTTGACGCGCCTATGCCCCTGGAAGAGTCAAGGCAACAAATCAATTTTACATTTTAGAAAATTTTCTTTATCTTAACCGAATATTCACTTAATAACTACCATCATTATCATTGTGGCGCAACGACCCGTCGCGTCATGTATTTATAAATAAATGTATTAATTTATTTTTTCCTTGACTTTAACGTGTAAATTTACAGTTTCACGAGTTATAATCAACTTACAGGTGCTAGTACTCGTATTAACTAATATACAGATACAGCTTAAATCATTTTATTATTATTGTGAGAATTTTGGGTTATAAGCTTTGAAAAGATTTTCAAAAATTTCAAATTGAATTGGAAAAGTGTTAAATAATTTATAATCCCACTGTAAAATGCTATACATAAAAAATAGGAATAATATAACTTATTCTTTTTTTTTGCACTTATTTATTTATAACGAAAGCTTCAGATAGACCATGTCCATGACCAGCTCGATTTCTATCTTTTATGAATAACGTATACATCCATTAAAAATAGAAATCGAGCAACCTTTGGCATAAGAATCGCCATATGCACAAAATACCGGGACAAGAACAAAGCCAGGTTTGAGAGTGCACTTCCCACGTTCCTGCGGCAGCCGGTTCTACGCACCGGAGCGACCCGTTTTTCAACGGCCAAGAGCTGCTAAAACCCCCTTCAATGCAGAAGGAAGTACAGATGTGTGTCATTTTTTCAACATGTCCGTGGTCCCCGGATTTGCTGCGTCTGCAACAGAACGCTGCACGCAAATGCAACCTCAGTTAGATGCAACTGTTGCGACGAGTGGTGCCATCTCGAGGGATGCTTCGGTTTGAGTCACAATAGACAGTGGGACGCAAGATTTACAGCTGGTCTCTGTAGGAACAGAGGACAACAAACATCCACCTCAAATGATTCACCCTCAGTTACGGTGAATACACAATCAAGCTCCGAGCTGTCTCCGATCACACCTGCGAACAATCCCACACGACCTATTCCGAGTCAACACAAGCTGACTCCCGCTCCACCCGTCGCTAACTTCAACAGCCTATCCATTGTCCAGCTGTATATTAATGGACTGAAGCGTAAAATTGCAAAACTCACCGCGTTCATGGATGGATTTCGCATCCTAATTGGCGCTATACAGGAGACAAAATTAAATCACAACTCGTCCATCAACCCTTATGGCAATTTTAACATCGTAAGGAAGAACAGGCTAACCAATGCTGGAGGGGGGTTGCCATCCTCGTTTATCGATCCACGACATATCGTGAGATTGTCGTCCCATCAGTTGACAATACAATGGAAGTACAGACCATCGCAGCTAAATCAGGAAATGTGGACATAGAAATATTTAATTTCTACAGCTTGATACTGGTGGTAATCAAGCTGTTCCTCGGGATTCAACGAAACCTAAGCCCCTTCCTATCCTATTAGGCCAATACCGCCTCCTGCTGGGAGACTTTAACGCTCATCACGAGTCATGGTATTCCAACCTCGAAAACGACACCAGAGGAGTAGTCATAGCGGAAAAAGTGGATGCATCAGATTTCTGTCCCCTGGACGATGACATTCCCACTCGCTTGACGGGAACTTGTTCCAGCTCCCCCGATATATCAATTGCAAGTCCGGGCCTCATCAACATTGCCCACGCTGTCATCTGACCACTTTCCAGCAGTAATCAAGCTTGATAAACAATCCGATGTGATCCATACCGAACAACGCACCTTCATAAATCACAACAAAGTCAATTGAGGTTGCTACAAAGAATATACGAGCGCGGCGTATTTAGCCTTACCTACACCCTCTGATATTCGAGTAGCTGAGGCCAACCTAAGGCGTATGATTGTGAAGGCAGCAGCTCGATTCATACCGGCAGGTCGTATTTCAACCGTACGGTCTAATTTTCCCACCTCGGCAGCAAGATTGGCGGATGAACGCGATAGACTTCGCAGCACTAACCCTGACGATCCCAGGATCAAAGATCTAAACCTACAAACTTAACACCATGTCGCGGAACATAGGAGACAAAAGTGGAATGAGCATCTGAACAATTGCAACCTAACAATGGGAGTTGGTAGGCTATGGTCCACGGTAAGAGCCCTCACAAACCCAACAAGTCAGCTGCGATTCAATTCCACTACAACTAATAATTCTGCATAGTACGCTAGCCTATTAAACAGACAATTTATTGAACATCCGACACCCGACAGGCTAAAGCGTAAAATTTGCAAAATAATCAGCTAGCAGCGCCATCTCTCGGGTAACTTCCAACAATCCGACTGGATTCCACATTTGGTAAGTTCCAGCTTGAAACTTCGAAAATGTGGAATCTTTGGAAGTGTCAAAGTGGCAGAAGAGGTCATGTCAGTGTGGGACGAAAGAATAGTTGGCGCGCAAAACACAGACATGTTGCTATCAGCCAAGCGAGTCGCGATAACTAGAGGTTATTGGACCGTGGTAATACGATCGAAACCATTTGCCACGAAGGGTCATTTCTTTTTATATCAGCGGGCCGGTAGACACGTCGTCCATTATAAAAACCGGGGCACACCCCAATTCCATACCGCCCTCAAAGACGGACGGAGTATTTGTCGGTCCGAAAAAACAAGATACAGAAGCAACAAAGAAAAATAAAGATATATATACAATAACGAAAAAAATGTGGGTTAAACATTATTGTTAGTAATCCTTACCTTAACACACTGCCTTTCAACATTACCGTATTCTCTATTAAGTATGACCATTGCGATTGAGTGTTAGTGATTAAAAATAATTATTAGAAATAATGAAAATTAAAAAAAAAACATTAGTTGTTAGTTAAGTATAAAAAACAATAGTTTATTGTTAATAAAAAATTTGAATAATTAATTTAGTTAAGTATTAGCAATTATTATGTGTACAGAATGTCTAATCAACAAAATTTGTCCATAGAGGGGCGCATCATGTTAGTTTCAAGATATTCATATTCATTCACGTCTAGTCAAAAATTCATGTTATCGAACGTCATTTTCTCACTATACAAAAAAACGAAAGAAACGATGAGAAAAAGTAGAAACATATTTTTTTTTGTCGTTAGAATGCATTAAAAATGCCATACATCATACTCATTCCCAACCAAAATACATATACATACATACATTCCAAAGTATAATCTTCTTCTCAAACTTTTTCTCTTTATATTTTGTTAGATATTTTCATATGCTTTTCGAGTACATACTTATAAATGCATTATTTTTGTTTATGTTAGAAATAAAATATAGATTTACTTACGATTCGACTAACGGTCCCGGATACGGATCTGATTTTTGATATAAACTAGAAAGCTTAACACTAATTATTAAGGTCGGGAAGAATAGTAGAATACACCAGCCTACGCCCGCCCAGAATCCATTCTAGACAATTGGAAGAATGAAGAAAAATTAATTAGAAAAAAATGTGATGGTTTCAAATATGGGAAATACGGAAATCAGTTGCAATGGAAGACTGTCCCCAAATTGCTTCAACACAACAACATTTAGCATAACTTGTTGATATGATAAGAGCAGATTAACTGTCAAACGAGTAGAATTACGTCTTGCATTTAATGATAACTTTAATAAGTTGTATACAGTGTGTCCCGCGTTAGGTGGGCGATACTGATAGGGATTATACCACACTTAGTTTGAGGAATAATGGTACCAATCAAATTGGCATATCTTTAACCGTTACCAAGATATAATTGTTCTTGTGATTGTCGTGAAAAACCGCGACCTGCCACACAAAATCAAAATTTGCTTCTTTCCCAATTTGCAAAGTTTTTTCTTTTAAATAACGATCGATGATCTAATTTTACTACTTTGCCTTAACCCCTAGCGGGGCATAGCGCGTCAACTACTCCTGCGCGCCATCGTACTCTGTTCTGGGCAATGGGGCGCAACTCCCCAAAAGACTTACCCAGTACCTGACACTCCTTTGCCACAGATCGACGCCATGTGATTCCAGGACCCCCTCTTGGTCGGCCTTGGTTGGAAATGGGGTTCCATTTCATGGCATCCATAGCAATGCAGTTATCACTCTTCCGCAATGTGTGACCTATCCACTGCCATTTTCGCCTGCGTATCAATTCGTCGATTGGCATCTGACCCGTACGCCGACTTAGCTCTTCATTTGATATTGTTTCGGGCCAGAAAATTCTTAAAATTCGACGAAGACATGAGTTGACGAAAACTTGCAGCTTTCTGGTAACTCCTACGGAAACTTTCCATGGACTGCTCCCATACAAAAGCACTGATAGTACCAGGGAGCGAAACAGGCCCAGCTTGGTCTTGATGCTGAGATAACTGCCCTGCCAGATTTTGGACAGCATGCCGTATGCGCGTTTAGCCTGGTTGATACGACGAGCGATGTCCTGCTCAGTACCACCATTTTCGGCAACAATGCAACCCAGGTAGACGAAGTTGTCCACCTTCTCCACAGGCTGCCCATTAATATTGATGGCAATAGGTGTCCGATTTCTTTTTCGCAACGGCGGGCTAAGAACCTTGGTCTTGTTGGTATTAATCTTTAGCCCAACCTTGCTTGCCTCCCTCTCGAGATCTAACGCCATTGCGGACAGATCCATGATTTTGTGGGAGAGTAGGCATATGTCGTCAGCGTAGTCAAGATGTTGTAGATAGGATGTCAAAGTCCATTGAATTCCTCTGTCGAGTCCGGATAGGGCTGCATGCAACACATCGCCGATCACAATGAGGAATAGGATCGGTGAGAGGATGCACCCCTGCCGAACTCCACTGCGAATCTCAAAGTCCCCCGACACCTTACCTTTATGCAGAACGCGACATTTCGCGCCGTCATAGGTTGCCTTAATAATAGCCACAAGCTTCTCAGGGATGCCTCTCCTGCGCAAGGCCGCCCATATAGAATCCCGGTTCACACTATCGAAAGCCTTTTCGAAATCGATGAAAAGCAAGTGAAGCGGAGAATCGTATTCAGCGCATTGCTCGATGATGATTCGCAAGGTGTTAATGTGATCGACACAGGAGAATCCGGATCGAAAGCCAGCCTGCTCTTCATCAATTGTGCTTTCTAAGTGGGCCTTTAGTCTTTCCAGGACGATTTTAGCTATTATCTTGGCAACGGCAGGAAGCACACAAATGCCTCTCCAATTATTACAGTCTGTGAGGCTACCCTTCTTTGGAAGTTTGATGATCAAACCTTCCTTCCACTCAGTGGGAAAGGTCTCTGTATTCCACACTTTATCAACAAGTGGGTGCAGCAAATCGGCAGTTACGCTTGGCGCTGCTTGATAAAGTTCGGCAGGGATTCCGTCGAGTCCGGCGGCCTTTCCTCGTTTTAGTGCAATAATTGCAGTGACTATTTCCTCTTTAGTCGGGGCAGTGGACCGTATACGCACATTTTGATGGTTAGCTAAATTATCTATATGAGGGGGAGCTTCACCAGAGGTTACACGGTTCAAGACCGCGGCGAAGTGTTCTTTCCACCGCCTCATTTGATCTTCTTCCAAGATAAGTAGCTTTCCACCACTATCTTTCACCGGATGTTGGCAGGAGTTACGACCACCTGTAAACTCCTTGATGACACCGTATACGGCGTTTAAGTTGTTACTTCTAGCGGCTTCTTCTGCTGACGCTAAAAGAGAATTGGCATAAACTCTTTTATCGCGTCGCACACTACGCTGAACTTCTCGAGCTTTCTGACGGTAAAGGAGTTCGATGCTGCTTCGATTGTCGTCTGATGCTGCAGCCAAACGAACTTTCAGCTCCTTTCTTTCAACAATCCGCTGCCATGAAGCGTCGGACATCCAGGGCTTATTCCGGCAATCCGGGTTTTGGGCCAAGGATGGTATTTGCGCTATCAATGTACGCATTTTTTATGGCATCCCAGTTTTCGTTTATGTCACTATTTGGGTGACTAGTTATCTCAGCCGCTTTTTGCGCAAGATGGTCATTATATTGTTGTAAGACAGCTGGATTTTTTAGTCGAGCGGTGTTGAATTTGCGGGGCCTGGATCTTTCGTCGCTGGGGCGGCGCACGGCTGCAATACGCAATCGAACATTAGCGATCATAAGATAATGGTCTCTTCCCATCCCAATATCGGCACCCTTCTTGTTTCGCACGTCCAGGAGGCAACTCTTGAATCTTTTACTAATGGCAAAATGGTCGATCTGATTTTGTGTTCTGCGCCGATCAACAGAGGACCAACTGATTTTGTGGTGGTCCTTATGCTCAAACATAGTACCACCGATGAAGAGACTGTGAAAGTTGCAGAACTCTACAAATCTTTCACCGTTGTCATTACGATCACCAAGACCGTGTCTCCCCATCACATGTCTGAGCCCATAGTTATCAGCGAAAACTTTCGCATTCAAATCACCCATAACCATTACAATGTCACCTTTAGGTGTTCTGCTCTGAACGGCGTTTAGTTCTTCGTAGAAGGAGTCTTTTGCCAAGACATTGTCGGGTTCAGTAGGGGCATAACATTGTATTATTGAGATGTTCCTCATTTTGGTCCGGAACCTGGCGGTCAAGACCCTGTCAGAGACCGGTTCCCAGGATAAGAGACAGTTTCGCGCGGCTCTGGTTAAAAGGAGCCCCACACCTGACTCACGGCGACTACCGGTAGCTTTACCGGAGTACAACATTACAGTGCTGCCCGTTGGAGAGATGAATTCTCCGCTGTTCCACCATCTTATCTCACTAACTCCTAAGATATTTAATTTGTACCTCAGAAATTCACTCTTTAATTGAAGAAATCGTGCGTTCTGGGGACCTTCTGATCCATTGTCCAGGAGAGTACGCACATTCCAGAATCCAATCTTTGTCATTGTACGATAGCTAAAAGTCGTAACCGTTGAGACAGTCCTTATCCGAGGCATAGTTGACGTTTCGTTAGCATATAAAGATTTCGGATAGTGCAAGTTGCTGGCATACACATCCTGTCCTTTGATTGTCGGTTTTAACGACAGGCCCTCAAAGGGAAAGGCCGTGGTATTTTTTTTCACACCCCACACCACAGGGGTACCTCAACCAAATCATCGCACCGCCATCACTGGCGGCTTGACGTTGGTTGGCAATGGTCAGTGACCACTGCCGTTCCAGGGGACGCCCACGCGGAGGACTATGGAAGAGGAATTTTTGGCCCCCCTTGAAATTGGCCACCTCCCTATGTTGGAGGCACATCCGATATCATCTTGCAACAGACAAAACAGCTCGAAGAATTTCTTCCCGGTTGTCCCTCATTTCGGCGCATGCTGCATTAAAGAATTAATGCAATGCAATGCAACAGCTGTTGGCGAGAGACAATGGGTACGCTATGAACATAATTCTTCAATTTACCCATTAAATAAAAGTCTAAGGGGGTCAAGTCGGGACTTAGCGGAGGTCATGCGACTGACCCAAATCGACCAATACACATTCCGGGAAAGTCACTGTCTCAAAATTCCTTAATAGTTCTGGCATTGTTCAACGGACACCCATCCATTTGCCACCGAATGTGGCTTCCTTGGAGTATTGGTATATCGTCCAGTATAGGCATTACTTCGTTTTGAAGTAATTGAAGAAATCCACTCGAGTTTAACCGTTGTGGGACGATAAAAGAACCAATAAGTTGATCACCAAGTAAACCTATCCAAACGTTTATTCTAAATTCGTTTTGGAATCAAGACTGTCGAATTTCGTTGGGGTTCATGTGAGTCCAGATATGGTTATTGCGGGTATTGAAAACCCCCTCCACGTGAACGTTGCCTCAACAGCCCATAAAAACTGCTTGAGAAATTACGATCTGCCCGAATTCTCAGAAACTCTGCAGGTAGCAACTGTTTAACTTGCGTCACATGATACGGATAATCAGATTGAAGAGTTTGTTGTACCATCATTCGTGGGGTATCTGGATAAAGTGCTGCTCTTTGTGTAGTTAATCTTGAATCCTCGTTGAATAGATTAAGAATCGCTTCCTCTCTTCGAACTCCTATGCGACGAATGCCTTCTCTAGAATTATGGTTTGGTGTTCGACCTGTCTCTCTAAAGCCGACCATACACTATCCGGAATTCCTGTTCGGAAAAACTGATCAGGCCCGACCTTGAGGAATTCCGGATCGTGTATGGCCATTTTAGACCGCCTTCAGACGCCCGGAAGGAAAATCGTTTCAGGCCTCCATCACACACGTTCCCGAATTTTTCTCCGGAAAAACAGATCAGGCCTGTCCTTGAGGAATTCCGGATCGTGAATAGCCGATTCAGGCGGCCGGATGCACAATTGAAAATCGATCTTATCGCCAGAGATTCAAAGTATCTTTCTATCCATTGAATTGAATTGTACGGCATTTTACTCTCCATGGCCAAGTTTCGGATACTGTCCAGAATGAATTTTTGTAGAAGTTTATTTCAATGTACTAATGTATCTGAAGCTTGACCATGGAAACCGTGTGCGACAGGATGCGTAGTAGGAATAAGACTCTCAAAGCCTTGGCCGGTAGTACCTGGGACAAGGATAAGGAAACTCTACTGGTCACGTATAAAGCAGTCGGAAGATCAGAGGCCAACTATGCGGCTCCTGTGTGGTCTCAGGATCTCTGTGACACACAGTGGAAAAAGATTCAGGCGTGCCAAAATGCCGCTCTCCGTACTGTTACTGGCTGTCTCCTGATGTCACCCCATCTACATCAGAAAACCAGGATGATGCCTTTAAGGGACCACAACCAGCTTCTTGCCAAGCAATACCTGGTGGGTTGATACTGATGTGATCACCCAAACTCCAACCTCATGGACAACACGCCGCCGCCCAGACACGTCAGGCGCGACCTGAGGGACCTAGAAAGAGATGTCCATAGGCACAAAAGGGTACCCTTTGATAGTGGCGCACACAGGTTGGCCATCGCAGCGATACATCGGGAGGAGGTTAATCAGTCAATCGCAGGCTTAGGTTCGAGTCCAGTTCTCTCGTCCATACCATACGGAAGAGGAAAGACTTCCGAGAGCTACGAGAACGACACTCGCTCAACTTCGGTCAGGCTGGTGTTCACGACTGAACTCCTACCTATACCGCATCGACCAGGACGTCTCAAACATCTGTCCTGCATGTAATGGTGCCCCTCACGACGTAGACATGTTTTCTAGCCTGTTAAGCTAAGGTCGAAACAAATTTGTTTCATCTGAAGACCATGTTTTTTTTACCTTCATTGCTAATTACTTTAAAATTTGCAAATCCAAATGTATCGGAAAAGTAATACCGTTGGAAATCCAACACATTAGGGCAAGTTTTGTCATTTGCAGATATGCTACTTCAAAGTACCGTTACAAAATTTTCATTTGAATTTTCGATGAAAAACAAATTTTGAAATTTCTTCAAAAAAGAAAAAAAAAGTAGTAGAAATTTCTTCAAAGTAACGGTATTCTGGCAATCGGGAAAAAATAATTTTATATGAAATTTTATCAAATTTTGGAAAATAATATTAAATCACAGGTTCGATGATTGAGCAAGTAACAAATTTTGATTTTGTCTGGTAGGTCACGATTTTTGACGACAATCACAAAAACAGTTATATCTTGGTAACGGTTAAAGATTTGCAAATTTAATTGGTGCCATTATTTCTAGAACTAAGTGTGGTATAACCATTATCAGTATTGCCCACCTATCGCGGGACTCCCTGCATAGAGCAGAAACAAACTCACGCACGGTTATAGTTATAAGCTCTAATATTGACAATGCAAACAATATCACATTACTACTAATTTCATGTGCATTTCTCAGGAAAAAAAAATTGCAAAAGACAATCCAAACATCATCAACTTACAAATGGATCGACTATACGATTGCAGCCTGCTACAATAAGGGAATCATAAACGTTCGCCATCGGTCCACAATAACCGATATCATCGCGCACCGATGTCACGACCAATTGCATATATTTCGTAATACCATCGCTCAATTGTGTCACCAACTGGGTCGCAACATTCTGGACATACGATGTACCATTGTATTTGATGAAATCTTGAGCCTTCTTCATTTCCTCCAGAAGCTTACTGATGGTGTTCTCGAACGTTCCGCCAGTCGAGTTCGAGTTGAAATTCAGATCCGCATTCAGACTGCGCGACAAGCTCAAAAGTCTTTGCGACGCCTCAATAATGGGCGTTACCAAATTCTGTTGATATGTTTTCAAATGCAACGCTTGATTTCGTATACTGCTTTTGATGGCGGCCAACTCGGGATTTGTTGTGCTAATATTGCCAGCGATCTCTTGCAGTTTTTGAGCGATTTCATCGAGCGGCTGGTTTGTAATGTTATCCTTGAGCTAGGAAAATAAAATGAAAATGAAAATTACATTTACCGGCCCAAGAAACAAGCAAATTAAAAATTCTTACGTTGTACGTGAATTTGTCCAGGTCGAAATTATTAAGTTGCGATTTGCCAAGCTCCTCAATCTTTGCGGTGATATCCGGATTGAAAATATCAATTTCATCAATTTTAATTTCTTTTATCAACATCTCCATTGTACTGTTAATGTGATATTTCTCCGGGAAACTCAAGAGATTATCGATTGTGACGATATTGTTTAGATGAAGAACTTTGTAGATGGACTCATTGCGACGGCAAGCCGTGATCGCTTCGGATAGTGTGAATGGATCGGTGACGCGAGCCGTTGATGTCGGTCGAAGTTTCGACAGATTCTTAGAAAGTCGCTTATCCTTGTTGATGTTCTCGTACAGTTGATTCAAGTCAATGATTTTATCAATATAAGAGAATACTTGATCGTTTTCCGGGTCTCTGTGGAATGGAAAGAAAAAAGAATTAAAAATTAAATAATTAAAAGAAAAGAACAAAAACAGATTCTGGGATCATTTTGTGTAAATCTAAATATTTGAAATTTCAGTTTTAAACATGCTCCAAAATTATCAGTATCCACAAAGACCGTTTCAAAAAATGTGACAATTAAAAATTTGCACACTTAAAGTAAGCCGATCAACTCGTCCAATGTGTGAAGGAGTCAACACAATTTAGTACCCATTTCCAACGGAAGTGTTATTTTCAGTGGCTTAATAGTAAGTGAGACGACCGTGTGTTTACAAAACCTTTTTGCGTTTTCTTCTCGAACTTTATTTAGTGCATAAATTTAATATGCGCAATCCCGGAATATCAATCTTGCCCGAGCAGAGCCTGCCGGAAATGCCTTTGAATAAATTACAAAAACGTAAAAAAAAATGGGTCGCACAACCCTCACGTCGGTTTGAACTAAATAAGGTCTTCTTCATCAGCAACGGCCAAGGGCTGCCCAACCCTTTCAATGTCAGTAAGCGTCGCTACAACAACATGTCCTCTTTCCGAAAACCAAATCCTGCCTCGCGAAAGCCTGCCGGAGTTAGATGGCAGAAGCGGGCTAAGGACACATTTCAGCTCGACGAACAACCCTCATCGCGTTTTCCGCTAAATGAGGTGCAAACCCAAGGATTTTGATGTCTTCTTTACACACTTACCTTAGCGACACACATACACCACGCTGAACAACGATTCCAACTAAAAAGTGTAAGACCACAACTAAAGCAAGTATAGAGATTGTCAGGAAAATGAGAGCCACAGCACTGCGAAAAGATTAAAAATGAAGTAATTATCAATTTCGTTAGCGAAAAGACAGACATTTTTCTTATTTTCTCACTTACATCATTAAAAATCTGGACCCGGATCCTTTATTGCAACAATCATCGCCATAGCCGTCGGGACGTTTGCCACATATTCCGCACAGTAGAGCCAATGTGATGCAGAGTAGAATCTGTATAAAAAAAATCTTGAAAAGAGAACAACGAAAGCTTTTTTTTTTCGACTTACCAACAACAGTATCGAACTGACAGCAATGGCAAAATAAAATCGATACATGCTATACTCAACAATATATTTATCAGCAACATCGGTTCCCTGTTTTGTGTTATCCAGAAGAGTTTTCTTCAATTGATCCAAATTTTCGCCCATTAAATCCGAAGCTTCCTCAATATAGCCACCTATAAAACGAATGAGGCAGAGTGGGGTGTTAGTGAAAAACGAAAAACTTTCAGCACATGGATGTTATTTTTAAGCATAGAACTAAGGAGGGTTTTTCGCGTGAAATCGGTTAAGCCTCGTTTTCCAAGCTGCGGAATAGACCTCAAAATCCTTGTTTTCCTATTTGTAAAGCTGCAACATACCGCTGCGTGTTGCGGAACAGACTGCTTTCGGGATAGTCTATCCCACAACACGCAGCAGTATCCTGCAGCCTGGAAAACAAGGCTGAAAGTAGTTCAAGACGCAGCGGTATTCCGCAGCTTGGAAAATGGGGCTTTACGAAAACTGTCATGAGTTTTATTTTCGGTTTCACGAAAAAATTTCTAGGTACTAGCATATTTCGCAAGAAACCGCACACAGAGACAAAAGTCTCCATGTCGTTTTTACCAATTTCACTGCGGAAACAGTTCCTCTCGATTTTATTTCGTGCGAAAACCTGTCATCTTAGCTGTCGTCGCTTTCATTTTGACTGTGAGGAGGAACTTTCAAGGGTTGTGTAGATCGCAAATGCAAATATCAGCTGTGTGAAAGTTTCTACCGTCTTAATAAAAATTGTAAGCCTATTTTAAACTTAGCTAAGATTTTCTTTTAAGAAAAATGTAAGACTTGAATCTGATCTGACTACCTCTGGCCCTTAGTCTGTCTTCCTTGATTTCTGCATTTATGGTAAGTGAAGCGAGAGATTCAGTCATTGCATATCGTGAACCAGCAATCATTTAGATTCTCAGGCGGGCAGAATTTCGCCCTTCAGCAAAGGCAACAGGACTCTTTGAATTAACGTCTCAAGAACGATCGCCCCCAAACCGAAAATGAGGAATCGCTTTAAGGGGTGTCCTAAAATCTCATGGTGGCAATCTGTGGGCGAAAGAGTGTGAGCTACGGGGTAAGTCGTGGGGGCAGTTGTGTCCCATTGCCCAGAATCGAGTACGATAGCGCGCAGGAGTAGTTGATGCGCTATGCCCCAATATGGATTAAGGAAAAGAAGTAATCTCGTATCCAACAGACGGGACGGATTACCGACAGCGACAAAAATGTATATTTTCAGCAATAAATTCGTAAATAGTGAGGTAATACACGGGAAATAATAATGAACTAGTACAAACCTGCATCGTCCATTGCAACTTTCACTTTTGCCACATTCTCCTGGATTGTAGTGTTCAAAGTGTCGCACATTGATGTAAATGACTTGACAGCCTTATCCATCACTTCACCAATATTGTCATCCATTAATCGTTGTACATCGTCAATTTGTGATGTTAAATCCGGCAACTAAATGAAAGAGAAGAGACAATAAGTTCCATTGTTCGATTTAAATGACTCCTGTAACGTCTAAGAAGAAAATCAGAATCAAAAGTAACATTCGGTAATTATTACTTGTTGTTTAAAATTGACAATGTTTTATAATGCTGAAATAACAATTGCATACATATCTATTAAACGCAAATATTTTTTTCACGTTGAAACTCATTGAAGAATTAACATAAAAGTGGTTTCGGAAAATAGCCGGAGGGCATGTCCTCAGAGTCGGAAGGTAAAGGTTCGTCCGGTCGTCGTTTGAAGCTTTATTCATATTACACGAACTGACACGCACAGTTTCTTAGCCCGTCGGAGAATTTATCAGGGAATATCTGTGGAGAGTCCGGTACGTAGTTAATAATCACACTAAAGTATAAGGAAATTGGACGCATGCACAAAGTTTGTGGCTCTGTTGTCTTGCTGTATAGTATCAATCGAGAATAAGAATTGAAACCTCGTAAGTGTCGATTATCTCCACCACCCAAAATACTCGAGATTTCAAAGTTGTCTGTATTTCAGAATTTCAAAGATTCAAAGATTAACTCAAAAGGTTTTTTCGTCCATGTTTCTTAATTCTTTTGAAAAAAAAAATATATTTTATTAAGTGTACAACTTTGCATCCGCCGTTTTCCGACAGACGGCTGCATCTGTGAGGGCTGGTCAAAATACGTAGTTCAAAAGTGTCACAAAGTGAGTTTGGACGTCTGTGAACGTATCGACATCCCCGCATTAATAAAAGTTGGTTGCATTTTTAACAAGATTCGCGATTCAAAATGTTTGTTTTCGAGCTAAGTTCTCGTCATTTGAGGGAAGTTTTGATCTTCTGCTTCCATTTGGAAAAAAACTGCAGCTGAGGCTTATCAAATGCTTTCAGATACTTACGGTTAGGTTGCTCTGAGTGACAGAACATGTTGTGAGTGGTTTCAACGTTTTAAAAGTGGCGATTTCAATGTCGAGGACAGGCATGGTGGGGGGAGAGAAAAAATTTTCAAAGACGACGAATTGGAAGCACTGCTCGATGAAGATTCGTGCCAAACGCAAGAAGAATTAGCTGAATCACTGGGAGTGACTCAGCAAGCCATCTCGAAACGCTTCAAGGCCATGGACATGATTCAGAAACAAGGAAATTGGGTTCCGTACGAGTTAAAACTGAGAGATATTGACCGACGATTATTAGCATGTGAACAACTGCTTTAAAGGCAGAATCGGAAGGGATTTCTACATCGCATCGTAACCGGCGACGAGAAATGGGTCTGTTACGATAATCCCAAGCGCAGAAAGTCATGGGGAATGCCTGGGTATGCCTCAACGTCGACGGCAAAACCGAATATTCACGGCGCCAAGGTTATGCTTTGCATTTGGTGGGGCCAGCTCGGTGTGATATACTACGAGCAACTGAAACCGAATGAAACTATCACAGGAGATCGGTACCGAACGAAATTGATGCGTTTAAGTCGAGCATTAAAGGAAAAACGACCACAGTACCAAGAGAGACACGACAAAGTCATCCTCCAGCATGACAATGCTCGGCCACACGTCGCAAAAGTGGTCAAGACATACTTGGAATCCCTGAAATGTGAAATCATGCCCCACCCGCCGTACTCCACAGACATCGCTCCTTCCGATACCATCTGTTTTGTTCCATGGCGCACGGTCTGGCTGATCAGAATTTTCGTTCGTACGAGGAAGTCGAAAAATGGATCCAATCATGGATCGCGTCGAAAGACGCCTTCTTTTTCCGAGATGGAATCCGAAAGTTGCAAACAATGCCTCCCCAACTATTTCCTTAACCATACAAAACTCATCTAATTAAATAAAAAAAGAATGAACAAAATTTCTGACATTTTCACATACCCTTGGAAAATATCTGTCTAACATCTTTAAGGCATGTAAGAAAGACAATTAAAATATATTTATATATGTTAAAGATCAACATTACATAAAAGAAAATTGATCAAAAGATATCGAATAGCCTTTGTAAAAAAAAATGCCACAGACTCGTAACACTCACCTGGTTATAATCAATACCATTGGCATCAAGATTTCCGATTTCATAGCTGGATAAGACTTCCTTACATTGTTTCGCATCACACTTGGTCAACGATTGGAGAAGTTCACGTTTGACGCCACGTAAACCTACATAAATGTAAGGAGAAAAAAACGAATATAAAGGAATTAATTAAGTTGATGGGCTATTTTAAATTTGAATTTTTGCCGTTCTTACCATCACTGAGTTGTGATGCGTCAACGCGTAACTTGTTTGTTATCTGCTTCATTTCTTCTAATTCATCTTTTATGACGGGCAATTTGGAAACAAGTCCACTCAAGTAGTCTAAAGAAATAGCCTCGGATGCGTTCTTCAAGTCAGCGAGGAGGACATCAGTGGCAGCTGTAATAAAACGAAACAGGAAATGTTATTTAGTTATTTTCATAACCCCAGATATGATAGGAAAGATCCGAGGTTGACGACCTGCCATCGCTCTCGTGCTGGAATACTAGGAGAGTATGGAAAATACCATCTACCAAGAGCCTTAAAAGACTCAAAGGCCTTCACTGTCCATTTAATTTTGTCCTTATCAAAGATCACCGATGATAGACCGAGTCCTAATGATTTTTAGGTGTGAGTATGGGAATGTATCAGGAAAGGTCAGACCCCCGAAAATGGGTATTTGTACTCGAAATTTAAAGCGTTTCGTCTGGCCTTTAGTCTAAAATCCGTCTGCTCTTTTTAGTATGTCGACTCCATTGGCAGAGTCCTTGGACAGAGCTTTGAGAAGGCGTGCCGATACAGACACGGACTAAATGCTTTCACAATGTGTCTTCCAGCATTCACGCTTGGAGTTCCTAATGAGCGAGAGCGGTCCCGTACTCGAACCACAGATGAAGGCACTTGACCCTATTGAATTTGCTCGTAACTTGTACACACTCGATGGCTTATTTCACCAAATGTACATGTAATTCCTCCTGCCTATATTGTTATATATTGCGTGCTACAGTACTGTTCCTGCAGGAAGAAGATAACACTACGCTGAGTCGATCAGCCGCGAACTTATTGACCTCCTCATCATCGTGGCGCGACAGCCTGACGTCGGATCTTGGCCGCCTGGAAATATTGACCTCCCCTCGTAGATATTTGTGGCTTTAATGGCTTGCTTTTTCATTTTTTGACTCTCGAATTAAATTGGAAATATGTATCTGAAAAAAAAAACCATAACTTACCTTTTAGCGTCGATTCAACATTTTCCGTAAGCTCAACATAATTTGTTGTAAGCAGGAAATGTATTTGTGACTTTGTCGAATCCAAATAAGTTCCCGTATCATCGGCACCATGACGAACTGTCGACGTAATATTCTCAACACCTTCTTGCATATAACTGTTTGTCACGAATGCAACAATCACGCCAAATCTTTTAAAGGATATAATCATTAGCATAATAAATAAATCATTTTTCAATTAATTATAATTACAGTAATCCAGTTGCAGCACAAATCAATAGACCTCCCCATATCACTCGACGACATGTGTCGTGTTTCTTATCGAATGGTTGCGATCGACCACCACATGCTCCGGCACATCGGCAACAACAAAAACACAGCCTAGTTGCAGTAAACAAAAACGTACACGAAAAAATCGATTAGATTAAATGAAATGAGAAAGTTTTAATGGTTTCACTTACCCGATTATCGGCATCAACACAATGATAAGTGCTGCAATCGCAACCACGACCAGGATGCCCCAATATTTCTGAAGCAGATCGGTATATTCGAAATTAGGACGAACTTTTGGCCCAAAGACTATCTGCTGATCTACCACCTCAATGTAACCTAAAAAAAAATAAGAGAGTGTTGAAAGTTGCATTGCATTGAAGGCGTTGAAGTGATTATATTTTTAAGTTGTAAAAGTCTAGTTTTCAGTCGGAAATTTGTTGCTTGTTCATCTATGTACTTGCAGATGCTCTATGCAGTCATACATCTTAGATGAAGACTCCGATCAGCTGGTTCACTGACACTATGACTTGCTATTGCTTTTACATTTGGCTTTGATCCGATCCACTTTCATACAAAGAGTCGCACGGCTCTCGCTCGCGAATGAGAGCTTAGCACCGGGGGTGCGGTTTTAACTGGGAAGTTTGGCAGCTCTTAACCGTTGAAGAACGGATCGTTTCGATGCGAAGAACCGGCTGCTGTAGGAACGATAGAATGGAAAGGGCCATGCACCCCTGCTTTTGTCTAACTATATATCGCAATTAAGGAATCAACGGGAATCCCAAATTGCAAAGATAAACATGACAGTTTAATTGTTCATTAAAATGAGTCATTTATGTTCAAGAGAAATAAGAAAGACGGCAAAAATCCAATCTTTAATCTTTACTGATTTATAAGCATTAATAAAGCTATCAACGATAGGAGAAATATTTACATTTCCTTTCAGCTGATAATACAATAGTTTAAGCAGGTACAGGGCGGCGCACAAGAAACGAAGGGGTTTGAATAGTCCATCATCATCATCATCGTGGCGCGACAGCCCGACGTCGGGCCTTGGCCGCCTGGATCATTGTCCTCCAATTATCTCGGTCACGTGACCGCGTCCTCCAATTTTGGGAGCCCAGCAGCTGCGCGGCGTCCACACCTACTGAGCTCTACCAACGAGATCTCGGTCGTCCTCGCAGTCTCGCTCCGTCGACTCGTTCTGCATTCATTACTCTCTTAGGCATGCGATCATCGTCCATTCTTTGTACATGCCCTGCCCATTGAAGTCGTTGTAGTTTGACGATTTTCGAGACTTGCAGCTCATCATACATTTCATACAACTCATGGTTGTACCGGATGCGCCATCCATCTCGATCGCAAACAGCCCCGAAAATTCGCCGTAGAACCTTACGTTCGAAAGTGTCTAGCATGTTTTCGGAGGCTTGAGTTAGGGTCCATGCTTCGCAGCCATAGCATAGCACTGGTCGTATAATGGTTTTGTACACGCGGAGCTTCGTGTTTCTGTGCACATGTTTCGATTTCATTGCCTGCGTTCACATTTTGGAGCGCTTCGGTTATTCAGCAATTTAAATGCATGTAAACGGAAAAATCAGTGATTTTTCCCGTTTACATGCATTTCAATTGCTGAATAAGCGAAGCGCTCCAAAATGTGAACGCAGACATTATGGGGAGAACCGAGAAAAAAGTCTTATTAGCTAACTGTATCCGTCGCTTGATTTCGTCAGTTTCGTTGGCGTCCCTTGACAGGTTGCAACCCAGGTAGATGAAGTTGTTCACGAACTCGATGTTGAGGTCCCCCACGTTGATGCTCGGTTGTGCAGGTGTCCTTGTCACCGATTGCATCATTATTTTAGTTTTACCCTCGTTAATACGTAATCCAACTTCCTTTGCAGCGGAATCGAGCGTATGCAGAAGTTCTTCTGCGTCAGCCAATCTTCGGGACATGATGTTGATGTCGTCGGCGTACGCTGCTAATTGTGTCGACTTGATGAGTAGCGTCTTGCTGTTGTCCATATTCATGGCCCGAATAACGTATTCCAGTGCTAGGTTGAAGAGCGTCGGTGCCAGTCCATCGCCCTGTTTCAAACCAGTGCGTGTTTCAAATAGATCAGTAAGTCTATTCTGGATCCTGACTTGTGAGACGGAGTTGGTCATCGTCATCTTTGTCAGTCGCACTAATTTTGCTGGTATACCAAATTGCAGCATGATGTTGTACAGTACTCCACGATCGATACTGTCGTATGCCTGCTTGAAGTCGACAAAGATTTGGTATACGTTTACGTTGTATTCCCAGCACCTCTGGAGTATCAGTTTGACTGAGAAGAGCTGATCGGTTGTGGAGCGACCAGGTCTGAAACCGCTTTGATATTCGCCAATGACTCGTTCTGCGTACGGTTTTATTCTATTTTCCAGAATTTTCGTCAAAATTTTATAGGACGTACAAACTAGTGAGATGCCCCTGTAATTCTCACACCGCAGTTTATCTCCCTTTTTATGAATTGGACAGATGATGCTTCTGCGCCATTCGTCTGGGATCTCCTCGTTCTCCCATACTCGCAGGAGTAATTGATGTATCGCATCAACTAGACTCGTTCCACCGAATCTTAGCAATTCAGCTGGGATCTCGTCAGCGCCCGGCGCTTTATTTCGTTTTAGTGACCGCAACGCGAGATCAACTTCCTCTACTGTTGGGGGTTGAATGGGTGGGCCTAGATCAACAATATCGTCGAGAGCTTCCTGTGTGGGGATGTTAGATGGTCGGTTTAGAAGCTCTTCAAAATAAGAGGCCCATCGTTTGTTAATACCATCGGTGTCGCTGATGATGTTTCCATCCTTGTCCTTACAAAGGCTAGTCCTGGGTTGGTAGCCGTTCTTAATTGTATTTACTAGTTTGTACGCTTGTCTGGTGTTCCTATTAGCTAAGTTTTCGTTTATGTTCAGCAACTGCTCGTCAAAGTATTTACGTTTCTTACGTCTAATTATTCTATTCGATATTCGCCGTAGCTCGTCATATTTTTCTCTTCTGGCTCTGGTTCCTCGTTGAATCCATTGTCTGTAGGCCTCGTTTTTCGCGTCAAGTGAATTTTTGCATTCTTCGTCGAACCAGTCATTTCGCGCTCGCCGGGCTTTATATCCCACGACCTTCTCTGCGACATCCTTGATGGTACCCTTGAGTTCTTCCCAGAACCCATGGACGCCTGTGTTGCTGATGTTGTGTAGCATAGGTGATAGTTCTTCCTCAAGGGCGGTAGTATACGCCACCGCTGTAGCATCACTCAAGAGCTTATCAACCGCAAAGATTTTGGGAGGGCTGATTCTTGACTGGTGCACTGAGGAAATTCTACATCTGTAGGTCGTCTTCACCAAGTGATGATCTGAGTCGCAGTTTGCTCCTCGATAGGAGCGGACATCCATGACACTAGACGCCCATCTCCTGCAAATGAGGACGTGGTCAATTTGGTTGACGGTATGTGCGTCTGGAGACTTCCAGGTCTGCTTGTGAATGCGTCGATGCGGGAAACACGTAGAGCTTACGACTAGATTCCTACTGCAGGCGAAGTCGATAAGTCGCTGGCCGTTATCGTTACATTCTTCATGGAGGCTGTGGCCTCCAGAGGTCCCCCGATGCCAACTTTCATTCCCGACTTTCGCGTTAAAGTCTCCCAGCAGCAATTTGACGTCGTTTGTTGGAAGTGAGTCGAAGAGAGTTTCAAGGCGGGCGTAGAACTCGTCTTTTACTGCGTCTTCTTTAACTTCAGTGGGGGCATGCACATTGATGAGCCAGAGATTGAAGAATCGAGTCTTGATGCGAATCGCACACAGCCGTTCATTTATGGGTTTGAAGTCAGTAATATGCGGTTTGAGGTGATTGTCCACTATAAATGCTACTCCAAACTCCTTGCGGCCCGATGGTTTGCCACTTGTAAAAATTGTGTGCGATTTCTTGTCATTAATCTCGCTGCCAAGCCAATTTGTTTCCTGGACTGCAGTAATGCTCAGTTTGTACTTTTCGACCTGTTGAAGGAGGGCCTTCTCGGCCCCCGGTTTGTTCAGGGAGCGTACATTCCAGGATCCGAAAGAATAATCCTTTATTCGTTTGCGTGGTCGTCGTTGTTGATCCGTCCAATCCGAGGCTTTTGTTCCAGGTTTCTTGACATGGAGTGGTTTTTACAAGGACGAGTTGTCAGCACGTCGCTTAACCCCATTCGGGGGATGGCCTCGGAGATAGCTGCTTCAGATGGTTTAATAAACGTGCTGGAGCCCACACAACTATGTAGCAGGTCCAACTACGCAAGTCATTCCATCCTACTAGACCTGAGACGCTTAGGTGTTTGTCAGCCATTCAGGCTACAGCTATCTGCCTTTTCCAAACTGTCTTATCGCTAAGACATTGGCCGTCAGTGAATTGATACACTGCCGTTACCAGGGGGCGCCCACGCGGAGGACTATGGAAAAGGTCTTTGCCCCCCTTGTTAATTTAAACGTGAAAAATAACATCGCGTAATTGGTGCCCATTTCCAGCTTCGCAAATTGCGCTCTTTCTAAACGTTTTCATTATTTTTTCAAGATTTCTGGAGGTATCGTTCGAATTTCTTCTCGAATATTATTGTTTAGTTGGGGTATGGTCTGTGCCTTATTCATATGCTATACACATACTCCAGACCATACTCCAACTAAGAAATTATATTCGAGAAGAAATTTTAGCGATACCTCCAGAAATCTTGAAAAAATTCATTGAAAATATTTTAGAAAGAGCGCGACTATGCAAAGCTGAGGATGGGCACCACCTACGCAATTTTTTTTTCACGTTTAAATTAACAAAATTCCCCATTTATGAAGTATACTAAGAAAAAAAAAAGAAATTCGATTGATTCAAAAATAAAGGAACTATAGACTATTCAAACCCCTTCGTTTCTTTTGCGCCACCCTGTATTAGCTAAAACGACGGCAACATTTTGTCTAGATTTTTCAAAGCTTTTTTGTTCGTACACACATACTCTAATAATTAATTAACTATGAACGTTATCAATGTCAAGTTTTAATTTCATATCTTTCATATCGACTTTGACGCTCTTATACAAAGTACATAAGTCTGAATTAAGTGCATGAATTAAAATTTTCTTTTGTAAAAATCAACAGGATACATTACTTTAGTGTTTGATAGCATTAATTCGATTAAAAATATTCGAATTGATGTTTGTTCACGTAAAACAAAAGGATGACGCATACATACATGATTGTATTCGAAATAAAAAAGATATCCGCGATGAAGCAGAAAAGTGGACAGAGTCCTATCTTTTAAAACATGTCTTTGTTTCATCGCTGAACCGACTGGGAACTGGGGCAATCGAAATGATGAAAACATGATTGATATCTATCGCATCAATCAAGTTTCGCTATCACATCCGTTAAGTAATTGCGCTAAGATAAGGAAAATTTTTATTTCCGACCGTTGCCAAGATAATGGCCACAATTTGTGATCTATTTCTCGCTTTTAACGTTTTTGTGTTTATAACGAAAATACAACGATGTGGTTGTAAGGAATGCATAAGAACAGGGCTAAATTTTCAAAACAAAACTCAGACTGGGTAATATATAAGGGTCAACTCGGCCTTTATAAAAAGGAACTGAGAAGGGCCAAGCGTAGTTCGTGGAGACTATTTTGCGAAAGCATCGATAGGTCCAGCGATGCCTCTAGACTACGGAAAATTCTGTCCACAAATCCAACTATGCCAAGTTATCTGGTAAAGGATGACGGTACGTGGACAACCTCGAGTCAAGAGACGATCGAAGTCCTTCTAGACACTCATTTTCCGGATAGCTCTGCTGTTATCTCACTGGAAACTACTCCTAGAATTAATGTGGCGCCATGCGATTCTGCGTCACTTCTTTCGAAAGAAAAAATCGAATGGGCCATAGCTAGCTTTGACTCTTTCAAGTCTGCTGGTCCGGATGGTATAATTCCAGCGGATGTACAACATATGATAGACGTGGTGTACCCCTGGATTGAATCTATTTTCAAGGCCTGCCTTGAATTAATTCACATTCCTCGAATATGGCGGGAGGTTAAAGTGATTTTCATACCGAAAGCGGGTAAAAGCTCACACACGAGTCCGAAAGACCTTAGACCCATCAGCCTATCGTCGACTCTGCTGAAGGTTTTAGAGCGTCTGATTGACATACACCTGCGGAGCACTATCCCAGCGGATCTTCTATCTGCCTCCCAGCACGCCTACTGGAAGGGCAGATCCGTGGATACTGCCTTTCACTCTCTGGTGGGTCAAATCGAAAAGTCTCTTGCCTGCAAGGAGTACACGATGGTGGCCTTCCTTGATATCGAGGGTGCCTTCAATAATGTGAAACCTGCAGCTATCTTGGATGCCCTCTCAGGTCTTCGTGGAGATGACTCGCTTTGTAGACTAATACACATGATGCTTACATCTCGCGTTATCTCCACTAGTCTCGGCACATCATCTGTACGCAGACATGTGAACAGGGGTACTCCCCAGGGTGGTGTTCTCTCCCCCCTTCTTTGGAATTTAGCGGTCAACGGACTCCTTTTAGAACTGGAAGGGCTGGGATGCAAGGTCACTGCTTATGCGGACGACATTGCTATTGCCATCTCGGGAAAGTTTCCCTGTGTCCTTAGTGGTGTAATGCAGAACGCCCTCTCTATCCTGACGAACTGGGCTAGTAAGGTTGGGGTTAAAGTAAATCCGCTTAAAACGGAACTTGTTCTCTTTACTAGGAGACACAGCCTACCTTCATTCGAATCACCTTTGATGGAGAGCACAAGACTTGTGCTCACCGATAAAGCCAAGTTCCTTGGTCTCATACTGGATAGGAAACTTTGCTGGAAGTTGAACATTCAGGAACGTGTTGAAAAGGCTACTGTTGCACTATACTCGTGCAAGAAGGCCATAGGTAAGAAATGGGGCTTACAACCGAGGATAGTGTACTGGCTTTATTTATCGGTTTTGCGCCCTATTCTGCTACATGGGATTGTCGTCTGGTGGACGGCGCTTAGGGTTGTATCCTATAGAACCCTGCTGGAGAAGGTCCAAAGATTGGCATGCATTGCCATTACGGGGGTTCTAAGGACTACACCAACCGCTGCCTTGAACGCCCTGTTGAATCTGCTTCCTTTGGACATTTTTGCAGAGCAGATGGCGGCGATCACGGCTGTTCGCCTCCGTGAAACCGGTTTTTGGGCGGCGTCAACCACAGGTCACTCGGCCATATTGATCAACCTTGATATTCCCGAGGAGACGGACTATACCCCTCCCCTGAAATACTTGTTCGAAATGGGCTTTACAGGCCTTATTCCCTCTAGGAATGATTGGCCTGCAATTGCTTTTCAGGAATCAGATGCCATTACGATTTTCACTGATGGTTCTAAGACTGACGAAGGAGTGGGGGCTGGCGTATACTCGGAAGAGTTAGATATTAGCTTGTCGTTCCGACTCCCGAACTTTAGTAGTGTTTTTCAGGCGGAAGTTACAGCAATATCTGAAGCTCTAGCCTGGTTGTCGCAAAACGATATATCTGGTAGGGACATTGTAATCTACACGGATAGCCAACCGGCGATTAAATCGCTTAGTTCTGTCTTGGTAAATTCGAAGACAGTACTGGATTGTCGCAACTCCCTTATAGAGATGGGAAGGCTCGGCAATATTTCTCTGTGCTGGGTGCCAGGACATAGTGGTTATGTTGGTAACTGCAAGGCTGACGAACTGGCTCGAGCAGGTACGATCAATGGGATCAGCGGGCCGTTACGCTGCACCAGGATGCCGTTGGCTGCGTGTAAACTGGCCATCAAAGATGCGCCGTATGATAGGGCCTGCATCAGATGGAGCAATGGCAGTACAGGTCATGTGGCTAGACAGATATGGCCCAAACTGGATCCCAAACGTTCTTCTGGATTGCTAATGCTAAACAGAGACAATCTAAGAACTGTCGTAGGAGTGTTAACTGGACACTGCCTAATTGGGGAGCACGCCAGGAGACTTCGTCTTCCATATAATGATTTTTGCAGGAGCTATGGGGACGAGGAAGAGGAGGAAAGTACGTCTCATTTTCTGTGTACCTGTCCGGCCCTGGCGAGTTTTAGGAAAGACCACCTTGGTTCCTACTTCTTCACCGATCTGGATGACCTGAAAAAGGTAAATGTTGGTCGGCTACATCGCTTCATTGTGAGCTCAGGCTGGTTTAACGAGTGAGTTTGGTCTCAGTTGCTGAGTCCAGGGGTATCACAACGGACCCAATAGCGGTCTAAGTGTGCTTTTTAAGCAACCCTTTTAACCTAACCTAACCTAATGCATAAGAATGGTACCGAAATCTTGTTAAGGATACTATAGTTAATTATTCTCAATTATTCTGGAGCGGAAATCAGCTATACATATATAGCCATGGTCACCAAGAGCAAGTTAGTGAGTCGGAAGTCGATCGTTATAGAGTATCCGCTTGGAAGCGGAGAAACTAGTACAATCGTACGGTATACTGAGGGTTACAACCCCTTTAGCCTTGGAGATCGAGTAGCGAGCGAAGCCCACGCAAGGAGAATGCTGAACTAGGAATGTTCCCTGTTTGTAATTTACCGACTTAGACTGTCTCTTTTCCATTTGATTGTATTATTTTATGTGACGTAACGATCCGGACGTGACGCAAAATTTAGTCCGACCCCCAGCCAAAGCTGGAGCGTCACGACCTAACCGTCACGTGACGAGCGTGACGTGTCATAAAATATCCAGTCCAAAAGACATATCCATGTGAAAAAAAGTTTTAATTTTATCTAAAAATCAAATTTACTGACCTGGTGGTATTGGCTCCTTGCCCAGAAAGACCTTCACAACTTCATTCACCGAATGATATAGCGGCCCCATACCCCGAGCATTGTACGAATCCGAGCTTACATACGATACCGTCTGATTCCACGGCGTAAATTTTAAGTCTTGAAATGTTAATACTGATTCTGCATGACATGATGTCGTCGATAGGCTCAGTGCCAATAGCACAAAGAGCAATGGCGAAGAATTCATCACAAAGCGTGTCTTAAGCAATCGTCTAAGTGATGACTGTGATGCTGTGGTTTTTGTCGTTGATGAAGCTGATGATAGCCATGACGATGACGACGATGATGCTGGTGGTGATCGGTATGATGCTGTTGCTGATGATGATGGCGGGTCTGATGAAATCGGCGCTCCCATTTTCAGATGGAAGGCCTGATTGTATTCAGCCTGCAAAAAAATTAAAGAGGACAAGAGTAAATGATTAGTTTTTGATGCGATTGCGATAAAAATCGTGTTTTACACATATTGCGATATTTGTTCATACATATGTTCGAGTAGGTTTCGCAGAGTTGAACCAAAAATAGACCACGTACAGATTAGAGGATACATTTACTTTTTTTTTGAAAATTTGGGATTGTCGATTCATTTCAAGCTGTTAATACAACACAGCTCGTCCATTCTACCTCTAATAGAAATGAATTTCCAAATCATTGATTGTTACTGGAAATTAACGGTGTGGTGAATGGAGTCTGCAAAAGTTCTACAAAACACCACATACCACACGACAACACGACATCTAGATACCGGAAAAATGGAACACATTGTGGAGTCGACAAAAGTAATCAACCGTTCAATCAACATCTCGCAAGAACTGCCTTCGACTAGTTAAGTTATTTAAGTAATTTGGGTCTTTCCATTTAGCCTCAACACACTTGAACTCAATAGAGCGAGTTAAATGCACCAAGACAGAACTTCTATCTGCCAGCATTCAAGTGACTATCGCTACTATCTAGCTCTATGTTGTAAAGCGACTATGTACTACAGTAGTTAAACGTTGGATCGCCACACAGTTTAAATTCTTAGGCTAATTGCATACTATCCTAAGACCAAATAGTTGAGTCGAGTTGTGCATGGTTTGTGCGATTTCACCTCGACTAAACTTTTTAATTTAGAAAGCTCCACATACAGTCGACAGTTGAAATATTTCTGTCAATCATGCCGTAAAATAGAAAAACACTTGAATTATTTGGCGCATGTAACACGATTGATACTAACGCTTAGTCATGGTTGCTCGAAACCGGACCTTATCTTTTCGACCTAGGTCCAACACCCAGAACTATTTTAGATGGACTGAAGGCGCATCTTGGTATTATGCCAAGCTAATCTGGCCGAGGCAGAAGCAGAATATCAACTGAACTGCTAAGCTACTGTCGCTGACTAAGTACCAGATCAGCTTGGTGGTCTGCTCCATTACTAGACACTGTCTTATCCGCGAACATGTTACATGGCTTCGGCTTCCTTTCTTTGATTACTGTAGAAGCTATGGGGAGGAGGAGGAGAGTATTACTCATTTGCTCTGCGAATGCCTTGCTTGAGGAGGTCAACTCTTGGTAAATGCTTTTATAACCATTTTGGGGAGCTAGCAGAGGTGAAGGTGGGAGAACTCCTTCGATTCGTCAGTGGCTCCCACTGGTTCTAATATGTTGTTTTGGTTCTTCTAGGGTATCACAATGAACCTATGTTTCTGCTCTAAGTGAGCTGTTTCAGCAACCCCTCTACCTAACCGAACCTAATCTGGGTAGATATGCAGGTTTTGAAAGAACAAAAGATCAAAGAGCTGGGTAGGTCTCTAGATCTGGATAGAGGTATAGAGGTCTGGGCAGATCTGCAGATTTTGAAAGAACAGAACATCAGGAGTCGGTGGATTAGATATGCCTTTAATTAATTTTTGGAGAAATTATTTATTGATTTTTTTTTAGAAAATCTACGTTCAATTTTGCTGGAAAAAATTGGTAGTAGGTTGTTTAGGTCGCTGATTGCGAATGTAGTCAAAACAACAAAAAAAAATTAAATAAAAGAGCCAGAAACGCAACACTTTTTTCTATAAACAAGGCATCTTGCTGGAAAAAATGGTAGGGAGTCGTTTGGGTCACTGGTTATGAGTCTGAAGTTAAAATTGGCAAAAATCAAAAACAAAAGGAGATCCTGAACGGCAACCCTTTTTTAAAAAAGACGGCCTTGCTAGAAAAAAAAACCGTTAAGGGGTTTTTTGGGTCACTGATCACGAATCTGAAGTCAAAATTGCAGAAAAAAAGTGGGGGATACAGAATGGCAACACTTTGTTTTTAGAAACATAATTTCGCTGGAATAAAAAACTGGTAAGGTGTCGTTTAGGTCGCTGATTGCGAATCTGAAGTCAAAATTGACAAAAATAAAAGATACAGAATGGTAACCCTTTTTTTAAGAAAACATGGCCGACTAGTAGGGAGTTACTTGGTTCGCTGACTATGAATGGGATTAATCCAGCAATTTCACAAACATGGTGCAGATCCGTTGACCTAGGTTTTCGGACCTCGGTCATGTGCCGTACCGAATCAGGTCCGATCCGAAAAATTAGCGGATCACTACTAACGCCAGTGTTTTCCTGATACGGTGACAGTTGCGAAACAACCATTTAGTTAAGTGTATGCGAGCGTCTATATAAAGTTGTACAATACTTTTAGACTTGCAACAAAAGTCGGATGATAAAAGTCCGTCGACAAAAATCGAATGGGACATAGACCCGTGTTTGTTTACACGTATCAACAAAAGTCTTTCAACATTTGCAAAATGCATGCACGTATTTCACATATAATTTCACAAAACACACACGTACACACTATTACAGTTTACAGTCGCAGTCATATCATCTCAATTCATTGGTTTAAAGTCACGACATTGGACGAATTTCATTCGTTGAAAATCACATCATGTCAAACCGCTCAGAGCCGAGCGACAAAGAATTTACTGGGACAAAACTCTATCGTTCGACTAAAAAGTCTAACACTGTTGAAAGTGCTGTTCCCACGAGGCGATTTTACCGCCCGACTTTTGTCCTTCAAAAAAAGTCTCCTCGTGAGAACGCTGCTTTATCAGAACTCAATCGAAGTGGCTTTATGATCTTTATGTCGGCAACATGCAAATCTCCATGGACGTTTAGTATACAACTAAACAGTCGGACTATTTAAAAATCGACAGTATGCGGTTAGCCTTAAAGTAGTATGTACTTGTAGATGTTCTTAATACTGCAAGATGTCGAACGAAGAATAGAAACGATTCTCACAAGCAACTCTGATAATTATAATTGTAGACTATTTTACTCTTCCATTAAGTTCCTCTAAGCTATGTACCCAACTGTTTGTCCCGTTGTTCAATTAATCTGAAGGTAATTACTGAAATTAGTTGCACAATCGAGTTCTGGTCAAAGCACACAAAAGAGATAATGATCTTGACTTAAAGAATAAGAAACAGTTACTGGGAGATACTGGTTGGTCAGGTCTGTGGGGAAACTCATGGGCAAGTCTACATAGCACCTCCGCGTGGTGGCCGCTGGTAACTTCGCGAATAGCGAAGGCTGAGCTATGGGGCCGGTTGCGTGTACTATCACATTACGCGAGTACCGCCGTTTTGCGATATGTAAGCAATCGACACACTCCCTACTTGGCCAACTCTTGTGTTCTATAGTTTTGGCGAAGGTAGCCCATACGGAGTGTCAAATGTCCTAAATCCCCGGGGTGTTATGCGACCGTGCCCATCGGGGGAAGGTGACCAGGGACGCAAATGGTCATCACAAACGGAGCAAGTTACTGTACAATAACCAGTTGTATGGGTAGTGTAAACTGTCTCCCCGACCGTACGTTGGCAGAGGGGCGCCTATGAAACTCTCTGCATAGGTGACACGGCGACCAGGTGTGAGGTTGGAGCTGGTGACTGAGGTGAAAGTTCACCTGCGGGGTTCCGGATCCAACACTTCACTTTGCTCCTTTCTTGCACCTGTTGAACCGCGGTCTACAGAGTAGCGATCTGTTAAGACTAGGAGAGAAACCTTGATTTGCTTCAAGGGTAGCAGGTGCAGAGTGGCATGAACGCCTACGGAACTTTCGGGAGGTCGCGAGGGAGTCTGCTTCGCGGCACAAAGAGAGGAAAGAACGGCCGGATCGTCATAATGTTCCTATAGGGGCGGGGAGTAGCGGGAAGCAATATGCTGGCAGTTGCCTCGGCTGTGGTCCGAGAACGGGAAACCCAAACCTGAATCAATAAATAAAAACAAGAATATGAAAATACATCAAGACATTCTTGAAGAAAGTGGCTGGAGGAATTCCAATGAGACGGACAGCGACGACTCGCAAGGGTTGAAGAGGTTAGTCTCTGAAGAAGACGCTCCAGGGGAGAAGGGAGGCGTTGTTGGAGCGGACAATGACGCGCCAGAAGGCGCGGAGAGGTTAGTTCAGACAACGTGCACTCTGATCAACGTTCAATCTGCTGACTATCAGGGATGGTGGCGGGCTCGAACAAAGAAACACTAACTGTGTGCCAGCTGAATATTCATCATAGTAAAGCGGCATCAGCGATGATGACGAGATGCTTTGATGAAGAGAAACTGGACATAGCTTTAATACAGGAACCCTGGATTTTACAAAACAAAATTAGGGGTTTGTCACAACAAACCGCAAATCTGTACCATGCACAGGTGGACGGTAAAATAAGGACATGCATCCTGGTGCGTCATGGAATACGTGCAGTACAAATGATGCATCTCTGCTCGCCTGATCTTACGGTAGTAATGATCGGCAGTGGTGCAGGATCATTCCTAATTGCATCAGCATATCTCCCTTATGATGCACCAGAACCACCTCCATCAGAGGAAGTAGAAAATCTGGTAAGGTATTGTAAAGAAAGAGATATGGCCCTGATCATAGGCTGTGATGCCAATGCGCACAACACTGTGTGGGGCAGCACAGATGACAATCCCAGAGGACAGCAGCTGCTAGAATTTGTGGAAAAGTACAATCTGCTGGTAGCAAACAAGGGGGTCGCTCCCACCTTCATGGATGCACGAAGGGCTGAGGTGATCGACATTACCCTAAGCTCTGTTAATATGCTTGACAGAGTTCAGAATTGGAGAGTGGTGGACAGGCTAACCATGTCTGATCACAGGGCTATCCAGTTTGAAATTCTGTATGGCAGAAAACGGAGTAGCGAACGCAAACGTATAAGAGTGCCAAAAAATACTGATCGTGTTAAGTACGAGACATATTTATTGGAACAAGTCGAGGATATTCAAGACGGAATACCTCGGAATACGGTCGAGATAGAGCGAACAGTGGAACAACTGAACTCCGCTATTAATCGCGCCTTCGAACACGCTTGTCCCTCCACAGTAGTGGACGAAAAGGACCCAACACCATGGTGGAGTAGGGAACTGGAGTCTATGAAAAAAGAGACAAGGAAAGCCTTTAACCGTTACATGAGGGAGAGAGACTCTCACTCTTGGGAACTATACAAGGATAAAAAGAGGGAGCTGAAAAGAACCTTACGTCTTCGGAAACGAAATACGTGGAGGGAATTCTGCTCTAGCACGAAGGATACGTCGGAAGTATGCAGATTACAGAAGATGATATCGAAAGACACTGCTTCGAAAATGGGGCTGATACGCAAAGTTGATGGTTCCATGACAGAAACAGTGGAAGAAACGTTGCAGGCCCTGATGGAGGTACATTTTCCTGGAAGTTTCAAGTCAGACCAACCATGGCCTCAAACTTACATGGGAGCTGGTGGGGTAAGTCAACAAGAAGCTGAGAGGATAATAACTCCAAATGGAGTCAAAAGTGCTATAAACTCTTTTGCTCCATTTAAAACGGCTGGAATGGACGGAATATTCCCGGCACTATTACAGTGGGGCATGAGCGCTCTACTAGATAGGATCCGGAATATATTCGTCGCCTGTCTTTCAGCAGGCTACATCCCGAAGGCATGGAGGGAGGCTAAAGTGGTCTTCCTGCCTAAACCGGGAAAGAAAGACTATACAGAGGCAAAGTCCTTCAGGCCGGTTAGCCTTACATCATTCCTGTTGAAAACAATGGAAAAGGTGTTGGTGGACTACCTGGAGAACACCACGCTAATGAATAGTCCTCTGAGTAGTTGCCAACATGCCTATAGAGCAGGCAGATCTACGGAAACCGCTCTACATGAACTTGTTAGAGTTGCAGAGAGAGAGATTAACAATGGCGGGATCGCTATGTCTACTTTTATGGATATAGAGGGTGCTTTTGATAAAATCTCCTTTACCAAACTAAGGAACGCCCTGATTGAGCGGGGGGTTGATTACATTATAATTAAGTGGATCGACTCTATGCTTAAGCAGAGGGCGGTAAATCTTAGCAGTGGATGTGACAGAATACTCAATTGCCCTAACCCCTTATGGGGCATAGCGCGTCAACTGTTCCAGGTGGCCCAGTTGACGTTTCGTTGGCATAATCTGGTTTCGGAGAATGCAGTTGCCAGCATGCATCTCCATAAACAGAATACGGGGTAAGGTAGTCCGAGGATGCCCACAAGGAGGTGTTCTTTCGCCTCTACTGTGGAACATCACCGTGGACAGTCTTCTCTGGAAGCTGGACTCGATGGGCGTACACACTGTAGGATACGCCGATGACTTGGCACTCACGGTCAGTGGAAAGTTCCAGGGACACAATTCTAGGTTGCATAGGACAAGCTCTCAAAGTAACCGAAGAATGGTGTAATGAGCAAGAGCTAACCATAAACGCTAGTAAATCAAACACTATGATTTTTACTCGTAAGAGGAAAGACATAGAGATAACTCCCTTACGGCTTTTTGGTTCGGAAATCAAGGTGTCCAAGGAAGTGAAGCATCTAGGAGTTACCTTAGATGCGAAACTAACTTGGAATGTTCACGTTGATGAAAAGATCCAAAAAGCGAAAAGGATTTTGCATCAATGTAAGGGAGTGTGTGCTCGTAGGTGGCGAATTTCACCTAAAGCGACACACTGGATTTACACAATGATGGTAAGACCTATTCTAGCCTACGCATCAGTGGTATGGTGGCCAAAAGCCATGCAGAATACCACAAAGCAGAAGCTAGATGGGGTACAAAGGATAGCTTGCGTAAGCATATGTGGTGCAATGCGCACCACACCAACGCGAGCAATGGAGGCATTGCTGGGACTGCCGCCGTTGGACTTATTTATAAAGAAAACGGCGGCGCTTTCGGCAATACGCATGGAAAGGGATACCATGTGGCATCGCTTTGGAACTAGCAGCGGTCATAAGAGCATCCTAGACATTATTCATGATGAGGTCAGGGAGACTCTAATGCCGGTAGAAGGCATGAGTAGACGTAGGGTAGTTGAAAGACTACACAAGACTCACATTGCAGATGGAAACATACATAATGAGTTTATGTACAATGACATCAGCATTTTTACTGATGGCTCTTTAATGGACGGTAAAGCGGGGGCGGGGGTTTACTCTGAAGAGCTAAACCTAGCATGTGCGCTTAGTCTAGGAGAGTATGTGTCCGTATACCAGGCAGAGATGCTTGGCTTGTTGCATGCGTTGGACCACTTGCTTGAAGGTCAGGTGCGTGGGAAGAAAATCCTTATTGCACTGGACAACCAATCGGTGATCAGACGCATGCAGCAGACGAACATAAACTCTAAACTGGTACTAGAGTGTGTCCGGAAGCTCAACACGTGTGCCTCAGAAAATGAGGTTACGCTGATGTGGGTAAAAGGAGACATAGGTACAACAGGAAATGAGGCGGCGGATGCCCTAGCAAAACAGGGATCTGCGGCAACTTTCATTGGCCCAGAACCCAGAGTTGCTCTGGGGAACGGCATGATTGGAGCGAAGGTTGGGAAGTGGATGGACTCCATGCATCAACAAAGACGGCAGGAGCTAGTCACTTGCAAACAAGCTCGGAATGCAATGACCAGCCCTTTAGGCAGGGAAGCGAGAAAGGTACTTAGTTATAAACGGAGTACCCTAAGCTGGATAACTGCCTTGGTCACAGGGCATGGTAATTTTAAGGCTCATCTGGCCAAGATGAAAATCGGGGAAGATGACGTTTGCAGGCTATGCCTGGAGGAGGCCGAGACGGCAGCACACATTGTGTGCGAATGTCCAGCACTGGCTAGCACGAGGTTGAGGATCACAGGCAAGCACACGATAAGTGTAGAAGCCATGAGTGAACTCAGCTTCAAACAAATGCTAGCAATAACACGGGACTCAGTGATGAAGAAAGAGGTCGACAATTATCAGTCGACATCTGGAAGTCACTGATGACCGGGAGGGGGCGAAAAGGGACCCAAACGTTAGTGGTCTGCTTCGGCTATCCCCCAGAGTATATAATAATAATACTGGGAGATAGACATGAGTGACGAAAAGGTATTTTTTTTTTCAGAATCAGCTTAAATTTGTAGACAGTTGTAAGAACAACACTGGTTGTAGCATAGTAATCGCGGGATGATGCGGAGAAACTGCCGGCCTGGAACTGAACTTATGGATGTTTATTATTAAATGTGATTATGAGATTTTCTTTTAAGTTCTATTGAAATGAACACCAAACTTTTACTGAGGGTTTAATTGAGGAACCTAGATGCAAAACTCTCTAATTACCTTTTTCTTTTTTTGAGTTAGCTGTATAGAATTGTTCTCCAATACGAAGTTTATGACCGGGTTTATTAATATTGCACTTTATCCACTTTTTACTAAAACTGTAATTAGAAAATTTTAAAACTGGGCTCCTCAATTGTGCTAATTGCCTAACGCCTCCAGTGGGACACGTAGTCCGAAGGTTAGGGGAATCCGCTTTGCTTTTTGTGATCTCGTGTACCGGGGAAATGAACCCCTGGCTCTAGATTCAAGCATCGTAGGGTGGCGACTGAAACCTAACGGCTACCAACGCGTCAGTCGTATATATGTTACATATCAAAACAAAAATATGTACATAGTCCATTCGCTCAAAGCATTTACGATTAAATCACGACTCATACTTACTTCCAAGAACTTCATATTTTTAAAATATCACATTCGCATGAAATTATCACAGCTTTGTTGTTTATTAATTTATTATTAGCAAATAAGGGAAAATATTTCTTAGTCACAGAACCGGTAGTTGCGATGAAAACCTCTGAGTAACTTATCAAATTGAACAATATATTTGCAGAATTTTTCACAGAACGTACACTAAAATTATAATCACAGCCTTCCAATCTCAGACTTTCCAACAAACTAAACAATATTTTAATATAACTTTATACGCGCTTATTCTCGAAAAAAATAACATGTTATCAGTTGATAAACCTCTTAACAAAACCGTCGAGTTGGATTCAGATAAAGATACTAATAAAGTACCACTTAGCACGCAGCAAAACACCTTTAAACCACTCCAGCCAACTGGTGACTAATTTCATGTTTGATACGAATAGTGTCGCGTTTGTGTCAGTAATTCAACACAATATCTATCGGAAATGGAAAATAATAATAAAGATTGCATCTTGATAAAGACGTTGCGATAATAGAGGCCTTGTGAAATTATTCGCAGGGATCTGAGATATGCGATGGAGGTAGCATGTTGTTGTACGTACAGCACAGTATGCGATGGACAATAACCAGGGTGAATGCACCGGCTAATCCTTAATCCGGTCACGTACTGAATAAAACAATGCGATCGAGCGGAATTGTATGGGCACTAGGATATGTGAGGATTATTGACGATTACATTTTCATTAGCAATGTTGGGTTTGATCTATGTACCTACTCGTACAAGTATGTAACTACGGTATAAACGACACTCACAGTCACAATAAAATTCGCAAAGTATTTTCAATGAGACTCAAATGCATTATTTTCTGTTGCACGATTGGAACATTAGAAAAACCACTCCGGGAAATTACATCGGCTTGAAAAACTCGCGTACCGTAGACATTGTAGGTATACGTAAACAAATGGACAACCTTACAAGGTACAACCGCAACGTCATTTCGTCTTTTAATTCATTGCGAACGAGCGGCCGTTTTGATTCACTGAATGACTCGTACTGATAACTTGTTGACTTGCCGGCATATCATATCAGTTGTATACCTTTGGAAACAACCCAAGGCATACTACAGTCCAGTAAAAATATTTAAAAAAAGTTCGAAATCGAAATATGTACACAATTACCCTATGGGTGATTTTTTCGTGATCGAAGAGTCAGAAAAAGAGTTGTCATAGCAAACCGATTGATTACATTTCCCCTACTGATAGCGATGAACGGACTCCTAGAAAGCTGGATGCGTCAGGCCTTTTCCTAAACCGGTCTTCTTTTAGTACCAGTCCCGAGATTCCCAAGTATCGGTTTCAAAAAAACCAAACAAGGTTTTTTTTAACTATGAGCCAGTCGGTTTTCGAGTACTCGGTCAGTCGGTGAATCGGTTTTTAACTCGTCGGAGCCGGTCAGATTTTAACAAATCGGTTTTGAGTACTCGAGTACTCGGTCGGTTTTTTTTTGGTGAATCGGTTTTTTAATGAGTCGGTTTTTAACCCGTTTTTTTTTTAACCATGAACCGGTTTTTTTTAAACTGGTTTTCATAAAAACCTAAAACCGGTCTTCAAATCTTAGGACCGAACAGGTCTACGCCAGAAGCCACGGTAATCGCATACGCAGACGATACGATTTGGTAATTCTAGTTTCGGGAAAGTTTCTACCCGTGATGAGCAATGTGAGCACTTGGACTGCAGAGTGTCAAGACTTAGTGTCAAGTCAAGCAAAACCGAGCTGGTCCTCTTGACCACATGAACCAAAATACCGGAGTTTCAATTCCCGCACTGGCCACTCTTTAAAACTATCACACCCAACGTTAAGTGTCTCGGAATTATTCTCAACTCAAAACTCGGTTGGAAGATGACAATGGAACATTGTAAAAGGAAAGTTTAGATAGCCCTCTACGCCTGCAGGAGAACTTACGGCAGAAGTCTTGAGTGCGACCAATTGTCGCATAAGGTGCCCTGGTATGGTGGCCAGGTCTTTCTAAGAAGTACAATATTGACCTATTGAATAAAATACAAAGGACCGCTTGCATCGCAATCACGGGAGCTATGCGTTCATGCCCAGCGGCCGTAGTATCATCCTAGGTATACTTCCTTTAAACCTACAAATATAATTCAACATCGCGTGCAGCGCTGCCACACTAAGGGAGTCTACGAAGAACTAAACGCCGTTCAGAGCAGAACACCTAAAGGTGACATTATAATGGTTATGGGTGATTTGAATGCGAAAGTTGGCGCCGATAACTATGGGCTCAGACATGTGATGGGGAGACACGGTCTTGGTGATCGTAATGACAACGGTGAAAGATTTGTAGAGTTCTGCAACTTTCACAGTCTCTTCATCGGTGGTACTATGTTTGAGCATAAGGACCACCACAAAATCAGTTGGTCCTCTGTTGATCGGCGCAGAACACAAAATCAGATCGACCATTTTGCCATTAGTAAAAGATTCAAAAGTTGCCTCCTGGACGTGCGAAACAAGAAGGGTGCCGATATTGGGATGGGAAGAGACCATTATCTTATGATCGCTAATGTTCGATTGCGTATTGCAGCCGTGCGCCGCCCCAGCGACGAAAGATCCAGGCCCCGCAAATTCAACACCGCTCGACTAAAAAAATCCAGCTGTCTTACAACAATATAATGACTATCTTGCGCAAAAAGCGGCTGAGATAACTAGTCACCCAGATAGTGACATAAACGAAAACTGGGATGCCATAAAAAATGCGTACATTGATAGCGCAAATACCATCCTTGGCCCAAACCCGGATTGCCGGAATAAGCCCTGGATGTCCGACGCTTCATGGCAGCGGATTGTTGAAAGAAAGGAGCTGAAAGTTCGTTTGGCAGCAACATCAGACGACAATCGAAGCAGCATCGAACTCCTTTACCGTCAGAAAGCTCGAGAAGTTCAGCGTAGTGTGCGACGCGATAAAAGAGTTTATGCCAATTCTCTTTTAGCGTCAGCAGAAGAAGCCGCTAGAAGTAACAACTTAAACGCCGTATACGGTGTCATCAAGGAGTTTACAGGTGGTCGTAACTCCTGCCAACATCCGGTGAAAGATAGTGATGGAAAGCTACTTATCTTGGAAGAAGATCAAATGAGGCGGTGGAAAGAACACTTCGCCGCGGTCTTGAACCGCGTAACCTCTGGTGAAGTTCCCCCTCATATAGATAATTTAGCTAACCATCAAAATGTGCGTATACGGTCCACTGCCCCGACTAAAGAGGAAATAGTCACTGCAATTATTGCACTAAAACGAAGAAAGGCCGCCGGACTTGACGGCATCCCTGCCGAACTTTATCAAGCAGCACCAAGCGTAACTGCCGATTTGCTGCACCCACTTGTTGATAAAGCGTGGAATACAGAGACCTTTCCCACTGAGTGGAAGGAAGGTTTGATCATCAAACTTCCAAAGAAGGGTAGCCTCACAGACTGTAATAATTGGAGAGGCATTTGTGTGCTTCCTGCCGTTGCCAAGATAATAGCTAAAATCGTCCTGGAAAGACTAAAGGCCCACTTAGAAAGCACAATTGATGAAGAGCAGGCTGGCTTTCGATCCGGATTCTCCTGTGTCGATCACATTAACACCTTGCGAATCATCATCGAGCAATGCGCTGAATACGATTCTCCGCTTCACTTGCTTTTCATCGATTTCGAAAAGGCTTTCGATAATGTGAATCGGGATTCTATATGGGCGGCCTTGCGCAGGAGAGGCATCCCTGAGAAGCTTGTGGCTATTATTAAGGCAACCTATGACGGCGCGAAATGTCGCGTTCTGCATAAAGGTAAGGTGTCGGGGGACTTTGAGATTCGCAGTGGAAATCGGCAGGGGTGCATCCTCTCACCGATCCTATTCCTCATTGTGATCGGCGATGTGTTGCTTCAGCCCTATCCGGACTCGACAGAGGAATTCAATGGACTTTGACATCTTATCTACAACATCTTGACTACGCTGACGACATATGCCTACTCTCCCACAAAATCATGGATCTGTCCGCAATGGCGTTAGATCTCGAGAGGGAGGCAAGCAAGGTTGGGCTAAAGATTAATACCAACAAGACCAAGGTGCTTAGCCCGACGTTGCGAAAAAGAAATCCGACACCTATTGCCATCAATATTAATGGGCAGCCTGTGGAGAAGGTGGACAACTTCCTCTACCTGGGTAGCATTGTTGCCGAAAATGGTGGTACGGAGCAGGACATCGCTCGTCGTATCAACCAGGCTAAACGCGCATACGGCATGCTGTCCAAAATCTGGCAGAGCAGTTATCTCAGCATCAAGACCAAGCTGGGCCTGTTTCGCTCCCTGGTACTATCAGTGCTTTTGTATGGGAGCAGTACATGGAAAGTTTCCGTAGGAGTTACCAGAAAGCTGCAAGTTTTCGTCAACTCATGTCTTCGTCGAATTTTAAGAATTTTCTGGCCCGAAACAATATCAAATGAAGAGCTAAGTCGGCGTACGGGTCAGATGCCAATCGACGAATTGATACGCAGGCGAAAATGGCAGTGGATAGGTCACACATTGCGGAAGAGTGATAACTGCATTGCTATGCATGCCATGAAATGGAACCCCATTTCCAACCAAGGCCGACCAAGAGGGGGTCCTCGAATCACATGGCGTCGATCTGTGGCAAAGGAGTGTCAGGTACTGGGTAAGTCTTTTGGGGAGTTGCGCCCCATTGCCCAGAACAGAGTACGATGGCGCGCAGGAGTAGTTGACGCGCAATGCCCCGCTAGGGGTTAAGGCAAAGTAGTAGTAGTAATATACTGAGTCTCTACCTGTAAGAGATTAGTATAGTAGTAAGTAAACTTCAAGAAGGACCTCGAAACTAGATTCTCAACGAGAACGGAATGGAACGAGGGCGAGGTAACCGGGAAGTACGACTGTAAAATATTGATGGCTCTAAAATGGATTGTGGAGTCGGTGCAAGGATCTTTTCTGAGGATCTGAAAGCATCAATGTCCTTACGCCTCCCAGATAATGCAAGTGTATTTCAAGCTGAAATGCTGGCAATAAGGGAGGCGTGTAGGATGCTGAAGCACAGCACAGGAACCACTAGGAGTGCCGTCATTTTCACAGATAGCCAGGCCGCGATTAGCTTAGGAATCAATGACAATCTCCTATAAATCAGTGCCGTAGGGAGCTGGCTGGACTGGCCGAACTCTGCAGAGTTTTTCTTGTATGGATTCCAGGCCATAGGAATATAGAGGGGAACAAGAAGGCCGATCAATTGGCGAGACAGGGCTCCGTGCTATACGAGTCCTACGTGGTGACTGTCCACCCGCCGTTAAGTGCCGTAAAGAGGCAGATTCATGAACATTTCACGACATGGGCTAGTGAAAGATGAGGCGCACTGACAACATGTGCCACGTATAGGAAACTGCGGCCATCATACGACGCACGGAAAACAAATGGCCTTCTGAAGAGAACCCGGCCGGATGTCACTAAAGTTACAGAAGTTCCGACGGGGCATTGGTCAGTGAGAGTATGAGGAGTGTGGCATCAAAACGACTTATATTTTTCAACTGGGTTGGGTAGTAAACAGCCACTCTAATCAACCACCAACCTTCGGCCTGCAATGCAAATACAGTTCCTGTTCCTTTATCTATTTGTAATGAGATTGGAAAAAGATCTCAGATAGGGAATGTATTCGACATCTCCTTTAATATGTAGCAACCCCCATGTCCATACAAGATGAAAATAAAAATTTAGGAGTTCCCCTATTTCGTCTTTTCTCGATCCTTCCGCCAAATATTGTTGACACAAACTCTTTTTTGATCCGACAGTCGGTCAATAAATACTGATTATGACATAAAAAAGTTGGCCGTATGGTGATTATTTCTAGTTAAAATCTTTAGTCACTGCACTAACACTTAAGTGCGACTGGTAACTATCATAAATGCATGATAACGTTACGTGTACTATCTTAAGGTTCTAAACATATCGCCATAACTCTGATAACATCCACAAAATGATATCGTGTGTGATATCTTGAAAGGCCATTGGGTGAAATTATTGTAGTTTGCGGTAGACATCCGTAAGTAAGTGTGTGCCACATTTGTGTCTTCTGTACAAGAAGTTGACAATGTAAATATTTGAAAAGCGTGATATGATGTTTTGCCATCGCGGAATATTTTTATGTACGAGTATAATAGTAAGAGACACACTCTAAGGCTACGTTCATACGTTCACAGGGAAAGACAACACAAGCAACCATGGCTACGACGGGATTCGATCGTCATAATGAATGTGGACTCAAACTGCCTACGGCATCTAACTTTTCAACCATGAGCCATACTAACAAAATAAGATTTCTGCACTAGAACTCCATCGAGAACTCTCGGGGACGATGTTGTTAGAGTAATATGAGCAATTGTTCCAGAACGGAGTGCAAAGAAACGCACCTAAGATTGTTGTTGCCCGACTGACTGACTGACTTTTTTCCGCCAAAGTACTCCACCCTCAAGACTTGACCCACTTGTGCCTTCATCCAACCCATAATCGAGAGCCACCTTTTGATTATTTCTGTCACGCAATTCGAAAATAAGATAATAAAAATAAAATCAAAATCCGGTCGAAATGAATTGCGTGACTGATTCCATTTCCATACAGATACAAGATATGCGATTTTACTATAAAAGATTTTTCATTCGATTTTCCTTTGGTCGCCCTACTCATCACTTATTTGAAGGCTATCACTATGATTGGCCCGGATGGCAATACTCAAATAAGTGACATAAGTAAAAGTGTTTGGGTCAATAGTACTCAATTTGATTGATAATCAAAAGACTATCTATCGTTAATGGTTTTGGCACGTAATAACAGGGCGAGAGTGAATGTGAGTCAGGTGAGTCCTGCTCGTCCGCATTCACAGCTAAATCGGCTGAAGGCCGGTGAATATATTTGAATATGTTCGTGACAGGAATTGAACCTCCAATCGCCAACAAACAATTGAGAAGAGTTCACTCACATCAAATTCACTCATAGCAAATGTGGAATACGAATACAATTGCCTGCAATTATCAATTAAAGGCACCATTCTAGGAAATGTAATTATTGCTATCAAGACCAATTTAGCTACATACGAGAATATCTGTTTAGCTTTAGAAAGAAAGTACATACGTCTATTCCACGTTCAATGAATACATCAGAGTGCAGTACAGTACAATAACACTTTATTCGAAAACTGAATGTTCTTCTTTGAACGGAAATTCAATAAATATATTACAAATTAGCATCTTAGAATAGATTGTAGAGAACAATAGTTTGGATGACAGACAGTGTAGTGGTTCGAAATTACACTTTGCTATTCATGAGAAATCAAATCGTGGATATTCTCAAATACTTAGTTGGTGTGTTTTGATACCCTTCAGTGACTCACAAACACCAATCTATGTTGGGTACCAACCACCTGGGGTCTGGCAGAGATTGTCATTTTCCCATTCCGAGTAATCTGGGATGAGGGCTATGAATTTATTCTCTCTCTATCTCTCAATTTGGGGGGCAAAGACCTTTTCCATAGTCCTCCGCGTGGGCGCCCCCTGGTAACGGCAGTGTATCAATTCGCTGACGGCCAATGTCTTAGCGATAAGACAGTTTGGAAAAGGCAGATAGCTGTAGCCTGAATGGCTGACGAACACCTAAGCGTCTCAGGTCTAGTAGGATGGAATGACTTGCGTAGTTGGACCTGCTACATAGTTGTGTGGGCCCCAGCACGTTTATTAAACCATCTGAAGCAGCTATCTCCGAGGCCATCCCCGAATGGGGTTAAGCGACGTGCTGACAACTCGTCCTTGCAAAAACCACTCCATGTCAAGAAACCTGGAACAAAAGCCTCGGATTGGCGGCCAAGGCCCGACGTCGGGCTGTCGCGCCACGATGATGATGATCTCTCAATTGCCCTAACCCCTTGTGGGGCATAGCGCGTCAACTGTTCCATGTGGCCCAGTTGACGTTTCAACAGCATAAACTGGTTTCGGAGAATGCAGTTGCCAGCATGCACCTCCTGCACATCCATGGCCACGAACGTCGTCGTGGACGGGATTCGAACCCGAAACGCCGGTAATCAAACATGAGACTGATGCCTCAACACACTGCGCTACCGGTCGCCCGAAGCATAATTCCGTGGTCATATAATTTCATTAAAGATCGACATACACGGCACGCATTTTGGTCGCGAGCATGTATCGAACCACGTCCAACTCTATAGAACAAAAATCTGCTCATTTTCACCGTTCTATGATATTTGATGGTTCGATTGGAGCGACCGGTATACAAGTGTTAATAAACACAAATATTTGAAACATAACACATTTCAACCATCGCGAACGCCACTTAACACATTTTGACAGACTGAACAGCTGACCAGATTTCGTGTGGTCTGTGGGCAACAACAAAATACATATACAACTTCGAACTGCAACTTCTCTGCGACTTGGGAATCCAGTCGCACGCAACGCGTTGCAAACTCGTTCCAAACCGGTTTGCAACTAGTTGATTTGTGTGCGGAACCCCATTGCCATATACAGGCAACGTCAGAAATCAGTTTCATCGGAAACGGGTTCGCAACTCGAGTTGCAAGACAGTTGCGTCGTTTGCGGAAGACCTAATTGTTTCATGGGAGGTTTTTCTACCTATTGACGGCAAGGCACCGATTTGACGGCTTTTTTTTTCGCGAGGATTGCAACCGCTAATGGAAAGACATCAATTTAATCCCATGTGTTTTGTTTAGCTACCTAAAAAAAACCTTTAATGGAAATGGGCACTAAAGACTCTAAAAGGCTGTATGAAGTACGATTAGTTGCAAATATCTTTTGAATGCAATGAAATGACACATACATGACTAGGAATTAACGTAAATATGCACGAGTACTTTAATATTGCACCGCTACTTGCTGATATTATGTACATACTCATACTACGAGACCAAACATATTTCTATAAGTTCACCTTGTAATCACACATGTTCCATGCAACACTTCAGTAGCGAGCGTAAGTTTTGCTGTAGCTGAGTCAGTGGATTTTTGTTGCCTATTTGTTTTTATACCCTAGACTTTTAGTATAGTTATACCCTAGACTTTTAGTATAGGGTATATTGTTTTTGTCACGACGGAAATATGTAACACCTTAAAGGAGGCTCCGGAGGTATAGCAATGTATATATATAAATGATCAGGATCACCTCCTGATTCGATTTAGCCATGTCTGTCTGTCTGTCTGTCTGTCCGTCTGTCCGTCTGTCTGTCCGTTCGCACGATAACTTTCGATAGAATGAAGCTAGAGTCTTGAAATTTTGGTCAGATATTGGAAGTATGATCTAGTTGGTTGGTATTGAAAATGGGCATGATCGGGCCAAGAGAACGCCTACCTCCCCTACATATGTAAAATAATTAAATGTATTTATAGCTCCCGATTAAATAAACATGAAAAGATCTAGCTTTGGTAGATTGCTCGTGAGGCTAATCTTATACTCTCCTGCAAAAATAAAATCGATGAGTTGAAAACTAACGGTAATTTTCTTACAAAGAGCCCCGTATTACCCTACTTTTCAAGTTTTTTGTCTATAACTCTTGAACCAATTGACGTAGACATCTGATTTTTGGCATGTAACCCTAGAGTGAGAAGCTACTTGGGTTTTAGTAAGTTGGGCATAATCAGATCAAAGGAACGCCTACCTCCCCTACAAAATTAAACAAATTATATATTACTTTAATTACCTTAACTTTCGATAGAATGACACTAGCGAGTTGAAAATTTGGCAGAACGTTGATAGTAAAATCTAGTTAGTTGGCATTGAAAATGGGAAAGATCCTACCTAAGGAACCCCCACCTCCCCTACAAATGAAACTTCAAATAAGCAATAACTTTTGATAGAATGAAGCCAGCGACTTGAAATTTTAGTAAAATGTTTGTAGTAGGATCCAGTTGGCTAATATTGAAAATACGTAAAATCCGACCAATGAAACCCCTACTTCCCCTACAAATGAAACTTCAAATAAGCGATAACTTTCGATAGAATGAAGCTAGAGACCTGAAATTTTTTTTAATGTTTGTAAAGTGATCTTATTGGTTGGTGGCAATGATGGGTAAGATCCGATCCAAGGAACGCCTACCTCCCCTACAAGTGAAACTTCAAATAAGCGATACCTTTCGATAAAATTAAGCTAGTGACTTGACATTTTGGTAAAATATTTGTACTGGGATCTAGTTGGTTGTTATTAAAAATGCGCAAGATTCACCAAACCAAACCTCTACCTCCCCTACAAGTGAGACTTCAAATAAGCAATAACTTTCGATAGAATGAAGCTAGCGACTTGAAAAATTCGACAAATATTTGTAGAATGGGTTAGTTAATTGATTTTTAGAATGGCCAAGATCCTCCTGAATGTGTGCCAACCTCCCCTATAAACTGGCCATGTAGGGAATTCACTTTTAAAGCATATGGTCGTTGCCAATTGGTACTTTTGGTATTACCACTAGGTCTGTACAAGTCTAGGGTATATACGCTTCGGACTCCGGGTTTTTTCTACTAACGCTATTAACAACAAAAGATTAAACATTGTATAAAAAGATGCCATAGCTACTGTGGCAATGTTTTTTTATGCTAAGAATTATTGCAATAATTGGATAGATATCTCTTAGTGACGAGTGAGCTCTTCCCCGTGTACAAGTACGTACATTACATCATAAATTGATACTTACTGCAGGAAAAGCGTGACTAATAAGTTACTTAAACCCCACCGAAATCCATGATGCATGAATTTGATATTATTTATGCATAAATTTAGTAAACATCAAGAGGACTATTGCCGCGTGAAGTTCACTTTATACTTAAAAAATAAACAGTACCATTTAAAATATAGATCAGAATGATAGATGCGAGTCAGGTGAAGCTTGTCCCTTGCACACTACAGAAGATTTGGATAAATCTCGAGATTTAAGCAAATCGACCACAAAATCTCCAAAATTTACGGTACATTTATTAATATAGATTTCGACTAAGATGTAAAACAAATTTTGCTTAAATCTTGTTAAAGTGTTCTTTTTTCGCCTGAATATATACTTTTCACATTTCACCACACTGTACACGGTATGTTCTATTGAAAAAAATGTACATGTACAGCACTTAATCTTGGTGTATATAGTATATGCACACCAGACACCTAAATCTTGATAGATTTGCAAATCCCGAAATCCAAGCAAGTCTAGGAGATTTAGGGGTAGATTTACTTAAATTTGGAGATTTATCCAAATCTCCTATAGTGCACCAGGGACATAAATCTCCCAGATTTACCATACATTTATTAATCTAGATTTCGGCCGAGATTTAAAACAAATCTTGCTGAAATTTTGTTGAAATGTTTTTTCCCCTGAATACGAGTATATGCTTTCCAGTGACGTGCACTCCATACAAGCGAGTCAAGCGCCGCTTGACTTAACAATTGCAAAAATGTATCTCAACATTTCATTAAAATTATGCATTGCATTCATTTATACATTTACACAGTACTCTCTTTTTATACAAGACATAACATTCAATAGAGTACAATACCAATACAAAGCGCATTGCTCTCCTTCAACGCAATTCGCATCCATTTGTACGCCTATCTGCTTGCGAGCTACAACGTATCAAAGCCAACCGGGTTGTTAAGATGTTTCTGTTGGGGAACAAAGCGGTTTGTTCTCCTTCACTTCAATTCGATATTTGAACTCGCTCGGTGCAACACATCAAAGCCAACCAGTTGGTTGGGGAACAGAGCTATTTGTTGCGACACAACATTTCTCATAATCGGTTTAGAATGCTGGAATCGGTCAATACAATTTTCTTATGTTACTTTAAAATGCATTTTCGATTTAATAGGTGAAATGCAAGCGCTACATTTTCAGCTTGTACGAGTATGATGAATCAGCAACAACTCTCTGAAACATTTGTAGCCTGATTCTTTATATGTACATGAAGAATAATGACGGTGGATATAGGCATATGAAATAAATGTATCTATGCATATTGGGAAGTCTTCTCATTTATGTTGAAAAAGTGTAATTTTTCCTTACCTTTTTTCGGATACTACACATGCTAGAAACTTTATTCTTTTTGCAAATTATAAAGATTTACTTAAAGTTTCTTCTGATCAAAGATTACAAAAATGATAATTGTTTATATCTTTTCACGGCTGATAAAAAAATATTCCAATAATTAATTTATATTTCGACGTATATCAATGTTAGGAAAATGATTTTTAATCAAAAGGAAGCTAATTGGTTTTAGTAATGGTGGTAATGGTGAAGAAGATACGAGTAAAGTTAGCTACACTTTATAGTTTTCGTTTGCTTTTTTTCTGGTGGTTTCTCATATTGATAGAAAAATTTTAAATAATAGTCCAGGTTTTTAGATGTTAGAACTGAAGAAGGGAGTACGCTGCTTACGAAACAACTGTTTTCTACAAACACGAATAAAAACCAGAGTCCGAAGCATATATACCCTAGACTTGTACAGACCTAGTGGTGATACCAAAAGTACCAATTGGCAACGACCATATGCATTAAAAGTGAGTTTCCTATATGGCCAGTTTATAGGGGAGGTTGGCACACATTCATGAGGATCTTGGCCATTCTAAAAATCAATTAACTAACCAATTCTTCAAATATTTGTCGAATTTTTCAAGTTGCTAGCTTCATTCTATCGAAAGTTATTGCTTATTTGAAGTCTCACTTGTAGGGGTGGTAGAAGTTCCTTGGATCGGATCTTGCCCCATCATAGCCACCAACCAATTAGATCACCCTACAAACATTAAAAAAAGAAGATGTCAGGTGTCTAGCTTTACTCTATCGAAAGTTATCGCTTATTTGAAGTTTCATTTGTAGGGGAAGCAGGGGTTTCATTGGTCAGATTTTACGTATTTTCAGTATTAGCCAAACAACAAATATTTGACCAAAATTTCAAGTCGCTGGCTTCATTCTCTCAAAAGTTATCGCTTATTTGAAGTTTCATTTGTAGGGGAGGTAGGGGTTCCTTAGGTCGGATCTTGCCCATTTTCAATACCAACTAACAGGATGTTACTACCAACGTTCTGCCAAATTTTTAACTCGCTAGTGTCATTCTATCGAAAGTTATCGTAATTAAAGTAATATTGAATTTTTTAAATTTTGTAGGGGAGGTAGGCGTTCCTTTGATCTGATTATGTCCAACTTACTAAAACCCAAGCAGCTTCTCACCTCAAGGTTACATACCAAAAATCACATGTCTACGTCAATTTGTTCAAGAGTTATGGAAATAAAACCTGAAAAGTAGGGTAGTACGGGGCTCTTTGTAAGAAAATTACCGTTAGTTTTCAACTGATCGATTTTATTTTTCCAAGAGAGTATAAGATCACCTTCACGAGCAAGCTACCAAAGCTAGAGCTTTTCATGTTTATTTAATCGGGAGTTATGGATACATTTAAGTATTTTACATATGTAGGGGAGGTAGGCGTTCTCTTGGCCTGATCATGCCCATTTTCAATACCAACCAACTAGATCATACTTCCAACATCTGACCAAAATTTCAAGGCTCTAGCTTCATTCTATCGAAAGTTATCGTGCGAACGGACAGACAGACAGACAGACAGACAGACAGACAGACAGACATGGCTAAATCCAATCAGGAGGTGACCCTGATCATTTATATATATACATTGCTATACCTCCGGAGCCTCCTTTAAGGTGTTACATATTTCCGTCGTGACAAAAACAATATACCCTATACTAAAAGTCTAGGGTATAAAAATCGTAAGGGAAAAACCTGGACCAATATTTAAAATTTACACTTTATTGTTTCTGAGAAAAAGAGCCAAAATGGTAAAACCTGAACTTTTCACGAGAGCTATATTTGTGACGTTTTTTGACTTTGGATTTCCCTTAATAAGTAGCTGTAATAAATTCCGAAATTCGAGGAATTCAATCCCTAGTCCGGGAGAAATATCCGTTGGTAAAATTTGTTCCGTCTTTCGCCCACCTCCTGAACTTACTAGCATTTTTCCTAAAACAAATATTTTGCAGTTCTGTTTAAAAATTGGTGTGAAAATGATTTTACACGGTAGTTGTTAGATGAAATACATTCATTCATGAAAGGTGATGCACTGAATTTGGGTCAAAAACTAATTTAGGAGATTTTCTTGGGGAAATAATCGTTTTACTTTCAAAAATTCGCAAAAGATCTCAAAATGTAAAAAATAGCACTTTTAGAGCCTTGTATTTATACTATTGTTTTTGTCACGACGGAAATATGTAACACCTTAAAGGAGGCCCCGGAGGTATAGCAATGTATATATATAAATGATCAGGGTCACCTCCTGATTCGATTTAGCCATGTCTGTCTGTCCGTTCGCACGATAACTTTCGATAGAATGAAGCTAGAGCCTTGAAATTTTGGTCAAATGTTGGTAGTGTAATCTAGTTGGATGGTATTGAAAATGGGCATGATCAAGCCAAGAGAACGCCTACCTCCCCTACATATGTAAAATACTTAAATGTATCTGTAACTCGCGACTAAATAAATATGAAAAGCTCTAACTTTGGTAGATTACTCGTGATGGTAATCTTATAAACTCCTGGGAAAATAAAATCGATCAGTTGAAAACTAACGGTAATTTTCTTACAAAGAGCCCCGTACTACCCTACTTTTCGGGATTTTTGTCTATAACTCTTGAACCAATTGACTTAGACGCCTGATTTTTGGCATGTAACCCTGGGGTAAGAAGATGCTTGAGTTCTAGTAAGTTGGGCATAATCGGATCAAAGGAACGCCTACCTCCCCTACAAATTTAAAAAAATTCAATATTCCTTTAATTACGATAACTTTCGATAGAATGACACTAGCGAGTTGAAAATTTTACAAAATGTTGTTAGTAGGATCTACTTGGTTGGTATTGAAAATGGGTAAGATCCGACTCAAGCAACCACTACCTCCCCTACAAATGAAACTTCAAATAAGCGATAACTTTTGATAGAATGATACTACCGAGTTAAAAATTTGGTGGAATGTTGCTAGTAAGACCTACGTAGTTGGTGTTGAATATGGGCAAGATCCAACCCAAGGAACCCCCACCTCCCCTACATATGAAACCTCAAATAAGCGATAACTTTTGATGGAATGAAGCCAGTGACTTGAAATTTTGGTCAAATGTTCGAAGTGAGATTGAGTTAGTTGGCATTAAAGCTGGGTAACATCCGACCAACGAAACTCCTATTTCCCCTACAAACGAAACTTTAAATAAGCGATAGCTTTCGATAGAGTGAAGTTAGAGACTTGAAATTTTGTTTAAATGGTTGTAGGGTGATCTAATTGGTTTGTGGCAATGATGAGCAAGATCCGACCTAAGGAACCCTTACCTCCTCTACAAGCGAAACTTCAAATAAGCACTACCTTCCGATAGAATGAAGCTAGCGACTTGAAAAATTCGACAAATATTGTAGAATGGGTTAGTTAGTTAATTGATTTTGAGAATGGTCAAGATCCTAATGAATGAGTGCCAACCTCTCCTATGAACTGGCCATATAGGAGACCCATTCTTAATGCATATGGTCGTTGCCAATTGGTACTTTTGGTATCTCCACTAGGCCTGTAGAAGTCTAGGGTATATACGCTTCGGACTGGTTATACCCTAGACTTTTAGTTTTTTTTTTAATTTTCTAGCGCTTGACCAGATTAAAAAGTCACTGCACGTCACTGATGCTTTCCACATTTCACCACACTTTACACGGTATGTTCCAGTGAAGAAGAAAAACGGATGGTGTGCATGGGTTTCGAGATTTGCAAATCTATCAAGATTTAGATGTGTGGTGTGCAAATTCGATAAGCGCGGTGTTTCTTTTCATAGGGACGTGTGGAAAATTCTTTGGACTGTTGCGCCAGTTATTTATTATTAAATAAATAAATAAATAACTGGCGCAACAGCCCAATTTGAACCACGGCCTCGAGATGAGTTAGCATCATCTCATTTTCTAGATCGTGACGGTTTTTTTGTGCAGAGGTATGTGATCAGCAACACGCTCAACCGAGTTATTTACCCCATAATGGGTACTCATTTAACAGCTGAGTGGGCTCATAGTCCGACACGTAAATTCCCGGAATCGAACCGGGGCCCAGTGCGTTGAAGGCGAACGTGCTAACCGTTGCGCCATCCGGACTACAATTTATTATTAAAATCTCCAAATCTATTTCTACCCACATCAATGTGTATCCTTTACGTTCGATAACCTTAATTAATTAAAACCCCATCAATTATTACGAAATTTCAATAAAATTACCACACGATTCAATCAACAAATTGCGTTAACCTCTTTTGCCAAAATATCCCATAAATCTCAATTTCCTGAATATGTATATTCATCGACAAAATATGCGCGCCGTCGTCGTTCTAAATCCAGACTCCGGATATATTGAACCTAAAAGAGCATAGGAAAGCAGATATCGATCAACTGGCATTATGCCGTCACGGGGAGAATAAAAAGGACATCTAGAAAATAAGTTTCCTTTCATCTCCCGGATGTTCATTAGCTATATTTGAAGGCTTCCATTTTGTACAGCAGTACCGAGTACTCGTAGATACAGACATTATGGACTGAACATTCATGGAGGCAAAAAGAACGAGCTTTGTGTATACATACATATATCCTGATATCCTTCCGCCGTACTTGACCTATTTCGACGAAAAAATTTGCCTTTGTGAGGCACGGCTTTACCACGATAGATGTAAGCAACACGAGAAAACTGGAAATTGCAAAAAAGCACACAGCATAGTTGAGAGGAAAATGCAAGGATTCGAAAAAATCACAAGGGTTTCTTTTGCTGTAGGTACCTAAATAAGAACCTATGCTGGCAGTGGCAGGCATATGGTAAACATTCGCAGCTGGAGAATATTTTATCATAACACCACTAATTTCGAGGCGGATGAAAAAGATGCAGGCTGTGGCAGAAAAAATAGGGAAAGAAAAACGAGGTAACCAAGGCATAACTTGAAGTTGAAATCATGCGGGCAAGAGGAATTTTCCAAGGGTACTCGTATGTGAGATTTTTTTTCAGTATGAATTAGTTGATACAGTAGGCCCCGCTGATTATAATAACGGATAATGTTATCGTCCGCTTTGTGTTATCAAAATTGTCAGGAACAAACCGGACGTCCTCATCGCATTGAAATTTATCCCGGTTATTGTAATTGAAATTCCGGATAATGTTATTACTTTTGACCATCTCGCACCAACATATTCACACTCGAGTAGAAAGGTTTCATTCGAATTTCATTCAGTACTCTCATTGACTGTCTTAACTGAGCTTTATGTACCGTTAGAAACAATTTTCGCGAATGTATATGTCCAATAATTCACTTTGGTACAAGATTGTGTGTTACTGTATATTTGTCGTAAAGGTTTTGTTTAGTGAGTGTCTGTTCTCTAAAGATTTTATTTAGTAAGTGTCTATGTTTAGAAATCGTTCGTCATGAGTTCTTAGAGACGTGATTTGTCGCTCGCGGAGAAGAAAGAACTTTTAAGGAAATACGACGGCTTGCCTAAAATGAGTCAAAACAAAGCTGCAGCCCACCTCAACATTTCGCAGCCTCTATTATGTAAGTTGTATAAATTTTGGTTCCTTGGATTTCATGACTTAACTCAATTTTGCTTGGCCGCTTATTGTTATCGATCGGTTATTGTTATAGATTTGGCTTGGGACAAATGATATAACAATAAGCGGGGCCTACTGTACTTACACGCTACACTACAACTGAGATAAAAACTAGGGTATAAAAATACAACACCAACAACACCGTCTTAAGAAAAATGAATAGTAAATTGCACTAGAGCAAAAGAGACAGAAAAGCCGGTAGATGTAGATTTTAGATATCATGGACTGGGAAAACGAATCAGAATTTTCCGATCTATTTCCCCTCTAAAAATCCTGTCAGATACAGCGACATCCTTTCTTCCACTCCACGGATATACAAAACCTCACATCTCTGTTACTCACTGTCATTTCCTCTGATCCTACCAAGTACGCCAAAACGCAGCCATTGTGGATTGGTTTTTGATCCGAAACTTACATGATCCTCGGACGATATTTGCGATACTACTTTGCCTTAACCCCTAGCGGGGCATAGCGCGTCAACTACTCCTGCGCGCCATCGTACTCTGTTCTGGGCAATGGGGCGCAACTCCCCAAAAGACTTGCCCAGTACCTGACACTCCTTTGCCACAGATCGACGCCATGTGATTCGAGGACCCCCTCTTGGTCGGCCTTGGTTGGAAATGGGGTTCCATTTCATGGCATGCATAGCAATGCAGTTATCACTCTTCCGCAATGTGTGACCTACCCACTGCCATTTTCGCCTGCGTATCAATTCGTCGATTGGCATCTGACCCGTACGCCGACTTAGCTCTTCATTTGATATTGTTTCGGGCCAGAAAATTCTTAAAATTCGACGAAGACATGAATTGACGAAAACTTGCAGCTTTCTGGTAACTCCTACGGAAACTTTCCATGTACTGCTCCCATACAAAAGCACTGATAGTACCAGGGAGCGAAACAGGCCCAGCTTGGTCTTGATGCTGAGATAACTGCTCTGCCAGATTTTGGACAGCATGCCGTATGCGCGTTTAGCCTGGTTGATACGACGAGCGATGTCCTGCTCCGTACCACCATTTTCGGCAACAATGCTACCCAGGTAGACGAAGTTGTCCACCTTCTCCACAGGCTGCCCATTAATATTGATGGCAATAGGTGTCGGATTTCTTTTTCGCAACGGCGGGCTAAGAACCTTGGTCTTGTTGGTATTAATCTTTAGCCCAACCTTGCTTGCCTCCCTCTCGAGATCTAACGCCATTGCGGACAGATCCATGATTTTGTGGGAGAGTAGGCATATGTCGTCAGCGTAGTCAAGATGTTGTAGATAAGAAGTCAAAGTCCATTGAATTCCTCTGTCGAGTCCGGATAGGGCTGCATGCAACACATCGCCGATCACAATGAGGAATAGGATCGGTGAGAGGATGCACCCCTGCCGAACTCCACTGCGAATCTCAAAGTCCCCCGACACCTTACCTTTATGCAGAACGCGACATTTCGCGCCGTCATAGGTTGCCTTAATAATAGCCACAAGCTTCTCAGGGATGCCTCTCCTGCGCAAGGCCGCCCATATAGAATCCCGGTTCACACTATCGAAAGCCTTTTCGAAATCGATGAAAAGCAAGTGAAGCGGAGAATCGTATTCAGCGCATTGCTCGATGATGATTCGCAAGGTGTTAATGTGATCGACACAGGAGAATCCGGATCGAAAGCCAGCCTGCTCTTCATCAATTGTGCTTTCTAAGTGGGCCTTTAGTCTTTCCAGGACGATTTTAGCTATTATCTTGGCAACGGCAGGAAGCACACAAATGCCTCTCCAATTATTACAGTCTGTGAGGCTACCCTTCTTTGGAAGTTTGATGATCAAACCTTCCTTCCACTCAGTGGGAAAGGTCTCTGTATTCCACGCTTTATCAACAAGTGGGTGCAGCATATCGGCAGTTACGCTTGGCGCTGCTTGATAAAGTTCGGCAGGGATGCCGTCAAGTCCGGCGGCCTTTCCTCGTTTTAGTGCAATAATTGCAGTGACTATTTCCTCTTTAGTCGGGGCAGTGGACCGTATACGCACATTTTGATGGTTAGCTAAATTATCTATATGAGGGGGAACTTCACCAGAGGTTACACGGTTCAAGACCGCGGCGAAGTGTTCTTTCCACCGCCTCATTTGATCTTCTTCCAAGATAAGTAGCTTTCCATCACTATCTTTCACCGGATGTTGGCAGGAGTTACGACCACCTGTAAACTCTTTGATGACACCGTATACGGCGTTTAAGTTGTTACTTCTAGCGGCTTCTTCTGCTGACGCTAAAAAAAAATTGGCATAAACTCTTTTATCGCGTCGCACACTACGCTGAACTTCTCGAGCTTTCTGACGGTAAAGGAGTTCGATGCTGCTTCTATTGTCGTCTGATGCTGCAGCCAAACGAACTTTCAGCTCCTTTCTTTCAACAATCCGCTGCCATGAAGCGTCGGACATCCAGGGCTTATTCCGGCAATCCGGGTTTGGGCCAAGGATGGTATTTGCGCTATCAATGTACGCATTTTTTATGGCATCCCAGTTTTCGTTTATGTCACTATCTGGGTGACTAGTTATCTCAGCCGCTTTTTGCGCAAGATGGTCATTATATTGTTGTAAGACAGCTGGATTTTTTAGTCGAGCGGTGTTGAATTTGCGGGGCCTGGATCTTTCGTCGCTGGGGCGGCGCACGGCTGCAATACGCAATCGAACACTAGCGATCATAAGATAATGGTCTCTTCCCATCCCAATATCGGCACCCTTCTTGTTTCGCACGTCCAGGAGGCAACTCTTGAATCTTTTACTAATGGCAAAATGGTCGATCTGATTTTGTGTTCTGCGCCGATCAACAGAAGACCAACTGATTTTGTGGTGGTCCTTATGCTCAAACATAGTACCACCGATGAAGAGACTGTGAAAGTTGCAGAACTCCACAAATCTTTCACCGTTGTCATTACGATCACCAAGACCGTGTCTCCCCATCACATGTCTGAGCCCATAGTTATCAGCGCCAACTTTCGCATTCAAATCACCCATAACCATTATAATGTCACCTTTAGGTGTTCTGCTCTGAACGGCGTTTAGTTCTTCGTAGAAGGAGTCTTTTGCCAAGACATTGTCGGGATCAGTAGGGGCATAACATTGTATTATTGAGATGTTCCTCATTTTGGTCCGGAACCTGGCGGTCAAGACCCTGTCAGAGACCGGTTCCCAGGATAAGAGACAGTTTCGCGCGGCTCTGGTTAAAAGGAGCCCCACACCTGACTCACGGCGACTACCGGTAGCTTTACCGGAGTACAACATTACAGTGCTGCCCGTTGGAGAGATGAATTCTCCGCTGTTCCACCATCTTATCTCACTAACTCCTAAGATATTTAATTTGTACCTCAGAAATTCACTCTCTAATTGAAGAAGAATCGTGCGTTCTGGGGACCTTCTGATCCATTGTCCAGGAGAGTACGCACATTCCAGAATCCAATCTTTGTCATTGTACGATAGCTAAAAGTCGTAACCGTTGAGTCAGTCCTTATCCGAGGCATAGTTGACGTTTCGTTAGCATATAAAGATTTCGGATAGTGCAAGTTGCTGGCATACACATCCTGTCCTTTGATTGTCGGTTTTAACGACAGGCCCTCAAAGGGAAAGGCCGTGGTATTTTTTTCACACCCCACACCACAGGGGTACCTCAACCAAATCATCGCACCGCCATTACTGGCGGCTTGACGTTGGTTGGCAATGGTCAGTGACCGCTGCCGTTCCAGGGGGCGCCCACGCGGAGGACTATGGAAGAGGAGTTTTTGCGATGCTGATGATTGAATATTGATGACTATAGGTGATGATGTTTTGATGATGATGGTGTATATGTACATATATTCCATGTAAATGGCCTCTAAACCTAGATTGTTGCAGTCGCACCTATTCACAGTCGAGCCGTGGTCGAGTCAATCTCTAGGCTCATGTGCACAACACCTATTGTCCATTAATTTCAAAAATTCTCCTCCTTTTGATTCCCTACTCTGTTTTAGATGGCATTCCTCTACTCTAACGTTTCATAAAAGTCCATTCAACCGCAATTAGGCAACGCGTCTCTGAAATGAACCCCAACCATAGCGTCGTGTAAATGACCCCACAAAAGGGGTTTTTCATTTCAGCGATAGCTCTAGCCGAATTCGTGGGGTTAAAAAGGAACAATCTCATGTTCTCGTAGAATCCTTGAAAATATCATAAAATTATAATTTTAGTTTGCCCGTCATAATGGGTGTTGATGACGATGTTTCAACACTTTTCCCCAATGTATATCCGCAAAAGGAGGAATATACTGGTACCTGTATCTAACCGAGAGTTTGAAGCTACGAGAATTAACACTGGTACTTTACACCACCGCAACATGTAATCAAATCATCATCTGGTGGTGCTACGTGCTGTTGAATGACGGATCGTTTTCTGCCTTTAATTATATTCTACAGGATGAGTGCTCCAAGTTACATATACGAGTATGCATCTACGAAAATGAGTACACCCATGAATATGATGTGCTCATATAGTAAAGGATATTAGGTACATTGTAATGAAGTGCATTTTAAATGTGCAGAAATACTCTTGAGACGGACAATATAGAGAATAGTTTTTTTCCTGCCATCAACTTTTAATTCAGCTTCGCAGATGATGATTTCCGACTGCTGCAAGCAGGGCCGGTCAGAGTCTAACTGAAGGCACAGGCAAGGACATTTGCGCCATTGGCGCCCTATTCCCCCAGTTTTCACAGTTTTTCTGGAGAAGAATTCCGCATCGTATATGGCGGGCTTAAGATCCTGTTTAACGGGACCCAAGGGGCAGCGAAATTTCGGGTAATGAAATTTTGTCGTCCGGATGGCGCAACGGTTAGCACGTTCGCCTTCAACGCACTGGGCCCCGGTTCGATTCCGGGGATTTACGTGTCGGACTATGAGCCCACTCAGCTGTTAAATGAGTACCCATTATGGGGTAAATAACTCGGTTGAGCGTGTTGCTGATCACATACCTCTGCACAAAAAAACCGTCACGATCTAGAAAATGAGATGATGCTAACTCATCTCGAGGCCGTGGTTCAAATTGGACTGTTGCGCCAGTTATTTATTTAAATTTTATACCGGGTCGCTGGGATATCGATTATGCAAATCTTGTTGTTGGATGTAAGGATATGTTTTTAGAAGCCGTTACATGTCAGGCAAAAGGAAAACGAAGTAAAGACTATCATACAGATTCACTATGAAAATTAGACAATTCTTCGCATGAAACAATGGACCACCAATAGTTTTTTACACTTTCGCCGTATGGCGTAAGACCTAGTGCAGATTAGGTCAACATATGGGTGCAATTGAGTACCAGTCATAATATTGTACATTTTATGATCCAATATCCTTTTTTAGGGTTTTTCAAAATATCCGGAGACCACACTCGTACAGTTACGTAACTACGTGGGAAAAGGGATGATCTCGAAAGGACTGTTTGCAATTAGTCCAGAAAGTGGTTGACAAGTACGAAGCATTTGTAAAACATGTGCTCCGATTGCGGAGAAATTTCGTGAGGGATCATAGACTAGAACAGAGCTGTCGGGAAAACTTGCAATCAGTCCAGTCCCACCAAAACGATCGTGGTGGGTGATCGTGATTTGAAAGTGTGCTGTGCTGTAGTAGGTGAAAGTATTTTGCATTGTTAATGAATAGCTCGTTGAATTGGACTAGCGAAATCTGTATAGGTGAGTGGTGTCACTAAGTCCTTGTATTTCGACAGTGTTAGCAAGTAGATTAACTGTTAGAAAGTGAATTAACCTGAGAACTATCGTACTTAGCTAACTATCTGATGACTAGTGGAAGTGTTTGAAGTTCTGTTAGTTTATATCAGTTTGGCATAGGAATGGTAGGTCACGGTTCAGCGAACAGCCTAAAGTCTGTTCTCTTACTAATGTTTCACCTGGCCACAGAAGCTCTCCAAATGATGCGGTACCGCTGGCTGGATTCGAGTGTATTCATAGTGCGTGGTGTAGGGATTTCACAGTTTGGGCAGCTTGTGGTGATGATCTAGCCAACCGGCCAGATAGTTCGGCACGCAGACAGAGGTCGGTTGTCTTGCATGTGATGGCTAGGCCACTGAACACTCAAAAACAGTACCGGTTTGAGATTAGGTGACTCCATAGTTCGGGTACTCTGTGATGATGCACTCATAGCTATGATATTTAATAATAGGTCTCTCACATTAGCAATATTTTCTTCAATATATTAGGCGCGTTTTTTTTTCAACAGCTCAGATCAGTGCAGAACAAAAATTGCACGCCTTACACTAACAAAATTGTTCTATACAGAGCAGGTTGTTGTTGTTGTTTTTCTCTTGATCCGAACTGTTGAAAAAAAAAACACGCCTACTGTACAAAAATTTATAGATCGAGTTGCTGACGCACACTTATGAAGTGTGAATACGCATGCCATGATAATTATTTTCGGACCAACCAACTTGATCTTAAAATTTTGGTTCAATATAATGAAGAAAATATTGCTAATACGAGGGACCTATAAGAGTAAAGAAAACCTTCCATTAGTCAGCAGAGAAAAAGTACAGTGGTGAACATTATGTAAGTATGTATGTACATGATTTACAGTTTCTTTTGGTATCCTTCCAGATACGCAGGACTAAGCAGAAGCTTTGCGAAAATGTCGATTAGCCATGTGAGTACATCTACTGACACTAATTTAAAAAAAAACTTCCCTCTTACAGGGATAACTGTCAAAATTAAGTACAAAGTGACAATTGTTCAGTATATTTGCACATTTTTATACCCTAGACTTTTAGTATAGGGTATATTGTTTTTGTCACGACGGAAATATGTAACACCTTAAAGGAGGCTCCGGAGGTATAGCAATGTATATAAATTATATAAATGATCAGGGTCACCTCCTGATTCGATTTAGCCATGTCTGTCTGTCTGTCTGTCCGTTCGCACGATAACTTTCGATAGAATGAAGCTAGAGCCTTGAAATTCTGGTCAGATGTTGGAAGTATGATCTAGTTGGTTGGTATTGAGAATGGGCATGATCAGGCCAAGAGAACGCCTACCTCCCCTACATATGTAAAATACTTAAATGTATCCATAACTCCCGATTAAATAAACATGAAAAGCTCTAGCTTTGGTATATTGCTCGTGAGGGTAATCTTATACTCTTCTGGAAAAATAAAATCGATCAGTTGAAAACTAACGGCAATTTTCTTACAAAGAACCCCGTACTACCCTACTTTTCAGGTTTTTTGTCCATAATTCTTGAACAAATTGACGTAGACATCTGATTTTTGGTATGTAACCCTGAGGGAAGAAGCTGCTCAAGGTTCTGTAAGTTGGGCGAAATCAGATCAAAGGAACACCTACCTCCCCTACAAATTTAAAAAAATTAAATGTTCCTTTAATTACGATAACTTTCGATAAAATGATACTACCGACTTAAAAATTTGGTGGAATGTTGCTAGTAAGACCTACTTAGTTGGTATTGAATATGGGCAAGATACGACCCAAGGAACCCCCACCTCCCCTACCAACGAAACTTCAAATAAGCAATAACTTTTGATACAATGAAGCCAGTGACTTGAAATTTTGGTCAAATGTTTGAAGTGAGATTGAGTTAGTTGGCATTAAAGATGGGTAAAATCCGAACTAAGGAACCCCTACCTCCCCTAGAAATGAAACTTAAAATAAGCGATAACTTACGAAAAAATAAAGCTAGCGACTTGAAATTTTGGTCAAATGTTTGTAGTAGGATCCAGTTGGCTAATATTGAAAATACGTAAAATGCGACCAACGAAACCCCTACTTCCCCTACAAATGAAATTTCAAATAAGCGATAACTTTCGATAGAGTGAAGCTAGAGACTTGAAATTTTGTTTAAATGTTTGTAGGGTGATCTAATTGGTTGGTGGCAATGATGGGCAAGGAACCCCTACTTCCCCTACAAGTGAAACTTCAAATAAGCAATAACTTTCCATAGAATGAAGCTAGCGACTTGAAAAATTCGACAAATATTTGTAGAATGGGTTAGTTAGTTAATTGATTTTGAGAATGGTCAAGATCCAACTGAATGAGTGCCAACCTCCCCTATGAACTGGCCATATAGAAGACCCATTCTTAATGCATATGGTCGTTGCCAATTGGTACTTTTGGTATCACCACTAGGTCTGTACAAGTCTAGGGTATGTATGTAGCTTCGGCCTGGTTTTTAATCAATTTATTAGCAGCAATATGTCCTATAAAATAATAATAAGACGGCCGTATCTTTTGGAGCTTATGTCTTCAACGGCCTCCGCAATTCTTAGGCGTAGCTCGTCTAAATTTTCTATTTGTTTGGAGTACACTTTTTATTTTACCGCTCACCAGTAAAAGAAATCGCACTGGCCCAACGTCGCCTAGTACACCTCGGCATCGCCTTCCCTGAAGCAGATTACATGGCTTCGATCCCGCTCACCCTTTTAAGCAAATTCATTAGCGCGATCAAACTTCGCCTAGGACTGTTGCCAGACCTGGGGCTATAGAAAAACAAAAATTTCATTTTCAAAATTTGTAACAATTATACAGTTTGTCAGTGGCGGATCTAGAAATCGAGTACGGAGGGGACCCGACTTTCTTTGTTACCTGGCGAAATAATGGTACGTCCACACTTATTCAACTTTTGGTCCTTAAGAAGCATGTATCTTTTGAAAGCGGAGACGGAGAGAAGCATGCAATGATGTACATTTACAAAACCATGAACTAAGGTTAGGTTTGGCATAAAATTGGGTTCACACTAGGCGCGAAATCAGTTCATCACGAAAATCAAGGAGTGCGTTCCATAACGTAACTATAGTTGACTATAGTCAACTATCACTGACTATTGCCGTTCCATAACTCCGATAGTCGACTATTGTAGTTGACTATCGTCGTTCCATAACACACAATAGTCAGCTCTGTAGTCAACTATTCTAGCTCGTGCTCATGAGGGGAAGCTATCGATAGCTATCGATAGCTATCACACACACACGTATACACGAAGGCAAACTGACAGTAAACAGTCAATGTTGTGCCAAATTACTTTATTATTGCTTTAATTTTGAATTGTTTTATGCAGTTTAGAGCATGTTAAATTTAATTTGAGGAAAATTGGTGCGATAGAGTGTTTGTGTGTTACAAATTTTTGCATGGAGAGTGAAATACCGACGCAAATGTGTGTGTAGTGAAAAAGATGGCGGGTGTTTGTGCTACTTTACAACTATTGTCGTTCCATAACACCCATACCTACGAGGGTTGCCTTTTATATTTCGGGATTAGAGATCAAAAACAAATATTTATCATTGAAAATCGCTTTATTGTTTTTCAAAATATTCCCCATGAAGATCTATACACTTTTGCATGCGTTTGAACCAATTGTCAAAGTACTTTTGCCACTCTGATTGAGGTGTCTCCAAAACATGCATTCTGAACGCAGCAACCGCTTCTTCAGGTGTTGAAAAACGTTGACCTCTCAGTTTGTTTTTTACGTACGGGAATAAAAAGAAGTCATTCGGTGCCAAGTCAGGACTATACGGCGGATGACCCATCAAATCTATGTTTTGAGTGCTCAAAAATGCAGTTGTTTGAGCTGATGTGTGAGAGCTCGCATTGTCGTGGTGAAGAGTGATCCGTCTTCGGCGGTTGGTTTTCCTGATTTCTTGGAAGACAACTGGCAAACAAATGGTTGTGTACCACTCAGAATTGACTGTTCTGCGTTGTTCTAGTGGTACGGTTGCGACATGTCCAGTTTTTCCGAAAAAGCAGGCGACCATTTGCTTGGAAGTGCTTCGTGCGCGAACAACTTTTGTTGGGTTTGGCTCATCTTGAAACGCCCATACAGTCGACTGCTGTTTACTTTTGGGCTCATACGCGTAAATCCACCATTCATCACCTGTCACGATGTCATAGACGTGTTTCGAAGCACCGCGATCGTATTTTTTGAGCATTTCTTTCGACCAATCGACACGAGCCTTTTTTTGAGCGATTGAGAAATTGTGTGGGATCCAACGCGAACAAATTTTTTTGACAGTCAAATGTTCATGCAATATTGAATGTATGCTGGCACCACTAATGCCTAAGGTTGTCTCAATCTCACGATAGGTCACATGACGATCTTGCAATATCAGTTCGCGCACAGCATCAATGGTTTGAGGACGACCTTCACCTTTTGGACGACCTTCACGAAATTCGTCTTGGAATGAACTACGACCTCGATTGAATTCACCATACCATCGATAAACACTGTTCCTCGATGGAGCTTCATCGCCAAAAATTGAATTCAGTTCATCCATGCACTGTTGCTGAGTTAATCCACGTCGAAAGTTGTAAAAAATAATCGCACGAAAATGTTCACGATTGAATTCCATTATTTGGCCGAGATTAATCTTTTAAGTTACTGTAAAAAACACAAATAGCGCTCGTATGTCAAAACGTTCTGAGTACGTATAACCTCAAAAATGTCAAACTTTACGATAGAGCTGTCAGTTGCCAGATTGCAACACTAGGGTTGTCCAATCCCGAAATATAAAAGGCAACCTACGTATAGCTGACTATGACAGTAGTCAGAGTTGACTACAGCTCTGACTATAGTTACGTTATGGAACGCACTCAAGGTGTGATGAGTTTGAAATTTGTATGTATGTATTGTACATATCAAACAGTTTCAGATCAAGTGAACTGGGCAGATATATGGCTGCTGTGCTTACTACAGCACACATGGACTACAATGGCGATCGTTTTGTTACCACCAGGACCTCATCAGGCGCCTTTCCTTCGTCTCCGTAGTTTAGATAGAAGTTATTATAGGGAATGCGAAGCCTCATGGGCTGCTCCCCAGCTATGGCCCATTTGTAACTCCCACCAGCTCTGGTGTGTCGCCTTTAAAGCGACAACAATTTGACGATATGTTTAGAATATAACTTGGCGACAACGGTTTAGTTGAGGGGAATGTTTAACCATTTAACCATCTAGAGTCGGCCGTGCCAATCGCTTTAAACTTTGGAGCCAGAGTTTGGAAGTAGTGACAGATGTGTAGATGATCTCACGAATTTGTGCATCATCGCTTCTGGTACTTTGCAAGCAAGCTCGTGGGATCTGTAGTTGCCAGCGAAACTACTGTGACCCAGGATCCGACATAAAAAAAATGATAAATCTCACCCGGGTCGAGAGATTTAATTACAGCTTGACTGTCGGTGAAAAAATAATTATCTCTAGTTCATATCACGTAACACTCGAGCCAGATCGGAGCTTCCGTAATCATGGCAACCTTGGCCTGGAAAGCAGAGATTTAGGTTAGACCCATCAGAAAAAAAACTCAGCCCCTAATCCTTCATCCGTCTTCGAACCATCTGCATAGGTTTCTGTTACATAATAAGAGGTCCTACTGGGGAGATGGGGAGCCCCCATATACGATGCAATCCGTCGTCAGATCCATCTGACGATATTTTGATCGTATGTGACTATCGTTGACGATTTCACTGATCTGACGATCAAATTTTATCTGCCGATTTTTGGTGCAATTTTACGGATTGCAGTGTATGGCGGGTCTTAGAAGGTCTTTTTCATTCGACAAATATGAGTAGTTTAGGAGGTGTGATTTCATTTCCAAAAAGGAGTAAGGGTGGAATTTCAAATGTATGATTGCTGGTAAAACGTTATTACAATATTAATTTTTGGGCAGGCAATAAGTGCGCTCTGCAGCCGTGAGATTTCGCGCGACTGCATTTCTACAAATCAAAGGGTCGTGGTTTGAATCCCCCGTTGCGGTAAAAAAAAATTAAGTTTTTAAGTTTAAGTTCCCATAAGCTTATGATCGATAAGCTTATCCTAAAGTTCAACTGGGATGGCGAAAAAGGACAAAAACCGTTAAAGTCTTACAAACGTGTTTTTGCATCAGTTTTCAGTAAGTATATGAATAAAAAATTCTCTATTTCAATATTTCTAAACAATATATAATTACTTTGATTGTTTTTGTCATAATTTGCAGATTCATGTAAGCATCCTGACTGTGGAATGCCGGAATACGAAGCATAAATGAAGAAAATTATCAAACTGTCTCATGCCATAGTCCATTCTTCGAATAACCGGCAGCGAGAAAAAACAATCAATTAAAATCGAAAATACATATATTATTATTATTATTTTTTTAAGTTTCTGCCATATAGTTTTTAATATTTAAGTTTTTATTGGTATTTTTATTATATTCTACTAACCACTATACCCATAGGATACCTAACTATTTTTATTATACATATTTAACTACTAAGAAATAAAAAACCTCAAACTAAGCGAAAAATACCATGAAACCTTTTTATTCCTAAAATTTTGTCATGTGTGAATCCTTAATTTTTAGCCGATCCGGCAGAATTTTTAAGAGGGATATTAAAAAGGCCCTGGATAGTCGTGCACACAAATTTCAGTTGTCCATTCACACCCAATTGGGAGTAAAGTCGCTAGCTACTTTCTGTCGAGAGTTATCCTGTTAACGGACAGACACATCGCTTATTCAACTCCCTGCCCATTTCCATACATACTTTGCTATACCTACGGAGTGTCCTTTAGGTGTTGCATTTTTCGCAGTGACAAACACAATAGGCGTATTCGTTTCACCCCGGTCTTTGACCGGTCTGCCATTTTGTATGAAGGTCCATGAGATCCGGGCGAATCGAATAGGCCGAATATGCCCAAATACCATTTTTTGTCATTTTATACCTTATGCCAAAAAAACGTAGTAAAAACGGGAAAATTTCGCACTCTACATATTTGAATCATTTTCTATATGCTATGCATCATACCTTATGTTAGTCTGATGAATAATGCTTTTTATATACATCATGTCTCACATATTACTGTTTAATGATCAGCGATATATTCAAAATATATGAAGCGTAATGTTTAAAAAAGGTATCACGCATCATATATTAATTATCATGATGCATAATGCTTTAAAATTGCATTATCCATCATTCATTTATTATCTTTATATAAAAGACATTTCTTTTTCATCACGAGTGATACATTATAAATATATTTTGCGTAATAAGGGCGAAAGGCATATATAGGGGGACAATGTCTGATATAGGGGGACATCGTCAGACATAGTTTGTTCAAAAACGTGATGTATCACTCAGGCATATATATCTTACGAGTCAGACATTATTTATCAATCACTCATGCATTTTATGTTGGCTGGGACGTAAGAAGCGGTGCTGTCAACATTTTAGACGGTACAATCTTCGGACTATTTTTTATAACCCGCCGAATTGTCTCCCTCGACACAATTAGCTCACATTCATTTTGAATCTGTGCGAGAGATTTCGTAGAATTCGAAGCTGTAGCAATGATTTTTCTTTTATCTCGTTTAGAGAGATTGGATGGACGGCCTGGACGTTTTCTCGGTCCGTACTTTTCCGGATTTGCTAGAAAATTCAGTATATGGTGCGATCGCTTTATTTTGCAAGCAATTTTCCGCATACTATTATCAGACTTCCAATACGCTTCCTTTTTTCTTAACGTCGCCCACCCATTGACGAGCACAACCACGACCAAACTTCCATCGAACCATCAATTTCACAGGACGTGTGGAAAAAAAAATTCCCCCTATTTCCACCGTTCTATAATATTTGATTGTTCGATGGAAGTTAGGTCGTGGTTGTGCTCGTCAATGGGTGGCGACCATTAGGTGGAAGAATGTTCCCACGTGACATCGTCAGAAAAATTAATTTTAGCCTGTTTAAAAAATTTGTTTAAACACAAACTAAAAATGTATACCTAGTCTAGCTATAAATACTGTTACAAACTTTTTGAAGCACTGTTCAATAAAAGAGGTGTTATATGTTAAGAAATCATTGTTTATTTATTAAATGCATTGTCAACAACGGAAATTGCAACAAGTTATTCGAAGTGATTGCCTTTTGCCTTTACACAAGCCTTTAATCGAGCTGGCCACTTATCTATGGAAGCACGCACGACTTCAATCGGAAAGTTGGCGACTGCATGTGTAAGAGACTTCTTTAAGGATTCGATATTAGAATGTCTTTTAGAGCACGTCATTTGCTCTAAGACGGACCATAATTCGTAATCCAGCGGATTCAGGTCTGGGCTAGAGGAAGGCCAATCTTCAGCTTTAATAAAATCTGGAACATTTTCTTCAAGCCATTTTTGGGTTGACTTCGCCTTATGACCTGGTGCAGAATCTTGCTGGAAACTCCAAGGCTGATTTTTGAATAATGACGTGTTGAGAGGTTTCACTACACTTTCAAGGACACTTTCTTGATAAATTTTGGCAGACGTTTTGACGCCCTTCTCACAAAAATGCAACTTTGTCACCCCGTTGTAGCTAACACCCCACCAAACCATTACTGAGGCTGGATGATGACATCTTTGAACCTTTTGGGCAACTTGAGAAGCTTCTCTGGCACTGCGAGCATAAACCCTATCGTTTTGTTTATTAAATGTTTCTTCGACAGTAAAAATTTAATCGTCCGTAAACAAAATGTTACGGTGTTCTTGGTTTGCGTACCGGCAAAGTAATCGTTTTGATTTTTCCACTCTATTTTTTTTTAACGAATCTGTTAGTAAATGCCCGGTAGATCTACGATAAGCACCCAACCCCAAGTCACTTTTGATGATACGTGAAATTGTTCTTTGGGGTATTTTCATCTCACGCGATAAATTTTTTTGTTTCCGAAGAGGATTACGGTGAATTCTCTCGCGCACGGCTTTAACCGCTTGATGTGTTCGAGTAGTTCGCGGACGGCCACTTCTTTCACGGTCACTTACTCCAGACGTATCATTAAATCTTTCAATAGCCCGATATACAAACATTCGGCTTATACCAAGGGATATACAAACATTCGGCTTATACCAAGGGTATGCAGAGTCTTAAAAATATCACTTGGTTGCATTCCTACTTTATGAAGTGCAATCACAGCAATTCTATTTACTTTGTCACCCCAATCCATGTCCACTACACTAAAAATTAAACTCAAATGATGACAAATGCATCAAGCACAAGCGTACTATAGCGATTAGCTCAGTTTTTAAGAAATGCAATATAACGGTTCCTTTCTGCAGGGTTGCCAAACCTTGTTCGGTGAATCGAGTGAAAAATTTGTATGCATAAAACTACTCTCCGCTCCACAGTGAAAATTGAGTGGAATTCTGTCAACTCAGCTTTACTCCACTCGACTCACTTTATGCATACCACCCAATGGCTCTATACTTTTGTGACAGCACGAAAAGACACTTTCACTGTTATTTATATTTATAATACCGTATCACCACTGAAACTGCTTGCATGTGCACTGATGAGATGACGAGTGGCATACACTGCACGTTTTATAACTTTAAAGTGATAAGAAATGCCGAAATTAGCAATTGGCTCTATAATTATGTGACGCACTGTATAGTCCCACATTTTAACGTAAATATTCTAGTGGCACTTGAAAATTAAAAATGTAAAATCCGTTCAACTTCACCTCTCAAACACAATTCTAGAAAGTTGTGACATTTTTTCTTAGCACAAATTGTAATCACACTGTTATATCGCACTAATATACGGACAGAATCAATATAAAACAAACTCACCCTCAGAATAAAGAGACCATCAACAACCAAATCACCAAACCCCCTTCAAATGATGCTTCGATGAAACCTTGATGCCAAAAGCTCCAGGCGTGATTTCAGATCCTCGTCTGACCTGAATATGAGTCAGATGTATAGTTGTGTAGAGGGGCGAAAGGGTGAACCATGAAATTATTGGGAATTATTTCGGGTCCAAATGGCAACAGAACATACCCACATTCAGAAAAGGGGAAAGCGTCCCATATATGCAGTTGTTTGTGTGGGTTTCGTGTGGATCATAACAAGTGGCCAAATACAAAGGTGCACTGTCAGTTTGATCGTCGATGCTTATCTCGTGGTGGGATCAGCCAAGTTCGCGCATTTTCGTGTCTTGCCTTTTTTTAATAATTGACAGGCACTTGGCGCTTACTCGTGAAACAGTTCTTCTATCCGATTTCGAGATATAACTGTCCAACTACAATGGGAGATTCCCATCAGGTGGTGCGTAATCAAATCAAATCCATTAGTGCATAGTGTAGAAAGTAAACGGGTTTTCGTGTCCTGTTGCAAATTCAGTATTTGTTTATTTCGATAATTCAGTGTCTGATCCCAAGTGTTTCTCTAATTTTAGGACCTGACCACGCTAGTAGCATCGCTACGGGCTTTGGTTATTTCGCGCAAGGCACCAGCCACTGTCAGCGACATCCTCGTCGACTATCAAGAAATTGAAGGCGAGCCGTTACAAGTGAACTGCCTGGGCTTCGACACGGTGGAGGAGTTCCTACAAGCCTCCGGAAAATTCAATTTCCAGAGGAAGAATGGTGAGCTATACGTTGTGCCGAAATCACAGTACCAGACAGCGCACATTGAGCGCATGGTGAAGAAACAAAAGTCGTCGACATCAACCAAGAAATTGTCAACACAACACCAGCCACCCGACCGTGCTCCGACACCGCCGCCACCAACGCCACCTCCCGTGATCGTGATCTTGTCGTCTTCCGAAGAAGACGATGCCTCTGACAACGACTTAAAGCCCCCAAAAAGAATAAAACTTATCGATCGGAATAGAACTCCGTCGCCACCCATAATCTGCATTCTATCTAGCGACGAGGAGGAGGAAGAGCAACAGAAGCAGGAGCAAAAAATTCCAGTTCAAACCAAGAGAAAGTTCAATCGTCGAAGACGATACTTCCCACGACGACGACGGCCACGACCATACCCTTATTATCGAAACAATCGCGACAGAGCCCCACCGCCCCCACGAATCGGCAACATAACACTGCATCGAAATTTTCAACCGAATCCCTGGAACAGGCGGTTCGAAAACAATGAACTCGAGTTTATTGCACGGACGTGGCAGCCTCCACCAGCGCCCCATATATCATCTTGGCCTCGATTCCGACCCCAATATCCAAATGGCAGTGCAGCTCCCCACCTGTGGGAAACAGGTACGGGTTTTCATGGTAACTTTGCGGAATATGTACGAAATTACGGTGACGTCGAAACAGCTCTCCGTCTCGCACTTTTCTGCCTACTCCGTAATATACCGGCACCGTCGTACAAGGTTTACACGATTCCGTACCGTCCAGGATATTTTTGCTCTTTATACGTCAATCAACTCCACTACTCGACCAACGGGCGAAGCTATTTGAATCCTTTCCGTGCGCAAGTTGCATGTGCCCAGGTGGCGCTACAAAATATCTTCGAATGGAATCTTTAGGAATGCCTTTTCTGGGTCTTGCGGATTTAAAGGCGATTTGATGGCCAAAATGTGCTTAGATTATAGTTAAAGAATATGTTTTTGTTCGGTTTAATAGTTTTCTTTTGTTACTTTTTATTGATACGCATATTATTGTTAAGAATGGAATTTTTACGAAAACAACTACCTGAAATATAATAAGTTTACTTGACAAATAAAAGACATTTCTATATAAGACGCGTTTCCTTAGTACGTTATTTCCATGCTTATTATAATTTATTTATAGGTGCATGGCGAAATGGCTGAGTCACAAAAGGTCCACCGAATAAACCTCCCTGCCACAGACTCACAAATCACAACCTGCTCCAAGAGGAATTGGTGGAGTTTAGAAAGGTGAGTCAATCCGCCCAAAGTTGAATGGATGTAAAGACTCACTGAAGCTATATCCAAAGGGACAAATAAAAAGTAAAGTACAATTCCCTTTTCCGTTCCGAATCGAAACATGAGGTTCGCAGTGCAGTAGAGCACTTCATTTCGGAGACCGTTATTACGGGAACATGGTAACTATGAGATGACATGGTCAGTATCACGCACCTCCCGCCTTTACCCAATTAACCCTTATCAATCATCAAATCAATGTTTATACTTATTCACAGCTGGCTCGACTGGAGGCCGGGAAGAAAAGCAACTGTTTGAACATTTTCGTGGCAGGAATCGAACCTGCGACCTCACGCTTAGTAAATCGACACTCTACAAATTGAGCTGTCGGTAGCTCAGTCAGTAAGGGCATCAGTTTTATGTCTGTCCTCCGGGGCGTTTCGGATTCGAATACCGTCCGCGTTGAAGTTCGTGGCCCTAGATGTTTGTGTAGTCTTCCCCCTGTGGTGTGGGGCGTAATAATAAGTCACAGCAACTCCCGACTTGTCGCAGGTAGACGGCTAAATGAGGGAGAAGGAGGTGCATGCTAACAACTGCAATCTTCGGAAACTAGTTTATGTCAACGAAACGTCAACTGGGCCGCATGGAATAGTTGACGCGCGGGACAAGGGACAAATCCGCTGGCTGAAAAAATATGTAAAAAAAATGATACAAAGTATCTACACTGCTTGCAGATACATCGGAACATGGATATGTCTTATGCCTACCGAAAGCCTGGGACGTGTTCCACGCAGTCGGTAGTCAAAGACATATCCATGTTGCGGTGTATCTGCATGCAGTGTAGATACTTTGTATCATTTCCCACCAAATGCCAATAACCTGTTCCAAGAACCGATTCCCGATAAACCCGCCCCAAATGAAACTTAACACCCCCTTCATGAGACAGAGAGACATACCCCATTGAACGCTAACGCTCCCATATGAACCGGATACACCCGTTCTAATGATATTGAACACCCAACCACATGAGACAGATGGACACGCCTATTGAAAGTCAACATTTATGCTGCTAATGCATCGTACCGTATGTGGAGCTTTTGTTCTGTATGTTTATTGCACGTGTGGTGGAGGCCCACATTGTGGGCCAGTCAGACCTTAAATTGCCGCCATTGCAAATGCACAACCACAGTCGCTGGATCACCCGATTTGGCTCGAATGAACTTCAACCGCTCTCGCTCATCTTCGGGGGGCGGGAACTATGTACATTCTCTCAAATTGCGTCTGCGCATGTCCAAATGTTAGTCGAACTGACTACTTGCTACTTTTTCTGCGACTCTACTGATTCAGATAGTACAACGGGCGCTACTTTATTAAATAAATGAATTGGAGGGAATTCGCGGAAATTGAAGGTCATTGAAAGTCCTTGGACGTCCTTGACCTAAATAATGAGTAAAAATGGAATTTCATTCATTGTGACCTCAGATTGGGTCTATGCATGTGCATGTCGGGAGTGCACAATTTGTTTAATGAAATGGTGAGAATGAGAATGACATGAATGAGTGAGAGGAGGAGGTCCGCTCCATTCGGAGACCATAAATTGCGTGTGAGCATGTCGAGCGGGGAGAGCAGACGACTTCTTGCGACGTGTTCTGGGGGCCTAGTCAAGTTAGGGAGTACGGAGCGCACTCTATATTTTTGAGGATTTTGAATGTATGGGTATGGTATGTATGCAGGAGTTTTGATTATGGCGTCGCGTCGTCGCGTTGAATGAGAGCGTGGGACAGAGAGCACAAGTCAAAATTCTGAGAGCCTGGTTGGAAATACTCTGTAAATGTAAACCAATCGGCCACTACATTCATAGAACTCGGAAAAATTTTCAATGGGCTTGTTTCCTCTTCTGACCCCCTAGTAGCACAGCAGACATTTCGTGTTACGGATAGATTTTTAGGATGACCCCCAGCTATAAGACATATCCATGTCAAAAAAGTGTGTGAAACATGTCATTTTTTCATTTTTCACCCGATCTGTGTACCGGGAATATGAAACATCACAAATATTAAAACGACTAATTTGTTTACTTATCTATCGCGCCAACTATAAACTACAACGGGAAAACACAACACAACCTGAATGACACCGACAGAGACAGCTGAGCTGCCAGTGAAAATTTTTGTCGTACATTGTACGAGAAAAAATTTCATCCCCGTGAAATCCACAAACTTAACTTTTCACTTCAAGGTAGTACACAGATCGCGTGGAATGAAATTAAGGTTCTACACAATTTCACGTCTGCTTTCGTCGGGGAAAAATTGTGCGATTTTGTATGGGATTTCACGGCACTTTTCATTCCACGCAATCTGAGTACCGGCCTTGATATTTGATGGTTCGATGGAAGTTTGGTCGTGGTTGTGCTCGTCAATGGGTGGCCACCTTAAAATCTAACTTGGTTCGCCACACACGACGTATTTCAGTCGCGGACAATCGTGAGTAGCGAGCTTAAGAAAATAAATATATTTAACTGGTAATTTATATATATTCGAAAATCGGTTGTTCCGATTAGTGATGAGACTTCGCCTGCATAAAATTTTGGATGAAATTGGAGCACCGTCCAACTTCGATTTGATGATACGAAAAGACTTCAAATAGCTTTGAAAAGGGGAGTCAAAAAAGGCAGCCAACGTGCTTTGTCATAGTATGCTTTATACGTATCAACCGGCCTTTAGCCATACACTGGACAATTTTTTGTCAATTGCCAAACGCTCGAACGACTATTGATCAACCGTTGGCCTGTGTATGAGCCGCTTTATATGAAACAAGTGTAATGTCAAATTTGAATTCAACGGTTTAAATTTCTAGTTCACTGCCATTAGTCGATTTTGCGTGTGTTGAGAGTAGATATGATCCGTTTCCCATTCGTTTCGTTTATTGTTGAGATTTCCATTTTCAGAGTTTGTTCCCGTAACCATGGTAACTATCTTCCGCATTCGAAGATCTTTTACCTGTGAAGGATTTTCTCTCAAAATGCATTTTTTCTGCACACTGTATCCGAAAGCTTCACGCGCAAGCTTTCAAACTTTTAAAATACGGGTTTTCTTCCCCGGCTACATTTGTATGTGTATTAGTATGTCGAGTCTCGAGTGCATATGCATGGAATATCCCATTTTGACATAATGCAAAATGAAGTCAGCTGAGTAGGTTTAATTTAATTCAAACAATAGCGGATACGGATAGTGGCAACGACTCCAAATTTATTTAAACACCAATCGGAGTCCAAACAAACGACAGCGATATGGATAATTTAATTGCCTCGCTCCGCGCCCTAGTGATCTCTCGAAAAGAATCGACAACGGTCGGTGAGTTGGTAGCGGATTATAAACTGTTTGAAGGTGAAACGCTCAATGTGAAATCATTTGGCTTCGACACTGTGGAGGATTTCCTCCAATCGAGCGGCAAATTCATCCTGAAAAGTGGAGTCGGCGGAGTGCAAGTGATCCCGCGATCCGACGAGAGTACCGCCCACATCGAAAAGTTAGTGGCAAAACAAAAGTCAGCGAAAAAACGCCAACCGTCACCACAAGTGTACGTTAAAAAGAAGGAGCTAATCGGCAAGAGTCGCTTTGTGCAAGGAAGAGCGCCAATAGCCGCGCCAAATCACAACAACAAACGAAACAACAACAATGCATGCACACATCGAGCGAAAAACAATCAAACGAACGGACCCAATTTCAACAAGCCCTGGAATCAATGGGCTGCTGGTGCAAGTGAAAGTGTCGGGAATATTCAGTTCCTGAATAACTGGGAGTTCAAGTCAGCCGCCACCTTGGAACTTTACTGTATGTGCTTGAATAAGCCGCCTCCGTGGTACGATGTCTACACGGTTCCTCATTGCAATGGATATCTGGCAATAGCAGTTGTGGACGGAATCTGTTACTCGACAAGAGGTCAAGCCTATCCGAGTCCTTTGGCGGCGAAAATTGCCTGTTCTCATTTTGCCCTCCAGAGTATTTGCGAGTCGACGCGACCGAATTGTCAGGCTGGAGGAGCTCCATTCTGCTGAATCCGGTGGATGGTATTTGTTTCTTTTTGCGGTAATATCTACACTTATGATTTTAGTTGATACTGAATTCTATATGAAATTATAGTTCTGTTAAATTTTATACGCGATGGAATAAATTTATTTCATACTAAAAATGTGTAGTCCTGCATTCTTTGTTGTTTTTGATTGCTGCTAGACTGTGGAGAAGTAGGTTGCTCAGTGCACTTTCATCATACGCATACCGGTTCAAATCCCGCTGTGGCCATGGATGTATTGTCTTCCACACTGTGTTGTAAGGTGTAACAATAAACCACCAATAATCCAAAATCATTCCCGGTTTGTCACAGACGCGGTTAAGTGAGCGGAAGGTGTATGATGATAACCTGCGTCGCCCGAAACCAGTTACATATGTGCTAATGAAACGTCAACTAAACCGTTTAGGAGTAGTTAACGCGCTTATGTCCCACTTGGGGTTAGGGCAAGCAGTAGTAATAGTCTGTGAGCTCTGTCAAGTTGAGTACGAGTCCCAAATAAACGTGTCCGTGGGTTCTTGTCCGAAGGATGTTGGAAAATGGAGGGTCCGGCCGGCCGGAAAATATGTCAGGTCAGCGAGGGAGAGTAAGATGAAAATGTATTATAAAACCTGACACTATAGGACCACATACACTTCTGATCGTACGCACAACTAAAGGTCCGTTTTATTAGGCACCACTCTGCGTCGATCGCAGGCTACGATCAAAAAGATAGATACAAATAGGGCTCCGTTCTTTATGGCTTGATCGCTAATCGCGAACAATATGCGACGATCGCATGTCGAACAAAACGCATCTTTAAACTTGCCGTATGTGGGAGGATAAACATCAATAATTTGCTGGTTCGGTTAACCAAACTGGATGGCTGTATGACTCGAAAATCCCGCGCAACCACAAGTACACAAGTAACGCATTCCAGCCGATGTGTAAAGTAAACGGTCAAACTTTGATTGTTTTATGTCAAAACTGTATATATGTAGAAACAAAAAATATTATTTTCGCATATCGGCAGGCGCTATCCGCTCAAGCGTATTTAAGAAAAAAAAAGTTTTTGCGTTAGAATTGTTGGTGCGTGGAAAAGTGAATACTCAACTCAGTTCATCGTCCGGCGTCCTGACGGCAAAAGTGCAGTTTAGTTTCCGTCTGGAGACACAGGTACAGGTTTATCTTGTGCGTTTTTAGATTGTAGGAACTTTTCTTTTTGGGGAAAGTCATAGAAGTCTGAAACTTTTGGACATCTCAACATTATTGGTCTAGATCGGGGGGTCGGCAAACTTCAGCAAAATGTTAGATTTTTTTAAATTTTAGAGTCGGCGGGCTGACAATCAAAATCAAAGTGATCAAGTCCATAAGGCCCAAACCAGATTGAACGCAGAATGCAGCAGCAGCGGCGGCAGCAACAACAACAAAAGGCAGAACCGCTGTCGCTGCGTCCAATCTAGGTGGCTTTTAGGGAAACGCATGCTTTCTAACTTGACATTTGGTCGCCGCTGCCACTGCTGCTGCTTTCTATTGTACATCTAGTTCTAGGGCCTTAGGCCCGAACCAGATTGAACGCAGAAAGCAGCAGCAGCGGCAGAAGCAACAACAACAATAGGTAGATCTGCCATCGCCGCTGTGTCATCGCGATAGATCTACCTGTTATTGTTGTTGCTGCTGCTTTCTGCGTTCAATCTGGTTAGGACCTAAACAGGAGATTAAATTTGACGGTTGACAAAACAGAACGATAAGACATGGCGAATTGCGGTAACTTACTTGAAGATGTATTTGCCAACATCACTCCCCGCCATACGTATGGTCGACTTACGTAAATCTGCACTTACGTAATGCCAAAAATTTATGAAAAATATTCTACCTTGTTTAGCAGATTTTTGGGGATGCAACGCGAAATTAGATATGTCTAGCTTATGCGACTTTCACAGTCGTATGTAGGAGGCGGATGTATTCTGGAGATTCGTTGTTGGCGCCACAAAAACGGCAGCTTCCGTCTGGAACGATACGCATAGTTTTGGTTGGACCTCGAAGATGGGAGTGAGCTGTGAGAAGTCCCCAGATAATTCTAGCCCTGCTTTTGCTCAAGCTAAGCAAGTCAAGAGTACGGCTACGGAATTATACTGCGATAAACAATTTAGATTGTCTCAGACCGGGGAGAGTTTTTCCCGCTCCCACCCCCTGATCTGCTTCTTGACAATTCAGATCGCTAGACCACGAAAAGAATTTAAGCCAGCGTAGGGGCAGTAGTGCGGTCTATACATTGTGGGCTACTCCCGTAACTGTTCCTTGTTAGAATTGTAGACTTCCCACAGGTCACTCCCGTTTTCGAGGTCACCTCAAAAGAATGCGTATCGTCTCGGATTAGATTATATTAGGTGGAGGGCGGTTGGCCCGAAGAACCACCAGGTAGTGCGTCCTAAAGGTCAATACTGTGCAGAGTAGAGGTGCTTTCTTCGCGTTCTTCGATAGCGGACCTCAAACCAAATAGGGTACTTGATGCGCAACCACCTGCAATATCTTCGGACGAAATTCGCTAGAGCGGCCAGGACTACCTTGGCTTAATTACGCTCAGGGTGGTGTTCACGTCTGAATTCGTACCTGTCCCGCACCGATGACAACATTCAGAACTTCTGATCAGCCTGTGGCCTCACTCCGCATGGTGTTGATCACATCTTGAACTGTCCTGCAGCTCCTACTCGCCTAACACCTATTGCGCTATGGGGAAAACCCTATTGAGGCAGCTGCTTTTCTCCACTTAGACTTAGAGGAGAACAACAATACCTAAAATCTATGATACACGCATGTAGCAGAATTCCGAAATTGCTACTACAAGAACAACAACCTGAAGGTCTATTGTGCCGCACCCTAGTGTCTATTCCGATTAGGGATTAATTGTCGAAACCAATCTTTCCAACGAATCTGCTCAGCTACTCGAATTTTAGTGAGGCAATCGTAATCGGCGGAAATGAAGTGCGTAACAATCGCAGAGAATGTGCTGCGATGTCTCATTTTCACCTCACAGAAGCGACAGCTTGGTTCAGAGAAAATCTCCAATCTATGCAGATGACCCCTCAAGGTAAAATGATCCATAGGGAGCCCGCAAATATTTCTCATCCGGTTTCTGCTTAATCTTAGCAGCTCAAGGGAACAATTGCGTGAGTAGTCAGCTATAAATAGTTTGGACTGTCTGAGACCAGGGTTATTGTCCCAGTGTCTCGTTGGCTATCTCAGAGACTAATCTTTGCAAGGCATTGTAACGAATTGTAAGTGTTGAGTTGACCCTCAACCGAGGACGGAGACCGAGGCTGGTCGTGCAGACCTGCTGTGACAAATAAGTGCCAATATCTCCACAGACCTAATCCAGTTGACGCGTGCTCGACACCAGCTCAGCTGTCGGTAGTGTGGGCGGGGTTACGTTGAATTAGCCTGCCTCGCATCGCTACAAAAAAAAAATCATCACGCGTCTGCCCGATTGACGATACAATACGGGATTCCCTCAAAGGATATAAAAAAAAAATGTCGGCCGCGGAAAATCCCCATGTCCCTGCCTCTAGCACGGGAGCCCCCTGATGACGATGGGGCTCCGCGCTCCCTCCCCGAACCTTGGGTTGGGCCGCGCAAAATTGCCCAACCCCCATAGCGAATTGAGGATTTACTCGACGAGAGTGGAAAAGTGAAGGATCCTCGGGGTCTTAGGAAGCCAAAAGAATTTAGTTTAGGCGGACTCCATTTTTATATTTTTCTTTGTTCTAAAAATTTCGATACATATTATTTCAGAGTCTAAATCTAATAACAACAGATAAGTTGATTATAATCAATTCATAGCTAATCACTAAGTATTCGATTAATGACTCGCAAACTATAGATACATCTGTTCTATTTACTGCATCGATTTCCGCTATAAATAATTTTTAATTCGTCTCTTTTTTTTTTTCTATGATTTAACGGTCACTCTCTCAAATGAGAATAAAATACCACAGCAAACTATGAAGACACGTTGATCAACGGCTAAACGATTATTAATACTTATATATGAATGTATTAAATATATATAGATGCATATGCACGTACACAATTAGCGCACCTCTACCGATTGACACATCTGGTTCTAAGTATTTTGTTCAAATTTTTTTTTTTTTCGTTATTAACCGCGTTATCAATTCATTTAGTTCTTAAGTACCTATCGATTACAAACAATTTGACACTGAGTGCACCTCCCTTTGAACACAATAAAAAAAATGACGACGTGTATGGGTGATTTTATGTAGACTTCGTATATAATAAACATATGCCCGTTTGATCCGTATTGTTAGCAAATTTGCATGAAATGGAAAGTAGCAAGAACGTAGACCAGGTAACCCGAGAAAATGTATGTTACGCTGTCTAATACAAGCATTAAACCTTAATATTGTGTGTCACTTACATGAGCTTCACGTTCATTGAAATTGGCCTTTGAAGAGCAGATAGCATCCTCGTATTTGCGGGCAGAGAACATTCGATTGCCCTGATCCTTGAGCTGTGTATCGGTCGAGTTAGCCATTGAATACATGTTGTGTTCACTCATTTCCATCGTACGGTCTGCAATTCTAGCTTTCAGCATCCGCGCTACCTGTACTCTAGCGCTCCTGATATCGAATCAAGTCAAGCAATGAGAACAATAATCGCAAACAATCTCCGTATTTACCCAATACACGGATTCCCACCGTGTACTGGTAAAAAAAAACGGACGCAAATTGTACTACACAGCTCCAGTCAGAGCCCAATCATGCACTTTGACCTTGCCCTGTGCTGCCATCAACTTTCCCGTGTACTGTGACTTTCCTAGATGGCCAGCATGAAATCCATAATAATCGTCACACGCACACTTGGCACACTGAAACGCGAAGAATTGCCAAAATTCGCTTACGATTCGATTTATCTTGCACGCAAATTTCGACGTCAACGATAAATCCGGACAGGTGGACAGCCAACGACCCAAAATGAATGTGGCAGGTGTCCACTGGCGAGGGCCCCAAATGATGTGGCGGCGCGGCGCAAAAGGTGTGGCGGCGGCCCAAAATGAATGTGGCGGGTGTCCACTGGCGAGGGCCCCAAATGATGTGGCGGCGCGGCGCAAAAGGTGTGGCGGCGGCCCAAAATGAATGTGGCGGGTGTCCACTGGCGAGGGCCCCAAATGATGTGGCGGCGCGGCGCAAAAGGTGTGGCGGCGGCCCAAAATGAATGTGGCGGGTGTCCACTGGCGAGGGCCCCAAATGATGTGGCGGCGCGGCGCAAAAGGTGTGGCGGCGGCCCAAAATGAATGTAGCGGGTGTCCACTGGCGAGGGCCCCAAATGATGTGGCGCCGCGCTCTGAAACTGTAGGAAGCGTTTTTTTTTTTTTTTTTTTTATTTTTAATTTTGCATTTTTCGTTGTACTACACCTTGGGTGCAGTCAATTCAATTGCTACTTACCTACAGATTCACTTGTTTTTCTTTTTTTTTTCTTTTCACTCGTTGTGCACTCGCAGTCGGCCGCCACGTTGGATTTCTATCGGTTGATTGACATTTCGACTCCCGGAAGTCCAATTGGGTCCAATTGGAATTTCGAAAGTCGAAATGTCAAATGCTGAATTAGAAATTCAACATGGCTGCTGCGACTGGAATGCTGGTTGCGTTCGATTGAATGGGTGGGTTCATGTGGCGCAACGTTTTAAACGCAGATGCAAACAGTGCGCTGATTTTCGTTTTCGGGTTCTTGATTTGTACACGGCGTCTTATGTGCTTATTTACACCGAAGCAACACCAATTTGGGGAGATTTTGCATGTTTTTTTATTTTTCCTGAACCGTCGCGAGTTTCATTGAAGTTTTGTTTGAAACTCAGTAGCGAATCGCTGTCAGCTGTTTAATACATGACACTACCAAACCAGTCGCTCGGGTGAAGAGTTTATGGTTGAGTGGAGGGAAAATCCTTACCGCAATTACAACGTTGCAAACGTGAACGCAGGCAATGTTGAAATTCCCGGCGACCCTCGTTACAAGGCAGATTCTTTTTCCACGCCTGCGCGGAAAGGGAATCTGAGGCAAGAATATGTCGCGTGATGACTATTCATGGTCTAAGGACGGGGCCATGGTCGCCTACGGAGGACCCAGTGTCAGACACGCTGGATGTCTTCGGTCTTGTAAATCCCCACGGGTTTACCTAGGAGGTCAGACAGCAGGTAGCGGTTGTGGCCAACCTTTTTAACAATGCGGCTCTCGACAAACTTGAAATCCAGCTTGGCGTTATAGTGGGATGCGGCATTACTTTGGGCGAAGTTTCGCCGTAGCACTATCTCACCAGGCTGGAATTCAATCCGTCTCGAGCGCAAGTTGTAGTGGCTTGAATATTTCTTAAACGCCGCTTGGAGGTTTTCTTGGACCTGCTGCCTGAGTATGGCCAACCTATCGTGGGGATTCACCTGGGTGAATGTTTCTCCGAGGAGGTGAAGTTTCCGGAGGAGATTGTACGTCGTACCGTGGGTCACCATCTGTTGCCCAAACACTACGGAGTACGGCGATGTCTTGATAGATGTGTGGTGGGACGACCTAAGCGCACAGTTTATTTGAGATAGGCGCGCGTCCCAATCCTTTTGCGCCGGATGAACGTAGGCCCTAATGGCAGCTACTATAGAGCGGTTGATCCGCTCGGAAGCGTTGGCCTGGGGCGAATAGACGGCCGTGTACAGGTGCTGTACTCCGTAGCGTTCCAGCATGGCATTGAACGTGTGGGCTCGGAACTGTTGCCCGTTGTCCGTGACGATGGACTCCGGTACCCCGAACACGTGAAATACTCTCTGCTCAAGCCAACTGGTCAGGATCTCTGACGAAAATTTCCGTATCGGCTCGACAAAGCAGAACTTTGATAGATGATCAACGAGCACTATTGCTCCTATATTGCCGCTTTTGGATCGGGGGAACGGTCCTAATAGATCCATGTACAGGCGTTGAAAGACGCGGTCGGAAACGAAATGGTTTAGAATCGGGGCTCGAAGGGACTGATTGGGAGCTTTCGACTTCTTGCAGGTGACACAGGAGGAGACGAAGTTGCTAACCTGTTGTGCCATCTTAGGCCAGAAAAACAAGGTTCGCAGGCGTTGCAACGTCTTTGCGACTCCTCCGTGGGCGCTAAGCGGGTGTTCGTGTGCGCGCTTGATCAAGTCCGTCGAAAGCTCTGATGGAACCCACAGTTTCCAAGTTTGCTGATCCTGTATTTCGTCTCCGCTCGCGTACTCACTACGTCTGTACACGAATCCATCGACCGTTTTCAGATCCGGCAACTGGTGTTCATGTTGATTGACGTGATCTATCAAAGCTCTATACTCTGGAGAGAGGAAATGGGGAGAACTCAAGTCGATCTCGACTGAGCTCTCGAAAGGGTCTTGGATCGTCAGAGATTCTGTGCAGTGAACTCGAGAGAGAGTATCCGGCACGACATGTTGGCTTCCTTTCCGGTGTACGATGTTGAATCGGAAGCCCTGTAGTTTAAGGGACCAACGAGCCAACTTCCCGTGCAAGTCCGGCTGGCTCATCAGCCACTTCAAAGAGGCGTGGTCCGTTATTATCGTGAAGTCCTGTCCTTCCACATACGCCCTAAATTTTTTTATCGCTGTCACCGCTGCCAGACATTCTTGTTCGGTGACCGTATAATTTCGCTGGGCTGAATTAAGCTTCCTGGACATGAAGGCGATCGGCACTTCCGAACCGTCTTCGGTGGTCTGTGTTAACACTGCGCCGATGCCATGTTGACTTGCGTCGCACTGGATGGCAAACGGACGCGAAAAGTCAGGGCTGTGTAACACAGGGGCCCCAGCCAAGCAGTCTTTCAGGGCTTGGAATGCCAGGAGGCCTTCTTCAGACCAGACGAAACCACGGCCTTTCCGAAGCATGTCTGTCAGCGGAGAAGAGACAGCAGCGTAATTTGGTACAAACCGATGGTACCAACCGCACATTCCCAAAAAACGGCGGAGTTGTTTAGCTGTCGATGGTCGTGGGAAATCGGTTATTGCTTCCACTTTGCTCGAATCAGTCATGATGGTACCGTTACCGATTATATGTCCCAAGTACCGAACATGGGTCATGACAAATTTACTTTTCTCAACATTTATCGTCAGTCCTGCCTTTCGAAGACACAGGGCAACTTCCTGAAGCAGCAACAAATGTTCGTCGAAAGTAGTCGAGATCAGCAACAGGTCATCTAGGTAGACAAACACTTTGGTTCGCAGGTGTGCTGGAATCACGCGGTCCATCAAGCGTTGCATCGTTTGTGGCGCATTACAAAGGCCAAAAGGCATGGTCACAAACTGATACAACGGCCTGCCAGGGACCGTGAAAGCTGTCTTATCCTTGGACGCTTCATCGAGGGGAATTTGCCAAAACGCATCCTTCAAGTCTAAGCTCGTGATGAACTCAGCCTTGGGGAGGCGGCTCAAAATCCCATCGATGAGCGGCAAAGGATAAGCATCCTTCAAAGTCGCTGCATTGACCTTGCGCGCGTCCAGACACAAGCGAACCTTATTGGGCTTGACTACCACGGTGACTGGTGATGACCACGCACTCTGCGACTCCTCAATAACCCCCATTTCAAGCATCCGATCGACCTCCTTATAGAGGAGCTTTTCGACGGCGGGAGAGACTGGAAAATGTCTCTGCTTTATGGGTTTCTGATTTCCGACGTCGATGGCGTGCGAGATGACCTTCGTACGCCCTAAGCCCTCCTTGGCGAAAGACGGAAACATTGAAATGGCGGTATTGAGTCGCATTTGTTGAACTGCTGTCAGAGCATGTTGACTTACTGTCCCCGCGGGGTTATCGGATATTTCCGATATCTGTTGAGAAGACGTAAATAGATCAGGGGCCAAGTCAAAACTTCGGACAAAATCGACCCCTAGGTACAAGTTTTGACTGAGAGTGGGCATTATGAGGAACTCGATTGCTTTGGTATGTCCGCGAAACGTGACGTTTGCAAGAATTTTTCCTTTCGCTGTATGGCATGTACCATCAGCTGTTGTCACTCCCAGTCGAAACTTTTCCCAGGGATAACGATTATCCATCAAAACTGCTTCCGCAAAGTTGGAAGCAATAACGCTACAGGATGCTCCTGTATCGACCAACCCACTCACTGTTTGACCAAGGAGCGTGACTGTTGCGTATGGCCGGATGTCGTCTTTCGGACAGTCCGGCAGGATTACTTCACAGTATCGACGACGATTGGCCAGCACCTTTTTCCAGAATCGCCGGCACCGCATGCTGGAGCGCTTGGGTCGACGAGGCTGGATTTCTTCGGCACTGAAAATTCGTTGTCGGGCTGCCAAGTAATCCTTCTGTCGCTCATGTAGTGGTCGAAGGCTGTAGTGAGTGGGTTTCGAGTTTGGTACCATTAGGTTTGTATGTTTTGTTGTCGTAGTGGAAGCACAGGGACTCAGAATTTTTACGGAAACTGACGGAGTGACCGTTGAGCCATCGGCCTTGCACGAAGGCGGCTCGCAGGGAGTGTCAGTCTGGGTTTCCGCTTCTGCGGTCGAGGGTGGGGGTAAATCCAGTAGAAAAGATGTGTCCGGTAAACAGGTTATGTCCGATGGACTAGACACATTCGGTGGGCTAGGCAAATCCGGACATTCCGACCCAGATTGCGCCTGAAGCACGAGAGCGCTCTGCTTAAAAGCGGACCTCTCGCTGTGTACCGAAACGTTTATGGGGAGAGTTCGGAAGCGGATTCCCCCGCTTGAACTCCTTTTGAGACCCTCTGCGGGGTGTGAGGTATCCGACGCGGGGAGTTTTTTGATAGTACACAACGGTCACACTGAGGTCTGCGCACACCAGGAGCTCCGCATCCATAGCAGAACACCCGAAGTGTGTCGAGGCAATCTGCGTAGGAATGGCCAGACTTGCCACAGTTCCAACAAAGCGAGTGAGGCCTCAACTCCGCTATATGTGCACCCGGTTCAGTTTCTGTCGCGGTGTGGGAATTGTCAACTTCTAGTTCAGAGACATGCTGTCTCGAGAGTTGACGAGGATGCTGCGGTGGACGTCGAGCTTCCTTCCGCTCCAAGTGGTTTTCTATTTGGCGGACACACTGTCGCAGCTCCCTTATGTTGATGGTCTCGGCTAGGATCATTCGGTCCGAGATGTCGTCTCGAAGATTCCACCGCACCATCTTTGTCAACTCTCGATCCGTCAACTTGTCTCTCATTCTGTCGTTGATCGCATATATTTCTTCGAGATAATCGTCAAAAAGCTGCCCTGGCTTTTGTACGCATCGACGAATTGCTTCCAGCAGATCTTCGTCTGCGTGACGATCCCCAAACTGTTCCCGCATGGCGCTTCGCAAAGAGAACCAATTGTACCGATTCCCCGTGGTGGCCGCGTATCGGCGGAACCAGCCGGCAGCCTTACCTTCGAACAATAGGTGTGCGAAGAGACAGACGCTATCAAAGTTGCCTTCAAGGGTACGGTCAGTGAACCATTCAACTTGACGAATGAATTCGTCGACTGCAGTACCCTTGAAGACCAACCCCCAATTGCTCATTATTCTCAGCACATAGTTGGGAGGCAAGTTTTGTCGAGGGACTGTCGGCTGATCCCGTCGCCTTCCCATCTCATCTCGAGGAATCGGCGCCTCCGGCTCGTCGTTGACGAAGAGTTGGGACATGCGCTTAGCACATTCCAGGTCAATCAATTTCTGCAAAGATTCATTGAATCCTTGAGGAAACTGACTAGCGTGAATTTGCTCGGGAGTTTTCGGCGAATCGCCATTTGGGGACCTACCGACCGCACCATGCTCAGATCGCGGGGACACCAGGGGTGGCTGTTGGGGTGGTGGTGCCTGGGAGGGTGGTTGTTGATTCCACCAGGCTGGAGGTGATTGCCCCCACCACGGTGGTGGCAATTGACCCCACCATGGGGTTTGCTGCCCACCGTCAGACGTTGTTGGCTTTTGCTGTGTGGGTGGTGGTTGTTGTTGTGGTGGCAACCCCCAACCGGGGTAAGAAGCCCGCCCTTCCTTCGCCGGATTCTGCGGCTGTTCGGGCGGCTGGTTGGAGGACCGTTGTGGGATCCATCCCTCCGGAGTGAAACCCCATCCGGGGTAGGACTGATGCCCGCCCCCTGCTGGGTTGTGCGGCAGCTGCTGCGCTGGGGGTTGTTGGTCCTGGGGCGCTTGCTCCCCGACCGGCGCAACCTCCCGCAGCACCGCTGACGGAAATTCGTTCGCATCAGGGTTGAGCTGTGCCTGTGACATCGAGCGAGTCACTACCTGGCTCGTTTTTGCCACAGCTCCCCTACCTTGGCCTATCGTTGGTGGCGTGTGTGGTAGAGACATTTTCCGGGAATTCGTTAACGATTAAGAAGAAAAAAATATAAGATAGGTTAAGCTAACTATATGCTATGTCCAATTTTACCGGTAAGCTGTATTTACCTATCTAAGTTTAATTTACAGCGGAACAAAACGCAGCGAAAAAAAATGTTTTTCGAAACTCAAAACGCAAAACTATTTGTTTTTCGATACTCTAAACGCAAAACTACTTGTTTTTCGATACTCTAACGCAAGACTATATTCGTTTGTAAGATTTATTTTGCTTCCTGGACCCATCAGACTCCTCCTCTCCTCCACTCCACTCGCTTCACTCTCATCAAAAAAAAACGTGCTAGACGCAGAAACACCCGGAAATTCCACGGCCAAGAGAAAAAAATACTAATATCAGAAGTGTGGGAAATAGTTCGGGGTCGTTTCTCGTCGATACGCTACCTATCCTGTTCCTAGGTTTCAGGCAGTGGAAGTTATCTTACAAGCGTAAACGCCTATAACATACAATTCCCCCACTCCGCTGACCGTCGAAACAGGGCAGGCAGGGCAAGGACGAGTCACAACTTCCGACTTGTTAAGAGAAAAGAGCTGCTGAAGGTCAGTGCCTACACACAAAGGTGGGAAGACGAACGAGGGACCCGGATTGGAGATCGGGAGTAAACTCCCGATTCCGGTAGTTCCAAGGAATCCCTTTTGCCGGACGTCTTGCCCACGATGCAAAAGCATCCTTTGACGACACAACGTAAGCACTGCCTGTTGGGGGATAGGTGGGGATAGGAAAATCTACTCTACAGGGATTAGGTTCTCTACATGGATGGGATGAGGATTTAAGAGAAAAAGAGCTAAAAAAAAATATATAGCCGGAGTTTGGAAGTCCCTATGTGCGTGCAGCACCAAAGTGAGGATGAAACCTCAAAAGCTGTCAAACTCCGGCCGTGGGACCGATTAAGGGACCTCAAGATGGAATGAGGTCCTAGGGTGACAGAATCAACCCTAACGTAAGTTTTCGGGCCCCACGTTGGGCGCCATTTGTAACGAATTGTAAGTGTTGAGTTGACCCTCAACCGAGGACGGAGACCGAGGCTGGTCGTGCAGACCTGCTGTGACAAATAAGTGCCAATATCTCCACAGACCTAATCCAGTTGACGCGTGCTCGACACCAGCTCAGCTGTCGGTAGTGTGGGCGGGGTTACGTTGAATTAGCCTGCCTCGCATCGCTACAAAAAAAAAATCATCACGCGTCTGCCCGATTGACGATACAATACGGGATTCCCTCAAAGGATATAAAAAAAAAATGTCGGCCGCGGAAAATCCCCATGTCCCTGCCTCTAGCACGGGAGCCCCCTGATGACGATGGGGCTCCGCGCTCCCTCCCCGAACCTTGGGTTGGGCCGCGCAAAATTGCCCAACCCCCATAGCGAATTGAGGATTTACTCGACGAGAGTGGAAAAGTGAAGGATCCTCGGGGTCTTAGGAAGCCAAAAGAATTTAGTTTAGGCGGACTCCATTTTTATATTTTTCTTTGTTCTAAAAATTTCGATACATATTATTTCAGAGTCTAAATCTAATAACAACAGATAAGTTGATTATAATCAATTCATAGCTAATCACTAAGTATTCGATTAATGACTCGCAAACTATAGATACATCTGTTCTATTTACTGCATCGATTTCCGCTATAAATAATTTTTAATTCGTCTCTTTTTTTTTTTCTATGATTTAACGGTCACTCTCTCAAATGAGAATAAAATACCACAGCAAACTATGAAGACACGTTGATCAACGGCTAAACGATTATTAATACTTATATATGAATGTATTAAATATATATAGATGCATATGCACGTACACAATTAGCGCACCTCTACCGATTGACACATCTGGTTCTAAGTATTTTGTTCAAATTTTTTTTTTTTTCGTTATTAACCGCGTTATCAATTCATTTAGTTCTTAAGTACCTATCGATTACAAACAATTTGACACTGAGTGCACCTCCCTTTGAACACAATAAAAAAAATGACGACGTGTATGGGTGATTTTATGTAGACTTCGTATATAATAAACATATGCCCGTTTGATCCGTATTGTTAGCAAATTTGCATGAAATGGAAAGTAGCAAGAACGTAGACCAGGTAACCCGAGAAAATGTATGTTACGCTGTCTAATACAAGCATTAAACCTTAATATTGTGTGTCACTTACATGAGCTTCACGTTCATTGAAATTGGCCTTTGAAGAGCAGATAGCATCCTCGTATTTGCGGGCAGAGAACATTCGATTGCCCTGATCCTTGAGCTGTGTATCGGTCGAGTTAGCCATTGAATACATGTTGTGTTCACTCATTTCCATCGTACGGTCTGCAATTCTAGCTTTCAGCATCCGCGCTACCTGTACTCTAGCGCTCCTGATATCGAATCAAGTCAAGCAATGAGAACAATAATCGCAAACAATCTCCGTATTTACCCAATACACGGATTCCCACCGTGTACTGGTAAAAAAAAACGGACGCAAATTGTACTACACAGCTCCAGTCAGAGCCCAATCATGCACTTTGACCTTGCCCTGTGCTGCCATCAACTTTCCCGTGTACTGTGACTTTCCTAGATGGCCAGCATGAAATCCATAATAATCGTCACACGCACACTTGGCACACTGAAACGCGAAGAATTGCCAAAATTCGCTTACGATTCGATTTATCTTGCACGGAAATTTCGACGTCAACGATAAATCCGGACAGGTGGACAGCCAACGACCCAAAATGAATGTGGCAGGTGTCCACTGGCGAGGGCCCCAAATGATGTGGCGGCGCGGCGCAAAAGGTGTGGCGGCGGCCCAAAATGAATGTGGCGGGTGTCCACTGGCGAGGGCCCCAAATGATGTGGCGGCGCGGCGCAAAAGGTGTGGCGGCGGCCCAAAATGAATGTGGCGGGTGTCCACTGGCGAGGGCCCCAAATGATGTGGCGGCGCGGCGCAAAAGGTGTGGCGGCGGCCCAAAATGAATGTGGCGGGTGTCCACTGGCGAGGGCCCCAAATGATGTGGCGGCGCGGCGCAAAAGGTGTGGCGGCGGCCCAAAATGAATGTAGCGGGTGTCCACTGGCGAGGGCCCCAAATGATGTGGCGCCGCGCTCTGAAACTGTAGGAAGCGTTTTTTTTTTTTTTTTTTTTATTTTTAATTTTGCATTTTTCGTTGTACTACACCTTGGGTGCAGTCAATTCAATTGCTACTTACCTACAGATTCACTTGTTTTTCTTTTTTTTTTCTTTTCACTCGTTGTGCACTCGCAGTCGGCCGCCACGTTGGATTTCTATCGGTTGATTGACATTTCGACTCCCGGAAGTCCAATTGGGTCCAATTGGAATTTCGAAAGTCGAAATGTCAAATGCTGAATTAGAAATTCAACATGGCTGCTGCGACTGGAATGCTGGTTGCGTTCGATTGAATGGGTGGGTTCATGTGGCGCAACGTTTTAAACGCAGATGCAAACAGTGCGCTGATTTTCGTTTTCGGGTTCTTGATTTGTACACGGCGTCTTATGTGCTTATTTACACCGAAGCAACACCAATTTGGGGAGATTTTGCATGTTTTTTTATTTTTCCTGAACCGTCGCGAGTTTCATTGAAGTTTTGTTTGAAACTCAGTAGCGAATCGCTGTCAGCTGTTTAATACATGACACTACCAAACCAGTCGCTCGGGTGAAGAGTTTATGGTTGAGTGGAGGGAAAATCCTTACCGCAATTACAACGTTGCAAACGTGAACGCAGGCAATGTTGAAATTCCCGGCGACCCTCGTTACAGCATCACGACCGTTAAGCACCAATTTCGACGAGACGGAGAAGTTTGCCGCAGTGCTCGCGGCTCTTTTGCGGGCCACGACCCATTAACTATCTAATCTACTTAGGTGGTAAGAAGCGAAAACCAACACATGGTGTATTTGTAGCTGGGATTGCAGAATTGGGCTGGTTTGATGAGTGTTGTCCATTATTTTTACACCGGGCCGTAGTAAACGAGGAAAATTCTACTGCCTGTGATGAGTCAGTCCCGTGCAGCTATGCAAGTGGCATCATTCGTTGCAGTAATTGCATCTAATAGAGGTGGCGTTTGGATGTAAGGTATTGTTACAGAAAACGGTATCTTGTTACAGACTCAGCAGATCCATACATCCTTTGGACTGCGAACGAGAAGTATTGAGAGCAGCTGCGCCGATAAATGTTGCTCCCAATAGACATAAAGAAAACGATGCTGGCATGTATACACACACATATAATTTCCTTCTGGCGTTGGTGGCCACAAGACCTTCCTTGCGAAGCAATACACGGTAGGCTGCTGCCGAAGTGACCACCAGAACAATCAACTCATGGACAAAACAGCGCCTTCGCGTAACATCAGACACAGCCTGAGGGATCTCGACGAAGCCGCCTGAAGAACTGCATTAATCAACGTACACCGCGAGGAAGTCCACAAATCGATTGCGGAACTAAACTCCAACATTGTTCTTCAAGACCAGCCACCCACCATTTCTCCTACTGAGGAAAGTCTGGCTAGATCGACTAGAACCACGTGTGCACAATTTCGATCTGGATGGTGATCCCGTCTTAACTCGTACTTGTCTCGCATCGATAACAACATTCATATATTCAGTCCCCTCAATGTAACGGTTTTTTGGTCGTTTAGCCACTAGAAAACTGTCTTGATTTAGTCACTGGTTTAGGGACGTGCCATTTTAGACAACAAATCCGCTCAAAAAACGTCTCTTGATTTTGAGAGGAGGGTAGATGGATATGGATTTTTGGCTATTTAGTCACTAGAAAATCGCATCGATTTGGTCAGTGGCTTGGGGACGCACTTAACACGGTTTTCGAAATATGCAACCCGTTACCCAGTATAGAGTGACCTGATTGATGTACCCTGGCCCTTGAAGGATCTAGAAGCACTAGTTTTGATAAGAGCTTGTGAGACGCATGTCTTTTTTATGTTAATGGCAAAACTTAGGGGATACCCTTTGATGCAATAGCACAGCCTTGCGTGTGGGAGAACCCCATCGAGGCAGCTGCTTTTCTCCACCTAGACATAAAGGATACCAACATGTATAGTTCGAATTTTTGACACACACATAAATTAGAGCTCGACGCGCCGCTACAACAACAGACAGGTATAAAAATAACCCTTAAAATTTGAATAAAATATAGTGAATAGAACAATTTTGCAACATGTCAAGGGAAATCTGAAGACGCGTTTGCAACTGCTCCACATTATTTAAACACGATGTGTTCATAGGCTATAATTCACTAGGAAAAGTTCTCGCGTTCTTAAGGCTCGCGTAGATAGAGGCAGACGTTGCGTGCAACAATACTGAATTGATTGGCTATTCAACTTTGGCGATTCTAACGAGATCGTATAATCCTGTTCGCATCGTGAGATTTCATTCGTACTCAATTAAAACCTCAACCCTCATATCCTTCTACATACTACAATACAATAAATATTGTAGGCATCAAACGGACGTTTCAAAGCGAACAAAATTTAAAATGACCATTAATTCGATAATTATTTTTTAAATAATTGATTGGCTTATTCTACGTTTCAGCTTGATGAGTTTTTGAACAAATTGTGATCTTTTCGGAAATCAATTAAAAAAAACCAACGAGGTTGACATCTGGCCGAAAATCCCTAAACGCAGAGTCACGCAGTCAACATGTCAAAGGTAATAAAATCGTCAATTATCTCTTTCCGATATACCTAAAACGTATTTTCCAGATTTAATCGAACGAGTTACGTACACGAGGTACCTTTCGAGTGACATACATGCGTACGTTAATTTGCCAACTGGGCAGGACCCTAATGATATAATAACCCGTCTAATAGATAATATTTTGCAAATTGTTAGGTAATTCCGAAAGGCAATTTTGCAAGAAAAAAAAACAGTATAAAAAGACAAGCAGGCGCTCATCATCTTCAGAGTATTCCTTCTTCTGAAGTGCATTACAGTCTTGATAAAAAAGAAACGTTTCCTTTTAAGCCATCGATTTTCGAGCTTCGCGACAACTCCAAATATGGACACTTTGATCGCTTCTCTTCGTGCTTTAGTGATCTCCCGGAAGGAACCGACAACCGTCGCTGATCTCGTGGCTGACTACAGAGCTTTTGAAGGACAGCCGCTTAAAGTTCATTCATATGGGTACGATAGTGTAGAGGACCTTCTGAAATCATCCGGAAAATTCATTCTGAAAAGTAAGTCTGGCGGAGTGCATGTCACAGCGAAATCGAATGAGAGTACGGCGCATATCGAAAAGATGGTGATGAAACAAAAACCGGCGAAAAAGTGCACAAATCATGTTGAGAGGAAGGATCGATTTACACGAGGAAAAACGCCACTAGCTCCGAATTTCTCTCAATCGAAAACTGAAAGGAAGGATCGACCTCATTGGCAAAAACACACGCCGCCGGGACCAAATCATGTGAAAGTTGAAAACAAGGATCGATTTGCACGAGGGAAAACGCCACCCGCTCCAAAAGTAACTCACCCGATAACTGAAAATAAGGATCGACCTCATAGGCAAAAACACACGTCGCCACCTACGGCACCGAGTGGACTATCATGGCCTTCGAGAGGTGGCTGGAATGGCGGTTCCTATTCGTCGAATCGGAGATCTTCACCACGACCTATTCCCCCGGCACCATGGCATTTCGATGGCAGTGGCTCGAATTCAGATAGTGGTGACGGTGAGGTTCCGCCACCACCCAGATGGATTCCTTCATATAATCGTAACCAGAGATATGATCGAGAAGATTATTTCTCTGATAGAACGCCTGAATCCAGATCTGACACGCCGTCATCATGGTCTTCGCAAGATAATGATGGATTCTGGAACAGTACCGAAACGTCCTTCTCGCGAAACTTTCCCGAGTCGATCCGAGATTATAGGATTGCAGAAATGGCTATTGGGCTTGAAGTTTTCTGTTCGATGAGAGGGATCACACCACCGTGGTACAATGTCTACACACTTCCACATCGGCGTGGATTCTTTTGTACCCTGCAAGTGGCCGATGCTCACTATGTCACCGAACCAATGGGCTTTTCGACGGCTTTAGAAGCGAAACTTGAGTGTGCAAAGAAGGCAATGCGAAATATTTTTGATAACTGTTTGTATTTTTAGGAATATTGGGAATACTGTTTTTTTTTATTTAAATAAATATGTTAAGATGTCAACGTCATTTTTTGTTTTCACGTAGTCTCTAACCAATTCAAAGGTGGGGCGGGGCAGGCTCGAAAAATATGAGAGGTACTTTCCTCTTCACCCTCGTCATCGCAACTCTTACAAAAATCCCTGCAAGAAAGTTGAAGTCTTCTGACGTGTTCACCGGCCAGCTCCAGGCGGCCGGGAACGATTCTAGGTCATATGTTTTGTTATTTGACAGGTGCTGCTAGTACTCCATCTAGTGTTAGCCCTGCTAACCGCATCAACCGCCAATAGTAACATTTTACAAGCAGCTATGCGCATTCTATTGTAATTTCGTGAGACTCCAACACGATTTCCCTAGTCCCTGCTCGAGCCAGCTCGTCAGCCATGCAATTATCAGCGAAACTACTGTGACCAAAAATTCAGTGCAACACAAAGTTGAAAAATTTTCCCAACTCAACGAGAGACGAGCGCCACTCTTCCATCAACTTAGATGAGGTGGAAACGGAATCGATAGATCTTATTGCTGCCCAACTATCCGTGTACGAGTGTATTACGATGTGACGTCCCAACCATACCAAAACTTCTAATATCGCCGGGGCCTCCACCTGGAAAAGGCGGCAGTGATCAGGGAAACGAAATATCGACTTTCAGGCTTTCGGAGTATACGTATACCGGTACCCACTCTTTGGTCACTTCTAGAGCCATCTGTATAGAAGTCAATAGAATCTGAAACATTCGAAGATGTTTGTGAGGGCGGGGCCCAAGGTAGAATAATGACCGTGGAGGTCACGCCGTGCCATCTGGTGAAGAAAAAGGCCCATCAACGAGCTGATAGGCCTGGGAGATAAAAATGGGGCGATAAGAATGGAAAGGTTGGCGGACGGCGCAGATGCCCTCGTGCTTGTATCGGGGTCTGGGTGTAATGGGACCCTCGGCTCCTGGTTTCGTACCACCGACAGATCACTACTCATTAGGTGCTGACTCCGATCTTCCGGTGGAAGCAGAAGCACCCCCCCCCCTCCCCCTCCCCCCTTAAGGTGCGTTTTGCTAGACACCACACTGCGTCGATCGCAGACGACGATCGCAGACGACGATCGCAGGCGACGATGAAAAAGATACACACAGATAGTGCTCCGTGCTCTATGGGATGATAGGTAATCGCGAACAATGTGCGACGATCGTGTCCCTAGCAATACACACTTTAGTCGTCTGTAGTAGTGATGGGCATAATGACTCTTTTCACTGTGCCAGCACATAAGCTCTGACTCTTTCCAATGAGTCGTTCAAAAAGAGTCATGCAAAGAGTCTGAAACTTGGTTAATAACATATTCAATAAAAGTCGTAGATGGGCGACCCCAACTTTTTTTTCTCTTTTAGCCCTTTAGTTCGAGCCAGCTCGATCGGACCACTATTTCCCATGAAAGCGGGGCTGCCAGCCTGGGATGGGCGACCCCAATTTTTTTTTCTTTTTTGACCCCAGATTCGGAGTTAGCGACCCCCCAATGCCTTTTAGTTCGAGCCAGCCCGATCGGACCACTATTTCCCAAGAAAAGGGGGCTGCCAGCCTAGGATGGGCGACCCCAATTTTTTTTCTCTTTTTTGACCCCAGATTCGGACTTAGCGACTCCCCAATGCCCTTTAGTTCGAGCCAGCCCGATCGGACCACTATTTCCCAAGAAAAGGGGGCTGCCAGCCTAGGATGGGCGACCCCAATTTTTTTTCTCTTTTTTGACCCCAGATTCGGACTTAGCGACCCCCCAATACCTTTTAGTTAGAGCCAGCCCGATCGGACCACTATTTCCCATGAAAAGGAGGCTGCCAGCCTAGGATGGGCGACCCCAATTTTTTTTCTCTTTTTTGACCCCAGATTCGGACTTAGCGACTTAGAGTCAATTGACTCTTTTGACTCTTTTTGAACGAATCTTTTTGTGCGGTTCGATTTTCTATCGCTCTTTTTGAACGAATCTTTTTGTGCTGTTCGATTTCGTGTCGCTCTTTTTGAACGAATCTTATTGTGCGATACGATTTTGTATCGCTCTTTTCGAACGAATCTTTTTGTGCTGTTCGATTTCGTGTCGCTCTTTTTGAACGAATTTTACATAGAGAAGGGAGAAGGGGATAGGGAGGGAGAGGGCTGAGGAGCATCCAAATAGTGGGGATGGATGCTCCTCAGCCCGGAGTGGGGGATCTAAAGGGGGGGTCAAAATGGTGTCAAAAATGCGAAATTCCTTATATTTTAGAAGTTATGGCCACAAAACAGTTTATTTAAAACTAGGGTATAGTAGTGGTGTAACTGCTTGAAACAGAATGATTTATGGGATAAACTAAACCGTGGTCGTGTGAACGGTCCACAACCCAAGGCAAAAGCAGTTCACTTTCCAGTCCACGCTCGATACAAGCATGAGATCGAAAGCGTGCCACGATGTCATGTATTGGCCCCGTCAGAACGCTGCTTTACACTGTAGTTGTAGTGGAAGCTGTGGGTTTTTGTTTGGTTTCATTTAAAGTTAAGCTTGAGATGATGATACGTAAGACGAATACTTTTGTTTTAGAATGTTGGGATTGTTTTCTGTATTTGGAGAAACTTGGCTGTGCGGTGGGACGCGACGTAAGTAAATTATTTTTGATATGTTTGCATTTGCAGTCAGAATGGGTTGTTGCGTATATATTTAGAAGTATACACAATTCGTGCATTGCATACTGCATAGAGATGAATATGAATGGATTTAGATGGGATTGCTTTGGTAGATAAATGATGGTGGTTTTGCTTTTAGATAGATAATGGGATGGGATGTGAGTGAACGAATGTATCGTAGTACATTATATGTATTGAGTAATGAGCGTGGATTGGTTATACGTTGGGTAATATTTATGCCATGGGCTAGTTTGGGAATTAATTTTACAGGGAGTCATTCTTAAATTGAACGACTCGAAGGCTATGTCGTTGTGCCGAATCTTTCGCTCACCCTGATGAGTCGTTCAAAAAGAGCGACTCGTTACTGTGTTACACATCACTAGTCTGTAGTATCTATAATCCCCCAATCTCTTGATATGAGTTGTTAACTGAGTGAATCGTAATCGTAAATCCGTATCGATTTCGTCAATTCAAAACGAGGTGTTAGACGTTATCGCGTCAAAATACAGACATACATATATGCTTATATGTATAAAATATACAATAACTTCCTGAGTAACAGTGAAATAGTAACTTACCTTTGTAAAATTTATAGACTAGAAGCAAGTATGTTGTCGTTGTTATATTGCAAAGTTATTTGGTTTAGTCACGAGTATCTGAAAATAGAAATACAATGAAAAATAAGTAACGTGAGTAGGCTAAACGCATATTATAAATAGACTATTTATTTTTTTCATTCCAACTAAAATAACGAAAAACTTTTGATCACTTTTCAAATGATCTCAATCGATTCTTTAAAATAATACCACTTCATTAATAAGCGGTTTTGTGTCCATTGAACCAAGATTCATATCAACGGTATCTCTCCAAAAGAAGCGTCATACAATGCCTGCGTTCCATTAACATTTTCTTTAATCTTTTAATTAATGCTAATAGCTGGTGTCAATGTGCTAATAACGCACCGCATCAAATCCAGTTAGCCACTTTAGCATTCAAATAAATCAACTAATCAATTCAACCCATATGGTAGGTGAACATGAGGTTGAGGCAATGAAAAACAATGATTAACACTACTATGAGTATTTATAAAAACAACAATAACTAATAAAAATAAATCGCAAAATGCTATTAGATCTATATACAAGCGTATTTATCGCAAATTAACATATAATTGTTCACCAATTGTCTCTAATGAACTTTATTTATCAGAATTGAAGATAGCAGTATCTTCAATTGTCAAGATAAAAATGAAATACGAGTACAGTACAGCACACAATGCACTCCTGTTTATGAATGTTACGTATTTGTTGGAAATGCAACCTCTTGTATTGTATTTCAATTAATTGATTGAAATCGACGGACAAAGTGTATTGACACATAATTGTCCCTTGGGAATTATTAAACTAGTCTGATTGTTATTCTGAATCAGCGATCGGTTCTTGATAGATACGTAAACAAAAGTGAATTGATAAGGATGGTATTGTCTTACAAAACAAAAAAACACCGGAAAGAGATACAAGTAATAGCTGATGGGTTAAAAATGTGCCACCCAGTCCAATCCCCAGAAAATGAAACAAAATGTAGCCACCCATGTTCATGCATGGGTTCCTTCGACTTCGACAGTGAATGGTGACACTTAACGGATAATTTCGACTGAATTCAAATTCGATTCACATGCAATGTTCTATTTTGGTTAAACGCGAAAATGAGTATCAGTGACGTAGCCAAGGGGGGAGTCCAGGGGGTCCGGACCCCTCCCGAAATTTTGCATTTATTCAACTACATATATATTGAAAGATGCACTCACACACATATACGAACAGTTTTTATTTATTAAGTTGGTGGTATGGTGTGTTCAGTCAGAAATTTCAAAATCTTCCTAAAGATAAAGAACAGCTGGTGAATTTTTTTTCAGCAACAGAAAACGTAAAAAAGATCCTAGCTACGTCACTGGTATGTATATGGCTAATTTCGCTTTCCTTCGCATACCTTATTTCGATTTGAAACCAAAATTGTGCATAGACTAAAAAAAAAGAAAATTCTGGATGCAGACATGCTAGGACGAAATGGATGCTGATACAAATAGAAATGAAACGAGCGACCTATACCTGAGTTCGCAAGCCCCTACCAACCAGCTCGTTCCTAATCGAAATGGTTCATGCACACATGTGTGATACTGAGGGTTGTGAATCAACAGTCCCTTGTGGGAGCTCCGCTCGCTTCGCTCGCTCCGCGCTTGAGAAATTACAACCCTCAATATCACACAAATATGAATGCTTGCTTCGCTCTCTCTGGGTGCAGCGATCTCTTGTGTGGACTCCGAATTGTGAATCAACAGTACCTTGTGTGGGCTGCTAATGATGATCGCCTTGCCCTATTAAAGGTCTATATTGCTAGACACGGCTGAGCGACGATCGTTCACGACTAGCGATCAAGCGACCAGCACGGAGCACTTTTTGTGTGTGCATTTTATTGTCAGTTGTATAGGCTCGGATTTGACAAGGAAATTTTTGAGGGAGAATAAATACCCCTGGGTGAAATTTAACGTCTGCGTTTCAACAGCAGATGGCTCTCCCCATCCAGCTGTCGGTAAAGTCTCTGCGGTCGCACCCTCAAATTGATCTTGCTCATTATACCAACTCTAAGCAAGAATTTATATCTCGGTATAGATTTCGTGCGTCAGTTCGGACTTGCTTGGGATTTATTTGCATCTCTACTATCTTCAGCGAACCTCTCTCTCAATCGAATTTTTATCTGCGACAATCAACATCCACTCAGTCCCGTTGAAGAGGCGAAACTCAATGCAGTCTTCGTCCTTTTATTCGGAGGACTTACGACGTACCGATCTCGTAGAACACGGCATAAATGTTGGCGGCAGTAAGCCGTTTAAACAGAGACACTCTTTAGTCTCTCCGGCCATCGAAAAGCTCCTCTATGCTGAAATCGACAGAATCCTAGCTTTGGATGTGATTGAAGAATTCAGAGCCCTTGGTCTTCACCAGTGACGCTGGTAGTGAAGCCTGGCAAGATCAGGATGTGTCTGGATGTTCAAAAGGTAAACAACATCACCGTCAAGGACACATCGATCGATCGATGGTATTCTCAAGTCGACTCCCGAAAGCCAAATAAATCACGGGACTCGATTTAAAAGACGTCTTTTGGCAAATACCACTTGATGGGGGTTCAAAGGAACTAATAGCCTTCATGGTCCATGGTAGACCATTGGACCAATTCGTAACCATGCCGCTCGGATTATCCAATGCGCCTCAAACCAGGCAATGGCTGATGGATCGAATTATTCCAGCACATCTTCGACACACGGTTTTCATCTACCTAGATGATCTTTTGCTCGTACCGGAGACTTTAGAAGACCACATTCTTCCACTACAGGAAGTCGGACTGTGTATGAGAAAGACTGATATTTCCCTGAACATAGAGAAGAGCAAGTTTGTGATGAAGGATGTCCGACACTTTGGCCACGTTATATAAAACGGCACCACAAGGTCCAGGTAATAGCTGATTTTCCTTTGCCAAGTTCGGCTAAATAACTGCGCAGATTCCTTGGGATGTGCGGTTGGTATCGTCGTCAGCACCACTGATAACGCAAAAACCGAAGTTTTATTTGGACTGATGAAGGCAAAATAATCTTTGATGCTCGTAAGGAGAGCTTCACATCTGCTCCCGTTCTCTGTAGCCCAGACTTCTCCCGATCTTTCGCCATCCACTGTGATGCAAGCCAGTTCGTACAGAAACGAGCAGAGTCAGAGCCCCAAGCGACCGCCTGTTTCGCCTTAGCCTTTGACCGACCCTCGCCAGCAGGGATTCGGAGCGATGCGATTTTTCCGCTCCCCTCCGCTCCCGCTCCACAATACAGGGAACCGCTCCGCTCCACCGCTCCGCTCCGGGTAAATAGTTTCGCTCCGCTCCGGACAAATTAAAATTGACACTTTGTTTTGCAATTCATTTATTATAAATAAAATAGTAATAGTAGAATAGGTTTGTATTTCTTCCAAGTGTTGCTCATGTGCGCAGATAAGAAAAAATCAGAAAAGGTCTACAAGATAAACAATCGCTGCATCACGTATCAAGTCGCCACGTGATCATGATGTGCCTACAATATTGGGTGCCTTCCCAAAAGTATCGTAAATCCGCTACTTATCCATTGCCCCTGCTCCGATTCGTGATTTCTCCGGGAAACGACATTATTCCCTTGCCGCCATGAATATATTTCATACAAACATACGCCACTTAATAAGGGATAAAATAAAATTACGATCAAGGACAGACTTTCCGGTCACTATACGCACTTTGAGGCCAACAAACAGTTATTTATAAATGGAGTCAAGAGCGAACTGTCAAAACTCTAGGAATCGTTGAACGGGTAATCGGATCGGGAAAAAATCGTGATACTTTTGCCCTTCACAAAGATTCTGGTATCGATGTCTGAAATCGTACCGTTTTCGAAAAGTATCTATGAAACCGTGTCGACGCGATTCCGACACGGTCCAAAATAGAAACGCAGCCATTGGCACATAAGAAATTTCAAAGAGATATGCTATGCTATATGGAAACGGTCCTGTACTACCCATCAGTTTTCAATTTTCAATTTCTTCTAATGTAATACACATTAAATTTCTTTATATAATGTCGTACAAACAAAATTTAGAGTGCTTAAATTCTAGGGCTCTGCCATACAAACGAAAATGAAAAAAAAATCGGAACGGAGCGATTTCACCAAAAAAAATCGCTCCACTCCTCTTTGTTAAAACCGCTCCACGCTCGCTCCTTCGCTCCGGCTTTTCATGCCCGCTCCACTCCGCTCCGCTCCGAATCCCTGCTCGCCAGGCTTGCACACATAGACAAGGCTAGATTAAAAATCATAAATGTAAAGCCTCTAGCCATCGGAAAATTTGTTAATTCAACTAATAATTTAATTTCTTTACAATCAAAAAATGGCTAAAATTATTGCGACATTGAAAAGATTTTTTCACACCTTGTCCATTTTTTACAGCTATTAGCTCCATGAACTTGATTACCAAATCCAATTACATTTACGTGCTCACTTTTTCAGCAAGCAGTCAAAATCACAATTAGGCATTCGTCGACATAATGAAAACTCTTAGGCCTAGCCCAGACCTTCACCAAAAATATCTTCAAGTAAGCCCCCGAGCAATGACACAGTAGTAGCGATTATCTTTTTGGGATCATCAAAACAAAAAAACTACGTTTGTAAAAGAAAATCTCGCATATTTCAGATAAGTATGAGTGCCTTATCTAGGCGTACAATAATTCGCAGTAATTCACAAGATCATTTACTTGACTTTGGTGGCTTATGGTTGGCATTGCCTTTACTATATAACAATTAGACCCATGTTTCATTCACCTCTGAGGCTGAGGCTTCTCTACTCTTTGTAAGCAGATTGTAAAAATCTGCAAATGGAATATATGTACTCGTATATAGCCAAAAATATTTTTTTAAACTGTGAACATCAAACAAACACGGTGATTAAATAAGCGTAACGTGCGCATTATAAGGTTTAAAAGTCACGGTCAAATTTTTTTTAGAGTAAATGTGGAAGCAGATGGTATGCATCTTTCGTAGGAATGCCAGTTTTTTGTTTTTGTTTGAATTTGCAAATTTGTGGAAATTATCAGTTAGATAATTGAAAATGGAACACGTATGAAATGCAGGGTATTTGTAGACAAAAAAAAAAGTAAAAACAAGAATTCGTCCTCAACGGACGACATGGTTCCAAATTTGCGAACTTTGGATACCAGTCGATCTCTAGTTAAATCTGACATCTGGGGCCATACCGCGTTGATGTCGAAGGTTACCAGTCGCTTCCTGAATACTCGTGTGATTCATGTCGAAAAGTATTAACCAACCCAAGATTGTGGTGAGGAAGATCATGTTCGCGAAGACTACATTCAATCAGATGGTGAATACTGTGAAAATAATGTAGCAGGAAAGGGAAATACCAATTAATCAATCAACACCAAAGAGAGAGACTGACTACTGCATTCAGTAGGAATCGAACCGGGGCCCGGTACATAGAAGGCGAACGTGCTAACCGTTGTCCCACTTGGACTATCCTAAACATGTGTCCATTATATGCTCACCCAGCACAATTCCAGCAAACAATTTCGTATCATTTGGAAGATGATGATGATGATACGATGGCGATTCTTCCATATGAACAATTTATAGATTATTTGTCGCTTTTTTAATAATTAGGGGATATCCCTCAGGCGAAAGAGTCGCGATACGATTTCAATTCCCCAGTCTATCGCCAGGATGATATCTCGCCAATTCACAATAAATACAAAACGACGATTGTGTCATTCTCATTGTTTATAGTCTAGATAGCGCAATGGTTATCCGTAGCACTATGGACTTGGAAACATGGGTACCTGGTTCGAATCCTACAAATATCAGTTGTAAAAAAGGATAAAACATAAATTATGAGCGTCAAAGAATATGTAAGATAGAAAAAGGATGAAGATTAATCTAATAAAAAAATGAAACCGGAATATAGAGGGCTACGCCCGCAATTCGAGGGTTTTGTAGTACGCGCTTATTTTGGCATGTAAATACTGGCTCCCTGTTCTTCTTGGTACCCCTCAGCTGAATAAAAACACCATAATTAAATGTTTTACCCATGATATAGTATCTTACATGCCAATTCATAAAAAGACTGCATCTGTCACCTCTCAAAGTAATAGTTTTAATACGAGAAGCTGTAGATAGATATGTAAATATGTATACGAGATAAACTGTCCTACTCTTCGAGATGCTTAACCATTCATGTTAAGACGACATTGCAAATTGCAAACTTGTGTAACGGCTTCGAAATTCAGGGCGGCTGGGACAAATTACGGTCTAATGTTTTTTCCTCCTCCACTGTTCCCCTTTCTACAAATCTCAAGAAAATGCCAAAAATGGAATGTACTCAACATTACCTTTCTCACGACACCCCACTTGGCTATACCAGTGAATAAAAAAAACTTACCTTAATTTCGCCAATTACAACACAACGCAATCTCCAGCAAATTATAGCATTTCTACACATTCTCGCCGAATTATGTGTGCAGCTTCAGCCGTTCGTAAGATATTCTATGAACAGACGGACAGACGGGTATTTGACCGATTTTGTAAGATTTAAGACACAAAACCCTAAAGAAATTAACTGTGTGAATAGTTATTGTTAGGATCACCAATCACCAATCTTCACCCTTCCAAAGTTGGTTCATTAAATAACTGCAATTCGCACTACGAAAAACAACATGTAAGTAGTACACGCATATCTATGCGTGAGGCCGGTAGGTGTATTTTTTGTATGGATAGTGTCAAAATGCATAACTTTAAGTCAATGTACTATTATTAACTATCATGTCATTGTAATGAAACTTAGAGGTATTATTGCCTATGATGTTGGTTATCATCAGCCATCAATATTTTCGACCTAGGGTGTGCTTGAGGGGTGCAGGAGTGTGCTAACTGCAACTATAGAAATGTACTATTATTAACCTTTTTGGATGAGATTTAAAAATTCTATTATTTTCGGTTTTCTATGCTAGTGAAATGCCACTGTTCTGTAAATTTTCATATGTCTAGCTATAACGGTCTCGAAATGCAAGGGGGGGGGGACAAACTCGGACCACATATTTTCCCCTCTCCCTCTTTTCCCCTTTCTTCAAATTTGAAAAAAATTCCAGAAATGGAATGTACTCAACGGTACCTTTCTTACGATACCCCACTTGCCTATACCAAACGAAAAAAAAATTTCGACCTTCATTTCCCCTCTATGGCGACCCCCCCTTAAAGTTGACCTATTACGAATTATAGTATTTCTACATATTTTCACCAAATTTCATGCATGTAGCTTCAGCGGTTCGTGAGATATTTCATGGACAGACGGACAGACGGACACATGACCGATTTCATAAGGGTTTTGTTTTTATACAAAACCCTAAAAAGCGATAATAATTTTTGTTTTAGTTGACTCTCATCGGGAAACAATTCTTCTACGCGACACATTTTGTCAATTCGTCAATTTATCCCCGTCGCGATTCGCTTTCTTGTTGCCGACTCGTTTCGTCAAAGTTTCTCCTGGAGGTTTCGCTTTCGGCAACTATTTTCTCCCGAAGGGGATGACTGCCGTGATAAGATGGCGATATCCCCGTCTATAAATTTATCTTCCATGGCATCGCATTCTTATCGCGGAAGATAGAAATTGTTTGCTGGGTTAGCACTATGGACTTGCAAACGTGGGAACCTGGTTCGAATCCTACAAATACCAGTTGTAAAAAAGGATGAAATATAAATTATGAGCATCAAAGAATATGTAAGATAAAAATGAAACCGGAATATAGAGGGCTACGCCCGCAATCCGAGGGTTTTGTAGCAAGCGCTTATTTTGGTATATAAATATCGGCTCCTTGCTCTTCTTGATATCACTCAGATGGATAGAAAAAACGTAATTAAAATGTCTTACCCACTTACATTTTACATGCTAATTCATATTACGTGATTGTAACGAAACTTAGAACATATTATTGCTTAAGGTGTTGATTATGGTTGGCCATCAGTACTTTTGACCTCGAACGTGTTTAAGGCGTGCAAGGGTGTCCTAACTGTAACTATAGAAATAAACTATTATTGACCTATTCTGAGAAGATATACAAATTCCACTATTTTCCATTTTATATATTTTTCGAAACCCACTTCCTGTAAGTTTTCATAATTCTAAGTATAACGGTCTCAAAATGCAGGCAAGGGGGGGGGGGTGAAATTGCGAACTAATATCCTCCCCCACAGTTCCCCTTTCTATAAATTTCGAGAAAATGCGAAAAAATGGAATGTACTCATCATTACCTTTCTCACGACACCTCATTTGCTTATACCAGTCGATAAAAAAATTGACCTTAATTTCGCCTCTATGTGGACAGACGGACAGACGGACAGACAGACATTTGACCGATTTCATAAGGGTTTTGTTTTACTACAAAACCCTAAAAAGGATGAAGATTAATCTAATAAAAAAAAGCGATAATAATTTTTTTTTAGTTGACTCCCATCGCCAAAATTTCTTCTACCCGACATTTTGTCAATTCGTTAATTTATCCCCGTCGCGATTCGCTTTCTTGTTGCCGACTCGTTTCGTCAAAGTTTCTCCTGGAGGTTTCGCTTTCGGTAACAATTTTTTTCCGACTCCCGCGATAAGATGGCGACATCCCCGTCGATAAATTTATCTTCCAAGGCGAATCGCATTCTTATCGCGGAAGATAGAAATTGTTTGCTTGACTGTACACAGTTTATTGTTTTGTTATTTTAAAATAAAAATAAAATTATTTGTAAAAGGACCTTTTCATGTCCCACTCATTCGCAAAACATTGCAGTTGCACTTATTCAGTTTCAATAATATGCCAAAAGACCCAATAAAGAAAATGCTAAAACTTGCTGTGGGGTTAACTCCGCTAAAGATCTACTACAATGACAAATGTATGTACCGAAGCGTTACATTTAAATTGTTTATTGTAAATCTTGAATTCTATATGAATATGTGCATTTCGAAAAACAAACTATTACCTAAGAACCATGAAGAGTAACGACCAAGGTCTCCCCAACCTGACAGTTCCTTCAGGCGTTAACGTCTTTGGTGATGGAATTTACTACATATCTGCTTCCTAGTTATTGTTAATTGTCTGATAATTGGATGGCGTTAAATTATTTGAATAATTTTATGTAACTCTTTATGCGGCGGAGATCTGAAGCGTAACTAATTGTCAATTCAACACGCTTTTTTTGGCAATGACAGTGAATTTTTATCATATTTATTTATTGCAATTTTACGGAAACACGTTTCATGTGTTTTTGTTTCGAGGAAAATATAAAGTGAATATTTTTGAAGTACTATGGACATTGGCGATTTTTTTATGTTTATGCTAAAGCTTAGAGGATGCCCTTTGATGCGAGAGCAGAGCCTTGGCGGGAGGAAACTGGGATAGTGGGGCTGGGATGGGTTGAGTTTGAATGAGGTACCGATGTACGTTTCGTTTAAATTTTTGCAGATCATAGCTGCAGGGGTAAACAAAAGATGGCAGGTGGTTCCACATTCGTGTTGTTCTGGATACGAAAAAATCATAGTATTTAACGCTACGATTACTACTGAGCTCAAGAAAATACAGATGGCATTGGGTAAGCCCGCCACTGACCATATACTATTTAAATTAACTCCTTGTGAGATATAGCGCGTCAACTACTCCTAAAAGGACTAGTTGACGCTAGCATATTACAGGTTTCGAATGATGCAAATTGCTGGAGCACACATGCTGTCAATTTAGTCGCTTTCCGCCATAAACTGGGAAAGACTGTGGATTCTAAGGAGGTGCAAGCTACCAACGGCATGTCCGAAAAGTAGATATGCTATCGGAACCTCAACAAGCCACAGAAATGCTAGAGATGTTGACGCGACCATGCACTTGGAAGGGTCAAGGCAATTAACATAACAGCACACAATAGGGTAAAGACTACACAAACAACGATGGAAATGGATGGATTCGAGCCCACGAACCGATATAATAAGCACTAGATTGACAACTCAACAGACTGAGCTACCCGCGCTCAAACCTGACCCACTGGCTAGAAATAATGTTATTCTTGATGTTTTAGCGACAACTGCAAGATTCAAGGTCACTATGACACTCTGTGGGACCAGAAGCGTTGTAGCCCAAGAATTATGGTTGATACCAGCGGCCGGGGTGGAAAGTTCTGCACTTTTGAGTGGAAATTCCTCACAATGATGTGGAGACTTGTTTCTTCGAATGAAATATGTTAGTTCTGACAGGCCGAAATTTTTTTCGTGCGATCGCAACTTTTGACAGTTTTTGTATGTGACTTCGCACGGAAAACTGATCTCAGTATGTACCTAGCTTTATTCAAAACACAACTGCAACACTTGGATTTCTATTTCGCTATACCTATAATACCAAGAAATGGATTGGCGAATCATAATCATCCTTCCAAGTTATTCATTCATGATCACTGATCCGTCGAATTTTCTCACCATTCAACCCTTTTGTCAGTATTTTATACGCAAATGCCTTATGCTTGATTTACTAACAACAAAGTAAATTTGGTCACATTCTGAGCTTGTTATTATGATTATGACTTCTTAGGGAATGAATTTTAAGGGTCATTTAAAAAGCCAGTTTGTACTGAGCTGCATTCGTGGGGAAAATAGAAATTACACACTTACTCAATTGGTCTAACCCTTTGTGGGGCATAGTGCGTCAACTGTTTCATGTGGCCCAGTTGACGTTTCGTTGGCATAAATTGGTTTCGGAGAATGCAGTTGCCAGCATGCACCTCCTCCTTAAAGGATGAATTTTAGCATTAAGAGGAAAATGTCAAGTGCGAAATGTTCGTAGTTTGATTCAGGTGTGAAGCTACGTGTTCCTCGGATCGATTATTCCGATTGCGATGATAGCTCAGCGATCATCACAATGATCGTTGCAAGGAACACGTAAATTTAATGTCTTAATTATACGACACTTCGACTGCGCGACCGTGATCGAAATTTTGTCACAAAAAGAAAAACAATCATAAAGACATGAATCTTTATAATTTTTCTGTGACGAAATATCGATCACGGGCACACTGACGAAGTCATCCGATTTTCGTTTACACTGCTACCAAAAAACTGATGCCTCCCTTATCTACTTCCCACTAAATGTAGCTCGAAAACTTGAAAATCTCCACAATAAATAAACGGTTTTCCCTCACTAAAAATGATTCATTTGATTTCAGATTATTCACCCATTTGGGTTGTGTAATATTTCTATTTATTCATCTCTATAAATCATAATTGAATTTCATACTTATATGCAAAACAAAGTGACCATATGTTCGATCCAGCAATCTCCGCACTGGACGCTGGCCATGCCTACGATATGAAACAATTTTTTTATCGTCATAGTAACATAAGCTCCCAAGTGGGCCCTGAGTCAGTAAGTGAACATAATACCCCTGCAGAGGCGAAAAGTGGCACTTGTGATTTGTTAATTTGGTGCTTCATATACCACTTCCGCTGACATTTCCTCTTCGGTTCAATAACAATAAGAACGTCATTTATTCAGACCATACTTGATCCATTAGACGTGCGCGTATTATATACGATGCAAGGAAATATGAGTACTAAATCCGAGAGTTATTGGCCACCATGTCCACGGATCAAGTGTTGGCTAGACAGACAATGGACTAGCCAGTAGGGTGGGTTATAAATCACAAAAGCAAACACCAACTGATAGCAGGTGTGTCTGGTGGAAGTTACGATAACACTTACTTAGGGAATCTAATAAAAATACTTACCGGCTAAATGGTGGCGTATCTTTGCTAGGAGAAATGGATATTCGTTTCGTGCAAACTATCTAATCTAGACTCTTATGGTATTAGCACCTATTTTCGATTAGGAACTTGATGGACATCACTGCTAATTAATTAGAAGGGTTTGATTGGATTCAAGAGCTTTGTTCAGATAGTGAAAGTATTAATAAAATCGATTGTCTGGAGAGTTACTTTTTTTTCTGCCGACGCGACGCGACGATACAATGGGTGGTATGCATAATAATGAGGATATACTCAAGAGTGTAGTCCGGATGGCGCAACGGTTAGCACGTTCGCCTTCAACGCACTGGGCCCGGATTCGATTCCGGGGATTTACGTGTCGGACTATGAGCTCACTCAGCTGTTAAATGAGTACCCATTATGGGGTAAATAACTCGGTTGAGCGTGTTGCTGATCACACACCTCTGCACAAGACAGACCGTCACGATCTAGAAAATGAGATGATGCTAACTCATCTCGAGGCCGTGGTTCAAATTGGACTGTTGCGCCAGTTATTTATTTATTTACTCAAGAGTGAAGTCTATTGAGGACATTCCTGAGTCTGTTATGTTCGGTGAATCGAGTGAAAAAGTTTTATGCATAAAACTACTCTCCGCTCCATAGTGAAAATTGAGTGGAATTCTGTCAACTCAACTTTACTCCACTCGACTCACTTTATGCATACCACTCAATGATGTTCCCTTCCTATTTAATAAAAATGGAAAAACTTTGATGATCCGCAAGTTCGACATTGCATCCGCAAACTTCCATTAAGCCATCACATTTCTCTAAAATTCATTAGTTGCTTTTTATTTGTACAGAGCAGGATAGATCAGAACAAGAGGCAAAAAAACGTTGCAGAACATATCAGACTAGAGAAGACGAAAACGGGGCATCTCTTTGCTTGGGAGTGTGTCTTGGTTTAATTATGCTGGACATTCACGGACGGTCCAAAGCAAAATTTTCTCTTGTCGAAGCCAAAATTTCCCTATTAAATCCATAGTACGATCGGGGAAATTTTAACTGGAACAAGGAAAAATTTGGCTGTGGACCATCTTTCAACAGATCTTGCGATACTATTGTATACGTATGCTAATGCCTACGTTATTACGAGTATCTTCACAGATAGCGCCAATAAGCCTCTACTTTTAACTAAGTCTTCCTGTCGCAGGCCTCAATAGCATGGATATGGACTTAATATACGCTGGACCAGACGGCCATAGCGTTTGAGATCTTGGTATCGACCCCACCACATCCTCTCTGTTTGGTTTTTACCATATGATGCACCTAGGATCTGGACAGGGATTGTCATTTGATTAATTGAGTATTCCAATGAAGTCTCCAATGTAGCAAAAAAAAATGAATTTAGATCTCATTCAAACAAATTACGTTGTGGTAAAAAATTGCTGTAAAAATATTTGTTCAAATTTAGTTTCTCCATGTCGAAAACAATATTAACTCGCGGGCCGAATGAAAATCAGAGAAGGGCCGGATTCGGCGCGCAAGCCGGAGTTTGTCGACCCCTGGTCTAGGTAAACGAATCAGCATTTTTTTCGGTCAATCAATTCAGATACAGCGACAATCTCTCTGATTTTAACAGATACGCAACACTTACCAACTAATTTACTCACTGTCATTTTTATACCCTAGACTTATAGTATAGGGTATATTGTTTTTGTCACGATGGAAATATGTAACACCTTAAAGGAGGCTCCGGAGGTATAGCAATGTATATATATAAATGATCAGGGTCACCTCCTGATTCGATTTAGCCATGTCTGTCTGTCAGTCTGTCTGTCTGTCCGTCTGTCTGTCCGTTCGCACGATAACTTTCGATAAAATGAAGCTAGAGCCTTGAAATTTTGGTCAAATGTTGGAAGTGTGATCTAGTTGGATGGTATTGAAAATGGGCATGATCAGGCCAAGAGAACGCCTACCTCCTCTACATATGTAAAATACATAAATGTATCTATAACTCCCGATTAAAGAAACATGAAAAGCTCTAGCTTTGGTAGATTACTCATGAGGGTAATCTCATACTCTCCTGGGAAAATAAAACTTATAAGTTGAAAACTAACGGTAATTTTCTTACAAAGAGCTCCGTACTACCCTACTTTTCAGGTTTTTTGTCTATAACTCCTGAACCAATTGACGTAGACACCTGATTTTTGGCGTGTAACCTCGAAGTGAGAAGCTGCTTAAGATTATGTAAGTTGGGCATAATCAGATGAAAGGAACGCCTACCTCCCCTACAAATTTCAAAAAAAAAATATACTTTTAATTACAATAACTTTCGATAGAATGACACTAGCAAGTTGAAAATTTGTTAGAATGTTGTTAGTAAGATCTACTAGGTTGGTATTGAAAATGGGCAAGATCCAACTCAAGCAACCCCCACCTCCCCTACAAATGAAACTTCAAATAAGCGATAACTTTTGATAGAATGAAGCCAGCAACTTGAAATTTTGGTAAAATGTTGAAAGTGAGATTGAGTTAGTTGGCATTAAAGATGGGTAAGATCCGACCTAAGGAACCCCTACCTCCCCTAGAAATGAAACTTAAAATAAGCGATAACTTACGACAAAATAAAGCTAGCGACTTGAAATTTTGGTCAAATGTTTGTAGTATGATCCAGTCGACTAATATTGAAAATACGTAAAATCCGACCATCGAAACCCCTACTTCCCCTACAAAAGAAACTTCAAATAAGCGATAACTTTCGATAGAATGAAGCTAGAGACTTGAAATTTTGTTTAAATGTTTGTAGGGGGATCTAATTGGTTGATGGAAATGCTGGGCAAGATCCGACTCAAGGAACCCCCACCTCCCCTACAAGTGAAACTTCAAATAAGCGTTAATTTTCGATAGAATGAAGCTAGCGACTTGAAAAATTCGATAAATATTTGTAGAATGGGTTAGTTAATTGATTTTGGAAATGGTCAAGATCCCACTGAATGAGTGCCAACCTCCCCTATGAACTGGCCATATAAGAGACCCACTTTTAATGCATATGGTCGTTGCCAATTGGGACTTTTGGTATCACCACTAGGTCTGTACAAGTCTAGGGTATATACGCTTCGGACTCCGGGCCGAAGCGAAGCTTCGTCCTGGTTACTAGATCAGAATGCGCCGAAAACGGCAATGTTCTTCTAAAAGGACAGTTCTGGTCGGTTGATACATAAAACGTTGATTTCCACTCAATTGGAGAGGGGTTCAAATCCGACCACGATCACATATTATTGTATTATAAAATGAAACAAAAAGACCGATGATGTTCATCAGCACTTTAGGCCCGTTTCATGAAAAAAACATTTTAATTTTGATCCATTGGCTTTTAAGTTGTCTATGAGTTACTTTGAAAAATGTTGTCCTTGTCGCCCCGAGTAATTTACTGAGCAACAGATACAGTATCAATTAATTAACAGATACAGAATCGTTTATGTCTTTTGTCTACGTTTATTGGCCAGCATACACAACATCTATTTAGTAACAGATACAGTATCTACTGATCCAGAGATACACCATCTACTGAGTAACAGATACAGTATCTACTAAACCACAGATACAGTATCTATTGCCCAACAGATACAGTATCTGCTGACCGACAGATACTGCCTCTACCAAGTAACAGACACATGTCCTTTTGACCCTCACCAGAGTACTCAAAATACCTTCAGCAATAGTCTAGTGCATTCGTCCCCACTCGGTACAAGTATTTAAGAAGACTCATCTGTGAAAAATTACATCCGAGAGATGGTGTCCGTTTTCATGAATGCACTGTTGGAGCCGTTGGCGGAAAATATGCCCACCACTCTTCGCAGCACATCCACTCCCGATCTGTTCACGGATGGATTCCTTCAGTTGTTCCAACCTGCGTGGTTTATCGGTTAAGATCGTTCCGCGGGGAAGTGTCCGGGCAAACGCACAAATGCACAGCATGGATCATTCCATATGCCAGTCCATCATATGAATATATAGAACGGGCCAAAAATAGGGCATATCCCCTTCCTCCGTTAAACGCCATCTACGCCACTGATTAGCAGCCGTTTTATATTCATCGTCATTTTAAAGCACTTTCCGACAATTTAAAGGGTTTATTTTTATACGCATCTTTCGTATTCACGTCGCACAATCCTTGGTTTGGCATCCACCCGAGAAAACCTAATTATAATTAACAGCTTGATATGCAGCCGGACGCCTATAGCAGACTCAATATTGTTGATGTACATATTCACCAAATATGTATAAATACACAATGACAGCCAGCATAGGCATTGTGCGAAAATTGAAATTGAGAATCTCACCTTGATTCAAACAACCACGACCATCACAATGAAAATATTATAAATACGGCTACAGTGCTGCGCTGTTGCTATTGGGTACAGTGCTGCTATTAAATGCTGAATCACGTGTATATCTCCTCGCTTTGCGTCTCGCTGCCCCGACTCAGTGTCGCGTGAATTTCGTTCGATATGTGATTTAGGTACGCCATGATGATGGATGTTGATGGCAAAAGATACATAGATTCTTCCACTTCAATCGCGACTTTTTTTCCAATCGCCGCGCCGGGACAAGAGTTTGCGCGCAACAAGTTTAACAAATTGTTCAACCGAATATTGAAACATTTTTGATGGATGTCCTTGAGCGGCTGTTACTGCTTCCACTGGAAACTTCCTCCAGTGCGAAAAAAATATATATTAGCCACGCAAATAAACACAAAATAATTGAGGAAATTGTAATAAAAACAAGAAGTCCAAATAGAATTCAATTAGAACATACATACTCGTACATATACCTACATACTTATTTTTTTATGGCGATTTATATTCAGGAAGAATGTAGGAATGCGTACGAGTACATACGCGTATAGGATGTTTTCCATTAAGTGCTTTTCCAGGTATCTTTTAAGTTTGGTTAATTGAAATTGGCACGTAAAGGTATTTTTAGATACATTTGTATCGGCTATCTATCTATCAAACCAACTACTGAAGCCTACGTGCTCGTGCATTTACTCGTAGGTATGTATGTAGACGAGGAATGAGTAGACCCAGATACTAAAATTTTCGACTAAATTGCCACGATTGATGTAATATAAACAATCTTACAAATCGTACCTAATAAACTGTTCGGCACACAGCTGGATGTAGACAATTAGCTTCGGTGATATATTACATTAATAGCACTCATCTACAAAGTGACGAATTGTTGATGTTTGTAGTACAAAAATAAAGATCAAATCTGGAATATTTTCAGGAAATTTTCATATCTTATTGGGAGAAAAGAAATCTTTTATCGTGACACAGAGTTTGTATGGGATAGGTGTCATTAAATCGATCCAATACGGGCGAGAGTCCCAAAGTTACAATATGCCAGCAGGAGTAGTCACGGTTGCTCAAAACCGGACCTACTCTTTTCGACCAAGGTGTAGTAGGACGGATTTGTAAAACATCTAGGTCACTAGGTAGATCTACAGGCCTGGGAAGGTATACAAATTTGGGCTGATATGCAGGTTTTGAAAGAACAGATGTTCAGTGCTGGGTAGATACGCAGACCTACTGTTCCCTTAATGGAGTAGGTCTACTTAGGTACACACACCGGTTTTGAAAGAACAGAATATCAGGAGTAGGTCTGGATATGGGTAGATTAGATATGTCTTCCTTGGATTTAATGTGTCAAGCAATTATTGTTTTTTAGAAAATTAACGTTAAATCTTGCTGGAAAAAAACTGGGATAGGTTGTTGTTTAGGTCGCTGATTGCGAATCTGAAATCAAAATTGCAAAAAATAGAATAGGGGAGCTAGAATGACAACACTTTTTTTATAAGCACATCCAACCTGGCTGGGAGAAACTGGCAGTGGTTGTTAGGTCGCTGATTGCGAATCTGAAGTCAAAATTAGCAAAGGTCAAAAACGAAAGGAGATTCTGATCGGCAACCCTTTTTCCAAAAACACGAGAATCTTGCTGAAAAAGAAACTGCAAGGGTTTTTTTGGGTCACTGATCCGAACTTAACGGAGTCAAATTTTTATACCCTTCACGAATGTGATAGGGTATATTAACTTTGTCATGAAGTTTGCAACGCATAGAAGGAAGCATCTACAGTCATTTCCACAAGAGCGTAAACTTTGTAACTTTTTAATGCACCATTTCTCAAAGAGTGGTGGGGGACTTTCAGTTACCTGCATTTTTCCTCTTTTTCGCATTGTATAAATTTGGTCATTCTAAGTTCAAGTAGGAGAGTGATAAGACGTCAAGTGAAATGAGTGCGATTTACAAAAAACGATTCGAAGCTGTGTTTTTAGTAAGTCATCCGAAAGGACCAAAAATGACACCTGCATCGGCCGGAAAGTACCTGAAAGTTTCGACACAGTTTGTGAATAAGTGGATAAAGCGTTTTAAAGATACTGGAAATGTAGACGATCTACCTGGTAGGGGTAAAACCCGAAGCACTTCAAGGCCATCATTGATATTTTTAAGAAAAATCCGTCCGTTACTACCTTAGTGCAAGCAAAGGAAATGTTATCGAAGAAGAATATTTACGTGTCCTTGAATACGATTCGGCGAAGATTACAAGAGGAAAACATCAAAACCAGGTATGCCTTGATGAAACCATTACTTACCGAAAACCAGAAGCGAAGACGTGTAGAGTGGGCTAAGGAAAACATCGATCGTGATTGGGACAACGTGATCTTTACGGATGAATCAAGTTTTGCTGTAAATACGTTCAGGAGACGAGTGTGGTCACAAAAAGGAGAAGCTGTCGTGAACCGAACCGTTAAACACCCTGTGAAGGTCCATGTTTATGGATGCTTTTCTGCACGCGGTTTCGGAAAATTAATAAGGTTTACCGGAATTCTTACTGCTGAAAGGATGATCATTTTGTACAAGAAAGGATTATTGAAGTCTGCTAGGATGCTATATGGCAACGACAACACCGATTGGTTTCTACAAGAAGATAACGATCCGAAACATAGAAGCCGGTTGTGTACACGCTGGAAAGAAGAAAATAACATTCAAGTACTTGATTGGCCTTCGCAATCGCCGGATGCCAATCCTATTGAAAATGTTTGTTGATTAATGAAGCAGAAGCTTCAAGGAAAGCAAATAAAAGGAGCAGCACAACTTATCGACAGACTACGCGGAAAAATTGGCCGAAAGTTGTCACCGAAGATGCCAGTCAATAATCAATAGTGACGGCGATTGGACCATGTATTAAATATAATTGCGAAAATGTATTTTGTATTTACTTTCAATAAAAAATAAAATTTCTTACTTGTAACATTTTGTTTTTATTTTGTGAGGTATACGGTCTTGTGGAAATGACTGTATATGTATATTCTTGGTCAGTATGACGAGATGAGTCGATTAACCTGTGTCCGTCTGTCTGTCTGCCTGTCCGTCTGTTTCCATGCAAACTAGTCTCTCAGTTTTAAGGCTATCGAGCTTAAATTTTGTACAAAGACTTATTTCTTTTGCACGCTGTATGGAACCAATGGAATAGGACCACTTTCTCATATAGCTGCCATAGGAACGACCGATCTTTACAAAATTTCACATTAATTGATCATGTTTACCGCCAAACCATATTTCTACATTTGGGTAAAATCGGCCGACTATTTCATATACCTCTCATAGGAACAGTGAAATCGGAACAAGTTTTACTGCTAATTTAAAAGTGGTAAATGCAGAATGGATCAAGGATAGGATAGGAACACAGACTGCAGAAGGTATGACGCGTTTTGTTTATGTTTTGTGTTGTCAGTGTGAAATAGCAACAAAACGTTTTTACGTGTTTGCGGCCGTCCAGGTGCTTATGCAAAACTTTTTTTTCGTCATGGAACTTGACTTTTAAAATGACGTCTGGCTCGCGATGGGTTGGATTGCAGTGTGTGTCCCTGAAATTTGAACAGAGGACAGTGCGCAGTGCGCCAATGTTGCCACGCGTCCAAATGGACGCTAATGTGTGTCCACCTTTACACTGCGCGATTTTTTTGCAACGGTGTGATATTCACTTCAAAGCAAAGTGCTAAGGTCAGCTTTTCGTACGAAATCTCATACAAAAACTCTCAAAAGTTGTAACGTAAGTGTCGCTAAATATTCCCCTCCGGATCTGGAAAGTGTTCTTATCCGGAGGGGAACATTTTCTGATCTAAAAATTGACAGTTGTCTGGACAAATTTTGCTGGAAGGGAAGCATAATACCCCACATACACAAAGCGATCCGTCGCCCGATCGATCGGTAGATGGATCGCCTTAAAATATCAACTGATCAAAATTATATGGAACTGTCAACAAAATCGTCAACGATAAGCGCATACACAGCCGATATCGGGCGACGGATCGGCCGATCCATCGCTGCGTGTATGGCACGTTTATGAAGGAGAAATTGACAAATGTCAAATCCTGATTCGCTCGTAGGAACGCAGCCAATGAGAATAAAAATTATTCCAAGTCTTGGAACCATCTGGTACCACATTCTAATGAAAAAAAAACAACAACAAAAACAACCCAACCCGTACCAAGAGCTATACGAGAGAACTACGAATAACTATTACAAATTTACATAAACTAAACGGCAATGTCTGAATTGCCACTGTTTAGCCTTTTCTCATACTACTTTCGCTTTTTATCGATTTCAATTTCCATTGCTCGTGCCGCATTTGCTATTGATGCATAATAAAATTCCATTGAAAGTTTACTTAGCTTAGTACGTTTATTTTTGCCAATGATTTACGAGTATGGGCCGAGCACTCGTACACGACGTTAAATGTTCAGATTCAATATACAAGGAGCTGAAATCAACAGGGACTACAAATAGGGTTGGGCAAGGTAAATTCTTCGGTTGTTTTCTTCGGACATACGAGTAAACAGCACTCTCCTAATCGATATGACGTTCATGCGGGAATTGCTTGACAGCGAAGCAGAACCGTAGAGAAGAAATTTGGAAAATAAAACAATGGCAGAAAATAGCAAAAGTCTGGAGCTGACTCGTAGCAATCTGAAATAATTCAAGCGAATTAAATTGGGGTTTCACTAAACGGGCATTTTTGGAAATCTAGAGGACGAGAGAAATCAATATTAACAAGGAATGGGAGCGTACTTTGAAATTTACGTCTTGCTGAATGGATTCAAAATAAGACGGAATAACATTTAAGTGACATCGTACAATGTCACGTAATCGAGAGATAGTCCAGGCTTCAAATATTTTAAATACGAACTATTGCTTTCCCTAGTAAAGCAAAAAAAATATTGGGCGGAAGGGTCCCAAAAAGGATAAACAGTGATGACATTATTTTATCCTTTTCGTGACCCTTTCGTTCAACAAGTTTTTGAAGCCAATTCGATTTTTGACACTATTACAGATTAAAGTATTCAAAATGCCTGGGACACGGAGGTAATACCTTAGAAGACTCGAACAATGTAGGAGGCAACTACAGAATTTTCCTTAATTTACCCACTACTGCGCTGTAGTTACTTCGAATTAGAAAAAAGGGATGCACTCGATGTCTCCTTTTATATGACGTCAACCATGCTTATCTCCCATTAAAGCAAAATGTCGAACTTTTTTTTATCCTTTTTAGGACATTTTCACGCGACTTCTCTGACGTAAATTTGTTTTCTTAACTCCCCAACTGCTATCATCCACAAAATCCAGCTTTAGGGGATTTATTCGTATTTTGAGGAAACATTCGGATAAATTGAATAAATTTGCGTTCTTCGAGAAAAGATACAAATACAATACAATACAATATTTTTTAGCACCATTCGAGTTCCGAAAGAAGAACTCGGAAACTAATATCGTCGACTTATTACGAATAGAGAAATAAAATGTCTCAGCACCAGGATATGTGATGAGTCTGGTGACGACGACAACTAAGCCTGTCATCATCGATCACATCACTTCATAGAACATAGTTCTTTGCTTGCTATCATCTTTATCTTCTCAAAATTTGTAGTGGTCAAAGCAGAAACGAGACGTCGAATACATTCAATTCCTGGTACCTTGTCTAAGTAAACACAACGGAGTAAGGAATTTCATATGTGTACTCGTATACTCGTACAGACAATGTTTGTTTTATGTATTTTGATTTTTTGAATTCTGTATATCCTAGTTAACTTTTGAAGCAGCTCCGCCGAAGCCTGTCTCAAGCGATCGTTGTGAAAGCAGGAGGGAATAATAGCTATAGCCTGACTGGCTGAGTTACACCTAAGCGCCTCAGGTCATTAAGTTACATGAATCACGTAGTCAGACCTGCAACACAGTTGTCTGAACTCTGGCACGTTATGAACCACCAGGAGCAGCTATCACCGAGGCCACCCCTGAATAGGGTCTAGCGATGGGCCTACAACCAATCCTGGTAAAAACTACTCCATGTCAAGAAACCTGGAACAAAGCCTCGGATTGGACGGATCAACAACGACGACCACGCAAACGTTTAATGGATTATTCCTTCGGATCCTGGAAGGTACGCTGAAGGAAATTTAATTCACTACAACTTCGTCTCAGACTAGTTTTCTGAGAAAAGATTGTGGTAGGCACTAGAAGCAAATGATTTCTTCGAAAAATGATTTGTTTGAAAATTATCGATTTTCAATAAGGTATATCTCGTAAGCCGTTAGAAAATCCGGCAAATATAGTAATGATCAATTTTATAATTTAATTATAATTATAATTTAATTTAATAAGCTTTCATTTTTGCATAGAACATATGTGTGGTCTCGGGGAATAAGTAGATAAGTCAATTTATACCGAAAATGAGTTAAGTGCATTAAATTACTCCTACAAGTGCTCTACGGAATGTAGAGTCGTGGGTAACTCTAAAATCCAATACTTTGTTAGTTATAGGAATGTGCATTTTTAGACATCTCGAAAAATAATGTGCGTACTTGGATAAGTGCAATTACTCAGTTTTGGAAAGAAAATCTCCATCGTGAATATTGAGGTATGTCGACTTATTTATTTTATTTATTTTTATTTTATTTATTTATTTTGAATTATTTAACTGCCATTGTTGTCTATTGTCTTATTTGAGAATCCATAACGAGCTTGCTCTTTCATGTCCGATGAAAATTTTGTTTGGGAGTCTCCAAAATCAATCTCCCGAAATTTATTTTGCGAGCAGTCGCTTACTGATTTTGGCACGGGTGGCACAATGGCAAAAGAAGGAGCTCTTTATTTAAAATATTTACGGAGGAACCCATGCCGTAAGGCCAGGAACAGCGAGTACAAAGCAAATGTTGGAAATATTCGATACGTTGTAGATGCTAGTTGAGGGTGCTTTGATGTGTCCCTATCCCGAAATGCATGGTTTTTGGATGAGCACAATACCGTAGGGGTCATCAAGCAGCATCTGTAGTAGCTCTGCTGACGCGGAACTACTGTGGTGCAGATTTATTTGCAACACCCTTAGCATGCTACAAGGGATACAGTTTCTCACCCGTAGAAAGTGTTGTAGCGATTGGGTCTTCAGTCCCAGATTCGCTGTCCTCCTCGCTCAGCGTTATGCCATCAGCCACCTTGGTTAAATGTTCTATGCCTAGATTCTTCTCTACTTCGTTGGCCTCAAGCGTGTTCTTGTTGTCGTCCATGGGGCTTCGCTTTTTCAGCTTCAATTCCCAATTATTGGGTATAGTATGTCCTCTGCCTCTTTGCTAATTTGAAGAATCAGTGTCTGCTTTTGTCTCTGCGAGGTGCTCGTTGACACGTAGGACTACCCAGTCCGCAGTGGAAATGTCCGCATTTTCTCGCTGGAATAGCTTTAGCACCATCTCCTTGTTTCTCGGTAATAAGACTTTCGCCTTGGCCACAGTTAGAATTTGGTCTTTTGCGACTATTTCCAATTGTGCTCCTTCCCAAAGACCGTCATTGTCACAGTTGTTGATTTTTGCGTCGTTAAACCAACCTGCGTCATCGAAGGATGGCATGTGTTGATCTTCACATACAGCTCTTTCGGTCAGTTTGTCGAAGAGCAACGTCTTGACCAGCTCCCACCTCTCCCGGCTTAACTTGCCGAGAGGCTCGCAACAGTCTTTCTTCTTCGTATTTTTGGCACGAGTGGGCTCTTCCATTACTGTTTACTGGTTGAGAATTGTGGATCCTCATCCCACCGTTGTCTCTTGAAAGCTAGTTTTCTGTTTTAACTTTTCGCAATACTGTTAAAGAATTTCGGATCACCGCTGGAAAATCCGCTTCTTGTCGAGAAGCGCTTTCTGGTATTCTCAATAGTTTCCTCGAATCATGCAAGCCTTTCCAACTCTTTCGGGGTAAAGTCTACTCTGGTGCCGAGGATCCGCTTCAGCCTAATGACTGTTTTATATTGCTTGAGGGGCCTGAGTTCCTCCTTGGTCTGCTTGGGACTTACGGTCGTACGCCGTGCAGCACCCTTGGTTGACTGAGGAGAATTAAACAGGAGCTCCTCTTCTGCTGGTGTGATGTCGAGCCCCTGTTCCGAGCGATCCTGGTCAAGCTCAGCAACGAGGGGATTGACTGCAATTGTTGTTTGTAGCCCGAACTTGGGTTTTGAACCAGTAGCATGACCGTCTGAGCCGTCTGGTTTCCACGCTGACTCGACTGTTTTTGAAAGGCCGCTGGCGACTAAGGAGGTGCGAAAACCTCCCGAGCCCTCGCCGGTAGTCGCAGCCTTGCCTCCTACCGACACTTGGGTTGTTCCGATTTATCATTTTCTTCTCCATTGTTAGTATAAAGTTTTGGGCCTTCTTTAACCGTCTACCGGCCCTGAAAAGACTAGGAAACTCTAACACCACACCAAGTTTTCCACCGCTACAAGAGAGCATGTCAATACATTTCGCAGTGTTTGGGTGTCTCAGAAGTAAGACTACTAGAAAATCGATTGGGACATTTTCGCGTAAACCTTGAAAATTAATGTTAAATATACGGTGGTCGGTGTGAATAAAATACTCGAAAGAAACCCCAACACTCTCCTAATTTGATGTTTTGAACAAAAAAAAATATTTCATTTTGAAAACCCTTTATCCAATTTTCCATATCTTGTTGTTCACCAACAATTATCTATTTATTCACTGAAGTTACTCAATAATTCACGGCGTTTAACTATTACACACTAGGAAATACGAATATTCAGAATTAAAAAAAAGGTAGTTGATTATTTTTAATCTTTATTTCAAAAATAAAAAAAAATTAAAACAAAAGTAAATTTGCAAAAAAATACTGAAATTGTATAAAAATAATCCACTTTTTTTTTAATTCTGAATATTCGTGTTTCCTGGTGTGTAATAGTTAAACGCCGTGAATTATTGATAACTTCAGTGAATAAACAGATAATTCTTGGTGAACAACAAGATAAGTAAGGAAAATTGGATAAGGGGTTTTCAAAATGAAATATTTTTTTTTTTCTTTTCAAAACATCAAATTAGGAGAGTGTTGGGGTTTCTTTCGAGTAACAAAAGTTATATCACATCAACACATCGATTTACAGAAGGTCGCCAAACCTTTAAAACGCCGCCCTGGAAACTAGCATTTTTTTACTTATCTACTTATTCACACCGACCACCGATATTTTCTAGAGTCCACCGTTTGCGAGTTATAATCGATAATCCCAAAAATGGGACCTTCCCCCACCCCTCCCACCGTTAGCTCACCTCCCAGGGGCGGGGACTTTTAGAATGTTTACCTATTAACTACTCCTAACGAAGTCCTGAAGTCAAAAATTATCGCATATCCCATGCACTCTACAAAGTGTTCTTTGACTGGTCTATTATTATTTTTGACCGTAAAATATTGAGTTTTAAGTTTTCGATATCTATGTCGAATTCTAATATATTTTCAAAGATTATTTTACTCTCTACGTAATTGAAATCTCTTGCTTTCACCGAGACTTTTTAGTCACGGACAGATTTCCAGCATTCTTTTCGAAAAATTCACTTAAACGTTGATAGCCAAAATGAAAAAATGTTGCAATTCACGAAAATTCGTCAATCATCCCATACACCAATTGTGTCGAAGAGTACGTCCTACATTCACTCACTCGAGTCAGATTACTTGCATAATAATTTTCATTTCAATTTTCCATACTTGAGTACAGCATTTACGAGTACTCGTATACTATTAAAACAAGATATAATAGTAACCTAATAGCAATATAAATACTCGTGCAGTACAAAATAGATACTTTTTCCTTTTCTCTTTCTATTCAGACATTTAAGGTGGAGAATGATTGAGTGGTACATGCATGTCATTCGACAGCAAATCCCATCAAATATTTGGCAAGACATGGAAAAGAATGGCGTGCGAACTATGGGGTGTAGAAAAATGTGGTCAGAGGCGGAGAGGGATTTATTGCGTGCTAAATAGGTGACTAGAGTACCAACTGCTCTAGGCCTAGGCGTACGTATTATTATGTGACTAGGCGAAAAGTGAAACTTGTAACGAACGTGCCATTTTGGGCATGTCAGGGAAGGATTTGTCAATTCGACTAATTTGTTGACTTAGTACTCGCATGTTTCGTTTGTCTTATTTTGAGGCTGTTTGGAATTATGTTTGACAGGAGGTTACTAATTGATAACAGTTAGTTTTTACATATATTACTGGTAGGTGACAATTGTCTTACTGACCTACAACAATGAATTGCTGTGGTTGGCGTAGTGAAAGTAAAATTTACGGCTTCATCGCCATTTATCAGATTTAAGACGATGCAAGCATAACCTACCGGTATAAGTAGCAAAAGTGACAAGCTTAACATCATAATAGGCGCGTTCTTTTCTTTTCTTAACCTGTATAGGTTAGTGAAATAGCGCGCAATACAACAACAATGCTACCCTACATAGGTTAGCGCTTAACCCAGTAATTTATCGAGGGCAGATTCTGACTTGGACAGCGCACAAGTAAAGCTTTTATTTAGGACGCATTTAGCGGTTACTAATAATAAATAAAGGCAGGCTAAGGTACCAAGCTGGTAGGCACTGCGACCATAAGATCTATTGTGCCATAATAGCCTTAACTAATCCAAAAGACCCTCAACCAACCTGATAAAGGCCAATAGGTCCTTTGTAGCGGTACTCTTAATGACGCCGGAGCTCACGATGGAATCTCCAAGAAACATGAACCTGGCGCGAGCAACCGCGGGGCATTCACAGAGAAGATGTTTGGTGGACTCAATATCCTCCAGGCAAAGTCGGCATTCCGTCTCAGTGGACAGGCCCATTTTGTTTAAGTGATATCTCACCCAGTGGTGATCCGTGAGGAAACCAACGACCATTCTCAGGTCAGCTCTGGCCAATCGGCTGGCTTCTGTGAGACCATAGGGTTACTAGAAAAAGTTCGTTCATTCACCTCAGTTCACCTCAATTAGATTCAACATTTTTTCCAATTGGAAAAGTGATTTTTGTCGAAATGTTAAGGAACTACTCGGAATTAATTACCTAGTCTAGCCATAAATACTGTTACAAACTTTTTGAAGCACTGTTCAATAAAAGAGGTGTTATATGTTAAGAAATCATTGTTTATTTATTAAATGCATTGTCAAAAACGGAAATTGCAACAAGTTATTCGAAGTGATTGCCTTTTGCCTTTACACAAGCCTTTAATCGAGCTGGCCACTTATCTATGGAAGCACGCACGACTTCAATCGGAAAGTTGGCGTCTGCATGTGTAAGAGACTTCTTTAAGGATTCGATATTATTTAGAATGTCTTTTAGAGCACGTCATTTACTCTAAGACAGACCATAATTCGTAATCCAGCGGATTCAGGTCTGGGCTAGAGAAAGGCCAATCTTCAGCTTTAATAAAATCTGGAACATTTTCTTGAAGCCATTTTTGGGTTGACTTCGCCTTATGACCTGGTGCAGAATCTTGCTGGAAACTCCAAGGCTGATTTTTGAATAATGACGTGTTGAGAGGTTTCACTACACTTTCAAGAACACTTTCTTGATAAATTTTGGCAGACGTTTTGACGCCCTTCTCACAAAAATGCAACTTTGTCACCCCGTTGTAGCTAACACCCCACCAAACCATTACTGAGGCTGGATGATGACCTCTTTGAACCTTTTGGGCAACTTGAGAAGCTTCTCTAGCACTGCGAGCATAAACCCTATCGTTTTGTTTATTAAATGTTTCTTCGACAGTAAAAATTTTTTCGTCCGTAAACAAAATTTTACGGTGTTCTTGGTTTGCGTACCGGCAAAGTAATCGTTTTGATTTTTCCACTCTATTTTTTTTTAACGAATCTGTTAGTAAATGCCCGGTAGATCTACGATAAGCACCCAACCCCAAGTCACTTTTGATGATACGTGAAATTGTTCTTTGGGGTATTTTCATCTCACGCGATAAAATTTTTTGTTTCCGAAGAGGATTACGGCGAATTCTCTCGCGCAGGGCTTTAACCGCTTGAGGTGTTCGAGTAGTTCGCGGACGGCCACTTCTTTCACGGTCACTTACTCCAGACGTATCATTAAATCTTTCAATAGCCCGATATACAAACATTCGGCTTATACCAAGGGTATGCAGAGTCTTAAAAATATCACTTGGTTGCATTCCTACTTTATGAAGTGCAATCACAGCAATTCTATTTTCTTTGTCACCCCAATCCATGTTCACTACACTAAAAATTAAACTCAAATGATGAAAAATGCATCAAGCACAAGCGTACTATAGCGATTAGCTCAATTTTTAAGAAATGCAATATAACAATTCCTTTCTGCAGGGTTGCCAAACCTTGTAACAATATTTATGGCTAGACTAGGTAGTTTCTTCTATTACAGTTGCATTTGATAGGTGCAATGCTTGCTCTTGATGTAATAAAATTAAGTTTGTTTGGAACATAATGGTTTTAGCCTTTTTCGGAGAATTCTCTCTATTAAATTAGGGAGAATTTTCACAAAACTCGGGAAATTTCCGCTTTAGGACCGACGAATCCCCCCGGATGGGTTCTAGGTTCTTACCAACTAAAGCGGGAATAGACTACCTAACGCGAAAATGCCGGAAATTAAGGAGTTAAAAAAATTCTCCCTAATTTAATAGAGAGAATTCTCCTAAAAAGGCTAAAACCATTATGTTCCGTTTGTTTCTAATATTTTCAAAGAGTGGGATTATCCCACCACTTACAATCCAAACTTTGTCTAAGACAAAATCCATTTCATGTCAAATGCATGCTTTTACCCTGTATGGGTTAGACGGACGACATATTCTCCGCGTTTCCTACATCATCTCTGAAAAAAAATTTTAGAGAATGTTTGACAAGTTTGCTTGAGCTTGAACTCCCCCCGTCCTTTCGTTTTTCGCCCTTTGCCAGTTCGTCAATTTTCACGTCAATTTACCAAGCGAGATGTCGCAGGTTCGATTCCTGTCACGAGTATTTTCGAATAGTGGCTTTTCACGTCGTCATTCAATAGACTCAGCTGTGAACAAATACATTGTTGTGTTAACTGCCTTGGCCCCTCCAGGGGCTTAGGCGCGTCAACCTCTCTGACTTTTCTATGCCTTGTTGGCGTTTCGATAGCATATCTACTTTTCGGACGCACAGCTGCTAGCATGCACCTCCAACCCGCGCCATCTGTATTCTGGCAAGCTCGGAGCGCAATGCGAGTTCTGTAAGTACTCCCCACTGGCAGTTCTGTTCGCGCCGAGGATAATACATGAATGAATACATTAATTTCATGAAAATTATTGAATTTACTCCAGGGAGATGAGCTTGATACTGACCAACCTATTACCACCATCCCGTTAAAACCATCTCGGAAAAGAAGTGTTGTACTCCACTTCGAACCCTGTTCCGCTTCAAAACCGAAAGTGGAACATGTACTTTACTTTTACTTATTGTGATACCGGTCCAATTCCTTACATCCATTCTAGGATATGAGGCCAGGATATCCTGTTCAGAACGCCACTTCTTACAATCTGTGAGTGTGTATACTTGTATTTCTGCTTCTGTAGTACTTTACTCGTACAAAAGTTCCAGTTGCTATTTTTGCAGAAGAAATTTGCCTGAAGCACGCAGTCGACGGAAAACCAAACCCATTCAGGTCTATATACGAAGACTAGTGGAACTATAAATAATCGGGAATCTCACTGAACGCTTTTAGGTTGTTGTCCTCAAACTCATTGTTGAGAATGAAATTCGAGGATGTAGGTCTAATGGAAAGATGCAAGTATTATTGCGCTGTTCTGTACGTTTTTGTGTCAGCATGTTGCCGACTTTATTGCTAGTTCTAGTTACGGCTCAATTTATTTAATAAGATAACTTCCTCCGGAATTGGCCATCAATAATCTCATTAGTATCAAGAACTCTTCTATTTGAAAAGAAATTCCCAAAATGATGCTGATTTGATGATAGAAGTTGCCCTAATTACAGTTTTGCCCTGGGTAAGATATAAAATCTACATCCATAAAGTATTCCGGTTGACCTGAATTCATTCGTACATTCACTAGCAGCATCAACTCCGCTCTGATGCAATTGAGCCCCGGGACTATAGAAAGTAGTGCGCAGGTCATCCAGCTCGAATCAATTGCATGTATGGATGTATGTACATAACTTAACTTATTAGTTGGATGGAGCCATCGGAAAGGTATGTCAAGGCTAAGTGTTGTATGCTATTAGCGACATTTTGTAGAACGAGTAAAAGTGGTCCTTCCAATTGCAATAATTGTACTCGCAGTAGGAAATTTGTGGTACATATGAACTAACACAATGCCAATTGGTGTTAATTGATAGAAAGCCATCGAGTCATCTCGATGATGTCGGTCATGTCCACGACTAGCCATGATGGCTATCTCACCTGGCTGAAGACCGTTAGTGTCTTTCTCTTGTAGCCTAATTAGCACCTGATTCACCGTTCTCTGCTTGTTCGTGTGCAAAATGATTCATACACTTTGCTCTGGCAGCCGGTATGGTCGACTGAATCCGTTGGAGGAATATCTTTTGATGTTTTATCGTTTGTAGATAGAATGTAGCTCGTTAGTTGGATTGAAAATCTAATAGTCTAGAAGTTAACGGAAAGTTCTCTACATCGGCAATCTATTGGTTGATGATGGTTATGTTGTCGCTTGAATTCACCATTAAGGCCAATAGTGGCTTAATTCAAGTGCAATGAAATTGTAAGTTGTAGGTTTAGCCGCCGATGGTGGCTGTTGGAAAATGGATTTGAAAGCAATACGGCCATCAATGCGAAACCATCATGGGCCATGTCTTTAGTACCCCAGGTGACGAGTAAAAATCGAGGGAAAAAAATAAAGGAACTTTCTACTAAATGAAAAAGGTTGATTTTTCCTAAGACGGGATTCTTTTTTATTTATTTGTAAATGCGCATTTCGGACACCAGTTGTGTCCTTCTTCAGTACAATTCAACTACTTTCCTCAACACCAAGCCCTACACCTATATACCCTCTATTTTGACAGCGTTAATTACCCTACATTACGTTACGTTACTCTAATTACCATTTAATGACATACAACATGTTTTGAAAGCAAATAAAAAAAAAATAGAAAAACCCCAATCGAGAAAAAGAAGACAATTGAGCCACAGGTAGACTAATGATGGAAACCACCCGTTTCACTTCCTGGGTGATTCCATCGCCAGTAGATTCAGCAGCCCTGATTGTAGATTCCCGATATCATGGTTCAGCCTCTGGTTTTCCGGTTCCCTTAGAATGGCCAGACTTTCTAGTGCATCCAGTTTCCTGCTGTCTGTACTCGCTTTGATGATCTCCACGTTGTCCCATGTTATATTGTGCCCCTCTCCTGCTATGTGTCTCGCTACCATGGATTTTAGCGACGCGGGGTCCTTGTTGTTTTTTACGCTAGACTCAGCCTCTCTCACGTGCTCACCCCATCTTGTGGAAACTAGCCGCTTCGTTTGCCCGACGTATGTTTTGTCACATTCTGGACAAGAGACCTTGTATACGCCGCTTACTTCATGTTTCAGTTTCTTGTCCTTCGTGGACCCTAGCTTGGTCTTGAGCTGTTGCCTCCGGCTTGATGAGACCATTTCGATGTCCATATCCTTCATCACCCGCTTCAATTTCCCGGATGCGTACGAATGTGTGACGCCTATCCTTCTCCTAGGTTCTTCCTTGTTATGTTGGAGGGTAGTCAATCGTTGTTCTTCTAGCTTTCTCTGTTTCTTGCGGATGAGACATGATATCGCCCTTGGTTCGTATCCATTCTTCAAGCCCGTGTCGAGGATGTACCTCCTTTCCCTTTCGAATCGCTCCATGCTCAATGGAACCGTGAAAAGTCGGTGTATCATCGAGTGGAACGGGGCAAACCTCTGGGAGTATGAATGGTTGGAGCTCGATGGAATCGTTCTTTGTGTGTGGGTTGGCTTCCTAAAGATGTCGAATTCGATGGAGCTCCCGTTGCTTATGATTTTCAAATCCAGGAACGGCAGTTCCCCATGTTCGTCCATTTCCATCGTAAACTTGATGTTCCGGTGAACCGTGTTCAGGTTGGAGAGGATTTCCTCTCCTTCCTCTTTATTGATGATCGCCAGCACGTCGTCCACATATCTCACCCAGAATTTTGGCAGTGATCCTCTCGCCTTCAGTTCTTCCTCTATCCTGTTCATAAAGATATCACTAATGAACGGAGAGAGTGGGTTACCCATGGCCACCCCCCTGGTTGCCTTGAAGAATCTGCCGCGGAACGTGAGGTAGTTCTCCGTCATGCATATTGTTGCCAGTTTCATGAGCAGATTGACTTCCTTCCTCCAAGCCGTAGATGTGGGCTCCTTTTCGAGTAGCCATTCCTCCAGGTAAAATAGCGCCTCCTTGATCGGGATGCTTGGAAACAGGGCCTTAACATCGAAAGAGACGACCCGTTCGTCGGACGAGATTGGACCCACGGTCTTCAGTTTGTCGATTAGGTCGTCCCTGTTCTTAAGAGATCTGCACGAGCTGGATCCACCTAAATCGTTGAACCTTCCGAGAAGCCATTTGGCGATGTTTTGTGTGGGGGAGTTGGTGGCTGCTACGATCTCTCGGAATTCGTTCCCAGGCTTGTGAACTTTTGGCAGCCCCTTCAACCTCGGAAGAGCGGGGTTGGGCATTCTGAGCTTCGAGGGTTGTTCTACGATGGAACGACAATCCTTTAGAACTTTCTCAACCCTCTTGATGGATTCCTCTAGGGGGTCTTTGCGCAGCTCGAAGTACCCTCCAGTGTTCAGCTTCTCCAACATTGCCGCATCGTAGTCCTCTTTTTCCACGATCACCACTGCGTTGCCTTTGTCCGCTCTCAGATAGAAAACCCCTTTGGCTTGTAACTCCTTGACAATTCTTGATTGTGTTGTCGCAATCTTCGATGGTTGCGGATCTAAGCCTGTTACGACACCTTCTACACTCTTCCGTACTGCTTCCTTGGTGTTTTGGTCCTCGAGTTGTATTCCTGCCTCGATGTCAACGATGATGTCTTCCTTGGGTAGCCGGTGTTCTTGAAGAGCGAAGTTCAACCCCATGTTAAGCAATTCCTCTTGCTCTTTCGTGAATTCCGATTTCGACCTGTTGATGACGAAATCTTCTAAAAGCTCAACTTGAACATCTTGGTCGTTTTCCCTTGGCGAAACTCCTCGTAGTTTTTGGAGTTTCTTCATCAGGTTTTGACGCTTTCTGGATCTTTCGCATTGTTGTGCCTTTTCAATCTTTTCCAGAACCTCCAAAAGGTCACCTTTAGTGCCATTAATTTGTTGTCCCAATTGCAGTGTGGCAGCTGTAAGCCCTGATTGTGACGCCGCTGAGCTTCCCATGCAAGTGGTCAATTGTATTCTTAATTGCCGCTTTCTCCATGCTCGCCTTTAGCCTCGGAGCTCCCGGAAGAGAAGGCTGCACCCAGATTCGGTGCGATTTCGGTGTGACCTTGTATTTGATGCACAATCTTAGAAACCGGATATCTTCGCTGATAGTGCCCATAGATTTTTTTAACTTCAGAAACTTGTTGAACTTTCTAACTAGGCGCGACTTTTTGGTTGGTACTAGGAGTATATTACACTAAAAGTCCCCGCCAGTGGGGTATGAGCTTCCGCGGGAAGAGGGGGTCAAAGGGGACTTGTTTAGTTTTTTGCTTTTATCTCCGTAACTATTAACCCTAGAAAATAATAATATGAGAGACAGTTAAAGAACGCAAAAATATAATACATAAAAATCTTATCTTAAACAGTTTTTGAGATAATCTCACTCGAAAATTTGTTGTCAAATGCTCGTTTGTTCCAAGTAAGAGTGAAAATCATGGTTTTTGGGATGTATTCCATCGAATAACGTGTAAAATACTAGTCCCACGAATAAAATAAAAGGGATCGATTTTCTTTACAACTAAATAAGCTTCAGTTTGATATAAGTCAAATGCCCGTAGGTTTGATAGGTACTTAGAAAAAGGAGAAACAAAATTAAAAAAAAAAATCTTCACAAAACAAAAATGCGAACATTGCTTAAGGGGGGTCTCAGTCGAAAAATCGGAAGATAATCCTTTTATTTTTTGTTACATCATTTAAATATTGAAAAAAACGAACACGTTTCAAAGTTAACGCTAATAATAATTTCTCGGTTTGAAAATGTGACTTTCTTAAAACCCATTTTAAAAAAAAAACCAGCGTGGTTAACATCTGGCCAAAAATCAATAAACGCCACTATGTCAAAGGTAATAAAATCGTCAATTATAATTTTACGATACCTAAAAGGTATTTTCCAGATTGACTCGATCGAGTTACGTACACGACGCGTACCTTTTGAGTGACACACATGCGTACGTTATATTTTGTCAACCAGACAGGACTTTAATGATTTAATTACCCGACTTCTAGAAAATATTTTTCAAACTTTTAGGGTAATTCCGCAATAAAATTCTGAAGGAAAAACAGTATAAAAAGACAAGCAGGCGCTCATATTCTTCAGAGTATTCCTTCTTTTGAAGTGCATTACAGTCTTGATAAAAAAGAAACGTTTCCTTTTAAACAATCGATTTTCGAGCTTCGCGACAACACCAAATATGGACACTTTGATCGCTTCTCTTCGTGCTTTAGTGATCTCCCGGAAGGAGCCAACAACCGTCGCTCATCTCTTGGCTGACTACAGAACTTTTGAAGGACAGCAGCTTTCCGTTGAGTCATACGGATACGATAGTGTAGAGGACCTACTGAAATCATCCGGGAAATTCATTCTGAAAAGTAAGTCTGGCCGAGTACATGTGACAGTGAAATCGGATGAGAGTACGGCGCATATAGAAAAGATGGTCAGGAAACAAAAACCATCGAAAAAGTGTACAACTCAAGTGAAGATTGAAAAGAAGGATCGATTGACACGAAGAAAAACGCCTCTCTCTCAACGGAAAACTGAAAAGGAGGATCGACGTAATCGGCAAAAACACACGCCGCCACCACTTATGTCACTAAGTGGACTGTCGCCTTCTGGAGAAGGCTGGAATGGCGGTTGTTATTCGTCGAATGGGCGATTTATTCTCCCATCCGTCGCGCCAAATTTTCCCGAGCTGATCCGAGATTATAGGATTACAGAAATGGCTATTGCACTTGAAGTTTTCTGTTCGATGGGAGGAATCGCATCACCGTGTTACAGTGTCTACACACTTCCACGTCGGCGAGGATTTTTTTGCTCACTCCGTGTGGCTGATGCTGATTATGTGAGCGAACCAATAGGCTTTCCGACGGCTTTGGAAGCGAAGCTCGAGTGTGCCAGGAAGGCGATGCGAGATATTTTTAGTTTCGCGCTTTTAGGAATATTGTGAATATTGCGAATATTGCTTTTTGATAAATAAATATCTTTAAATGAGAATGTCATTCGTTTTTTTCTCATGTAGGCTAGCAACCGAACGGGGTTGATAGGTTACATTTCTGACGCACTCAGTACCCGTGAGGTCTCTGTCGCCAGTGGGGGTGCATCAAGAGAAACAGGGGTTCTCGGCGCATTAATAAAAGCTACCTGTTGGTACTATTAGAACTCTAACAGTGTCAGTAAAACACGGCACGGATGGTGCAGTTGCATGCTAGCCTTGAATGGATGCAAAGCGACTGGGCAGGTAAGCCTGGCTGTTAGCGTGTTTCATGGGGAAATTAATTATGCCAGCTGATTTTTTTCTTCGGTCAAGGGAATTAGGCCATTTCAGCGAGGACAAGAAGCGAGACGGCAGGTACACCGCCCCCTACAAAAGTGAAGGCAGAAGATCGCCCACACGCATGGCGGATTTTGTGTCTGCCACCTTGTAAATTGGAGAAGATGGATTAGAAGCATCGACAACCGGATCGCTGTATATAAGCACGGCAGAGAGTGGCAGTGAACATCGTTTTTTTCCGGTAGGAACGTCACATGGCTACGGGCCCACCCACTATCGACCGCTATGGAAGGGTCGCGCTGCATTGGGTATTCAGCTAAACCCAGACTGTCAAATATGACAGCATATGGTGCCGGGGGCTACATGCTGTCGTATTTTCCCCAGCTAGTGGACCCGGAACTTCCATCAGGTGACTCACTTTGTCTTTCTTGCATGAAGTGTGACATTATTTGTCGCTGGTGATCTTGAAAATATATCGTATTAATACGATGAATAGCCAGTGGTGTTTAACCCGAATGCTAAGTATGAGTAGGAGCACTAGCCATTAGAATAACGCGGTTCGTTTTATTTTTCTTTAATTTCGATCGCGTCAGATTGCAGTTTGTTATGGAGGCGTTTATGACCGAACGATTAAGAATTTTCCGATGGTTTAGGGCCTAATAGTTTTGAGTTAGCTTATTATGAAATCCGTGTCCCAATTCCTGGCTGACAGCAAGGTATCGGTAGAATAGATTTATTGGAAAAAAAGGAAATACCTGAACTAAAACCAGGCCGAAGCTTCGCTTCGGCCCGGAGTCCGAAGCGTATATACCCTAGACTTGTACAGACCTAGTGGTGACACCAAAAGTAATAATTGGCAACATATGGTCGTTGCATTAAAAGTGAGTTTCCTATATAGCCAGTTTATAGGGGAGGTTGGCACTCATTCAGGGAGATCTTGACCATTCTCAAAATCAATTATCTAACCCATTCTACAAATATTTGTTGAATTTTTCAAGTCGCTAGCTTCATTCCATCCAAAATTATTGCTTATTTGAAGTCTCACTTGTAGGGGAGGTAGGGGTTCCTTGGATCGGATCTTGCCCATCTTTGCCACCAACCAATTAGATCACCCTACAACCAGACAAACAAAATTTTAAGTCTCTAGCTTCACTCTATCGAAAGTTATCGCTTATTTGAAGTTTCATTTGTAGGGGAAGTAGAGGTTTCGCTAGTCGGATTTTATGTATTTTCAATATTAGCCAACTGGATCCTACTACAAACATTTGACCAAAATTTTAAGTCGCTAGCTTTATTTTGACGTAAGTGATCGCTTATTTTAAGTGTCATCTCTAGGGGAGGTAGGGGTTCCTTAGGTCGGATGTAACCCATCTTTAATGCCAACTAACTCAATCTCACTTCAAACATTTGACAAAAATTTCAAGTTGCTGGCTTCATTCTATCAAAAGTTATCGCTTATTTGAAGTTTCATTTGTAGGGGAGGTAGGGGTTCCTTGGGTTGGATCTTGCCCATTTTCAGTACCAACTAATAAGACCTTACTACCAACATTCCACCAAATTTTCAATCCGCTAGTATCATTCTATCGAAAGTTATCGTAATTAAAATAATATTTAATTTTTTGAATTTTGTAGGGGAGGTAGGCGTTCCTTTGATCTGATTATGCCCAACTTACCAAGACCTAAGCAGCTTCCCACTTCAGGGTTACATGCCAAAAATTAGATGTCTACGTCAATTGGTTCAAGAGTTATGGTTAAAAAACCTGAAAAGTAGGGTAGTACGGGGCTCTTTGTAAGAAAATTACCGTTAGTTTTCAACTGATCGATTTTATTTTTCCAGGGGACCACAAGATTACCATCACGAGCAATCTACCAAAACTAGAGCTTTTCGTGTTTATTTAATCGGGAGTTATAGATATATTTAATTATTTTACATATGTAGGGGAGGTAGGCGTTCTTTTGGTCAGATGATACCCATTTTCAATACCAACCAACTAGATCATACTTCTAACATTTGACCAAAATTTCAAGGCTCTAGCTTCATTCTATCGAAAGTTATCGTGCGAACGGACAGACAGACAGACAGACGGACAGACGGACAGACGGACAGACAGACAGACAGACATGGCTAAATCGAATCAGGAGGTGACCCTGATCATTTATATATATACATTGCTATACCTCCGGAGCCTCCTTTAAGGTGTTACATATTTCCGTCGTGACAAAAACAATATACCCTATACTAAAAGTCTAGGGTATAAAAAGAAAGAGATAAGTAAAAAAAAGTTGAATTCAGTCCAAAGAGGGCATCGATGTAAGCATAATTGAAGAGAAATTTATTTATAAGTATTACAAAATATGTATCAGGGCAATCCTGAACAATACTAACCCGTAGTCAATAAGTATACGTTGTACCAAGCGAACTGCAAAAGACGAAGAAAAATAAAGATTATAAAAATATTTTTTACGGCTAGATGAAAATTTGTTTCCTGACTTCCCATGGGCCCTTCCCCCCTCCGCTTTCAACGAGGGGGTTGAGCAATGTGGCGCATTTCAACTCAAGGTTTGGGGAGGGAGTGGAGAAGTGGGAAGAGATGGATCGGCATCGGGAAGCGCCCGTGTTAGTTGCAGGGACGGCATGGGGATTCCTCGACCAGTTATTTTATATTTTGTTGTATCCACCCTGCTAGGGACTTACTCGCTTGTTTCGGCACTCGGACCGAAGGGCGAAAAATTATTAATCAATTAACCAAGGAAGAGGCAGTCGGTGAAGCTCTCTAAACACGCCCACACTACCGTTAGCCGAGCTAGCTATCAAGCACGCGTCACTCTTTGTCATTAGCTGAAGAGGTTTTAACATTTAGGTGTCCTGAACGACCGAGGCCTCGGCCTACGTCCTCATTTAAAGCCAAGTTCAAAGTACATTCTCGCTAAGACGCATTCAGACTCATTCCAAGCTAGTTGGACAAGCTCCCATCGAGGAATAGTGTGTGCACTTGCAAACGAACGAAATTTCAAATTAACCGAAACTGACACTGCGAATACACACCATCATGGGACCTCACAGGTTGGCTTTAGGATTTATTAACCGATAGTTTGATTATCTAGACACAGCGTGTGATTAAGTATCAGTATTACTTGCCCTTCTCAAAGTTTTTATTGGTTTTTATCTCAGCGATAGCCGTTACTGGTTGAAATAATGATGGACAAAAAGCGAGTCAACACTTCCTAAACTAGGCTTCAGTAAGCGCTTGTTTTATATCTCGTTGTTGAAGCGAACGCAACAGGAGCACCACATCCCCACTCCGTACGCATCAGTGACGTGCACTCGTAGTAAGCAATTCCAAACTGCTTGACTTACCGAAATAAGCAATTCAATAATAAACTTTGCTTACACCAATACACATATCATCATTTCAGTCAATGTTTTTCTTTAAGCTGAAGAATACATATTATCATTCAAATATTCCTTTACACATTCAAATTCTGATCCGCGCCTTCTTGGTTCCTGGTTAAAAAACATTCGTTCAATTACTTTAGATAATATTCAAACCTCCCACATTTTGCACACCATAGACACCAAACTTAGAATAGGAAAATGTGCCTAGATCTTTAGATGCATGTACCATGTGTGCATCCAAATACTAGAGACATGTTGATTCCAGAAAATGGGAATCTTGGATTTCGGTAGTACATTGGGCAACGATTTTTTTTTGTTTTGTTCGCAAATTTATATGAGACAAGTCAAGCACTGGCGCGACTGCTTTTGTGTGTGGGATAAAGCCCAATGATGCTTGTTAATGAAATGTTGCCAATGCAGGGAATGTTTATGGGAATTTGATTTTTCCAGTAGAGCTTTTGTTTTTGTTATGTAATGGATTTTCCGTTGCAATTTAAAAGAGGAAATCAGTGCAATCGGGTGATTTTGATTAAATTGTGATTTGAAGTTTTTTTGACCGTTTGTAGTGATTTAATTGATTTGATTTGTGATAAAAGTGGTAAGTTTTCTTTTCGCATTATGTCGGAGTATTGCTGCGCGACGGATTTCGTACTAGAAGCGGGATTTTCAACTCTTTCCTTTGCCAAGAAAAGAGAAATTATAGAATCGGATAGGCCGAAGCCAGATCTTAGTTTAGAGTTTAAATTAAAAAATTTTACGCGAAAATTCCATATCGAAACGTATGAAAAGTACATTTGGTTAACGGGAAGCTGTAAATTAAATAAGTTATTTTGCTGGCCGTGTCTTTTGTTCACGAATGAAAAATCTGTTTGGAATAAAGCTGGATTTAGTGATTTGAATAATTTTACGGGCTCAGCAGCAAAGCATTCAAGTTCCGAAAAACATCTTCAGTCGTTAATTAAATTAGATAATTTTGGTTCTCAGCGTATAGAGTTTATGCTTAGTAACCAGGTGGCAATATCTGTTAGTTTGCATAATGAAAAAGTTGAGCGTAATCGTAATATTTTGAAACGTTTAATCGATACTGTAATTTTTTTGGCAAAACAGGAGCTTCCTTTTCGCGGAAATAATGAAGACTCTTCTTCAAATAATCGTGGTAATTTTATCGAAACCGTAAATTTCTTGAGTTTGTACGATCCGATAATTGAGTCCCACATAGATTCTATAAAAGCAAATGCAGCGTTTTCGGGTTTGTCTAAAGGGGACTACAGACCTTCAGTTTAACTGCGCAGATATCTGTGGAAAAATCTGCGCAGTTATCTGAACTGAAGGTGTGTAGGCTACATTCTATTTTCGCTAAATTAGTTCCGATATTTTGTACAGTTCTATCAGTTTTTTCGAAGTGTTCACATCGTACGTGGCTGAGCAAGTATCTTTTTAGTGTTCCCGACTATTCTATATTTCCTATGTTGTTGGTGTTTTACTGCGATCTATCGTATCTTTTATGGTATCTTTCTGTGCTGGACTTACTGATGAACGAAGCGCTGGGTTTTGGTGGATGTGGATGAATGTATGAAAGAGGGGAATGTAGTAGAGAACAGGGTGGCCATTCTGAGATGGGCAACCCGAATTTTTTTTTCTTTTTTGACTTCAGATTCGGAATCAGCGACCCAAAATTACCTTATAGTTCGAACCAGCCCGATCGGACAAGTATTTCCCGATGAAAACAGGGTGTCCATTTTGGGGTAGGCAACCCCAAATTGTTTTCTTCTTTTTTGACTTCGGATTCGGAATCAAAATTATCTTCACTTGAAACATACTCGCACAACGTTCACATTATAGTGAAACTACACATATACGAACATGACCGCGAGTGCCACTCGCGTAAAAGCACGTATCTAGTCTGCTACAGACAATGGCCGATCGCCATGGTTCGAACTACAAGGTAATTTTCAGTCGCTGATTCCGAATCTGAAGTAAAAAAGAAAACAAAAATTTGGGGTTGCCCAACCCAGAATGACCACCCTGTTCTCTAGTACATTCCCCTCTTTCATACATTCGCCTACAAAAATTCCGCATTTCACAGCCACACAAATCGCAAACCCGAAAAAAAAAATACATTGCAAAAAAAAGATACATTCCCCAAGAAAAGATACATTTCTACACAATTGGCCGTCCTCAATCATCCTCTCACCCAAAACGAAACATTCACATATCAGTACGAGAGCGAAATCTCTGTACAAACTAGTGGTTTCATGGTCATTGTGAAATTTAGTAGAAAACTGATAAAACTGAACGATAAACTGTGTAATCTGCGCAGATTATCGTTGCAAAACAGGGTCCGAATGCACAGATCTCAGATCTGCGTAAAAATCTGCCAAAACTGTGCAGTTCACACAGATTATCGTTCAGACATGATGTCACACGCGATAAACTGAGCGATAAACTGAAGGTGTGTAGTCCCACTAATAGAATCCAAAACGATCTTGTTTCCGATATAGCTAATGTGGTTCGAAATAAAATCAATTTGGAAATAAAGGAGGCTCCATTTGTAGCTGTAATGGTCGACGAAACGCCAGATGTTAGCGGTCGGGAACAATTAACGATGATTTTTAGATATACAATATCAAATGAGATTGAAGAAAGATTTATCGGATTTTTGGATGTAAGCGCTAATCGTACAGCTACAGCAATAAGCTCTCACATTTTAAAACAATTGCAAAATTTTAATATCGATAAGAAATTAATTGCACAATGTTACGATGGCGCAGCAGTAATGAGTTCTCAAATTCGTGGAGTTCAGACTTTAATTCGGGAAAAACATAAATCGGCAATTTTCGTTCCATGTTACGCTCATTCACTAAATCTAGTATTGTCTAAAGCAGTTGAGTTTATTCCGGAAATTAAATTATTTTTCGCGCACATCAATAAAATCGCATCATTTTTTAATACATCCAATAAAAGGTCGGACCTTTTTGCAAATATAGTAAATCGTCGTTTACCATCGGTTTCCAAAACGCGTTGGCATTATCATTCGCGTATTGTTAACGTTATATTTGAACATAAGCATGAAATTTGTACAGTTTTTGAGACAATTTCGAATGGTTCTCAACACTGGGATGGCGATTCCTTGACTTTTTCCGATATATACTTACAAAAATTCGCAGAGTCAGATTTTCAATTATATCTGTTAATTTTTTCTGAAATTTTTTCGAAAACTGATATATTATTTAATATTATTCAGAGCAAAGTGGTAAACATTTCATATGCAAGCCAAAAAATTATTGAATTTGAAAATTGGCTTGAAAGTGACTTTTCTAAAAAGTTTGATAATTTCTATTCGACAGTTACAGCAGAATATCAGCCACCACGTAAGAAATGTAGAAATGCGATAGATCCTTTACAAAATTTACGGCGGATATTTCGGGAGATTATAGATGTTATTCTCGGGCAAATTCGAGATCGATTCCATTCGTTTAAAGATCTTTCATTTATAGAGTTGCTTGAACCGAATTATTTTTCTAAATTCAAGTCAAATTTTCCCGATAAAAATTTTGACTCACTTATTGAATATCACGGTCAATTTTTCGACAGAATAAAGTTGAAAAATGAGCTAAAAGTTATTTATTCTTCAGATGAGTTTAAAAACGCGAATCCTAGTAAAATTCTCGATTATTTTCAAAAACGGCCTTATGTCGCAAACGGTTTTTAAGCAAGTTCATATTTTAGCAAAATTATTAACGTCAATTCCAGTCACAGTGGCAACTGCGAAAAGGTCATTTTCAACACTAAAGCGCGTTCACACATTTTTGAGAAATCGCCAATCCCAAGAACGACTTTCGGATCTTGCTTTAATTGCGGTTGAAAAGGATCTTCTTATACAAATGCGAAGAGAAAACGATTTTTTTGATAATGTGATTAAAGAGTTTTTACTTAAAGAACGGCGCATAGACTTGGAATACAAATAAATGGCAATGGCGAAAGAATATTTATTTATTTCAAATACCCCTGAATTTTTCTTAGTCTTTATTAACATAATATTTATTTATCATTTTTTTTATTAGTAATATTTTATTTATTTTTTTTTTTTTTGTATTCCGAATATATGTGCCAATATTTTATTTATATCTTTCCTGATTTCTTCTTTAAGGCTTAAAGCCGCTTGGTATAAATGTTTTTGTGACTGTCCATATTCTATTATACAGTCCATTTTTGTTTATGCTAAATTGGCTTTAGGGCGCCCAACTGCTTGACTATGAAAAATTTCCACTGCACGTCACTGGTACGCATAGACACCTTCGAGTGTCGCTTCAATTATTAAGAATGAGTTTTAAAAGGAGGCTACATCAGGATCCATTTCAGATTGGACTAAGCCTCCCACAGCATTTTCCAACAATCGTCATCAGATGACACAATTATTGTCACACGAATAAAATCCTTCTCAAAACGTCTATCAAATCAACCCACAGCAATCAAGTACAATTTTGTCAATACGTTTCCACTAAACTCCTTGACGTGAAACCCGCACAGATAACCTGCTTCAACATCAATTTTCAATTCCCACACACATGCACCCATTTCAATTAAGCTGACATTTCACATTACAAACCCCCACGAAAAAAGCGGAAATTACAAAAAGAGAACACTCCAAGGATCAAATATATTCTTCCATGCACAAATATTAATCCTCTATGGCTAAAATGGGAAACGTGCTTCTCCACAAAGATCCACAGGAGGTAAAACCCACTCGGTCGGAGGAGCGGGCAAAAAGAGAATTTTCTAATTCGCCTGTCACGGGTGATCTGCGATAAAGGCCAGAAACAGGATACAATCACAAGATGAAGTGACACAATTTCAAACGAGTTGTGGAGCAGCCTGAAAATTGTGTTATGGGACAATTCGCAGAGGCAATGGATTGGTTTTGTGCTCGAGTATATGGGAGGGGCGGCGCGCGGCGGCCTCTTGAGTTCTTTTGTTCTAGGCCAAAAAAATTCGATTACAACTTTTTTTTGCTGTTCCCTTCGCGGTTCTACTGCATTCAAGAGAGAAATATTCAGCGTTTGGGGGAGCTTGGATTTATGCAGAGTATCAGGATTTGACTTAATGGAGGCAATAAACAGGATGTTTTGGGGTTTTTGGATTATTTTAATTTTTTTGCTAAATACGGAAAAATGTTTTTATATGAAAATAAGTAAAAAACGATGCAAGTTCTTCTGACCCAATTTCCTTCTCGTTCAGTGGCGGATACAGAGGGGGGCCCGGGCGAATTTCAATTTCATGCATCTATTGCTACCATGCAACTTTTAGATCGTTTCATCTTTTCAACGTTGCCTTTACAATGAACTTTACGTACAGAAAATTTTCCAGTAACACGGCGGATATGCAGAGAAGGCGTCCTATGTACTTTGTCCTCATCAAGGCAGAGTTGAAAAACTCATTAGCGTCTATGCCATGAACAAACTCAACCAAAAGATATTGTGGTTAAATAACGAGGACTGTGATTTGTCAATCTGGAACCTATTTGGAATTATCTAATATCAAGCGAAGAAGAGAAGGTTCTGCATTCAATTGATTTTTAATGGACCAACAATACTCGGTATCTTATCCCATCAATTGTTATTAGCCTCCAGAAGGAGACTATATTAAAAAGGACAAACGATGCCAATTTTGGAAGAGTTTCATTTTATTATTGTTTGGGAGTAGTGTGAGTGAGGAGTATTCCGTCCTTCATTTTTCATTGTTGATGGTAGATAAGCCATTCTACTACAGAGATAGCCAATACTGAACAGGAATACTGTAGGTCGTAACCTATTGGATTTAAGTTGAGTCTAATGAAGAGGAAAGGCAGATATAATAGTGACTTATAAGTTGAATTATCTGCAAGACATAGAAGCTCATTAGAGTTAAATTCGAAGTATTGATTATATCTTAGCCCTCATCCCGGACCGCACGGAATGGGACAAAGGCAATCTCTACCAAGATCGTAGGTGCATTAGTTGGTTTACCAATTTGTCTAAACCCGATCAGGGAGTTGGGCCAAACACCAGGATTTCAATCGCAATGGGTGTCAATCCCAAAGTTTTTCAAGCCGAGATCCATGCCATTAAGGTCTGTGCCAGGGTGGTTCTAGACAAGAAACCTCGTGATGCTCACATTGCATTTACTCAGATAGCCAGGCGGCCATAATGGCTCTCTCTTTGCATAGGCTCTCTTCGAAGCTGGTGAAGGACTGTCATGAGCTTCTGCAGACTCTGGCTTCAAAAAACCGGGTCTCTTTGAGTTAGGTGCCAGGTCACCATGACATCGAGGGAAATGAGATTGCGGACGAACTTGCAAGGCTGGTTTCTTCCGCCCATTTTCTCGGGCCGGAACCCTACTGTGGTCGAAGTCTGAATTCAGCCAAAATGATAATTAGAAAATGGTCTGAGGAGGTAAGGCAGCAATACTGAGATTACCTGCCAGGGCTGCGTCAATCGAAGGAGCAAATAATGTCCTTGAAATACAAAAGCACTACTCGCTTAAATAGAGTCGATCTTAGGCTTCTTGTAGGCTACTTATCGGGTCATCACGGGTTTAAATGCTGCGGTTTAAATAGCGGCAGCCGTCGTAGTTTGATGAGCGACGAGATTGCTTTTAAATACAATGAAAATTTGGGAACTGCGGCGGCTGTCGCTTGTTTGCCTTTAAGGCTTGCTCGCACTTGGCTAAGTACTTTAATCCAGTGGCGAGTAATTTAGTAAAGTCGCACTCGGTGGCCGTGGTCGTTCAGCTACTGTACTGTACAGTTTAGTAAACTGAGGTGCGAACGATTTTTGGTGAGTTGCTACTAACTTAGCTACTTGCCACTCGACTAAATTACTAAACAAAGGCGAGTTTGCCTGCTCAAACCGCTTGTTAAACCGCAGCTTCTAAACGGCGTCTAAGCAGAAATATGAGAACATGCATTAAATTTTGTGTTTCTTGTATCGCTTCTAAACTGCACCTAAATTGCCTCCGAAATTTTCGAATTCTGGGGGCATGGTTTAATTACGATATGCTATCGATTTATAGATCTTAATCAAAAGCATTCACGGTAAAGATGGTGCGATAAGATTTGAACTGATTGCTATGCTTATCTGGACATCGTTTGAGGATTGTTGTAGTCACTTATCACTGGATTTCAATGTATTTTTAGGACTATAAAAGTCATGAAGAAATGCTGTCCAACTATCAGTTTAGCAGATTAACCCGTGTACAGAACTTGAGACAAAATAATACTACAATAGAACCAAAATCAAAATGAAAGGTGGAATAAAAACAAAATATATTTACATTAAGATCCGTACGTAATGTTATCTATCTCTCTAATTCCAGTCACACCTGCCTTGGTGTGCGTTGCCCTTGTGACCCTGATTCCGGCTGCTTACAGTCAAACAGGTTGCGCTACAGCTCCTTGCTGCGATTATGATTACAAGGCAAGTAGCGATAGCTGCTGCAAATATTGGGCGTGTAATAATGGAATTGATACGGAAATGACATGCCCCGGAGGATTGCACTGGAATGATGCATTGAAAGCTTGCGACTGGCCTGAGCGCGCTGGATGCGGTTCTGGTGGTGGTGGTGGTGTAACGCCCTCGCCCACAACGCCACGACCACGACCACCAACGCCAGAGCCAGGAGAGCCAGGCGGCTGCACTGGGACTTGCGAATGCACAACAGGCGAATATGAGGCTGCTGCCGGTGAAATATGCAAGTACAGAGTTTGCGATAATGGCAGATGGTTTACAGTGAGCTGTCCACCGGGAACGGTTTGGAATAATACAAAGAAAACATGCGGTTGATAAAATTACCCAAGCCGTAGCTAAGGAGTCATTTTTCGATCAAGAATATGTAAAACTTAACTCTGAATTGATTTCAATGTGAAAATAAATTTTTGTCTCAATCTCTTCAAGGAGACTCCATTTGACATATCTGGGCAAGTAAATAAATAAAAAAAAAACAAACAAGTTAAAGAACCATTCTTTTTCTCTTGTCGATGTGTATGTTGCTGTATTCAGTTGGACGAAAGTGTCACTGTATCCCTGAAGTTCGCTTAGTTGAAGATATACAAGTTTGCTAGACGCAATATGACTGATATATCTTGCACTATACGTTTAAGCGCCACAAATCAAGTCAATACCTCTGGTAAGGGTTTTCCCTCTGCACAATAGGGACAGTTTACCAGCGGTAAATAGGCATATGAACTCGAAGGAGGCCGACTGCCGGAACTATAATTGCACGAACCGGCAGGAATAGGACTGCTCCAGCATCCTCAAGAAACCCTCGTTCACCTGTGGCTGCTATTTCGTCAGCCATCCAGGCGGCCACAGCTGCGGGCTCGCGTAAGCAACGGATGAAATGGACAGAGGAAATTAACATTTTTATCATCCGTGCCTATCACGAGATCGAACTCTCGCATGGAACAATATCATCCCTAGCTTCATCGTCGATCGATTTCCGCAATATGCACATGTGTCAATGCAGCGGGTCTCAGATCAGTATAAGTTTATCATACTTCCAATCAAACCGGTCGATTAGATCGATCTACTCGGTGTGAAAGCAGCCAGTCAGTCAATCTTTGCCAGTAGAATACAATCTCGTCCTCAAATTCCATTTTGATTCAATTATATAAGTAAACACTGTCTTAACCAGAAGAAACCTTGAACTAATTAAACAATAAACAAGTAAAAAAAACTCACGCGTTCAGCGCATTGTAAGCAAATTCCATGCGCTAAATATTACTTTTGCATTGCGGTCATTCTCTACACATGACTTTCAGCAGCTTCGCATTATGCAAGCTAAAATATCTGAGAAAGGAAAATGTTAATGAGCAATAAAATTAACATGCAACAGTACATGAAAACTGCATTTTATTTCCAAAAGGTGAGATAAGTAGTAACCGCATTCTCCCCTACACTGATTCGCAATCGCAAGGCAAGCAGTATCTAGTATCTTCGTTCTGTACGATGACGCGACGCTCTTCCTTCCTGGCTGGATGACTACAACAATCGAGCGTGTCAATGAGCCAGGACAGAAGCGTTGCTATTGTCGGGTTGGGTGGAACGGCTTGCAATGAACTATGACCCAGTTCGATGATGACTCGCTCCCTCCGATAATATTGTTGAGAATGCAGATATAGATATTTCCTTTTTTCTCCTAAAAATAAATATTTTTTGTTAGACGGTGCTTGAATGGAATATTGAGGAGAAAGAAGAGCCTGACACGGCGCGGCATATTCGCTCTTAAATTTATGGGGAGCTGATGACGAAACACTAGTGTGCCGGATTCTAGGGATCAGGACTATGTCTAAATTTGGCCCAAAAGAGCAGGGAGCAGACTTGGATGGAGGGAGGGGTCTTCATGATATCGACTCACGAAAAATTATTGTATATTCTGACAGAATTCAGGCTCACTCTGTAGTATCCGCTCCAGATTTCGATAAATATTGTACATAATGCGCGCTGCAGAACATGCCCCGCTTGGGTGGTATGTGTTGTTTACATGACCGGAGTCGGAAAAGTGAATATGTTCTACAAGCCGGAAAATTGAGAAAGATTCGACGATATGTTTATAAGTGAAAATTAGTACGGACGGAGTTAATGAAGATTGGAGACGGATGGGATGAAGGGACCCGGAGTTAATAAATACCCGTGAAACAAGAAGTATGTGTTGTTGTATTTTTAAGTGGAATATTAGACGAGGCAGTGAAATGTCAGCGGAGGATTATTATGGATATTTTCAATTATCGAGTAATTAATTGATAACGCTAATGAAGTAGTTGCAATTTTCAGCGCTCTTCGTACAGCAGAAAGTCAGCCAATCACCAATTATGATGATTTCGAATGTATTAAGACAAAAAATTTGAAATGTCTTTTACGTTCCCTGAGGCCACCTCCTATAATCTATTGCAAAAAAAAATATGGACCTTGATTTCCACCCAATGGGATACAGAACATGATTTGCGTTTGTTCGTTTATTCCGGCCACTTCCGGGGATCCAACCTCAACTAAATCTTGTACGTAACCTTTCGTATAACGCGAAAAGATATATTGATCTTAGGTTTTCCTAATGGCAATGATATCCTGCGCTTTCAAACAATAGTACAGTGACGTTAACAAATAATAAAACTTTATTCAATTTAGAATTTCACAACAGGTTGGTAGCGTGCAACGAGAGTGACAAAAGTGTCAATGATAATTACCAGATGTGTCTTCTTCGTGTCGATGCCGTTTCACGGGAGAAGTGGTGTTCATAACCGCCAAACGTAGGTGACCCTACTTGGACTTCAACTTAACTAACATCGGCAAATACCAAGGAGACCGAATTTAACTACCTATAGTCTGTAAACGAGTGTATAGCGTAATACGTAACCAAATCACCCACTCGCGAACGAGAGCCATGCGGCTCTTCGTGTAAAAAGGCACTTTCACTTGATTTCTTAGAAGGCCGGTACTTGGCGTCCATGAGGAGATTTTAGGCGACTGAAAGCGGTCGCGGTTCCTAACAAGTACTCGATGCGATACATCCAGAACGCTGGTGCAAATCTTAGGTTAGGTTCAAATGGCTGCCGTGTTTACCACAGGCACACATAGACCAGTATAAGGTCCGTTGTGTTACCACTGAGTTATCTCCCGACCATCTTATTCATTGAACCAGCCGGAGCGTGTAATGAAACGCTGAAATTTCCCAACATCGACGTTGGCTAAATCATCCAGTTCATGAAAGAAATATGAACCAAAGATTTCCTTACGCCTACAGAAGTCATTGAACGGGAGCCCAAGCCTCCTGGCATGCTCACCAACTGCCCAGTGACCAGTGATGACTCCCACGACCGCACTAATGTGTTGTCGTTTCAGTGATAATAATCTAGCTGAACGGTTCGCATTCAGCATGGGCCACAAAGGCCTTATGGAGTGGCATGTGCCGCCGTCTCTCCATCTATTATATGTTTTGCGGATCGCCTCAGATTTTAGTGTCTGTCTACAAGCCGCAATGGGCATATCAATATTTCGGTGAAGTTGTGACGACCTATAAATTGTACCTTGTCTAGCGAGCTCATCTGCCTTACAGTTACCCGCGAAGTTGCTATGACCCGGAATCCAGCATAGAACAATATTGAAGAAATTACCTATCGCAGTAAGAGATTGACCACATTCCGAAACTGTCTTAGACGTAGTCAGACCAGGTTCAAGGAATTTGATAACAGCTTGACTATCAGTAGAAATGTTTATGTCTCTAGCAGAAACGACATGCCTCCCCAGCCAAGTGAGTGTTTCCAAAATGGTGCAAATCTTACCGGTAAGCGATTTTTTCCTAAGATTGACTTGCTTTGAGCGTTCCACCAGGTCCCAGTGGTCGAGGAGGACATACCGTTATGTGGATGACATTCTGGTCGTCGCATCGATATCGTTAGAGCAATATATACTCACTACTCAATTGCCCTAACCCCTTGTGGGGCATAGCGCGTCAACTGTTCCATGTGGCCCAGTTGACGATTCGTTGGCATAAATTGGTTTCAGAGAATGCAGTTGCCAGCATGCACCTCCTGCACATCCATGGCCACGAACGTCGTCGTGGACGGGACTCGAACCCGAAACGCCGGTAGCCAAACATGAGACTGATGCCTCAATACATTGCGCTACCGGTCGCCCCAGAGCAATATATAGACTAGAGCAATTACGGCTGGTTTTCGAGCGCTTGTTCGGTCTTGTCGTCAACGTTGCCAAATGTTCTTTCGGAGTTGACCAGGTCGAATACCTGGGGCTGGGGCACCAGATCAACGTACACAGAATCGGAATCTCGCCACCCGTGCAAGCTATCAAGGACTATAACAAAGACCTTCGGCGATTGTTTCACACTTCATATTATTATCGACGATTCATTGCCAGCACTACCAATTTACAAGCCCCGCTCAATGAGTTGTTGAAAGACTTTAAGAAAGGAGATAAAACATCCATCTATTAGAGAACCTGAGACCATCAACGCATTTAACGCTTGTATGAACAGCCTCGCTGGCCGTGTTCGTTCGATCACCGCTCTACCATCTAGAACTAGAGAATGGCGGTTCGATCCTCGGCGCGAACAAAAACTGCTTGTACGTACTAATAGAACTCCCGCTGCGCTTCGAGCTTGTCACGCTTCCAACACAACATCGTTGATATCCGCCTACCAGCGTCGGTGGAGATAAGGAAATCTATTGCGATAGTTCAACGCCAAACGCCAGACCATTCGTGCCTGTTTCTTTGCGGAAGCGTGTTTTCGATGTGGCACACAATTGCTGAAGTCTTGGAGGACGCGCCACACTCAAGATAATCAATCGGAAATTTGTTTGGCCAAACATGCGGAAGGAGGCAATGCAGTGGGCTCGCACTTGCCAGCGCCAGAAGTGTAAAGTTGGTCGTCACACGAATAATACGTTCCAGCCGTTCGCGATCCCTGATAAAATGTTTCAACAGGTATCTTTGTCCTGCCGGAACTGCCTAACTATGCTCGACTGTTTTTCACGATTGGCACTGTTTTCTACAGTTTCTGGCTCTCTCCTCCCCCTCCAAACGTAATTACAACAGACCAGGGAACTCAGTTTGAGGCAGCGCTTTTCAAGGCAAGTTCATTGGAGATAAACGAACGCAAACTTTGCCATACCATCTTGCTTCCAACGGTGCACTGAAGCATTGGCGTTGTACTCTAAAGACATCTATCATGTGGCACGAGAACAGCAAGCATTAGGACATTTTTCCCACGGTACTATTAGGCCTTCGGAACTGCGTTAAGGAGGATTTGGACACTTCTTCAGCCAAGAGCGTATAGCGCATCACCCTTCCTTCCAGCAGAGTGCTTCCTAGACGACAAAAGCGAAGTTGAATAACGCATCTTCGTCAGTAAATTACGCGAATTTACCCGAAGATTGTGACCGAAGCCGATTGTTCATCGCAGCAACAGAAGAACCTTCGTTTACAAAGCCCTTCACGCGTGTACTCGTACACATGTCTTCGTCGCGGTGAAAAGGTTGTTAACGCAGCCGTATACGGGAACTCATCGAATAGTGAGCCGTCCAATGGAAAAGTGGTCAATATTTCTACAGAAAGGCTTAAACCTGCATATTTGGTGACGGACCCGGTGAAATCGCCAACAACAACAGCTAGTCGAGCTGACCAGAGTGACCATGTAAAATTGCTCTTCGCAGATCCGAATTAACAACAACCGAGGCATTTAACACCCGAGACGAACTAAAGCAGGGCGACGATGTACCAAAAATTATACAAAGTATCTACACTGCATGCAGATACATCGGAACATGGATATGTCTTTGGCTACCGACTGCGTGGAACCTGTTGTGTTGAAGATATCGACGTAAGTTTTATAAAGATCCCAGTATAGTTATACTGGATGAATTCATTCGACAAAACACGTCCCACGCTTTCGGTAGGCATAAGATGTACCGATGTATCTGCATGCAGTGTAGATACAATACTTTGTATCATTTTCAAGACATACCGTCCCGCATAGTGTACAGGAGAATACAAATTAACCCAACCGTTGCCCCGTGTGTGGATCAAGCGATCATACACTCTACATATTTATATGCGCCTGTGCTTCGTTAGTACGTCAATCCGCGATCGATCGCGTCAAGCCGCGGTCTAGCTAAACACACTTACTATTAGATACTTAGATAGTACTCGTCTAAGTCTAAAGACGGTAAGCGCGGCAACATAATTTTATTGCATTAACGTTTACGTTATCCGCGCTGCACAAACTGCATCATCTGCACTATTCTCCTCACTAAATCAGAATTGTGCACTGTTAGTTGATATATCATCGGTCGTGATAGTACGCGGTATGCGCGATACAAGTACGGTCGTAAGTTCCTTACATCCACGGGAAAAACACGTTGGTGACCTTGGTGACACTGATTTCAGTCGGCTGGATGGGATTGGCCATCACAAGAAAGGGGTGGATCCGCCGCGGAAGTCTAGTCCAAGGTCCGTGGGGCAAGCATCTCTTTCGCACTGTCGCCGATGACGAAGCAACGCCTATCCACTGAACTTCTTTGACTCAACCGTCTCTCCATTGCCTGCATACGAGTGTGTGTGTATGTGTGTGAACTTGAAGCTATTTCCCGACCTACCCCAACGATTTTCTTACTGAGTCAGGTTAGTGACTAATTGATGAAAACAAAAAGATTGCTTTGAAGGAGGGGCCATAGCGCTGTGCACGAGTGAGGGAGACAGGTTGTCTGGATGTGGCAGGTGTTGTGAGCAGATTTGAATCACGAGGGGATGGCAGTTGAATGATGTTGACTTGTGTTATGGGTGCCTGGTTGTTTAGTCAGTTCATGACGCGATGTTTTTCGATTTTCGTGAGTTCCCTTTGATGACTGACTCGGATTGACTGAGGATCGGCCACTACATTCATATAACTCGGAAAAATTTTCAATGGGCTTGTTTCCTCTTCTGACCCCCGAGTAGAAAAACAGACATTTCGTGTGACGGACAGATTTTTAGGATGACCCCCAGCTATAAGACATATCCATGTCAAAATTATGAAAATTAGTAGCGCTGGGTCGCTGTAACTAGGAAGATTTTTCAAATTCCACGAACATTTCTCATAGAACCAATGAACATAAATACATCGTCTCAACTATTCCATCTCGCCCACACCTTTCGCCGTTGAATACTTTCATCAATCGTCTTAATCAATTCACTAATTGATTAAAATTGAATGAAATTTATATGAGACGCCGAGTGTTCCACCCACTCAATTTACTACATTTTCAGCTTTAATTACATTCCGGGTGTTCAAACAAAGTGAAAGGATTAGTGCCTTGATTGAGCCATTTTGAAAACCGAAGACATTTGGAAAACCTTGAAGAAAAAAGAAAAACGATCAGACGAAAAATCTCCTGCGCTCCAACATTATCTGGAACTAAACACAAGAGAATCCGGTAGCCTTGCTGAAATTTTATAAATTTAGACACCGCAGGTAATGTATATGTAGATACATACAAAATGTATTGCAGTTAAATAAAACAGAGTTTTTTCGTTTCATGCAGCTTTGAGCAGACTCAATCAGAAAAAAATAATAATAAATAAAACGACTGAATAAGAAAGAGAGCTGAAAATTTAAGAATCTGCATAATATTTAATCTTTATTTACATATTATCGAATTGCAAAGTAAACAGCACACAAACTGGATGGATATCTGGATACATGTACACATATAGACAAAATGTTAAACGTGTGTCTGCAAATGGGGAAATGAATCTTTTTTTGCCGATTTTCTTGAATGTCATCTTCCCAAGTTGGTGAAAACTTTGCTCGTTTGCATCTAATCAAAAATTCAAATTAGAATCTAAGATGAATCATTAATATACTCGTAAATACAAATCATAGCCCATTTGGTGTTTATTACGCAGACAATGACCGAGGTCGTCTTTTGTTTTTCGCATCTGTTCCCAAGATATTGAAAAAGTTCAAATTGCCAAAATTAAATTCGTAATATTTCACTGATTTTATTTTTGGTACCAACAGAGCGCGCATCGTTCCCATCATACATATTTTGTTTTCTACTGAAATTCGACGTTATCATAATCCGTCCTACTCATAAAATCTAACTGTTTGGTGTCATATGTGGGTTATCTATCATCTACTCTGATTGGCGGCCAATTTTTCCATGAGAAACAATATTTAATTGTTGTATATACTCCCATGATTTATTGCAATTACTTATAGTAAACCACTAGTACCGACGATCGTACTAGCTTTTCTGGAGCGATACGCAGTACTATATTAGATTACGCTCCTGTAAGAAAAAAGGCAGTTGAGACAGCAGTTATTCTTCATTGCTCTAGGTTAGGTAAGTTTAGGTATGAAAAAAGGCCCCATTTTTAAGTTTATTGTTCATCATGAATTATTCCCCCAATTTCAAATGAAAAATCATCCTAAAAAAGATGAATTTTGACCCCAAAAAAGAAAAATTTCCCCAAATTGGGGGGGGGGAATAATTCACATGAAAAAATCCCCCAAAATCGCTTGTATCATAAATAATACCGCCAAACCGTTAATTCATACAATAATTTCACTGGACGTTATTACATCGACCAATGTATACAGGGTAGTTGTGTACTGCTTAAAGTGGAAATCTATTTGAGGATGAACCAGAGTGGATATCCGCTTTAGGCAGTACAAACATCATAACAACAACTTCACACTGAAAAACGTTACATTCGGAGCAAATGTAGCGAAGGTTCCTCCGGGGTTTTTTATACCCTAGACTTTTATTTTAGTATAGGGTATATTGTTTTTGTCACGACGGAAATATGTAACACATTAAAGGAGGCTCCGGAGGTATAGCAATGTATATATATAAATGATCAGGGTCACCCCCTGATTCGATTTAGCCATGTCTGTCTGTCTGTCTGTCTGTCCGTTCGCACGATAACTTTCGATAGAATGAAGCTAGAGCCTTGAAATTTTGGTCAAATATTGGTAGTGTAATCTAGTTGGATGGTATTGAAAATGGGCATGATCAGGCCAAGAGAACGCCTACCTCCCCTACATATGTAAAATACATAAATGTATCTATAACTCCCAATTAAATAAACGTGAAAAGCTCTAGCTTAGGTAGATTACTCATGAGGGTAATCTTATACTCTCCTGGGAAAATAAAATCGATCAGTTGGAAACTAACGGTAATTTTCTTACAAAGAACCCCGTACTACCCTAATTTTCAGGTTTTTTGTGTATAACTCCTGAACCAATTGACGTAGGCACCTGATTTTTGGCATGTAACCTTGAAGTGAGAAGCTGCTTAAGGTTTTGTAAGTTGGGCATAATCAGATCAAAGGAACGCCTACCACCCCTACAAATTTCAAAAAATTAAATATTCCCTTAATTACGATAACTTTCGAAAAAATTATACTTGCAAGTTGAAAATTTGACAAAATGTTGCTAGTAAGATCTACTTTGTTGGTATTGAAAATGGGCAAGATCCGACCCAAAGAACCCCCACCTCCCCTACAAATGAAACTTCAAATAAGCGATAGCTTTTGATAGAATGAAGCCAGCAACATGAAATTTTGGTCAAATGTTTAAAGTGAGATTGAGTTAGTTGACATTAAAGATGGGTAAGATCCGACTTAAGAAACCCTTACCTCCTCTAGAAATGAAACTTAAAATAAGCGATAACTTAACGACAAAATAAAGCTATCGACTTGAAATTTTGGTCAAATGTTTGTAGTATGATCCAGTTGGCTAATATTGAAAATACGTAAAATCCGACCAACGAAACCCCTACTTCTCCTACAAATGAAACTTCAAATAAGCGATAACTTTCGATAGAGTGAAGCTTGAGACTTGAAATTTTTTTTAAATGTTTGTAGGGGGATCTAATTGGTTGGTGGCAATGATGGGCAAGATCCGACCCAAGGAAACCCTACCTCCCCTACAAGTGAAACTTCAAATAAGCGTTAACTTTCGATAGAATGAAGCTAGCAACTTGAAAACTGCGACAAATATTTGTAGAATGGGTCAGTTAATTGATTTTGAGAATGGTCAAGATCCCACTGAATGAGTGCCAAACTCCCCTATGAACTGGCCATATAGGAGACCCACTTCTAGTACATATGGTCGTTGCCAATTGGGACTTTTGGTATCACCACTAGGTCTGTACAAGTCTAGGGTATATACGCTGGTTTTTGACATGGATATGTCTTATAGCTGGGGGTCATCCTAAAAATCTGTCCGTCACACGAAATATCTGTTTTTCTACTCGGGGGTCAGAAGAGGAAACAAGCCCATTGAAAATTTTTCTTTTCTGGTTGTGCATGTCGTTTGAGTGAAGTGGTCATTGTGCATGGCTGTTGCTTGTAGATCCGCGCGGGCGGTGCGCTTGCGGGGATCCTGTGTATACATGTTGGGATGTTGATTTGATAGCGATAAAAGTTGACGTTGTGGACGGCAAAAAATAACATAGTGTACGGGTGAACGGGCGGACTTTCAATAACCTTCAATTTCCGCCAATTCCCATTCATCATTTAATAAAATAGCCCGTGTTGTACTATCTGAATCACTAGGGTCCCAGAAAAGGTAGCAAGTAGTCAGTTCGACTAACATTTGGACATGCGCAGACGCAATTTGAGAGAGTGTACATAGTTCCCGCCCCCGAAGATGAGCGAGAGCCGATGAAGTTCATTCGAGCCAAATCAGGTGATCCAGCGACTGCGTTTGTGCATTTGCAATGGCGGCGATTTGAGGTCTGACTGGTCCACAATGTGGGCCCCCACCACACGTGCAATAAACATATAGAACAAAATGGCCGATTTATACTAGGCGAGTTAGAATCTCTCAAGTCCCGAAATAAAGAAATATTCGTCGCAGGATGTTATATGTTATGATGTACATTCAGAGGTCTGCAGAAGATCAAATGCCCCCCTTCCGCAAAAATTCCAAAATGTTCAAAATGGCTGGAATCCAAACAAATAAAATGCGCGCGTTGTACTACATATCTGAATCAATAGGGTCCCAGAAAAAGTAGCAAGTAGTCAGTTCGACTAACATTTGGACATGCGCAGACGCAATTTGAGAGTGTGTACATTACATAGTTCCCGCCCCCCGAAGATAGAGAGCGAGAGTCATCGCGGATGAAGTTCATTCTATCCAAATGGTTGTGCATTTGCAATGGCGGCGATTTGAGGTCTGACTGGCCCACAATGTGGGCCCCCACCACACATGCAATAAACGTATCATAAAACAAAATGGCGGATTCGTACTGCGCGAGTTAAAATCTCCCAAGCCCCGAAATAGAGAAATATTCGTCGCAGGATGTTATAGTTCCGGGCAGCTCATCGTAACATGATGTACATTCAGAGGTCCGCAGAAGATCAAATGCCCCCCCCCCCCCCCCCCCTTCTGCAAAAATTCCAAAATTTTTCTTGTGCATTCTCTTTGTGCGTGTGTTGGAATGTTTGCCGGACACAATCGCATAGAGTCGCACGCGTTACTTGAGAAACGGATTGTGTGTTCCGGACCCGGACTGTTGATTACGAGTAAAGGGGCGGGATGAGACGGATAGTGTGGGAGCGATTTTGCAATAGATACACAAACACAATACACGTCCGATTGGGAAAAGATGGTGGGAAGCGTGATTGCGATTAGCAGAAACGTACTCAGAGAAATGTCGATAGGCTGCAGTCTGCAAACTGTACCGAACGGGTAGATGGAACAGGGTGCACGAGAGGAGGTGAATATTGCACTCTCGCGATGCAAACGAAAACGAAACGATCCCGCGAGAGAAAGGAGCCCAAGCGGACAGGGCAAAGCAAAGCAGAATTTATGACGAGTATCTACACTGCCACCAGATACATGGGTACATGGATATGTCTTATGCCTACCGAAAGCGTGGGACGTGTTTTTCCGAATTATTTCATCCAGTATAACTATACTGGGATCTTTACAAAACTTACGTCGACATCTTCAACACAACAGGTTCCACGCAGTCGGTAGTCATAGACATATCCATGTTCCGATGTATCTGCATGCAGTGTAGATACTTTGTATCTTTTTTTTTCAAAAGATCACCAGTCCCTCCAAATTTAAATTGGGGCGATTGTTCATTTTCTAGATTCGGTTTCAGACCGAACACGGGCTAAAAGAACGACACGGATCTGCACCGAGCATGCACTTGAACAGGCGTGAGGGAGAGTGCCGACTCAGAATACATTTAGATAGAAGCGAAATTATTTAACGTTCAACCAATTGACTTTCAACTTTGATCCGATGAGATCCCACACGAGACCTGGATTAAAACCGGTCTGCCGTTTTGTATGAAAATGGTCTGAGATCCGGTGAATCGAAAGCGGCTAGTATCCCAAAGTCGTCGGTATTTGCAAAGCACGCATAGCAACTCTCTTCTTGATTCAAACTACGTACGCACTATTCGTATCTGCATATTACGCCATGCCATCATACTGCAGCATTTCTTCTGTGTTATTCCAACCTCGCTGCTATCAGTTGGCATGGGGAATTTTAATGCCAACATTTGGCTCGCACATCCGTAAACATAGACTCAGACTGCAATTGCATGTGTAATGTATGACGAGTGTATGTTGCGAATAATTCAAGAATTTACCATTTCTTGTGGGGAAAGAAATAAAAAAAAAAACTAACTGCACTGAACTGAACAAGTGCACGCACCAATACTGTGGAAGTTTTTGTTTTCTAGCGATTATGTAGACTGCTCCAATTACTAAGCCACAAGATTGCGATAAGCTGAATGAAAAAAGTAAGGAAAACGCGCCGTAAAGCATAACAACTCGAGATTAGTACGAGATTATTACAGAAATATAAAAAGTAAAATGAATTTTGTTTTCCTCATTATCCAGAAGTTTTTTTTTTCTTGTACATTTTGTGCAATAATATCAAGTAACCTCGCTATCATATTTCTTAATCGGAATGCCGATATACATACATACATATGTATATTTCTCATACCGGAAACCGACCTTAGTACTTTGCTTAAACAATGAACGTTTCCACTTTTTAGAAGTACATTTTACCTTACATGTTGTTAAAATTATCCTTGCTAGAAATAAGAAAGAGAGATGATTGGGTCGGGGTGGTTGTCTACTCTACCTATAGCCTTCTTGCTTGAGTATATTTATTTATTTATTTATTTATTTATTTAGTAAGAAATACTGAACAGGAGTTGGTTCCAAAAATACAGTATGTAATATGACAAGAAAATTGGAGTGAACAGAAAATGAAACCGGAATATAGAGGGCTACGCCCGCAATTCGAGGGTTTTGTAGCACGCGCTTGGTATCTAAATATTGGCTCCCTGCTCTTCTTGGTACCACTTAGCTGAATAAAAACACCATAACTAAATGTCTTACCCATGATATAGTATCTTACATGCCAATTCACAAAAAGACTGCATCTGTCACCTCTCAAAGTAATAGTTTTAATACGAGAAGCTGTAGATAGATATGTATGTATACGAGATAAACTGTCCTACTCTTTGAGATGCTTAACCATTCATGTTACGACGACATTGCAAATTGCAAACTTGTGTAACGGCTTCGAAATTCAGGCCGGGTGGGACAAATTACGGTCTAATATTTTTTCCTACTCCACTGTTCCCCTTTCTACAAATCTCAAGAAAATGCCAAAAATGGAATGTACTCAACATTACCTTTCTGACGACACCCCACTTGGCTATACCAGTGGATAAAAAAAATTTACCTTAATTTCGCCTCTATGTGGACCCCCCCCCCCCCCCCCTCTTAAAGTTTGCCAATTACAACACAATGCTATCTCCAGCAAATTATAGCATTTCTACACATTCTCGCCGAATTATGTGTGCAGCTTCAGCCGTTCGTAAGATATTCTATGAACAGACGGACAGACAGGTATTTGACCGATTTTGTAAGATTTAAGACACAAAACCCTAAAAAAATTAATTATGTGAATAGTTATTGTTAGGATCACCAATTACCAATCTTCACCCTTCCAAAGTTGGTTTATTATATAACTGCAATTCGCACTACGAAAAACAACATGCAAGTAGTACACGCATATCTATGCGTGAGGCCGGTAGGTGTATTTTTTGTGTGGATAGTGTCAAAATGCATAACTTTAAGTCAATGTACTATTATTAAATATCATGTCATTGTTATGAAACTAAGAGGTATTATTGCCTATGATGTTAGTTATCATTAGCTATCAATATTTTTGGCCTCAGGTAAGCTTGAGGGGTGCAGGGGTGTGCTAACTGCAACTATAGAAATGTACTATTATTAACCTTTTTGGATGAGATTTAAAAATTCTATTATTTTTAGTTTTCTATGCTAGTCAAAAGCAGCTTTTCTGTAAATTTTCATATGTCTAGCTATAACGGTCTCGAAATGCAAGGGGGGGGGGGGACAAACTCGGACCACATATTTTCCCCTCTCCCTCTTTTCTCCTTTCTTCAAATTTGAAAAAAATTTCAAAAATGGAATGTACTCGACGGTACCTTTCTTACGATACCCCACTTGCCTATACCAAACGAAAAAAAAATTTCGACCTTCATTTCCCCTCTATGGGGACCCCCCCTTAAAGTTGACTTATTACGACGCATCGCTTTCTCCAGAGAATTATAGTATTTCTACATATTTCCACCAAATTTCATGCATGTAGCTTCAGCGGTTCGTGAGATATTTCATTGACAGACAGACAGACGGACAGACGGACAGACGGACGCATGACCGATTTCATAAGGGTTTTGTTTTTATACAAAACCCTAAAAAAGAATTAATATAAAAGCAGAAGAAACATGAAATAAAAGGTTAAGGAAAATAAATGTAAATTAGAAGTAATAATTAAGAAAATTCAAAAAAATACAACAAAAAAGAAGAAATTAAATGTTAGTTATGGATAGCTTATGTAAAAGTAAACGCTTAAAGGCAGCAAAAGATGTGGGTAAAGGACCAAGCTCAAGTCTGTCATAATTGTACATTATTCTGAGTAGTGGCGAGTTCTTATAAACAGATAGTTCAGCAGTTGGAGGGTCAAAGATGGCATTAGTGCGAGTATTGTAGGACGAAAACCGGAAAGTTATGTGGCGTGAAAGAGATGAATGTAAAAATCCGCAGCATAATTTATATAGAAAGCATTCATCTAGGTAAATCCGTCTTTTCTGCAAAGACACTAAATTAAGGAAATTAAGACGTTCGGGATAGGAGAGATAGGGAAGTTTAAACCTGAACATTAAAGCGCGTGTGAATTTTCTTAGGACGGATTCCAATGCCTCGGACGAAACAATAGTAGAAGGTGACCAGACAACTGAGGCGTATTCCAAGATGCTACGAACGAGTGAGTTAAACAAGTTAACGGCGGTATTGGTAGAATGAAATTCATGGGAGCATCGCAAGACGAATCCAGCTAACTTGGAAGCCTTGTTGATAGTGAGAGAGTAATGATCGTTGAAGCGAAGTTTGCAGTCGAAAACGACTCCAAGGTCATTGAACCTGTGGACGACAACAAGTGGGATGGAGTTGATATGATAAGAAAAGTATAAGGGAGAAGTTTTTAAGGAGTATATCATAACAGCGCATTTAGGGACGTTAAGGAGCAAGTCGTTGGTAGTACACCAGGAAGCTAAAATATTAATATCGGACTGCAAGACCAAACAATTGTCGAGACTGGAAACCGCAGCAAAGAGCTTACAGTCGTCAGCATAAAGTAAGGAGAGAGAACTAAGTAGAGGAGGAAGGTCATTTATGAAAAGTATGAAGAGTAAGGGCCCTAGAATAGACCCCTGAGGAACACCAGACAATTGAGCAAATGATGAAGAGATTATATTTTGAAAAACAACACTAGAAGACCGATTAAGAAGGTAAGAGACAAGCCAGGAAATAAGCCAAGAGGGGAAATTAAGTGTGACCAGTTTGTCAAGTAAAATTCTATGGCTGACAGTATCAAACGCTTTGCTGAAGTCTGTATAGATAACATGCACATCAAGGTGCTTGTTAAAAGAATTAGCGACAAAGTCTGTAAACTCCACTAAATTCGTGACTGTAGATTTCTTTTTACAGAATCCATGTTGGTTTGGACTAATGAGGTGACCAAAGTTATCGTAAATGTGGTCATTGACAATACGTTCAAGTAATTTAGAGCAGGAAGAAAGAAGCGAAATAGGACGGTAATTAGAGGCAAGGTTCTGGTCACCTTTCTTGGGTATGGGAACAGTAAAGGATGATTTCCAACAGGAAGGGAAAACACCCTCTTGGAGGCTTTTATTAAAAAGAATAGATAGGGGAGAAGATATGGAGCTGTGAGTCTGCTTTAAAAAAGAATTTGGGATTCCATCAGGGCCAGAGGATGAGTTATTGTTAAGAGAGGTGATGAGAAAGTCAACGGTAGACGGAAATAGTAACGGAAACGAAGATTGGAAACCATCCTGTTGAAGATCATGCAAAGCAAAAGACGTAGAAGGTTGCCGAAAAGTACTAGAGAAGTACGAGGCAAAAAGTTCGCATATTTCCTTAGGGGTGTTAGCAGTACGATTGTCGTAACAAAGAGAAGAAAGAAGAGAAGAAGATGAACGCATGTTACGAACAAAAGACCAAAAGAGTTTTGACTCATTGTTGCCAATACTGTTTTCAACATTTATAAGGTAAGCAGAGCGTGCGGATTTAATGAGGCGTTTGGTCTGGGATCTAAGTTTCTGAAATGTTTTGAGATCAGAAAAACGCTTGTATCTCTTAAAAAGGGAGTGAGCACGGTCTCTTTTGCGTATAGTTTTACGTACCAGAGGGGTGAACCACAACGGACCCTTGCGGGGTTTACACTCACGAAAAGGTACGAATTCGAAAATGATGCTGTAAAGTATGTTATAAAAGGCGTGCACAGCAGATTCACAGTTGAGGCCACCAAGTACACTGCCCCAATCGATTCCATTCAGTCTGAGATTGATGGCTGCATAGTTGGCTCTCCTAAAGTTCAAACGCGGATGATTTTTATTAAGTTGGGAGGGAGGAGAAAAATGTTAAGCTGGTGACTGATGGCGGGGTGATACGGGTCGCAGGGGATATAAGCCGGAGTTGCACAGGAAGCTGACAAAGAGGAAACAGGTAGGTTGCTGAGGACAAGGTCAAGAACACGATTCATGAAGTTCTGGACTACATTGAACTGTAACAAATCACAGAATTCCATAAATGATGTGAGCGAGGATGAAAGAGAAGTGAAACACGAAGCTACAGGAATTCCAGGGTGAGTAGGCCAGTCTATATTTGGAATATTGAAATCGCCACAGATAATAATAGAACAATCAGGGTGGTCGATATTAATAATGTCGGAAAAATATGTAAAAAGACTGTCGTAGATGGCTAGAATAGACTTACATGGAACATAAACACAAGAGATTATTAGCGATGTAGAGGAGGTTTTGGGCAGAATAACGGTGACACAGTCAAAAGGCTGAGAGTGTGTGGCGGATAGAAGTGAGCAGTCAAGATCATCACGAACTGCAATAAGAGCACCGCCACCGGACGACTTACCAGAACAGAGAAAGTTACGGTCACAGCGGAAGATATTGTAACCATCCAGGATCTCACCATCATTTATAGAGGAGCACAGCCAAGTCTCAGTTAGGCAAATAATGTCATGAGGAGATGTCAACGCAGAGAGATTCAAAGTGTCAAGCTTGGTCCTTAACCCACGTACATTTTGGTAATATAATGAAAATGCACAACTTATTTTCGAGTTTTGGGGGTACGATGCCTCGGAAAATTTCTATTGGAAAATTCCTTGAGAAGTATCCCTGTTGGCCAAAAGGATTGTTCGCAGGGCGACAGCAGTTCAGGTGGGATGGTTAGCTTGAAGGACGAGACAATCTTATTGGGGATGTTGTCCTTCGTTAGCTTCCTGCAAATTAAGAGCGACGGTTCGTAGCCAAGCTTGTTGATGAGATAGCGTTTTATATCCGATTCAGTAGTATTGTACTCAAGCCGAGATATGAACAACTGTTTAGGCGGCGTACAAACGCGCAAGTCGAAAGGCTGATTAGAGCTGGTAGCAGGATGTTCAACGTTCATGTCAGCCCTAGAAGAAGTCGAAGCTATAGCAAGACTTGCAATAGGTTGTGGGGACTGCATAACTTCGAGCGGTTGCTGTACGTGCGAAGGTTGAGGTAGCTGAAGTCTAGAAAAGAGAGAAGTCTCTTGTTGTGGTTGCTTACGATTTAGAAGACAACAGTAGCTTTTTTAACACGTTCCTGAATGTTCAACTTCCAGCAAAATTTCCTATCCAGAATGAGACCAAAAAAAATTGGAACAGTGAGCACAAACCTTGTGCCCCCATCAATGGTGGTTCGAATGAAGGTAGGCTGTATCTCATAGTAAAGAGAACAAGTTCCGTTTTCAGCGGATATACTTTATCCCCAACCTACTAGCTACTAGCCCAGTTCGTCAGGATAGAGAGGGCGTTCTGCATTGTACCACTTATGATACAGGGAAACTTTCCCGAGATGGGAATGTTGTTCGCATAAGCGGTGACCTTGCATTCCACCCCCTTCCAGATTTAAAAGCAATCCGTTGAACGCCCGATTCCAAAAAAGGGAAGAGAGAACACCACCCTGGTGAGTACCACTGTTCACGTGTCCGCGTACAGATGATGTGTCGAGACTAGTGGAGATAACGCAAGATGTAAGCATATCGTAACGTAACACGCGTAAACTTTAAAAATACAAAATATACTGAAGTAAAGTCGAATCGGTTAAACACTTTGAGGTGCAATAACCGGTTAAAATAGATTTGTAAGGGGCACCTAAAACCGTAAGTGCTTACGGCCTCTATGGGTCTAAATCCGGCCCCGAATGTAGGACATCTTTTTCAGGAGCACACGACGATCCACCGAAAAAAGGTTTTCTTTAGGCTTTCGAAGATGTGGACTGACGTTATCGGTAGCAATTGTACATTCGAGAGTGAATGAGGGCAGTTTCAAGTCAATGACATGCAATGGCAATCAAGTTTTCCCGTTCGATCGCTCACGGAACAAATTTTCCCAAAACTTTTACTATTTTTTTTACTATGTTCTGTTACATCCAACACCCATTCATTGGACTCCATTCCTTATGGTCGCCACAGACGATCGAACCAAACGGGCAACTTCATAGAATGTGCGCTCAACGGGTTAAAATTACGCGAACGCGTAAACGCGTCTTGTGTATTAGAACCTTTACGGTCTAGAACCCAGAAATTTTCGAGTGTATCGGTCGAGTACCGAGTTAATATGTAATGGACGGCTCCTCAACGAGCTAACCATCGGCCTATACTTGCTGTAGCTCAGTTCGGGAGACGTGGGCGGGGTTTTCGCCGCGTGTTGCCCCTGTCCTTTACATATTACAGTGAAACCTCTGCTAACGGACACCTCTCTCCAGCGGACACCCCTCATTGTGGACAATTTTGAAAAGTCCCGAACGAAAGGTATAGGAAACCAATGCATATAAACCTTTCTGTAACGGACATCCCTCTAACAGACGCGACAGCCTAAATATCGACACCAAGAAATAAATTTACCTCTCCAGAACGGACACTTCAATAACTTGAAAATGAAGAAACTAATAATTTGATGTCTTTTATGGATCATGCAAACATGCAAATTGACACGAAGGCCAGGACAAGGCCTGTCCAAGAGGAGTATTAATAGGTGGGGATCAATTTAAGTCAAAATTAGTCAAATAATTAGACTTAGTGAGAAAACACATCGCATCAGACAAAACGTTTTTGTCTCATAAGACAAGAAAACGTTTTTCATTGCAGCACACACCAAGCGAAACACAGTGAAACAAAACAAAACGTTTTTTGTCTTGTTTCGTTTGGTGTGTGTTGAGATAAGACAAAATTGAATTTTCGACTTGCTTTAGTGGTCTAATTTTATTTGCATGCTCCTTATCTCTATAATTATAAATTGGGCTTCTTGCCTCAATTAAAAACAACAACGTTTCGGCGTCGACGTCCATAATCTGCATAATTTTATAATACATAAAATGCCTAGCTATTAAGCGGAAACGAATTTTTGTTTCCGAAGGACAACGGGCCGCATAGTGGCAACGAAACATGTCTTTCTCTTTTGTCTTGTCTTTTTGTTTCGTTTCATGCGGTGTCGCGTCTATTGCAATGTATGCAATTACCGACAACGACGTTTGTCTGAAACGAGTTTGTTTCATTCGGTGTGTGTTGCATGATAAGAAGCATTGGTCGGTTGTTTCTTGAGAAAAAACAAAACGTTTTGTCTTACGCATTGTATTTTCAGCCTTAGACATTTATGCCACTTTTTAATCGTATGTTCTTCGCAAAGCTTCTAGAAAATTACTGAACTTACCGTGTTAGATTGGAGACAGAATACTCACAGCACTGGGGAATGCACTACTAGAAGGAGAAGTGAACACGTCAATCTGACGTAGTGTTAGTATTCTAGGGTTAACAATGATGATCGTAACTAAAACTCACGGTATTAGTTGTAACCTCAACATGTGCACATATGCCTATTTTGCAGATGTTCGGTAAAATTACAGCTATTGACCATAAGGTACCAAATCGCCCGACAACAGTTTACAAGGGAGTTGCTTCCCACACCATGATTCATCTGCCGCCAAATGCCAATGTTGGTTGAAGTGCACGGGGTAGAAAACGTTCGTTTTTGCTTCTCCACACTCCCAAAAGACCATAATTACTGTAAATTGGTCTGGATCCTATGGAAAAGGAGGACCTCCTCCAGTTTCTCTTTTTTTTTTTTTTTCAAAAAATGTTTTTGACAAAAATTAACAGGTCGATTTCTGTGGCGATAGGCATTCAAAAATCGTGAGATAATTTTTGTTGCTGAGGGAGGTGACTCACAAAAACGATTTTTGGAGGCTTTTCCCACCCTTCCTACACTAGTAGTAAAAAATGAAATTTTTGGAAGAATAGTGGGTGCCTTACTTTTCGTCCACCTCTTCATAGCGGACACCCCTCTGCAACGAACAATTTTGTTGGCACCGCGACTGTTCGTTGTAAAGAGGTTTCACTGTAGTAAAAATGCATAGGCCTGGAGAAGACAACACAAACATGGTAGGCAAAAATGGGGAATAATAAAAAACATGGGGCGATAAGGATGGAATGGTTGGCGGACGGAACAGATACCCTTGCGCTCGCATCGGGGTCCGGGTGTAATGGGACCATCGGCCTTTGCTTTCGTGCCACCGACAGTTCACTACTCATCAGGTGCTGCCTTCGATCTGCCGGTGGAAGCAGCATTACCAGCATATGGTTCATTACAAGTAATCGGAACCAAAGTGACGATATCAAACTCATATATCCCAACTGTACCAAATGTTTCCACTTTTATCCCCTGCCTAACCTTCGGAGGACAGGTCCACTAAGATCTTCGAGTTAGTTAATCACCTCTATTTCCAACATTTTCCGCGTACCTATTCTCGTAATTTACCATGAATTCTTGCGTTCCGGTTCTCGATTACAACAAATATATATTTTCTTCCTGGAAGCATCATTAAAAATAAAAATATCTTCAGCTATTTTTTCGCTAGAAGCCATTCTTGAAATCTAACAGCACCTTGGAATCATAATTGCAGCACTTAACAATCTAAACATGGTAATTACAATATAAATCGCTTGCGCGATTACCACCTATCTATCATCAAATAAGTAACGGAGACGAGAAGCCATTTCTGCAAACTTCATGCTATGCTGATGCTACCTCAGCTAGGCTTGGGCCATAGTACACAGGTAGCGGTAATGGTAATACCTTAAGTATGCTATTCGCTTCAATAGCAATCATACAATAATTTGATATGAAATGTTGGCAGATCCAGCGAACATGCATCTGATTACCAGTACAAAGTACATCTGCTTTTTAGCTAATATCGTCGAGTGAGAAGAGAGTAGCTGCAGTAGCGGATAAGATTTCAGATTAAGTTGCAGGATAGTCTCAACTTATTGGGCTGAAGCTGAGCTAGATTTGTTCAAGTCCTAGGAATGAATCAGCGTTCCGTGTTTGTGGAATGCTTGCGTGTTTTCAATCTTTTTATACACCACCTTTGTGGATATGTAGTCGTTGTATTTTAGGTACGTGCATACATGTATCTACGAGTAATATTACGTTCCTATTCTATACACCTCATTGATAGGCTACTGCTACCAACGACGGATTGAAAACCACAGGTGTGGATAAAATGAACGTGGTTCAGTCTTTTCTTGGCTCCGCGATGACCTCGTCAGACCTTTAGCTTTGAAGTATACTCGTACGAGTATGTACTGCTTATCTTATGAAATAAGTAACACAATTTAACGCGTCTTAATATCCGGTTTTGATTTTCTTGGCACAAGAGTCGTGGCCAGTGTGGTACGATACGATTATACACAACTTCGGCTGCTAACATGTTTTCCATTTTCAATGGATGAAAGAGGAAGGAAAAAAACAAGAAGAGATTCAAAGATTAATTCCAGCTTTGCATTATTCTTCTATCTTCGCAGAACCTACAAATACTATAACACGATTTCAAAGCAGCGAGACGGATGACGATGTATGTTATGATTATGAATATTAAAATTTCTTAGAAACGACTGAGAATATCATCCATCGCCATCGAAGTCTTCAGTCTTCCCATCAATTACTTGGCTCGATATCAGCTTTCGAAGTTGAAAAATGATATGGAGAGCTGCTCTTTCGGGCCTTAACTCGTATGTCATCTGATGTCCAATGCATATAGTGACGGACAATACGGTTTTAGTGAATATGACTCGACTCTGAAAGCGAATGCGATAATTAAAGGCCCATGGACATCTTTTAATCTTTTCTTTTTTTGTCTCCTCATTTATTAATTAAAGTCAGTTGAGCTTGTGAGCCACACCCTAAGTCAAGATGCTGATTCTTCACACACAGTTGCAATGCAATGGATCAGTACAGTTTGCGTAATTATGTGGCTAAATTTCTCAAGACCGCAGACTGAATCAATTATGAAGGAGTTCGACTGTACTATAAGCTGGCGAGTTGAATTGAAATGTTGACATGGCTGTGAGATCTGTAAGAGTTTCTTGCAAAAGATATGTATACATTACACGCATAATTGCGGTACATATGAGAACAACATTGGGAAGATTGTGACATCGCGGAGTTGAAATGTCTAACAATGACAATAGGACAATTTGTGATGATTGCTCGATTGTAGTTCGTAAGAATGGAAGCTTATATGTATCCAAAATGATCCGAGAAAATCTAGTTTTCAGAATGAAGCGATATTAGTATTAAGGCGACCAGAGGAGACGAGCAGATATTTGACCGATTTCATAAGGGTTTTGTTTTCCCTACAAAACCATAAAAAACGAAGCAGCAGTAACGAGGGCTACGACTTCGGCACAGTGAGTAAGTATCAGCCATAGTACTCCTGTGTCGGCCAATGAATTTAACCCACAACCATCTACATCCAAGGCACAAGGTCAAGGGCACCAACCATAGTGACCAGACCAGACCGAAGCGTAAGAAGAAATCGTCCGGAGTCATCTTGAGGAGAGTATTAGAATAAATAAATAACTGGCGCAACAGTCCAATTTGAACCATGGCCTCGAGATGAGTTAGCATCATCTCATTTTCTAGATCGTGACGGTCTTGTGCAGAGGTGTGTGATCAACAACACGCTCAACCGAGCTATTTACCCCTTAAACGGGTACTCATTGAACAGCTGAGTGGGCTCATAGTCCGACATGTAAATCCCCTTTTTTTATCGAGAACTACCGCATTCAGTAGGAATCGAACCGGGGCCCAGTGCGTAGAAGGCGAACGTGCTAACCGTTGCGCCATCCGGACTACAAGCGAGTATCAGAAGGCCCTGTTCATTCTTGATTAGATCACCAAGAATTAATTAGCCGGTACTGCTCAGGAAAAGGATACGAAGGATAGGAAAAGATACCAGGCGGTCGTCGATGAGTACAAAAGCCGCCTGACTACCAAAGAACAGCCAGAATACAAATCGAAGCGGAACAGGTCCCAAGACGCAAAGGTCAAGGTTGTCAAGCAAGTAAGCTATGCCGTTACAGTGAGCCAACCAGGGACCAGCTCGGGCAGCAAGTGGTCAGAGATCACCTACACAGGTTGCGCTGGTCGACAGCTACTCGACCGGTGGTAAGCTCTCGGAAGAAGCGTGGGTCAAGATCAAGGCGAAGCTGTCCGATTTGGTCCTTGACTATATACTAACCAATCAGGGAGGTCCGCTACCCAATTTTGGGCCATCGGAAACGGTGCCGGAGCTACCGAGTAGTCAAATGCGATAACGAATTCTCGAAGAATTTCCTGGGTCAATGCGTCATTAAGATCAGCGACGACTGGGCGGGCTCGAAGATCGAGCTGAGACCGGCCAAGGACATCCCGAAGAAAATTAGAGCTCGCAGTTGGCTACATATCATGCCGATAGAGGGACCAGAGCTTCTCTGCACAATCCAAAAGTTCCGATGCACCACTGAAGCGTGATAAAGGCAATTCATCTTGCTCCTCATCAACGAAGAGTGCATACCATCAGTTGAGGAGGCTGATTTCAAACTCCACTTCGGCATACGGTATGCCAAAGTAAAGGTTTCCCCATCTAACTCCGAAGGCGAACTGGATCCGGTGGACGGAGCCAAACTGCTTCTTTGGGAGATGGGTATCGGCGCAGACAACCACCATAACGATGTGAAGGTAGTGCAGATTAACCTCAAGTACTCCTAAAGTGCCTCGGAGAATCTGCTGTCCTTCCTAAAAAGGGAAGACATCGACATTGGCCTTGTGCAGGAGCCATGGATTCATGCTGAATCTGTCAAGGGATTTTCATGGACAAGCAGTACAATGTAACAAAAGTAACCTGGATCAACGTAAACCACCAACTTGCATTTTAACCAAAAATGCATTAACGTCTTCCTCTGCCCTAATTTCAGCACGTCCGATCCAACAGTAGTTAGAACGGAGGTTGCAGAGAAAAGCGAAGATCGGCACCGCCTGAGGAGCTGGAGCAACTTCTGGCATTTACCACCTCCAGGAAGGCCAACCTGTTGGTGCGGTGTGATGCCAACGCACGAGACACACTGTGGGGTTTTAAGGTTGAAAAATGGAGAGTATTCGAGCTGAGATCCTTTTCGGACCACAATTGGATACGTTTCAATATAAATGTAGACCTCTCCATGCTCAGGAAACTGACTATGGAGATCTTCAATATTTGCAACAAGCTCAGGTTTTGGCAGCCGTATAAAGACTGCCTAAAAATATACAAACAAGCCATTAGAGCGGCTAAAGCCCTAGCATGGGAGGACTTCTGCCAATCTTTGGATAATGTCAAGGACACAGCAAGGATCAGTAAAATCCTGTCTAAAGAGCATTCAAATTCGTCCTTAGTGAAAAGAACGGATCGCACTTGAACGGAATCCACTACTTCTTCAACCATAGCAACCAGGTTCCAGACTTGTTATAAACAGGGTTTTGTACAACACTCATCGAAATGCTATCCAGGAGCAGACAACAAATATAAACAGCGATCAAGTGGCGATAGTCGTTACCCATCGTCGCAAACGCATACCCCACTAGAGACTAAGGCACTACTCACACGGGGATACTCAAATCCCCGAGCGACTGCACTAACCGGAGACTAAGAGGTCTGGCATGTGTAATCAGACGGTGGCACTCATACGGAGATATTCCAGTCGCCGATACTCGGCAACTGTGCGACCGGAGTCTTCGACATGCTGGTCCTGAGCCGTGTAGTCGCCCAGTTACCTGGTTGTTCGTGTCGACTGACTGAAGTGGTCATTGTGCACGTCTATTGCTTGTGCAAGATCCCCGCAAGCAAGCCGACCCCGCAGATGTACAAGCAATAGCCGTGTACAGTGACCACTTTAGTCAGTCGACATGCACAACTCGCGACATTAGTAGCGGCCGTGTGAAAACGACGGGCGACTACAGCCTCGAGACTCCAAGTCTCCATCTTTCAGTCGCCGAGTATTGGAAACTTGAGTATACCCATGTGAGCAGTGCCTAAAGGTGTGAGTTCCTAGGCCGCGAATGAGCGACTTGCGTTTGCGACTATGAAAAAAACTATCACAACACACAAATAGTGCTCCATTATGATAGTTTTTCCACAGTCGCTAAATCGCGGCCTAGAAACTCACAGCTTAAGAAATCCCTTCATCGAAAACTGTTGGAAACGAGCCACAGTTAACGACGGTAAAGCCACAGTGGGCATTATGGTCTGCCCCATGAACCTGCCCTACCGTACAGCGCATCGCCCTTGAGATTTGAGCTACAGATGAAATAAACTTCTGCAGTTTAAAATGGAGGCAGGTTTAAATCGACACAATAGCCTAGAGCCCCATTTCTCTTGTAACCCTATCAACTACGAACAAATTCCTTCTGTTCCTTGACCCGCACTACCATTTCCTTTACCGCCAAACAGCTCCCTCATCCAATATATGTACTCCAATTACAGCCTTTTTCCAGTCTGATCGGCTGAGATTTCGTGTCATGATCAGATTTCACAGTGAAAGAACGGAAGGTTTCGCATTTCTGCAACCGATCTGACCCAAAAAAAATATCTTTTTGGGTTATGTGGGACGGCAACGACGACGACGTTGGCCATGGACTGTGTCTGTTTGCGGAGAAAACCCGTCTCGCAACTACTCAGCCGTTGGCGGTGACTCAGTTCGAATAGTCCGAAGAGTGGCTATGACTAGAAGTCCGCATCAAGGCAGACCAACAAAGTCTCAGTCGTGAGCCAGGAAATTCCCTGGCCACAACAACAACCAGCCAGCTGCGACCGGTGGTGGCCGTTTCTTTTGCTTAGAATGGCACTCATTCTAATTGAGTGCATCCGCAGCTGAAGGGAGTGCGTCGCCGGGCAACCCATGCAGAGGCCTTGGGACGCAAACAATATTACAAGACGCCTTTGAGGCCAACGACCGAGGCAGATGAAGGACGTAGAATGCAACCAGAACGCTGCGGGGGGGGGGGGGGGGTCTGGGAGCGTGCATTCACGCGACGACCTGATTTGTTTTGCCAACTGAAAACAAGGTGGACACTCACCTGAGGTGCTGAGCTCTCGTTGCAAGGCCGCCGCCCAGTAATCCAATTAGCGAGGAGCAGGCATTACGGCAGGTCGCAATTCAAATCCAATAAGAGGCTTCGCTGCAGACACTTAACACGACCTAGACAGCACAGAGGGCACCGAACTTTTCTTTCTTTCGCAGAACTGCACTTGTTGTGGCTTCTGTGGCACTAAATTCACACACTTTTCCGTATACGGGTGCGCAACGAGGACAATAACACACGACACAAAGCGTCACAGGACGAGAGCCGCCTGCTGGGGGGTGCCCCGTACACAGAAAACGACACGATGACCGGGAATGGGGGTGAGAGTGGGCAGCGCACACTGTGATGAGGGGCTGGAGCACAAGATGCCGATGCGACTGTGGCCGGGATCTGTGTTTGGATGGAACTGCAGCGCGACTGCGAAAAATCAATGGGCGATGTCGTCGGGCGCTGCGCTGAGATGTTGCTCCTTTGACACTCACTTGTTCAGGGTCGGGCCACGAAACGCGAGACCGTCACACCAAAGTTCTCTCCTCGTTGTTGGAGCGTTCCCGGCGGACACAATACACCACACACGCCAAAGCGAACGATTTGCCGTCACCGAATGCGATCACCGCACGCACTTTGATTGATGAAAACAAAGAAATCGAATTGCAATTAGGACCCGTCAGTCGACGACACTTCCCTCGCCCGTTCCGTTTGCTGGCTGTTTCGTGTCTGGCCTGGAGTTCGGTCGTTTCGCTGTCACAAGCGCAGAAAACATTGTTTCGTTGCCGGACGTTTCGTGTTTGCACGGCGATGGCGAGCTGTCAACAATAGCACAACTACACGGATGGCGTGTGTATGGACGTGGAATTCGGGCGAATTGGATTGTAGAGGTGTGTGAATGTTACGATATTTTCGGTAATGCCATAGAGGAAGCGGTCGACGCTGTTTTCCGCTTCCGTTTGACAGTTATCGGTTTCTCGATCAGACGCGCAATAATTTGTTCAATATTTTGTATAAAAAATTTGTCTTCAAATTTGCCCGTCTGTGGGCAATTATTGTTCAATAAAATAGGTGTTCCAAATATTGAACGATCGGCAAAAATTTTCAAGCGGCTTTATAATTTATTGCGGACCTTTTAGGCCAGTCAAATTAAGCCAATTTTGGGGCTTTTTAATAATAATGAGGGAAATATCTGGAAATAATTTTAATTTCTTCTATAGATACTGAATACATGGAAACTGAGTTTGCACGGTCGTAGAAGGTGAGCTTAACTTTTGGAGGGCGAAAATCCGAGAAAGTGGGTCCCTTTTTTAAATATTATCATTATAAATCCTAAACGGTGCCTTGGATCGAAAAACCTTGCCGGTGTAAATTAAAGATCGTTGAATTCTACGTTCAATGCACTGCTTAAAGTTGAAATTCGGTTCAGTAGCGTAGTCAAAATCGATAGTCAAAAAATGACAATTTTCGAGGCTCCCGAGGAAAATCACACTTTTTCACTTTTCAAGCTCACAGATCTTTGCAACGGATCCTCCAAATGGAAAAGTTTGTCTGTAAAAGTTGGGGACAATTTAATTGTGGGCCTAACGTGGCCAATATTTTTCAATTCGGACCATTTTTAGAGTAGCTATGAGCAAAAATTCAAAAATTAATGCTCATCGATTTATGCCTTAAAAGCTCTATGTCGGTAAGTATAACAGCTAGAAGTTTTATTTTAGTCTCAAATTGTAGATAAATTACTCCAGTTAAATAAAGTTTCACAAGATTTCTTGTGAGACCAATTTAGGAGATACTGAAAAGAAACAGGACAAGCCAAACAATTAATCACATTTTCAACATGGTGGCGTGGTCCGCGGTTTTAGGGGGGAAATAGAAAACTCGAATTTTTAAGCAATGTACCAACTCAAACAATATATCAAAAATCGAAATTATCCTAATTAAAGCAACCAGTGTAATAACGATTTGACTGACCAAAGTAATTTAACCTTTGCAAAATCGCAGACTTTTTTTTTTAAATAAAAACGAAATTACTCAAAAACTATACCCGCTAGCATATTCTAGTAAAGAATGAATCGCAGGTAATATCTTACCCTAAAAACAGAAAATAGCCTGTAGAAATCAGATAAACTGACTGAGATACGAGGTGGAGGCGCCTGATGAGACGTATCTCGTGTCAGTGTTCGAAACCGGCGAACATTTTTTGGGTCCCCGTTGGGGAATTTATCCTCTCAAGAGGTTGATCGTATTCGATCGTTAAGGGCGGCGGCATGCAAAGATCCATATAAAACGTGCCATACACACACCGATCGATCGGCCGATCCGTCGCCCGAAATCAATATCGGCCGACGGATTGGCGTGTGTATGTGGAAATCGCACCGATCGGGCGATCAATTTTGATCTGCCGATATTTTAGTGCGATTTTCGTGCGATCGATCGGTGACGATCGATTGGGTAGTGTATGTGATTATCGCAAGTGAATGTCAAATTACCAAATTATTAAATGATGAAATTTCAAGGATTCTAATGATTTAAATGGCACTGCAATTGAAATATGTATATGTAAAATATGTGGTATACGAAAATACCACACACATCCAAATAGTTAACAAAAATGAATCTAGGTTGGATTGGGAGTGAATCATAACCTATTTTTTGAATTGTCATTCGTTATCGCATCGCACGAAAATCGCTCAGTGTGTGTGCAGTGGAGATCGGCAGATATTTTGTGGCGATCCATCGGCCGATCGATCGGACGACGGATCGGATAATGTAAGGCGGCTATAAGTTGTATGGAATCGATGGCTGTCGCCCGACCAAAGTTTGTGTGCAAAATAATTGTTTTCACGTGGAAATTACCCACAACAGTGTGGAGACTTTTATGTATGTATGGGATTTTCGTGCAAAGAACTGAGTACCGAGAAGAGCGAAGATTTTTGTGCGAATCGGACTTTTGACAGTTATTGTATGAGCTTCGCTGAAATTTTGTTTAAATGTTACCAGCATGATCTAATTGGTTGGTGGCAATGATGGACAAGATTCGACCACAGAAACCCCTACCTCCCCTATAAATGAAATAAGCGATAACTTTCGATAAAATGATATTAGTGACTTGAAATTTTGGTCAAATATTTGTACTTGGATTCAGTCAGTTGTTATTGAAAATGTACAACATTTGACAAAGGAAACCTCTACCTCCCCTACAAGTGAGACATCAAGCAAGCAATAACTTTGGATAGAATGAAGCTAGCGACTTGAAAAATTCGACAAATATTTGTAGAATGGGTTAGTTAATTGATGGGAGTTAGGGGGGCAAAGACCTTTTCCATAGTCCTCCGCGTGGGCGCCCCCTGGTAACGGCAGTATATCAATTCGCTGACGGCCAATGTCTTAGCGATAAGACAGTTTGGAAAAGGCAGATAGCTGCAGCCTGAATGGCTGACGAACACCTAAGCGTCTCAGGTTTAGTAGGATGGAATGACTTGCGTAGTTGGACCTGCTACATAGTTGTGTGGGCTCCAGCACGTTTATTAAACCATCTGAACCAGCTATCTCCGAGGCCATCCCCTGAATGGGGTTAAGCGACGTGCTGACAACTCGTCCTTGTAAAAACCACTCCATGTCAAGAAACCTGGAACAAAAGCCTCGGATTGGACGGATCAACAACGACGACCACGCAAACGAATAAAGGATTATTCTTTCGGATCCTGGAATGTACGCTCCCTGAACAAACCGGGGGCCGAGAAGGCCCTCCTTCAACAGGTCGAAAAGTACAAACTGAGCATTACTGCAGTCCAGGAAACAAATTGGCTCGGCAGCGAGATTAATGACAAGAAATCGCACACAATTTTTACAAGTGGCAAACCATCGGGCCGCAAGGAGTTTGGAGTAGCATTTATAGTGAACAATCACCTCAAACCGCATATTACTGACTTCAAACCCATAAATGAACGGCTGTGTGCGATTCGCATCAAGACTCGATTCTTCAATCTCTGGCTCATCAATGTGCATGCCCCCACTGAAGTTAAAGAAGACGCAGTAAAAGACGAGTTCTATGCCCGCCTTGAAACTCTCTTCGACTCACTTCCAACAAACGACGTCAAATTGCTGCTGGGAGACTTTAACGCGAAAGTCGGGAATGAAAGTTGGCATCGGGGGACCACTGGAGGCCACAGCCTCCATGAAGAATGTAACGATAACGGCCACGGACTTATCGACTTCGCCTGCAGCAGGAATCTAGTCGTAAGCTCTACGTGTTTCCCGCATCGACGCATTCACAAGCAGACCTGGAAGTCTCCAGACGCACATACCGTCAACCAAATTGACCACGTCCTCATTTGCAGGAGATGGGCGTCTAGTGTCATGGATGTCCGCTCCTATCGAGGAGCAAACTGCGACTCAGATCATCACTTGGTGAAGACGACCTACAGATGTAGAATTTCCTCAGTGCACCAGTCAAGAATCAGCCCTCCCAAAATCTTTGCGGTTGATAAGCTCTTGAGTGATGCTACAGCGGTGGCGTATACTACCGCCCTTGAGGAAGAACTATCACCTATGCTACACAACATCAGCAACACAGGCGTCCATGGGTTCTGGGAAGAACTCAAGGGTACCATCAAGGATGTCGCAGAGAAGGTCGTGGGATATAAAGCCCGGCGAGCGCGAAATGACTGGTTCGACGAAGAATGCAAAAATTCACTTGACGCGAAAAACGAGGCCTACAGACAATGGATTCAACGAGGAACCAGAGCCAGAAGAGAAAAATATGACGAGCTACGGCGAATATCGAATAGAATAATTAGACGTAAGAAACGTAAATACTTTGACGAGCAGTTGCTGAACATAAACGAAAACTTAGCTAATAGGAACACCAGACAAGCGTACAAACTAGTAAATACAATTAAGAACGGCTACCAACCCAGGACTAGCCTTTGTAAGGACAAGGATGGAAACATCATCAGCGACACCGATGGTATTAACAAACGATGGGCCTCTTATTTTGAAGAGCTTCTAAACCGACCATCTAACATCCCCACACAGGAAGCTCTCGATGATATTGTTGATCTAGGCCCACCCATTCAACCCCCGACAGTAGAGGAAGTTGACCTCGCGTTGCGGTCACTAAAACGAAATAAAGCGCCGGGCGCTGACGAGATCCCAGATGAACTGCTAAGATTCGGTGGAACGAGTCTAGTTGCTGCCATACATCAATTACTCCTGCGAGTATGGGAGAACGAGGAGATCCCAGACGATTGGCGCAAAAGCATCATCTGTCCAATTCATAAAAAGGGAGATAAACTGCGGTGTGAGAATTACAGGGGCATCTCACTAGTTTGTACGTCCTATAAAATGTTGACGAAAATTCTGGAAAATAGAATAAAACCGTACGCAGAACGAGTCATTGGCGAATATCAAAGCGGTTTCAGACCTGGTCGCTCCACAACCGATCAGCTCTTCTCAGTCAAACTGATACTCCAGAGATGCTGGGAATACAACGTAAACGTATACCAAATCTTTGTCGACTTCAAGCAGGCATACGACAGTATCGATCGTGGAGTACTGTACAACATCATGCTGCAATTTGGTATACCGGCAAAATTAGTGCGACTGACAAAGATGACGATGACCAACTCCGTCTCACAAGTCAGGATCCAGAATAGACTTACTGATCTATTTGAAACACGCACTGGTTTGAAACAGGGCGATGGACTGGCACCGACGCTCTTCAACCTAGCACTGGAATACGTTATTCGGGCCATGAATATGGACAACAGCAAGACGCTACTCATCAAGTCGACACAATTAGCAGCGTACGCCGACGACATCAACATCATGTCCCGAAGATTGGCTGACGCAGAAGAACTTCTGCATACGCTCGATACCGCTGCAAAGGAAGTTGGATTACGAGTTAACGAGGGTAAAACTAAAATAATGATGCAATCGGTGACAAGGACACCTGCACAACCGAGCATCAATGTGGGGGACCTCAACATCGAGTTCGTGAACAACTTCATTTACCTGGGTTGCAACCTGTCAAGGGACGCCAACGAAACTGACGAAATCAAGCGACGGATACAGTTAGCTAATAAGACTTTTTTCTCGGTTCTCCCTATAATGAAATCGAAATGTACAAAACCATTATACAACCAGTGCTATACTACAGCTGCGAAGCATGGACCCTAACTCAAGCCTCCGAAAACATGCTAGACACTTTCGAACGTAAGGTTCTACGGCGAATTTTCGGGGCTGTTTGCGATCGAGATGGATGGCGCATCCGGTACAACCATGAGTTGTATGAAATGTACGATGAGCTGCAAGTCTCGAAAATCGTCAAACTACAACGACTTCAATGGGCAGGGCATGTACAAAGAATGGACGATGATCGCATGCCTAAGAGAGTAATGAATGCAGAACGAGTCGACGGAGCGAGACTGCGAGGACGACCGAGATCTCGATGGGAGAGCTCAGTAGGTGTGGACGCCGTGCAGCTGCTGGGCTCCCAAAATTGGAGGACGCGGTCACGTGACCGAGATAATTGGAGGACAATGATCCAGGCGGCCAAGACCCGACGTCAGGCTGTCGCGCCACGATGATGATGATGTTAGTTAATTGATAGTGAGAATGGTCAATATCCTCCTGAATGAGTGCCAACCATCCCTGTAAACTGGGCATATAGGAAACTCACTTTTAATGCATATGGTCGTTGCCAACAATTATTACTTTTGGTGTCAACACTAGCTTCGGTCTGGTTTTTAATTTCCCGATGTTCTATACTATTTAACTGAGAGATTACAGGTAGTGCTACCAGATAATTAACCGGCAAGTTACCTGAGAGTGGCTTCGCAGGAATGCTGTATATTCTATTCTATTTATATACGGGGTGCCAAATTAAATCTTCGCCCCGGCTGCCAAATTGATTTCGCACGGCTCTGTTTTCGCTAGATGCTGTTGCTGAACCATAATTGTTACTTCGGCAAACACTCCCCTCAGTAAAGAATTCCGGTGCCTGGGTAGCCTGTCCCATTATCGATTTTAATAAAACAAATAGAAATAATATCAAAAAATCATTTTTTTATTCAATAAAAAATGGACTTAAACCTATGTAGCTCGTCACAAATCTTTAATCTTTTCATTCTTACAAACAAAATTTCGTCCACTGACACACTTTTGACTGAACGGATCATATACCTTGTCCGTGGGACAAACAACAATCATCTTCCCAATTTTATCATTTCCATCTCCGTCCTTGTCGGGATAACAATAAACGTAGCTGCAATAGAGAAACGTGCAAATTAAAGCAAACTCAAAAAGTAAATTCCTGAAACAGTTCAGTTCAGTTTACCTTTTACATGTGAAATCTGCTTTCACCGGAAACTTCCCGAGCCTATTGCAATTCTCATCATCGGGACTTTCGGTGGGTGGATCTGTTGGACCCGGGTTACTACCATCACAAGCTACTTGCTAATTAAAAAATTAAATGAATTAATAAATTATAAGTAGGAATCTCATCAAGGATCAAGAGAGATGTTATATATTTCATTTGTGTCCTTGGGATTACTTCCACTTTTGCAATCTGTACCTATTTTGAATCCAATGACATTGACATGTAAGCCTACATGATTTACAAAAAAAAAAAAAATATTTAGTAGCTCATATATAGATTCTCTGCTCAAGAGGTATTTTTGATAATAGTAAAACGGAAAATTGAGAAGGTACAATGAAAAATGGAATCACTAATTCGCAAAGGACTCCGATCTCAAAGATTGGTGCGCATCCTATGCCTGCTACAGACAATGGACCATGACTGTCAATTGGAAGCCATTGTCCTCGTGTATCTACGCGTTGGCCAGAAAATTGCTTTAAAAGTTATTATGAGCCATAATTAGTGGCAGCCATCATCGCCACAAACTGCTACCTGCCCAGATTCATAATAGCAACTGAAGCGATGGACCATTGTCTGTCGCAGACATTAAATATTATTACCTGGAAAATATTGGTGCAAACTGAATTCACAACGCCATCATCACCGACTCGCATTGCACAGTATGGTCGCGATGCTTGGCAATACTTTTCTCCTCCAGTCATTTCACCATTAACACAAGCCCTATACATTTTTTGAGCAACACAAGTGGACGATGAATCTCTAAAACAAGTGGCACAAGATCGGCTCAACTTGCAGCTAGGCTCAACGTCTTCTTGACAAATGTACGGAGAGTTGACACACACTCCCTTAGCGCATTTGTATATTTGTTGGTCACCTAATAGAAATAAATTAAAAGATAATTTGTAATTATTTCAATTTCAAGTTGTGTTGTGAAATTTTCAATTTCGATGAACGAACGAAGTGGGGAAAAACCATGTATCACCACAGAGGAGACACTACAAGAGTCCTCATTCCATTCTTTGAATGAATGAACGGTTGTTTTCAGTACACGAGTTGTTTAATGTGTTACGTATGTATGTATAGCCGTATCCTGCCTGCGGCGGATGTCAGTCGATATGGAGCGTTTTCATCTCTTTGTTCCCAGTGAAGAAGCTTTAGGTTGCGTTTGAGTGAAAACCTATGTTTAGGTTAGGTTAGGTTAGATGGGCCGCCTTAAATCAATAGCAAAAAAAAAACAAACAACGTTTTAAAGCACACGTAGACCACCACTGGGTCCGTTGTGACACACTACGTATAGTATCCGGAGCCTAACTTAAATCGTCAAACTAGCCAAAGCTGACGCGATGAAGCCGACTAACCTTGACATCCTTTAAAACGTCTGGATCAACAAAAAGTAAGACCCAAAGATGTACTGCGTCGTCAGTAGCTGAGTGAATTTCTTCTTTAACTCTCTTGCGTGCCGAGATTAGAGACCATGTAGAGTCACTAGTGAATGGTATTCTACCGGGCTCCAATCTGCCCGCAAAAGTTTCGCCACACGAAATAAATGAGTCCTTAGCGACGTTCCATCTATCATCATTTGTAGAAGTCTCATAAAGTCCGTTACGCTGGCACCCGCACCACTAAGTATCCACATCAGGCATGGTGCATAATTAGGTGCTAATTAGTTGCTCTATTCCCGAATTTATTGTTAACGCCGATTCGCTAGATATGGGGGTGCTAGCGTAACGTTACGCTAGCACCCCCACTTTTTAATCCAACATCTATCGGACTCAAATTTGATGTAAAATGAAATCCATAATTAATTGCTAATTTGTTTCTCTATTCCCGAATTTATTTCTCCTGCTGATTCAGATATATCGAATCATCTAGTTCAAATGACGGATGTGCTGCACCGCGAACGTGGCAATTTGGAGCTTAAAATCAATGCTGCCAAAACTAAGTATTTGAGAATGTCACTGGGATCTGTTTTTTAGGGTTTTGTAGTAAAACCCTTATGAAATCGGTCAAATGTCTGTCTGTCCGTCTGTCCATGGAATATCTCACGAACGGCTGAAGCTACATACATGAAATTTTGTAGAAATGTGTACAATTACTATAATTCACCGGAGAAAGCGAATCGTTGTAATAGGTCAACTTTAAGGGGAGGTCCCCATAGAGGGGAAATGAAGGTCGAAATTTTGTTTTCGTTTAGTACAGGCAAGTGGGGTATCATAAGAAAGGTACCATCGAGTACATTCCATTTTTGGAATTTTTTTTCAAATTTGAAGAAACGGGAAAAGAGGGAGAGGGGAAAATATGTCAGCCGAGTTTGTTCCCCCCCTTGCATTTCGAGACCGTTATACTTAGAAATATGAAAATTTACAGAAAAGCGGCATTTTACTAGTGTAGAAAACCTAGATTTCTAGAATTTTGAAATTTCATCAGAAAAGGTTAATAATAGTACATTTCTATAGTTTCAGTTAGCACAACCCTGCACCCCTTACGCGTACCCGAGGTCAAAAATATTGATGGCCAATGATAACCAACATCATAGGCAATAATATTTCTAAGTTTCATTATAATCACATAATATTTAATAATAGTACATTCATTTAAAGTTCGGCATTTTGACACTATCCATACAAAAAATACACCTACCGGCCTCATAGGTGTGAGTACTACTTTCATGTTGTTTTTCGTAGTGCGAATTGCAGTTATTTAATTAATCATTTTTGAAAGGGTAAAGATTGGTTGGGGGCGCTGTGTCTTAATTGGCCAACTTTACCGGGTGGAAGGGGGGTTCACATAGAGGCGAAATTAAGGTCAAATTTTTTTATCGACTGGTACGAGTATAAGCAAATGAGGTGTCGTGAGAAAGGTAATGATGAGTACATTCCATTTTTTGGCATTTTCTCGAAATTTATAGAAAGGGGAACTGTGGGGGAGGAGCAAATATTAGTTCGTAATTTGACCCCCCTGCCTGCATTTTGAGACCGTTATACTTAGAATTATGAAAACTTACAGGAAGTGGGTTTCGAAAAACATATAAAATGGAAAATAGTGGAATTTGTATATCTTCTCAGAATAGGTCAATAATAGTTTATTTGTATAGTTACAGTTAGCACACCCTTGCACGCCTCAAACACGTTCGAGGTCAAAAGTACTGATGGCCAACGATAACCAACACCTTAGGCAATAATATGTTCTAAGTTTCGTTACAATCACGTAATATGAATTAGCATGTAAAATGTAAGTGGGTAAGACATTTTTATTGCGTTTTTTCTATCCATCTGAGTGATATCAAGAAGAGCAAGGAGGCGATATTTATAAACCAAAATAAGCACTAGCTACAAAACCCTCGGATTGCGGGCGTAGCCCTCTATATTCCGGTTTCATTTAATTAAACAGTTGAACCACTTGTTTGTAGTCTAAAACGTTAAACAACACTTTTAAGTTTAAAGTCCTTTATTGACTACAAAAGTTAAGTTAAGTATTTGAGCTTGGATCTAGGAAGACAGAGCGTGATTTGTGTTTCGGGACAGACGTTGGAAAAATTGGACAATTTTTGCTACCTCGGAAGCGTAGTTACAGCAGATGATGGAGCGAATGCTGATGTAGGTACTGTCAATAAGGCTCGGGCAGCTTTTTTCACTTTGACTCCTTTCTGGCAAAACAACAACATCTCCAGAAGTACGAAACTCAAGATCTTCGAAACCAATATAAAATCTGTGCTTCTTTATGGCTGTTCAACTTGGAAGATGACCAGGGCGATAACAACTACATAGATTGCAAAATTTCGTGAACCAGTGGCTACGGCGCATCTTACACATACGCTGGCTGGAGATCATTTCTAACGACGACCTCCTGTTCATTATTGGCCAGGACAGGATAGACACCTTCATAAAAAGGCGAAAGTAGCAATGGATAGGTTACACACTTCGAAAAGGGCCGGAAAACATTGGTAAACAGACCCTCGATTGGAACCCACAGGGACCTGATGCAAGTCGCCGCGTTGGACGACCTAGAAACACCTGGAGAAGATCAGTTGAGGTCGAGGGGAAGTCAATAAGCAAATCGTGGAATCAGTGTAAGGCGATGGCGGCGAACAGGACCAGGTGGAAAGCCGGCGTGGTTAATGCTTTATGCCCCACAAGGGGTTAACAGGTTTCAAAAAGAGAGAGAAAGAGAGCGGTACAAAAAAACACGCCTAATGTAAATTTTAAAATAGCGGCTGCTCCCGCGGCTTCCAAACTCGACCTTAGGTTGCGTTCAGAGTGAAAGGCGAAGTTTAAGATAATACGAGCTCAAAAATTCAAACAGAGCGATGTAGTATGTGAATGTTTTTAGCATCAGCCTGCTTTAGATTTCAATCGATCCGTTTCCAGAAAATTTCTGGTTTTGGTAATTAGATTGAATCCTCGACAAATCTGCAAGCATATTATCTAAAGAAGTATTTGAACTTACTAAGACTCAATTTGTATTCAGTCTCCGTTATACAAATGACTCCCGAAAGATCGCCTAGTATACCACAATTCTGATCTCCGCTTACATAGACAAGACAAAGCAATAATATGGAACAACTCTGCAAAAAAAAAATTAAGAAAAAATAATTATTGATTGATTGCAAAAAATATAAAAACAGTCGTGTTAGTTTCACCCGGTCTCAGATCCTGGTTTCGTATGGAATCTTATCGGAGAGTTGAAAGTGAATTGGTTGAACGTCAACTTGTTTCGCCCCTATCTAAATGTATAATGAGTCTGCAATTCGCCCTCACGCGGCGGCTATTAAAGATTGCTCGTCGCAGATTCGTGACGTTCTTTTCGGTCGGAGATCGAAATCCAGTGAAATGAACGCGGCGAATCGAACGAATCTGCGACAAGCAAATTCAAATAACCCACATATACGCGGCAAAAATTGTGGCGAATTGTACAAATAGATAGAGGCGAATTGTGGAGAAGTACATGTTAATCTATGTTGACGTTCAACCAATCCAATTTCAACTTTGATTCGATGAAATGCCTTACGAGAACTGGATGAAAGACCGGTCAGTCGTTTGTTATGGGGTTAGATCTGAGACCGGGTGTAACGAATGATATTAAAAATTAAAACTTACGTATATAATCCTCATGTCTGACGAAAATTAATACCTAAACTTAAAAAGAAATGTTAAAGATTCTGACTAACTGACATCCTCTGGCAGTCATCCCATTTATATACTATTGTAATATTTTAATTCAATCGCGGGATATCTTATCTCAGATTTATATATCTTTCAAGGTGAATTGCGGCAATTAAGGAATATATAATGTCTTAATAATAGAAACGCGAATTAGATTTCTTGCATATTTTATTATGCGCAAGCAAATATTTAAATGTTAATTCTTACATTCAAATAGTAATTAGATAATTTTTAATATTGCAGTACATATGCACATACATCTCAATGGAAAATAATGTTTAAGTTGTATTTTTTCTCGAAGGACTTTTGCTACTATCACATAAATAGGCGTTTTTTCTATAACAGAGCTATGCAGAGCAGAACAGGTTAAGGCCACACAATTACACTAACAATTTAATCTGAGCGCCTCTGGATATAAGGCTAGTGCAAGAATTCTACTCCACTAAGTAGTCTGCGTTTTCAAATGCAGACGGTGCAGGTTTACAGTTTGGAAAGCACATAAAATTCATGTCCTGTCAATAAAATGTTCGTTTTGTGTAACTAAGTGGAATGCAAAATAATTTTGCTGCCTAAAGGAAATTTGTACGATAGTATCCGTCGTCATTATCATCGTGGCGCGACAGCCCGACGTCGGGCCTTGGCCGCGTGGATCGTTGTCCTCCAATTATCTCGGTCCCGTGACCGCGTCCTCCAATTTTGGAAGCCCAGTAGTTGCGCGGCGTCCACACCTACTGAGCTCTTCCAACGAGATCTCGGTCGTCTAGGCAGTCTCGCTCCGTCGACTCCTTCTGCATTCATTACTCTCTTTGGCATGCGATCATCGTCCATTCTTTGTACATGCCCTGCTCATCGAAGTCGTTGTATCATAGTTTGACGATTTTCGAAACTTCCAGCTCATCGTACAGTTCATACAACTCATGATTGTGCCGGATGCGCCATCCATCTCGATCGCAAACAGCCCCGAAAATTCGCCACAGAACCTTGCGTTCAAATGTGTCTAGCATGTTTCCGGAGGCTTGAGTTAGGGTCCATGCTTCGCAGCCGTAGTATAGCACTGGTTGTATAATAGTTTTGTATATTTCGATTTCATTATGGGGAGAACCGAGAAAAAAGTCTTATTAGCTAACTGTATCCGTCGCTTGATTTCGTCAGTTTCGTTGGCGTCCCTTGACAAGTTGCAACCCAGGTATATGAAGTCGTTCACGAGCTAGATGTTGAGGTCCTCCACATTGATGCTTGATTGTGCAGATATCCTTGCCGTCGATTGCAGCATGATTTTAGTTTTACCCTCGTTGATACGTAGTCCAACTTCTTTCGCAGCGGTATCGAGCGTATGTATGCGTAAGTTCTTCTATGTCGGGGTGGGCCTACCTGATTCACTGCTCTTCTCCCAATCTATTTATCTACTCGTAGTGTACAAAAAAAAATCTAAAGTGTGCTGAAAAATGATTTAGACTAATTCGAATTGATAAGCCTCTGCAAAACAAGGTTGAGCAATTTTAATTTGGTTTTCCGCATGAATTCTAACAGTAAGGGAAAGCATTACCACAAAAGGAGGCAATTCCCGCTTTACTCACATAGCTCCGATTTCTAATCAATCAGAACAAATTTATTAGAAAGTCCTCAAAGATTGCAGTCGTTGGAGATAATCGATGAAAATGAAACGAGAGGGCGCTACCTACCTCAACAAGGTTTTTAGTCGTAATGCGTTGTATTTTTCGACAACCGTTTATTCAACTGTGTCGTTTCTCGTTGCAGTTTTTCTGACAACCGTTTTTATGGTGCAAAAATAGTTTTGTTTTTGATGTGAATGCTGCGTTGTTGCTTTGTAAATAGGGATTTTATTTTCAGACGGTAATATCCGTTTCAGTTGCCAATAAAAATCTTTTACGAAAGTTCAATCAATCTTTATTTGAATATGTCATTTAATCCTAATTTACCAAAATTCTTTAACCATTATTACAAACGAAATTTCGATTATTAACACATTTTTGACTTAGAGGATTATATACCTTGCTTGCGGGACAAAAAAGTATCATCTTCCCAATTTGATCATGTCCATTGCTGTTCCAATCGGGGTAACAATAAATATAGCTACAATAGAAAAATTTGTGGATTAATTTAAACTGAAGAATTACCTTTCCAATGCAATTCAGTTCACCTTTTACATGTAGAATCTGTTTTTATTGGAAACTTCCCGAGCTTAGTACAATTATCATCGTCGGGATCAGGACTTTCAGTGGGTAGATCCGTTGGATCGGGATCGGGATCGGGATCGGGGATTGAAGGTTTGGATGTTGTTGTTGTCGTTGTTGGAATTTCAGTGGGTGGATCCGTTGGATCCGGATCGGGTATTGTAGGTTTGGTTGTTGTCGTCGTCGTTGTTGGAATTTCAGTGGGTGGATCTGGGTCGGGTTGTAAGGTTGTTGTTGTTGTGCTACCATCACAAGCTATTTGCTAAATAAACGGAGATTTTGAATAAAATTTTGATAGAGGACTAAACATAATATTTGCTCTCATCCCTGGTGGGACATAGTTCGTCAACTATTCTCAATATTTGCCACAATTGACGATCCGCGGCGCGTCAATAAAATCTGCATGTGGTTAAAACAACTCCCAAGTAAAAGACGGCTCGGATAGGAGGTGTGTGGTAGCAACTGATATGAAATATATATATATACTATTGAAACGTCAGCAAGGCCTAGTAATGCAAGAGATGTTGACGCACCTATGTCCCTGGAGGGGTCAAGGTAATTAACACAAGCTTAGCATATTCTTAATTAGTATTACCTCAAAAATGTCGGTGCAATATGGATACACAATGTCATTTCCATCGAATCGCATGGAACAATATGGTTGTGATACAGGACAAGTCATCATATCTCCAAACGGCTCACCGTCTTGATTGCAAGCCTTAAAAGTTGTCTCGTTGATACAAGTGGCCATAGCTCCTTTAAGACACTCGCCACAATTTCGACTCAACTTGCAGCTAGGTTCAACATTTTCTTCGCAAATGTACGGAGTGTTAACGCACACTCCCGATTCACATTCGTATACCGTTGGGTCATCTAAATGAATAAGAGACAATAATTATTTCGAGTTTTAACCTATAAATTCTATGAGTAGTTCTGCAATGCAACTGTTACTGTGTTCGTTTACACGTGCACATTGAGCATATCGTGGAGCATTCGCTTGAGCATTCTGCTGTGTTCTTGAGCATTTGGACTGGTATACCAACACCAACACTACCAAGCAAATTTTGTTCCCTAGCAGTTCAAGCGGAGGGTATGAAGAAAGATGGGCTACTGAAAAGATACATATTTGGTCATGGACATGTAAACAGAAAATTACCGTTCGTCTGTTGAGCCTCATTTAAAATGGTACATCCATATGAAAAGGAACATTTCTATTTTGAGCGGCGAGCGTTAGCGTCTGTTCTAAGTCATCATAGAAACGGCTTTTAATATTTTGGCCGAGAAAAAATCTGAATGTATTGTACAATATCTTTCTCGTTTTAATGCGTTTTCTATAAGACGCGCAAAAACATTTTTGTGGAAATATTTTCGGGAAATCGATGGATGGGAACATTGCTTGATCCGAACTGCGAACATCGTGTTATTGTATTCACGTTCACGTTCAGGTAAATGCTCACGAGTGAACGAAGCATTAGGCTTCGTTTACATATGAACGCTGAGCCAGGCACCGAATATTGCAAAATTGCATTGAAAAGCATTGACCATTTGAGCCGTTCCCATCTCTTGTGTTAACGACTCAAATGGTCACGAATGCTCATGAATTCATGTTTTCCATCTAAGAGCAGAAAAGGTATCTTTTGTTGTTGGTGCTTTTCAATTTTGCAATAATCGCTACCTAGCTCAGTGTTCACGTCTAAACGAAGCATTCGATCAATCCTTGGATTAAACGAATCTCATCATCATCATCATCATCATCGTGGCGCGACAGCCCGACGTCGGGCCTTGGCCGCCTGGATCATTGTCCTCCAATTATCTCGGTCACGTGACCGCGTCCTCCAATTTTGGGAGCCCAGCAGCTGCGCGGCGTCCACACCTACTGAGCTCTCCCAACGAGATCTCGGTCGTCCTCGCAGTCTCGCTCCGTCGACTCGTTCTGCATTCATTACTCTCTTAGGCATGCGATCATCGTCCATTCTTTGTACATGCCCTGCCCATTGAAGTCGTTGTAGTTTGACGATTTTCGAGACTTGCAGCTCATCGTACATTTCATACAACTCATGGTTGTACCGGATGCGCCATCCATCTCGATCGCAAACAGCCCCGAAAATTCGCCGTAGAACCTTACGTTTAAAAGTGTCTAGCATGTTTTCGGAGGCTTGAGTTAGGGTCCATGCTTCGCAGCCATAGCATAGCACTGGTCGTATAATGGTTTTGTACACGCGGAGCTTCGTGTTTCTGTGCACATGCTTCGATTTCATTATGGGGAGAACCGAGAAAAAAGTCTTATTAGCTAACTGTATCCGTCGCTTGATTTCGTCAGTTTCGTTGGCGTCCCTTGACAGGTTGCAACCCAGGTAAATGAAGTTGTTCACGAACTCAATGTTGAGGTCCCCCACGTTGATGCTCGGTTGTGCAGGTGTCCTTGTCACCGATTGCATCATTATTTTAGTTTTACCCTCGTTAATACGTAATCCAACTTCCTTTGCAGCGGTATCAAGCGAATGCAGAAGTTCTTCTGCGTCAGCCAATCTTCGGGACATGATGTTGATGTCGTCGGCGTACGCTGCTAATTGTGTCGACTTGATAAGTAGCGTCCCGCTGTTGTCCATATTCATGGCCCGAATAACGTATTCCAGTGCTAGGTTGAAGAGCGTCGGTGCCAGTCCATCGCCCTGTTTCAAACCAGTGCGTGTTTCAAATAGATCAGTAAGTCTATTCTGGATCCTGACTTGTGAGACGGAGTTGGTCATCGTCATCTTTGTCAGTCGCACTAATTTTGCTGGTATACCAAATTGCAGCATGATGTTGTACAGTACTCCACGATCGATACTGTCGTATGCCTGCTTGAAGTCGACAAAGATTTGGTATACGTTTACGTTGTATTCCCAGCACCTCTGGAGTATCAGTTTGACTGAGAAGAGCTGATCGGTTGTGGAGCGACCAGGTCTGAAACCGCTTTGATATTCGCCAATGACTCGTTCTGCGTACGGTTTTATTCTATTTTCCAGAATTTTCGTCAAAATTTTATAGGACGTACAAACTAGTGAGATGCCCCTGTAGTTCTCACACCGCAGTTTATCTCCCTTTTTATGAATTGGACAGATGATGCTTCTGCGCCAATCGTCTGGGATCTCCTCGTTCTCCCATACTCGCAGGAGTAATTGATGTATGGCATCGACTAGACTCGTTCCACCGAATCTTAGCAGTTCAGCTGGAATCTCGTCAGCGCCCGGCGCTTTATTTCGTTTTAGTGACCACAACGCGAGATCAACTTCCTCTACTGTCGGGGGTTGAATGGGTGGGCCTAGATCAACAATATCGTCGAGAGCTTCCTGTGTGGGGATGTTAGATGGTCGGTTTAGAAGCTCTTCAAAATAAGAGGCCCATCGTTTGTTAATACCATCGGTGTCGCTGATGATGTTTCCATCCTTGTCCTTACAAAGGCTAGTCCTGGGTTGGTAGCCGTTCTTAATTGTATTTACTAGTTTGTACGCTTGTCTGGTGTTCCTATTAGCTAAGTTTTCGTTTATGTTCCGCAACTGCTCGTCAAAGTATTAACGTTTCTTACGTCTAATTATTCTATTCGATATTCGCCGTAGCTCGTCATATTTTTCTCTTCTGGCTCTGGTTCCTCGTTGAATCCATTGTCTGTAGGCCTCGTTTTTCGCGTCAAGTGAATTTTTGCATTCTTCGTCGAACCAGTCATTTCGCGCTCGCCGGGCTTTATATCCCACGACCTTCTCTGCGACATCCTTGATGGTACCCTTGAGTTCTTCCCAGAACCCATGGACGCCTGTGTTGCTGATGTTGTGTAGCATAGGTGATAGTTTTTCCTCAAGGGCGGTAGTATACGCCACCGCTGTAGCATCACTCAAGAGCTTATCAACCGCAAAGATTTTGGGAGGGCTGATTCTTGACTGGTGCACTGAGGAAATTCTACATCTGTAGGTCGTCTTCACCAAGTGATGATCTGAGTCGCAGTTTGCTCCTCGATAGGAGCGGACATCCATGACACTAGACGCCCAAACGAATCTCATCGCTCAATCGAAAAGTCGACAAAGAGTTAGGCGTCTTTCACACGGAACGCTCGATACACGAGATTCTAGCAGTGACCAGCAAGATTTCTATGTGATTAATTTGAAATTGCACTCGTATAGAAAGCTCGTTCGCCACTGATGGTTTCTGCTAGAATCTGGCGTATCGTTCTGTGTGAAAGGGATTAAGGCCAAGTAGTTGCTGTAGTGAGGCATAGCCCATCAAATACTCCTCCGCGCCATCGTACTCGGTTCTGGGCAATGGAACCCATCTGCCCCCACGATTTACCCAGAAACTCACACTCTTTCGCTACAGATCGGCACCATGATTTTCAACCCCTTGGTCGGCCTTCAATGGGGTCCCATTTCATGGTATGTCCAGCAATGCAGTTATCACCCTTGACCTATCCATTGCCATTTTCGTCGGAGTATCAATTCATCGATTGACATCTGACCCATACGCCGACACAGCTCTTCATTTGATATTGATTCGGGCCAGAAAATTCTTAAGATTCGACGGAGACTCGAGCAACCTTAGGAATAACTAAAATCTCGTGTTCCTCGGAGCCATGATCGCAATGATCGCCCTGAGGAAAACGTGGCTTCGCCGTTATCTCACTTGCATCCTTCATCCCTTTTAAGGGTACCCGCAAAAGTGGTCGTGTTCGCAAGTTGCGTTGGCGTGCTTGACGTTGTTATGGCGGCAACGCCTTAGAGTAAAACATGTCTGTGTGTGTGTGTGTGTAAGTTATATGTCATCAGGGGCTTCCTCTCCCGCGGTGTCGACGCCTAGAAAGATAGCGGCATCGATAGGAGCCTCCCGCAGAGCTGTGGATGTGAGCGATGTGGGAGCAGCTGAGCATTTAAAGATGAGATCAACATCATGAGGTGGTGCGTTACAAGCTGGACATACGTTTGGAAAGTCGTTATCGATACGAGACAAGTACGAATTAAGACGGGAGTCCCACCCAGATCGAAGCTATGCAAGCGTGGCTCTAGTCGATATAGGTAGACTGTTCTCAGTAGGAGAAATGGCAGGTGATCAGTCTTGAAGTCTTGTGTGGGAGTTTAGTTCCGCAATCGATTTTTGGACTTCCTCGCAGTGTGTGACAAAAATCCGAGTGAAAAGTGGTTTCCCAGCCCGGGCCCCGGAAACTAAAAGATTGCCCCGGGCCCCGGAAACTAAAAATATCCCTCTCAATCCGTAAACATGTAAACGCGACACTCCAATGAGCCAATTTGTGGGCTTTAACTGGAAAATGTCGCGTCATAATTGAAAATTTATGTGTTTTTTTTTTAAATTTATTGCATTGGTAACAATTGCCAACAGATGCGCGTGGCTTTGTAGCATACACTCATTTGCCCTAACCCCTAGTGGGCGCATAGCATGTCAACTATTCCATGAGTTTAGCTGACCTTTCGCTGGCATAAACCAGTTTCGGACGATGCACGTTGCCAGCATGCACTCCTGTTTCCATTTAGCCGCCTATCTGCGACAAATCGGGATATGTGGCTTATTATTACACCCCGTACCACAAGGGGAAGACGGCACAAACATCCATGCCTACGAATGACCTAGACGGGACTTGAAATTGTAACGGCCGTCGTCAGACATGTGACTGACGTCTCTACGCCCTGAGCTAGCGGTCGCCCCATGTAGCTATGTAGCATAGTGACTAGGGTTTGTACTCGAACGTTTAAAACTTGATCTGAAGGCACTGACTGCAATAGAACTTCCCAGAACTGCCGAAACTTACCAAAACTTAATTTTAATTTTGTCTCCGTTATACAAATGATTCCCGAACGATTTCCCACAACACTGCAAAAGATATCACCGCGTACATGGACAAGACAAAGCAAGAATATAGAACAACTCTGGAAGAGACAAAGGGACAACAATTACTGATTAATTATATGAGCAAATAAAAATATTTGCAGATTTACGAATGTATTATTTAGATTTTTGTAAATATGTTTATATAAATATTTATATATTTTTTAAATGCAAATTCATACGTAAATAATCCTCATAGTCCAAACAAAAAGAATATTTGGACTGAAAAAGAAGTGTTAAGAATGCTGACTAACTGACATCTTCTAACAATCATGTCATTATATACCCATATTTTAAATTTCAACCGCGGGATATCTTATCTGAGATCTGAAATTCACTGATTGTTCAAGGAGACTTTCCAGCAATTAAAGAATGAGAAATAATAATGTGAATTAAATCTCTTGCATGTTTTACTACGCGCTACCAAATATTTAAATATTAATTTTTACACTTAAATACATAAGGTGCATTCTTTTGTACTCAGTTCTAGGCTAATTCAGGTTAACAACACGTAACGCAACAATCCATTAACCTGGATTAAGTTTTACGGGTTAGTAAACCTACACCGGTTAGATAGCAATGACGTGCAGTGGAAATTTTTCATAGTCAAGCAGTTAGGCGCCCTAAAGCCAATTTAGCATAAACAAAAATGGACTGTATAATAGAATATGGACAGTCACAAAAACATTTATACCAAGCGGCTTTAAACCTTAAAGAAGAAATCAGGAAAGATATAAATAAAATATTGGCACATATATTCGGAATACAAAAAAAAAAAATAAATAAATAAAATATTACTAATAAAAAAAATGATAAATAAATATTATGTTAATTAAGACTAAGAAAAATTCAGGGGTATTTGAAATAAATAAATATTCTTTCGCTATTGCCATTTATTTGTATTCCAAATCTATGCGCCGTTCTTTAAGTAAAAACTCGTTAATCACATTATCAAAAAAATCGTTTTCTCTTCGCATTTGTATAAGAAGATCCTTTTCAACCGCAATTAAAGCAAGATCCGAAAGTCGTTCTTGGGATTGGCGATTTCTCAAAAATGTGTGAACGCGCTTTAGTGTTGAAAATGACCTTTCCGCAGTTGCCACTGTGACTGGAATTGACGTTAATAATTTTGCTAAAATATGAACTTGCTTCAAACCGTTTGCGACATAAGGCCGTTTTTGAAAATAATCGAGAATTTTACTAAAATAGGATTCGCGTTTTTAAACTCATCTGAAGAATAAATAACTTTTAGCTCATTTTTCAACTTTATTCTGTCGAAAAATTGACCGTGATATTCAATAAGTGAGTCAAAATTTTTATCGGGAAAATTTGACTTGAATTTAGAAAAATAATTCGGTTCAAGCAACTCTAAAAATGAAAGATCTTTAAACGAATGGAATCGATCTCGAATTTGCCCGAGAATAACATCTATAATCTCCCGAAATATCCGCCGTAAATTTTGTAAAGGATCTATCGCATTTCTACATTTCTTACGTGGTGGCTGATATTCTGCTGTAACTGTCGAATAGAAATTATCAAACTTTTTAGAAAAGTCATTTTCAAGCCAATTTTCAAATTCAATAATTTTTTGGCTTGCATATGAAATGTTTACCACTTTGCTCTGAATAATATTAAATAATATATCAGTTTTCGAAAAAATTTCAGAAAAAATTAACAGATATAATTGAAAATCTGACTCTGCGAATTTTTGTAAGTATATATCGGGAAAAGTCAAGGAATCGCCATCCCAGTGTTGAGAACCATTCGAAATTGTCTCAAAAACTGTACAAATTTCATGCTTATGTTCAAATATAACGTTAATAATACGCGAATGATAATGCCAACGCGTTTTGGAAACCGATGGTAAACGACGATTTACTATATTTGCAAAAAGGTCCGACCTTTTAGTGGATGTATTAAAAAATGATGCGATTTTATTGATGTGCGCGAAAAATAATTTAATTTCCGGAATAAACTCAACTACTTTAGACAATACTAGATTTAGTGAATGAGCGTAACATGGAACGAAAATTGCCGATTTATGTTTTCCCCGAATTAAAGTCTGAACTCCACGAATTTGAGAACTCATTACTGCTGCGCCATCGTAACATTGTGCAATTAATTTCTTATCGATATTAAAATTTTGCAATTGTTTTAAAATGTGAGAGCTTATTGCTGTAGCTGTACGATTAGCGCTTACATCCAAAAATCCGATAAATCTTTCTTCAATCTCATTTGATATTGTATATCTAAAAATCATCGTTAATTGTTCCCGACCGCTAACATCTGGCGTTTCGTCGACCATTACAGCTACAAATGGAGCCTCCTTTATTTCCAAATTGATTTTATTTCGAACCACATTAGCTATAGCGGAAACAAGATCGTTTTGGATTCTATTAGACAAACCCGAAAACGCTGCATTTGCTTTTATAGAATCTATGTGGGACTCAATTATCGGATCGTACAAACTCAAGAAATTTACGGTTTCGATAAAATTACCACGATTATTTGAAGAAGAGTCTTCATTATTTCCGCGAAAAGGAAGCTCCTGTTTTGCCAAAAAAATTACAGTATCGATTAAACGTTTCAAAATATTACGATTACGCTCAACTTTTTCATTATGCAAACTAACAGATATTGCCACCTGGTTACTAAGCATAAACTCTATACGCTGAGAACCAAAATTATCTAATTTAATTAACGACTGAAGATGTTTTTCGGAACTTGAATGCTTTGCTGCTGAGCCCGTAAAATTATTCAAATCACTAAATCCAGCTTTATTCCAAACAGATTTTTCATTCGTGAACAAAAGACCCGGCCAGCAAAATAACTTATTTAATTTACAGCTTCCCGTTAACCAAATGTACTTTTCATACGTTTCGATATGGAATTTTCGCGTAATATTTTTTAATTTAAACTCTAAACTAAGATCTGGCTTCGGTCTATCCGATTCTATAATTTCTCTTTTCTTGGCAAAGGAAAGAGTTGAAAATCCCGCTTTTAGTACGAAATCCGTCGCGCAGCAATACTCCGACATAATGCGAAAAGAAAACTTACCACTTTTATCACAAATCAAATCAATTAAATCACTACAAACGGTCAAAAAAACTTCAAATCACAATTTAATCAAAATCACCCGATTGCACTGATTTCCTCTTTTAAATTGCAACGGAAAATCCATTACATAACAAAAACAAAAGCTCTACTGGAAAAATCAAATTCCCATAAACATTCCCTGCATTGGCAACATTTCATTAACAAGCATCATTGGGCTTTATCCCACACACAAAAGCAGTCGCGCCAGTGCTCGACTTGTCTCATATAAATTTGCGAACAAAACAAAAAAAAATCGTTGCCCAATGTACTACCGAAATCCAAGATTCCCATTTTCTGGAATCAACATGTATCTAGTATTTGGATGCACACATGGTACATGCATCTAAAGATCTAGGCACATTTTCCTATTCTAAGTTTGGTGTCTATGGTGTGCAAAATGTGGGAGGTTTGAATATTATCTAAAGTAATTGAACGAATGTTTTTTAACCAAAAGAAGGCGCGGATCAGAATTTGAATGTGTAAAGGAATATTTGAATGATAATATGTATTCTTCAGCTTAAAGAAAAACATTGACTGAAATGATGATATGTGTATTGGTGTAAGCAAAGTTTATTATTGAATTGCTTATTTCGGTAAGTCAAGCAGTTTGGAATTGCTTACTACGAGTGCACGTCACTGTTAGATAGATATACATATGTCAACAGATGTCGCTTGCGAGGCTGAATTGTGAATTTGTTATTGGAAAATTAGAAATTTTCGTAGTTTAATAAGATTTTTGAAATCAAGTTTATTGTTAAACACGTCGTAGATATTTTTCCAGATACAGTGAGTTAAAGTCAAAATGAACCACCTTATGTTAGATAAAGAATTACTATACTTACAAAATGACTGAAAAACCATTCAGATTAACATTGTTTTTATTTAAGTTTATTGTCTCAACATGTAAGTTTCTTATTTCAGTGATGATTAGATTTCGTCAGGATATTTTTCTTTTTCGGTGTTAAAATTACATGATTGGATGCATTTCGACGCATTTCACACCTCTTCCTCAGGAAACACGATGCTAACTTAAGAAAAATTAGTTAAATCTAATTACAAGCATGGTAACGTGTGAGATAAACACGCATTATGTTAAAAAAGCGCTTAATCTTCACCGGAATTAGCCCACAATGGAGTACAAATGAACGCACTTATAGATAATTTTGAATGGCGGCAATATATCTTTATAAAAGATGATCTTTTTAATATTTAAATAGCATTTTTATCTAAGTAAAACAATATTGTTGGACATTTATTTTTTATAAACAATTTTTGAAGATCGCAGGAGGGATATTTCTATTGTTGCCAGACTCGGAATTGACATTGAATTTATATTTCACGTATAATATTCATGGGGAAAGAAAAGCCATTCTTAATTTAATGTGTATTCAATACCCGAAGTGTTGCCTTGCTATATAACTAGCCTCGATGAATTCTTTGATAAAAGTGTTTGTATTAGCGTCAGCTAAGTTGTTTTGCCTTATTTCGACATCTTCAGGTTTACATTTACAATTTATTGGAACAATACATTTGTCAAAATTTTTAACTTTCTTATATATTACATTTTTTTCATGTATATTAAACTTTACTGAATTACATCTTTTTTTTTTGTAACTTATCACGGTTCTGGTAAAAAAAAAATAATTTTTTTATAACTTTATCTATTGTCAAACTCAAAATACATGCATAATAAAAATGAGTGAAAAGGTTCACTATCGTCAATAACTTATTATAGATAAATTAAAATCCAAGTCAAAAGAAATAATAAACCAGGCCGAAGCTTCGCTTCGGCCCGGAGTCCGAAGCGTATATACCCTAGACTTGTACAGACCTAGTGGAGATACCAAAAGTACCAATTGGCAACGACCATATGCATTAAGAATGGGTCTCCTATATGGCCAGTTCATAGAAGAGGTTGGCACTCATTCATTAGGATCTTGACCATTCTCAAAATCAATTAACTAACTAACCCATTATACAATATTTGTCGAATTTTTCAAGTCGATAGCTTCATTCTATCGGAAGGTATTGCTTATTTGAAGTTTCACTTGTAGAGGAGGTAAGGGTTCCTTAGGTGGGATCTTGCTCATCATTGCCACCAACCAATTAGATCACCCTACAACCATTTAAACAAAATTTCAAGTCTCTAACTTCACTCTATCGAAAGTTATCGCTTATTTAAAGTTTCATTTGTAGGGGAGGTAGGGGTTTCGTTGGTCGGATGTTAACCAGCTTTAATGCCAACTAACTCAATCTCACTTCGAACATTTGACCAAAATTTCAAGTCACTGGCTTCATTCCATCAAAAGTTATCGCTTATTTGAAGTTTGTAGGGGAGGTTGGGGTTCTTTGGGTTGGATCTTGCCCATATTCAACACCAACTATGTAGGTCTTACTAGCAACATTCCACCAAATTTTTAACTCGGTAGTATCATTCTATCAAAAGTTATCGCTTATTTGAAGTTTCATTTGTAGGGGAGGTAGGGGTTGCTTGAGTCGGATCTTACCCATTTTTAAAACCAACCAAGTAGATCTTACTAGCAACATTTCGTCAAATTTTCAACTCGCTAGTGTTATTCTATCGAAAGTTATCGTAATTAAAGGAATATTTAATTTTTTGAAATTTGTAGGGGAGGTAGGCGTTCCTTTGATCCGATTATGCCCAACTTACTAGAACTCAAGCATCTACTTACCCCAGGCTTACATGCCAAAAATCAGGCGTCTACGTCAATTTGTTCAAGAGTTATGGACAAAAAACCTGAAAAGTAGGGTAGTACGGGGTTCTTTGTAAGAAAATTACCGTTAGTTTTCAATTGATCGATTTTATTTTTCCAAGAGAGTATAAGATTACCCTCACGAGCAATCTATCAGAGCTAGAGCTTTTCATGTTTATTTAATCGGGAGTTATGGATACATTTAAGTATTTTACATATGTAGGGGAGGTAGACGTTCTCTTGGCCTGATCATGCCCATTTTCAATACCAACCAACTAGATCATACTTCCAACATCTGACCAAAATTTCAAGACTCTAGCTTCATTCTATCGAAAGTTATCGTGCGAACGGACAGACAGACAGACAGACAGACAGACATGGCTAAACCGAATCGGGAGGTGACCCTGATCATTTATATATATACATTGCTATACCTCCGGAGCCTCCTTTAAGGTGTTACATATTTCCGTCGTGACAAAAACAATATACCCTATACTAAAAGTCTAGGGTATAAAAAAACAATCGAACATATCATATATAAAGAGCATCCTGCGTTGGTTGAACAATACTGATATGGTGAATGGTACAGCTTGTTTGTGGAAAATCGATACCAAGTAGGGAGAAATTCACCGTTACTTCTAAAATAAAACTGTACAAACTTTGAAGAAATTTCAAAATAATCGAAAAGTCCAATAATCATTTTCCAACGGTACTTTGAACTGACAAATCTGCAAATTTGACGAAAGTTGCTCCAATGTGTTGGCTTTCCAACGGTATAAAACTTTGATAAATTTGAATTAAAATAATAATAAATTTCGAATAATACGCATTAAAGGAAAAAACATCGTTTGGAAATGACACAAATTTACGAGTGCTTCAATCTTGACTTAACCGGTAGTCCACGCTATGAATGAAAATAGGAAATAGACTGTAATATCCACCCAGTACTGTCCACCCAACGCGGGGCACTCAGCATAAGAAATAATTGTTATAAACTAAAATCTTCCATCTTAACAAAATAGATTTCAAACAATATTTTGTCAGAGATTTTAAAAATTTCACTGAGCAATGCACATTACAATGCTATATTGTTGTTGCAGTTTTACTTAATACGTTCTTTACGGGTGTGCTCCTAAACCAGGCTGCAATCGGTAGTCTATGCTCCAAATTTTATGAGATATTAATAATCTGATCTAACAGCAATCCTGCGAAAATAAAGAATTATTGACGTTATAAGTACAAAATAGCAGAATATTTACCGGACTTGGCACCAACAATTCATCCCGACAAAACTCCGTCAAATCATGGCCAGCGACTTTTTTGCTGTTAAACTTTGAAGTCGTGCACACCGTATTTTCGGGACAAGAGTATATCATGCCTCCAGGATATTTGCCATTACGACAAAGGGCGAACTTATTTCTTCCTACACATGCAAAACGTTGTTTTGGACTGCATTTTCCGCAATTATTGTTGCATTCTGGCGGGTCAGTTTTATACAGTGGCGTGCATATTTCCGTCGATTTTTCGGTACATACACTTTCTACGGCACAGTTGAAGATAGTTTTCGTAAGGTGACCATCTGAAATGGTAGAGTGAAAATTGTAGAAGAATAGGACAGTTTATCTCGGATACATTCATATCTATCTACAGTACAGCTCCTCGTATTAAAACTTTTACTTTAAAAGGTGATAGATGGAGTCTGTTTTTATGGATTGACTTGTAAGATACTATATCACGTGTAAGACATTTAGTTATGGTGTTTTTATCCATCTGAGTGATACCAAGAAGACCAGGGAGCTTGTTACAAAACCCTCGGATTGCGGGCGTAGCCCTCTATATTCCGGTTTCATTTCTTTTACCGTCAATCTTATTCGGAGAGAGCTATGTTGTGGGCAAGAAACATTCAACCCAAATTGGGATCCTATGCTAAAAACTAAACTGAGAGGGGACTGAAACTGAAGGAGAAATTAAACTGAATAAAAAACCAGGCCCGGAGTCCGAAGCGTACATACCCTAGACTTGTACAGACCTAGTGGTGATACCAAAAGTACCAATTGGCAACGACCATATGCATTAAAAGTGAGTTTCCTATATGGCCAGTTTATAGGGGAGGTTGGCACACATTCATGAGGATCTTGGCCATTCTAAAAATCAATTAACTAACCAATTCTTCAAATATTTGTCGAATTTTTCAAGTTGCTAGCTTCATTCTATCGAAAGTTATTGCTTATTTGAAGTCTCACTTGTAGGGGTGGTAGAAGTTCCTTGGATCGGATCTTGCCCATCATAGCCACCAACCAATTTGATCACAATACAAACATTAAAAAAAAAGATGTCAGTTGTCTAGCTTCACTCTATCGAAAGTTATCGCTTATTTGAAGTTTCATTTGAAGGGGAAGCAGGGGTTTCATTGGTCGGATTTTACGTATTTTCAGTATTAGCCAACTGGATCCTACTACAAATATTTGACCAAAATTTCAAGTCGCTAGCTTTATTTTTATCGCTTATTTAAAATTTCATTTCTAGGGGAGGTAGGGGTTCCTTAGGTCTGATCTAACCTATCCTTAATGCCAACTAACAAAATCTCACTTCAATCATTCGACCAAAATTTCAAGTTGCTGGCTTCATTCTACAATATCAAAAGTTATCGCTTATTTGAAGTTTCATTTGTAGGGGAGGTAAGGGTTCCTTAGCTCTTATCTAAACCATCCTTAATGCTAACTAACTCAATCTCGCTTCAAACATTCGACCAAAATTTCAAGTCGCTGGCTTCTCTCTATCAAAAGTTATCGCTTATTTGAAGTTTCATTTATAGGGGAGGTAGGAGTTCCTTAGGTCGGATCTAACCCATCCTTAATGCCAATTAACTCAATCTCACTTCAAACATTCGACCAAAATTTCAAGTCGCTGGCTTCTCTCTATCAAAAGTTATCGCTTATTTGAAGTTTCATTTATAGGGGAGGTAGGAGTTCCTTAGGTCGGATCTTGCCCATTTTCAATGCCAACTAACAAGATGTTACTACTAACGTTTTGCCAAATTTTCAACTCGCTAGTGCTATTCTATCGAAAGTTATCGTAATTAAATTAATATTTAATTTTTTAAATCTTGTAGGGGAGGTAGGCGTTCCTTTGATCTGATTATGTCCAACTTACTAAAACCCAAGCAGCTTCTCACTTCAGGGTTACATACCAAAAATCAGATGTCTACGTCAATTTGTTCAAGAGTTATGGACAAAACACCTGAAAAGTAGGGTAGTACGGGGTTCTTTGTAAGAAAATTTCCGTTAGTTTTCAACTGATCGATTTTATTTTTCCAGGGTAGTATAAGATTACCCCCACGAGCAATCTACCAAAGCTAGAGCTTTTCATGTTTATTTAATCGGGAGTTATAAATACATTGAATTATTTTACATATGTAGGGGAGGTAGGCGTTCTCTTCGCCTGATCATGCCCATTTTCAATACCAACCAACTAGATCATACTTCCAACATCTGACCAAAATTTCAAGGCTCTAACTTCATTCTATCGAAAGTTATCGTGCGAACGGACAGACAGACGGACAGACGGACAGACAAACAGACAGACAGACAGACAGACATGGCTAAATCGAATCAGGAGGTGACCCTGATCATTTATATATATACATTGCTATACCTCCGGAGCCTCCTTCAAGGTGTTACATATTTCCGTCGTGACAAAAACAATATACCCTATACTAAAAGTCTAGGGTATAAAAAGAAACGTTTTCATTTCAATTCAGTTTAAGTTTCAGGTCCCGCATCACATCTCGCGCTACTTTCTATCGACCCAGAAGTCACCATATACGACAACCATTTTGGTCACGAGCCACCATCCAACCATCTCAACATCAATAAAACAGTGGAAATAAGGAGATTCTTTTTTCAGCATCTTAATCGGTGTGTGTCGTACGAATGATGTGCCTATGCTGAAAGTCAAGCATCGCGTCGGTAAGACCATTTCACGGATTCGTAATTCGCGCCAATTTCCAAACGAATTGATATCTTCCATATCCTTTATTAAGAGATTTTAAAAATTGATTTTCTGACAAATCTATTGTCCCTGTCTTTTATTTGGAGTGTCCTTTAAAGAGAGATTTCAATGTACATTAATTATGAATACCAGAAACCGGTACCGGTACGGTACAATCGAGAGGTGTCCTCTATTGGATGTTTCACTGTTCATAATTTAGTACATTGTCTTGGCAATAATAACAAATGATTTATATACATATGCATCTAATGCTATCATAGATTTTGCTGAATTTTCGACGAAATGTTTGCATGATCCAAATCTGCTCAGAAAATAATATCAATGGACTAATCATTAAATTGCACCGTTTTTTTATAAGTTACTTTCCGGTTTGCAGTTTATAAACAAATGTGGACCAGCGGATGTCATAAAAATGATAACATGATCAACAATGCTTAAAATTAGTGAATGAGGCAATTAGAACATTTATGGAGATTATCTTTGTACCAAAATTTCATTGTTAGATTCACTGGGATATAAAATATTTCCTTCCTGTTTTCATCAAGCCGATAAGATTAAATATGTATATATTTTATATCACAAAAACAACTCTGTTGTAAAAAAATCCCCGCCAAGAAAAACTCCTCAGCCGTAAAAAGGATTGATATGAACACAATACCGCCAAAGTACTCGTAGCTTCGCGCCTCGCTCTAGGGTATGCATATTGAACGCTGATTGCATTAGTTAATTTCTTTCAACGCGGTTTGGCGGGGAGCTTCCATTAAACAAAATAAGTTGAACAATCTGAATAAGAACGCAGTAGAAAATAGTCTATTATTCACTTCTGGCCTGAAGTGCATTTTTAGTCTTTTGTAAGGCGGGGGCTTTATAACGAGATCCGGGCGAGAAGCCAATAATACTTGGCATAAGAGCTTACAGCATGATCCGCACGCAACTACTTATTCATAATTTTGTCAGAGCGACATCGTTGTCATTATCACTGTCATTTTATCAATAAATCCGTTCGGCGGTGAGTCTTTAGGCTACGAAGCTCCCCGCCAAACCGCGTTGAAAGAAATTAACTAATGCAATCAGCGTTCAATATGCATACCCTAGAGCGAGGTGCGAAGCTACGAGTACTTTGGCGGTATTGTGTTCATATCAATCCTTTTTACGGCTGAGGAGTTTTTCTTGGCGGGGATTTTTTTTACAACAGAGTTGTTTTTGTGAGAAATCACATCTTTTTGCAAAGTAGTAGTGGTAATACAGATGGCGCAACGGTAAACACGTTCGCCTTCTATACATTGGGCTCCGGTTTGATTCCTACTGAATGCGGTAGTCTTCGATAAAAAAGGGGATTTACGTGCCGGACTATGAGTCCACTCAGGTTACCCATTTGGGGTAAATAGTTTTCTTGCCAAGAATATCATTTTTCTAGTTCAAAGGACTCAAAGTGCCTTTAACAGTAGTTTACTGCATTCGCCTAATCACCCCCCATAATATAATACTCATCTTGCCTAGATATCGCTTCCTTGCCAAGAACATATTTTTTCCAGCCCAAAGGACTCAAAATACCTTTAACAGTCTACTGCATTCGCCTCATCACCTCCAGTCATGTGATACCCATCTTGCCTAGACATCCCTTCCCATCTTCCACACATTGGAAAAAATCATCTTACATCATAATTCATATCGCTTCACTGCCAAAAGTATTATTTTTTCGAATATCCTTATCGGCACCGAAGGACTCGAAATGCCATCCATAGTACTCCTAGGCATTCGCCTCTTCACCATAATTCATATGACACCCATATTGCCCATTTTTCACTTGACTTCCAAGAATGTCCTTTTCGCTCCGAAGGACTCGAAATTCCATCTGCACTACTCCTGGATATTCGGGTATCCACCCCGATTCATATGACACCCATATTGACCGTATTTCGCTTCACTGCCAAAAGTATCCTTTTCGAATATCCTTGTCGCCACCGAAGGATCCGGAATGCCATCTACAGTACTCCTGGACATTCGCCTCTTCACCCCGGTTCGCTTGACACCCATATTGCCCATATTTAAATTGACTTTCATGAATGTCCTTTTCGCCACCAAAGAACTCAAAATGCCATCCGCACTACTCCTGGATATTCGGGTGTCCACCCCGATTCATATGACACCCATATTGACCGTATTTCGCTTCACTGCCAAAAATATCCTTTTTCGAATGTCCTTATTGCCACCGAAAAACTCGAAATGCCATCCATAGTACTCCTAGGCATTCGCCTCTTCACCACAATTCATGACACCCATATTGCCCATTTTTCACTTGACTTCCAAGAATGTCCTTTTCGCTCCGAAGGACTCGAAATGCCATCTGCACTACTCCTGGATATTGGGGTATCCACCCCGATTCATATGACACCCATATTGACCGTATTTCGCTTCACTGCCAAAAGTATCCTTTTCGAATATCCTTGTCGCCACTGAAGGATCCGGAATGCCATCTACAGTACTCCTGGACATTCGCCTCTTCACCCCGGTTCGCATGACACCCATATTGCCCACATTTCAATTGACTTTCATGAATGTTCTTTTCGCCACCAAAGGACTCGAAATGCCATCCGCACTACTCCGGGATATTCGGGTGTCCACCCCGATTCATATGACACCCGTACTGACCGTATTTCGCTTCACAGCCAAAAGTATCCTTTTTCGAATATCCTTGTCGCCACCGAAGGATCCGGAATGCCATCTACAGTAGTCCTGGACATTCGCCTCTTTACCCCGGTTCGCATGACACCCATATTGCCCACTTGACTTTCGTGAATGTCCTTTTCACCACCGAATGACTCTAAATGACATCTACACTACTCCTGGACACTCGCCTCTTCATCGCGGTTCATATGAGACCCCCACATTTCGCTTCACTGCTAAAAATATCCTTTTTCGAATGTCCTTGCTACCACCGAAGGACTCTACATCTGCAGTACATTCGTCTCTTTCCATCCATTCTCCTCACGTACATATAAAAATCCTTGATTGCATAGCCAACCTGCCCAACATACTAATACTATTTTCATACAAAACCCCGACATTGAATAACGAATGAATTGCTCTCGAGTCGCAGTCGCAAATCGCCCATTCAGTCGCTGTCTAGCAAAACACAGCTTAAGATGCATGCATAAACATTCAGTTTCAATTTTTTCATGACACGCTTTTCATTCATGCACTTGCCACAAACCACGCCCGCAACCATGAACTCGTATGGTTCTCCTCACCCGACGAGCGCACGGACTTTTGCATCCGTCGTCGTCACGTACTCACATAATCAAGTGTTTGCGTCTCTCCACGTCGGCATGCGATCTCTGCGAGTGATTTGCTGTGTCGCATTCAAATTATCAAAAAGACTTAAGCGAGAAACTCTTTTCCCTTTTCACATTTTTGGATGTACCTTTTTATCTACTGTACGGATCAGAGCAAATGATAGCCTATGCACACCCTTGGGACACAGTCAATTCGTGAGAAAAGAAAGCAGACCTCGATACGCTCCCTACGAGGCTGTAGACCGGTCAAAGAACAACGAGAACAACGAGAACAAGAAAAATTTGAAAAAAAGCCATTTTCAAATTATCATATCTCGGGTGTTTTTCCTTGTATCGGAATCAAATTTACAGCACTTCGTAAGATGACCAGGGACAATGACCATACCAAATTTGAGCTCGAACAAGCATCCGGGGCCGGAGCTACAGAGGTCCGAAAACCCGTACTTGTTGTGTCGCGTAAACATAGTCTTGGTCGCTTTTCCATTTTTTTTTTCGATTTTTTTGTTTTTCTTTGGCGGGGCGGGACGCTCCCGCGTCCCTAGATTTTACACACTTAACGTACATCACCTGAATCACATAATCCAAATGTATTTTGATCGATGCATATCACTCCCGACACTGTCGGACATCCTCTAATCGGGCCAATGGCGGCATAAGTTGTAAATCGGCCATCAATCAGCGATAAAACCATAAACTAAAAAATTGCACTTAAATCAATAGAGGAATAAAAATTTAAAAATGTGCCGCCAGGACCAAGATTGCATTTGCGTGAATACGAGTATTACGCGTAGATACTGAATCACCGAAATGTGTTGTCTTTTATTTGTCATCCATAAGGCCGGCCGCATCTTGGACGTAGGCAAGGCAGCGCAGCACAAGGCATTGTTGTTGTAACAATTGTCAAAATCTGATTTTACAACAACAATGTCATGTGCATCGAAAAGTATTCTACTTATTAATGCATTTAGTAGATGCGGCACCACTTCATCCGTTTAGATGAATGACAAGGGTTTGATTGTCAAATTGTTTGGAAAAGCCTTCCTTCGGTTGACGAAACCACTGCAAAATTAGTTTTGGTACCATGCGCGTGGTAAATATGGTCAAAATACTATCCACCCGGTAGTTTCCTGGTCGCGTTAGTATAATATCCTCCAAGTACCAACCAACAAATCGGGCCAAGCTTCAAACTTCCTTTATATTCTTCCCTTGATCACCAAATATTGGCACTCGTCACCTGGGGTAATTATTGTATGATAATGTTCACATGGAGCTAATGCGAGAAAATCATGTACAAAATGGAGAAATACACTCGTACAATCGTAATTGATAAGATAGAATCATATATGTAATATCCCGGAAGATGTTCACGTCACAATCAAAATAGATTATACTCGTACATATGTACATATATGTACAATATTTATACGAATACTCATATTTCACAAATGCGCACTTCGTTTTGGTCAGTTGTAATTTTGGAATTTACCAAAATATAAAAAGGTTACGCACATATATCAATATCTTTACACACATTTCGCACATGTCCAATTCAATTCACACTATTATTGCCTTACTATTACTATATCAACTAAATTCAAAGATAAAAGTATTTCAATTGACCGAACTCTGTCGATTGTAAAGATAATGTTGTGATTACTAAACAAATTGTTGTTTACATGTTGTGCTTTATAGTCATAATTTTTTTCAATTCATTTTCCTTGAATTTATTGTGGCTAGCAGGAGATACAAGAGTGGAAAGAGGTTTTTTCGTATGGTAAAAGCACAATCAGCACAAATTACACGTTGCATTTATAAGCTATTAACTGCTATAGGAAAAACAAGTTGCCATTTCATGTAATTGTCGTCTGTACTCGTATCTCGGACGTTACCTACACTTTTTTTTTCAATTCAATTTTTACAGGTGAACTTGAAAATTTCACGATTGAGTGAAATTTCGAGAAAATTGGTGAATTAGACGGAAGAGGTAATAGGGAGCAGATTCAATGAATTTTTTTATGCAATAACGACTCCTGCCATTACATGAAAGTACACTCCCGGCCACTTGAACAGGGGCAGCCGCTTCAAGAATTGTTTATTCGAAATCTCCAGTAACCAAGGCCAGACAGCAAAACTTAGTATCCGTTATTAAAGGTTACTTTCTTGCTCATACTTTCCATGAAAAATTTGGGAAACATTACTGATTTGGCATCAATAAGAGAATTCTCTCTATTTTATTTGCCCTACAAGTAGCTATGCTTTCCTCTGTAACACTCCCATCCTTTTTATAGAGTAGAGTATCTTTTTAGAGTCAGTTCAACAAGGCAATCCTGGTGCTGTGTTTTTCTTTTGTGGGTTAGCCACTTACCTAAATGCTCTGAATCACCGGCTTTTGGAGTATCTCGGTGTCCGGTCAGAGTGATGAGGAGCCCTGGATACTTTTCTGTTTACCAGGATCGTTTCCTCACGTCATTTAAAACTTTTGTTTACGCACTATTGCATTTTTTCTACAATTGAGATGCTCAACAGTTTTCACAGATCATGATTGAATTATTACAGGAATACAGTGTTGAATTTTTTTTTTTTTTTGCAAAATTGGGAATTTTTTTTTCGATATTTCGTTTACCCAACGTTAGCCCAGGATTGCCTACCCAAAATTTTAGTTTTCCCACCTCTCAATTTTTTTTATACAAAAATGAAATTTTCGATCCCACATTGGGCGCCACATTATACACCCTTACAACGATAATACTTAATTTAGATTGCCTAGCCCGTTAGCCCATTATAAGCTCTTGTTTGCCCAGCAAAATTTTCAGTTGTCCACCCTTGCAGAAGAAATAATTAGAAAATTATTTTTTTTTTTGCTGGAATTAGTTATACCGTTATCACATTATTCCAGTCCAGTAATCCAGTCCAGAGTCCAGCAATCCAGTCCAGTGTTGGACTGGATCATATCGTCTGCATGATTCCAGTCCAGTAGTCCGGCGAGTGTGTTGTTGATTCGGTAACTATAGTGACAATGATTTCTGGGCGAGCTGGAATGAAAAAGTAGACCGACAATCCAGTCACTGGACTGGATTGCTGGACTGGATTGCTGGACTGGATTGCTGGATTGGATTGCTGTCCAGTAGCAATCCAGCGCTGGACTGGATTACTGGACTGGATTGGTTACTGGAATAATGTGAACCGGGCATTAATCTGGCTCCTTAAAGGACAATTTTGTAGTGCAAACTGAGCAGCTCAGTTGCCCATCGTAGATTATCGTTTGCCCAATAAAAAGTTTCGTTTGCCCATCCCTCCAACTTTTTTTTTTATAAAAAAGTAAGTATTTTTATCCCACTTGGGAGCCACTTTAAACAGTTTGGCTCCTTAAAGGAAAATTTGTGGTCGCAAGCTGGGCAGTCTGTTGGCCCATGGTGGAACATAGTTTCGTTTGCCCGCCCTTGCCAAAAAATTCATTAGAGAACCAATTTTTTTTTGGTTGGGAATACTTATACCGTTAATTTGGCTCGTTGTTGGTAGTTCATTTGCGTATCGTGGATTATCGTTAGCCCAGTAGAAACTTTCGTTTGCCCACCCTTGCAAAAAAAGTTATTAAAAAACTTTTTTTTTTTTTTGGTAGGGAATATTTTTCATCCTTAATTTTACTTCTTAAAGGATAATTTTTGGGGGGCAAAGACCTTTTCCATAGTCCTCCGCGTGGGCGCCCCCTGGTAACGGCAGTGTATCAAATCGCTGACGGCCAATGTCTTAGCGATAAGACAGTTTGGAAAAGGCAGATAGCTGTAGCCTGAATGGCTGACGAACACCTAAGCATCTCAGGTCTAGTAGGATGGATTGACTTGCGTAGTTGGACCTGCTACATAGTTGTGTGAACTCCAGCACGTTTATTAAACCATCTGAACCAGCTATCTCCGAGGCCATCCCCTGAATGGGGTTAAGCGACGTGCTGACAACTCGTCCTTGTAAAAACCACTCCACCTCAAGAAACCAGGAACAAAAGCCTCAGATTGGACGGATCAACAACGACGACCACGCAAACGAATAAAGGATTATTCTTTCGGATCCTGGAATGTACGCTCCCTGAACAAACCGGGGGCCGAGAAGGCCCTCCTTCAACAGGTCGAAAAGTACAAACTGAGCATTACTGCAGTCCAGGAAACAAATTGGCTTGGCAGCGAGATTAATGACAAAAAATCGCACACAATTTTTACAAGTGGCAAACCATCGGGCCGCAAGGAGTTTGGAGTAGCATTTATAGTGAACAATCACCTCAAACCGCATATTACTGACTTCAAACCCATAAATGAACGGCTGTGTGCGATTCGCATCAAGACTCGATTCTTCAATCTCTGGCTCATCAATGTGCATGCCCCCACTGAAGTTAAAGAAGACGCAGTAAAAGACGAGTTCTACGCCCGCCTTGAAACTCTCTTCGACTCACTTCCAACAAACGACGTCAAATTGCTGCTGGGAGACTTTAACGCGAAAGTCGGGAATGAAAGCTGGCATCGGGGGACCACTGGAGGCCACAGCCTCCATGAAGAATGTAACGATAACGGCCAGCGACTTATAGACTTCGCCTGCAGCAGGAATCTAGTCGTAAGCTCTACGTGTTTCCCGCATCGACGCATTCACAAGCAGACCTGGAAGTCTCCAGACGCACATACCGTCAACCAAATTGACCACGTCCTCATTTGCAGGAGATGGGCGTCTAGTGTCATGGATGTCCGCTCCTATTGAGGAGCAAACTGCGACTCAGATCATCACTTGGTGAAGACGACCTACAGATGTAGAATTTCCTCAGTGCACCAGTCAAGAATCAGCCCTCCCAAAATCTTTGCGGTTGATAAGCTCTTGAGTGATGCTACAGCGGTGGCGTATACTACCGCCCTTGAGGAAAAACTATCACCTATGCTACACAACATCAGCAACACAGGCATCCATGGGTTCTGGGAAGAACTCAAGGGTACCATCAAGGATGTCGCAGAGAAGGTCGTGGGATATAAAGCCCGGCGAGCGCGAAATGACTGGTTCGGCGAAGAATGCAAAAATTCACTTGACGCGAAAAACGAGGCCTACAGACAATGGATTCAACGAGGAACCAGAGCCAGAAGAGAAAAATATGACGAGCTACGGCGAATATCGAATAGAATAATTAGACGTAAGAAACGTAAATACTTTGACGAGCAGTTGCTGAACATAAACGAAAACTTAGCTAATAGGAACACCAGACAAGCGTACAAACTAGTAAATACAATTAAGAACGGCTACCAACCCAGAACTAGCCTTTGTAAGGACATGGATGGAAACATCATCAGCGACACCGATGGTATTAACAAACGATGGGCCTCTTATTTTGAAGAGCTTCTAAACCGACCATCTAACATCCCCACACAGGAAGCTCTCGACGATATTGTTGATCTAGGCCCACCCATTCAATCCCCGACAGTAGAGGAAGTTGATCTCGCGTTGCGGTCACTAAAACGAAATAAAGCGCCGGGCGCTGACGAGATTCCAGCTGAACTGCTAAGATTCGGTGGAACGAGTCTAGTTGATGCCATACATCAATTACTCCTGCGAGTATGGGAGAACGAGGAGATCCCAGACGATTGGCGCAGAAGCATCATCTGTCCATTTCATAAAAAGGGAGATAAACTGCGGTGTGAGAATTACAGGGGCATCTCACTAGTTTGTACGTCCTATAAAATTTTGACGAAAATTCTGGAAAATAGAATAAAACCGTACGCAGAACGAGTCATTGGCGAATATCAAAGCGGTTTCAGACCTGGTCGCTCCACAACCGATCAGCTCTTCTCAGTCAAACTGATACTCCAGAGGTACTGGGAATACAACGTAAACGTATACCAAATCTTTGTCGACTTCAAGCAGGCATACGACAGTATCGATCGTGGAGTACTGTACAACATCATGCTGCAATTTGGTATACCGGCAAAATTAGTGCGACTGACAAAGATGACGATGACCAACTCCGTCTCTCCAAGTCAGGATCCAGAATAGACTTACTGATCTATTTGAAACACGCACTGGTTTGAAACAGGGCGATGGACTGGCTCCGACGCTCTTCAACCTAGCACTGGAATACGTTATTCGGGCCATGAATTTGGACAACAGCAAGACGCTACTCATCAAGTCGACACAATTAGCAGCGTACGCCGACGACATCAACATCATGTCCCGAAGATTGGCTGACGCAGAAGAACTTCTGCATACGCTTGATACCGCTGCAAAGGAAGTTCGATTACGTATTAACGAGGGTAAAACTAAAATAATGATGCAATCGGTGACAAGGACACCTGCACAACCAAGCATCAATGTGGGGGACCTCAACATCGAGTTCGTGAACAACTTCATTTACCTGGGTTGCAACCTGTCAAGGGACGCCAACGAAACTGACGAAATCAAGCGACGGATACAGTTAGCTAATAAGACTTTTTTCTCGGTTCTCCCCATAATGAAATCGAAACATGTGCACAGAAACACGAAGCTCCGCGTGTACAAAACCATTATACGACCAGTGCTATGCTATGGCTGCGAAGCATGGACCCTAACTCAAGCCTCCGAAAACATGCTAGACACTTTCGAACGTAAGGTTCTACGGCGAATTTTCGGGGCTGTTTGCGATCGAGATGGATGGCGCATCCGGTACAACCATGAGTTGTATGAAATGTACGATGAGCTGCAAGTCTCGAAAATCGTCAAACTACAACGACTTCAATGGGCAGGGCATGTACAAAGAATGGACGATGATCGCATGCCTAAGAGAGTAATGAATGCAGAACGAGTCGACGGAGCGAGACTGCGAGGACGACCGAGATCTCGTTGGTAGAGCTCAGTAGGTGTGGATGCCGCGCAGCAGCTGGGCTCCCAAAATTGGAGGACGCGGTCACGTGACCGAGATAATTGGAGGACAATGATCCAGGCGGCCAAGGCCCGACGTCGGGCTGTCGCGCCACGATGATGATGAAAGGATAATTTGGAAATGCAAGCTGAGCAGTTAGTTTGCTCATCGTGGATTATTGTTTACCCAGGAAGCCGAACTGCTCAGTTTGCACTACAAAATTATCCTTTAAGGAGCAAAATCAAGGATATAAGTACTCCCAACCAAAAAAATTAGTCTGCTATTAACTTTTTTTCCAAGGGTGGGCAAACGACAATCAACGATAGGCAACCGAACTGCTCTGTTTGCACTACAAAATTACACTTCAAGAAGGCAAATTAACGGTACAAGTATTCCCAACCTAAAAAAATTAGTCTGCTAATAACTTTTTTTCCAAGGGTGGGCAAACGAAACTTTTTCCTGGGCAAACGATAGTCCATGATGGACAACCGAACTGTTCAGTTTGAACTACAAAGTTATCCTTTAAGGAGCCAAATTAACGATATAAGTATGCCCAACCTAAGAAAAAATTAGTCTGCTATTAACTTTTTGTGCAAGGGTGGACAACCAAAAATTTTTACTTTGCAAACAAGGGCTTATAATGGGCTAACGGGCTAGGCAATTTAAATTAAATATTATTGTTGTGAGGGTGTATAATGTGGCGGCAAATGTGGGACCAAAATTTTTATTTTTTGAATAAAAAAAAAATTTGAGAGCTAGGCAAACAAAAATTTTGGATGGGCTAACGTTGGGCAAACGAAATAGCGAAAACAATTTCGAATTTTGGAAAAAATAGAGATACCCACAGTAAATAAATATTTTCAACGAACAACAAACATATTGTACAATTTACAATTGTATGTGTACGAGTCCATTTTCTTTCACTTATCTATGTCTAGACAAATAAATTCTTTTCACTTTCGAAAGTTTTACATAAAAATGATAGACCCACTACATAGACATACGAGTATTACTTTATTCATTTATTGTGTAAATATAGTTTCAAACATAAATTCCAGTGTGAATATCTTCAAGCATGAATTACTTCACATTTATTTTTATCCCACAAATTCGCGGATCACATTTATTGTTGAATATCGTCAATGTCGAAGTTTGTTGACAAAAATGTGGATAAAGGATATATGATTTTATTGGATACAATCCATTGAAATTGTTAAAAGTTCAATATATTTATTACCACAAAATTTTATTTATTGCCTCTTTTTTATTATTCGAAAACATGAGCAGATTTTGGCCCTATCTTTTTTTTCATTTCATTGAAGCGAAATACAAAAACGGAAATGGTTAACCTGTCTTCAAAGGAAGCCTTGTGTGAACATATTGGAGCCATCTGCTATTTTTGTAGGCTTCAAAATGATCCAATTCCGGGAGTACCGATATGCATGTAGCAATAGTAATGGTAATTTTTAGACTGTTCATGTTTATGCTCCACCCTGCATTATGTTATTATGAGCACTTTAATCTTGGTTATTTAAAAGTGGACATGAAATAGTATTCATATGCATTGTACGTTTATCTGCGGTACCAGTATATTTTCAGGAAAATGATAAGACATGCTAAACAAGATCGGATACAGACAGTTTCACCGGAAATTGTGAGGTTCTGTACAAAGTGTGTGTACTGTTTGCCCTCACCCCTAGTGAAGCATAAGCGCGTCAACTTGAATTGGACGGTTTAGAAGATGCCCGTGGCGACGGAGCCTAAGGTTGTACGGTGCCATATGGCGAAGAAATAGGCCCCTCAACGAGCTAAGCAATGGCCTATGCTTGCTGTAGCTCAGTTCGGGTGACGTGGGCTGGGTTTTCGCCACTCGTTGCCCCTGTACTTTACGGTCTAACAAAATTCATATTTTGACATGGATATGTCTTATAGCTGGGGGTCATCCTAAAAATCTGTCCGTCACACGAAATGTCTGTTTTTCTACTCGGGGGTCAGAAGAGGAAACAAGCCCATTGAAAATTTTTCTTTTCTGGTTGTGCATGTCGTTTGAGTGAAGTGGCTGTGCATGGCTGTTGCTTGTAGATCTGCGCGGGCGGTGCGCTTGCGGGGATCCTGTGTGTACATGTTGGGATGTTGATTTGATAGCGATAAAGGTTGACGTTGTGGACGGCAAGAAATAACATAGTGTACGGGTGAACGGGCGGACTTTCAATGACCTTCAATTTCCGCCAATTCCCATTCATCATTTAATAAAATAGCCCGTGTTGTATTGTACTATCTCAATCACTAGGGTCCCAGAAAAGGTAGCAAGTAGTCAGTTCGACTAACATTTGGACATGCGCAGACGCAATTTGAGAGAGTGTACATAGTTCCCGCCCCCCGAAGATGAGCGAGAGCGGAAGTTCATTCGAGCCAAATCGGGTGATCCAGCGACTGTGTTTGTGCATTTGCAATGGCGGCGATTTGAGGTCTGACTGGTCCACAATATGGGCCCCCACCCCACGTGCAATAAACATATAGAACAAAATGGCGGATTTATACTAGGCGAGTTAGAATCTCTCAAGTCCCGAAATAAAGAAATATTCGTCGCAGGATGTTATATGTTATGATGAACATTCAGAGGTCTGCAGAAGATCAAATGCCCCCCTTTCGCAAAAATTCCAAAATGTTCAAAACGGCTGGAATCCAAACAAATAAAATAGCGCACGTTGTACTACATATCTGAATCAATAGGGTCCCAGAAAAAGTAGCAAGTAGTCAGTTCGACTAACATTTGGACATGCGCAGACGCAATTTGAGAGTGTGTACATTACATAGTTCCCGCCCCCGAAGATAGAGAGCGAGAGCCATCGCGGATGAAGTTCATTCTATCCAAATGGTTGTGCATTTGCAATGGCAGCGATTTGAGGTCTGACTGGCCCACAATGTGGCCCCCACCACACATGCAATAAACGTATCATAAAACAAAATGGCGGATTCGTACTGCGCGAGTTAAAATCTCCCAAGCCCCGAAATAGAGAAATATTCGTCGCAGGATGTTATAGTTCCGGACAGCTCATCGTGACATGATGTACATATGTACATTCAGAGGTCTGCAGAAGATCAAATGCCCCCCCCCCCCTTTTGCAAAAATTCCAAAATTTTTCTTGTGCATTCTCTTTGTGCGTGTGCTGGAATGTTTTGTTTACTTTTGTTAGTTTCCCTTTCTGTTTGCTGGACACAATCGCATAGAGTCGCACGCGTTACTTGAGAAACGGATTGTGTGTGCCGGACCCGGATTGTTGATTAAAGGGGCGGGATGAGACGGATAGTGTGGGAGCGATTTTGCAATGGATACACAAACACAATACACGTCCGATTGGGAAAATATGGTGGGAAGCGTGATTGCGATTAGCAGAAACGTACTCAGAGAAATGTCGATAGGCTGCAGTCTGCAAACTGTACCGAACGGGTAGATGGAACAGGTAGATGAAACAGGGTGCACGAGAGGAGGTGAATATTGCACACACGCGATGCAAACGAAAACGAAACGATCCCGCGAGAGAAAGGAGCCCAAGCGGACAGGACAAAGCAAAGCAGAATTTATGACGAGTATCTACACTGCCACCAGATACATGGGTACATGGATATGTCTTATGCCTACCGAAAGCGTGGGACGTGTTTTTTCGAATGATTTCATCCAGTATAACTATACTGGGATCTCTACAAAACTTACGTCGATATCTTCAACACAACAGGTTCCACGCAGTCGGTAGTCATAGACATATCCATGTTCCGATGTATCTGCATGCAGTGTAGATACTTTGTATCTTTTTTATTGATTGCCATTAACGACGTACTCTGCAGCGCGCTTCATGAACACCAGAGCAAAGGTATCAGATGGAATATGTTTGAATACCTTCAACATCTAGATTGCGACGATATTTGTCTTCTTTCAAATAGATCGGATCATCTAACTCAAATGACAGATGCCCTGCACCGCGAAAGTGGCAATGCGTTGCTTAAAATCAATTCTGCCAAAAATTAAGTACTTGAGCTTGGATCCAGAAGGACAGAGCGAAATTTGCCTTTCGGGGCAGACGGTAGAAAAAGAGGACAATTTTCGCTACCTCGTAAGCGTAGTTACAGCAGATGGTGGAGCGGAATTTGATGTGCTGTCTCGCATCAATCAGACTCGGGCAGCTTTTTTCAGTTTGACTCCTTTCTGGCAAAACAGCAACATCTCCCGAAGTACCAAACTCAGGATCTCCGAAACCAATGTAAGATCTGTGCTTCTTTATGGCTGTTAAACTTGGAAGGTGACCAGGGCGATAACAACTATAGATTGCAAACTTTCGTGAACCAGTGTCTACGGCGCATTCTACGCATACGCTGGTCGGAGGTCATTTCTAACCACGACCTCCTGTTCATTACTGGCCAGGACAGGATAGACACCTCTATAAAAAGGCGAAAGTGGCAATGGATAGGTCACACGCTTCGAAAAGGGCCGGATAACATTGCTAAACAGGCCTTCGATTGGAACCCACAGGGAACCGATGCAAGTCGCCGCGTTGGACGCCCTAGACACCTGGAGAAGAGCAGTTCAGGTCGAGGGTAAGTCAATAGACAAATCGTGGAGTCAGTTGAAGGCGATGGTGGCGAAGAGGTTAAAAGTCGGCGTGGTTAATGCCCTATGTTCTACAAGGGGTTAACAGGATCCAGAGAGAGAGAGAGAGATTAATCTTGATCGTCAACACTAGATCTTTGGATTTAAATGTAAGCTTTTGTGAAAAAATTCTAGGATTATAACATGGTTATGTTTTTGATTTGGACTGGAGCTCAATCGAAATTTAGATACGCGATGGATTTGGTTCTATTCAGCATAACATAATTTATGATTCTATCTTAAATTACAGTATTACAACTTTTCCGATAATCAAAATGGATATCTGGTATACGTTCAGAACCCTAAAGATAAAATAAATAAATACAACCTTTATACGGAAACTCGAAGGAAATTTTACACATTTTGGTTCGAGTATTACTTTGTTCTGCTAAATTACCTCATTTATTGGATCAATCTTATCTGAAGACAAGAGCGTAAAGATAGTCAGGTGATTATCCAAACTTAAGAATTACCTACGTATATAAAAGCATTGACTGCCCAAAAAACTAACCAGTCACATTACATTATTAAGAACATAATTTTGCCTTAAGTTTTTGTACAAAATGAGTGTAGTGATCGTAAGTATTGAATTGAGTGTACTTGAGTTGTGTTGAATCGCGAGTGATAGTATTTGTTTTTAGGACAATTTGTTTTTTTTTTCGGTTGATCAATTTTCAGGATCAAATATTTAATTCTTTACAAATCGCAGACAATTTGTAATATGACGTTTACACTTACCCGAAAACCATCAAGACTGTCCGCTTCCGATTTTAATGAATTGGATATACGTTTTTTGCATATGAGTAACTAAAAGGAGTTTACGCGACGCTCGTTAGTTTCGAAGTTACTCAGAGTTTTTGTGAAATGGAAGGAAGCATCCATTGCGAGTACAGGTTTTAAAGAAGATGTATGGAATATGGAGACTGTGGCTGTGGAGTGTTGTCGAGCGAACTATGGAAAGATGAAATCACAAATGCTGTGAGGTGAAGTCTTAGTCATTGCTCGACGAAGGGCTATTTGACAAAAACACCACCAGCTATCATTTCATGTTATGACAACACTACACAGTCTCCATATCACTTGTACTCGCAATAGGTACCTCCATTATCACAAAAACTCTAAGCACTTTCAAAATTATTGAGCGTTGCGTTAATTCTTTTTGGCTACTTAATAAAATTAATAATTAATTAATAATCACTAAAAAAATTAAGGATATCAGTTAAGTAGTTCTTAGTGCCATCGAAACTGTAGTCCCCCAAAATCAGTGTGGGCCAAATGAACCCTGGATTTGTCCATTTTTTATTTTTTGTTTACCGAGTTGGAACAATTTCGTTGTTGCTAGGCTCGGACATATTTGCCTGATGTTCCGCCGACATCCAGACTATCGTTAATGGAGGTGGTGGGCGACCGGTAGCGCAGTGTGCTGAGGCATCAGTCTCATGTTTGACTACCGGCGTTTCGGGTTCGAATCCCGTCCACGACAACGTTCGTGGCCATGGATGTGGAGGAGGTGCATGCTGGCAACTGCATTCTCTGAAACCAATTTATGCCAACGAAACGTCAACTGGGCCACATGGAACAGTTGACGCGCCATGCCCCACAAGGGGTTAGGGCAATTGAGTAATGGAGGTTGACGAGCACCTTCTAATGGATGGTTTGGTAGGCATATGAAGATACCCGTGGGGACGGGGCCTAAGGTAGAGTACTGACCGTGAAAGTCGGGCCGTGCCATCAGACGAAAGACGAAGAAAAAGGCCCCCAACCAGCTAAGCAGCGGCCTATACTTGCTGTGGCTCAGTTCGGGAGGCGTGGGTGGGGTTTTTGCCGCAGGGGCAACCCCAGTCCTTTACGTATTAACAAAATTCATAGGCGAAAACAGCACAAACCGCGGAGGTAAAAATGGGGAATAAAAAAAATTAGCGGTAAGAATAGAATGGTTGGTAAACGGCTCACTTGCCCTCGCGCTCGCATCGAGGTCCAAGTGTAATGTGACCCTCGACCTCTGGTTTCGTACCGCCAACAGATCATTGCTCATCAGGTGCTGCCATCGATCTGCCGGTAGAAGGGATGAGCAATAAAGCCTGTTTTTTTTTCTTGAAAGTACAAATAATTATGATCAATAATTTCTTGAATATTATTTTTCAACATAACGCACTTTTTTCTACCCTAGCCCCTGTTTATTGTTACCACAATAGCTGGCGGTGCCTTCGCTGGTTGTGGAGTATGCGGTTCCAGATCGGGAGTGGTATGTCGCGATAGAACAACTTTCTCCTTCTGCGATAACGGTAATGCATTATCATTTTCTGTATTTTACCTACACTAATTTCCTCATATTATAATACAGAAGGCGTTGGAAGTTCGGAACAATTCACATGCCCGGAAGGAACTATTTGTGGAAACGAATACAGCATTTGCTCTGTCCAGCCCGAGGAAGCATGCGATCCGGTCTGCGGAAATTGTACTGAACGTTTTGCATGCTTAAGTGAAACCACGTATGCTCTGTGCTTCGGTCAAGGATATCCATCCGGATTTATTTTCGCTTGTCCGGAAGGAACATATTGTAGTACACAAAAGGGAACACCTCTTGTATTTTGCCATAGCAAAACAGATATTGCCACAAAGGTAGAGTTGGAAATGGAGTATATTCTTGATTTTGAATTCTAATAATTTTATTAATATTTTAATTTCTTTAGCAAATCGACTGTTACAAGGACATTGTTGTGCAAATAAATGGCAGCGACGGAGGGCTGGCTCTCTTGCCAACGGTCCCACAAAAAGCTCCACATTAATCCAATTGAATTGTCAGGAATGGAAACAGATTTCAATGAACGACATGGATTTGTATTTTAAAGTGATTAAAGTGATTAAAGCAGTATTATTTTGAAAAGAAAATTTGTTCGAAAATATCTCATCTTTCGTGTTTTTTTTTAATCAGATAAAATAGTATTAGAAAAGGGGCTTCAAAAATTAATTTGAACTCAAAGAAAGTGGTAGAAGTAGTAAAAAAGTAAAAGTAAAATATTCTACTTTTTTGTTCCGAATGCGAATCATTGGGTACGAAGTGTAATATGGCATTGCATTTCGAAGAGTGTTTTATTGGAAGATGATAGTTGGCACTACCACGAGCGCCATGGCTGTCTTCCTGGATCGAAAAATCGAAAAGCCCCTCAGTGAAAAGGAAATCGCGTTGTGTGCTTTTTTTGACATTGAGGGGGCAAAAACTCCTCTTCCATAGTCCTCCGCGTGGGCGCCCCCTGGAACGGCAGTGGTCACAGACCATTGCCAACCAACGTCAAGCCGCCAGTGATGGCGGTGCGATGATTTGGTTGAGGTACCCCTGTGGTGTGGGGTGTGAAAAAAAAAATACCACGGCCTTTCCCTTTGAGGGCCTGTCGTTAAAACCGACAATCAAAGGACAGGATGTGTATGCCAGCAACTTGCACTATCCGAAATCTTTATATGCTAACGAAACGTCAACTATGCCTCGGATAAGGACTGACTCAACGGTTACGACTTTTAGCTATCGTACAATGACAAAGATTGGATTCTGGAATGTGCGTACTCTCCTGGACAATGGATCAGAAGGTCCCCAGAACGCACGATTTCTTCAATTAGAGAGTGAATTTCTGAGGTACAAATTAAATATCTTAGGAGTTAGTGAGATAAGATAGTGGGACAGCGGAGAATTCATCTCTCCAACGGGCAGCACTGTAATGTTGTACTCCGGTAAAGCTACCGGTAGTCGTCGTGAGTCAGGTGTGGGGCTCCTTTTAACCAGAGCCGCGCGAAACTGTCTCTTATCCTGGGAACCGGTCTCTGACAGGGTCTTGACCGCCAGGTTCCGGACCAAAATGAGGAACATCTCAGTAATACAATGTTATGCCCCTACTGAACCCGACAATGTCTTGGCAAAAGACTCCTTCTACGAAGAACTAAACGCCGTTCAGAGCAGAACACCTAAAGGTGACATTATAATGGTTATGGGTGATTTGAATGCGAAAGTTGGCGCTGATAACTATGGGCTCAGACATGTGATGGGGAGACATGGTCTTGGTGATCGTAATGACAACGGTGAAAGATTTGTAGAGTTCTGCAACTTTCACAGTCTCTTCATCGGTGGTACTATGTTTGAGCATAAGGACCACCACAAAATCAGTTGGTCCTCTGTTGATCGGCGCAGAACACAAAATCAGATCGACCATTTTGCCATTAGTAAAAGATTCAAGAGTTGCCTCCTGGACGTGCGAAACAAGAAGGGTGCCAATATTGGGATGGGAAGAGACCATTATCTTATGATCGCTAATGTTCGATTGCGTATTGCGGCCGTGCGTCGCCCCAGCGACGAAAGATCCAGGCCCCGCAAATTCAACACCGCTCGACTAAAAAATCCAGCTGTCTTACAACAATATAATGACCATCTTGCGCAAAAAGCGGCTGAGATAACTAGTCACCCAGATAGTGACATAAACGAAAACTGGGATGCCATAAAAAATGCGTACATTGATAGCGCAAATACCATCCTTGGCCCAAACCCGGATTGCCGGAATAAGCCTTGGATGTCCGACGCTTCATGGCAGCGGATTGTTGAAAGAAAGGAGCTGAAAGTTCGTTTGGCTGCAGCAGCAGACGACAATCGAAGCAGCATCGAACTCCTTTACCGTCAGAAAGCTCGAGAAGTTCAGCGTAGTGTGCGACGCGATAAAAGAGTTTATGCCAATTCTCTTTTAGCGTCAGCAGAAGAAGCCGCTAGAAGTAACAACTTAAACGCCGTATACGGTGTCATCAAGGAGTTTACAGGTGGTCGTAACTCCTGCCAACATCCGGTGAAAGATAGTGATGGAAAGCTACTTATCTTGGAAGAAGATCAAATGAGGCGATGGAAAGAACACTTCGCCGCGGTCTTGAACCGTGTAACCTCTGGTGAAGTTCCCCCTCATATAGATAATTTAGCTAACCATCAAAATGTGCGTATACGGTCCACTGCCCCGACTAAAGAGGAAAGAGTCACTGCAATTATTGCACTAAAACGAGGAAAGGCCGCCGGACTTGACGGCATCCCTGCTGAACTTTATCAAGCAGCGCCAAGCGTAACTGCCGATTTGCTGCACCCACTTGTTGATAAAGCGTGGAATACAGAGACCTTTCCCACTGAGTGGAAGGAAGGTTTGATCATTAAACTTCCAAAGAAGGGTAGCCTCACAGACTGTAATAATTGGAGAGGCATTTGTGTGCTTCCTGCCGTTGCCAAGATAATAGCTAAAATCGTCCTGGAAAGACTAAAGGCCCACTTAGAAAGCACAATTGATGAAGAGCAGGCTGGCTTTCGATCCGGATTCTCCTGTGTCGATCACATTAACACCTTGCGAATCATCATCGAGCAATGCGCTGAATACGATTCTCCGCTTCACTTGCTTTTCATCGATTTCGAAAAGGCTTTCGATAGTGTGAACCGGGATTCTATATGGGCAGCCTTGCGCAAGAGAGGCATCCCTGAGAAGCTTGTGGCTATTATTAAGGCAACCTATGACGGCGCGAAATGTCGCGTTCTGCATAAAGGTAAGGTGTCGGGGGACTTTGAGATTCGCAGTGGAGTTCGGCAGGGGTGCATCCTCTCACCGATCCTATTCCTCATTGTGATCGGCGATGTGTTGCATGCAGCCCTATCCGGACTCGACAGAGGAATTCAATGGACTTTGACATCTTATCTACAACATCTTGACTACGCTGACGACATATGCCTACTCTCCCACAAAATCATGGATCTGTCCGCAATGGCGTTAGATCTCGAGAGGGAGGCAAGCAAGGTTGGGCTAAAGATTAATACCAACAAGACCAAGGTTCTTAGCCCACCGTTGCGAAAAAGAAATCCGACACCTATTGCCATCAATATTAATGGGCAGCCTGTGGAGAAGGTGGACAACTTCGTCTACCTGGGTAGCATTGTTGCCGAAAATGGTGGTACGGAGCAGGACATCGCTCGTCGTATCAACCAGGCTAAACGCGCATACGGCATGCTGTCCAAAATCTGGCAGGGCAGTTATCTCAGCATCAAGACCAAGCTGGGCCTGTTTCGCTCCCTGGTACTATCAGTGCTTTTGTATGGGAGCAGTACATGGAAAGTTTCCGTAGGAGTTACCAGAAAGCTGCAAGTTTTCGTCAACTCATGTCTTCGTCGAATTTTAAGAATTTTCTGGCCCGAAACAATATCAAATGAAGAGCTAAGTCGGCGTACGGGTCAGATGCCAATCGACGAATTGATACGCGGGCGAAAATGGCAGTGGATAGGTCACACATTGCGGAAGAGTGATAACTGCATTGCTTTGTATGCCATGAAATGGAACCCCATTTCCAACCAAGGCCAACCAAGAGGGGGTCCTCGAATCACATGGCGTCGATCTGTGGCAAAGGAGTGTCAGGTACTGGGTAAGTCTTTTGGGGAGTTGCGCCCCATTGCCCAGAACAGAGTACGATGGCGCGCAGGAGTAGTTGACGCGCAATGCCCCGCTAGGGGTTAAGGCAAAGTAGTAGGCAGTACATCCATATGCATGGATGCCGTAAAGGGTTGTTCACAAGGTGACGTTCTGTCACCCCTTTTGTGATCACTTGTCATAAGCGAGCTGGTTTCCCTGCTTAATGAGCGCGGCTATCTTACTATCGAGTACACGGATGATTTAACAATCATAGTGGGGCAAATTTGAATCTATCATAACGGAGGTGTCGGGGTCGACCCTTGGCATATGTAATGGACTGTTTGATGGCCATCCGAAGGTGCCCGTGGGGACGGAGCCTATGGTAGCATAATCACTGTGAAGGTCGGGTCGTGCCATTTGGCGGGGAAAAAAGGCCCCTCAACGAGCTAAGCAGCAGCCCATGCTTGCGATGGCTTGGTGATAGTAGTTAAAGGAAAGTTCGAGGCGGTTCTGACAGACATTCTTCATTGTAACAGAATGGAGTAACGACAATGGACCTCGAGTTAACCAATTCAAGGCAATTGTCATTCCATTTTCTAAAAGAAGAAACCTTAGCAGCATCAGACGCCCCAAAATGTACGACTCACCCCTACCCATGGGAGATCACACCAAATACTTGGGCGTCACCCTCGATAGTAGGCAGATATATAAGCAGAAATAAAAATGGCAATCGCAAGACTTGTAGCGAACGACGCGAATGTAAAGCTAAATTCAACTCGAAGTAGTGGCTCAATGAGAATACCCTCACAAGAATGCCATCTGATCATCTTGTGAAAGAAGTATCATGCAAGAAACGGTTTACCGCCATTATATCCCCCCACCATCATGTGGTTTACGGATGGCTCGAAAACAAGTAAAGGTACTGGGACTTGCATTGTGTGCTCCAACCATCGGGTTTTGATGCCCATGGGTAAGTATGCTACTGTCTTCCAAGCGGAAGTGAATGCCATTGAGACGTGTGCTGAATTATGCTTAAAGATTGGCTACCACGACAAAAACTTGGCAATATTCTGTCAAAAAGTAGTTCTTTTAGTTCATCCAAGATCGTATGTAGCTACCAAAATGTACTACACAAAGTAGGCTCTCGTAATATATGTACTTACTCCATTCTGGGTGACTGGTCAAGTCGGTGTAAATGGCAATGAACAGGCTCACGAGCTGGTCAGAACAGCTGTGGTTACCCTTTTGTGCGGACCAGAACATGGTAGAACTATAGACCATTGGGATAATCATCCAGGGTTGAGGCAGGCAAAGCTTTTTTTCTTGGGGTTCCACACAAAGCACAGCGAGTGAACTGCTGAAATTAAACCGGAACAAGGTAGGAAGCATGTGCGACTAGACACTCGTGACTGAGAGATCAATTGGGAACAATTGGAATTGTATCTGACTCGAGACGCCGTTTCTGAGAAAAAGGCGATGAGACGTCGACCCATATTCCATGCGTGTGCGAAGCCTTAGCTCGGCAACGTAGAGACTGCTTCGGAGCCGCCTATCCAGAGGCGGATTACATCGCCTTGGCTTCGCCGTACCTTGTGAGCAAATTGATTAGCTCGATCAAACTTTATCGACATGTTAAGGCCTGGTAATAGACTCTGGGATGTAGAACAATGGGTCGTCCGGACTCCGTGCCCTGAACCCTACGGGGTTCAACGCGCACCTTGCAATCTAATCTAATCCATCCTCACCATGACTATTGTAGAAGCTTTGAGGATTTGGATGAGGAGGAGCGTTCTTCACCTTTTGTGTCATTGCAGAGCTTTTGACGGGCATAAGGAGGAGATTTCTTGGTTCTTCAATCTTTTGCAAATTGGAGAACCTCAACACCTCGCTAGCGCGACTCACCTCAGGCGTTTTATTGCTGGTACCGGCTGGTTTGAAACCTAGACTTTAGAGTGGCGGTACACGACGGCACCTAACCTGACCTGTTACGTCAGTCCCACCTTTACTATATTAATTTTCATCAAACCACTATACTCCTTCGCAGTTTAATCTACTGGAAATCGGGAGAAAAGCAGTTGTTCAAATATATTCGTGGCCGGAATTGAACCTTCGAACTCTCCGTTTGTAAATCGACACTCTATTCATCATGCTACTGTAAATATTAATCATAGCTCAACGAATCTCCTTCATAAAAAATAACCAATTTAAAATTGAAGCAACATTTTTTTTATTCCATTTTTGCTAATACAAATTCCATGTTTTCTGTGTACCAATATTTTACTGCATATCGACATCGTTAATTGGCTTCGTCGATATATCGAAAGGATTCGTTGGCTCCCATTTGTCCACCGTATCGACGTGATCAAACCAATCAGTAGGCTCAACCTGCTGATCTATCGGTGTTGGCTGGTACGTAGATTCCATGGGCATAAACGATTTCGTATCCAACGGTTCGCCAGAATGTTTTGGAGAAACAGCCCTGCTCATTGATTTCCTGATCAATCCTCTGCCGTGTTGAATCGGAGAGGAATACACTTGTGGAGTCCAATAGTCCGTCGGGTGCAGGTAACTTTGAGCATCCACATAGCCACCCGGATTTATGTAACCTCCGTTATTCAAATAACTACTGGGTTCTGTGAAGGCTTCCGGATTCGTGTGCGCCAGAGGATTTAAGTAGCTTCCTGGCAAGGGTGGCAGCGGTAACGGGAGTGGATTCATGTAAGTAGTTTGACCAATGTAATTTGTCGGATATCGTTGATTCATTGAAGGATTCACTCTCATTATTGGATGCAATGGTTGCACCGACTCCGGTTGGCTTCCTGAGTCCGATACAGATCCGGAATTTGCTAGGCCATATTCGCCGGTGTGTCCGACGCGTTTCATTTCATTTACGGAATGCTTATAGTCAACAGGACTCATTGTGTTGCTTGGACTGATGTAGCTCCAGGAGGTGTATTCGTGACGGCGTAATGTTTGATTCATTGGATTAAATCCGCCGCACTGATGTAGCAAGTAGAATCCGAGACTGGATCGGACACACTTCTGTGCTGTTGGATTGAAGACGCTGTGCTCGGCACATGTAAGTATTTTTCCAACCATGTAATGGCCGTTGTGATAGCAGAAGTAGTATCTAAAATTAAGAAATAAAGGTTAAAAATAAAATCAGGACAAAAATGTATTTTTAATAAAACTAGTCGAAATAAAGAAGACTGCACCTGTAATTCGAGGGTCTTTACGTGACGTTACTTTAAATTCACAAGTTCCTCTTAGAGTTAGGAAAATCAAAACTCTAATAAAATTAGTCCGGACAGTAAACGGTCCAGAGCTGTAAGTTAATTCACAAAATTTACTTACTTCTGACATTTTTTGTCACTAAATATCTGATATTTTCCAATTCTCTGGCTTCGGCAGAACACATTGGGATCTTGTTCGGGAACTTCTACAGGACTTTCCAGTGGTAGACGTCCTGGTTGAAAAGGGGTTGGACGAACTGGTGGAGGTTTTGTCATTGGTCTGGGTGGTGGGATGTATACTGGTGCTTCATACTTGAAGCAATCAATTTCCTGTAATAAAAATTCATGTAAAGGTTACGATTACGGCTATTCGCCTCCGTGAAACCGGTCATTGGGATGCGTCAACGATAAGTCACTCGGCTGTATTGGTATTCCCGAAAAGACGGACAATATCTCCTGCAATACTTGTGCGAATGGGGCTTTACTAGCCTGATTCCCTCTAGGAATGATTGACCAGGGAACGCTTGTCAGGATGCTATTAGCACTTTTACTGATGATTCTAAGACTTACGAGGGGAGGGGGTTGGCGTTTTCTCGGAGGAGATGGATATTAGCTTATCGTTGCGTCTCCCGGAGTGCAGTAGCATTTTTCAGGCGGAAGTTATGTATATCAATATCTGAAGCTCTAGCCTGATTCTAGCAAAATCATGTATGCATAGGGAAAGGATATTATAATCTACACGGATAGCCAACCGTTAATTAAATAACTTAGCTCTGTCTTGGTAAATTAGAAGGTAGTATTGTATTGTCACCACACTCTCATATATATCGCAAGACTTTTCAACATTTCCCTGTGCCGAGTGCCAGTCCATAGTGGCTATGTTGGCCGACGAACTGGCTCGGGCGGGTGCAATCAATGAGATCAGCGGGTTGTTTCGTAGCACCAAGATGCTTCTGGCTGCTTGTTAATTGACTATTAAATACGCGGCCTATGATAGGGCCTGCGTCGTATGGCAATATATGTCATGTGGCTTGACAGATGTGGCCCAAACAGGATCCCAAACAATGCTCTAATTGCAAATTCTAAACAGATATCACCTAAGAACTGCCGTGGCAGTTCTAACTCTAGATATTGCCGAATTGGGGAACACGTCAGGAAACATCGTCTTCCATATAATGGTTTTTACAGGAGCTGTGGGAACGAGGAGGAGGAGGAAAGTACGTCTCATCTTCTATGTACCTGTCCCACCCTGGCAAATTTTAGGAGGGACCTCCTTGGATCCTACTTCTTCATGGGTCAGGATGACCTGAAAGAAGTAAATGTTGGGCAGTTTCATCTCTTAATTATGAGCTCTGGCTGGCTTAGCAATTAAGTTGGTATAATGTTGCTGATTCTAGGGGTATCACAACGGACCTAGTGGCGCTCTAAATGTGCTTGAGTAGCCCTTGTAACCTTACCTAACCTAAAAAAAATATAAATATTTAAGGATCCACAGATGGTCAGGCCAAAATGGCCAGGCTTTCATTTGAGCCATCAAATCTGAGCCAAGAATTTTGTAAGCTGCGCGGATTTATTCAAATTTACTTAAATTAGAAAATCGCGAAAAAAAAATAAAAAAATGTAAAGAAAACTGTTAATTCAAAAAATTGCAAGAGAACTATTCGACAATACGAAGTGTAAATCATTAATACACGATTTCTCAATGTCCGGTTAAACTGTCGATTAACTAGCCGTGAATTTAGTCTATTGAAGCGCCCAAGCATAAAGGTATGAAACACAACGCAACATACAAACAATAGGCGCGTTTTTTTCAAGATCCACATAGAGCAGAGCAGGTTAAGACCACACAATTACACTAACAATTTGATCTAAGTTGCTCTCGATAGAACGTTAGTGCAGGATTTCTACTCTGTTAAATAGTTCCGCATTTGAAATGCAGGCGGAGCAGGCGTCGAAATTTTAGAACAGTTTACAGTTTGGGAAGCATATAAAGTTCATTTCCTCTCAATAAATTGTCCGTTTTGTGTAATTATTTGGAATAGTAAGCTTAAAAAATAATTTTGCTGACTAAAGGAAATTTGTCCGATTGTATATGTACTAAGGATTTAAGTATTCTCTTGAAATTCTAGCTGACATTTGAATTCCAACTAAACCAGGACACACTCACTTAGCAAAGACAAAACCCTACTCTGTTAAATTGCTCTGGATCGTTTTTTTCGTCGCTTAACTTGCTCTGCTCTGTACGAAAAAAATGCACCTTATGACAACATTGTAGAAAAATCAGCTGTTTTTCTTGGCGGAAATCTTCCGTCTGTACCATTCTATTCTGTATCTGTACGGACTCTCAGCATTCATTTGCGGCTGAGTTGGTATGAAATCCTCTCCCATCCACAGCTCTGTTTTTTTATGGCCAGTTTCAATGTTCGTGTTTTATTGTGCAAACGTAAACAATTCGAGCTATGAAATCTCAGCAGTCGGTATTACCTGTTTGGGTTTATCGTACCGTCAAATATTTAACCGGAGGATAGGCGGCGGTAAGCATTTATCGTTACGTTTAACTTTAACCGGAAATTGAGAAACCAGCCCTAGATCATTTAAAATTTTCTGATCGTCGTATTTCATGGGAAATTTAAGTTAGCAATTTCGTCTCTGATTTTCAATGCTGCCAACTAGACCCAAAAAGATGATGATCATCATCATTTAAGGGCGCCCATATAAGTTCAGGTATACCTTGAGGTATGGCTGTGTAGGTATACCTCAACAGGTTTACCGTAGTGTGAGTTTTATCTGCACAGGCGTCCAGACCTATACAGATGTACCTGTGCAGGTATACCTCAAGGCATACCTGATCGTATATGGCCAGCTTAAGATTTTTATATTTTTTTTTGATTAATTCTATTTACCGAATGCTCCAAATGTAATTCGCTGAAACAAAAATCCAATACTGGATTTACACTCGTCGGATCAAATTTTGCAGTGCTACACACAGTTCCCAATGGACATTTAGCTTGAACTTTGGATGTTTGATTGCCACCAAAACAAAGACTGAATGACGTGGGTGTCAGACATGCAAATCGACCATTTTGGCATTCCCCGCATTTTGCGATACATTCTCCACGGTCCGCCGGTGTACAAATATTAACATTGTTCACACATTTAAATCCAGGCGGACAAACGGCGATCCTGTTTGTGGCTTTACCGCCTAAAAAGAAAAAGAAGAAGAAGAAAAAAATAAAGAAAATAACTGCAGGCCTAGTTAACAATGAAAATTATACAATTAGATATAACAACGCCTTTGTTTTGGATACTTGAAAATCAGGTGCGTAGCCAGGGGGGTGTTTTGGGTGTTCAAAAACCACCCGAAATATCTGCAAATGTAAAATATTGTAGTACTTTCAACTATTCAAGTAAAACTATTCAAGTAAAATTATACCAGGTGTTCAGATCAACAACATCGCTGAGATAATGATGTGTTGAGTTTAGGTGCCCCCACTTGCCCGGCCTGATTTAGTCATTTTACATATCTTCGTTTGCCATGAACAATCATAGCTATTTTTATACCCACTTATATTGTAGTATAGGGTATATTTTTTTTGTCACGACGAAAATTTGTAACACCTTAAAGGAGGCTCTGGAGGTATAGCAATATATATAAAAGATCAGGGTCACCTCCTGATTCGATTTAGCCATGTCTGTCTGTCTGTCCGTCTGTCCGTTTGTCTGTCTGTCCGTCTGCTCGTCTGTTCGTCTGTTCGCCTGTTCGTCTGTCCGTCTGTTCGTCTGTCTGCCCGTTCGCACGATAACTTTCGATAGAGTGAAGCTAGAGACTTGTTTAAATGTTGGTAGCAATGATGGGCAAGATCCGACCCGAGGAACCCCTACTTCCCCTACAAATGAAACTTAGAGGCGAGAGTGCGAATTGCGGGCGTAGCCCTCTATATTCCGGTTTCATTTTTACATACCAGTAAGTAAGTAGTACGAGTACATACATTTTGTACACATAACATGTTACCTGGAGTCGAGCCTTTTTATTTATTTTTTGCTAGTTCTAGTTTCTAGTAATAAATTGTGTATGGATGGATTATGGATTAAAAATATCGAAATTTTCCTGGATTGACGTAATATCCGCAAGTCTCTTCCATAATATAAATCTTAAATGGACTTCAAGACTTCGTATTCATAATTCATAATTTGTCCGCTCAACGGAATTTCACGGTTTCGAGAGTGTTCGTCAAGGGAATTAATCGCCCCTATCTTTCTGCATTAAGGGCTGACCAGATAGCCACGTTTCCGTTCCGTGCCGAAGAGCTGTCAAAGTAGGTTCAATGGAATTTGTATGTAATTGCGCAGAATGGATGTCACGAGACGGAACCTCTCCCAAAATTTTTCGAACTGTCAAATTTAACGGGGAACATAACCTCGAAAATGTTTCTTCTTCTTTTTTGTTTCTCTTATTGCGCGTATAGGCCATACAGCTCCAAAAATAAGTCAAACAGCTCGAAATCCACTTTCCTAGCTAACAAATCCATTTAATAACACGAAAACAATCAAACTTTCAAACTTTCCATAGTCCTCCGCGTGGGCGCCCCCTGGAACGGCAGTGGTCACTGACCATTGCCAACCAACGTCAAGCCGCCAGTGATGGCGGTGCGATGATTTGGTTGAGGTACCCCTGTGGTGTGGGGTGTGAAAAAAATACCACGGCCTTTCCCTTTGAGGGCCTGTCGTTAAAACCGACAATCAAAGGACAGGATGTGTTTGCCAGCAACTTGCACTATCCGAAATCTTTATATGCTAACGAAACGTCAACTATGCCTCGGATAAGGACTGACTCAACGGTTACGACTTTTAGCTATCGTACAATGACAAAGATTGGATTCTGGAATGTGCGTACTCTCCTGGACAATGGATCAGAAGGTCCCCAGAACGCACGATTTCTTCAATTAGAGAGTGAATTTCTGAGGTACAAATTAAATATCTTAGGAGTTAGTGAGATAAGATGGTGGAACAGCGGAGAATTCATCTCTCCAACGGGCAGCACTGTAATGTTGTACTCCGGTAAAGCTACCGGTAGTCGTCGTGAGTCAGGTGTGGGGCTCCTTTTAACCAGAGCCGCGCGAAACTGTCTCTTATCCTGGGAACCGGTCTCTGACAGGGTCTTGACCGCCAGGTTCCGGACCAAAATGAGGAACATCTCAATAATACAATGTTATGCCCCTACTGAACCCGACAATGTCTTGGCAAAAGACTCCTTCTACGAAGAACTAAACGCCGTTCAGAGCAGAACACCTAAAGGTGACATTATAATGGTTATGGGTGATTTGAATGCGAAAGTTGGCGCTGATAACTATGGGCTCAGACATGTGATGGGGAGACACGGTCTTGGTGATCGTAATGATAACGGTGAAAGATTTGTAGAGTTCTGCAACTTTCACAGTCTCTTCATCGGTGGTACTATGTTTGAGCATAAGGACCACCACAAAATCAGTTGGTCCTCTGTTGATCGGCGCAGAACACAAAATCAGATCGACCATTTTGCCATTAGTAAAAGATTCAAGAGTTGCCTCCTGGACGTGCGAAACAAGAAGGGTGCCGATATTGGGATGGGAAGAGACCATTATCTTATGATCGCTAATGTTCGATTGCGTATTGCAGCCGTGCGCCGCCCCAGCGACGAAAGATCCAGGCCCCGCAAATTCAACACCGCTCGACTAAAAAATCCAGCTGTCTTACAACAATATAATGACTATCTTGCGCAAAAAGCGGTTGAGATAACTAATCACCCAAATAGTCACATAAACGAAAACTGGGATGCCATAAAAAATGCGTACATTGATAGCGCAAATACCATCCTTGGCCCAAACCCGGATTGCCGGAATAAGCCCTGGATGTCCGACGCTTCATGGCAGCGGATTGTTGAAAGAAAGGAGCTGAAAGTTCGTTTGGCTGCAGCATCAGACGACAATCGAAGCAGCATCGAACTCCTTTACCGTCAGAAAGCTCGAGAAGTTCAGCGTAGTGTGCGACGCGATAAAAGAGTTTATGCCAATTCTCTTTTAGAGTCAGCAGAAGAAGCCGCTAGAAGTAACAACTTAAACGCCGTATACGGTGTCATCAAGGAGTTTACAGGTGGTCGTAACTCCTGCCAACATCCGGTGAAAGATAGTGATGGAAAGCTACTTATCTTGGAAGAAGATCAAATGAGGCGGTGGAAAGAACACTTCGCCGCGGTCTTGAACCGTGTAACCTCTGGTGAAGTTCCCCCTCATATAGATAATTTAGCTAACCATCAAAATGTGCGTATACGGTCCACTGCCCCGACTAAAGAGGAAATAGTCACTGCAATTATTGCACTAAAACGAGGAAAGGCCGCCGGACATGACGGCATCGCTGCCGAACTTTATCAAGCAGCGCCAAGCGTAACTGCCGATTTGCTGCACCCACTTGTTGATAAAGCGTGGAATACAGAGACCTTTCCCACTGAGTGGAAGGAAGGTTTGATCATTAAACTTCCAAAGAAGGGTAGCCTCACAGACTGTAATAATTGGAGAGGCATTTGTGTGCTTCCTGCCGTTGCCAAGATAATAGCTAAAATCGTCCTGGAAAGACTAAAGGCCCACTTAGAAAGCACAATTGATGAAGAGCAGGCTGGCTTTCGATCCGGATTCTCCTGTGTCGATCACATTAACACCTTGCGAATCATCATCGAGCAATGCGCTGAATACGATTCTCCGCTTCACTTACTATTCATCGATTTCGAAAAGGCTTTCGATAGTGTGAACCGGGATTCTATATGGGTGGCCTTGCGCAGGAGAGGCTTCCCTGAGAAGCTTGTGGCTATTATTAAGGCAACCTATGACGGCGCGAAATGTCGCGTTCTGCATAAAGGTAAGGTGTCGGGGGACTTTGAGATTCGCAGTGGAGTTCGGCAGGGGTGCATCCTCTCACCGATCCTATTCCTCATTGTGATCGGCGATGTGTTGCATGCAGCCCTATCCGGACTCGACAGAGGAATTCAATGGACTTTGACATCTTATCTACAACATCTTGACTACGCGGACGACATATGCCTACTCTCCCACAAAATCATGGATCTGTCCGCAATGGCATTAGATCTCGAGAGGGAGGCAAGCAAGGTTGAGCTAAAGATTAATACCAACAAGACCAAGGTTCTTAGCCCGCCGTTGCGAAAAATAAATCCGACACCTATTGCCATCAATATTAATGGGCAGCCTGTAGAGAAGGTGGACAACTTCGTCTACCTGGGTAGCATTGTTGCCGAAAATGGTGGTACGGAGCAGGACATCGCTCGTCGTATCAACCAGGCTAAACGCGCATACGGCATGCTGTCCAAAATCTGGCAGGGCAGTTATCTCAGCATCAAGACCAAGCTGGGCCTGTTTCGCTCCCTGGTACTATCAGTGCTTTTGTATGGGAGCAGTACATGGAAAGTTTCCGTAGGAGTTACCAGAAAGCTGCAAGTTTTCGTCAACTCATGTCTTCGTCGAATTTTAAGAATTTTCTGGCCCGAAACAATATCAAATGAAGAGCTAAGTCGGCGTACGGGTCAGATGCCAATCGACGAATTGATACGCAGGCGAAAATGGCAGTGGATAGGTCACACATTGCGGAAGAGTGATAACTGCATTGCTATGCATGCCATGAAATGGAACCCCATTTCCAACCAAGGCCGACCAAGAGGGGGTCCTCGAATCACATGGCGTCGATCTGTGGCAAAGGAGTGTCAGGTACTGGGTAAGTCTTTTGGGGAGTTGCGCCCCATTGCCCAGAACAGAGTACGATGGCGCGCAGGAGTAGTTGACGCGCTATGCCCCGCTAGGGGTTAAGGCAAAGTAGTAAACTTTCAAACTTGTCAGTTGACGTTACGGAACGGAGAAATGTGGCCATCTCAATTTCGCGAAGTAAGCGTAACGGGAAGGCACGGGACGGTGCGGTGCATTCTGTATAGCCCTTTAGTGAGGCAAAGCGCATCGACTAATGTTTTGGCATGGCCAGTTTCATTGATTTCATTTGAATTTGTAAAAGTAAACAGTTCTAGTTGTCAAAATCTCAGCATCCGGTATCAGGTGTTGGGTTTTTGTTTAGGATAAATTTTCAACCGGAAACCAGGGGTTGGTTTTTTTTGGATAAGTGATTAATCGTAGGCTAGGGGACGGTTAGCATTTTTCTGATTATTAACGCTAAACAGATATTGAGAAAATCAAATTGTGCTAAATGGAAGTTTATTTTTAAGATAAATTTTAATTAAACATTGAGCAACCGGCCCTATATGAAACATATTTTTACTTTAATGCATATAGACGTTGTCAATTTGTAGTTTTGGTATGAGCTCCAGTTTTGCATAGGTCTAGAGCTAGAGTAACCCACGCTTCGGACACGTTTTGACTGGCCTATTAAAAATTTACTGCTTCTGCACTTGATGGGAATAAATCTTACCTGGTCCACTTAACACGTATGTATATGAGTATATAAGATGATATGACCATAGTTTCTAGAATCACTTCCATGTAACTTTTAATATACATGCAAATCTTTAGCATCACAATCGACAATTTGTTTATGCTGACAGGTTTAAATATTTTTTTTTTTTTTTGACGAAAGTCACGTACTTAAAAATGCTTCTGAGAACATATGTACATTCGTATTATGTTACTATTTTTCTATATGGTTTTTCACGTTGGTTCTACTGAACTCCAATGAGCCCTCTTTCATGATGGAATATTTTTTTTTTAATTAATTAACCAATGTCATTGGAATGTTGGCGCATCAGATACCAAAACTTTTCATTCAACTTTTCTGGAAAATATATGTTTTACTGTACGTGCTGAAAATTCTAAATTCTAACCATAATATGATATTTTCTGCGAATCATAACATAAGTATTATGTTTCAAATTTCGTTAAACAATATGAATGTTATTTATTATAAATGACAGCGAACGGAAGTATGTAGTGCTTTTTAATAGTTTGCAGCGTTGTGCGTTGGTTCAGTTACCTGTGCGATTGCAGTAATTAATACTCTCTCCAGTGAATTAGAACACCACCAAATTAATAAGCAAAATAATCGTGCAATACGTCAGTAAATTAATTTGAAAAGAAGTGAAGAATATTTTTTTGTTTAGACTGAGGTAATAATCGAAATGTAGGCATAATTTTATAATTTAAGTATTCAGTGGACAATATACTACGAGGAGTGTTTCTTAAAATTTTCAGTGAACAAAATCTGTGAGTGTTTTTTAATTACACTACATTTTCTATGGGTCTTTATTAAAAGCATTGAGCCTATTGAGGCTTATTTTACTCAAATTTCAATCACGACAACAGCCCTATTGATGAAAAAATCTCTAAATACTTGTAAGTCCAAAAGTATGTGTCCTGGTGAAAAGTTATTTTATCTTTTTGAAAAAAAAAAAAAACATCGGAGATCCTAGTAATAGAATAATATCCGCACTTCCAGGTTTTCTGAGAAAAATCTCTTCAAATATTAAAAATTTCCTCTTAAAAAAACATGTCCTGGAATCAGCAAAGATACTCATCGTGAAAAAAAATTATATGAAATGAGCCTTAGGGAATTTAATTAGTTTTTACATGTGGTTCGTTGAGCATTCGTAGGATCACTTAGCATGATAAAACTAATTTTCAAAAGACATAGAAAGTGGCGATGTTCATTGGTACTATCGACTCGTCCCATGCTAAATCACATGGTCGACTTGGTATCTATACTATTCTCGTTCATTTTGTCCACAATGTGCAGAACTTCGCCGCAAGTTGAGCTACATGAAGCACAGGCCGCTGCCTAGCTCGTTGAGGGACCTATTTCTTCGCTAGATGGCACTGCCCGACATTCCCGGACATTATGGCAGCCTTAGGCTTCGTCCACGCGGGGATCTTTGGATGGCGCTCAAAGTGGGGCCCAAACACTTACCATTAGGGTTGGCTTCGGTCACCCTAGGAACTCATTTCACCTGGAGGTCCACTTATCGGTCCCACTGATAAAGTTTGACAACTTTTGAGGTTCCATCCTCACTTAAGTGCAGCACGCACACATGGACTTACAAACTCCGGGAAAATTTTTTTTTAACTCTTTTTACTTAAATCCTTATCCCAGCCTTGTGGAGTACCTCATTATGTAGAGTAGGATTTCCTATCCCCCAATAGGCATTCAACTGGTTTTCACCGACAAAGCTAAGTTCCTCGGTCTCATCTTTGACAGGAAACTTGGGTGGAAACCCAATATTGAAGAACGGGTCAAGAAAGCTACTGTTGTCCTCTACTCGTGCAGGAAGGCCATAGGTAAGAACTGGGGCCTGCAGCCTAAAGCTGTATATTGGTTATACACAGCTGTAGTACGTCCTATACTACTGTACGGAATAAGTGTATGGTGGACGGCACTTCGAGTAACGGCCTATTGCAACCTACTAAGTAAGGTACAAAGGCTAGCGGCGCTGGCTATAACAGGGGGTTTCAGAACAACTCCGTCAGCCGGGCTAGACATGGTGCTCGGCTTGCTCCCCCTGGACATTTGTGGCGAACAGTTGGCGGCTAACGCGGCTCTACGCCTTCGCGAAACTGGCCAGTGGCGCACGTTGAGTGGTGGGCACTCGACTGTACTGGGCAACTTTGATCTCCCTGTGGAAACGGACTATACCTGCGCGAAATACATTTTCGGTCGGAACCACACCAGCTTGATTCCGTCAAGGGATCTATGGTGTGCTAACACGCTTATGACCACCGACTCCATTGTCATCTACACGGATGGCTCTAGGACCGACGGCGGAGTCGGGGCTGGCATCTATTCGGAAGGATTGGGAATTTACTTGTCCTTCCGTCTTCCTGACTTCTGCAGTGTCCTACAGGCGGAGGTTTCTGCAATCCTGGAAGCTCTGAACTGGCTGGGAAATCATGTTGTGACCACGAGGGACGTCACTATTTACACGGACAGTCAGGCTGCAATTCGATCACTTGAATCCGTCCTGACTACATCGAAGACCATCGCGAACTGTCGTTTAACCCTCAGAGTGATGGGTGGTTATTACAACATAACGCTCTGTTGGATACCGAGCCATTGTGGCCTCTCAGGTAACTGCGTGGCGGATGAGCTGGCTCGGGTGGGGACAACCGGAGTTATTGACGGGGACCGCGCTAACATCAAAATGCCAGCCTTATCGTGCAAACTTGCTATCAAAGCCACTGCGGTTGACAGGGCGAACATGAGATGGTTAAACGGCGTTACGTGCCAAACAACGAGGTCGATTTGGCCGAAACTTGACCCTAGCCGCTCCGCCACACTGCTTTCATTGAACAGGAAACACATCGGCAGAGTTGTGGGGGTTATTACGGGGCACTGTCCTATTGGAGAGCTCGCCTGGAGGCTTCGCATTCCTCACAATGACTACTGCAGGAGCTGTGATGACGTGGATGAGGAGGAGAGCGTTCTCCATTTCCTATGTCACTGTTCGGCCCTGGCTGAGAGGCGGAGGAGGTTTCTGGGTTCCCGATTTTTCTGGGAACTGGAGGACCTTAAGGAAGCTAGTGTAATACAGCTCAATCGCTATATTGCCAGCACAGGCTGGTTTTAATGCCTAGGTTTTATTAAGGTGGATTTAGTGGTATCACAACGGACCCAGCGGTGGTCTATGTGTGCTGTGCGTTAGCATGGCAGCCCCTTTACCTAACCTAACCTAACCTATCCCCCAATAGGCAGTGCCTACGTCGTTTTGTCAAAGGGTGCTTTCGCATAGTGAGTAGGATGAATCGACCAAAGGGACCTTTCGGAATTACCAAAACCGGCAGTTGACTCCCGATCTCCAATCCGGGTACCTCGAACATCTTCCCACCTTTATGTGCAGACGCTAATTTTCTATAAGTTTTTTCTTAACGAGTCAGATTTCGGAACTCGTCCTTGCCCGGCTCATCCTGTTTCGATGATCAAATAAAAAAGGGAATTACATTTTCACGCCAGTAACATGACTTCGGCTTCCCGAAACCTAGGAGCAGGGTGGATAGCGTATCGAGGAGGAATGAACCCCTACTACCCCCATAATTTGACTGTAATTGTTTTTCTCCTGGTCGTCTGAGTTCCTGTTCCGTCTCTGATATTACCACTTTTTTTATGAGGGTGACAAATTATGAAAGTGGAAGAGTGGAGAAGTAATGAAGACGTTCAGGAAGCAAAGTTAAATCACATAAATTTAAATCATCAACGCGCATATTCCGAAATTTTCGTAAAAATAAATAATTGGCGGAACAGTCCAATTCGAACCATGGCTTCTAGATAAGTTAGCATCATCTCATTTTCTAGATCGTGACGGTATGTCTTGCGCAGAGGTGTGTGATCAGCAACAGTTTGGCTGGGATCAGCAACCACCCTGGTGGGACTAACAACCTCCATACTGGTGGGGTCAACAACCAGCATCACATGACCCACTAACACAACACCGTTGCCTTTCGTCCCCACGCTTGATCAATTCGGTCAAAACTCCGACACTTGCAAATGCCAATCAATTTCCGCAAGGACTCAATGAATCCAACTTTGACAGTGTTTGCCCCTTTGCACATTTGCTGTTCGATGCAAGACTGCTGCCTGGTTTCATCGAATCGCAGCCGACACGGGGAATCTTTACGATTGGTTCTCACTGCGGAGCGCAATGAGAGAACAATTTGCCGATCACCACGCTGACGAAGGTCTGTTAGAGGCAACCCGTCGTTGTATGCAGAAGCCGGGCAGCCTTTTCATGGCTACCTGTAGTAAATTTACAAGATTAACGACAGGATGAGGGATAAGTTGACGGATCGAGAGTTGGCGAAGATGGTATTTTACGATGGAATCTTCGAGATAACATTGCAGATCGAATGATTCTAGCCGAGACCATGAACATGAAGGTGTGCGGAGCCTCGTCGCAATCAGGGGGCTTCCGTGCTAGTGGCAGGGACGGTTGGGGAAATTTCGCAGGTCTTTAGTTTTTTTTTGTATATCCTGGTCAGGGACTACCTGTTTACCTTTGACATTCGGGCAGACGCGTGAAATTTTCTGTTTTATTTTGTAGCGATTGCGAGGCAGTTTGACCCTGCCGTATGTACCGGTAGTTGAGCTAGTATCGAGCTCACGTCATCTCAGCTCATTACTGAGGAGATTTTGAGACTTAGGTGTCATGGCTGGTCTGAACGTCTATGCCTCGATCGTCCTCAATAGTGAGCACGCGATCCATTACAAATCTTCAACAAATTTTGAAGCTCATATATACGAAATTTGGTCATGATAAGAATAAAACTGTAAACAAACATGTAAATTTCTTTTAAGGGGGTGAGAAAGGAGAATTGGGGTGGATTTTCAAAATGCCTCATGTTCTGGATGTCCAAAGCTAAAAATTTTCCTAAAAATCAGATTAAAACTGTAGATTTGTGAACGAATTATCTCTAAAAAAAAAAAAATATTAAATTTCATCAGAAATTAATTGTCCGAATACAAAAATGTGAAACTGTGACAAACAGAGAGAGAGAACGAGAAAGATGCACGATTCTTTGCGTAACCTTTTATTCTTGATCCAATAGTTTTACCCTTGCATTGATTTCAGAATAAGTGGAACTTTAAAAAAGACGCATTTAACACCACAAATATGTTCTGTTCTGTTAACACTTAACACTGTCCGCTTATAAATGGCAGATTACTTATCAAGTAAGAACTTAATTTTACGCATTTTAGTCAGCAAATTTGCATAATAATTAAAAAATACTTACGTTTATCGCAAAATGCAAAGGTTGTCTCGTCTATGCATTTCACACCGGATATTGGCGAGCATTTTCCACAAAAATCACCTTCTTTTGCTACCACACCACCACTAGATGTTACATAAAATATTAACACTACCTGGACGAAAAAAAAAAAGATGAGAAAACAACTTTCTGTTTTTTGTTTATCGTCATCATTTCAAGATTCTAACTTTTTTCATTGTATATTCTTCTAAGCATTGTTTTTATCATTTTTCTAACTAAACTAAAATTATCATGCGTAAAAACAAAAAGATAACTCACAAACAAGAAATTCAGCATAGTCGTAGTCCTTCGTGAGCTTCAGTCGCGTTATTTTCGTCAGTTCTCAAGTAAAAATGCGTCTGTTAACCAACAGAAATACAGGTTAAGTAATAAAATTCACTGAATTTCAAAGAATCATTTTCACACTTTTATGCATTTTCATTATCTTAATAGCGGGATTAACAAAATTGTTGGCTAAATTTTTTTTTAGTGTGTGTTGACTTCAGTAGAATCAAAGATATGGCATTGTTCTTACGGCCGTACGACAGTTACAATGGTTTTTTTTTATCTTGAGGGTGGAAATGCAGACGTCGCGTCGATCGGCGACAAAATGACCTACAAAAATTGGTTCTTTTGACTGAAATGATCTTTAACATTTAACGTATTTACAACGCTGTGTACAGTATCTTTTGATAAGATGATGTCGTGAAATGGAATGCCTTCAACAATAGGGTGATTCGCTAAGGGCGATTATTTTTGAGACGTTAATATACCAGTATGTGTACAAATTTACTTTATATTTTTTATCTACAAGTAATGACGGTGCTTTCGAAAAATTTTCTTGCAGTGTTTTGAAAAAAAAACTTAAATCTTTATTCCTTTAGTCCCTACAGACTTTTTCAAATGCTCCTTAAGCCTCAAAGGTTTCATCGATAAGTCTGACAAGGTTCCTTTCATCGGTAACGAATTATTTAGAAAAAATGAAAATTTTCACAGTTCTATTCCACTCGTACCTAAAAATTGCAACCAATTTTATGAATTGCCGTGTATTTTAACTTATGAAAATAGTTCACAATTGATTTATACCAAATTCGCGGACCCCTGACGTTTTCCACGTACCCCTAAATTGGTTTTAATCTGCCACGGCCGCCCGGGGGTCCGTAGGGACCACATTGGGAACCTATGGTCTGAAGGAACAAATACCGTAAAATTAAGAAATAAAATTTAATTTCATATTTTTATTTTACACACAAAGTCATCCATTTTTTTTAATGAATCACTCTATAGAATTTCAGACAAAACAAAAGTCAGGTGAAAGAATTCACAATTTCATAGTTAAAAATGGCATTTCAGAAGAGCCTGATTTTATTACAGTGTAACTTTGTTGACTTAATTTTTTCATCACTGCAAATACGCGTTATCAAAACTACTTCTTAATAATTTCGTCGACCTTTGAACTTTCCCCACCTCACACGCATTTTGAAATGTACTTACCTAAATGAGTTAGTTAGGGTTTATAATTGTAGTTTTGTGGCCAAACCAAAAATGTTAGAACTCTTTCACAAATCATCACTAACCTCAATAACTTATTGATTAAATAAATTTATCGTTAATTGTAATATCATGCACGCGAACCTTTTTCAATATTAGGTCCATACGTATTCAATTTCAAGAATATGTCAATAGGAGATTGTCATTTTTACCATGAAAGAATGTGACCATGAATCTTATCTATGGATATTTTGAAGAGATTACGAGAATGCCGTTGAATACGAGTATGTCCTCTACTCCAAGGAAAAAGTACGTACCTCGACATGCAATTTAAATTAATATAATATAAATAGACATACTTGCTTCCTGTATTACGTGCTTGGCATTTCTATTTAAATGACCATGACAATGCTATTGTTATGAGTAAATAATTTTTTTGACACTGTACTATAATTGGATCAGTGGCGGATACAAGGAGTGGGGGTACTGTTTTAAGTCCCCCTGACAAGCCCATATTTTTCATTGCGAGTCTAAGTCAAAAATGACTCAAACTCGCTCTCCACTACTACACAAAAATAATCAGCTTAAAGCCAATTCCTCCTGTCACTTGGTTTCGTCCACACGATGGATTTACTATTCAGGAGCTGCCCTAATCCATGGGGGAAGCAGCTCAACCAAGCTGATTATTTTTGTGTGATAGCTGAGAGCGAGTTTGAGTCATTTTTGACTTAGACTCGCAATGACCCACTCCACTTTATTCTTAAAAACTATGATATCCGCTTATGCGTGAACAAACACAGTGACTTTCCATATTTTTTTGTTTCATGAAACTTAAAACAAAAAAAAGAGTGGAAACAATGATTTGTCCAGTTTTCATAGTTTTTTCATTGAAAGTAGGATAGAGTATATGTACTCATTTCATGTGGCTTAGCTGACGTTTCGTTGGTATCAACCAGTTTCGAACGATGCACGTTGACAGCATGCACCTTCTGCTCCCACTTAGCCACCTTCATGCGATAAGTCGGGAAATGTTGTGGCTTATTATTACGCTCCGTACCATAGGGGGAAGACAACAAAAGCATCCATGGCCACGAATACCGTGGACGGGACTTGGATCCGTAACGACTGTAGACAGACATCAGACTGCCGCCTCTACGCACTGGGCTACCGGTCGCCCTTAGGCCGTATACAGACGCAGCTACTGAAAAGAAACTGATCAGTGATGCGAGTTACTAACTAGTTTACTTTGAGTCACTTCCTGTGTAATTAAATGGAATACCGCACACGGCGCTACTGGTTGAGAACTCGTTTGTGATTTTTAAAAACCGATTTGTAATCAGTCCGCTGGTGACTAGCATGTCGAGTCACTAGGTTAGGTGATTTCAGTTTGCAATTTCTTGAAGATGAGTGACCAAAAGACCAACCTGTTGCTGGTGGAGGAGGTTGAAAAACACCAGATTTTGTATAATTTTCATTATCCTGGCTATTCGAAGAAACATGAAACGGAAAAGGCGTGAGAAGAAGTCGAGAACGTCGTAAAATTGACAGGTATGTTCAAATAGAGCTGTACTATTGTCGAAAATATATAGTGAGGCTCTCTTTTCTTTTGACTCAATGTAAATTTTGCTATATGGGGAAAGGGTAGACAGTGACAAACTACTAATAATTTAATAAGCATTGTGTTTGTACATACATATACATGTTTACCGTTGCTTAGGCCTGTTCGATACTGGGTGGCCATTCTGGGGTGGGCTGCCCCAAAATATTTTTTTCTTTTTTGACTTCAGATTCGGAATCAGCGACCCAAAATTACCTTGTAGTTCGAACCAGCCCGATCGGACGAGTATTTCCCCACGAAAACAGGGTGGCCATTCTGGGGTGGGATATATGGGGAAAGGATAAACAGTAACAAACCAATTCCATTCAGCAATTCTTTATTTTTATTTAATAAGCATTGAATCTGTACATATACATCTACCTGATTACAATTGCTTATGGATGGCAGGTGAAACCAATTTCACTAATTCCTAATAGCTTTTTTTGGTCAATCTGTAGAATGCTAAGAATTTTGTGTCCGAAAGTTCGAGTTGTTTAGCCGCAACAAACAAACGGTGCGGATAATTTATCTCAGGGTATGGGTGTACCCAAAACCTTCTCGTTACTACTTTTCTCTTCCTGAGATAGTTATACTTCATAATGGTTTCATCGTCGCTCGATGAACTGTCTTCCGAAGACAACATTCCACGCACGATATCCGTGAGGACACTGAACTGAACGAACTGGAGATTTTGATTGCTAATAATGATGAGTTGCCTCGTGTGTGGAGTCAAGTCACAATTGAATTTCTAACTTGAGTTACCAACTGGTTTAGTTTCTTTTCAGTAGCTGCGTTTGTATACAATCTTAAGCTACCGGTCACCCAGATTGAAGTCGTATAAGTAATGTAGTGCCGAAATGTCACAAAATACTGCTCCGAAAATCGATATGCGACACACCTCGCAGTCGATACTTTACAGTAATGCCTACAATATACATAATATGATTAATGTTATTAGGACCTATACATATTCTAATGATTTTTTCTCTCAAAGAATAGATCACTTTCCCATAGTCTACGTATACATAATGCATAATTTTATTCTTCTTATTACTTTCGATTGGTTCGATATACAATACTAATTAGTATTCTCATTTCAAGGAAAATTTTATTAATTACAATGTTTTCCCGGTCAACCTTATTGTGCAAGGGATGGCAATGGCCTAATAGGTATTAAGTCAAAGCCAAATCAATTTGTTCGATATTCAGACCATGTTTTTATACCCTAGACTATTAGTATACGGTATATTGTTTTTGTCACGACGAAAATATGTAACACCTTAAAGGAGGCTCCGGAGGTATAGCAATGTATATATACAAATGATCAGGGTCACCTCCTGATTCGATTAAGCCATGTCTATCTGTCTGTCTGTCTGTCTGTCTGTCTGTCTGTCTGTCTGTCCGTCTGTCTGTTTGTCTGTCCGTTCGCACGATAACTTTCGATAGAATGAAGCTAGAGTCTTGAAATTTTGGTCACATATTGGCAGTATGATCTAGTTGGATGGTATTGAAAATGGGCGTGATCAGGCCAAGAGAACGCCTACCTCCCCTACATATGTAAAATAATTAAATGTATCTATAACTCCCGATTTAATAAACATCAAAAGCTCTAGCTTCGGTAGATTGCTCGCGAGGGTGATCTTATACTCTCCTAGAAAACTAAAATGGATCAGTTGAAAACTAACGGTAATTTTCTTACAAAGAGCCCCGTACTACCCTACTTTTCAGGTTTTTTGTCTATAACTTTTGAACCAATTGACGTAGACCCCTGATTTTTCGCACGCAACCCTGAGGTGAGAAGCTCCTTGAGTTTTAGTAAGTTGGGCATAATCAGATCAAAGGAACGCCTACCTCCCCTACAAATTTCAAAAAATAAAATATTCCTTTAATTGCGATAACTTTCGATAGAATGACACTAGCACGTTGAAAATTTGTTTGAATATTGCTAGTAAGATCTTCTTGGTTGATGTTGAAAATGGGCAAGATCCGACCCAAGGAACCCCTACCTCCCCTATAAATCAAACTTTAAATAACCGATAGCTTTTGATAGAATGAAGGCAGCAACTTGAAATTATGGTCAAATGTTTAAAGTAAGATTGAGTTAATCGGTATTAAAGATGGGCTATATCCGACCGAAGGAACCCCTACCTCCCCTACAAATGGAACTTAAAATAAGTGATAACTTACGGTAAAATAAAGTTAGCGACTTGAAATTTTGGTTACATGTTTGTAGTAGGATTCAGCTGGCTGATATTGAAAAAACGTAAAATCAGACTAACCAAACCCCTACTTCCCCTACAAATGATAATTCAAATAAGCGATAACTTTCGATAGAATTAAGCTAGAGATTTGAAATTTTTGCTTAAATGTTTGTAGCAGATCTAATTGGTTGGCGGCAATGATGGGCAACATCTGACCCAAGGAACCCCTACCTCCCCTACAAATGAAACTTCAAATAAGCGATAAATTTCGATAAAATGAAGCTAATGACTTGAAATTTTGGTCAAATGTTTGTACTGGAATCTAGTTGGTTGTTATTAAAAATGCGCAAGATTCGACAAAAGAAACCTCTACCTCCCCTACAAGAGTGAGACTTCAAATAAGCAACGACTTCAGAAAGAATGAAGCTGGCGACTTTGAAAATTTTTGGAATGGTTTAGATAATTGATTTTGAGAATGGTCAAAATGCTTCTGAATGAGTGCCAATCTCCCCTGTAAACTGGTCATATAGGAAACTCACTTTTAATGCAAATGGTCGTTGCCAATTGGTACTTTTGGTATCACCACTAGGTCTGTACAAGTCTAGAGTATATACGCTTTGGACACCGGGCCGAAGCGAAGCTTCGGCCTGGTTTTTCTTTAAAATCTAATATTCGAAAATTTTCAAATCTAAGTCGTAAATATTTATATGTCATTCGAAAGGTAAAAAATTGGGCCATCTTTTCGGGATTTTGTAAAGCTCTTAGTGCAAAGCCCCGTTAAAAAATGTGGGTTCAATTTTCCCATAAAAAGTTGATAACGCATTTTTTCGAAAATTTGAACCTTTTTATCTCAGACGGTGGAATAAATTTCGAAACCGTTGAGGTGTAATTCTAACGGGTATTTTGTGTAGTTTTTGAATTAATATGTATTTATTTGATGGATTTATGTTTTATGTTAGAAAAACGATAAAAGTTTTAAATCCGCAAAGTCCATGAATTTTAAAATAATAATTATTTAAACCACCTTTATGAGAAAGGTGGTTTAAATAATTATTATTTTAAAATTGATGGATTTAATTAGCCATAGGCCGATAAATCGGAGTTTTCTCTAGACGGTCAGACTTTTTGACAAGAATTGGGAAAAATATAATAGCTTTGTAATGGTTCATTTGGGCGGCATTTTTCCACAAACAGAGTGTGGAATATACCCTAGTCCTATGGTAATCTTAAAGTGGGCACTCTGTATAATTAGAAATACAAGAGATTTTACCAATTTGAATGTGTTACGATTCTTGTACATATGTAACTATGATCAGACCTATAATAGAATACTGCTGTGTACTATGGAGACCTTATTTTAATTGTTATGATTATATGATTAAGCGAGTTCAAAAGCGATTTTTCAGAACCATTGGCATTGAATCATTTTTTTTTTTTCATATTTATTTTTTTGGAAATTGGGTTTTCCCGTATATTATAAATACCAGTGACGTGCACTTCATACAAGCGAGTCAAGCGCCGCTTGACCTAGCAATTGTAAAAATGTATCTCAACATTTCATTTGAACTATAAATGAATACATTTACACAATACTCTCTTTTTATACAAGCCAAACATAAGATAAGCATTCACTTCAATTCACCCTCATTCGCCGCTATCTGTATCTACCGGTTGGTTTGGGGAACAGAGCTGTTTGTTGCGAAACAAAATTTCTCATAATCGGTCTAGACTGCTGGAATCGGTCAATACAATTTTCTTATGTTGCTTTAAAATGCATTTGCGACTTAATAGGTAATAAGCAAGCGCTATTTTTTCAGCTTGTATGATGAATCAGCAACAACTGTCTGAAGCATTTGTACTTTGTAGCCTGATTCTGTATACATGAAGAAAGATGACGGTGGATACAGGCATATGAAAAAAATGTATCTATGCATACATATTGCGAAGTCTTCTCATTTATGTTGAAAAAGTATAATTTTTCCTTACCTTTTTTTTCGGACACTACACATGCTAGAAACTTTATTCTTTTTGCTAATTATAAAGAATTAATTGATCTTTCTTTTGGTCAAAGATTACGAAAATGATAATTGTTTATATCTTTTTCTTTTTCTCGGCTAATAAAAAATATTCCAATAATTAATTTATTTATATTTCGACGTACATATATCAATGTTGGGAAAGTAATTTTTGATCAAAAGGAAACTAATTTAATGATGAAGAATTTGCAGTTAGCTAAACTTGATAGTTTTCGTGTGCTTTTTATGGGTTTGTAGTAAAAACAAAACCCTTATGAAAGTGGTCAAATATCTGTCTGCCCGTTTCTGGTCTCTCCATAGAATAACTCACGAACGGCTGAAGCTACATACATATGTATATGCAATTTTGTGGGAATATGTAGAATTGTTATAATTCGGCGGAGAAAGCGATGCGTCGTAATAGGCTGACTGTAAGAGGAGGTGGTCCCCATAGAGGGGAAATGAAGGTAAAAAATTTTTTAATCTGGTATAAGCAAGTGGGGTATCATAGAAAAGGTAACACCGAGTACATCTCATATCTGGCATTTTCATCAAATTTGAAAAAAGGGGAAAAGAGGTTAAGGGAAAATATGAGATCATAACTTGTCCCACCTCCCTTGCATATGGGAGAAATATCCGTTGGTAAAATGTGTTCCGTGTTTCGCACATCTCCTGTATTTTCTAGCATTTTTCCTAATACAAATATTTTGCAAAGTAAAGAGTTAATATTGCTTATGCAAATAATAAAATTACAGTTCTGCTTAAAAATTGGTGTGAAAATGATTTCACACGGTTGTTGTTTGATGAAATATATTCATTCATCCATGAAAAGTGATGCACTGGGCTTAGGCCGAAGACTAATTTAGGAGATTTTCTTGGGGAAATAATCGTTTTACTTTCAAAAATTCGCAAAAGATTTCAAAATGTAAAAAATAACACTTTTAGAGCCTTGTATTTTTTTTTAAATTTTCTAGCGCTTGACCAGATTAAAAAGTCACAGCACGTCACTGATAAATACATAAACAAACGCGATTTATCTACATTCTGTGGAACATGCCACTGAAATCCATGATCTCCGAAATACATTTACCAATGCAAAAGTGGAGAATAACATCAATGATGACTTCATAAGGAATAATGCTAAAAGTCTCATAAATTCCGAAGAAGCAATAAAAAATCGGCCGAAGTTGCAGTTTTTCCTTGGGAAATCCCTAAATGATAAGCAACACCAACATTTAATATTTACAGCGTAAATCACAGATTTTTTTTATTTGATTTACTAAACATTGCACTTGTTTTCGTCGGTTGACATGCACTGATATTAATTACTGCATTATACGGGATTCCCATTTAAAAACAAAATACCTGTGATTTACTAATTCCCTCAATTTCTCCAGACAAATAATCTATGCTCGTAAATACAAATACTTTTCACAACACCAAACTTTCAAAATGAACCCTCTTCAAATGTCAGTGACCAGTGATCCAAGAATTATGTTAGAGGTGTTAATATCTTAGCTCGTATGTTTCTCTTAGGACATTACAAGTTCAATTTCCTGAAAAGATATTTATGACACTGAGTAAAAGAACTAAAGAGGTTATGCTCGTAAAACTAAATTTTCGCGACATCAAGATTAAGTACAATACATAATAAAGTTAGAAAAAAGGAATTGAGCCCAATTCATTATTTTATGCCACACAAATATTTGCCCACTGGCCTAATCTTTATACGGTAGGGGTGAAACTGAACTTAGAAAAAAAAAATATTGTATTAAAAATATTATAAAATACGCTTTTAGTCTTTATTTTAACCTGTCAAATGAGTGTACTTTTTTAATTATAGCACATGATTTGCCAGGCATTAGCGTATATTTGTTGAGGAATTACGCTCTAAGCTTTTGTGTTTCTCTCGTATAGGAAAGGTATCGCCAGTGCTGGATGCTGTGTAAATGACTAGGACGTCATACATTCGACAATGACCCTCTGCAAACAAGAATATTGAAGTACCCTAGTTTTCTTGCTGGTGTTTGGCACACGAATGTAAGTAGATGAAAGTTAGTTTGATGGTATGCATATTGTATGTTGTATGGTGTTCATTATTTTTGGGGAATTACATTTCATTTTATCTTACCGGCATATGAAATTTCAGATAAGAAAAACTCCATAAAATACAAGAGTTGGTCTTAAGGTTCATTCAGTTGATACATTGAAGCTGAAGGGTATTGTGAAGTGTGATATTGTACGAAGACAAGAAAATCAACGGACGAAAAAATGTGGTTCCTTGCTGTAAGCTTTGTTTTGATAATTTTCTTTTGCAGTATTAATGACGTATTACTTACGTAATTGTACGTTGTTTTCTCATGCAGGTAGTTCTTGTTCCCATCCTTGCCAATGCAGCCTATGCAATCACCGCATGCGGAGTGTGTGGCCAAAGTTCGGGAGTGATGTGCATTGATGATACGACATTCTCATTCTGCGATTATGGTAAGTTAAGTTTTTTAGGATTACAGAGTCCTGTGCGGTGGCAGCTCGATCGCAAATCTACAATGTACATCAAGTATGAGGTCGTTGGCGTAACAATATGAAATGTTTAGTGGATTGAATACCAGACTTCATTTTGGGCGCCAATGTTACAACCTGTTCATCCAGCAGCTTCATAGACCGAGATGCTCATCCAGCTATTTCATCGATGGAGAGGCTCATCCAACAGTTTCTTCAACCGAAAGATTCAACTCCAGTTTTGTCGATCTATAGACTCAACTAGCAGTTTCTTCGACCGAGAGGCTCACCCAGCAGTCTTATCGACCGAGTGGCTCATTCAGCAGTTTTATCGACTATCAGCTATCAGTTTTATCGACTGAGTTTTATCGGCCGAGAGGCTAGAATAACTTCCACGGATTACGACCCTGATGTCCTTTTTGATATTTTATTATGGACAACGAATTATTGCAGCATTTACTCTACACAAGGTGCCTCTTTTAGACAAATTCACTCTAATATGCATGTTTTCTCGGAATTTCCAGAAAATAGAGCCATGCCTGGTCGTCATAGCTGTCCGCAGGGTATGGTATGCGTTGATAACTTTAACGTTTGCGCGAATGCCACCAGCCTTCCCGAGGGAACGGCAATTTGCGAATCAATGTGCGGTAAGTGCAGCGAGAACAATCGATTTGCATGCCGCAGCAAGAACACATTCTCATTGTGCTATGGAACACGCACACCCCATGAGGAGATCTTCAAGTGCCCATCCAACCAGGTTTGCAGTACAACTCGGGATCCAACCTCCCGGCAGTTCTGTTTCGATGAACATCTGATGACCGATGAGGTAAGTCGTCCTCCATTATGAAGGTAGTATGTTTGTCTAACACGTTTTTTTTTTTTACATCCTACAGCAAATTAGCTGTTTCGGATCAACAGCAAATCCGTCAAGTGCGTTCGCAAGATTCATTGCAGCAGCAGCCAAGTAATGAGTCTTCGTGCCAATCCGTCCATTCGACACTTATTTTCAGTTGATATTATATAATTTACTAATTTCATTATGTTCTACTAATCGGAATTTTTTGGATTGACTTTGGATAAAATATACAAAAAGTGAACTAAAACAAAAAAAAAACAAAAAAATCAATAAAATTTTTAAAACGGAAAATTAGTTTTTGCATATCCCTTCTCGTAACATAGTTGTGAGAACACCAACACGTCACATGCAGCTGGAAGATTATCAAAAGAACGCGCTATCAAAAACACCATTGAAGAGCGCTATATATAAAATAGTTCCCGGCGACTCTTATTACACCTATGGAAAGGATGCAACGCTTCCCCTAAGATTGGGTATGTGGGCTTGTACCCTGCGTACTTGAAATCAATTTACACTCGAAACATTAAACGAGCCTCGGATATCACGGACTGATTCACTGGCAACGACTTTTGGCTACAAACAACGTACCACGATCGGGATTTGGAACGTTTGAATGATGTGGGGCGAGTGCAATAGTGCGAGGCTCACTGAAGTCGAACGGGAAATGACCGCATACAACATCGATATACTAGGACTGAGCGAAACAAGATGGCCTGGATCGGGAACGACTTTATTACCAAGCTCCCAAACAGTATTGCTCTACTCCGGAAATGAAGAGGATACGTCACCTCAAATGACAGGCGTCGAAATCCTGTTGAATAGGGAGGCACGCCTAGCTCTAATTGACTGGAAGCCCATCTCCGACCGTATCATCACAGCCGGAATCAAATCCAGGGTTGGAAACATCACAATAATGCAGTGCTACGCCCCGACTGAACTGGTGAATCAATCAGCTAAGGACGCGGTTTACCAACGGCTTGGCGACACCTTCGACAAGGCTCCCAAAGGTGACATAAAAATTATCCCGGGGGATCTCAACGTCAAAGTTGAGTCTGACAATGTAGGCTTAGAACACTTAATTGGCAATCATGGACTAGGCACCAGGAACAAAATTGGCGAGGTGTTCGTGAAGTTTTGCAACTCTCGTCAATTCGTCATTGGCGGTACCCTGTTCAAGCACAAACGCTGCCACTTGACAACCTGGACCTCTCCGGATAGCAAAACAGAAAACCAGATTGGCCATATAGCCATTTTCAAGACATGGAGGAATGGTCTCTCGGACGTCAGGTCGAAGCGAGATGCTGATGTTATCGTAAAAATACGCTTACGAACGGCAGCAATCCAGCGCCCTCAAAATGCACGAATCCAACAACGTTTTAATGTGCAAAAGCTTATAGATCCATCAATGAGACGTGCATATTCCATCGCCTTGCATGAGAGAGCTATTGCACCACCACCTTGTGAGAATCCTACAATCGATGATAGATGGAAAGTCGCGAAGGACTAATTTATTTCGTGTGGCGTAACATTTCCGGGTCGATTGGAGTGCGGTAGCTGACCATTCATTAGCGACTCTACATGGTCTCTAATCTCAGCACTCAAGAGAGTTAAGGAACAGATTAACTCAGCTGCTGACGGCTCAGCCAAAGACCAACTCAGTGCTGAATACCGTTCACTATAGAAAAGCGTGCAAAGAAGCGTAAGACGGGACAAGCGAAGAAGGCAGAGGAAGCGGCTTACCGCGGTGACAGTGGAACCCATTTTAAGCTTATCATGCAGTTAATGGCAAATATTTTGCAACAGAACATCCTGCGACAGATACAAATGGGTCTCTACTTGTAACCGAAGAACACCAACTGCGGAGACGAAAAGAACACTTCATTGAGATCCGCAACAACACTTTTGGATATTCAAATGCATCTTCATTAGTAACAGAAGATATTCCGCAAATAGCCAGAGTTGACACCAGCCCACCATCTATGCTGGAAGTAACTGCGGCTATTAAATCGATGGATGCGGGTTAAACCCCGGGGATAGATGGAATTCCGGTGGAACTTTTTAGAGCGGATGCCAATGCTGCTGCGGCTTTTCTTCTCCCCCTTATCCAAGAGTGTTCGGAAACCGAAACTCTCTCTAAAGAGTGGAAGAAGGGCGTCATTATTAAAATCCCGAAAAAAAGGTAATCAGAAGGATTCATCATCACCGTGGCGCGACAGCCCGACGTCGGGCCTTGGCCGCCTGGATCGTTGTCCTCCAATTATCTCGGTCACGTGACCGCGTCCTCCAATTTTGGAAGCCCAGTAGTTGCGCGGCGTCCACGCCTACTGAGCTCTCCCAACGAGATCTCGGTCGTCTAGGCAGTCTCGTTCCGTCGACTCGATCTGCATTCATTACTCTCTTTGGCATGAGATCATCGTCCATTCTCGTCCCTGGACATTACACATTGCGTCTTTCTGCGGGAAGAGCTTGTGAAAGAAATAAATACGGATATATCCCTGTGAGGATATTGATGGTTTTATTTTTGTGGCAATATAGTAGATAAAAGTCGGGAGGCCGATACAATTTCAGCCAATCCTCACTGTATGAATTTCGTCACTGGGTGCAGGAGTTTCTAGTTTGTCGTTGAACCAAAAACGGAGGGCGAAATGCGTTCCATATACCACCGTGTTTCCATGTTCTCATTGCGTTTTTTTGCGGGAGAAGTCTTCCCGCTGTCGTTGGACTTGCTGCTGCAAAACGATTCCTGCAAACTGCAGCATTGTCGTTACGCATAAGTGTAATGCGTTCCATTTAAATGTACACGTTCCTCTTCTTGGATGACAATGCGTTTTTTGCGGGATTGCTCTTCCTGCAGAAAAACGCAAAGTGTAATGTCACGCTAAGAGTGCATTTGTTTTCTCTGGGTTATCAGAGTCGCAGAGTTGTCCACCAGACCAGGATTCCGTGAGCTAGAATCAGCCAAGCGACGGCTGTGCATCCCACTGTTACAGTCCAAGAGTTTGATTCTCAGGAAAATGAGCGTTTCACCATTAACAATAAAACGTAGCATTTACGTGGCAAAATCCAAATACGAACTTAATTTATTTTCTAGATCATTCACCACAAATTATTAGTTGTCACAAAATAATTCAAAAATATTTTACAACACAGGTCTTTAATGCTGGATGGTAAAAAAAAAAGTTTAATTTACTGGTCTATTAATTGTTGTGGTTGTTGTTGTTCTTTTTTGTACACGAGATTGTTGTGTATTTTTAGAAAAATTAATTTTTTCAACCAGCTGCAGTAGTAGGGCATGTGTATTGTGATTTTGAAACACATTTCTTAGTGTTTGGATTGAAAACATATACTCCTGGACAGACATAATCTGCACGAGACATTACTCCATTTGTTGATGTGCAATAGAAATATCTGCAAAAGAAAAAAATTCATGTCAGGTTTACAACGAAATCAAATGATTATTACAGAAACTGTCAAACTATGAACAAAAATTAAGATTTTATGGGAATACAGATCCTTTTACAGTATATGTACACCAGACACCTAAATCTTGATAGATTTGCAAACCTCGAAACCCATGCACACCATCCACTCTTCTTCCGCCACCACGATGAAGTTGACAGTTGTGCTGTACATGCACATTTTTTTCACTAGAACATACGGTGTAGAGTGTGGTCTGTGGTGAAATGTGGAGAGCAAATTTTTAATGCGAAAAAAAAAAACACATTTCAATAAAATTCCAGCAAGATTTACTCGGTAAAAAACTAGATTAATAAATGTATGATAAAGTAGATGGAGATGTTCTGTGGTGTGAAATGAATATTAACTTTGATAATTATAGAAATGAACCTAGAAAGTTGAGGGCTTGGCCCGCAATAAGAGGATTTTGTAAGCACTGATGCCAATGGGAGGTGAACTATCTAACTCCTGAAGATGCTTGACCATCTGTATTAAGACGAAATTGATAACTGCAAGCTTGCATTAAAAAAAAAACAGATTGTACAAATAATTATAGTTAGAATCATTTTTGAGGGATTAAACTCATCCCGAAGTTACTCCCTTATTGTTTTACACATTCACATAACGTATTGAAAAATAATTCTCTACCAATAATAAATGACACAAAAAGAGCGATGATGTTCCTCGGCACTTTAGGCTGATCCCGTGGAAGAACATTTTAATTGTGATTCAGTTGCTTCCAATTGTATTTTATATGATTTGCTTTGAAAAATGTTATTGTACTTTATTGCAAAAATGTCCTTTTTCTCTCACTGAAGGTCTCAAAATGCAATGCAGGCACTGTTTGCTTTGCCACCACCATTGTCGGCGCCTATGGCATATAGAGCGAGCGAAGCGAATCATATCAATTGAAAACTAGTGGTCAAAGGTGCAAACCACTATGTGCCATTCGGTCAAATAATTTCAGAAAGTGAGGTCAAATCTCGGATTAAATGATTGGGCGAGTAGCAGATTTTGATATTCTTCGGCAAATCAAGCTTTTTGAAACAATTTACGATAAATAACCCTGTAATAGTTAAAGATAGAGTGTCCACTTTGGTACCAATTTTCTCCAAATGAACGGCGCTATCTACCAATAAAGTGTTCACCATCTTAAGTAAAAAAAAACCCTGTATTCAAACGAAACGTCAACAAGGCATTGCTAGACATGTTGACGTGCCTATTCCTCACTGGAAGGGTTAAGGTAATTAGTAGTAGTAGTAGTAGTAGTAGTAGTAGTAGTAGTAGTAGTGGTAGTAGTAGTAGTAGTAGTAGTAGTAGTAGTAGTAGTAGTAGTAGCAGTAGTAGTAGTAGTAGTAGTAGTAGTAGTAGTAGTAGTAGTAGTAGTAGTAGTAGCAGTAGTAGTAGTAGTAGTAGTAGTAGTAGTAGTAGTAGTAGTAGTAGTAGTAGTAGTAGTAGTAGTAGTGGTAGTAGTAGTAGTAGTAGTAGAGCACTAAATAAGAAGGTACACTCGACGCCATTTTTTTGACGACGAATGGAGAGTGGCAGGCATGTACACATGACAGTTCTCAGCTGTCAACATTAGTGCTGTCTGCTGTAGTCAATCTCCATTCGATGTCAACAAAATGGCCGCGCGAGCGTACTCTCCTTTTTAGAGCCTTAGCAGTAGTAGTAGTAGTAGTAGTAGTAGTAGTAGTAGTAGTAGTAGTAGTAGTAGTAGTAGTAGTAGTAGATGAACTATCATAGCTGGGCTTTGGTCGTGGCAGCGACCGTCAGTGAGCATTGCTTTTGTGTATGTTACAGGGAGGTATGATGCTCCGACTAGACTCCCAATTTGAACAATTAGTATTATGCTTAAAAGTTCAGTAGTCATCGCTGGGCTATGATTGATTGAAAAATGTACCTTTACCATATACGTTGAGGAGCCTGTAAATTTGCTGCTAGGACGACGATACGATAACGTAATAAATTTTCCATTTAATATCATTAATTTTAAGGAGTGACTTACGATCTGCACGTAGTGTCAGCTGTTACAGCCTGAGCTCCCATTTGTCCGTTACATGCGGCCACTGTACTCGGTTGGGTTGACGGCGTGACAGGTTCAGGTTCAGGTGCTTCGGTAATGGGGGGCTGTGTCGTGGCCTCAGTTTCATCAAGACAGGCTTGCTCCTAAAACAAATACAAAAAAAAACATGACCTCTAGAACAATCTTATCCGCCATGATTATTACTCACGGTGTCAGTAGCTGTACAAGGATAAGCAGTTGGATCAGCACCATCTGCAAAACCACAGTATTCAGCGGGAGGGCACTTTTGGACAAATGCCGACAACAGAGCCCCATTGTTACATGGAACAAATTCAGTAGCACTTATACAGGCAAATTTGGCGTCAGCTGAACAATCTTCACATTTAGACGGGGCATCGCAAGATGCTTGCACTTTAGCAGAGTCGGCACAAATGTCCGGTGTGTCAACGCAAACCGTTCCCGCTGGACATGTAAATTGTTTTGCATCGGCTGGAACTTTCTTCGCTGAAAAAAGAAGTAGAATGTTATCCGAAATCCTGTCGAAGTACCTAAACGTCGACTTTCACCACAGATTTGCATGGTCGGGAAATGAATAATTTAATTTTGTTTGGAATAAAATAGATAACTGGCACAACAGCTCAATCTGGATCCTGGTGTCGAGATGAGTTAGCATTATCTTGTTTTTAGATCGTGACGGTCGTAGTGCAAACCCACTATATATAAATTTGTTTATATTTAGAAATAGGATAAGTTTAGGTTCATGTGTTCAATCTATCCAAACATCGGATGCGATGTTTGAAAATATGATCAACTTAAGTTCGCGTATTAGCTAATAAGTCTAGCGTATATTCCAACCGAATAAGAACTCTCCACAACTGATATTCAGACATACAACTATGTACATTTGAAAGAATTACTGAGTTAATCTTAAGGATACAGTTATGTATAAAACAATAGTATGTAAAACGAGTTGGAGACAGACTATAGTCAGCTCTAACGACACACTTGACTGCTCGTTTTCCTCCGATCTCTTAATTGCGATCCAATCAAAGGTGTCTTTCGGGCCTAAAGCTAGGTACTAAGATCAGTGTTTCGTGCGAAATCTCATACAAAAATTGTCAAATCTTGCGTTCGCATACAAATTTTTCGACCTTTCAGTACTAACATACGAGGGTAAGGGGAAAAGTTCTCGGGCTGACAATGAAAGACTGCGATTTCTAGTCAAAAGATGGTTTTGTTTTTCTACACAATCTCCCTTGACTTCAACACACTTAATCCAGCGTTTCTGCAACACCAGTATTCCTTCCCGGAAGTGAGAGTCTGAAAGGCTGTGAAAATATTCATCTACGGCCCTCTCAACTTCTTCATTGGATGCAAAGTGCTTCCCAGAAATTGATTTCTTCAACTTTGGAAACAGTTGGAAGTCTGAGCGTGTCAAATCAGGAGAATAAGGGGGATGGTCGAGCAAATCTTACCCCAAATCCCGCAGTTTTTTCATCGCCAACGCATCCTTGTGTACAGGTGCGTTGTTCTGGTGAAAGATGATTTTTTTCTTCTTAAAGCCGGGCCTCTTCTCGCGAATTTTGGCATCCAGCTGGTCAAGAAGTTTGGAGTCATATTCGCATATTTGTTATTGTTCTGCCTTTTTCAAGGTAATCAATTAACAGGACCCCTTTCGCATCCCAAAACACGCTGGCTATGACCTTTCCGGCAGATGCGATCGACTTCGCTTTTTTCTTGGCGCTGAACCACCGGCTTCCACCCACTGCTTCGGCTGCTGTTTCGTTTCTGGCGTGTAGTGGTGGACCCAAGTCTCATCCGTGGTGACAAGTCGCCTCTCAAAATCGGTCGGATCCCGACTGAATCGATGCAAAGATTGCTGCGAAAATCGTTTGAGCATTTGATTTTGATCGGCATACAGCAAATGCGGCAACCATCTTGCGCAGAGCTTTCGCATCTCTAATTCTTTGTGCAAGATGTTTCACATCCTTTCTTTCGATATCCCCACAGCCTCAGCAATATCACTCACTTTTATTCGCCTATCGTCCAATACGATATCATGCACTTTTTCGAAGGTTTCCGATGTGGTTGCGGTTTTTGGCCGTCCTTCACGTGAGTCGCCTTCGAGGGACGTGCCACCATATTTAAATTCACCTGCCCATTTTTTAACGCTGGACATCGAAGGAGCAAAGTCCCCGTAAATTTTTGTTAACTTCGGATGAATATCTTTAGGGGTTAATCCATCCAAAACGAAGAATTTTATGACCGCACGATATTCAAGTTTCTCCATTTTAACGAAAAACACGTGAGACGTCCACTGGAAAAATTCGTGTAAATAAACTATTTTACTTAAGGGAACAAGGTGAAACTTGCCACAAGAACTAATGACACGTGCACCCAGGCAGGAAACATAAATTTTTGCTGATTGTAACCGTATTTCTGTGTCAGACTAAGAACTTTTCACCTTACCATCGTATTTCATTCGAAAAAAAAGTCTCCATATCATTGTGGGCGATTTTCATGCGAAAACATTTACTTTGCACTTTATTTCGCTTGTAAACCGGTCTTTTGAGTATAGTAGAAAGGAAAATCACTTGTTGTGTAGAGCGACGCGGTAATGTGCTGTGTGCAAGTCTACAATACCACTTTTTCGTGAGAGAGATAAGAGCAACATTTTCGCACGAAGATGTTAGTACCAGCCTTAAGGCAATTCAATTTTCCTGTCCTAACACTAGCATTATCGGACCAGTTCACGGTGTGTTTTGTGCAGAGGTGTCTGATCAACAACACGCTCAACCGAGTTATTTACCCATAAATGGGTACTCATTTAACAACTAAATGCGTTTACAGGCCTACACGTAAAGCCCGTTTTTTCATTGAAAACTACTACATTCAGTAGGAATCGAACTGGGGCTCAGTGCATAGAAGGCGAACTTGTTTGCCGTTGCACCATCCGGACTATGGAAACGTACGAAAAAATTGAATGAATTGGAGGATTGGAAATAGCTATAGTCATCAAAATGTACTCACCATTTAACAATTTAAATTCAGTGATACTCATACAAACATGAGATCCCTCATATTCGGCGGCTGGATCGCCATTGTAGCAAGCACTTTCGACATTATGCAGAAAACTTCCAACTAATAGGAACAGGACCTGGTAAAGTTATGTATTTGTTTTTAATTTAAAAAAGTACTTGCTGTTACATTAACGGAGAAAGTTCAAAACTTTATATACTTACCAAATTTTTAAGGTACATTTTTAGATATGAGCCAAAACCTTTCAAAATTTACATATATGAAAGTAGTTATCTCCCTATCAGAACTTGTGCCAACTAACTCGATCTCTACTCCGTTTTGGCTTTTATAAACATTGTCATTGACTTTCAGAATAGTTGAACATACTTGTATACCCGAATTTGAAAAAAAGTAATACATAAAAATAAAAAAACAATTGTGTAAACTTATGAGTTTAATTGTGTTCTGTGTACTTGTATGGAAATTATTGATACTTCTGTCTAAATAATTCCCATGTCATGTGTCTATTTTTAATTTAAATATTATTAATTTCTACTTTGGTTTCGGACATATGTTTCGGAGGTGAAAACAGTAGTGAAACAAATATGTAGTACTATCTGTAGCAACAAATTAATAGAAAGATTCATTATTTGGTTTTCTCCTCCAATTCGTCTACAAAAATATCAAACAAATTTATAAACGGCACAAAAAAAGCGATGATGTTCATCGGCACTTTAGGCCCATCCCATGCTAGTACATTTAATTTTACACAAGTTGCCTATGATTTACTCTGAAAAATGTTGTCCTTATCCGCCCGATTCACCCATATCTACTAGGCGAATGCAAGAGTGTCCTTTTCTCCGCACCAAGGAACTCACGTTGGGGTCTTTCTAATTTGGCGATCTGGACGACCTTAAGGATGTTAGCATCAGCCGGCTCCAGCGCTTTATCAACAGCTCAGGCTGGTTCAATGAATAAGTAGGACTCGGGATGTGGAGTCGATGGTGGTATCACAAAGGACTCAGTGGTGGTCTATGTGTGCTGTGTGTATCACGGCAGCCCCCTTAACCTAACCTAACCTATACTAAGTTTACTTTCAGAATTAACCAAGTCGAAGAAAAATGCAAAATTGTTTACATGGTGTCTTATGGAGTTGTTAACACCAACGCGACACGAATTCGCGGCGACAGCGAATTTGCAACTATTTTTATTTTTCCGTGAAGCATTCGTGTTACTATGGCTACTCGTATGGATTTGATGAATTTTATTGAAAATTTATTTGAATTCTAATAGGGAATAAATCGCGTCGATGAGAACCTTAGAACATAGAGGCATGGAATGAGCTTGTCCTGTATGTCTCCATAGAAACAGCAGTGGCTCCAAAATTTGGGTACTAAGTCGACATGTGGTCGACAGTCAGCTAACTCAGTAGACCGTTTAGTAATAATGAAATTTAAATATTGACAAGTATTGACGTTTGTTAATGCACAATTGGACGGTGCGGTCAACATTATGTCAATACCAAAACGCCAACTGAGTAGGCTGACTGTCGATAATCTGACAAGGATTGACCTTTAGGCCGGCCGCATCTTGGACGTAGGCAGTACAGCGCAGCGCAGCGCGCACATGGCATTGTTGTTGTAGCAATTGTCAAAATCTGATTTTACAACAACAATGCCATGTGCGCGCTGCGCTGCCCTGCCCTGCCTACGTCCAAGATGCGGCCGGCCTTATTCATGCACAATTCGACAGAACAGTGAACATACTTATGTCAATATCAAACAACAACCGAGTAGGCTGGCTGTCGACTTATTCGCCAAATGTTGGAGCCTGAGACATACAGGACAAGCCCATTCCATGCCTCTATGTTCCAAGATGAGAACATAATTTCGAATCTGCAGCGAAATATCCGCCGCTACTTAATCGTCGCGATTTATTCGTGGCGAATTCGTGTTGATTTGAGAAATGATTCAAACAGAATAATGAAGTTTTATTATCAAATTTTATTGAGTTATTGTTTACATATTAGATATTAATATTTCATATCAATAGATTAATCTATTTCTTTTCAATCGGATGCAGTGGAACATTTATACTGCGATTTCGAAACACATTTTTTCGTGCTTGGATGAAAAACATAATTTCCTGGACAAACATATTTTTTACCGGTTAATACACCATTTGATAATGAGCAATAAAAGTATCTGTAAAAAAAAATCGATGTTAATCTTGCAAGAAAATGTAGGAACGGTTCTATGAATTAAAGCCCCAAGAAGAATCGTCCCAAAACGAAAATGAAAAATCCACCCAAAACACTTTGTATGAGTTTGGTCGATTTTCTATCCGAATTTGGGGTAATAGTTCGCAACAATGTGTGCGTTTTCAAAACGAAACAGTGTCGACGCTGTTGCATGTATGACAGATATGTAAAATGTTGTGCACCCGTGAGAGAGTCGCGCAACAGTGTCGGCACTGTTTTGTTTTGAAAACGCACCCATTTTGGAGAAAAGTTTATAAAACTTACGGTAATTATTGTAAATTAATTGATCACGGTCCTGGAAGCCTGACCGGTTAAGGAAATGACAGTGAGCAACAGAGATGGCAAGGCATTGTGTATCCGTAAGTGAAAGAGAGACACATTGAACTGATACCTTCACACATTCGACGCACATGACTCATGCCAAAGTATCTACATACTCGTACATACGAATCCCGAGAGCAGAATGACAACCAACCAATTTTCGTTAAGCCTGTTTCTTAATAATTGCACTAGAGCGAAAGAGACAGAGAGTCCGGTAGATGTATTTGTTTAGAAATCATAGGCTGGGGAAACGAACCAACAAATTTTTCCGGTAAATTTCCCCTCTAAAGATTCTGTCAGATAAGCGACACTCTCTTTTCGACTTACGAATATACAATACTTCACATCTCTGTTACTCACTGTCGAATTGTTTGATCTTATAAGTTTCCCAGAACGCAGCCATGATCGCTTCAAACACTGTTTAGAGAAACGAAAAATCACCAAAATTTGTGGGGCAATGGTTGTGAAGTACACATTGTGTTTTTGAACTGTCTAAAGCGGAAGTCCTGTCGCAGTTTTCCAGAGTAAATTTGCGTGAGTTCGTACTACCTAATCCGTCGCTACCTCGGTATGTACTAACATATTTCACGCTAAACCGCACACATAAAAAAAAAAATTCTCCACACTGTTGTGAACAATTTCCACGCGAAAACAATTGCTTTGCATATTAATTCGCATGAAAACTGGTCATCAGAGTGGTGATCGCTCTCTTTTTAGTGAGAAGGGGAAGTTCAAGTGTCGTGTAGATTACAGCGGCGCTAATATATACAGTGTGCAAATTTTCACGTTCATTTTTCGTGGGAGAGATACGTGCAAGATTTTCACACGAAAAGGTTAGTACCAGTCCGTGATTCAGCAAGACTTGTCTTGTTGAATCATAACAGCCCTTAGGTGGTGCCTAGAGGAAGAACGTCCTCTCTGAGATTTAGTAAGAATTAGGACTATTCATTTCATTTTTGGTAGTCCGGATGGCGCAACGGTTAGCATGTTCGCCTTCAACGCACTGGGCCCCGGTTCGATTCCTACTGAATGCGGTAGTTTTCGATTAAAAAGGGGATTTACGTGTCGGACTATGAGCCCACTCAGCTAAGATCAAGAAAATGAGATGATGCTAACTCATCTCGAGGCCATGGTTCAAATTCGACTGTTGCGCCAGTTATTTATTTTATTTTTATTTCATTTGGGGCTAAAATTCCATATGAAAAATCATTTCGAATTGAGGCCATTTTTCAGTTTTTTTTTGGTGCTATTTTCCTCGGGATGATTAGCAGTTGAAAAGGGAAATAAATAACAAACAAATAATTTCTACATTTACGACACAGAAATCTAATAAGTGTAATGGACGGTTTGGTGGGCATCCGAAGATGCCCGTGGGGACGGAGCCTAAGGTAGCATATTGACCGTGAAGGTCGGGCCGTGCCATCTAGCGAAGAAAAAGGTCCCTCAACGAGCTAAGCAGCGGCCTATGATTGCTGTAGCTCAGTTCGGGAGATGTGGGCGGGGTTTTCGCCGCTCGTTGCCCCTGTCCTTTACGTATTAACAAAAATTCATAGGCCTGGGGAAGACAACACAAACAGGGGAGGTAAAAATGGGGAATTAAAAAAAATAGTCGATAAGGATGGAATGGTTGCGGACGGCTTAGACGCCCACGCAGTCGAATCTGGGCCCGGGTGTAATGGGACCCTCGGCCTCTGGTTTCGTACCACCGACAGATCCTTACTCATCAGGTGCTGCCATAGATCTGCCGGTGGAAGCAGCACAACCAGACCAGAATATGGTTCATTACATAAGCTACTACTTACGATTTACAGGTAAGGTCAGATTTTATAGCCTGAGCGCCAGTTTTCTTGCATGATGTTATTTCTTGACCTGACTCGGGACTTTGTGGAGAAGATTCCATACGGCAGGCTTGTTCCTATCAAGCAAAGTAAAAAATTTAATTAAAATAAATAATTCGCTCAGCAAACTACAACTAGACCATTACTCACAGCCACATCCTCTGTGCACGGATATTCAGTCTTATCATAGCCCGTTGGAAAACCACAGTACTGGGATGACGGGCACTTTTGAATAAATTCCGACAACGGAGCTTTATTGTTACAGGGCACGAATTCCATAGCACTTATGCAGGCATATTTGGCGTCATTCAAACAGACCTTGCATTTAGATGGATTACTACAAGCTGCTTGGGCTTTTGCCGAGTCGACACAAATTTCTGATTCGTCAACACAAACCTGTCCGTCAGGACATTTAAATAGTTTTGCTCCGTCGGGAACTTTCTTTTCTGAAAAAAAAAAAAAGAATCACAATGGGAAATTATCTTTAGCCGTTAAACCAAGAATTAGAATACCCAACCATGGCTATAATAAGCGGAAGTATGAAATAGTCCTTTAATTATATAATACTTACTGCTTAATAATTTAAATTCAGTGATGCTCACACAAACGTGAGACTGTCCGTCATATTCAGTTTGCGTGGGATTGTAGCAGACTCCTGCGATATTATCAAGGAGACCTCCAATAAGTAGAAACAGAACCTGGTGAATTAGTAAAAATTTTATTAAATATTATTAGTTAAATAAAATTGTTAACTTTTTATACAAACCAAGTTACTTAGAAACATTCTTCGGTGGTAGACTGGACCTAGCTGGAGCAATGTGTAAGAGCACAGATTATGCTATTAGAATCTGGAGCAAAATGAATCGAATTTATTTGGGCTTGTGGCTTATAAAGGTTTTTATGAAGTTCATTAACAAAGTTAAATGAACCGCTTGAACGTATTTTAAAAATGTTTTACAAAGCTAACGTCTTCATTTACACCATATGTTCTTTAGGGATTATTGCTATTGTCTTAGTCGGACTATTGTCTTACTGTGAATGGCGATGTATCACATTTTAATTCAAATATTATTAAATTGAATACGCTTTTGTTTCGGATTTTCTATTAATTGTTGAGAATAAAATTGAAGCTAATTTGGTATACACTAGCCACTTTTTTTCTGGTAAAATTTCTGGATCAAGTGTGTGTGTTACACTAGCAACATTGTTCTGGATTGTGCTAGAAGAACAACTGCTATACGAAATTAGTTCTTAAGGCAAACTTATAATATTTCAACCCGGTTGAAATGTTCGGAGTTCGCTGCGAGCAATGCAGTTCACTTATACAGTTTCAGAAGCTCATTGAGTTTATTTCCTTGAATGAAATGTCGATTTTGTGATATCAAATGGAATAGAAAACAAACAAAACCAGGCCGAAGCTACGCTTCGGCCCGGAGTCCAAAGCGTATATACCCTAGAATTGTACAGACCTAGTGGGGGCACCAAAAGTAATAATTGGCAACGACCATGTATTAAAAGTGAGTTTCCTATATAGCCAGTTTATAGGGGAGGTTGGCACTCATTCAGGGAGATCTTGACCATTCTCAAAATGAATTAACTAACCCATTCTACAAATATTTGTTGAATTTTTCATGTCGCTAGCTTCATTCCATCGAAAGTTATTGCTTATTTGAAGTCTCACTTGTAGGGGAGGTAAGGGTTCCTTGGGTCGGATCTTACCCATCATTGCCACCAACCAATTAGATCACCCTACAAACATACAAACAAAATTTCAAGTCTCTAGCTTCACTCTATCGACAGATATCGCTTATTTGAAGTTTCGTTTGTAGGGGAAGTAGGGGTTTCGTTGGTCGGATTTTACGCATTTTCAATATTAGCCCACTGGATCCTACTACAAACATTTGGGCAAAATTTCAAGTCGCTAGCTTTATTTTGTCGTAAGCTATCGCTTGTTTTAAGTGTCATCTCTAGGGGAGGTAGGGGTTCCTTAGGTCGGATCTAACCCGTCTTTAATGCCAACTAACTCAATCTCACTTCAAACATTTGACAAAAATTTCAAGCTGCTGGCTTCATTGTATCAAAAGTAATCGCTTATTTGAAGTTTCATTTGAAGGGGAGGTAGGGGTTCCTTGGGTCGGATCTTGCCTATTTTCAGTGCTAACTAATAAGACCTTACTACCAACATTCTACCAAATTTTCAAATTGCTAGTGTCATTTTATCGAAAGTTATCGTAATTAAAATAATATTTAATTTTTTGAATTTTGTAGGGGAGGTAGGCGTTCCTTTGATCTGATTATGCCCAACTTCCCAAAACCTTAGCAGCTTCTCACCCCAGAGTTACATGCCAAAAATCAGATGTCTACGTCAATTGGTTCAAGAGCTATGGACAAAAAACCCGAAAAGTAGGGTAGTACGGGGCTCTTTGTAAGAAAATTACCGTTAGTTTTCATCTGATCGATTTTATTTTTCCAGGGGAGTATAAGATTACCATCACGAGGAATCTACCAAAGCTAGAGGTTTTCATGTTTATTTAATCGGGAGTTATAAACACATTTAATTATTTTACATATGTAGGGGAGGTAGGCGTTCTCTTGGCCTGATCATGCCCATTTTCAATACCAACCAACTAGATCATACTTCCAGCATCTAGTCAAAATTTCAAGGCTCTAGCTTCATTCTATCGGAAGTTATCGTGCGAACGGACAGACAGACGGACAGACAGACAGACAGACAGACATGGCTTAATCGAATCAGGAGGTGACCCTGATCATTTATATATATGCATTGCTATACCTCCGGAGCCTCCTTTAAGGTGTTACATATTTCCGTCGTGACAAAAACAATATACCCTATACTAAAAGTCTAGGGTATAATTAATCTGCTGCCCAAATAAAATTTGTTAAATTGTATTTGTACAAAGGATGGTGTTCATGACTGAACAGAGTAACACGATTGTTTTCTAATTAATGTGACGAATGCAAGTTAAGTTATAACACTTCCCAACTCCACAATCCACATTCCAAAATGTTCCCTTAACACTCCTAGTTAATATTGCCTTCTAGTTAATGAGTACTTTCTAATTTAGTAGTATTTTAGTTGTAGTCGGTTATCTCAATACACTTAAGCTCGGTAACTAGTTTTGCTTATAGTAAAAGTAGCGCTCGTATATCTCTCGAGCATAGTGGCTTTAATTTGAATACAAAAAGACAAACATAGTTGTAAGCATCATCAGTTGTACTGTATAGTCGAGCAAATAAAGTCGTTTCGTAAATCAACCGGCTTATCATTTCCATAACTGGCGCCCGAGCAGAAAAAAAGGTTTTTTGGAACAAAGGCAAAGGATTGACAAGTAAAACGTGACAATTTAAGTTATTTAAATTGAAAGCAACGAAATTCTTCAAAATCCTGATAGTGAGTCGACCCCGTGCCGCAGTAAGTCTGCCTAAACGTTAACCCATCAACGGGCAGTCTAAAAAGGAATTCCACGGACGATCCTAGGAGATTCTACTATAAAATTATATTGCCGATCGATTGATCTGATAACAGATAAGTAGTGTGAAATTCACTTGATGATCGCAAATAATTAGAATTAGAAGAACGATTTGTTTGCCACGTTGTTGTTTTGCATATTCAACTTAACCAAACTGAGTGCGAAGACTTCGACTAATTGGATAATCTACAATTTACAAAAGATTTATTCCATTAATTATTTAAAGTACACACTAAATAAATTAGCTTCAATTTTTGTTGCGCTAAAATTTTGATCGATTTAAAATTAGATAATACGTATATCATATTGATTTAGTGATTCCCAATTAGAATTTTAATTTTTTTGCCACGTGACAATTCAGGTTAGGATTTTTGTGTGAAAATTTATGTAAGCCAACCTTAAGTGTATCTTAAATTTCTCTATTCTTATCGTACCTACCCCTAAAACCCCCATTAAATATGGAAGCTCTAGAAACTACTGTACAGCAACTGATCGGGGTGGTAAATGCTCAAATTGAGCAATCGAAAAGGCTGGAGAAAAGAATATTAGAACTTGAAGGGAAATTCGAAAATCCCACCCCACCACCTCAAGTAGATTCTACATTTATTCCTACTTCCAAAACTGAAAAAGATCTTGAAGAAATTAAGAAGCTTCCCGATTGCGTTAAAAACTTACAAACCTTTGAAGGAAGTTCAGTGCATTACATATCCTGGGTGTACAGCGTAGAAGCAGTTATCGATAGAAAGAATGACCTCCTTTATATAAAACCTGGTATTAAAATTCCTCTTAAAGCTAAGCAGTCGAAACAAGTTAATTCTATTCAAGTTAAATGCAATCATTTAAGTAATGAAACACAAGGGAAGTTACAGTCACTAATTACGAAATTCTCGACAATTTTCGGTCCAATCAGTGACCATGAACTTGTTGAAACGAATGTCCGAGCCGAGATTAGAACATCTACATCGGAGCCCATCTACGTTAAAGCATACCCATATCCTATAAATATGCGGGCAGTTGTTGACGAGCACATCTCAAAAATGTTCAAAGATGGCATTATAAAGCCCTCCAAAAACCCATACAATTCTCCGATATGGGTTGTGCCTAAAAAGCCCAACTCAGCTGGTGAAAAGCAATTTCGATTAGTTATCGACTACAAACGATTAAACTCCGTAACTGTTTCGGACACCTATCCGATACCCGACATCACAAATACCCTTGTAAGTTTTGGCAATTCCAATTTTTTTACCATGATAGACTTGACTTCCGGATTCCATAAGATTAAGATGAAAGACGCCGACATACAGAAAACAGCATTTTCCACGTTGAATGGAAAATACGAGTTCACGCGGCTGCCATTCGGTCTAAAAAATTCATCGACGATATAATAATTCTCGGTGAATCTGAAGAAGCTCATTTGAAAAATTTGGAAGTTGTATTCTCACAGCTTGAAAGGGCTAACCTAAAGATAAGCTTAGATAAGTCCAAGTTTATGCATTCTGAGGTTAAATTCCTAGGCTACGTAATATGCCAAGATGGTATTTTACCGGATCCTGCAAAAATCGCTGCAATCAAGAGAATTAAACCGCCTGAAAATCTCAAAGACCTGAAAGCGTTCCTCGGCTTAGCTTCATACTATCGCAAGTTTTTTAAGGACTTTGCCAAAATTGTAAAGCCCTTAACGAGTTTGACAAGAGGTGAAAACGCTAAGACTACGGCAAATCACTCCAAAAATAAAAAAAATAGCATTCAATGGAACTCAGCTCGATACATTTTTTTGGGAGATCTAAAAGGATCAACTACCAGAAAACTTATTGATTTTCGAACCATCCTAAACACTTATTTAAAACAAGAAATTTCATGAAAACAAAAAGCAGATTTAGATTCCCGCAATTTGAAACGATCTTAACCAAAAGATGTCGTTTACAAAATTAACAAACAAATTAAATCTAAAAATAAGCCCAACAGGAAACAGTAGCGAGTCCCATTTAAAAAATATTCCACCCGTTATAGAGTAACTTAGCTCAAGTGCTTCTATGGACCCCCTTCTTTGGGAGAATATTTAAAGACGAAACACAGGTCAATCTAGCTTCAATCCTTTAGTCTTGCAACCTCCATCGCCCTGATCTGCGGGACGCAGATCATTTAAGGAGGGAGGAGTTAAGTTATAACACTTCCCAACTCCACAATCCACATCCCAAAATGTTCCCTTAACACTCCTAGTTAATATTGCCTTCTAGTTAATGAGTACTCTCTAATTTAGTAGTAGTTGTAGTCGGTTATATCAATACACTTAAGCTCGGTAACTAGTTTTGCTTATAGTAAAAGTAGCGCTCGTATATCTCTCGAGCATAGTGGCTTTAATTTGAATACAAAAAGACAAACATAGTTGTAAGCATCATCAGTTGTACTGTATAGTCGAGCAAATAAAGTCGTTTCGTAAATCAACCGGCTTATCATTTCCATAACTTGCATACTACAATATATTGTGTGCATCAGCAAGTTCAACTTATTGCACCCAGCGATCTAAAAATGGTTAGGTTTTTCAGCTCACGTGAGCGGCAATAAATACAGTCTGTTGCACAGTAAATGAGGCGGGATTTTTAATAGTGAAACTGAAAATATTTCAATATTTTTTCCTTTGCAGGATCGTACCATCTGTCGGCTACGACGCAGTTACTGATTTACATACCTCAGTGTTGCTGGAAACGTCGAAGTGACCAGTTTTTTTTATCGAAATGAGTTCTACATATGCGAAGCGCTTTGAGGCTGTCTTTTTGTGCACACATGCAAAAGGACTGAAATTATCATATTCCGCGGCAGCTAAAGTTAGTAAAAGTCAAAAAAGTTCGGTGAAAAGTGGGTGAGAAAGTATCATACAAAGAGACAAAAAATTTTTATGATCTTCCTGAACGCGGGAAAACAAGTGCGACGTCCAGCAAACACGACAAAGTGATAGTGCAGATGTTCAGTAGTCATCCCACTCTGCCCCTGCGCGAAGCCAAGGTTAAACTCGCCAGGAAGGGAATTCATGTCAGCCTCAACACGATAAGGCGAAACTTTTTACTTGTATTACACCGTAAAGAAAAATTGGAATAAATATTTTGATAACTATCGAATTATTCGCGCCTCCTTTCTTATGGAACAGACTGTACGTACTTTGTTGATGTTTACAAAATTACAAATTATGTTTGTGTTCGGCAATGTTATGTAAGGTATACTCAGTGTCAGTTTAGAATCTAGGTTAATAAAAACGCTGAGTTGATGAATGGAATCACAATCAGTTCAGTAGAATCACAGTAACCATCGCGTTTCATTGCCCAGTGCTTTGCATAATTCCTGTTATCATCAGTGCCTTTGGCATAGTTCCTGTTACCATCAGTGTCTGTGCTATAATTCCTGTTGTTAACGTCCGCTGGTGTGGTGGGCCTTAAGCAAATAGCCTTTAACTAAATCCTGTATTTAACGTCCGCTGGAGTGGCGGCCCGCAAGACAAAATCCTCTATATTAGCCTAAGTTCTGCTTTATCGTCCGCCGGTGTGGCGGGCCTTCAAACAACGAAGGTGTTTCACAGATATATTAGAATTTAAATTTTCCCTTGAAATTTGAATTGAGGTAAGGCTTGCTAAAACGAGACACACTCCTAACCAAGGAAATACTCCATTTTCTATTCTCATTTCGCTACTCTGACATGCACTGTACCGTCTTTTGCTCCCCTGATCTGCTATGTTCTCCTCTGGAGCAAAGAAACGGGCCTTATATGTAGCAAAATAAGCAGTAGAAGTATGAATTGATCCATTGTTCATTCCTCTGAAATTTGCTTAGATTACTCGTATTGTGTCTACCGTTCACGATATTTAGTACTGTTGTTGTTGTAGCAATGGTCAGAAGTTTGTGGTGTGAGTGCGTTACATGTTTTTATTGTTCTTCGTCTTCCTCGGTGTTAAGCGACAGGAAGATTGCTGCCTCTACGGGGTTCTCTCACAGCGACCTGGGGGTCAGATGTGTGGGTGCAACTGGGCAGTTGAAAATGTGGTCCACATCGTGAGGTGTACCATTGCAGGCGGGGCATATGTTCGTGACATCCCCGTCAATGCGAGATAGGTAGGAGTTAAAACGCAAACACCAACCCGACCGAAGTTGGGCAAGTGACGTCCTCGCTGCTCTCGGAAGTATTCTCTCATCGGGAGAAATGGCTGGTGGTTGTGTCGAAAGAACTCTATTTGGACCTAGTCCTGCGATTGATGTTTGTACCTTCTCGTGATGTATTGCTGCGATGGCTGATCTGTATGCGTTGTTGTCAAAGGGAACCCTTTTGTACCTCTGGACCACTTATGGACTATGACTAGAATCAAATCATGACGACGAAACTAGTCGAAAAGCTGGATTGCCTAAGAAACTGAATAATATCTTGAGTGGAGTATTGCTGACTTAGATAGACTAACAATAAGTCAGCAATGACATACTCCAATTCTATTTTCATAAAGATATTTGAAAAAAAACTTTAGTCTGTACAGACTTTTTGTGGATTTACTACTTTGCCTTAACCCCTAGCGGGGCATAGCGCGTCAACTACTCCTGCGCGCCATCGTACTCTGTTCTGGGCAATGGGGCGCAACTCCCCAAAAGACTTACCCAGTACCTGACACTCCTTTGCCACAGATCGACGCCATGTGATTCGAGGACCCCCTCTTGGTCGGCCTTGGTTGGAAATGGGGTTCCATTTCATGGCATGCATAGCAATGCAGTTATCACTCTTCCGCAATGTGTGACCTATCCACTGCCATTTTCGCCTGCGTATCAATTCGTCGATTGGCATCTGACCCGAACGCCGACTTAGCTCTTCATTTGATATTGTTTCGGGCCAGAAAATTCTTAGAATTCGACGAAGACATGAGTTGACGAAAACTTGCAGCTTTCTGGTAACTCCTACGGAAACTTTCCATGTACTGCTCCCATACAAAAGTACTGATAGTACCAGGGAGCGAAACAGGCCCAGCTTGGTCTTGATGCTGAGATAACTGCCCTGCCAGATTTTGGACAGCATGCCGTATGCACGTTTAGCCTGGCTGATACGACGAGCGATGTCCTGCTCCGTACCACCATTTTCGGCAACAATGCTACCCAGGTAGACGAAGTTGTCCACCTTCTCCACAGGCTGCCCATTAATATTGATGGCAATAGGTGTCGGATTTCTTTTTCGCAACGGCGGGCTAAGAACCTTGGTCTTGTTGGTATTAATCTTTAGCCCAACCTTGCTTGCCTCCCTCTCGAGATCTAACGCCATTGCGGACAGATCCATGATTTTGTGGGAGAGTAGGCATATGTCGTCAAAGTAGTCAAGATGTTGTAGATAAGATGTCAAAGTCCATTGAATTCCTCTGTCGAGTCCGGATAGGGCTGCATGCAACACATCGCCGATCACAATGAGGAATAGGATCGGTAAGAGGATGCACCCCTGCCGAACTCCACTGCGAATCTCAAAGTCCCCCGACACCTTACCTTTATGCAGAACGCGACATTTCGCGCCGTCATAGGTTGCCTTAATAATAGCCACAAGCTTCTCAGGGATGCCTCTCCTGCGCAAGGCCGCCCATATAGAATCCCGGTTCACACTATCGAAAGCCTTTTCGAAATCGATGAAAAGCAAGTGAAGCGGAGAATCGTATTCAGCGCATTGCTCGATGATGATTCGCAAGGTGTTAATGTGATCGACACAGGAGAATCCGGATCGAAAGCCAGCCTGCTCTTCATCAATTGTGCTTTCTAAGTGGGCCTTTAGTCTTTCCAGGACGATTTTAGCTATTATCTTGGCAACGGCAGGAAGCACACAAATGCCTCTCCAATTATTACAGTCAGGCTACCCTTCTTTGGAAGTTTGATGATCAAACCTTCCTTCCACTCAGTGGGAAAGGTCTCTGTATTCCACGCTTTATCAACAAGTGGGTGCAGCAAATCGGCAGTTACGCTTGGCGCTGCTTGATAAAGTTCGGCAGGGATGCCGTCAAGTCCGGCGGCCTTTCCTCGTTTTAGTGCAATAATTGCAGTGACTATTTCCTCTTTAGTCGGGGCAGTGGACCGTATACGCACATTTTGATGGTTAGCTATATTATCTATATGAGGGGGAACTTCACCAGAGGTTACATGGTTCAAGACCGCTGCGAAGTGTTCTTTCCACCGCCTCATTTGATCTTCTTCCAAGATAAGTAGCTTACCATCACTATCTTTCACCGGATGTTGGCAGGAGTTACGACCACCTGTAAACTCCTTGATGACACCGTATACGGCGTTTAAATTGTTACTTCTAGCGGCTTCTTCTGCTGACGCTAAAAGAGAATTGGCATAAACTCTTTTATCGCGTCGCACACTACGCTGAACTTCTCGAGCTTTCTGACGGTAAAGGAGTTCGATGCTGCTTCGATTGTCGTCTGAGGCTGCAGCCAAACGAACTTTCAGCTCCTTTCTTTCAACAATCCGCTGCCATGAAGCGTCGGACATCCAGGGCTTATTCCGGCAATCCGGGTTTGGGCCAAGGATGGTATTTGCGCTATCAATGTACGCATTTTTTATGGCATCCCAGTTTTCGTTTATGTCACTATCTGGGTGACTAGTTATCTCAGCCGCTTTTTGCGCAAGATGGTCATTATATTGTTGTAAGACAGCTGGATTTTTTAGTCGAGCGGTGTTGAATTTGCGGGGCCTGGATCTTTCGTCGCTGGGGCGGCGCACGGCTGCAATACGCAATCGAACATTAGCGATCATGAGATAATGGTCTCTTCCCATCCCAATATCGGCACCCTTCTTGTTTCGCACGTCCAGGAGGCAACTCTTGAATCTTTTACTAATGGCAAAATGGTCGATTTGATTTTGTGTTCTGCGCCGATCAACAGAGGACCAACTGATTTTGTGGTGGTCCTTATGCTCAAACATAGTACCACCGATGAAGAGACTGTGAAAGTTGCAGAACTCCACAAATCTTTCACCGTTGTCATTACGATCACCAAGACCGTGTCTCCCCATCACATGTCTGAGCCCATAGTTATCAGCGCCAACTTTCGCATTCAAAGCACCCATAACCATTATAATGTCACCTTTAGGTGTTCTGCTCTGAACGGCGTTTAGTTCTTCGTAGAATGAGTCTTTTGCCAAGACATTGTCGGGTTCAGTAGGGGCATAACATTGTATTATTGAGATGTTCCTCATTTTGGTCCGGAACCTGGCGGTCAAGACCCTGTCAGAGACCGGTTCCCAGGATAAGAGACAGTTTCGCGCGGCTCTGGTTAAAAGGAGCCCCACACCTGACTCACGGCGACTACCGGTAGCTTTACCGGAGTACAACATTACAGTGCTGCCCATTGGAGAGATGAATTCTCCGCTGTTCCACCATCTTATCTCACTAACTCCTAAGATATTTAATTTGTACCTCAGAAATTCACTCTCTAATTGAAGAAATCGTGCGTTCTGGGGACCTTCTGATCCATTGTCCAGGAGAGTACGCACATTCCAGAATCCAATCTTTGTCATTGTACGATAGCTAAAAGTCGTAACCGTTGAGTCAGTCCTTATCCGAGGCATAGTTGACGTTTCGTTAGCATATAAAGATTTCGGATAGTGCAAGTTGCTGGCATACACATCCTGTCCTTTGATTGTCGGTTTTAACGACAGGCCCTCAAAGGGAAAGACCGTGGTATTTTTTTTTTCACACCCCACACCACAGGGGTACCTCAACCAAATCATCGCACCGCCATCACTGGCGGCTTGACGTTGGTTGGCAATGGTCAGTGACCACTGCCGTTCCAGGGGGCGCCCACGCGGAGGACTATGGAAGAGGAGTTTTTTGTGGATTTGGCTAATCGTGTATGGAGTGACAAAGGGAGGTTGAGCCGTTAAGTCCATAGGTAAAAATACCTTACAAACCAAGGCAGAAAACCCATTCCCGCTAGGTCGATGTGGTATGGCATTCAGTCCTCATTGTCCGAGGATGTGTAACTTAACAAATCTGACCTCACGTTGGACGCCATTGAACTCAGTGAATAAGAGAAGGTCATGGGCGTGCATATGCAAGGGCACCATCCTCTGAATTTCCACATTTGAGCAATCAGCACACATCACTGGTGGTGATTGGAGAGAAACACCTCGAATTTAGAAAAAAAAAATTTTCTTGTTTGTAGAAGAAATTGCCATTTGTTTAAATACGAACATTTATCTAATCTTCTTTCGTATATACTAACCACACTGTGGATATTTACATAAGTTTTTTATTTGTTTCCGTTGTAAAAAAAAATGCGTATGATTAAATGTAAAGTTCTATGAAAGTAAGAAAAATAAAATGTAGTAGCCAAAAGTTAATTAAATAATATCATAGTAGAACTGAAAAGACTTATGAAATGCGCCACTAGAGAATTATTATCGTAACCACCGACTTGTTGAAAAAAACTCTGGAATGTGGTGTTTAATCATGATTCATAATCCAGCCTTAAGATCGGTGGAATGTCCATCCGCAGAGTTTGTACCGTGTCATCCAGCTCCAACTTCTTATTATACGAGGTGTCCGTCTCTGATGGTGAATTCTAGTGGTAGATAGTAGTGTTCATTTGAAGAAAATTAACGTATAACATGGACACTCTCTCTTTAACTGTTAGTCTGTAATAGTAGCAGTATATATTTTTTTTGTAAATTGTATTGTATAAAAAAACGTGACTTTTTCCACTGTGTCCACTGTGTCCATTCGTTTAATCTGAAATTTGGCCTTACTTTCTGAAACTACGTTAAATTTTATATAAATGGACTTTTTTCCAGTTGAAAAGATCACCGTTACCTCAAAGATACTGTTCAAACTGTAAAGAAATTACAAAATCAGATTTTCATCCGAAATTCAAATGATTATTTTACAACGGTACTTTGAACTGACCAAACTGCAAATTGTTTCGAATACTTCAAAGTTCCAATTGATAGGCGGTCCGAAAGTGTAGGATCAATTCAATTAATAGTACCTTTTTCCGATTTTTCTTGGATATTTCGGTTTTTTAGTGCAGACGTCGAAATAATAACAGGAAAAACCAGACCGAAGCTTCGCTTCAGTCCGGAGCCTGAAGCTTATATACCCGAGACTTGTACAGACTAGTGGTGATACCAAACCAATTGGCGACGACGATATGCATTAAAAGTGAGTTTCTTATTTGGTCAATTTAAATTGAGTGTGTGAATCCAGTGAGAAGTTTCATCGTTCATCCATTCGGATTTTGAATATGTACATCCGAATTGACGTTTATAGGGGAGGTTGGCGTTCATTCAGTAGGATTTTGCCCGTTCTCGAAATCAATTAACTAATCCACACTACCAACATTTAATCGAAATTTTCAATCCGCTAGGAGGTAGAGGTTCCCTTGGTCCGATCTTGCACGTTTTCAATAGCAACTATTTACACCCAACTTCAAACTTCATTAGCTTCATTGTATCGAAAGTTATCGCTCATTTGAAGTTTCATTTGTAGGGGAGGTAGGGATTACAAAATACTATATGCGTATGCAACGAGAATGCTACATGATAATTCGGCTGACCGACCAGTGGCTCGCAACACATTTTCACAATGTCTGTTTAGCTTTTACCGAATCGAAAACGCTAAAGGGAACCTTATCTGCCCTTTAAATTTTATCTTAAAAATAAGCCTCAAAAGTCCGCCACCAAGCCTCCGCTTAACCGTTTATCCAAAACAAAATCCCAATACCTCGCAATCGGTGAAAAGTTTATCCAAAATAAAAACCTAACACCATGTCTCCGGTTGAAAGTTTATCCAAAACATAAGCCCAAGATACGACCCACTCTTGTTGGCCTGGTAATTTAACGGGCGTTTAAAAAAACGAAAATATTTATCGGCCAGTTTACCGCTGGATAAGCTCATGTCCCTGTTAGTTATCGGGCAGTTTAACGAGACATTCAGAAAACGGGCCTATGACTTATGCCTCTCTGTCGTTTGTGATTTACATGCATGAATGTTTTCGTTTGGTTGCAAATGGAATGCATACAACTAATTATGCGTGGATCGTAGAAAAGCCCAAGAGCCGTGTGTGCTGCCGGAAAACGATTAATTTTGAAAGCGATTTGTACGATTTGAATAATTCAATTTTTCTCCGCGCAACGTCCGTTGACATCTACGCGAAACCTAATAGCATAAGTAAAAAAAAACACGAATTTAATATGCTTATTAAATAAAGAGAATATAATTACATAATTTCAAGTAGAGTATATCTTAACACAAATAAAAAAATCTTCAATTTTAAATTGTAATTATTATACATTTTAGACATTTACAAGTCATGATTGCAAATAAAACTTCCACCACTCACGACGCACTTTCCTTTTTCTGGATTAAACACAGTACCGTTAGGGCACATAAAAACTTCCTTGGCAAGGGCACTATTTCCCTTATCATCAGATTTAATGTAGCAATAAAAATATCTAAATGAAAATAATATACAAGTAATAATACTCGTAATTTTCATTGATGGGCAAAAAATATTTATGGCCGAGTGTACATTGCATCGCGATCGGGTTTTTTCTGTTAAGCGGATCGAATCTTTCTTTTTACAGCAAATACGCGACTGTCAGCTTAACAAACGCTCGGGCATCGTTGTATTAACAAATTGGGTTGATAGTTCTGCTTTACGACATATTATTGGGTAAGAAATGATCAACTAAAAAATGACTGGAGAGCAGTGCTGTCAGATCCGTCATAACAAATCGGAAGGAAGGTTTGATCATTAAATTTCCGAAGAAGGGTAGCCTCGGAGACTGTAATAATAGGAGAGGCATTTGTGTGCTTCCTGCCGTTGCCAAGATAATAGCTAAAATCGTCCTGGAGAGACTAAAGGCGCACATATAAAATACAATTGGTGAAGAGCAGGCTGGTTTTCGATCCGGATTCTCCTGTGTCGATCACATTAACACTTTGCGAATTATCATCGAGCAATGTGCTAAGTACGATTTTTCCTTTCACTTGCTTTTCATCGATTTCCAGAAGGCTTTCGATAGTGTAAACCGGGATTTTATATGGGCGGCCTTGCGCAAGAAAGCCATCCCCTAGGAGCTAGTGGCTATTATTAAGGCAACCTAAGACGGCGCAAAATGTCACGTTCTGCATAAAGGTAAGGTGTCGGGGAACTTTGAGATTCACACTCTCACCGATCCTATTCCTCAATGTGATCGGCGATGTGCTGCATGCAGCCCTATTTGGACTCAACAGAGGAGTTCAGTGGACTTTGACATCTTATCTACAACATCTTGACTACGCTGACGACATATGCCTACTCTTCCACAAAATCATGGATCTGTCCGCAATGGTTTTAGATCTCGAGAGGGTGGCAAGCAAGGTTGGGCTCAAGATTAATACCAACAAGACCAAGGTTCTTAGCCCGACATTGCGAAAAAGAAATCGTACTCATATTGCCATCAATATTAATGGGCAGCCTGTGGAGAAGGTGGACAACATCGTCTACCTGCGTAGCATTGTTGCCGAAAATGGTGGTACGGAGCAGGAAATCGATCGCCATACCAACCATTCTAAATGTGTATTCGGCATACTGTCTTAAATCTGGCAAATTCGTCGGCATAAACTGGTTTCGGAGAACGCAGTTGCCAGCATGCACCTCCTGCACATCGAAGGCCACGAACGTCGTCGTGGACGGGATTCCAACCCGAAACACCGGTAGTCAAACGTGAGACTGATGCCTCAACACACTGCGCTACCGGTCGCCCCCAAAGTTATATTTAGTTCAGTTCAAACAATTTCGCTTTCTGCTGGAAAAGTCTTAATAGTAAAATTTCGGCGGCAGGGGAATTCTTTCCACCTTAAATATTCAAATCCCGCAACATTTCCAGCATTGCTGGACAACATTGGACATATATCAGCACAAATTTTTTACCTAATTACTTGGTTAAACACACATGAATTAACACCACTGGTGAAACAAAGACAGCCGAGTATTTGTCAAACTAACATAGTGTCATTTTTGCTCAACAACGCAAGCGTTTTTTTGAAAATAGCAAAGTCAAATCCTTTGACACAAAACACGCGAACGCAACGCAATGTGCGCCTGGCCTTAAACTTGATTATATTACGTTTTGCACGTGGTATCAGCTGTCACAGGAAATTTTCCGACTTCGACGCATACATCGGGTGGCGTTGTGGTTGTCGTTGTTGTGTAGGATCCATCACAGGCTATTTGCTGTGAAATTAATGACATTTCAAAAAGCTTATATAACTCCGTGTTCTCACTATGCGGACAAATTACTTAATCAGACAGATTACTCAATCAGAAGTGCCCAACTTTTGCACGTATACAGTTTCAGGTTAAGTAATATGAGCAGATTAAGTAGCTTAACCTATATTGTGAACATGGTGACAAAAGGCTCATACTTGAGGCCACGACACCTAATCCGTCCAGATCACTTGATCTGAACTGTCAGATTAACAAAAATTTGAGTTTCAGAGCAAGTGATCTGGTAATGGCAAGTATGAGCCACATGTAACAATTGAATACTTTACCTGCACTATATTCGTACATACTACATGAGGCACTCCATCGTCACCATAAGGCATGCTACAATACGGCCTTGAAGCTTGGCAATATTTCACCGAAGATTGCAACCCATCCACACACTGGACATATGTTTTTTCACTTACACATGTACCATTTGAATTTGGCAAGCAGTCGCCACACACGTGACTAAAACGACAGGCTGGTTCGAGATTGTTCACACATATGGTTGGATGATTGGCACAATATGTTCCGTCAGGACACGTGAAGACACTGTAATCATCTGAAATGAAATAAACTGAAATGTACAGCATTTCCAATTCAAGTACATAAACTTTCAAAACACGAAAAATAAAAAAAAATTTTTTGATCAAATAAATAAATGTTGACGACATCAACATCATGTCCCGAAGATTAGCCGACGCAGAAGAAATTCTGCATACGCTCGATACCGCTGCAAAAGAAGTTGGACTACGTATCAACGTGGGTAAAACTAAAATAATGATGCAATCGACGATAAGGACACTTGCATAACCGAGCATCAATGTGGGGGACCTCAACATCGAGTTCGTGAACGACTTCATATATGTACCTGGGTTGCAACTTGTCAAGGGACGCCAAAGAAACTGACGAAATCAAGCAACGGATACAGTTAGCTAATAAGAATTTTTTTTTTTTGGGTTCTCCCCATAATGAAATCGAAGCCCCCGTATTCCGACTCCTGCAGCTGGTTGCAATCCGACGAAACCAAGTTATGGCTTCCTTTCCAAAGATTAGGTGTGCGCCAAGGCACAAGCTGTCGTAGTATCCCCCTAGAGTGCGGCCAGTGTAGAGTTCAACGTGGCCGATGAACTTGTATACTCCCTCTCCATTGAAACATAAGCCCCAGCCGGATATGATTCTGAAAACTTTTCCGACCACAACAACTTGATTCCGCTGCTCAGCAGAAGCAATTGGAGAAATCGACACATGTGGACTCTCACTTGAAAAAGTCTCTGAAAAAGATAGTAATCGATCGTGGAAAAGTTGGTCCATGTACAAGGAATCTATGTATATGTCTTCAAGGAATCAAAAAAACTCCGATAAATTTCCAGAAGAAGCTGAGAAGCTGAATTCCCAAATGGTGAGTGGAGGCCGTCGAATATGTAAGGGAAGAAGGACGACACCCGAAGGTGTTGATGGGGACGGAGCTATTTTGACCGTTAAGGTTCGGAAGTGACAGGCGTCAAAGTTGGCAACTATCAAAATTAGCTATTGCTCATAGTGATGTGGAGACTTTTTTCTTCGAATGAAATATTTTAGTACTGAGAGGGCGAACATTTTTTGTGTGAACGCAACTTTTGACAGTTTTTGTATGAGATTTCGCACGAAAAACTGATATTAGTACCTAGCTTAAAGGGATAATGTCTAGACTTTGGTAGACCAGACCAGGCAAACGAAAAGACTAACAACAAAACGATCCAAAGAGCACACCTGCGAAACGACGACTTGTCGCTATGGACCCCAGCGGTCTATGCGGAGCCGTTAGGCTACCACTCCACCTAACCACAACTAAAAGCACGTGCACCAGTGGCACCACACATGATTATGGAAGAATACAATATAATATAGCAGGATAACTTGGAGCTCCTATGATCCGTCAATATACCGAGCACCGATGAAGAGGGTAAATTGCCCTCGAAATACATGTATTGTACTATACATATTAGTATGATTTTTTTTTTTTAGTTTTGGATAGGATTCCACTTCTATTGTCATTTATTTATATAATTTGGATGTACTTGAACTGAAAAACTTGTCTACTTACTTTGTAATTTGAATTCTGTCTCCGTTACACAAATTACACCCGAAAGTGATCCAAGGATACCACAAAAATTCTCGCCAGATACAATCCCAATGTATGGGGTCAAAACTAGTAAAAACTGTAAGGATAAATAAACGTGATTAGAATTAATCTGAGTTGAACTAAAAATAACACACTGAAATTTTGAACATTTGGCCTTCACGTATCTCCAATTGTCTCAATGCCTTATGGGGGAGTGCACTCTTCATTATACTGGCACTGCTTTCAAAACTGCTTTCAAAACAATTTTTCGAGATTTCAAATCACCACTCAACTTTTATAATACACGTAAATTACGTAGAGTTATCTAATCGGATATGCGCGCAAAATTTGGTAAGACAAATATTTGCAAATGAAAATGAATTGCGTAATGAGAGGCGAAAAAGTCAAGATCATCAGCCACCCCCGGGGAAGTGTTGTGAAACATGTTCCAAGCTAAGATTTATTCAGTGACGAGATAAATAATTTGACAGAGAAATACGTAAATAGAAAACACTAGTGATAATTACATTCATAAATCTAAAGTCTGCTTGTCAAAAACCTATCCCATCGACATGCAAAAAAAAATTTGTTTGACTAAAACCTGGCCGTCCTGGCTCACAATGTGGGTCAACTGATTTTAATTAAATTGGGTACACTAGTAGGCCTGTTCGATTATTCAAAATAATCGATTATTTTCGAGTTTAAAATTGCTTAGGCGTTTACACTGGGTGCGTTCCCTAAAGTATCGTGATTCCTATTCCAATGCATTGCCCCTTCTTGGACTCGTGATTTCTCCGGTGAACGACACGATTCCCGTGCCGCCATAAATATATTTCACACAAACATACGCCATTTAATAAGGGATATTTCCACTTTTAAACACAATTTCCAAACAAAATGATGAGCAACGACAGACTTTCCAATCACTATACGCACTTCGGCGACAGCAAAGAGTTGTTTACGAAAGGAGTGAGAGTACTTGTCCAGAGCGCACTGTCAAAACTCTAGGAATCCTTGAAGGGGTAATCGGATCGGCAAAAATTCGTGATACTTTTCGTCTTCTCAAAGATTCTGGTATCGGTGTCTGAAATCGTAGCGTTTTCGCAAAGTACCTATGAAACCGTGTCGACACGTATATGGAAGTATTGTACCGTCGGTCGACACAAGGGTGCTGTTACGCAAGTGATTGATATGTGGGAAGTCAATTAAATCACTGCACCGATTGGAACCCACAGGGAACCGATGCAAGTCGCCACGTTGGACGACGTAGAAACACCTGGAGAAAATCAGTTGAGAGTGAGGGTAACTCAATAGGCAAATCGTGGGGACAGTTGAAGGCGATTGTAGCGAACAGGAGGTGGAAAGTCGGCGTGGTTAATGCTCTGTGCCCCACAAGGGGTTAACAGGATCCAGAGAGAGAGAGTGGCTCGACCCTCAATCTACGGTGTTGTGAGAAGCAGCAAAAAGGCATGGTTCGTTGTCAAGCTAAGCTACAGACGCATCTTAAGTTGGTATGCCAACCAAACCAAACCAATTCCAAACCAAGCTGCAAAATCCTTTCAGGTGGTCGACGTAAGGAATTAATGTAATTACTGGTCATGTTATAATTAATTTTGAAGTATTTCGGTAGCAAATTTTTGACTTGCATTGCTCAGGTTCGCCATTCAACGTTCAACTTGTAAAAATGACGATGGAATGGATGAAGTCGACGTTTCTTTTAGTTTGATCACAGATAGATATGGGCTGCTGCATATTAGAATATCTTCTACTTTGTGTAGCAGCTAATAACTTTGCTGCTGACAACAAGAAATAACAGATTAGCAATTGGGACAATTCATTACACGGTGTTGTCAGTTAGAGGGTAAAAGCTTGCAAGCTTCAGCTTCTCACAATACCAGCTTCCCTAATTCGCTCTTCTTTTAACTAAATTAAGCCTTAGCCAAATAAGCTATTAACCATTACAAGGCCACGGCTGGTCCGAGGTGTGGGACTACCCATTGCTCGTCGTGCCGAACCGGGCAAAACAACCGTCTCCATAAACGGATCGGGCGACACTCCCGTCCGGTTAAGGCGGTCCGGAGGTGGGCCTCCAACCCGTTTAGGGGGTGCTTTAGCGGAGCCCATACACGGATAAAAGGAAAATTCAAATCGATATCGATTAAAATATCGATTCAGAGTTACTTCAAGCTCGTGAGAGCGTGAGCAGTTTTACTTAGTCTTGTATTGATCGTCTACTGTGAAGTAACAGCCTCGTGGTGATGGGAAGCTGGACGTTTATTATCCCCGCTACTGCCCACATAGACGGATGCCAGTCTATTTAGTAGGGAAAAAAAAATAGCTGGTTATTCCAGTATTATTCTAGAATACCAGAGTAGATAAGTATTAGATATTTGCAATGAATTATGCCGTTGTTGTATTACTATTTCCGTAACAACTATGTATACATTAATGTGTCGCCACTACCTTAGAGGATTGTAACGGCAGAGATAATGATTAACAATCTGGGTGTATGTTAAATATTCTGTTACAATGTAGATCCATTACGTAGCAGGCAAAAATGTACACAAAAAAATTATCGAATTACTGATGTCAGTCAAAAATATTTCAAGGGTTTGTCCAACGATCAAAATATGAAAAAGTTTCAGGGACTGGTATAGTATGTGTATGTAGATAAAGTCAAAGTACGTAATGACAAAAATGGCTATTTGTGTCAGGGAAAAAAAATGAATTAGTAAAGTATGCAATATAATGCCTCAATTTCAATATCAAGTCTTCCTTCCTCTCTCCTCCCACTCTCTGTAGAAATTCCTGTTTTCTAAGCGATAATTTTATGCGATGACCTGAAAGGTAGAAAAATAAGTCCTTCATGAACGGTGAAAAAGGGATACAAAACAAAGAGATTGGACGGGTCGCTGACTCTCAACTTACTTATATCCTACAGTCGCGGAATTGGTTCATGAAGCTGGCACCATTGCCCATTTCACGAGTGCTCAATTCCTTGAGAGCAGAATCAAAGTAAGCTGAGAGGGCGATCTGAACCAATAAATGCATGAAAGTACGGTAAGCTCCTGACCTGCCACAAATAGGTGGTGCTGGGTTTTCCCCTCTTCCTGGTCACATTATCGACAACACTATCAACTTCTGCGAGTCTCAGGAAGAAAGGAAGCCTTTCACCACGTGGTATTAGCTACCACTTAAGACCAAACACAAGGCAGGTCAGTGCTTGTTAGGGAGGGGAAAAGCTACTTTAAAAGGAAGGGATTGGGAAGGTACACCAGTCCTAAGGTCTGCCTGGGCAAATAGAAAGTAAAATCTCGAAGAGTGGAGTGCCTCAGCACTCCGAAGGGTTTAAGGACTGGTGCTGTGGAGCAACAAAGATATGAGGACCCGAGATGGTGTTGGGTCCTCTTCGTCCAAGGACGAAAACTCAATATTTTGGCGCCCCACGTTGGGCGCCATTTGTAGTGATAGGTACCGGAGGATGAGGGTTGAGATGGCCGTAAAGGCCATAAACCACAACAGGTTACAAAAGACCCTCTCCGATGACCACCCGTGACGTGCGCTGGCAGACCAGCTCAGCTGTCGGGAGTGGCGGGGTGGTTCAACACGGCAGTCATCGGCCTCCTCCATCAACGTACAAGGAGGTATCGCACGTCTGCCCGAAAAAAACTCAATAAGAAAACTCGGAAAAACTACAACCCGCAATAACCAATATACGCAAAACAGAAAACTACTGGTGGTGCCTTTGCACCAAACTCCCAAAGACTCAAAAGATCGACAAAGTCCCGTGCAGGGACATGGGGCTGCATCAGCCAAACTTACAAAGCACGAAGGCCAAAAATATATAAATAACGGGGAAAACCGTCCAATCAGGACAGATCCTTTTCCCTCTCAGGTCATTTGAGCCTAAAGATGGAAAAAGGCTCCTTATGGGCCCCAGCTGTTATGGGCCCTGCGCGACCTAGCCCTCCCGACCGTGGGATTTCGGGCGCATATTTTCGAAATCGCCCAAAAATGAAAATTCAGGAATTCATTGCGCGAGAGGAGGGAGAGGTAGAAAATTTAGATCTAGCCTCGCATTTTACAAAAGCAACTATTCTTCAGAAATTCTCATTAAATTCAGTTTTTTTTTTATATATATATATATACTTATGTATATATATACGGCTATATTACAAAGAATATGTACATATATAAATGTTTTTTTTTTTTTTTATTATTGTTATTTATTTTTTTCTTATAGTGAAGTAAATATACCAATATATATGGAGATAATCGATAATTCTCTACACAACCAAAAATGAAATGTTAAAAACCATACATAATAAAAATCCATAAAACTTATAAACCTAAAATCAACTCCCTACGTTTTTACGTTTTCCCATAATACAGCATGTCAGCCTCCACGCATTCATACATAATGCTCACTCGAAAAGAGAGAAATAAAATGCAAAAAAAAAAAGAAGACAGATATTTGGCAAGAATAGACCCAGATCAATCCTTCGTATTTGTTTAAGTTGCTTTCACAAACATGTTACATAAATCACACTTGTTTCCTTAAAGGAAATATCAGGATCGCCTGAGAGTCGAAGAGTTTCATACTGGGACAAATGTCGATACTCACTTCGACAAAAAAAAATGAGGGTGAGTGATGTCTTTTATTGTATGCTATATAAGATACAGCGAATAATCAACAATATGTATATGAATCCATGTAATAAAATTGGACGTCTGTATAACAAATAGTTTCTTTTTCATCGCGACCCTTCATAAAATCAGGGCTTCACGGCAAAATACACTGCTAATGTATATAAAAGAAATGCGTGGCCGCACAATACAGGTACCATAGTGCATTTCCAGCAAAACATTATCCCACTGACAGTCCTCCTCTACGCCAGAAATTCATGAAGTCTATGTCGCTTCGATATGCCATGACCTGATAAATGTCGACTCAATTCTTATTTGGTTACAATCGAAATCAGATACATTGAACGAATTGAATTCCTACATATGTATTCCATTCGAAAAAAAAAACTACCCAAAAACAAATTCATAACAATTCATAAGCGCCCATTTGCACCGTTCGTGAAAATACGACAATACATTATTAGTTTTTTCATTACGATACAAAGTAGAAATGTTTATTGATACAATTGCACGTTACCTTGTTGCAAAGAAGGTTTCAGGCATATATCCAACTTGTATTGATAATATATCAAGTTTATTACGATTTTGTAGATGTCTAGGGCACATATAGACGCCAACAATTTAACAACACCATAATAGGCCAAACTTTGTATGCACGTCCTTACGAGAGCGACCTCAACGTCCGCCCTACATCATGGCAAAACCCAAACGCATCATTGCGTGTGTGTGTGCATGTTCACGACACAGACCAGGGGCCCACTTACCTGGGGGCTCCTGCGCTGGCGGCGGAGCCCTCCACTCGGTCTCTGATTGCAAGGTGGATTTTCGTATCATGGGATACTAAATGCCGCGACCAAACACACCAGGTGCCACGCGAATGCACACTCGTTTCGGGCGCTCTCCACTTGTAATAGTTCAATTCTTGACTCTAGAACCAGCAAAACAAATTCAAAACACTCCCGATTGGAACCGTCCGCAACCCCCTATCGCGATCTCGCCGAATAGCCCCCGTAAGATATTCCTCATTTGGTACACAAAAAAAAAAATCCTCTAGACGCCAATGCTTGTCTTCCGTATGTCCAAATTCGAACCGTTGATGAAATACCTTACTAATCAAAAACTTCTTCACAGATATTTACTCATAGCCCGTCCGCCTCATTCCCACTGAGGACATCCGATTTTTCAAGTCGAAAAAAAACCGTGTTAGGATTCCCACCGTAGATCAACTCCGCCAAATGATCTGACTCTTCTCTAATGTTTTATAAAATTTTGTAAGACAATCTCTTATTCACTTATAGTTTTTAGTTATCTTCCTTACGACACCTCCTAAACACGACTCGCAGCTCAGACCCCCCGTCCTCTATGGGATCACAAGCCGGACCCCCTCTTTCGAAATTTCTCCAAAAATCTCCAACAAAAACCAACGGCACTCCTTTCGGACAACGGATTTCGTTCTCCAAAACGAGTTTCAGCCGTTTACCTGCATAGTGCAAGTGTCATTTTCATAGCCGGTTATCAAAACTTTCGGAATTCTGTCCATTCTGTCCGCTGCAGTCGGGTACAGCGACTCGCAAAAGTAAATGGACAGACGGCAGAAAATTATGACGACCGTCTGATGCGAATGATACTTTTTCCGTACATACGCAGATGCATAGATGGATGCATACATGCATACATATGTCTGCATACCACTGGTATATGTCGGTACTAAATGCATGCATAGGAATGCGCAAATACGTATATAGATAAACATGCATTCAATAACGTATACCACGCAAATGGACACATGTATGCATGCATATAAACATCCATGCATCTACCCCTATAACGGTGCACGTTACAACTTCCAGATGTAGATCGAACACACAGCACAGCTTAACATAACGACTGCTCACTCGCCCACTAGTAGGTCACACACCAGCTCCAACAACTAAAAATACTCTACAGTCTACCACATTCCGAAGGAAACTAGCAGTTACACATTTTTTGCCCAGTACTGAAAATTTTCAATTACGGATAAGACTTTTTATTTCTCGGCTACAGTACATTACGAGTACAATACAAAAAGTTAAAGTTATTAATCGATTATCAGTTTCAGCTATTACTGCACACGAAACTACGCCCATCGATGCATTTCTGCCTGCTCGGATCATACACTTTACTGGCAGGACACTGAAGCGTCATCATTCCAATAATATCCTCTCCGTTTTGATTCTTGTCGGGATAGCAATATAAGTAGCTGTGGTTAATTGAAAATTATAGATATGACAAGTAGGAGTACTTTGTTTGCTGGATACGATACCTTCGGCAAGTGGGATCCGATTTGTCGGCAAACTTTCCCAGTTCCGTGCATTCGGAAGGTTCCTCGGGATCCACCGGTTTTTCCGTCGTAGTAGTCGTAACTTCAGCGGTGCATTCAATCGGCTATTAAACTCACAGCCTAATTATTACATTTCGTGAGTAGTGAATACCAACCAGAACCTACCTTCAAAATATTGGAACATTTCGAATCAGGGACATCGGCATCATCTAACAGCATGACACAATTAGGAGTAGCAGGTGGGCATTGATACACGTTATCATTATCAGCCTCACCATTGATACAATTGGCATACCTGTTGGAATCTAAACACGTGGTCTTTGAGTCTGAATGACAAAGCCCACAAGATTCACTGAATCGGCAGGCGGGTTTTCCATTGCTTATACAAATTTCTGGAACATTTGCGCACACCATTCCTGAAGGACATTCATATCGACTCCCACCTGGAGATAAAAAATGGTTAATTTCTGTTGTAGTATTGAAAATGGGGTCCGAAGCGTATATACTCTAGACTTGTAGAGACCTAGTGATGATACCAAAAGTACCAATTGGCAACGACCATTTGCATTAAAAGTGAGTTTCCTTTATGACCAGTTTATAGGAGAGTTTGGCACTCTTTCAGGAGGGTGTTGACCATTCTCAAAATCAATTAACTAACCCATTCTACAAATATTAGTTGAATTTTTCAAGTCGCTAGCTTCATTCTATCGAAAGTTATTGCTTTTTTGAAGTCTCCCTTGCAGTGGTAGGTTTCTTTTGTCGAATCTGGCGCATTTTTAATAACAACCAACTAGATTCCAGTACAAATATTTGGCCAAAAAGGCAAGTCATTAGCATCATTTTATCGAAAGTTATCGCTTATTTGAAGTTTCATGTGTAGGGGAGGTAGGGGTTCCTTGGGTAGGATCTGTCCTATCTTCAATACCAACTACCTCAATCTTACTTTAAACATTTGACCGAAATTGCAAGTTGCTGGCTTCATTCTATCAAAAGTTATCGTTTATTTTATGTTTCATTTGTAGGGAAGTATGGATTCCTTGGGTCGGATCTTGCCCATTTTCAATAGCAACCAAGTCGAGCTTACTAGCAACATTCTAACTAATTTTCAATTTGCTAGTGTCATTCTATCGAAAGTTATCGGAATTAAAAGAGTCTTTAATTTTTTTAAATTTGCAGGGGAGGTAGGCTTTCCTTTGATCTGATTATGCCCAACTTACTGAATCTCAAGCAGCTTCTCACCTCAGGGTTACTTGTCAAAAATCAAGTGTCTTCGTAAATTGGTTCAAGAGTTATAGACAAAAAACCTGAAAAGTAGGGTAGTACGGGCTCTTTGTAGGAAAATTACCGTTAGTTTTCAACTGATCGATTTGATTTTTCCTGGAGAGTATAAGATTACCCTCACGAGCTATCTGCTAAAGCTAGAGCTTTTCATGTTTATTTAATCGGGAGTTATGGATGCATATAAATATTTTACATATTTAGAGGAGGTAGGCGTTTTCTTGGCCTGATCATACCCATTATGACAATTCGAAATCTCCATCAAGGAATTTCACGAACGATAACCCTGTCATTCTATCGCACTGCTGCTCGTTGACATTTGCAAACGTCATATTCTGATGGGACACTTATGTGTCCTGTGAGAACATACGGTTTGATTGGATGTCGTTGACCTGGCCTTGTGATAGAAACGACAGGTGGGTTTAGCCATGCTCACTCGTCGCTTTAGCATCCACGTCAAGTTCTATGCGAACGGAGAATTCCGTTTCATAGAACTTGATTCGTGGGTCGCGACCGGTCGATAAGGTGACAGGCTAGGGAGTCCACTATCACCCGTCATAGCCGTCACATCGGCAACGCCATCGTCGGGACATGCTAATTGTTTTTAGTGCCCACGGACTGGTGATTTTCGTTTGATGGCCATTTTATCCGCCGCCCGAGCCATATCGGTGCAATAATTGCCGCAATGATGATGATTGATTGATGATGTGCACTTTCATCTGCCGCACAAACCAGCTCTGCTTGATTGTTACGACGGAATTCGAATGCCGTGAGGAAAACATCGGCGCGATTGCCTCGGAGAAGAAAAGGAATTACAGCCGCTACGATAACCACATCGACGCCGTGCTGCTGCCAGTGCCATCTTGAACCGGCATTTTGCAAAGTACCAGAATTGTCGGCCCAGGTACCACTTTGGTAATGCGGGCTGTGAGGCCGAGGTTCCATCCCAGCTGTACCCGGAACAGGGCCAGGTACATGAGCTGGTTGATGGCCATTACCATTACATAGTTTAGTTTTCTTATTTTTTGTTTATTTTTTTTTTTGTAAGGTCCTGGGACCTTGGTACTTGTGTGTGTCCTTGTATACCTTAAGGCACGAGAGTATGTTTCAGAATAGAAATGGTCTAGGGCAGCAAGATGGCAAAAAAATCCAGCCCACATCTCTCGTTACTGAGCTACAGCAATCTTTTGCCGCCGCCTATCCCACTGAGGAGTTCTCGCAAGATGGCGCGGCCGGACTTTCACAGTCACCTCGACAAACCTTTACTCCGTCCTCATGGACGCTTAAGTGTCAGCCAACAACTTTCCATTACACGATTCAACAAGACTTGACTACCGTTAGTCGTAAAACAAGAAATTGTAACAAATCTATTTAAACTCACCATCGTCAAGCATGAATGCAGTCTCCGATACGCATTTAATACTTGACTTATCTCCGATAACGTCACACCAATTTTCACCTTTGGCATATCTCGTCAAAAAAGCAAGTGCAAAAAACTGAAAAGGGGTATCAAAATCCGAATAATAATTTTTAAAAGAGTAGTAGCGCACTAAACCTCATCTAACCTACGTTAATTAAAAGCATGACAATAATAATATGAGATTCGGCTCAGAAAGTAGTGATGACTATCTCCAACACACCGCTGAGGTGGCATTTTATAAAGTTTTATGTGGATTGATATCTAATCTCTTCCTCATTCATTAAATAAATGAGGATAAAGAATTCATAGTAACTAAGTAAGGTATTCTACAAAATAAAATCTTTTTAGCGACTTTTTCTATGCAAATAATCTAATAAAAAGATATTTTTGGAGATTGTCAGAGAATCCACTGCTAGCATTTATTAAAAAGAAAACATTATAAATTACAAGTAAAACTCTCATGGATCATGTCAGTTCTTATGCATATCGTTATCGCTAGGGTAATGTTTACCGGGACCTGATTGCTCAAAAAAAGTTGCCCAAACCAGCGGAGGGAGGTTGTTAAACAAAAAATTTCGAAAGATTCCCAGAAGTGAGATTACTCGACGCACAAAAAGTAGAGATATTCATCAGTGGTACAGTGGTATCATATCATACTCGGTGTATCCGTTTGCTTTCAAGATATCCATGAGCGTTTATGGATAGGTTCGTCTACCTGTACAGATTATTTTTCTTGATATCAGTGATGTTTAAACGTAGTAGGTCACACACCAGCTCCAACAACTAAAAATACTCTACAAGTCTACCAAATTCAGAAGGAAACTAGCAATTACACATTTTTTGCCCAGTACTGAAAATTTTCAATTTCAGGCAAGACTTTTTATCTCTCGGCTACAGTACATTACGACTACAATATAAAAACTTAAAGTTATTGATCGATTATCAGTTTCAGCTATTACTGCACACGAAACTACGCCCATCGATGCATTTCTGCCTGCTCGGATCATACACTTTACTGGCAGGACACTGAAGCGTCATCATTCCAATAATATCCTCTCCGTTTTGATTCTTTTCGGTATAGCAATATAAGTAGCTGTGGATAATTGAAAATTATAGATATGACAAGTAGAAGTATTTTGCTTGCTGGATACGGTACCTTCGGCAGGTGGGATCCGACTTGTCGGCAAACTTTCCCAGTTCCGTGCACACGGTCATTGTGGGTGGAGTCGGTTCTAAAGGTTCCTCGGGATCCACCGGTTTTTCCGTCGTAGTAGTCGTAACTTCGGCGGTGCATTCAATCGGCTATTAAATTCACAGCTTAACTATTACAATACATTTCGTGAGTAGTGAATACCAGCCGGAACTTACCTTCAAAATATTGGAACATTTCGAATCAGGGACATCGGCATCATCTAACAGCATGACGCAATTAGGAGTAGCAGGTGGGCATTGGTACACGTTATCGTTGTCAGTCTTGCCATTGATACAATTGGCATACGTGCTGGAATCTAAACAAGTGGTCTTTGAGTCTGAGTGACAAAACCCACAAGATTCATTGAAACGGCAGGCGGGTTTTCCACCACTTGTACATATTTCTGGAACATTTGCGCAGACCATTCCCTCAGGACACTGAAATATAGTAGTGCCTGTAGGTAAAAAATGGTTAATTTCAATTGAATTAATTTTGTGTAATGTCAATAAGATTAGAGTTAAGTTGCGTAACAGTAGAGCGTTCGGTCGTATCAACAGGGTTCTACCCAGTAAAAAGCGTGGCTAACCAAGTACCCACCAAAAAGCGTCGCTAGCCAAGTAGGATAGGTACCTAGTTAACCAAAACATGAAAATCGTAGCCCCAGCATCCCTTTCTAATTGCCTTGACCCCTCCAGGGGCATGGGCGCGTCAACATCTCTAGCATTTCTATGCCTTGTTGACGTTTCAATAGCATATCTACTTTTCGGAAGTGCAGTTGCTAGCTTGCACCTCGTATCCACGTCGTCTCAATACTGACAAGCTCGGAGCACTGTGAGAGTTCGATTCGTACTCACAGGCAGCTTTTGATCGCGCCGAGATTTGATCTCCGAGCTCTAGAATGGTATCGTAGAGGGGTGACCGAACGATCACGGCCACCGAGCGCGAGGAATTTTTAAGGAGAGGTTAATTAAAAAATTAATCAATGTTACAGGTATTTTGCCAACCAACGGTGCCCCCCAATATTACTATCGTGGACTACTCCTACTACCGTATTGACCTTTCCTAAATTGGTCCCCTAAATACCCACCGTAAGTAAAAAAAATATATCTATGATAAATAGTGATACTCAAACCATAGATTTTGAGTAGCTGGGTACAACCCAGGATAGGAGCAAGTTGCTCCCGAAATGCTAGTAATCACTTTGTACTTTAGAACCAAGCTATAAGTTTTAATCAATTATACCTGACTATAGTCAGTCGTAAAACTAGGAAAAATTGTCACCCATCTATTTTAACTCACCATCAATCATGTACTGAGTCTCCGATACGCATTTAATACTTGACATATCTCCGATAACGTCACACCAATTTGTACCTTTGACACATGTCGTTAAAAAAGTAAGAGTAAAAAACTGAAAAGAAGTGTAAAAATCCGAATAATAATTTTTCAAACAATAATGGCTTACCAAATCTCATGCAACCTACGTTAATTAAAAGCATGATAATAATGAGATTCGGCTCAGAAGGTAGTGATGACTATCTCCAACACACCGCTAAAGTGGCATTTTATAAAATTTTAGGTGGATTGATATCTAATCTCTTCTTCATAAATTAAATAAATGATTCATAGTAACTAAGTAAGTTATTCTACAAAATTACATCTTATCACCGACTATTTCTATGCAAATAAGGTAACAAAAATATATTTTTGGAGAATGTACTGCTGCCATTCATTAGTAAGATAACATAATAAATTACAAGCAAAATGAGATGAGATCATGTCAGCTCTTATCCATCGAATTATCGTTCGGGACCTTGATTGCTCCACAAAAGATGTCCCACCTTGCGAAGGGAGGTTGTTAAACCCAAATTTCGAAAGACTCCCAGAAGTAAGATTACGTAGCGCACAAGAAATAGCAGAAAAATTAGAGATACTCATATCATACTCGGTGTATCCGTAGTATCCGTATGTTCCGTAGATGCAGCCAATCTCTCTCTGCATTCTGTCTTAGGCGGCTATTATACTATAAAAGTTCTTTGAAAATATCCTTTATAAAAGATATTTCTAAAAGAACTTTTATAGTGTAATAGCCGCCTTAAATAGTAAACTCAATGCTTTGGTTACAAGTCCGTATGAACTACATTCGGCATATAATATATTTCGTGTGCGTGGTGGATTTCACACGAACATGCAATCAATCAATGAAAACACATATCACATTTCCAGGTGCAACGCAGTGCCCATGTCAGCATAACTCATTCGCTACCATAGGCCCGTTTTCTCAATGTCCTGTTAAACTGCCTGTTAGCTAACAGGGACTTATTTATCAAAGGCCTTAACCTGAATTATATACAACACCCAAAGCACGACAAAATATGGGGATTTTCTCCCCTTATTTGTGAACTGCATTATCGTGTTTTGGGTGTTGTATACCATTTATATAGGTGTAACGAGTGCAGGACGTCCATGGTCGACTGGTCTCTGGCGGCGCACACAAATGCAGGCGAGCCGAGCGAAATTATTCGTCCGACACGTCTGCAATTGTTTGCACCAACATCATTCCATAATGGCGGCGCTCACCAGAATATCGCTCAGGGCGACTTAGCGCGATGCTTTGGTGAACGCACCCATTATACCAGTCGCAGCCGTCAGGTTGAAATTCGCATTCAGCAATTGGCAGCTCTGCTCTCGGAATTCCAATTGGACTTCCGGGAGTAGATCTGTCAGGAGACAGATTGAGAATTCCAACGTGGTGGCCGACTGCTCGGTCCACCGGAGAAAACTAATTGAACGACAACTTAATTGTGACGAGAAAGACCCCCGAGGTAGGTATAGTGTAGCGAGGTGTGTCCCGGCACCCACAGTGTTCAGAAGGAGAAAGAAAAATATATCTTTCACCTGTTCTCAGAGGGCGTAACCGAGGACCAGCCGCCGCCACACAAGTAGCCAACGGGCGCCGCCACACAAGTAGCAACGGGCGCCGCCACACAAGTAGCAACGGGCGCCGCCACACAAGTAGCAACGGGCGCCGCCACACAAGTAGCAACGGGCGCCGCCACACAAGTAGCCAACGGGCGCCGCCACAATCAAAAGATAGCCGCCGCCGCCACGATCGCAAGTAGCCACCTGTAGCCGCCACAACCTGGAGCCATTATTTGGAGCCGTCGGTTGCGCCGAAAAAGGTGGAATACAAAGGAGAGCGGCGCCCCAATTTTTCGTCGCCAACCCCCCCCCCCCCCCCCCCCCCCCATTTTAACCAAAACCAAAAAAAAAGAGATACACCCCAGCGAGCAGGCAGTAAGTGGGCGAGATCGGAGTACCATGTATTTGAGAATTTCTTTTTTTTTCGTAATTTGGAATCGCGCAAAAGCGCCAATTGCGACGTGGGTGGCACAGGCCATATCATCGCGCACGAAGTTCGTGACGAATTACATGTGGAAATCTTCACATGAAAAATTTCCATTAAGGGGTCCTTCAGACGGCCCGATTTCGAGGAATTTGGACGGCGCAGCAGCGGGAAGGTTGCACAGCCCACAGTCGGCTCAGGTCCTCGCAACCTGCCGGTGGTGATACCTTTTTTTTGGAGATACAAAAAGAAGAGCGATTCTGCTGTGGAAATCTCAAACGTCTGTATGACGTTGACTTTTACTTTCGTCATCGATGGTCCTACACGATATTTGTGTATTGATTGGCTAATGGGCTAGCAGTTATGCTCGCATTAGGCACAATATGATTGTAGATAAGAAATCGTAAGGGGATTTGTATAGATATATAGTAGCGTGACGCGGAAGCATAATAATTAACCTCACTTTGGGATGGAAAGTTCAGTCGATCTTGCTGTATAGGTTATATGTGACTGCTCCGGATTTAAATAAATAAGATTTCGTTTTTTTTTGCCTCCCATCTTCGGATCGACTCACAATTCGGTTGTTTGCGTTATTTTATATTCACGACACGACTGCTATGCCAACCCGCGTTAATAAATATTGCCTATACACATCTTTCATGAAGTGCATCTATGCTCATGTAAACTTAGTTTAGTGTTCTTGTAAACCATTATTTAGAGATATTTCAGGCTATGTGCCATTAGTTTTTCTGGGAATTACATTTCTTAACGCTGCGGATGCACAGCATGTAAAAAAAAAAAAAAAAAAAAAAATTTTAATAACGAATGCAGGGATTAGAAATGACACTGTATTTCAATTATAACCATAAGATCGAACGGTCCATTTGATTAGTCGTTTACCTCGTTACACTTTTACATTTTACATTTTTAATACCATGTTTTTGAATGGTTGAATTAATATTAGCATGGGTTTTTTTTTTTGGGAACAGGTGGACAATTGTACTGGTCGATTCGTTCCGTCCTTTAGCCTTCTAGAATAAGAAAGAAAAGGAAGATAGAAATGCATTTCTTGGACGCCTTAACAAAAATTGTCCAATCATAAAATATTACTGCCTAAAAGTTAAGGTTCATGTAAACGTAGGAAATAGCTCACGATTAAATATATCACGGATAACAGTAAGTCGAAATTGGAAGTAAAGCTACTTTAAGTAAAGAAAAGTAGGATTTAGGGTACATGGGTATCAATCGCCACTCGTGTATGTTAATAGAAGTTAACTATGGCAATTCCTGAAAATATAAATAAGGATTTTTTTTTGTACTGTAAGCAGCAGTATAATAATATTTAGTACAACTTGATACCATGGTTGAACACCATGCAAATGAAGTGTAAAAATAACTTTGTTAGAATAAAATGAATATGTATTTCCCTAACAGATAGACTTCATCATTGCTTCCTGACACCCCTTCCAAGGGCCCTCGTCTTTTCTTCGCTCGTTTACTCGTGGTTTCGCTATGGGGGCTAGGAACAGGTGCGCAGCCTAGCCCAATGGAGGGGAGGGAGCGCGGGGCCCCTAAACCATCAAGGGGCTCCCGTGTTCGTCGAGGGACGTAAAGGTGCTTCCAGGGTCGTACTTCTTTTTTTTTCAGGTCTGGGTTTTTTTTGCAGGTACAGCTCGTCTGTTTAGGCACCCGGGCACACACGTGAGTTTTCTTTGTAACTCTCTTTACGAGCAGGGTTAACTGGTGTTTTTTTTTAATTTTAGACGCTTAAGATGTTGAGATTTCGAAATAACACGCCACACAGTTGTTTTGCTCGCACTGACACCAACTTTTGACCAAATCTTGTCCACAGAATCATGTGAATTCGAAGCTTCACGCAAAATAGACCGCTTATCTGCATTAGAAAGTACACTACTCACCCTACCTTTCATATTTTTTCCATAATCTGCACCATTTTTTAATAAAATTAAATATCACTTTTCTGCTTTTTCCAATTTTTTTCGATATTTCAGTCACTGAAAGGTCACTATCTGTGTAGCTTTTTATTTTGACTTGCTCTTCGTCGGTTAAGGCTTTTCAACGACCCATTATTATTTTAAATTACCGAAACGTATTTAAAATAAAATACTTAAAACAATTGCAAATTGTAATATTGTGACCACCTGCACCGCGCATGTGAAGCTTAAACCCAACTGTGATATTCTAGTGAAACAAAAAATGTGCTCACTTTTGAAACGAATTTACGAAAAAAGGTAACAATTTTTCTCTCGGTGAGACCACATAAGGAGACAAAAAAAAAACTACAAGCAAAGTCATAAGAATATTGATAGATAGTGTAAGCAAATAACAATGAGAAAACGGAATGTGCTATTTAAGTGAAACGCAGCAATAGGATTACTAAAAATATCAATCGAAAAAAATAAAAAATGAGAATCGAACCCGCGACCCACTTGGATAGAGCTGCACATGCGACTGTCACTGATGAAGAACACGTTTGAATGATGTTTTTTTTTAAGTTACAGCGGTACGCCGAGTTTAGAAATGTATTTTAAGTCGTCGCAATAAATAAACAATCCTTGATTTTCGGATCATTTTGGGACTGACATTTCGTCCGAATTTGAAATTTATTTTCACCAGATATGAGGCACACTACGTATACTTGACATCCGAGTAGATAACTTGACCATTCGGAATTTAACCTGGATGCTACCCTAGAGCATTTTTGCGCAACCAGGGACCCTACACGGTTACGCAAAAAAAAACACATCTGTTGTAAAAGTACAAAATATACATATATTTTTCAAATTGAATATAAAAAAAAAAAACATAAATAAAAAGATTGATCCATCACTAGTTTCAGCTATTATTATAGGTACACACAAAATTACGTTCATCGATGCATTTTTGCCTGGCTGGGCTATACACTTTATTAGGAGAACACTCAAGCGTCGTCATTCCAATAATATCCTCTCCATTTTGATTCTTGTCAGGATAACAATATAAGTAGCTGCGAATACATAAAAATTATGGATTTATGAATAACTTGTGACAAGTATAATACTTTGCTCGGTCGATACCATACCTTCTGCAGGTTGGATCCGATTTGTTGGCAAATTTTCCTAGTCCGGTACATTCCGTCGTCGGTGGACTCGGATCAATAGGTTTCTCGGGATTTGCAGTATTCTCCGATTGTTGTGTTGTAGTAGGCATTGTTGGGGTAGGCATTGTTGGGGTAGGCACTGTTGAGGTAGGCATTGTGGTTGTAGGCGGTGTGGTGATAGGCGTTGTACTGGTAGACGTTGTGGTGGTAGGTTTTGTAGTGGTTGGCATTGTGGTGGTAGACGTTGTGATGGCAGGCATTGTGGTTGTAGGCGTTGTAGCGGTAGGCGTTGTGGTGGTAGGTGATGTGGTGGGAGCCGGCGTGGTGGTAGGTGTTGTGGTGGCAGTCGCCGTGGTGGTGGTTGTCGTAGGGGTAGTTGTCGTGGTAGTAGTGGTTGTCGTTGTAACTTCAGCGGTGCATTCAATCGGCTATTAGATGCACAACTTAATTATTATATTCCGTGAGTGGTGGATTCCAGCCGGAACTTACCTTTAAAAGATTGGAACATTTCGAATCAGGTACATCGGCATCATCTAACAGCATGACGCAATAAGGAGTAGCAGGTGGGCATTGGTACACCTTATCATTTTCAGTCTCGCCATTGATACAATTGGTATACGTGCTGGAATCCAAACAAGTGGTCGTTGAGTCTGAATGACATAGCCTACAAGATTCACTGAATCGGCAGGCGGGTTTTCCATAGTTTACACATACATCCGGGACATTAGCGCACCATTTGCCCAATTCACAAGTGTATATTCTCGGGCCGTCTAGAGTCGAAATGTTAAAAGATGTTTAGCGAGGCAACAATACATAAGGAGTTATTAATTGCTGCTATACACAAAAGTGGGGAGGTGCTTCTCGAATACATCATCAGTACTGACTTACTTTGATGCAATTTAGGTCTTGTACGAACTTCATCACGAAAAACAGACAAGAGGTCCTGGATATGAACTGAAAAGCTTTCAACAGAGCTAAAGCATCTAGGAGTTGGTCTGACTGGGCTTCGTATGAGCAGCTCCTTTACAAAAAAATATTCAAGAAAACTAAGCGCAGATCATGGAGGCTTTTCTGTGGAAATTTTTCGTCCAGGCTTCGCAAAGTCCCAGCTTCAAATCCTCCCCTATCCAGCTACTTAATGAAGCATGATGGTTTCTGGACGACTTCTACGAAACACGCGATTGACCTGATGTTGGAGACGAACTTCCTAGAAAATCTATCTTTCGAGCCAGGGTTAGACTCGGAAATAATGTTCCCGCCATGTGACACAGCATCTATTATTTCGGAGGAAAAAAATCTCTCCAGTTTTGGTTCGTATAAATCAGCGGGTTCGAGACGGAATTATTGCCGCAACAAACACATCATGTGCGAATGTCCCGCCTTCGCGCGTTTTAGGATGACACTCCTCGGGCAGGCTACTATCAGCACTGCAGACTTCAGGTTGATTCTTGTTAAAGACATACTGTCCTTTATTGGAAAGGTGGACGGTCCTTTGACTTAATGGGCTAGGGCACAATAGACTTATCAAGGTCGCAGTTCCTTACTGCTGGGTTAGTAGCTCCGCTATCTTATCTTATCTTAATATAAAGCAAACTTTATGGCACCAAGTTTATCATACATGTACATTAACTGAACAGAATCAGCAGGTCGATCACAAGGAAAGCACTCACTAAAACAATAGCCGCGTTGTTGTTTTTACGGCTTTTGTCGTTCCAGAACACTAAAGAGGTATAGCCAGCTATTTATTAGCTCACTATGACGGTAGTAGCTACATATAGTAGCAATAGCAATCGCTCAGTGCGTTGAGGCGTCAGTCTGATATCTCATGCTACCAGTCAGCTATGGGTTCGAATACCGTCCACGTCGTGGCCATGGATGTTTGTGTTGGCTTCCTCCTGTTGTATGGGGCGTCGGCGTAACAATATGCCACAACATGTCCCGACTTGCCGCAAGTATGCGAGTAAATGGACAGGAAGTACATGCTGGCAACATGTATAGTATCGTCCAAAACCAGTTTATTCTAACGGACCGTCAACTAAGGCACATGGGAATAGTTGACGCGCTCTGCCTATATTAGGGCAAATAGTATATGACAGTAATCAGAGTTGACTACAGCTCAGACTATGGCCTTTTTATGGAACGCGCTCAAAATATATCACCGACGCCCACTCCTGTATAATATTCCATACAGGAACACTTAGGTACGAATACTTTTACAGTACTGAAAATTTGATTTATACTATATAGGTACTTACCATCAATTTTAAACTCATTCTCCGAAATGCATTTAACACCCGAAATATCTCCAAAATCATCGCACCAGCTTTTAGCTTCTACGTGTACCACAAAAAAGATAAATGCTAGAACCTGAAAAGAAGTATGAAAATACGTATTATATAATAAATATTATTAGAAGTGTAATAATGGATAATCAAATATTTTTCTGCATACGCTTTTTAACAGCATGACAGTAATATTCACAGATCTGCTTCGAAAAACAGCAGTGCTCACCACTTAATAATGCATAAAAAAGCATTTTATAATATTTTGTATAGGAAGATATCTAATCTGTTTAAAAAAAAGGTAATAAACTAAGATAAGGGATTCATGGGAATTATCTAAGATTTTTGCAAAATTGCATCTGTTGACCGATTATCCACAAGGTAAGACAAGACAAAAAATATACGATTTGCAAATCGCTGTTAAATGTTTATAAGTAAAAAAATACAGAAAACCAACCTTGTTCAATGTCTGATTTTAAGGCTAGTGTTATTGCTCGAGGTCAATAAAAACCCGACCGCACAGTGTCGAAAGCGAACTCGAACACTAACATGGTGCCATTGAACAATTTTCTTCAGATTTGTGAAAAGTGTTTTGAGCTATTCGCTTGAAGATCGCCTTTCCTCAAGCGATGCGTTAAAATTTCCTCCGAATTGCTTAAGACACTTAACCAAAATCTGAAGAAAATTATCCATACTGAGAACATGTTCGTGTTCGACAGAGTGTGATCGGGCCGGCAGTGGCACGTGAAAGAACACTAACGAAATTTTGGCACAATAAAAAGAAATATGTATTTGAAAATTTTTGGCAAAGTTTTGGACGACCTCTTTTGTTCATAATTTCAATATTGACAAATTTTTAACAAAATTTTATAGCCACTCATTCAACACAAGCACAACTTGAACCGGTTGTGAACGTACAGACTGAATGAAACTCAAAAGGGCTTATACTCGCAAGACAAATTTTCATAGTTGAGATAAACCTCAAACCTCATGACCGCTTAGTATCGAAACTCCTCAGCCCGTCCGTAACCAGAGTTGATGCACGCTAGATAGCTAGCTAGGCTATTTGTACTGTGGGCGGGGTTTTATGAGGTCACAGTTGACTCTTCAAAGTTACAAAAATATATCGCGCGTCGGCCCGAGTGCCAGATTAAAACGGGACGCCCATAACAAAACTCACATAGCATGGGAGCCCCCTGATGGCGATGGGGTTCCACGCTCCCTACTGGGCCCCGCCCCGGTTCGATTCCTACTAAGAGTAGCCTTCGATAAAAAAGTGGAATTACGTGTCGGACTAAGAGCCTACTCAGCTGCTAAATGAGTACCCATTTGGGGAAAATAACTCGGTTCAGCGAGCTGCTGGTCACACACCTCTGCAAAGACACGGTCACGACCTAGTAAATAAGATGATACTAATCACGAGGCCTTGGTCCAAAATTGGACTGCTGTGCCAAATCTTTATTTTTTATTTTATTGCTTAGTTAATTAAGGACTACATAGTCCAGGAAACAAATTGGCCTGGCAGCGAGATCAGTGACAAAAAAAAAACACAATTTTTAAAAGTAGCAAACCATCGGGCAACAGGGAGTTTGGAGTAGCATTTATAGTGAACAATCAACTCAAGCCGCACATAACTGACTTCAAACCCATAAATGAACGGCTGTATTCGATTCGCATTAAGACTCGATTCTTAAATCTCTGGCTCATCAATGTGCACGCCCCACCGAAGTTAAAGAAGATGTAGTAAAAGACGAGCCCTCCTTGAGACTATCTTCGACTCACTTCCAACAAACGACGGCAAAATGCTGCTGGGACCACTGGAGGCCACAGTCTCAATGAAAAATGTTACGACACCGGCCAGCGACTTATCGGCTTTGCCTGCAGTAGGAATTTAGTCGTAAGCTCTATGTGTTTCCCGCATCGACGCATTCACAAGCAGACCTGGAAATCTCCAGACGCACATACCGTCAGCCAAATTGATCACGTCCTCATTTGCAGGAGATGGGCGTCTAGTGTCATGTGTGTCCGCTCTTATCGAGGAGCAAACTGTGACTCAGATCATCACTTGGTGAAGACGACCTACAGTTATAGAATTTCTTCAGTGCACCAATCGAGTACCAGCCCTCCCAAAATCTTTGCGGTTGATAACTTCTGAGCGATGCCACGGGGGTGGCGTATACTACCGCCCTGGAGGAAAGACTATCACCTATAGTATGCTACACAACATCAACAACACAGGTGTCCATGGGTTCTAGGAAGAACTCAAGGGAACCATCAAAGAGGTCGCAGAGAAAGTCATGGGATAAATAGCCCGGCGAGCGCGAAATTACTGCTCCCGATGATATTGTTAATCTAGGCCCACATACAACCCTCGAGAGTAGAGGAAGTTGATCTCGCGTTGCGGTCACTAAAACGAAATAAAGCGCAGGGTGCTGACGAGATTTCAGCTGAACTGCTGAAATTCGGTGAAACGGGATTAGTTAATGACATACATCAATTACTCCTGCGAATGTGGGAGGACGAGGTGATCCCAGACGATTGGTCCAGTAGCATCATCAGATGAACTGCGGTGTGAAAGTTACAGGGGCATATCACTAGTCTGTACATCCTATAACATTTTGACAAAAATTCTGGAAAATAAATTAGAACCTTACGCAAAACGAATCATTGGCGAATATCAAGGCGGTTTCAGACCTGGTTGCTCCACAATCGATCCGCTCTTTACGGGCAGACTGATACTCCAGAAGTGCTGGTAATACAACCTAGACGCATACCAAATCTTTGTCGATTTCAAGCAGGCATGCGACAGTATCGATCGTGGTGTATTGTAAAACATCATGCTGCAATTTGGTATACCGGCAAAATTAGTGCGACTGCCAAAGATGACGATGACCAACTCCGTCTTACAGGTCAGGATCCATAATAGACTTACTGATTTATTTGAAACACGCACTGGTTTGAAACAGGGCGATGGACTGGCACCGACGCTCTTCAACCTAGCACGGCAACAGCAAGACGCTACTCATCAATTCGACACAATAAGCAGCGTACGCCGATGACATCAACATCATGTCCCGACGATTGGCCGACGCAGAAAAACTGCATGCGCTCGATACCGCTGCAAAAGAAGTTGGACTACGTGTCAACGAGGGTAAAACTAAAATAATGATGCAATCGACGACAAGGTCACCCGCACAATCGAGCATCAATGTGGGCGACCTCAAAATCGAGTTCGTGAACGTCTTCATATACTTAGATTGCAACTTGTCAAAGGACGCCAACTAAACTGACGAAATCAAGCGACGGATACAGCTAGCTAATAAGACTTTTTACTCGGTTCTCCCCATAATGAAATCGAAGCATGTGCACAGATACGGAACCGCTTGTACAAAACCATCATACGACCAGTGCTATGTTATGGCAGCGAAACAGGGTACCTAACTCAAGCTTCCGCAAAACTGCTAGACACATTCGAACGAAAGGTTCTGCGTCAAATTTTCAGGGCTGTTTGCAGTCGAGATGCATGGCGCATCCGGTACCACCATGAGTTGTATGAACTGTTACATCAGCTGGAAGTTTCGAAAAATGTCAAACTACAACGACTTCAATGGGCAGGGTATGTACAACCAATGGACGATGATCGTATGCCAAAGAGAGTAATAAACGGACGACGAGTCGATGGACGAGTCGACGGACGAGTCGACGGAGCGAGACTGCGAGTGCTCGTTGGGAGTGCTCAGTATATGCGGACGCCGAGCAGCTAAAGGGCTTGCAAAATTGGAGGACGCGGTCACGTGACCGAGATAATAGGAGGACAATGATCCAGGCGGCCAAGGCCCGAAGTCGGGCTGTCGCGATACGATGATGATGATGATTAAACAGTACATAGTACACTTAACAAATGGAAAGGAGATGTGGGGAGGAGAGGAGAAAAAAAAATTACAAAATATTTAATTTCATTATCACCAAAACTTGTATTTACTTGTATAAACGTTCCTATAAATTGTCACAAACAAAGTTCGTCGACACAACACATTTGGATTTCAAAGGATCGTATACAGAATCACCCGGGCATGCAAGGACCATACTGTTAATTATATCGTCTCCATTTGAGTTTTGGTCGGTAAAACAATAGTAATATCTGAAGACAAGACATAACAAATCAATTTAAAATAATAGATTATTGATAAACCATTGGCCGATATCGATTTCACAAAGTCCCTTACCTCTTACAAGTCGGATCCGATTTGTCTGGAAACTTTCCCAAGCCGGTACACTCAAATCCGGGATCCGTTGGTTCAGTCTCCATGGTTGTCGTTGTTGTCGAGTAAAATTCGGGATACGTTGGTTCAGGCTCAATGGTTGTCGTTGTTGTCGCGTATGTTTTACATAGATTCTACAATATTTTACAGAATAACTTCACAAACAAATAATTTAATGGTAAGAAAACCCAATCACTAGACTGACGATACTCCTACTGGAAAAATTGACGTGAATGTTGTTGGATAAACAGACTATAATCGTGTAGAAACAACTGACAAGAAAATGTAGGAATAATAATAATCAGTTATTCCTATAGTTGACAGCACTTGTAATTATCGTCAGCACATCCTACAAGATTCTTGCCAGTTTTTCCTATAGGAATGTCCTTAGTTAAATTGATTGTGAACTGGATGAAAATCACCTCTCCCCAAAGAGTACAAACTGCACGGGGTATGTCGTCTTCGTCGTACAGCATACCACAAAAGGGCTGTGATAAAGGCGTCAAGCCTGGACATTTAATCACATTTTGATCAGGTTTGCCGTTGATACACGTCACATACTCCATCAAATCTACACAAGTGCTTGTTGAATTGGAATAACAGAAGCCACAATCTTTCAAAAATCGGCATGCTGGCTTGCCTTCGCTGACACATATCTTAGGATCATTTGCACACCAAGTACCAACAGGACATGTGTACATATAATAAGCTTGAAAAATAAAATTATGATTCGGTTAATTATTATAAACTGAATTTCTAGTTCAAAATATATTATCAGCACTCACGATTGTCCAATGTATACCCCGTTTCAGTCACACAAATCACACCTGATAAATCACCAATGACGTTACAATAGTTACTTGTAGCACATCCAAAACACAGTGAAGAAATGACGACAAGCTTCAATTGAAAAGATAATACTTAAAATCGAATTTAGTCTTTGAATCCACTTACAATTATTGGCTTCATCTTGTATTCGGAATGATGTAGGATCTGTTCAATAATGAGAATCACCCTGCTTTGTCGAAAGTTTTCAAACATTGATATTGGCAAAACTCTTTACTATCTTTCTGTGGTTCGTATCTAATCTGCAGTCTCAAATTCCATGCGGGTACTTACAGTTTCTTTCTCCGAAAAATTCAATTAAATTGATAAATCCCATTTCCGGATGATAAAATTTAGACTATACATACATAAATACACGTCCCCCTGTGGTGTGGGATCCAAGAATAATGACCAACCAGGCCGAAGCTTCGCTTCGGCCCGGAGTCCGAAGCGTATATACCCTAGACTTGTACAGACCTAGTGGTGATACCAAAAGTACCATTTGGCAACGACCATATGCATTAAAAGTGAGTTTCCTATATGGCCAGTTTATAGGGGAGGTTGACATACATTCATGAGGATCTTGGCCATTCTAAAAATCAATTGACTAACCCATTCTACAAATATTTGTCGAATTTTTCAAGTCGCTAGCTTTATTCTATCGAAAGTTATTGCTTATTTGAAGCCTCACTTGTAGGGGTGGTAGAAGTTCCTTGGATCGGATCTTGCCCATCATAGCCACCAACCAATTAGATCACCCTACAAACATTAAAAAAAAAAGATGTCAGGTGTCTAGCTTTACTCTATCGAAAGTTATCGCTTATTTGAAGTTTCATTTGTAGGGGAAGCAGGGGTTTCATTGGTCAGATTTTACGTATTTTCAGTATTAGCCAAACAACAAATATTTGACCAAAATTTCAAGTCGCTGGCTTCATTCTCTCAAAAGTTATCGCTTATTTGAAGTTTCATTTGTAGGGGAGGTAGGGGTTCCTTAGGTCGGATCTTGCCCATTTTCAATACCAACTAACAGGATGTTACTACCAACGTTCTGCACTTTTTAACTCGCTAGTGTCATTCTATCGAAAGTTATCGTAGTTAAAGTAATATTTAATTTTTTAAATATTGTAGGGGAGGTAGGCGTTCCTTTAATCTGATTATGCCCAACTTACTAAAACCCAAGCAGCTTCTCACCTCAAGGTTACATACCAAAAATCACATGTCTACGTCAATTTGTTCAAGAGTTATGGAAATAAAACCTGAAAAATAGGGTAGTACGGAGCTCTTTGTAAGAAAATTACCGTTAGTTTTCAACTGATCGATTTTATTTTTCCAAGAGAGTATAAGATCACCTTCACGAGCAATCTACCAAAGCTAGAGCTTTTCATGTTTATTTAATCGGGAGTTATGGATACATTTAAGTATTTTACATATGTAGGGGAGGTAGGCGTTCTCTTGGCCTGATCATGCCCATTTTCAATACCAACCAACTAGATCATACTTCCAACATCTGACCAAAATTTCAAGGCTCTAACTTCATTCTATCGAAAGTTATCGTGCGAACGGACAGACAGACAGACATGGCTAAATCGAATCAGGAGGTGACCCTGATCATTTATATATATACATTGCTATATCTCCGGAGCCTCCTTTAAGGTGTTACATATTTCCGTCGTGACAAAAACAATATACCCTATACTAAAAGTCTAGGGTATAAAAACGGACAGGATGTGTGTGTACGCCAGAAACATTATCCATTATTATCTCTCTCTCTCTCAATTGCCCTAACCCCTTGTGGGTAGGGACGTTCCGATACCATATAAGTATCGATACCCGCTCAAATGAGTAGTATTTAAATCATTTATTCGATACTACTCATATACATAAGTAGCTTGAAAGTATTGATTACTTATAAAGTACTCATATCGATAGTTTTTCTTATGAATTTGAGATCGCGGGTGATTTGGTAACTTAGGAGCACTGTTATTAATAATTATTATTAAGATTATTTTAGATTCATTTTTAGGTTTAACAACAAAATTGATTTTTTTAAATAAACATAATAAAAGTAAAAGGCAAAAAGGCTATAAGTATTGCAAATGCTTATATATGCACATACATCTATACAAGTTTTACTTAATCCAGATTATGTTTCCAAGGCTATTTCCAAGTGGATAGTATATCATAGAATTTATATTGTATATAGAGAACATATATATTCTGATTTAAGAAATAAAAAGTTAGAAAAAGGAGAACTTAAACATTTAGGCTTGGCAAGATGCACGCGGATGCGAAAAAAGTGCAAGAAGCAATTATTATTAAAATGCTTAAAATTTAAGTGAAGAACTCTTTATTATCGAGACTGCCCAAGAAGAGCAATTTTTCCAAGTACTTCGGAGACAATCTGTTGACCGTTTCCAGCTGGCAACGTTAGTGCTGTCTCTCTTTCTCTTATTTCGATTTTAATGATGGGTACTCGGTAGGTACTTGGATGGAAATGGTATCGATACCCGAGTAAGTATCGCAAGAATTATTCGATGCCAAATGTACTTGGCATCGAAACAAAAGTATCGATTATTTACTTGTATTTACTTGTATCGGAACGTCCCTACTTGTGGGGCATAGCGCGTCAACTGTTCCATGTGGCCCAGTTGACGTTTCTCGGCATAAACTGATTTCGTAGAATGCAGTTGCCAGCATGCACCTCCTGCTGCACATCCATGGCCACGAACGTCGTCGTGGACGGGATTCGAACCCGAAACGCCGGAAGTCAAACATGAGACTGATACTCAGTTGCCCTAATCCCTTGTGGGGCATAGCGCGTCAACTGTTCCATGTGGCCCAGTTGACGTTTCGTTGGCTTAAATTGGTTTCAGAGAATGCAGTTGCCAGCATGCACCTCCTGCACATCCATGGCCACGAACGTCGTCGTGGACGGGATTCGAACCCGAAACGCCGGTAGTCAAACATGAGACTGATGCCTCAACACACTGCGCTACCGGTCGCCACAATCTTATCCATTATTATGCATTATCCGAAATCTTTTGTATGCTTAACATAATGTCAACTGTGCCTCGCTACGACTCGGGTAAGGACCGACTCACTATGGCAGTAGTACGTAGAACCTTACCGGAGCTACCCGTCCATCAGAACGGCCAAGAGCCGCCACCCACTTAAACGCCCAAGGGAAAGTATGGTAATACACACACACATACTCAAACTCGAAGTGTTGCTACAACAACAACTTCTGGCAATTGGTCAATGACAAAGATGGTTTCTGGATTGTGCGTACTATCCTTGACAATTAATTGGAAGATCTCCAGAACTACTTCTTCAATTAGAGAGTGAATTTCAGCGTTACAAATTAAACATTTTCAGAGTTAGTGAGATAATATGGTCGAATAGCGGAGAATATCTCTCCAACGCGTAGCACTGTAAAGTTGTACTCCGGTAAAGATACTGGTGATCCTTAGTCAGTCCTTATCCGAGGCATAGTTTCGTTTCGTTAGCATATAAAGATTTCGGATAGTGCAAGTTGCTGGCATACACATCCTGTCCTTTGTTTGTCGGTTTTAACGACAGGCGCTCAAAGGGAAAGGCCCCCACACTACAGGGGGAAGATTTACCTCAACCAAATCATCGCACCGCCATCACTGGCGGCTTGACATTGGTTAGCAATGGTCAGTGACCATTGCCGTTCCAGGGGGCGCCCACGCGGAGGACTATGGAAGAGGAGTTTTCGCCCCCCAAAGGCTTTCGACAGTGTGAACCGGGATTCTATATGGGCGGCCTTGCACAGCAGAGGCATCCCTGAGAAGCTTGAGGCTATTATTAAGGCAAAATAAAAATAAAAAAAAAAAATTTTTTTTTGCAAAATCTTCACTTTTAGAGTGACGCGAGTGAAAAGTGACAAAAATCCGAGTTAAAAGTGATATCCCCAGCCAGTGCCCCGAAAACTAAAAGCTTGCCAAATTAAGATTAAAAATAAAAAAAAAATTCAAAAAAAAACTAAAAATAAAAAAAAAAATTTTCCAAATTTGAGAGTTTTAAGGTGTGAGTTCCAAGGCAGCGACTGAGCGACTTGCGTTTGCGACTGTGAAAAAAACTATCATAACGGAGCACTATTCTTGTGTATTTTAAAGTTTAGGGGATCGTCGAATGCAGGTTGTAGTTGTACGACTGTACTTCCACATAAAACAGACACGAATAGTGCTTCGTTATGATAGTTTTTTTTCACAATCGCAAACGCAAATCGCTCAGTCGCTGCCTTGGAACTCACACCTTTAGAGTGACGCGAGTGATAAGTGACAAAAAAATCCGGGTGAAAAGTGACTTCAAGCGGCCGGATGGCCTTTCAGGCGGTCAGAAGGAAAATCGTTCCCGCCAGGCGTCCAACACACACGAATTTTTCTCCGGAAAAACTAATCAGGCCTGGTTTTGAGGAATTCCGGATCGTGAATGGCCGGTTCAGGCGGCCTTGAGGCGGCCGGACAGGCCTTTCAGGCGGCCGAATGCACAATTGAAAATCGATCTTATCGCCAGAGATTCAAAGTATCTTTCTATCTATTGAACTCAATTGTACGGTATTTTACTTTCCATGGTCAAGATTCAGGTTCACCTGTCCGGCCGCATGACCAGAATGAACTTTTGCAGGAGTTTATTTGAATCTACCATCTACTACCTCTATCTGAAACTTAACTAAGGAAAGTAAAATGCCGTACAATTGAATTCAATAGATTCAAAGATACTTTGAATCTCTGTCGATAAGATCGGTTTTCAATTGCGCATCCGGCCGCCTGAAAGGCCTGTCCGGCCGCCTGAAGGCCACCTGAAGCGGCCACACACGATCCGGAATTCCTCAAGGCCGGCCCTGATAAGTTTTTCCGGCAAGAATTCCGGATGGTGTATGCTATATTAAGGCGGACCGGAAGGCCAGGCCTTATCAGTTTTTCCGGACAGGAATTCCGGATGATGTATGGCCGGTTAACGTTGCAAGCATTCAGCCATTCAGATGTTTGTGAAACTGAGGAATCGAAATAAGTCAGAGAAATTTTCAGATTTGTTTCCCCAGTTCATTTTTTGTGTGCAACCTGCCCCTGAAATTCAATTGAGTTGAATGCATCTTGCAACGTTTGAGGTTTTCCCAGTTTGCACTCACTATCGACGATCATTAGTGCCAAAGTGGCGTTCTCACGACCACGTTTCTCCCAGCGGCGTCAATAATTAAGCCAAACCGTTTGGACGAAATTGGCGCTTAATACAATTTGCAGGGATTCCAAATACCAGTGACGTGCAGTGGAAATTTTTCATAGTCAAGCAGTTGGGCGCCCTAAAGCCAGTTTAGCATAAACAAAAATGGACTGTATAATAGAATATGGACAGCCACAAAAACATTTATACCAAGCGGCTTTAAGCCTTAAAGAAGAAATCAGGAAAGATATAAATAAAATATTGGCACATATATTCGGAATACAAAAAAAAATAAATAAATAAAATATTACTAATAAAAAAAATGATAAATAAATATTATGTTAATTAAGACTAAGAAAAATTCAGGGGTATTTGAAATAAATAAATATTCTTTCGCCATTGCCATTTATTTGTATTCCAAATCTATGCGCCGTTCTTTAAGTAAAAACTCTTTAATCACATTATCAAAAAAATCGTTTTCTCTTCGCATTTGTATAAGAAGATCCTTTTCAACCGCAATTAAAGCAAGATCCGAAAGTCGTTCTTGGGATTGGCGATTTCTCAAAAATGTGTGAACGCGCTTTAGTGTTGAAAATTACCTTTCCGCAGTTGCCACTGTGACTGGAATTGACGTTAATAATTTTGCTAAAATATGAACTTGCTTAAAACCGTTTGCGACATAAGGCCGTTTTTGAAAATAATCGAGAATTTTACTAGGATTCGCGTTTTTAAACTCATCTGAAGAATAAATAACTTTTAGCTCATTTTTCAACTTTATTCTGTCGAAAAATTGACCGTGATATTCAATAACTGAGTCAAAATGTTTATCGGGAAAATTTGACTTGAATTTAGAAAAATAATTCGGTTCAAGCAACTCTAAAAATGAAAGATCTTTAAACGAATGGAATCGATCTCGAATTTGCCCGAGAATAACATCTATAATCTCCCGAAATATCCGCCGTAAATTTTGTAAAGGATCTATCGCATTTCTACATTTCTTACGTGGTGGCTGATATTCTGCTGTAACTGTCGAATAGAAATTATCAAACTTTTTAGAAAAGTCATTTTCAAGCCAATTTTCAAATTCAATAATTTTTTGGCTTGCATATGAAATGTTTACCACTTTGCTCTGAATAATATTAAATAATATATCAGTTTTCGAAAAAATTTCAGAAAAAATTAACAGATATAATTGAAAATCTGACTCTGCGAATTTTTGTAAGTATATATCGGAAAAAGTCAAGGAATCGCCATCCCAGTGTTGAGAACCATTCGAAATTGTCTCAAAAACTGTACAAATTTCATGCTTATGTTCAAATATAACGTTAACAATACGCGAATGATAATGCCAACGCGTTTTGGAAACCGATGGTAAACGACGATTTACTATATTTGCAAAAAGGTCCGACCTTTTAGTGGATGTATTAAAAAATGATGCGATTTTATTGATGTGCGCGAAAAATAATTTAATTTCCGGAATAAACTCAACTGCTTTAGACAATACTAGATTTAGTGAATGAGCGTAACATGGAACGAAAATTGCCGATTTATGTTTTTCCCGAATTAAAGTCTGAACTCCACGAATTTGAGAACTCATTACTGCTGCGCCATCGTAACATTGTGCAATTAATTTCTTATCGATATTTAAATTTTGCAATTGTTTTAAAATGTGAGAGCTTATTGCTGTAGCTGTACGATTAGCGCTTACATCCAAAAATCCGATAAATCTTTCTTCAATCTCATTTGATATTGTATATCTAAAAATCATCGTTAATTGTTCCCGACCGCTAACATCTGGCGTTTCGTCGACCATTACAGCTACAAATGAAGCCTCCTTTATTTCCAAATTGATTTTATTTCGAACCACATTAGCTATAGCGGAAACAAGATCGTTTTGGATTCTATTAGACAAACCCGAAAACGCTGCATTTGCTTTTATAGAATCTATTATCTATCTATTACTCAATTATCGGATCGTACAAACTCAAGAAATTTACGGTTTCGATAAAATTACCACGATTATTTGAAGAAGAGTCTTCATTATTTCCGCGAAAAGGAAGCTCCTATTTTGCCAAAAAAATTACAGTATCGATTAAACGTTTCAAAATATTACGATTACGCTCAACTTTTTCATTATGCAAACTAACAGATATTGCCACCTGGTTACTAAGCATAAACTCTATACGCTGAGAACCAAAATTATCTAATTTAATTAACGACTGAAGATATTTTTTTTGGAACTTGAATGCTTTGCTGCTGAGCCCGTAAAATTATTCAAATCACTAAATCCAGCTTTATTCCAAACAGATTTTTCATTCGTGAACAAAAGACACGGCCAGCAAAATAACTTATTTAATTAACCAAATGTACTTTTCATACGTTTCGATATGGAATTTTCGCGTAATATTTTTTAATTTAAACTCTAAACTAAGATCTGGCTTCGGTCTATCCGATTCTATAATTTCTCTTTTCTTGGCAAAGGAAAGAGTTGAAAATCCCGCTTTTAGTGCGAAATCCGTCGCGCAGCAATACTCCGACATAATGCGAAAAGAAAACTTACCACTTTTATCACAAATCAAATCAATTAAATCACTACAAACGGTCAAAAAAACTTCAAATCACAATTTAATCAAAATCACCCGATTGCACTGATTTCCTCTTTTAAATTGCAACGGAAAATCCATTACATAACAAAAACAAAAGCTCTACTGGAAAAATCAAATTCCCATAAACATTCCCTGCATTGGCAACATTTCATTAACAAGCATCATTGGGCTTTATCCCACACACAAAAGCAGTCGCGCCAGTGCTTGACTTGTCTCATATAAATTTGCGAACAAAACAAAAAAAAATCGTTGCCCAATGTACTACCGAAATCCAAGATTCCCATTTTCTGGAATCAACATGTCTCTAGTATTTGGATGCACACATGGTACATGCATCTAAAGATCTAGGCACATTTTCCTATTCTAAGTTTGGTGTCTATGGTGTGCAAAATGTGGGAGGTTTGAATATTATCTAAAGTAATTGAACGAATGTTTTTTAACCAAAAGAAGGCGCGGATCAGAATTTGAATGTGTAAAGGAATATTTGAATGATAATATGTATTCTTCAGCTTAAAGAAAAACATTGACTGAAATGATGATATGTGTATTGGTGTAAGCAAAGTTTATTATTGAATTGCTTATTTCGGTAAGTCAAGCAGTTTGGAATTGCTTACTACGAGTGCACGTCACTGCCAAATACATGAAAATACTTGCAAATAATATTTGAAGCGATGCGCCAAAATGTCCTTGCCTGTGCTTTAAGTTAGACTTTGACCGGCAGTTTTTCACGCGCAATGGTATTTTCTATTTTTGAAGCAAGGTTCAGGCAGCATTTTAAAATCCAACTCTCTAGCTGCCGTAGTTTCCGAGTTAGAGCCATTTGAAAAAATGCAAGTTTCGACCCTCTAGCTGCTCTAATAACGCAGAAAAACGCACTTTTATGTTTCTCAGTCGAGGGGTCCCTTCGACTTGAAATTTTCAGAGTTTTTCGCAGTTTTTCTCCCGGAATGTATTTTCTATTTTGGGGGAAGGTTCAGGCTGCATTTAGAGGTAAAATTCAACTGTCTACCTGCCATAGTTTTCGACTTAGAACCATTTGAAAAAGTGTAAGTTTGAACCCTCTAGCTGCTCTAATAACGTAGAAAAACGCACTTTTATGTTTCTCAGTCGAGGGGTCACTTAGACTTAAAATTTTCGGTTTTTTTCGCAGTTTTTCGCCCATAATGATATTTTCAATTTTTGGGAGAAGGTTCAGGCTGCATTTTAAAGCAAAATTCAACATTCTAGCTCCGTAGTTTCCGAATTAGAGCTATTTGAAAAAGTGCAAGTTTGGACCCTCTAGCTGCTCTAATAACATAGAAAACGCACTTTTATGGTTTTCAGTCGAGGGGTCACTTTGACTTGAAATTTTCGGGGTTTTTCGCAGTGTTTCGTTGCCCAGAACCGAGTAGTTGGTGCGCTATGACCCATTAAGAGTTAAGGGAAAGTAGTATTACCCAGTTGCTACAGATAAAAAAAGTACTCTTTACATTACATTACCAACACTTTTATTTATATTCGCACCGAACATTGTTATACATTGTTACAAACAAAGTTCGCCGACACTACACATTTTGATGTCAAAGGATCGTACACAGAATCACCCGGGCATGCAAGGACCATACTGTTAATTACATCGTCTCCATTTGAGTTTTGATCGGTAAAACAGTAGAAATATCTGAAGACGAGACACACCAAATCAATTTCAAATAACAATTTATTGTTAAACAATTGGCCAATATCGATTTTACAAAGCCCCTTACCTCTTACAAGTCGGATCCGATTTGTCTGGAAACTTTCCCAAGCCGGTGCACTCAAATTCGGGAACCGTTGGTCCGGGCTCCATGGTTGTCGTTGTTGTCGAGTATGTTTCACATGTATTCTATTTTACAGATTAACAAACATTTTGTTTGTAATAATTGTTTTTTATTTTAGTGATAAAGGAGCCCAACCACATCAATTTAACTGACAGCACTTCTACTGTAAGGGTAGGAGTCCAACAGGAATAACGGACGATTGTCTGAAACGCTGAGTTTTTTCTACAAATTCTAGTCAGCACTTATGACTGTGAGGTGTATGCTAGCAACTGCACTATGCGGGACTTACATATATGATAAAAAACGTCAACAAGACATTGTGCTAGATGTTGACGCACACGCACCCATTCCCCACAGGAGAGGTTTAGCCAATTAGTAGTAGTCAGTACTTGTGATAATCACCAGTTTATCCTACATGATTCTTTTCAGTTTCTGCTGTAGGAATATCGTCAGTTGAACTGATAGTGAATGGGCTCCTAAGACGAAAGTCACCTGGAACCAATTAGTACACACGACACGGGGTATGTCGACATCATATTCCATACTACAGAACATTTTCGATTCTGGACAGTCAATCACTTCAGTATCAGGTTCGCCATTGACACATTTCACGAACTGAGTTTCAGTTACACAAGTGTTTGGTGATTTGGAACCACATGAATGACAATCTTTCAAAAATCGGCACGCTGGCACGCCTTCGCGAACACAAATTTCACGTTGATTTGCACACCAAGTACCAGTGGGACAAGGAAGTAATTCGTCAACTTGAAAAATAAGATTTAGAATCGGTCAATTATGAATGAATTGGATACGCAGTATACAATATCAGCACTTACAATCGACAAATTTATATTGCGTTTCAGTCACACAAACAACACCTGATAAATCACCCATGACGTTACAATAGTCACTTGTAGCGCATCCAAAACACAATGAAGAAATAAGCACAAGCTTCAATGGAATAGATTAAATATTGAATATCTATTTGGGTCTTTGAATCAACTTACAAATACTGGCTTCATCTTGTATTCGGGATGATGTGGGATCTGTTCAATAGTAAGAATCACTCTGCCTTGTCGAAAATTTTCATCGGCAAAACTCTTTACTATCTTTCTGTGGTCCGTATCTAATCTGTAGTCTGAAATTTTATTCGGTACTTAAAACTTCTCGGAAAAATCGGGTTAAATCGATAAAACCTATTTCCTGATGAAAAAACATTTAAAGACCATCAAATACATGAACTCATAATTCTGTAAATGCAGATAGGATCTGAATTAGCATTTATTGTAATTGATAATATATCTGCGACTAGGGTTGCCACCTATCGAACCTGGCACAACCGGAGATTTTGATATGGGGCATTAGTAGAATTTTTATACAAAAAGTGTAGCTTTTGACATTTTCAAATTCGAACTGAATTTTGATATCCAATTGATAGGATATGATCGTCAGTTTTGTTCAAAACTTCAGCTGCTCTCGTTTAACGTAGATATCTAGAATCGGTCTCTCTGGATCTGAGAAAGGACAACAAAGATACTCAGTCTTTGGTATACTAATCCTCAATCCATGATCCTCCAGCAATTTACACCACATGGTCAGTGCAGCTTGCAAGGCAACGATCTCTGATACCGTCAGCGGGGAACATGATGATATTGAAGAGCAAGGGACTCAATACACTGCCTTGGTGAACTACGACTCTAACCGCAAATTGTTCGGACTTATACCAGCTGTACCTTAGTAGTTCCTCTATCATATAACTCTTGTATCATCTTGACATATGCTTCAGGGACCTTAAGTGCTGTCTGCGCCATCCATATCAGATCATGAGGAACTCTGTCGGCGCCTTTTTCTACATCGACAAAACCAAGTGCAAGTCCATCCGTGCATCACTATGCTTTTGACATGGATATGTCTTATAGCTGGGGGTCATCCTAAAAATCTGTCCGTCACACGAAATGTCTGTTTTTCTACTCGGGGGTCAGAAGAGGAAACAAGCCCATTGAAAATTTGTGAAGTGGTCATTGTGCATGGCTGTTGCTTGTAGGTCCGTGCGGGCGGCGCGCTTGCGGGGATCCTGTGTGTACATGTTGGGATGTTGATTTGATAGCGATAAAGGCTTACGTTGTGGACGGCAAGAAATAACATAGTGTACGGGTGAACGGGCGGACTTTCAATGACCTTCAATTTCCGCCAATTCCCATTCATCATTTAATAAAATAGCCCGTGTTGTGCTATCTGAATCACTAGGGTCCCAGAAAAGGTAGCAAGTAGTCAGTTCGACTAACATTTGGACATGCGCAGACGCAATTTGAGAGTGTGTACATTACATAGTTCCCGCCCCCCGAAGATAGAGAGCGAGAGCCATCGCGGATGAGGTTCATGCTATCCAAATGGTATCATAAAACAAAATAGCGGATTTGTACTGCGCGAGTTAAAATCTCCCAAGCCCCGAAATAGAGAAATGTTCGTAGCAGGATGTTATAGTTCCGGGCAGCTCATCGTGCCATGATGTACATTCAGAGGTCTGCAGAAGATCAAATGCCCCCCCCCCCCCCCCTTCTGCAAAAATTCCAAAATTTTTCTTGTGCATTCTCTTCGTGCGTGTGTTGGAATGTTTTGTTTACTTTTGTTAGTTTCCCTTTCTGTTTGCCGGACACAATCGCATAGAGTCGCACGCGTTACTTGAGAAACGGATTGTGTGTGCCGGACCCGGACTGTTGGTTAAAGGGGCGGGGTTTGGCGGATAGTGTGGGAGCGATTTTGCAATAGATACACAAACACAATACACGTCCGATTGGGAAAAGATGGTGGGAAGCGTGATTGCGATTAGCAGAAACGTACTCAGAGAAATGTCGATAGGCTGCAGTCTGCAAACTGTACCGAACGGGTAGATGGAACAGGTAGATGGAACAGGGTGCACGAGAGGAGGTGAATATTGCACACACGCGATGCAAACGAAAACGAAACGATCCCGCGAGAGAAAGGAGCCCAACCGGACAGGACAAAGCAAAGCAGAATTTATGACGAGTATCTACACTGCCACCAGATACATGGGTACATGGATATGTCTTATGCCTACCGAAAGCGTGGGACGTGTTTTTTCGAATGATTTCATCCAGTATAACTATACTGGGATCTCTACAAAACTTACGTCGATATCTTCAACACAACAGGTTCCACGCAGTCGGTAGTCATAGACATATCCATGTTCCGATGTATCTGCATGCAGTGTAGATACTTTGTATCTTTTTCACTGTAATACGCAAGCACTGAACAACATCGACTGCATAGGAAAGTGACCCCTCGACTGTCAAACATAAAAGTGCGTTTTTCTTCGTTATTAGAGCAGCTAGATGGTCCAAACTTGCACTTTTTCAAACGGCTCTATCTCCAAAACTGCGGCAGCTAGAGGGTTGAGTTTAGTCTTAAAATGCAGACTGAACCCTACCCCTAAAAACTAAAAATACCATTCCGGACGAAAAACTGCGAAAAACCCCGAAAAATTCATGGCAAACCGACTTCTCGACCGAAAAATATTAAAGTGCCTGTATCTCCGTTATTAGAGTATAGCTAGAGGGTCCAAACTTGCACTTTTTCAAATGGCTCTATCTCCAAAAATACGGCAGCTAGAGAGTTGAATTTTGTCTTAAAATGCAGTCTGAACCCTTCCCCAAAAACTAAAAAATACCATTCCGGACGAAAAACTCCTAAGATTTCAATGCAAAACGACCCCTCGACTGCCAAACATAAAAGTGTGTTTTTCTCCGTTATTAGAGCAGCTAGAGGGTCCAAACTTGCATTTTTAGGGTTTTGTAGTAAAACAAAACCCTTATGAAATCGGTCAAATGTCTGTCTGTCCGTCTGTCCGTCTGTCCATGGAATATCTCAGGAACGGGTAAAGCTACATACATGAAATTTTGTAGGAATGTGTAGAATTACTATAATTCGCCGGAGAAAGCGAATCGTTGTAATAGGTAACTTTAAGGGGAGGTCCCCATAGAGGGGAAATGAAGGTCAAAATTTTTTTTTCGTTTGGTACAGGCAAATCAGGTATCATAGGAAAGGTACCGTCGAGTACATTCCATTTTCGAAATATTTTTCGAATTTGAAGAAACGGGAAAAGAGGGACAGGGGAAAATATGTCATCCGAGTTTGTCCCCCCCCCCCCTTGCATTTCGAGACCGTTATACTTAGAAATATGAAAATTTACAGAAAAGCGCCATTTTACTAGTGTAGAAAACCTAGATTTCTTGAATTTTGAAATTTGATCAGAAAAGGTTAATAATAATACATTTCTATAGTTTCAGTTAGCACAACCCTGCACCCCTTACGCGTAGCCGAGGTCAAAAATATTGATGGCCAATGATAACCAACATCATAGGCAATAATACTTCTAAGTTTCATTATAATCACATAATATTTAATAATAGTACATTCATTTAAAGTTCGGCATTTTGACACTATCCACACAAAAAATACACCAACCGGCCTCATAGGTGTGAGTACTACTTTCATGTTGTTTTTCGTAGTGCGAATTGCAGTTATTTAATTAATCATTTTTTAAAGGGTAAAGATTGGTTGGGGGCGCTGTGTCTTAATTGGCCAACTTTACCGGGTAGAAGGAAGGGGGGGGGGGGGGTCCACATAGAGGCGAAATTAAGGTCAAATTTTTTTATCGACTGATATAAGCAAATGAGGTGTCGTGAGAAAGGTAATGATGAGTATATTCCATTTTTTTGCATTTTCTCGAAATTTACAGAAAGGGGAACAGTGGGGGAGGAGAAAATATTTTATTAGTTCGTAATTTGACCCCCCCCCCCCCCCCCCTTGCCTGCATTTTGAGACCGTTATACTTAGAATTATGAAAACTTACAGGAAGTGGGTTTCGAAAAACATATGAAATGGAAAATAGTGGAATTTGTAAATCTTCTCAGAATAGGTCAATAATAGTTTATTTGTATAGTTACAGTTAGCACACCCTTGCACGCCTTAAACACGTTCGAGGTCAAAAGTACTGATGGCCAACGATAACCAACACCTTAAGCAATAATATGTTCTAAGTTTCGTTACAATCACGTAATATGAAATAGCATGTAAAATGTAAGTGGGTAAGACATTTTAATTACGTTTTTTCTATCCATCTGAGTGATATCAAGAAGAGCAAGGAGCCGATATTTATATACCAAAATAAGCGCTTGCTACAAAACCCTCGGATTGCGGGCGTAGCCCTCTATATTCCGGTTTCATTTCCAATGGCTCTAACTTCAAAACTACGGCAGCTATAAAGTTGAATTTTGTCTTAAAAGACAGCGTGTACCTTGCTCCAAAAATGAAAATTTTGGTTTAAAATAGAAGCAGAAACTTTAAAAAAAATACCTTGAAAATTTTAAGGCAAATTCGCATGTTGCTTTCATTTCAAGGAAGGTAATAGAACACACATAATTACGACATGCTTTTCACTTAGCAGCAGGCCCGGGTGTAATATACACGCAGGCTGTTAATTAAAGGAGGATACCATTATGAAGGTACGCGAAATCTGCTTCCTAATTGAACAATACGCTACATTTCAAAATGATAACCCATTTCAATACACGAAAGGCGGACGTGCTAGCCGTTGCGTAATCCGCACCGGACACAGATATCAGGCAAAAGGTAATCAGTCAACTAAACAACTAAACCGTGTAAATATGTAACAGATTTTTATTAAAATAACTTCATTTATAAATTATATGGTCATATCATAATATATTCTAATATAATTAAATAAATATGTTGAACAATTTGCTATTGAAGGTACTGTAAAATTTAAGGATACGTATGATCTTCATTTCATCCATAATTACATTCAAAATTTCGCCCAAATACACATTTTCTACTCAGCATTTCATAAACATATTGCGCTGAGCATTCAAAGTCCCGACGTTTAATTGTATACGCTCCATTTACACCCAAATCAGCATAACAATAGTGATACCTGCACGAAAACAATACACAATAGAAAATCAGAAAATTAGAAAATCAGAAAATCAGAAAATCAGAAAATCAGGAAATCAGAAAATCAGAAAATCAGAAAATCAGAAAATCAGAAAATCAGAAAATCAGAAAATCAGAAAATCAGAAAATCAGAAAATCAGAAAATCAGAAAATCAGAAAATCAGAAAATCAGAAAATCAGAAAATCAGAAAATCAGAAAATCAGAAAATCAGAAAATCAGAAAATCAGAAAATCAGAAAATCAGAAAATCAGAAAATCAGAAAATCAGAAAATCAGAAAATCAGAAAATCAGAAAATCAGAAAATCAGAAAATCAGAAAATCAGAAAATCAGAAAATCAGAAAATCAGAAAATCAGAAAATCAGAAAATCAGAAAATCAGAAAATCAGAAAATCAGAAAATCAGAAAATCAGAAAATCAGAAAATCAGAAAATCAGAAAATCAGAAAATCAGAAAATCAGAAAATCAGAAAATCAGAAAATCAGAAAATCAGAAAATCAGAAAATCAGAAAATCAGAAAATCAGAAAATCAGAAAATCAGAAATCATAAAATCAAAAAATCAGAAAATCAGACAACCAGAAAATCAGTAATCATGTTTCCATATCGAACGAGATCACTTCTTTCATAAAAGCAGCCATTTATGTATATATGTACCTTCGACATGTAGGATCACTTTTATCGGGAAACTTTCCCAGTTCGGTACAAACAAATGAGCTGGGTGGCTTTGGTGGGGGTTCGGTTTCTGGTTGTGGAGTGGTGGTGGTAGTAGTTGTGGTATTTGTTGTCTCGGTGGGTTCCAAGTTACAAGCGATTTCCTGTGAGTACAAAACATTATTGGGTCAGTAAGCATTTGCCTTCTGAAATGGAATAGTTAATACTTACCGCATTATTATCTGTACATGTCATGTACACGTCGTCGTTATCATCATAGAGCATGCTGCAATACTGAGCCGAGTCTGGGCATGCCATACGAATCACACTATTGCCATCGCATGATCTAAATCCTTTTTGGTCCACACATGTCCCTTCATAGATGGAACTACAATCGCCACAGGATCTGGCAAAACGACATGCGGGTCTACCACCGCTTATACAAATTGCCTCATGATTGGCACACACCATATCCGGTGGACATGAATATATACCTGGATCGTCTGTAAACAAAGATGATTAATAGAAATAAAGAGTAAAATAAATTGTGAAAATGTTTGCTAACAATTATTATAATAATCTGTGATTGTGATTGACTTTTCCGACTTACGTGTGTCACTTTATAACCCTAGTATGTAATAGTAATTGTCAATCAAAAATATTGTTTAATACAGCAATAATTCTGTTCGTTCTAGTTGCTGGTATGTCGCTATGTTATTGACCTGATTCATGAAATACCATCAATATAATTTTTACAATGACCTTAACTCGGCAGAGCACCCTGTCCCCGCCCCAAATTGCAAAGACGGTGGATGATACCAGGATCACGTTAAACTTGTGGTGTTTGCGGACCAGAAGCCGTTGGACTTGTTTATATCTGTCATTCGAAAGACTGGTAAGTTATGGCCAGGCGCTCAGCTCGAGGTTGTTACTCGACCAAAGCCTCGCACCTGGTTTCTGGCCGAACCCGAGGACATCAGCGAGATTTTGTACCTTACGTAATGTAGCAATGCACGCCTCATTACACACGGCTAGAATCTGGTGAAACTAGACAAGCCAATGGAGAATACTCACGATGTGCGTTTATCGTCGTCAATACAAAGTCCTTGGCTGATCAAGCGGAAACTGAAGGTCTGATAAGGTACGGCTTCACGTCTTTCACGTTAAAAGTGTCCAAAAAAATAGAAAAGGAGCGAATTAAAAATTCCGCTCCGACTTCTATGGTAGTAACCCAGAGCCAAGGTGACGACACTCAGGCGCAACCGGAAGGGCCGGATGCTGCTCCCCTATCCTCTGCCTTAGAGGCCGTGGGACGCATATCTGCAGCCGGGTCTGTGGAAATCCTACTCGAATCGTCGACGTCGAAGAAGATCACTACGTCACTGTGGTGGAAACAACAATATCATGGCCATTATGGTAAGTTTTGTGCAAATAAACCTTCATCATTCACAAGCAGCTTCCGCGTCACTTCTTCTTCGTCTGGCCAGCAGTGACGAAGATTGGTGCAGGAACCCTGGTTCGTTGGTGACCGAATTAAGTGCCTAGGGTCTCCTGACTATGTTACTTTTATGTTATGAACCTTGGAAGACCCCGATCGTGCATCCTTGTAAAGAGGATGTTTAATGCGTTTCTTATCTCAAAGCATCGCAACAAGTACTTTGTACATGTTAGGTGTCGTCCGACGTTTGTAGTTGTCAACTAAATCGATGAAGACGTAGCTTTCCCAAACTACAAATTTTAGATACATATGTTGTACTATATATATATAGGTATATTTCGGGAGCGACTTACCCCCTTCTTCAGTACAAAAGCTACTGCTACGTTTCCATCCTGAAAAACCAGAAATTCGTCTTCGGCGCGTCACGACGTCTTGAACTAGGACTACGACTCTGTCCCAATCTCAAGCATTCTGCAACTTTGTTCGTCGCGAAAAATCAAACAAAGAGGGTTCTCCTTACCTTCCCATGACTTAAATAATGTCGGAGCAACGGATAATTCGTGAATCAGTTATCCGCACGTTACAAGAATCTGACTCATTAGTACTAAAACAATTCATCCCATCAATCAATGTATTACAGATAAGGCAATCAAGTGATTCAGTATTCGAAGTTGGTTTCCGGTCGCGAGATTACATTAACGAGAAATAAATAAGATAAGTATTCCTTTTAATCATATTAAATGTAACACGATACTTTGTGGTGCTTTCCATTGCCTATTTTCAACTCCGCAGGTGGCATCTTACTAGTCGAAATTCTGTAAGTCGTTTTGGGGTATAGCGACCCCATGGACCTGATGTTACACAAGCAGGTGATAAATGGCGGCATCGACCCGAAGAGTGTGACTGACCAAGGAAAGTAAACACTGTCCCCAAAGGAGCAGGGACAAAGATTATGGGCTACGTTGGTCACCTGGGGGCAGTGGGCTAAACTGAGCCCAAGACTGCGATCTTTTAATCTTGGAGACAACCGGAAAAGTATCGAACAGGAGATCACACTAGCTGTTGAGAAGTCAGTAGCAAAAATGCAGCCTCGGGGATGGGTAAGCCCACAGTGCTAAAGTACTGGCCCATCATGGCGTTGGCCTCGAGGGGCTGATGGGGTTGGAAAAGTCGACCAGCTATAGTTGCAACCTATGGCTAAAGTTTCGGAGGAATCACAATTCCAAAGAGAATTTCCCTCGACTACGGTCATAAAAAAGATATCCCGCAAGGGGGAGGTATGGCAGTTGGTTCATGTACTCCCTTCTGGCAGTGCAGTAGACACAGACTAAATGCCTATTTCCAGGTACTAACTAGCCGCCAGTTGAACGTAGTAACTCCATGCCCAATTGCCGTCTCCGGAAATAGGTCAATTTTTGCTACCTCGGAAGCGTAGTTACAGCAGATGGTGGAGCGGATGCTGATATACTGTCTGTGTCTCGCATCAATAAGGTTCGAGCAGCTTTTTTCAGTTTGATTCCTTTCTGGCAAAACAACAACATCTCTTGAAGTACCAAACTCAGGATCTTCGAAACAAATATAAAATCTGTGCTTCTTTATGGCTGCTCAACTTGGAAGGTGACCGGGGCGATAGCAACAAACTTTCGTGTCTACGGCGCATCCTACACATACGCTGGCTGAAGGTTATTTCTAACGACGACCTCCTGTTTATTACTGGCCAGGACAGGATAGACACCTCTATAAAAAGGTGAAAGTGGCAATGGCTAGGTCACACACTTCGAAAAGGGACGGAAAACATTGCTACACAGGCCCTCGATTGAAACCCACAGGGAACCGATGCAAGTCGCCGCGTTGGACGACCTAGAAACACCTGGAGAAGATCAGTTGCGGTCGAAGGTAACTCAAGGGGTTGACAGGATCCAGAGTGAGAGAGAGAGAGAGGGAAAAGACAAAAAACATTTCCGCTCCTACGGAAGCCGGTTTAACGCATCAGAACTACTCGTTCATCAGCAACGGCCAAGAGTTGCCAGACCCCTTCAATGCCAGAAGGCGTTGCTACTAAAACAACAACTAAGGACATATCCATGTTAAAATGAGTATCCGTCTTATGCACTCAGAAAAAGTATCACAGAATGAGGCTAATATTGTTTGCCGTTATAGAACAATGATACACACACATCCGAAAATTCGAAATACTTAAAATATTGCAACATTAAATTCACCAACTTAAGTTACATTACACGCTCACCTGCGGACATTTTGAATTCATATTCCGATATGCAGATAACGTTTGATTTACTACCGAGTACTTTGCATGAATTTGGCCGGGATATTGCAACCACTATACACATAGCTAAGACACAGCACACCTATTAACAAAAAAAAAAACACTTAGTAAAATCCCTAATGAATTTAAAGGAACTTCAATGCGTACAGATTTGAAATACATTTCAGAAGGATAGTGTCAAGAAACTAGTTACACAGAACTACAACCAACTCATTCGAAAGTCTACCAAACTTTAATCTAAACCAAAATTTCTAACGATGTCAGGTCCGCATCTAATCTTTGTATGCGTAAAGATTACTGCTCGCCAAGACGGTTTATCATACATAGCCGTATGCTTTATAGCCCCCATACACTGTGCGATCTGTCGTCAGATCGATGGACCAATATTGTGATCGTCTGATAAGACTGTCGTTGGCGATTTCACGAAGGGACAATCTATTTTTATATGCCGATATTTTAGCCCATTTTTACTGCGATCTGTCGGCTTGGCCACTGATTGAATAATAAATGTCATTATGGCAAGTGAGTGTCAAATCATCAAACTGAACAGATTCTGAAGACTTCAATGGCCCTGCATTGGAAACATCAAAAACTACTCATTGTACTAACCCTTCCTGTAGGGCATGGGCACGTCGGGGAAATGAACCCCCCATCTCCAGATGTAAGCATCTTAGGCGGTTTTCACACCGAACGCACGATACACGAGATTCTATCAGAAATCACCAGTGGTGAGCGAGCTTTCTTTACGAGTGCAATTTTAAATTAATTGTCGCACACACAAAGCCACTGGTGCTTTCTGCTAGAACTTCGTGCATCGTGCGTTACTTGTGAAAACCGCCTTAGAGTGGCGACCGAGACCACACGACTAGCGAACGGGCCGAAATAGCAAATGGTATCCGAAAATACCACATACGCTTAGCTCAGCGCAAGCGTTTCTACGACAAATCACCATGCAGCACTAATCGCTTCTAGGTGCTGACTCAGCGCTGGCGTTTTAGTCATTTTATTTGTCCATTGTTTCACTCAACTGTCATTTGTTATCGTATCCCACGAAAATCATCCAGTGTATGTGCAGCAGAGGTCGGATGATATTTTGTGTTAATTCATCGACCGATAGATCTAACAACGGATCGCACAGTGTGTGACGGCTATTATACAAATATTCAGAGGTAGTTTTTCTTTTAGAAAAAAAAATGTCAAGGTAGTACCAAATGAAGACATTTTCGGGAGATTGAAAAGAAGATTGTCTGAAGAGATGTAGAAATCAGAAATTTAAAGTTGAATTCACGCCTACGACGACGTGTTGCCATCGTCATAGGATTGTAGTGCAACAATCATTCGTGACGCTTCAGCCCGACGTCGGATCCTGGCCATCTGGATCATTATCCTCCTATTAAGTTCTGCAACTTTCACAGTCTCTTCATCGGTGGTACTATGTTTGAGCATAAGGACCACCACAAAATCAGTTGGTCCTCTGTTGATCGGCGCAGAACACAAAATCAGATCGACCATTTTGCCATTAGTAAAAGATTCAAGAGTTGCCTCCTGGACGTGCGAAACAAGAAGGGTGCCGATATTGGGATGGGAAGAGACCATTATCTTATGATCGCTAATGTTCGATTGCGTATTGCAGCCGTGCGCCGCCCCAGCGACGAAAGATCCAGGCCCCGCAAATTCAACACCGCTCGATTAAAAAATCCAGCTATCTTACAACAATATAATGACCATCTTGCGCAAAAAGCGGCTGAGATAACTAGTCACCCAGATAGTGACATAAACGAAAACTGGGATGCCATAAAAAATGCGTACATTGATAGCGCAAATACCATCCTTGGCCCAAACCCGGATTGCCGGAATAAGCCCTGGATGTCCGACGCTTCATGGCAGCGGATTGTTGAAAGAAAGGAGCTGAAAGTTCGTTTGGCTGCAGCATCAGAAGACAATCGAAGCAGCATCGAACTCCTTTACCGTCAGAAAGCTCGAGAAGTTCAGCGTAGTGTGCGACGCGATAAAAGAGTTTATGCCAATTCTCTTTTAGCGTCAGCAGAAGAAGCCGCTAGAAGTAACAACTTAAACGCCGTATACGGTGTCATCAAGGAGTTTACAGGTGGTCGTAACTCCTGCCAACATCCGGTGAAAGATAGTGATGGAAAGCTACTTTTCTTGGAAGAAGATCAAATGAGGCGGTGGAAAGAACACGCCGCGGTCTTGAACCGTGTAACCTCTGGTGAAGTTCCCCCTCATATAGATAATTTAGCTAACCATCAAAATGTGCGTATACGGTCCACTGCCCCGACTAAAGAGGAAATAGTCACTGCAATTATTACACTAAAACGAGGAAAGGCCGCCGGACTTGACGGCATCCCTGCCGAACTTTATCAAGCAGCGCCAAGCGTAACTGCCGATTTGCTGCACCCACTTGTTGATAAAGCGTGGAATACAGAGACCTTTCCCACTGAGTGGAAGGAAGGTTTGATCATCAAACTTCCAAAGAAGGGTAGCCTCACAGACTGTAATAATTGGAGAGGCATTTGTGTGCTTCCTGCCGTTGCCAAGATAATAAAATAGCTAAAATCGTCCTGGAAAGATTAAAGGCCCACTTAGAAAGCACAATTGATGAAGAGCAGGCTGGCTTTCGATCCGGATTCTCCTGTGTCGATCACATTAACACCTTGCGAATCATCATCGAGCAATGCGCTGAATACGATTCTCCGCTTCACTTGCTTTTCATCGATTTCGAAAAGGCTTTCGATAGTGTGAACCGGGATTCTATATGGGCGGCCTTGCGCAGGAGAGGCATCCCTGAGAAGCTTGTGGCTATTATTAAGGCAACCTATGACGGCGCGAAATGTCGCGTTCTGCATAAAGGTAAGGTGTCGGGGGACTTTGAGATTCGCAGTGGAGTTCGGCAGGGGTGCATCCTCTCACCGATCCTATTCCTCATTGTGATCGGCGATGTGTTGCATGCAGCCCTATCCGGACTCGACAGAGGAATTCAATGGACTTTGACATCTTATCTACAACATCTTGACTACGCTGACGACATATGCCTACTCTCCCACAAAATCATGGATCTGTCCGCAATGGCGTTAGATCTCGAGAGGGAGGCAAGCAAGGTTGGGCTAAAGATTAATACCAACAAGACCAAGGTTCTTAGCCCGCCGTTGCGAAAAAGAAATCCGACACCTATTGCCATCAATATTAATGGGTGGACAACTTCGTCTACCTGGGTAGCATTGTTGCCGAAAATGGTGGTACGGAGCAGGACATCGCTCGTCGTATCAACCAGGCTAAACGCGCATACGGCATGCTGTCCAAAATCTGGCAGAGCAGTTATCTCAGCATCAAGACCAAGCTGGGCCTGTTTCGCTCCCTGGTACTATCAGTGCTTTTGTATGGGAGCAGTACATGGAAAGTTTCCGTAGGAGTTACCAGAAAGCTGCAAGTTTTCGTCAACTCATGTCTTCGTCGAATTTTAAGAATTTTCTGGCCCGAAACAATATCAAATGAAGAGCTAAGTCGGCGTACGGGTCAGATGCCAATCGACGAATTGATACGCAGGCGAAAATGGCAGTGGATAGGTCACACATTGCGGAAGAGTGATAACTGCATTGCTATGCATGCCAAGAAATGGAACCCCATTTCCAACCAAGGCCGACCAAGAGGGGTCCTCGAATCACATGGCGTCGATCTGTGGCAAAGGAGTGTCAGGTACTGGGTAAGTCTTTTGGGGAGTTGCGCCCCATTGCCCAGAACAGAGTCCGATGGCGCGCAGGAGTCGTTGACGCGCTATGCCCCGCTAGGGGTTAAGGCAAAGTAGTATGTTTCCTTCCTTGTTCTTACAGAGGCTAATCTTGTGTTGATAGCCTTACTTGGTCGTGTTTACTAGTCTCTTCTATCATTCTTAAATTATGCATTAAGAAATAAGAATATTAAGAATATCGAAAAGAGCCAATTAAAAAAGATCGGTTTCTTATATCATTCTTTAATGGTTCTGAATGAAACCTACGACCTATTTCGAAAATTTGACACTTCGGAGAAGTCTCATAAAGCCTGATTAAAGAATGAAATGAGAACATCACATATATCCGATTCAACCTCACTCATACGGAGGTTGCCTTTTATATTTCGGGATTGGACAATCCTAGTGTTGCAATCTGGCAACTGACAGCTCTATCGTAAAGTTTGACATTTTTGAGGTTATACGTACTCAGAACGTTTTGACATACGAGCGCTATTTGTGTTTTTTACAGTAACTTAAAAGATTAATCTCGACCAAATAATGGAATTCAATCGTGAACATTTTCGTGCGATTATTTTTTACAACTTTCGACGTGGATTAACTCAGCAACAGTGCATGGATGAACTGAATTCAATTTTTGGCGATGAAGCTCCATCAAGGACCAGTGTTTATCGATGGTATGGTGAATTCAATCGAGGTCGTAGTTCACCCCAAGACGAATTTCGTGAAGGTCGTCCAAAATCAGTTGTTTTTCCGGAAACCATTGATGCTGTGCGCGAACTGATATTGCAAGATCGTCATGTGACCTATCGTGAGATTGAGATAACCTTAGGCATTAGTGGGACCAGCATACATTCAATATTGCATGAACATTTGACTGTCAAAAAAATTTGTTCGCGTTGGATCCCACACAATTTGTCAATCGCTCAAAAAAAGGCTCGTGTCGATTGGTCGAAAGAAATGCTCAAAAAATACGATCGCGGTGCTTCGAAACACGTCTATGACATCGTGACAGGTGATGAATCGTGGATTTACGCGTATGAGCCCGAAAGTAAACAGCAGTCGACTGTATGGGTGTTTCAAGATGAGCCAAACCCAACAAAAGTTGTTCGCGCACGAAGCACGTCCAAGCAAATGGTCGCCTGTTTTTTCGGAAAACCTGGACGTGTCGCAACCGTACCACTAGAACAACGCAGAACAGTCAATTCTGAGTGGTACACAACCATTTGTTTGCCAGTTGTCTTCCAAGAAATCAGGAAAACCAACCACCGAAGACGGATCACTCTTCACCAGGACAATGCGAGCTCTCACACATCAGCTCAAACAACTGCATTTTTGAGCACTCAAAACATAGATTTGATGGGTCATCCGCCGTATAGTCCTGACTTGGCACCGAATGACTTCCTTTTATTCCCGTACGTAAAAAACAAACTGAGAGGTCAACGTTTTTCAACACCTGAAGAAGCGGTTGCTGCGTTCAGAATGCATGTTTTGGAGACACCTCAATCAGAGTGGCAAAAGTGCTTTGACAATTGGTTCAAACGCATGCAAAAGTGTATAGATCTTCATGGGGAATATTTTGAAAGACAATAAAGCGATTTTCAATGATTAATATTTGTTTTTGTTCTCTAATCCCGAAATATAAAAGGCAACCCTCGTATGCATCTTAAATCATCACACAATAAAGTGTTGCTTAGTAGAATACATAGCGATAGTATACAATACAAAAAGATGGTATTGTGTGAAAGTGGTGTGGCATCTACTGGAAGGTGCTGAATTATGGAACGGGCAGTTGTGGGTTCGAAACCCAATAAAAAAAAATTAAATATCCTTTCTTTCTTTCTCCCTGTCATTCTCTCTGTGTTGCAAATGAACAATTAATCGAACATAAATACTCTGGGAAAAAGTAACATAAGGCGAAAGTAAAAACAATTAAAAATAGAAAACGATTGGGAAACCCGAATCCAAAATAGTGTTGGGTATTATTTTTTTGGCGAGCTTAAATCTTTCTTATATCGTTCTTATACGTGTCTTAATACACTTTGTTGCCAACGATTCCATCCTTGTCGACTATTTTTTTTCATTCCCCATTTTTACCTCCCCTGTTTGTGTTGTCTTCCCCAGGCCTATGCCCGACCTTCACGGTCATTATGCTACCTAAGGCTCCGTCCCCACGCTCATCTTCGGATGCCCACCAAACCGTCCGTTACACATCTGCAAAAACCATACCTTTAGGACATTCAAGTATTTCGGCTGAAATTGATATAAATTTGCTTTGAATTTGATTGTACCGATGGGACCAATCTGCCATAATTCACCTGGAACATCGTCTTCGGTCAATGTGTAGTGTCTTGGAAACACAGTACACATTCGATTTTTGGCCAAGAGAAGGCACAAAGCATGTTTGACTAAATTTGGCTAAATCCAAACAAAGGATCAATGTTACCTGAAAATGTTAAATATCTTAAGAAAATGTAAGTGTATCCAAACTGTACTCTTTTACCAGAAATAACTTCATCGTCTAACGGTTAACCAAAAAACTCTTTATGGGTTAAATAAAACGTGTCAAATTCACTGTTTTTTAAAAATCGTTTTTTATTTATATCTTCATAATCACATCTTATCTGTTAATATGATTAGTAAACGAACGAAGAACATACAATTTTCTTTACTACTCGTAGATACATACTAGTTTCCATAAAAGCAGCTAAAACTACGGCTTTTTCGGCAAATATTTATTTAAGCAATTAGCATCAGTTCATCGCTTTTGATCATGAATGTTTCAGTGAACCTCATAATTTTTTTTGTTTTCTTTTTTTTTTTACCGCATCAAATATTTAACATCTTGTAAAAGTACAATAATTACAGATAATATAAAGAAGATGTTAAGATAGGCGTGTCATGTAATAAATACGGCTATCATTTTGAAAGAATCATTTCGTTACCATTACGATTAAAATATAGTTCACGCAAATTATTCAAAATTGGCATAATCTGTAATACCTGCTTCACATTAGCAAATTTTTGTACAAATTTTTGAACAAAACTTAACATTCCGTCGGTCGCATCTGCTCTGTCAAGCAGAGCGCAGTCATTTTGTCCTTTTTTCCACTCTCAATCAAAGATGGCCCCTACGCTCCCTAGTAGCTGTCTGTTTTTAGGTGCTGTATTCAACCGTTCCTCTGCCGATGCTTGTCCCAAGCCAAGGTTGTGAAAGGAGGAGGGACTGATAACTGTAGCCTGACTTGCTGAGCAACACCTAAGCGCCTCAGGTCATTAGGGTGGCATGAATCACTTAGTCAGACATGCAATATATTTGTGTGAGCTATGGCACGTTATGAACCACCTAAAGCAGTTACAAACGAGGCCTCCTCTGAATAAGGTTTAGCGATGGGCCGACAGCCAATCCTTGTCAAAATCACTCCATGTGAAGAAACCTTTAAAAAAGCCTTGGAGTGGACGGATCATCAACGACGACCACGCAAAAGTTTTACTGATTATTTTTCGGATCCTGAAATGTACGCTCCCTGAACCGACCGGAGGATGAGAAGGCCTTCCTACAACAGGTCGAGAAACACAAACTGAGCATCACTGCTGTACGGGAAACAAATTGACTAGGCAGCGAGATCAGCGACAAGAAATCGCACACAATTTCAAAAAGCGGTAAACCATTTGGACACAAGGAGTTTGGAGTTACGTTTATCACGAACAAGCACCTAAAACCACACGTTATTGTTATTGTTCGACACACTTCCAACAAACGACGCACAAATACCGCTTGGAGATTTCAGTGCGAAAGCTGGAAATGAGAGTTGGCATCGGGGAACCACTGGAGGACACAGCTTCCACAAGGAATGCAATGACAACGGTCAACGACTAATCGACTTCGCATGCAGTAGGAACCTATAATAAACCACATTCTTGTCTAGTTGTACTGCTTCCACCGGCAGATCTATGGCAGCACCTGATGAGTAAAGATATATCGGTGGTACGAAACCAGAGGCCGAGGGTCTCATTACACCTGAATCCCAATTGAAGCGCGAGGGCAATCGAGCCATGCGCCAACCATTCCATCCTTTTTGCTTCATTTTTTTATTCCCTATTTTTACCTCTCTTGTTTGTGTTGTCTTCCCGAGGCCTATGAATTTTTGTTAATACGTAAAGGACAGAGGCAACGAGTGGCGAAAACCCCGCCCACATCTCCCGAACTGAGCTACAGCAAACATAGGCCGCTGCATAGCTCGTTGAGGGGCCTTTTTCTTCACCAGATGGCACGGCCCGACTCTCACGGTCATTATACTACCTAAGGCTCTGTCCCCACGGGTATCTTCGGATGCCCATCAAACCGTCCATCAAACTACAACGTGTTGAATGGGCAGGGTATGTACAACGAATGGACGCATGCCTAAGAAAATAATGAAGCGGCGCATCAGCGGAGCAATGCTACCAGGAAGACCGAGAGAGGTCGTTGTGAAGACTCAGTAGATTCTGACGCTGAACAACGGGTGGGCTTCGAAAATTTAAGGACGCGGTCACATGAGATAATTGGAGGACAATGAGGCCGACGTCGTGTTGTAGCACTACGATGACGATGATGATTGCGTTGCATTAGTCTGGCTGCGCTCTTACGAGTGATCTGATTCAGATTATGTGTGACAGAGTTATAAACAGTTGGGCATTCGTAACTGAGAGAGAGAGAGAGAGAGAGAGTGGCGACGTATGGTGCCTACTCATGTGGACTTTTAAATGGTGGTGTGAATTTGGCGCTATATATGGAACAGTGGGCAAACCGATTCACTTACTCTTAAGGTAGCTATAAAAGTTTTTTTTTTTACTTTTCATAAGCTCATTCAAAATGAAAAGTCTAAAATATGGAAGTTAAAAATATCGTCCATTTAAATATAGTACAATTTTGAATTATAATTTTTTAACATTAATTTCTATTGACTATTTCATATCGCATTGCAATTCACATTCGCCGCTGGCTCACAACGTTGCGTTGCTGGATTGAAGGCTTGTCCTGCGGATAAACACTGAAATTTAGCCGAAACAAAACTTCCAGACTGGTTTCTTGAGCATTTATAGTATCTATAAAAAGAAAATAAATTTAAACAGATTAAGTTAAACGGTCATTTTGTAAGCATTTGAAAAAAAAACCGATCTCATTCGCAAAAAAACAAGTCTCTTTTCTTTACGTCTCATGAACTCAAGAATGGAATGGCATCAGTAGCTTTTATGAATATATCGGCTATTGAAATCCACAGTAATATAAATCAAACGGTTAAAAAGTTACAGTTACATATATAACGCAAAAATTTCGTAAGCAAAATAACTCTCGAACGGAAAAAGCTAGCTGAGCGCAACTTACCCAATTGGTGGATGTTTTTTTAAGTGATTGCTAAGGATTTAGGGGATTAGCCTTTGATGCAAGCCGAGCCTTTGTGGAAAGGAAATTAAGGTAAGGGATGGGGGATTGGTTGAATGGTACTAATGCACATTCCGTTCAAACTTTTGCAATACAATAAATGGAAGGCTGTACCACATTATTATTGATCGAGTTAAAAGGGTGTCAAAAAAATTTAACTGTGCGACTGGATCTGATCTCAAGAGTATAAGGGTGAGCACGACTGGAAAGCCGGGTGTTACGCGTAGAAACAGCAAGACCAGGGAGTAAATAACTAATTTTATTAGAGCAACAATGGTTTTTGCAATAGCGATAAACTAAAGCAACCAGCGTTACGCCTGTGCCCGTGAGAATCAATGCGAGAGGTAATATAGTGATCTGGGGCCCGATTCCGCAAGAGTGAGTTTTTTCGGTGCGCACCGAAAAAACTCACTGAAAAAATTCACCGAAAATATCAGTGCGCACTGATGCAATTCAGCAAAAGCTAGTGAGTTTTTCAGTGCTGAATGAATTTTTCAAACAAACGTCAAACGTGTGTAATTTTTCTGATTGCTGAAAACATCATAAAAATGGATGACGTTCATGCTTCATATGAAATTATAGAATCGATCAGTAGCATTTATTCTCTTTCAGGAGGAAAAGTCTTGTGTTTGCGAGTATATTAAACTCCCAACCACGGACCATTTCACATCTAGCGTTAAATATTATCATTTAGGGGCTTCACACTCCTTTTCGTATATCGTATTTCGTGCGCACCGAAAAAATTCATCTCACTCTTGCGGAATCGCATTATTTCGGTGCGCACTGATTTCGGTGCGCACTGAAAAAATTCACTCTTGCGGAATCGGGCCCCGAAGCGCACCCAAGAAATGCGATTCCGCAAGAGTGAGATGAATTTTTTCGGTGCGCACCGTGCTGAATTGCAAAAATGCGATTCCGCAACGATGCGATGAGTTTTTTTGACAGTTCCGGTGCGCACCGTGCGAATATATTTTGCACTGGCTATTTGGTAAGTGCAAAATATATTTTTTTTTATAAATTATGTATTAAATTGTTGATTTCTGCATACGAAGGTGGAGTATTACTTTTCAAAGCAGAAATGGATGAAGGACGGAGCTTCGTGTTGAATTTAAGGACAAAAATATAAAAATTCATAGTGAAGATGAGAAGTTTTTGTTTCAGTATCCGGTGCCTTCTTTAGCAATTAATATTAGGGGGATTCACGCTCAGTGTCGTAAATGTCGTAAACGTCGTATTCGTCGAAAACTTCTGCCATAGTAAAATGACAGAAGTTTACAACGTTACGACAAATACGACGTTTACAACGTGGGCATGAGTCCCCCTATTATTACAATATTATTGTTATCCCGTTTTCATTCGGTCACTAGGACCGACCATTTCTGAAAGAAGATCATAAGGGGATTCATGCTCACGTCGTAAACGTCGTATTTGCCCTAAAATTGTAAACTTCTGTCATTAGTCTATGGGGATGACAGAAGTTTACGACGAATACAACGTTTACGATATTTACGGCAAGGAACGTGTTTATGTTTCGTTTGATGCAGAGCATACGAATTATGAAAAATCTGGCGGAAGTGACTTTGGTCGTCATTGAAGTCAAACAAGAAAAGTAACAATTCATCGTCGTCGTCGTAAACATCGTATTTGTCGTAAAGTTGTAAACGTCTGTCATTTTACTATGGAGATGACAGAAGTTTACCACGATTACGACATATACGAAAAGGAGTGTGAAGCCCCTAAATGATAATATTTAACGCTAGATGTGAAATGGTCCGTGGTTGAGAGTTTAATATACTCGTAAACACAAGACTTTTCCTCCTGAAAGAGAATAAATGCTACTGATCGATTCTATAATTTCATATGAAGCATGAACGTCATCCATTTTTATGATGTTTTCAGCAATCAGAAAAATTACACACGTTTGACGTTTGTTTGAAAAATTCATTCAGCACTGAAAAACTCACTAGCTTTTGCTGAATTGCATCAGTGCGCACTGATATTTTCGGTGAATTTTTTCAGTGAGTTTTTTCGGTGCGCACCGAAAAAACTCACTCTTGCGGAATCGGGCCCCAGATCACCAAAAATTTTAAAAACCTTCTGTTGAACAGCATGGACAGCATGCCGCCGTCCAAATATGGGAATTGTATTCAAGCCTATGTCTTATGTGACTTTTCTTTATTTTTGCGCTAAGTCAGATAGTGAGAAATATTTTTTTTTGCAGTGATTAAGGAAACCTGGATATTTTAACGCATTTTGGCAATGCCAAAAATATGTTCAGGCAATTTGAGTTTGCTGGAAATGTTCGCACGTTATGTTTAAAACATAAAAGAACTACGATTGGGGTAAACCCCAATCATGCAATACTCTAGATGAATTTGAACCTGGTTAAAGCCAATAAAGAATTTTGGTTGCAATCTCGGATGCATCGTATACGTACTGAGTAAATAGGCTTAACGTATTTCATGAAATAGTGCAGTTTGTATGGGAGGGGGTAGAAGGAGGGTGAGGATTACAATAAATTTTATAATGTAGGTTACAATTATCATAAAAGTGATATATTCAAAATTTCAAAGCAAGATGTTTTATAGTTTCTGAGAAAATCTGATTATTATAAATTATCAAAAATGTGTCATTTTGTATGGGAGGGGGTAGACGGAGTAAGGGTAATCGATTAATTTTTTTGAATCTAACTGATATTGTTAATTAAGTGTTAAGTACAAAATTTCAGCCCGATAAATTGTATACGTACTGAGTAAATTGGCTTAACGTATTTCATGAAATAGTGCAGTTTGTATGGGATGGGGTAGAAGGAGGGTGAGGATTACAATAAGTTTTATAATATAGGTTACAATTATCATAGAAGTGATATATTAAAAATTTCAAAGCAATATGTTTTATAGTTTCTGAGAAAATCTGATTATTGTAAATTTTCAAAAATGTGTCATTTTGTATGGGAGGGGGTAGAAGGGGTGGAGCGATTTAGCCCGTTCACGAACTTAGCCTTCATTTTTTGTCAAAAATAACGTGTGCAAAATTTGAACTTCATAGCTCAACGCGTTCTCGAGCTAGAGAGATCACGGACGGACGGACGGACAGACGGACATCCGGTTTTGAGATATTCGAGTGATAATATGAACTTCTGTATCATTCATTTTTTTCTGCGAGCCTTATTTCTTAGCGTTACAAACTTTGTGGCAAACTTATAATACTCTCAGATTTCATCTAGAGTATAAAAAGGTGAACCCAGAATACTCACGCTCTCTATGAGAATAGTCTGGGAAGCAGTTGGAGCATCTAATTTATTAGAGATCAAACAACACTGCGCTTTGGAAACATTAAGTTCTACACGATAAGCTTTACCCCATTCAGTGATTTTAAAAATGTCGTGATTCAACGATTCGAACGTGCGGTCTCTGTTGATCGTAGGAGCGTTCCCGCAAGACTCAGCCACAGAATCAAAAGAATATGCGAAATGATTGAATGGGCAGTTGATTTAACACCGTCAAGTTCAACAGTGACTGAGCGGTCATGTTGAAAACTTTCCGCCTAATTAATGCATGGTCAAGGCCAAAAGCAAGAAGCTTAAATAAAAGAGCTGGATGCCAAACTCTGTCAAAAGCCTTTGAAATATCCAAAACAACAACATTAGCTTCCCCAAAATTGTAGAGACAATGACTCCATCGCTCAGGGAGAGAAGTCATTAGGTGCCCGGTGGAGCGGGCAGGACGAAAACCGTACTATCATTCATTGATGAGATTATTTGAATCGACAGATTTTATTAATGGGACATTTATGAATATTTCAAAAGCTTTCGACCGAATCGATCCACCATACACGCAGCGATCGATCGGCCTGTATATGCGCTTATCGTTACCGTTTTTTTGAGCAGCTGATATTTTGTGGCGATTCATCGGCCGGTCGATCGGGTGACGGATCGCTCCGTGTATAAGAGCAATTGATCTATAGTTCGAAGGACTACAAACGCCTCCTTTTTTTTCGTCTAAATTACTTCAAATCATACAGCGATTGAGATCCAGCATTACCTTGTGCACGTTGTATCCGACGTGTCCGGGAAAAGTCCTTCTGCTGTACAGGTCACATCAGTCGGTGTCGAAGGAGTAGTAGTATTGGTAGATGAAGTGGCTGCAGTAGGTTCAGTAGAAATATTAGGAGTTGGAGTGGTTGTCACAACAACAGCTTGAGGGCAATCAAGATCCTAAAAGCATAAAATATATATCAAATATTGCTTTTTACTCCCAGTTTTCGATGAATATTGGTTTTACCTCTTTCTTTGCCTGACAGATAGCTGTAATTACACCCGAGGGATCAATAGCTGCTTTGCAATACGGCTTGGAAATTTCACAGGAATATTTCAGTGTCGAAAGTACCTTACCACCCGAACAAATCGAATATTCTGTTTCACTAATGCACACTTGACCGATATCGGTATTGCGACATTCATTACATGTTCCCATCGAACCTACGACTGTATTCTTGCATAAAGCCGTATTCAGATTTGTACTACAAATTTCAGCAACATCGGCACAGACCGTGCCTGGTGGACATTCTAAAGCTTCTGTTGTTAATGGAAATATTGAAATAAAAAAAATTAAATTTTGATACGAATTAGTAATTTTTTAAATTGCAGGACCTAAATATAATAAATCGACAAATTTGAAGTGAATGCTTGAAAGAGGGTCGAAATGTGGATTGATTCTTTCGTAAGTATTTCCCTTTCCGACCCGAATCGGAATCGGTACAAAGTGTAGTAGAAGACTTCATTTTCGAGACCGTTTTAATGGGTGCCAACTGGACGTCCCGCCTTCACTCCATGAATTTTTATCAAACTAATGTACTTATTTCTGTGTGTGGAATTAGTGTGTGGTGGACAGCGCATGGAGTAGCAGCTTATTATAAATTACTGAGTAAGATACAAACGAGACGGAGTGTCGTCTTTGTTTGGAGGACATTGAGACCACATGTCACATAATAGACCTCCTTTGGTCGCAGTGCCCACCTCAAGGGTGAGTAGCCAATAACTTCTTCTATCTATTAAACAAAAATAATCTCATTTCACCGGGCTATTTTTTAAATTTTTAGGGTGAGATATTAGCTGCGATTCAGTATACATATTCTGCAATGTTTTACCTGAAGTAGCTTTTGAGTTAATGCGTTCACACTAGAGGCCAGATCAATTTGATCACGGAAATCAAAGTGTGGTGAGTTTTTATTATATACTTTGGGGGATAGCCGAAGCAGACCACTAACGTTTGGGTCCCTTTTCGCCCCCTCCCGGTCATCAGTGACTTCCAGATGTCGACTGATAATAGTCGACCTCTTTCTTCATCACTGAGTCCCGTGTTATTGCTAGCATTTGTTTGAAGCTGAGTTCACTCATGGCTTCTACACTTATCGTGTGCCTGCCTGTGATCCTCAACCTCGTGCTAGCCAGTGCTGGACATTCGCACACAATGTGTGCTGCCGTCTCGGCCTCCTCCAGGCATAGCCTGCAAACGTCATCTTCCTCGATTTTCATCTTGGCCAGATGAGCCTTAAAATTACCATGCCCTGTGACCAAGGCAGTTATCCAGCTTAGGGTACTCCGTTTATAACTAAGTACCTTTCTCGCTTCCCTGCCTAAAGGGCTGGTCATTGCATTCCGAGCTTGTTTGCAAGTGACTAGCTCCTGCCATCTTTGATGCATAGAGTCCATCCACTTCCCAACCTTCGCTCCAATCATGCCGTTCCCCAGAGCAACTCTGGGTTCTGGGCCAATGAAAGTTGCCGCAGATCCCTGTTTTGCTAGGGCATCCGCCGCCTCATTTCCTGTTGTACCTATGTGTCCTTTTACCCACATCAGCGTAACCTCATTTTCTGAGGCACACGTGTTGAGCTTCCTGACACACTCTAGTACCAGTTTAGAGTTTATGTTCGTCTGCTGCATGCGTCTGCTCACCGATTGGTTGTCCAGTGCAATAAGGATTTTCTTCCCCCGCACCTGACCTTCAAGCAAGTGGTCCAACGCATGCAACAAGCCAAGCATCTCTGCCTGGTATACGGACACATACTCTCCTAGACTAAGCGCACATGCTAGGTGTAGCTCTTCAGAGTAAACCCCCGCCCCCGCTTTACCGTCCATTAAAGAGCCATCAGTAAAAATGCTGATGTCATTGTACATGCACTCATTGTGTATGTTTCCATCTGCAATGTGAGTCTTGTGTAGTCTTTCAACTACCCTACGTCTACTCATGCCTTCTACCGGCATTAGAGTCTCCCTGACCTCATCATGAATAATGTCTAGGATGCTCTTATGACCGCTGCTAGTTGCAAAGCGATGCCACATGGCATCCCTTTCCATGCGTATTGCCGAAAGCGCCACCGTTTTCTTTATAAATAAGTCCAACGGCGGCAGTCCCAGCAATGCCTCCATTGCTCGCGTTGGTGTGGTGCGCATTGCACCACATATGCTTACGCAAGCTATCCTTTGTACCCCATCTAGCTTCTGCCTTGTGGTATTCTGCATGGCTTTTGGCCACCATACCACTGATGCGTAGGCTAGAATAGGTCTTACCATCATTGTGTAAATCCAGTGTGTCACTTTAGGTGAAATTCCCCACCTACGAGCACACACTCTCTTACATTGATGCAAAATCCTTCACTTCCTTGGACACCTTGATTCCCGAACCAAAAAGCCGTAAGGGAGTTATCTCTATGTCTTTCCTCTTACGAGTAAAAATCATAGTGTTTGATTTACTAGCGTTTATGGTTAGCTCTTGCTCATTACACCATTCTTCGGTTACTTTGAGAGCTTGTCCCATGCAACCTAGAATGGTGTCCATGAACTTTCCACTGACCGTGAGTGCCAAGTCATCGGGGTATCCTACAGTGTGTACGCCCATCGAGTCCAGCTTCCAGAGAAGACTGTCCACGGTGATGTTCCACAGTAGAGGCGAAAGAACACCTCCTTGTGGGCATCCTCGGACTACCTTACCCCGTATTCTGTCACATCCACTACTAAGATTTACCGCCCTCTGCTTAAGCATAGAGTCGATCCACTTAATTATAATGTAATCAACCCCCCGCTCAATCAGGGCGTTCCTTAGTTTGGTAAAGGAGATTTTATCAAAAGCACCCTCTATATCCATAAAAGTAGACATAGCGATCCCGCCATTGTTAATCTCTCTCTCTGCAACTCTAACAAGTTCATGTAGAGCGGTTTCCGTAGATCTGCCTGCTCTATAAGCATGTTGGCACCTACACAGAGGACTATACATTAGCGTGGTGTTCTCCAGGTAGTCCACCAACACCCTTTCCATTGTTTTCAACAGGAATGATGTAAGGCTAACCGGCCTGAAGGACTTTGCCTCTGTATAGTTTTTCTTTCCCGGTTTAGGCAGGAAGACCACTTTAGCCTCCCTCCATGCCTTCGGGATGTAGCCTGCTGAAAGACAGGCGACGTATATATTCCGGATCCTATCTAGTAGAGCACTCATGCCCCACTGTAATAGTGCCGGGAATATTCCGTCCATTCCAGCCGTTTTAAATGGAGCAAAAGAGTTTATAGCACTTTTGACTCCATTTGGAGTTATTATCCTCTCAGCTTCTTGTTGACTTACCCCACCAGCTCCCATGTTAGTTTGAGGCCATGGTTGGTCTGACTTGAAACTTCCAGGAAAATGTACCTCCATCAGGGCCTGCAACGTTTCTTCCACTGTTTCTGTCATGGAACCATCAACTTTGCGTATCAGCCCCATTTTCGAAGCAGTGTCTTTCGATATCATCTTCTGTAATCTGCATACTTCTGACGTATCCTTCATGCTAGAGCAGAATTCCCTCCACGTATTTCGTTTCCGAAGACGTAAGGTTCTTTTCAGCTCCCTCTTTTTATCCTTGTATAGTTCCCAAGAGTGAGAGTCTCTCTCCCTCATGTAACGGTTAAAGGCTTTCCTTGTCTCTTTTTTCATAGACTCCAGTTCCCTACTCCACCATGGTGTTGGGTCCTTTTCGTCCACTACTGTGGAGGGACAAGCGTGTTCGAAGGCGCGATTAATAGCGGAGTTCAGTTGTTCCACTGTTCGCTCTATCTCGACCGTATTCCGAGGTATTCCGTCTTGAATATCCTCGACTTGTTCCAATATTGGTGAGTTTAAATTTGTATCTGACAGTTTCAGTTCAAGCGAACTAGCCAGACTGAGCTGAGTATGCTTTGACTGCAGTATGAACACGAATTAAGGTTGGCTATTTTGCAAAATTGTATTACGAGTAATTAGGGTGGTTTCCAACTTTTTGATATGTTGTATGAGTTGGCATATTGCTGAAAAACTCCAAGTTATCTGTATATATATCATACTATCTTTGTAACGGATAAGTGGAAAAACGGATAAGTGCAATCAATTTCATTGCCAGAGGCAATTGCACTTATCCGTTCTCGACTGTATCAGACAACGAAAATTGAGGGAGAGAACGACTTTGACCCGAGTTTTGGTGGTGGAAGAGGTCTTAGATCAACAAATGAGTCAAGGAAGAAGAAGGGCTTGCAGATTGTTTCCACCAAAACTCACCAAACTTACTTTTGTTCTGTTATTTTCATTATATTTTTGAGAACTAAAAAACAAAACTGTGTTGTGGAAAGGCTTAAATGTGTTACAATCGTCAAGTTCGAAACTTTTTCAAATGAAAATAAGAATGAAACCGGAATATAGAGGGCTACGCCCGCAATTCGAGGGTTTTGTAGCACGCGCTTATCTTGGTATCTAAATATTGGCTCCCTGCTCTTCTTGGTACCACTCAGCTGAATAAAAACACCATAATTAAATGTCTTACCCATGATATAGTATCTTACATGCCAATTCATAAAAAAAGACTGCATCTGTCACCTCTCAAAGTAATATTTTTAATACGAGAAGCTGTAGATAGATATGTATGTATACGAGATAAACTGTCCTACTCTTTGAGATGCTTAACCATTCATGTTACGACGACATTGCAAATTGCAAACTTGTGTAACGGCTTCAGGGCGGCGGGGACAAATTACGGTCTAATATTTTTTCCTCCTCCACTGTTCCCCTTTCTACAAATCTCAAGAAAATGCCAAAAATGGAATGTACTCAACATTACCTTTCACAAAATCCTAAAAAAATTAATTGTGTGAATAGTCATTGTTAGGATCACCAATCTTCACCCTTCCAAAGTTGGTTCATTAAATAACTGCAATTCGCACTACGAAAAACAACATGCAAGTAGTACACGCATATCTATGCGTGAGGCCGGTAGGTGTATTTTTTGTATGGATAGTGTCAAAATGCATAACTTTAATTCAATGTACTATTATTAAATATCATGTCATTGTAATGAAACTTAGAGATATTATTGCCTATGGTGTTGGTTATCAATAACCATTAATATTTTTGACCTAGGGTGTGCTTGAGGGGTGCAGGGGTGTGCTAACCGCAACTATAGAAATGTACTATTATTAACCTTTTTGGATGAGATTTAAAAATTCTATTATTTTCGGTTTTCTATGCTAGTGAAATGCCGCTTTTCTGTAAATTTTCATATGTCTAGCTATAACGGTCTCGAAATGCAAGGGGGGGGAGAAACTCGGACCACATATTTTCCCCTCTCCCTCTTTTCTCCTTTCTCCAAATTTGAAAAAAATTCCGAAAATGGAATGTACTCGACGGCACCTTTCTTACGATACCCCACTTGCCTATACCAAATGAAAAAAAAATTTCGACCTTCATTTCCCCTCTATGGGGACCCCTCCTTAAAGTTGACTTATTACGACGCATCGCTTTCTCCAGAGAATTATAGTATTTCTACATATTTCCACCAAATTTCATGCATGTAGCTTCAGCGGTTCGTGAGATATTTCATGGACAGACGGACGGACAGACGGACAGACGGACGCATGACCGATTTCATAAGGGTTTTGTTTTTATATTTTACAAAACCCTAAAAAATATTGGCGCAACAATCCAATTTTGGACCAAGCCCTCCAGATAAGTTAGCATCATCTCATTTACTAGATCGTAACGGTGTGTTTTGTGCAGAGGTGTATGATCAGCAACCAGCAACTCACTCAACGGAGTTATTTACCCCAAATGGGTACTCATTTATAACTGATTTGGCTCATAGTTCAACACATAAATCCCCTTGTTTATCGAAGACTACCGCATTCCCATTCAGTAGGAATCGAACCCGAGCGTAGAAGAGGAACGTGCTAACCGCTGCGCCGTCTGGGCTACTGTTTTTCTTTACTACCTATATTGGGTAACTATTCTTAAATATGAATATGTTTTTTAACCACCCGGAATCATTTACTATACATATAAAAAAAAACAACTATGAAGGTGGAGGTCTGTGAGACCTCACTAGCACAGTTATGTTCCATTTTTTTGACGTCCATACTTAAAGGTTAACATCAGGCTACCTTAATTTATCTTAACCATACGCTACCTTAAGGTCGCCTTAATGTCTTTCCATCCTACGTTTGTAAAAATTTGCAGTGGGAAATAGTCGAAAATTGGTCGGAAAAGCTTGAACATGTTCAGCGCCCAACGTGGGGTCGATGTGATTTTATGTGATCAATGAAATTGAAGTGAACAATTCATAAGGCGCATGTTAAACTTCTTTATATAAATTAACTTCACGAGCCAACAACCACCACAGCGCATGGTACCGTTTGTTTTTAAAATGTAGCAAATTATTCTATTAGGAAAAAGAGCTCGCTCCCCTTCATAATGACACCCTCTTTTAATGCACACAAATGCATACTCGTTTCCAATGAGTACTTCGAAGATGTATTGAAAAATATTAGCAGCTAACTCATTTTTGATATTTACTTGATTTTCATTAAAAATGAGAGTTGTGGTAGGTCTTTGCATCAATTTCCACTCATGGGGTGAAGGGTTCAAAATTCTGCACCGAGTATATTTGAAAAAATTAATTTAGTGCCATCAAAATATACCCTTCCCCGATGAAGGCAAACTACGTCACAGCTTTACGGGTAAAAGAATCGGGAACATTGGAGGCAGGAGTATCATGTAGTCCGTAACTTGCCCGTTTTCAGATTGTATCGAGGGTGGAAAGAACTGTTTATCATCCCTTATACGAATCATGCGTTGCCTGAGAGATACTGCAGAAACTTACGAGTACTACGAAGAACTGTTATAGGTGGCTCAAAATACATTTGATAAATTACTCAATTGCCCTAGCCCCTTGGGGGGCATAGCGCGTCAGCTGTTCCATGAGGCCCAGTTGGCGTTTCGTTGGCATAAACTGGTTTCGGAGAATGCAGTTGCCAGCATGCACCTCCTGCACATCCATGGCCACGAACGTCGTCGCGGACGGGACTCGAACCCGAAACGCCGGTATTCAAACATGAGACTGATGCCTCAGCACACTGCGCTACCGGTCGCCCCAACACTGATAATGGATAGTCATCAGAAAGTACACTAAAATGTGAAGGGCTCGCAAAAAAATTGGCGATTTGTGTGTCTTAATTGTCTTGATCCCTCCAAGGTCATAGACTTATCAACATCTCTTGCATTTCTCTGTCTTGTTGACGCTTCGATAGCATATCTACTTTTTAGCCGTGCAGCTGCTAGCATGCACCTCCTACCCGCGTCGTCTTTATACTGACAAGCAAAGAGCGCCGTGGGAGTTCTATTATCCACAGGCACAGTTTTTATTCGCGCCGAAGATCAAACCACCATTATCTAGATCGTAGAGCGGTGACCGCACAAACACGGCCATCGAGCGCGTCTATAAAAATATGACAAAGAGGTTATTTAAAATCTGTTTGAATTGCCCCAGAAATTATACTATAAAAATCAATTGATATTTGATATTTAAAAAAAAAAATCTCACCCCTGTCAGTAACACTAAATTTGAATTTAGTTTTCGATACACAAATCACTTTTGACTTAGCTCCCGGTGTTGCGAAATCACATGCAGTTGCTGCCAAGCAAGGAACAAAACAATAGGACACAACCCCAATCTGTAGAATAACAATATTCGTTTCAGATTAATACAAAACACATTTTTAAACCATTTACCACAGTTAACATTAGAATGAACTTCATCTTTCAACAGTTTCCTTTTTATGAATATTCAAAAAAAAATTGAGCAGTGTTTAACCGAATAACGTTCCGACCGTATAATTAACCACAAAGGCATATACTTGCGCCTTATATACAACATTTTTCACGACACTGTTCTAATGTATCTAATCGGTTAAAAATACAGGTTAGATAAACAAAAATTAAACTTGTGGGTTATAGGGAAAAAGATAGCCGCGTTGGTGTTACGATATAAAGAAAAAAATCACTTCCATGAGCAAACAATTATTTGCACGAGAAATAGGTGAATGTTACTTAGAATCACACTATAGACAAAACATTGGCATTGGCGGTGAGAGCTATCTTTTTCGGAAGTACCATAGTCTTGGGAGATTATGAGTTATAGCATTCAGTTTCTGGTGCCTTGTAGATAATATGCTTATAAAATTCATATAAATTCAAGATGACCTTAACACTGTAGTTAAAATTTTTTTGTCTGATTGCAAATATAGTTTTTAGGGTTTTGCTTGAGATGAAAAACCGCAAAAAAAAAAGGGTCTTTCCGTATAATCCAGTCATTAGGAGCTCTGAAGGGCTTCGGGGAAACAAATTCTAGTGGAGAATTTTTTTTCTTTCATTTTCTATGTTTTTTGGGGTGCTGAACATGAATCCGGAGCTTTCACCAAAAATTTTTTGCGGAACATGGTCAAAATCTCGAAAAACCTCAAATTTTCGATACTTTTTTTGGTTTTTCGATTATAACTTGAAAACCGTGGGTCCTAGCTAGAAAAAGTGTCAGAATAAGTTAAAAAAATAAAATTCTGCGTCGAATGAGTTATTAAACGTTAAATTTAGTCCAGTGGTCTAGCCGCAATCGACAGTTGAAAAACGTCGATTTTTCACAACTTTGCGCAAAACCCTCTTATTGTCACATTTGAACGTCTGTACCTTGAAAACGGTTACTAATACGTAAAAATGTTACAAGTGAGAGTTGGAGAGCGGAAAATTCTCCGTTCAGAAAGTACCTAATCTTTTTAATTTGATGAAAAGAAAATTCAGAAATTCGAAATAGCTAAAATCACGTTTTTGAACGAGTGTTTCCTTATAACATATTTTCGTTCTTTTTTTTTAGTAGGTGCGGGTAATTCTGAAGGTTGTATTTACCAGTGACGTGCACTCGTAGTAAGCAATTCCAAACTGCTTGACTTACCGAAATAAGCAATTCAATAATAAACTTTGCTTACACCAATACACATATCATCATTTCAGTCAATGTTTTCTTTAAGCTGAAGAATACATATTATCATTCAAATATTCCTTTACACATTCAAATTCTGATCCGCGCCTTCTTTTGGTTAAAAAACATTCGTTCAATTACTTTAGATAATATTCAAACCTCCCACATTTTGCACACCATAGACACCAAACTTAGAATAGGAAAATGTGCCTAGATCTTTAGATGCATGTACCATGTGTGCATCCAAATACTAGAGACATGTTGATTCCAGAAAATGGGAATCTTGGATTTCGGTAGTACATTGGGCAACGATTTTTTTTTTGTTTTGTTCGCAAATTTATATGAGACAAGTCAAGCACTGGCGCGACTGCTTTTGTGTGTGGGATAAAGCCCAATGATGCTTGTTAATGAAATGTTGCCAATGCAGGGAATGTTTATGGGAATTTGATTTTTCCAGTAGAGCTTTTGTTTTTGTTATGTAATGGATTTTCCGTTGCAATTTAAAAGAGGAAATCAGTGCAATCGGGTGATTTTGATTAAATTGTGATTTGAAGTTTTTTTGACCGTTTGTAGTGATTTAATTGATTTGATTTGTGATAAAAGTGGTAAGTTTTCTTTTCGCATTATGTCGGAGTATTGCTGCGCGACGGATTTCGTACTAAATGCGGGATTTTCAACTCTTTCCTTTGCCAAGAAAAGAGAAATTATAGAATCGGATAGACCGAAGCCAGATCTTAGTTTAGAGTTTAAATTAAAAAATATTACGCGAAAATTCCATATAGAAACGTATGAAAAGTACATTTGGTTAACGGGAAGCTGTAAATTAAATAAGTTATTTTGCTGGCCGTGTCTTTTGTTCACGAATGAAAAATCTGTTTGGAATAAAGCTGGATTTAGTGGTTTGAATAATTTTACGTGCTCAGCAGCAAAGCATTCAAGTTCCGAAAAACATCTTCAGTCGTTAATTAAATTAGATAATTTTGGTTCTCAGCGTATAGAGTTTATGCTTAGTAACCAGGTGGCAATATCTGTTAGTTTGCATAATGAAAAAGTTGAGCGTAATCGTAATATTTTGAAACGTTTAATCGATACTGTAATTTTTTTGGCAAAATAGGAGCTTCCTTTTCGCGGAAATAATGAAGACTCTTCTTCAAATAATCGTGGTAATTTTATCGAAACCGTAAATTTCTTGAGTTTGTACGATCCGATAATTGAGTCCCACATAGATTCTATAAAAGCAAATGCAGCGTTTTCGGGTTTGTCTAATAGAATCCAAAACGATCTTGTTTCCGCTATAGCTAATGTGGTTCGAAATAAAATCAATTTGGAAATAAAGGAGGCTCCATTTGTAGCTGTAATGGTCGACGAAACGCCAGATGTTAGTGGTCGGGAACAATTAACGATGATTTTTAGATATACAATATCAAATGAGATTGAAGAAAGATTTATCGGATTTTCGGATGTAAGCGCTAATCGTACAGCTACAGCAATAAGCTCTCACATTTTAAAACAATTGCAAAATTTTAATATCGATAAGAAATTAATTGCACAATGTTACGATGGCGCAGCAGTAATGAGTTCTCAAATTCGTGGAGTTCAGACTTTAATTCGGGAAAAACATAAATCGGCAATTTTCGTTCCATGTTACGCTCATTCACTAAATCTAGTATTGTCTAAAGCAGTTGAGTTTATTCCGGAAATTAAATTATTTTTCGCGCACATCAATAAAATCTCATCATTTTTTAATACATCCACTAAAAGGTCGGACCTTTTTGCAAATATAGTAAATCGTCGTTTACCATCGGTTTCCAAAACGCGTTGGCATTATCATTCGCGTATTATTAACGTTATATTTGAACATAAGCATGAAATTTGTACAGTTTTTGAGACAATTTCGAATGGTTCTCAACACTGGGATGGCGATTCCTTGACTTTTTCCGATATATACTTACAAAAATTCGCAGAGTCAGATTTTCAATTATATCTGTTAATTTTTTCTGAAATTTTTTCGAAAACTGATATATTATTAAATATTATTCAGAGCAAAGTGGTAAACATTTCATATGCAAGCCAAAAAATTATTGAATTTGAAAATTGGCTTGAAAATGACTTTTCTAAAAAGTTTGATCATTTCTATTCGACAGTTACAGCAGAATATCAGCCACCACGTAAGAAATGTAGAAATGCGACAGATCCTTTACAAAATTTACGGCGGATATTTCGGGAGATTATAGATGTTATTCTCGGGCAAATTCGAGATCGATTCCATTCGTTTAAAGATCTTTCATTTTTAGAGTTGCTTGAACCGAATTATTTTTCTAAATTCAAGTCAAATTTTCCCGATAAAAATTTTGACTCACTTATTGAATATCACGGTCAATTTTTCGACAGAATAAAGTTGAAAAATGAGCTAAAAGTTATTTATTCTTCAGATGAGTTTAAAAACGCGAATCCTAGTAAAATTCTCGATTATTTTCAAAAACGGCCTTATGTCGCAAACGGTTTTAAGCAAGTTCATATTTTAGCAAAATTATTAACGTCAATTCCAGTCACAGTGGCAACTGCGGAAAGGTCATTTTCAACACTAAAGCGCGTTCACACATTTTTGAGAAATCGCCAATCCCAAGAACGACTTTCGGATCTTGCTTTAATTGCGGTTGAAAAGGATCTTCTTATACAAATGCGAAGAGAAAACGATTTTTTTGATAATGTGATTAAAGAGTTTTTACTTAAAGAACGGCGCATAGATTTGGAATACAAATAAATGGCAATGGCGAAAGAATATTTATTCATTTCAAATACCCCTGAATTTTTCTTAGTCTTAATTAACATAATATTTATTTATCATTTTTTTTATTAGTAATATTTTATTTATTTATTTTTTTTTTTTTGTATTCCGAATATATGTGCCAATATTTTATTTATATCTTTCCTGATTTCTTCTTTAAGGCTTAAAGCCGCTTGGTATAAATGTTTTTGTGACTGTCCATATTCTATTATACAGACCATTTTTGTTTATGCTAAATTGGCTTTAGGGCGCTCAACTGCTTGACTATGAAAAATTTCCACTGCACGTCACTGGTATTTACATGTATATATTACAAGAAGTTGGTTACAAATTCACTACAGGTTCACAGCCTTAGTATTATGGAAGGACCGGTTTGTTGGAAATTTCGATTATTAGATTATTTGGCGAGTTTCTAAAAACAAGCGAAATGATGATGGCCCAAAAACAAACCTGTCGTAAAAAGCTTCCCGTTAAAGAAAAAATGTATTTAACAGAAATCTACTGTGTTCGCCTCACCCCCACCAGTCATATGTAACCCATCATGACATGATATCACTTCATTGCCAAGAATGTCCTTTTTCCTCTTCAATGGACGCAAAATGACTGACCAATAAAAATAATAATAACAAGGACAGGCTAAGATACCCAAGGATGCACCATGCGGCCATGAGATCTATTGTGCCTTAATTAATCCAAAAGACCCTCAACCAGCCTAATGAAGGCTAGTAGATCCTTTGTAGGGATGCTCCTTACGACCGCTGAGCTCACGATGGAGTCTCTGAGAAACAAGAACCTGGAATGGGCTACCGCCGGACATTCGCAGAGAAGTTGTTTAGTGGAGTATGTGTCCTCCATGCAAAGCCTGCACTCGTATTAGTGGATTTTGTTGAAGTGATATCTCACCCAGTGGTGCCCCGTGAGGCAACCCACTATTAGTCTCAGGTCCGCTCTACTCAGGAGGCTGGTTTCTTTAAGACCGTAGGGTTTTATAATATCTTTGGACTACCGCAGTCCTGGAACACAATCCCAGTGACGCAGTCTTTCATTGGCAGACTACTCCCTCACTAGTGATCTTATTTTAGCCCAACTCAGACCACAGTAAGGATCAGGCTCGAAAAATTTAAGCGAAGAGCCTTGTCTAGCAAGTTCATCGGCAGCTTCGTAACCAGGGATGCCCTGATGGCCAGGAATCCAACATAAAGTAACCCGATTGGTGTTTGTGAGACACTGAAGGGTATAAAAACACTCTTTCACTAATTTCGATTAGAAACTATATGAAGAAAGAGCCTTAATGGCTGCCTGACTATCAGTGCAGATAGCGATGTTAGCGCCTTTGAGAATTTTCTACCAAAACATACCAAGGAACCGCTCCAGAATGCTCATGTGTTCCCGATTGGACACATAACCATCGTATGTTAGACGCATTCGAAGAGCGCTGCGAGCCGCAGACTCTTGTATGAAACAATCCAACAATCGCCTCAATAGCCGGTGTTGGACAAGTACGGATGGATCCTGCCATACCAAGGCATGCAAGGCGCTGCAACATACTACAAAGCTGAATGGTGCAACGCTGACTCGTTTTGGGCCACCAAACTAGCGCCGCATAAGTCACAGCTGGAGGGACAACCATCAAATATAGCCACTCGATCATTTTCGGGGTGAGTCTCCAAGTTTTGTCAAACAGAGACCTGCACCACCACATGATCCGAGTGGCCTTACTGATAACAGCCTCGACGTGATTGCTCCAATTAAGCCGCCAGTCCAACAAAATGCCTAAGCATTTGACTTCAGTGACTTTCAGTCTTGACCAAAGGAAAATGCCTTTAACAGAACTCCACTGGCCATGAGTCAGAATATACCTGTTACGATACGGCTTGGTGTCCGTCGTACTACGAATGCCTGCTTCCAGTCAGTTCCTGGAATTGGAACTGGAGAAAATTATCCCAGAATGATCAACACAATTTAATGAACGATACGACCATTGATTGGTTTAGTGCCAACAGCGAACACTAATCCAATAACCAATTCGGTTAGATCTCGATAGACAGGACAAAACAATAGTTTTGAAAAACGTTATAAGTTTTATTATGATTTGCTAAGTAAAAAGAAATAAGCTAAAGTATTTAAATGATTACTCCAAATGATCAAATATGAGTGGCAAATATGTGCCTAATTTGGTGCGAATCGAATGGAGTGAATGAATAAATGACACTGACTATCTAAAAATGCACAAATTAGTTTATGAGAACAAACGGAATTGATTACGCAGCATTAGCGTCTAGACTTTTGCACCTGTGCGAAAGTGCAGACGATGCAACTTGGAATTTGCCCGAATTTGCCACGTTTAAGCTGGTCCGTCTGGAGTCTGGTGACGACCGCGCCAACTTCCTGTCCTTAACCTCGTGAATCTCAAACTGAATCACTTATTTCCCACACAAGAGGACGGACGATTTTAGAAAAAATTCGAAATTACTGTAGATAAATTCGCAGATTTAGTTTTAGGGGTGGGACGAGGGTGGTTTTTTTAATCTTAGGTGAACATTAACCTTCTCCTAATCTTGGGGGTCCAGTTTAAAAAAATTGATCCAGATAAGAATAAAACAGTATATTAAAGAGTAAATTTCTTTTAATGTGAGCTGGAAAGGGGGATGGGGATGTATTTTCAAAATGCCCTACAAACAGTAACCTTCCCCTTGTTGTAGAGGTCCAAAATTAAAAATTTCATCAAAATCGAAATAAAACCGTAGATTTCAAATCTACAGAAAGAAAGAAATTTTTCTTTAAAAAACCATGAAATACAAAATGCACACGCGCATTTGAAAAATTAAAACTGTGAGGTCATGAGCTTTTTCTCTCACTCAGTAGCTGAATAACGGACCTGCGCGTTGCGTAACCTTCTACTTTAGAATCATGAGACAAACCTAGAAAATTACCCTACAAAATTTTAATCCCCACGATCAAGCGGGGCCGAAGCTACAGAGGATACTACGGAGACTCGAGACTGTAGTCGCCCGTCATTTTCACAAGGCCGCTTCTGAAGTTGCGAGTCTCCTATCAACGTTTCAAGTTCTTTTCGGACTCCAGTGCGGGTGTGCGTTTCTCCAGTGCGCTTTTCACAGAAAGCCAACAATGACAACATTTTGGTTACACCCTTATTAGCTGCTCAAATAACGAAGTTACAGGCACTTTTATATTTGGCAGTCGAGGGATCACTTTGCCATGAAATTTTCGGGGTGTTTCGCAGGTTTTCGTCCGGAATGGTATTTTTGGTTTTTGGGGCATGGTTCAGGCTGCATTTGAAGCTAACATTCAAGTCTCTAGCCTCCGTGGTTTTGGAGATGGAGCCTTTTGAAAAAGTGCAAGTTTGACCCCTCTAGCTGCTCAAATAACGAAGTTACAGGCACTTTTATATTTGGCAGTCGAAGGGTCACTTTGCCATGAAATTTTCGGGGTTTTTCGCAGGTTTTCGCCCGGACTGGTATTTTTGGTTTTTGGGGCAGGGTTCAGGCTGCATTTGAAGCTAAAATTCAAGTCTCTAGCCTCCGTGGTTTTGGAGATGGAGCCTTTTGAAAAAGTGCAAGTTTGACCCCTCTAGCTGCTCAAATAACGAAGTTACAGGCACTTTTATATTTGGCAGTCGAGGGATCACTTTGCCATGAAATTTTCGGGGTTTTTCGAAGGTTTTCGTCCGGACTGGTATTTTTGGTTTTTGGGGCAGGGTTCAGGCTGCATTTGAAGCTAACATTCAAGTCTCTAGCCTCCTTGGTTTTTGAGAAGGAGCCTTTTGAAAAAATGCAAGTTTGACCCCTCTAGCTGCTCAAATAACGAAGTTACAGGCACTTTTATATTTGGCAGTCGAAGGGTCACTTTGCCATGAAATTTTCGAGGTTTTTCGCAGGTTGTCGTCTGGAATGGTATTTTTGGTTTTTGGGGCAGGGTTCAGGTTGCATTTGAAGCTAAAATTCAAGTCTCTAGCCTCCGTGGTTTTGGAGATGGAGCCGCCAACCATTCCGCCCTTATCGTCCCATTTTTTTTTTATTATGTGGGAGACCTCAACAGCGAGTTCGTGAACGACTTCGTATACCTGGGTTGTAACTTGTCAAGGGACGCCAACGAAACTGACGAAATCAAGCGACGGATATACAGTTAGCTAATAAGACTTTTTTCTCGGTTCTCCCCATAATGAAATCGAAGCATGGACCCTAACTCAAGCCTCCGGAAACATGCTAGACACATTTGAACGTAAGGTTCTGCGGCGAATTTTCGGGGCTGTTTGCGATTGAGATAGATTTCGCTTCCGCTACAACCATGAGTTGTTTGAACTGTACGATGAGCTGGAGGTTTCGAAAATCGTCAAACTATCATACAACGACTTCAATGGGCAGGGCATGTAGAATGAATGGACGATGATCGCATGCCAAAGAGAGTAACGAATGCAAAACGAGTCGACGGAGCGAGACTGCCTAGACGACCGAGACCTCGTTGAGAGAGCTCAGTATATGTAGACGCCGAACAGCTACTGGTCTTCCAAGATTGGAGCACGCTGTCACGTGACCGAAATAATTGGAGGACAACGATCCAGTCGGCCAAGGCCCGACGTCGGGCTGTCGCGCCACGATGATGATGAATTCGAAAAGGGGGTACCTTTTGAAAATCCAATTTGGTGTCGCCGAGTCGGTGATAGAAGGCATCCTTAGCCGATTGATCCGCTGGTTCAGTAAGGGCGTAGCACTAAATTATGTAATGTTTCTTTCCCTAAATTTAAATCTGGCTGTAATGATACGGTCGGAAATGGGCTTCCAATCGATTAAAACATGGGCGTGCATCCATTGTCAACAGGATTCCGACGCCTGCCATTCGATGTCAAGTATCGTTTTCTCTTCCCGAGTAGAGCAGCATTGTTTGGGAGCTTGGCACTCGACGAATTATTTCACTAGTCTTAAAAAAAACTTTTCGCGTGTTGCTTGTGAACCAATAGCTCTGCAGCGGCTATATTCTTTATTCTGATGTATTCTTTCAATGAAGAATCACAAAACTTGTGTAATTATTCAAAAACCCAGGCAACTCTAAAAAAAATACATGACAGGTAAAAGGAGATATCCTAGGTTTAACCTTTTTACTCCTGAATCCCAATGAGCTACCTTGTTTCGCTAACGACCTGAACCCATTCAACTATTTCATATAGAGGAAACAAAAAAAATGATGGGAAAGGAATCGCAAAATCCAAAGAAAACCTCATTTGATGTTATACACATTTGTATTTCGAAAACGGAGTATACCCCTGATTTACCCCCTTTTCGAAATAAACTCAAATTGAACTGCGATTTTTCTCTGTTAAAATCGGAGTGAATTGCCGGTTTGTGAGCCCAAAAGATGCGCGTTGGGGTTAGCAAAAAAATGGCAACAAAAAACCATTTTCGAAAAGAAAAAACGAATTTACCCCTTTTCGAAATAACCGATTCAATTGTGGTTGACAAAAGTGCGATGTTCGGCAGATACGACATTTGTCAAGCCTTATCACGATTTGTAAATTCTCCGAAGACAGTGTAAGGAATCGGCTCCCATATGAGGCTTACACTGGCAATCGTGATGTCTGCAGAAGTGGACCAGGTACCGGCAATACCAGTAGGCGCATCGTTATTCAATATACAGAAATCCGCAGTTGCTTCGCTATTGAGATACCTCCGGCGTCGTTGCTGAGATTCGAGTGCCAGAGTTCATGATGAGCATTAGAGTCGTCAAGCAGGAGACGGTGCCTCACAAGGATTAGATAATTGAGTAGCCCCGTGTACATGGGAACTATAAATCTTAAAACTGATAACAATACATCATATGATCAAACAATCTTTATTTTTAACTGAAAGAAATCAAATTCACAATTTCAGGATTGGAATTTCCGAATAAACTCTGAGTAACTCATGCGCATATTCACCTCATGGTGGACATTGGTAATTCAACTCACATCTCTGGGTACTGGGATTGAAGTAGTAATTCACAGTTGCGCACTCATAGTAGGCGATAACAAATTGTCCGGATGAATTCTTGGTGCATTTATAATATCTAATCAAAAAGGGAAAAAAATTATTATGGATGAGATTCGGGTTGGTCTTAATTTTTAACCAGTGAACTTGAATCACATCTAAACTTACCTTAAACAAACCTTATCAGTCGGATCGGGGAAAAGTCCTTCAGCGGTACAAGCAGTATCGACTGGAGCTTTCTCAGTAGTAGTTGAATTTCCTCCAGTACCGCCATCTCCACCGTTTGTTTCATTAGTAGCAGCAGAACAATCCAAATCCTATCAGGACGATGACATAAATAAAATATACCCAGTCTTTAGAAAAAGAACTAGCTACTCACTGCTCGGCTAGTTGTACATATATCTTCACCGGCAACATATTTGCAATTTGGCTTTGCAGTCGGGCAAGCATATTCTAGGGCAAGAAGAGTGCCTTTGTTACAAATAGCGTACTCCGTTTCACTTATGCATACTTTATGAGCAGTAGTTTCATCACGACATTCAGAGCACGTACCGTCTGACCCAGGAATAGTATTTCGACAAACAGGATCGGCTGTTGCACTGCAAATTTCCAATACATCTGCACAAACTTGACCCGCAGGACATTCCAAAGAGTCAATTACTAGAAGGGTTGAAAAAAAATGTGCACCACTTAATTAATAGCAGATGCTGGTACAAATTGCTAAAAATAATATACATAAATGTTGGCGTTGGGTTAGGTTAGATGGCTGCCATGGTAACCACGTATACATCACACATCACAGATAGGTCACGTCTGGGTCCTTCGTGATCCCTCACGGGATAAATTAGCCCGGCCATCCTATGCTTCGAACCAGCCTGAGGGTGCGATTAAATGTTGGAACTGGCTAATATCAACGTTTTCCAAGTCCCCCAGCTGGGCAAGGAAGTATGCTCCAAGAGTTGACCTCCTCATACCCGCTAAGCCCGGATATCCACAGAGAAAATTAAATATACTCTCCTCCTCCTCGTCGTTCCCACAGCTTCTGCAGAAATCGCTATACGGAAGCCGAAGCCTTCTGGCGTGCTCTCCGATTGAACAGAGTCCAGTAACAACGCCCGCGTCAGCAGCAGTAATTTTGCTTTTCAGCATTAGGAACCTAGTAGAGCGGCGGAGATCCAGACTTGGGCACATCATCTTTACTCTGTAACAAGTACTACGGATACCACTAAACCATCTTGAGTTCGTCTTGCGAATCGCAGTCAACCTAATGGCAATATTCAGTTGATTCTCTGGTACAATTTCCGTTATACCCCGTCGAGCCAGCTCATCCGCTCTACAATTTCCGATAAAGCTACTACCTAGTCTAGCCATAAATATTGTTACAAGGTTTGGCAACCCTGCAGAAAGGAACCGTTATATTGCATTTCTTAAAAATTGAGCTAATCGCTATAGTACGCTTGTGCTTGATGCATTTGTCACCATTTGAGTTTAATTTTTAGTGTAGTGAACATGGATTGGGGTGACAAAGAAAATAGAATTGCTGTGATTGCACTTCATAAAGTAGGAATGCAACCAAGTGATATTTTTAAGACTCTGCATACCCTTGGTATAAGCCGAATGTTTGTATATCGGGCTATTGAAAGATTTAATGATACGTCTGGAGTAAGTGACCGTGAAAGAAGTGGCCGTCCACGAACTACTCGAACACCTCAAGCGGTTAAAGCCGTGCGCGAGACAATTCGCCGTAATCCTCTTCGGAAACAAAAAATTTTATCGCGTGAGATGAAAATACCCCAAAGAACAATTTCATGTATCATCAAAAGTGACTTGGGGTTGGGTGCTTATCGTAGATCTACCGGGCATTTACTAACAGATTCGTTAAAAAAAAAATAGAGTGGAAAAATCAAAACGATTACTTTGCCGGTACGCAAACCAAGAACACCGTAAAATTTTGTTTACGGACGAAAAAATGTTTACTGTCGAAGAAACATTTAATAAACAAAACGATAGAGTTTATGCTCGCAGTGCCAGAGAAACTTCTCAAGTTGCCCAAAAGGTTCAAAGAGGTCATCATCCAGCCTCGGTAATGGTTTGGTGAGGTGTTAGCTACAACGGGGTGACAAAGTTGCATTTTTGTGAGAAGGGCGTCAAAACGTCTGCCAAAATTTATCAAGAAAGTGTCCTTGAAAGTGTAGTGAAACCTCTCAACACGTCATTATTCAAAAATCAGCCTTGGAGTTTCCAGCAAGATTCTGCACCAGGTCATAAGGCGAAGTCAACCCAAAAATGGCTTGAAGAAAATGTTCCAGATTTTATTAAAGCTGAAGATTGGCCTTCCTCTAGCCCAGACCTGAATCCGCTGGATTACAAATTATGGTCTGTCTTAGAGCAAATGACGTGCTCTAAAAGACATTCTAATATCGAATCCTTAAAGAAGTCTCTTACACATGCAGTCGCCAACTTTCCGATTGAAGTCGTGCGTGCTACCATAGATAAGTGGCCAGCTCGATTAAAGGCTTGTGTAAAGGCAAACACTTCGAATAACTTGTTGCAATTTCCGTTGTTGACAATGCATTTAATAAATAAACAATGATTTCTTAACATATAACACCTCTTTTATTGAACAGTGCTTCAAAAAGTTTGTAACAGTATTTATGGCTAGACTAGGTATGGCCTGGAATTCAACACAGGGTAATGTTGAAGAATTTGCCTAGCGCAACAATCCACCACTGCTGTTGAAGTGGTAAGTATAAATTCAAGGGATGTAACCACGACTTGGCTATCCGTGAAAATAGTAATGTCCCTCGTGGTTATGACATGGTGTCCCAACCAGGGCAAAACATCCCGAATCGCTACGAGTTCCACTTGGACAACACTACAATTGTAAGGAAGTCGAAACGATAGGCTCCTACTCCACAATCGTGTCCACAGTCTTGGAACCATCCGTGTATAGTTATTACCAAACAAATATTTACGCGTAGTATAATCCGTTGCTAAAGGAATATCTCGACTATTTAGAACAGTGCCCAGTGCTTAATATCTTCTACTAAGCTGTCTCGCGAAGGCAGGCAGCCGTACATGCAGCCATCTGCTCAGCGTCTAAGAGAAGACGGTGTAGTATAATATCTAAGGCATCGGACGGTGTCATTCTGAGGGCTCCGCTGATTGCCACACTAGCAGATCTTCGCACTTTTCTCACCAAGTTACGGTTAGTCCCAATGCTAAGTGAATTCTACCAAACGATCATGCCGTGCAAGAGTATAGGGCCAGTAACCGCCACATAGAACCAATGTAGTACTTTCGGTTGCGATCCCCTGGTTTTTCCAATGGCTTTCCTGCAAGAATAGAGTGCTACCATTATCTTGTTTGCACGCTTCTGAATATTGGGCATCCAGCTGAGCTTCCTGGGCAATCTAAGTTTCACCCCCTCCATTTCAGGGGCTCTATAGGTGATCTTCTATATTTTCTGGTGAAGAGGACTATATCCGTTTTGTTTGGGCTCACCACAATGCCAAAATGTAATGCCCAGTTTGTTAACAGAGAGAAGGCGTTCTGTAGAACCTAAGAGTAGTAGCAAACTCACCTTATATTGCGATAGCAATGTCATCCGCATAAATAATAACCTTGCATCCCAGTGTCTCTAGGTCCAGGACTAGTCTGTTGACCGCGATGTTCCATAGAAACGGTGAGAGGGCACATACAAGATAATGTGATTACATCAGGTTTCACGTTGTTGAAGGAGTCTTCGATAACCAGAAAAAGCGACCATAGCGTACTTCTTATAACTTAATGTTTCTTTCAATATAGCTCACGACGGAGTGGAGGGCTGTGTCTATGTCTACAGATCTTCCCTTCCAATAAGCATGCTCTAAGTTCGAAAAAAGGGGCGCGGGAATGCTACCCCGTAAGTAATTATATATAAGCCTCTCCAACATATTAGGTAGAGTCGAAGACAAGCTGATGGGCCTAAGATCGTTTCACGCTTTTCGACTGAATACCACTTTGACCTCCCTCCAGGCATAAAAAATGTCTGGCACGTGCTGTATTGAATAATGTTTCGACCTGCCTGTATGAAATTGGATGCTGCTTTCACCACGATATGTCTAAAATTCTTTTCAGCCAGCCTTGATGGGGCAGCTAAAGCTGCGTTAGTGTGATTCCGAAAGCTGACCTAGTCAGCTTTGTTGTAGTTAGTGAAGGTTCGATGGTCTGATTCCTGAACGTTTGTTGGTCGATCGAGTTTGATCATGAAAGGAAGGTGGTCGGACGAAAGCGCCAGAACGGACTCCCATTCAGCTGCATTAATGAGGCACTTGAAATGAAGATGTCTGGAGAGTTTCAACAAGATCTTGTTAAGCCGTTGAGAGTATCTTCGTTCAACGGGCAGAAGTCAAATGTGTCGAGTTGCTCCGCTATTATAATGCGTCAAGAGTCATTGCTCAGGTTGGAATGCCACAACTCATGGTAACTTATGGTGAGCATTAAAGTCACCTGACACAAAATGATATTAGCCAGTTGGGAAAGGACTGATGTTAACCTTGTAACCAGGGGGGCAGAAGAAGACAAGTGGAACATTGATGTTAAAGATGTCAATCTCAATATTGCCAGATTGAACTCCGATCGTCTGTACTTCGAGGACATTATCGCTAGTAACAGCTATCTCACCATGAAGCACTGAGTGGTGGATGATAAATGCAAGTCCTCCGCCAGCATTTGGCAGTCTACCTTTCCTGATAATATTGTAGCCACCGTATGAGTTGAGGGACAAATTAGCATTAAGTTTCCTCTCCTGTACGGCACAGATCATTACGCGATGCCTATCCATAAAAGCCGGCTTATATTCCATAGTCCTCCGCGTGGGGGCCCCCTGAAATGGCAGTGGTCATTGACCATTGCTTACCAAGTCAAGTCGCCAGTAAAGGCGGTCCGATTATTTGGTTAAGATAAACATTCCCCCTGCGGTGTGGGGCGTAAGATCAATACCACGGCCTTTCCTTTTGACGGCTTGTCGTTAAATCCGACAAAAAAATTACAGTATGTGTACGCCAATAACTTGCACTATCCGAAATCTTCTATAGGCTAACGAAACGTCAACTATGCCTCGGATAAGGACTGACTCAACGGTTACGATTTTTGGCTATCGTACAATGACAAAGATTGGATTCTGGAATGTCCGTACTCTTCTGGACAATGGATCTGAAGGTTCCAGAACGCACGATTTCGTCAATTAGATAGGTAGGTATAACTTAAACATCTTAGGAGTTAGTGAGATAAGATATTGGAACAGCGGAGAATTTATCTCTCCAACGGGCAGCACTGTAATGTTGTACTCCGGTAAAGCTACCGGTAGTGGTCGTGAGTCAGGTGCGGGGCTCCTTTTAACAAGAGCCGCCCGAAACTGTCTCTTATCCTGGGACTCGGTCTCCGACCGAATCATGACCGCCGCCCGCATCTTTCCTATTTTTGGCTAAAATTATTCAAAAAAAATCACAAAAGTTTTCCGAAATATGAATAAAATGATGTCAAAATTTTATTGAATTTTAATTCTTCCCTTTAAAAAAAAATCCTAAAAAATCAGTGAAAATGAGCCTTCTAACATGGTTTCCCCCCTTAAACGGTTTACATAGATTTTAATTGTTGAATAATAGCAACGTTTCAGATCCTGGTCGCACAGAATGCGTCATCGCATCCATTTATTTCGCTAAACTATAACTTTGCAGTTTCTGAATAGGTTTGTTCCATCCCTATGGTAAGAGGCTGACCTGTAGCATAATCAACAGAATTTCCTATAAGAAAACTTACTTGGATCATCATCTGCAGCAAATACAAATGCCGTCTTAGATACGCAATAAACTCCTGACTTCAATCCTAGAGTTGGTGGGCTACACTGACTATACGAGGACGGAACCAGGAAAATCAGAAGCAATCCCTACAAATACATAATAATCACTTTTAATTAAAAAACTTTCGAAACACAGAAAAAAATAACATTAAGACAAGTGTTACCACAATAAACTTCATCATAAAGTTAGAGAAATTTCGAATTCGCGAGTGAAATTAGTATGTGGCGATTTAAAAGAACTGGACTGATTCTCCAAATTACATTGCAGTTCTTTTATAGCGGGCATTGAAGATTCGCATACAATCTCATATCTGTATCTAATCTACACAACAATCTGGTAAAACAAATAATCCAAAATTAAACAGATTCATTTAGGCCCCAATTGTTATTGTAAATACAGTTCTTAGATGATATTCTATAATCAGGAACGCAATAAAATAAATGAGTTTATGCACGTTACGTTACGACTAAGCCATATTTCAAAACCAACAAAAAATAATACCATACGCATACGATATTTGATAAAATCTTGAGATTTTCTTAAATCTACCATTTACTGGACTTTCAATACTGTAATATACCACCTACAATGAACCAGATTTTGATAGTGCTGCTTCCAGCGGCAGATCGATGGCAGCACCTGATGAGTAACGATCTGTCGGTGGTACGAAAGCAAAGGCCAAAGGTTTTGATCACACCTGGAGCTCGATGCAATTGCGAGGGCAACTAAACCATGCGCCAACCATTCCATCTTTATCGCCCCATTTTTTATTATTCCCCATTTTTGCCTCCCATGTTTGTCTTGCCTTCCCTAGGCCTATGAATTGTTAAAACGTAAAGCACAGAGCAACGTGCGGCGAAAACGCCGCCCACGTCTCCCGAACTGAGCTACAGCAAGCATAGATCGCCGATTAGCTCGTTGAAGGGAATTTTTCTTCGCCAGATGGCACAGCCCGGCTTTCACGGCAATCATGCTACATTACGCTCCGTCCCCACGGGCATCTACGTATGCCCACCAAACCGTCCGTTGCATATTTATTTGAGAGATATCCAAATCTAGATTTGGAAAGGGCTTTGGAACAAATCTTGCTGAATTCGTCTCAATCCGAGTTACCCCGAATTACATTGGGGAATGCTATTTTGTATTTGATAACTAGAAAATTAAATTACGTTCTCCAAAAATTTCATAGTGTGCATGAGTTTCGGAATCTGCAAATCTATCTAAATTTGGATATACGGTGTGCGCTAGGCATGAACGAAAAACAGATTACTTCCAGTTACTTAAAGCGCTTGTCAAGCAATTTGCAGACATACTCGTTTGGTGGCGAGCCGAGAACAACTCTCTAATCCGTCATACCGGCTATACATAATAATTCGGTCAAATTATCCAAAATTTACAGCGAAAGGCTAGGCTATATGCTAGAATCTCGTGCATCGTAGGTTCCGTATGAAAGCCAGCTAATGCTAAACTTTTCATGACGTAATCTGTAGGCGTCGGAGAGCCATAACACGAATTTCTCCCAATTGCCCTAACCCCTTGTGGGGCATAGCGCGTCAACTGTTCCATGTGCCCCAGTTGACGTTTCGACGGCATAAACTGGTTTCGAAGAATGCAGTTGCCAGTCCTGCACATCCATGGCCACGAACGTCGTCTTGGACGGGATTCGAACCCGAAACGCCGGTAGTCAAAAAACGAATTTGCGTCAAAAACATATTTGGCGAAAAGGGGAGATAACGAGGAGATTTTTTGGGAATCGTCATATCAAACATTTGCCTGCAGTAGGAGCTCCAGATGTTTTCCGCATCGGCGCATTCACAAAAAGACTTGGTGGTGGGCGTCAAGTGTATCGGATGTCCGATCCTATCGAGGAGCAAATTGCGATTCAGACCATCACTTGGTGAAGACAACCTATCGGTGTAGAATCTTTTCAGTGCATCAATTGAGAATCAGCCCTCTTAAAATTTTCGCGGTTGATAAACTCTTGAGCGAGGCTACGGCGCTCAGGCATATAAAGCCGCCCTTTAAGAAAAACTATCACCCAATGGCGGATCTAGAAATTAAGTTCGGAGGAGGCCCGACTTTATTTAGGATATGTACCCACTTACTCAACTTTCGTCTTCAAAAGGCATGCAAAGAAAATAAAACAAGCTAGCCTTCGGCTAGCTTGCCGAAGGTATGATACCCTTCACGCGAAGCACTTTGGCACTTTGAAATTAGTAGTATGAGAGGTGTATGAAATAGTGGGCCGATTTCAACCAAATTTAGGAACGTAGTTTGGCAGTCAATATGACTGAACAATATGAAATTTCGTAAAGATATCTTCAGAAATAAAAAAGTTTTTCTAACAGAAACTTGCTTTTGGAACGGTCGTTTCTATGACAGCTATATGATAGAATAGTCCGATTTCAACCAAATTCGGGAATGTGATTTGGATAAAAATACTATTGATTAGTGTGAAATTTGAAAAAGATATCTTCAGAAGAAAAAAAAGTTATTCTCACAAAGACGAATTTTTGGACCAGTTTCTATGGCAGCTAAAATATATGACGTAGTAATCCGATTCCGTTGGTTCCGACATATATACAGCGTGCAATAGAAAGAAGGCTTCGTACAAAATTTCAGCTCGATAGGTTCAAAACTGAGGGACTAGTTTTCATAGAAACAGACGGACAGACGGACAAAAGGACAGACTGACAAAGCTGAATCGACTCGTCTCGTCATACTGACCAAGAATATATGTATATAGCTTATATGGTCGGAGATGTTACCTTCTGTGCGTTGCAAACTTCATGACAAAGTTAATATACCCTATCATATCCGTGAAGGGTATAAAAATATACTGCTCCGTGTCCTGGTCATCGCGGCTACAGTAGATGCTATGAAATGGCCAGTGCCCAGATGTGTTGCCTTTTCGACGACTACAGTTTTACGGTGCAATTAGGATCCAATCTGAACCACAACGACTTTATTGAAGGCCACGTTTTAACATTTATCCATTAGGAGTGGTCCTGCTAATCGCTAATTTGAAATCAGCAATAGGTGTATAAATGTTCCGAAGATTTTGTCCAGCATCGCTGGCTGTATCCTGTCAAGCGAGCTCGGCTGCACTGAAGTACCAGCAAAACTACTGTAACCCAGAATGAAATAAATAAATAACTGGCGCAACAGTCCAATTTGAGCCACGGCCTCGAGATGAGTTAGCATCATCTCATTTTCTAGATCGTGACGGTTTTTGTGCAGAGGTATGTGATCAGCATTACGCTCAACCGAGTTATTTACCCCATAATGGGTACTCATTTAACAGCTGAGTTCGCTCATAGTCCGACACGTAAATCTCCGGAATCGAACCGGGGCCCAGTGCGTTGAAGGCGAACGTGCTAACCGTTGCGCCATCCGAACCCAGAATCAAACATAAAAAAAAATCTAAAATAACGTACACCTCCGTAAACATTGAGCAACATTTCGCCAGGATACAGTGACGTAGTCACTCACATTATTGGAGGATTTAATTACAGCTTGGTGGACCATCGATTCACCAAAAATTTCAGGGGGCGACCGGTAGGCGCAGTGTGTTGAGGCATCAGTCTCATGTTTGACTGCCGCCCTCTCGGGTTCGAATCCCGTCCACGACGACGTTCGTGGTCATGGATATGTATGCTGGCAACTGCATTCTCCGAAACCAGTTTTTGCCAAGGAAACGTCAACTGGGCCACATGGAACAGACTAAGCACTTTCACTTTTGGTCAGCTCGCTTTTCTGGCTCAGCGCAATATTTGACATTTGCGACAACTGTCAAACTTCGATTCTAACCTCGGTTGTGTTGTGTATGGTTGATAATCGTATTTTTAACGTAGTTTTTAAACCTTATTGCAGGAAAGAAAGTTGTTACCGTATTTTGAGTGTCACCTGGGACTCATTAAAGCAAGAAATTCCGAGTTTTCTGTCAAATGCCAAGCTGAAGATGGCATTTGACAAATGAGACAGCCGGCATGCGTTTCTAATACAAAAATAATCACAATGTGCTGGTCAGCAATTGTGAAGCGCTGACTAAGCGCGGACTCAGCGATTTCTTTTAGGAACACAGCCAATGGAATGGATGATGGGCGTCCTCCGTCCTATTTTGAAGAGCTTCTGAATCCAACATCTAATGCCCTCATACAAGAAGCCAAATGGCGTTATTATTGATCATGGCCCAACTACACAACCTCCGACAGTAGACGAAGTTGATCTCACCTTGTGGTCAGTCAAACCAAATAAAGCGCCGGGCGCTGACGAGATTCCAGCTGAGCTGCGAAAATCCGATGGAATCAATCTATTGAATGCCATACACCAACTACTTCTGCGAATCCGGGAGGACGAGGTGATCCCAGACGATTGGCGCAGGATCATCATCTGTCCCATCCACAAAAAGGGAGATAAACTGCGGTGTGAGAATCGCAAAGGCATTTCACTACTCTGTACGTCCTACCAAATACTGGTGAAACTTCTGGTAGAATAAAACCGTACACCGAACGAATCATTGGCGAGTATCAAGGCGACACCAGATCTGGACGCTCCACAACCGATAAAGTATTTACGATTAAGCTAATCCTGCCAAAGTGCTTGGTATACAACGTTGACGTGTACCAAATCTTTGTCGACTTTAAGCAAGAATATGACGGTATCGATCGTGATGGACTGTACAACATCATGCTGTAATTGTCTATACCAGCAAAACTAGTACAGCTAACGAAGGTGACGATGACCAACTCCGTCTCACAGGTCAGAATCCAGAACAGGTTGACTGATCCTTTTGAAACACGTACTCGTGTGTAGCAGTGCGATGGACTGGCCCCGACGCTCTTCAACCTAGCACGCCATTCGGGTAATGGATACGGACAACCGCAGAATCCTACTTATCCAGTCGACGCAATTGAAAGCGTACGCAGGTGACATCAACGTCATGTCCCGAACATTGACCGACGCAGACGAACTTCTGCATACTTTTGACACCGCTGCAAAAGAAGTTGGACTACATGTCAACGAGGACAAAACAAAAATAATTATCCAATCAAGAGCCAGAACGCCAGCACAATCGAGCATCAACGTAGGCGACCTCAGTATCGAATTCGTAGACGACTTCACTTACCTGGGTAGCAACCTGCCAAAGGACGGTAACGAAACTGACGAAATCAAGCGACGGTTGCCGCTAGCGATTAAAACTTTCTTCTCGGTTCTCCCCATAATGAAATCGAAGCATGTGCAGTGAAACACGAAACTCCGCGTATACAAAACCATCATGTGACCAGTGCTATGCTATGACTGCGTAACTTGGACCCTAACTCAAGCCTCCGAAAACATGCTAAACATATTCGAACGGAAAGTCCTTCGGCGAATTTTCAGAGCAGTTTACTTCCGAGATGGATGATGCATCCGGTGCAGCCATGAGTTGTATGAAATGTACGATGCGCTGGAAGTTTCGAAAATCGTCCAACTAGAAGGTCTTCAATTGGCAGGGCATGTATAACGAGTGAACGATGTTCGCATGTCTAAACAAGTAATGAATGGACGACGAGTTGACGGAGTGAGACTGCGAGGAAGACCGAGATCTCATTGGGAGAGCTCAGTTTATATTGAGGTCAGGCAACTGCTGGGCTTCCAAGATTGTAAGACGCGGTCACGTGACTTAGATAATTGGAGGACAATAATCCAGGCAGCCGAAACCCGACATCGGGCTGCTGCGCCACGATGATGATGATGCATGCTGAGACTATTACAAGCGAATTTCAGCGAGCGCCCTCAACATGAATAACTGTCAGATCACTCTTCTATCGGAGTCCAGGAGAGCACTGCGGCTTTTCGTTGGCATATAAACGAATGATTGAGTTTTTTTGAATTATAATCAAATCTATTAGTACTCCGGATGACGCAATGGTTTGCACATTCGCCTTCTACGCACTGGGCACCGGTTCGATTCCTACTGAATGTAGTAGTTTTTGATAAAAAATAGTATTTACGCGTCGGATTACGAGCCCACTTGGCTGTTAAATGAGTACCCATTTATGGGGCCATGAGCCCATGAATCAGATTGGACTGTTGCGCCAGCTATTTATTTTTTATTTCAATAATGTCGCTTATATTAAAAGAAGCATTTTAAACAAAATATGCATTTTTTTCTCAAAATAGATCAAAGGACAAAAGTGTTAAAATTTGCAAAAGAAACGTTGTTATTTGGAATTTTCCGGAGCAGAATGGGGAATTTCTTTGATCGATACCGGGCAACCCCGTCTACATGTGAACTATAAATCTTAAAATTAATAAGAATACAATATATATTTAAACAATCTTTATTTTCAACTAAAAGAAATAAAATTCACAATTTCAGGATTGGAATTTACGAGTAAACTCTGAGTAACTCAAGCGAATATTTATTTCACGCTGTACATTTGTAATTTAACTCACATCTCTCGTTACGGGGATTGAAGTAGAAATTCGCAGTTGCGCACTGAAAGTAGGCGATGACAAATTGTCCGGATGAATTCTTGGCGCATTTATAATATCTAGTCAAAAAGGAAAATAAATATTATGGATGAGATTCGAGTTGGTCTTAATTTTGAACCGATGAACTCACGTCACGTCTAAACTTACTTTAAACATTTCTTATCATCCGGATCGGGGAAAAGTCCTTCAGCGGTACAAATAGTACCAGCTGGAGGTTTTTCAGGAGAAGTTGAATTTCCGCCATCTCCACCGTTCGTTCCATTAGTAGCAGCAGAACAATCCAAATCCTATGAGAACGATGACATAAATAAAATATGCCTATTCGTTAGAAAAAGAACTAGCTACTCACTTGCTTGCTAGTTGTACATATATCTGTAGTGGCGTCCACAAATTTGCAATTTGGCCTTGCAGTCGGGCAAGTAGAGTTCAGAGCAAGGAGGGTGCCTTTGTTACAAACAGCGTACTCCTTTTCACTGATGCATACTTTATGTGCGGTAGTTTGATCACGACATTCAGAGCACGTACCCTCTAACCCAGGAACAGTATTTTTACAAAAAGGATCGGCTGTTGCACTGCAAATTTCCAATACATCTGCACAAACTTGACCCGCAGGACATTCCATAGGCTCAGTTTCTAGAAGGGATGAGAAAATGTATGCAAGTTAATTAGTAGCAGATGCTGGTAAAAATTGCTTAAAATAATATAAATGTTATCGTTAACGTTCCTGGTTTGTCATGGTAATAAAATAACACATCGATCAATAAACCCCCGGATTTAACTGCTAACATAACATTCTCGTTGGTAACTTTTTTTTTCATTTCATCATTCAAGAGCGATACATTTATTCCAACACTTTTCTAACTTTTCTCTGCCGGGCGTATAGAATGATTTATCTGTGGCCTTAGAATAGGGATGATGATCTGTAATTTATTTACCTGCAGCATCTTCTTGTGGTCTGAGAATAGCCATAGTCGTTAATCAATCAATTCTAGGTCCAATTCATGCAACTTGGACATGACCGCAGGTTAGGTTAGGTAGCGGGGTTGCTGAAACAGCACACTTTGACCCTGGGAAAAACCGAAACTGCATATTGGAACCAAACGAAGCCACTGACGAATCGATGGAGTTGTCCAACCTCCACCTCTACTAGCTCCGCAAAATGGTTATAAAAGCATTTACCAAGAGTTGACCTCCTCAACTGTGCAAAAGCAGGGCATTCGCAGAGTAGAAGTTCTCTCTTATTCTAACGGCTGAGTTCATCACCATGAGCTTCAACGGCAAAAGATTGAGCATCACATCCAAAGCAGCGGATGGGCTTGACAGTAGAGCTTCGCTGATCGCCAGGCAAGTCGTTCTCTGTACCTTGGCTAACAATTTCAGATTAACTACGATCTGTTAGGTATTCCACCAGACTATCACTCCATCCAGCTGTATGAGACATGATCGTAACCAAAAAGTTTTGCGTGATTACAAAAATAGCACCACTTAAACCACTGTACTTTGATGAAAAATATATTCAGACTGTCATAAAATTTTGACGATATATGTCAAAATTGGGAGTTGATACTAACCAAACATGCAATGGATATGTAACTTACAACTATCAGTTGGTTATTAATTGTTGATCAGATTACATGATCACTTGGATTTGCTTCGGCTGAAAACTTTTAGCCCTTATCATTTCACCGATGGATCTAAAACAGAACAGGGTGTTGGTGCAGGTTTCTTTGGACCGAACATCAGGATTTCGATCGCAATGGGAATCTCGCACAGCGTCAAGTGAGATCTACGCCATTGATGTTTGCGTCAAGGTAATTTTGAAAAAAAGTAATTCACGGCGCTCACATTGCTATCTGCTCAGACAGCGAGACAGCAATAAAGGCGGTCTCCTCCTATCGGATCTCTTCGAAAATAATGGAGTGTTACGAACTCCTTCAACTATTGGCAACCAAAAACCAAGTTTTCTTGTATTGGGTGCCAGGTTACCAGGGCGTTGAGGGGAACGAGGCTGCGGATGAACTTGCTAGACAAGAATCATCGAATCGTTTTAATGGACCAGAGCCACACTGCGGCGTAGAACTGGTTTCGGCCAAATTGGTCCCCAGGGCTGCGTGAATCACATGAGCTGATAATGCCCTTCAAATATAAGGGCACTATTATAACGAATCTAAGACTTTTAAACTGTTTTTCACCGACAAACCTAAGTTCCTCGGTATTATTTTAGATAGGAAACTAAGGTGGAAGCCCAATTTCGAAGAACGGATAAACAAAGTTACTGTTGCGGTCTACTCGTGCAAACTACTGCACGGAATAATTGTGTGGTGGACAGCACTTCGAGCAGCGGCCTATTATAACCTACTAGGCTGCGCTGGCCATGTCGGGGGCTTTTAAAACCGCCCCGTCAGCCAGGATAGATATGGGGCTCGGCTTACTCCCGTTGGATATTTGCGGTGAATAATTGGCAGCAAACACGACTTCACGCCTTCGCAAAACTAGCCCGTGGCGCACGTTGAGTTGTGGACACTCCATTAAACTGGGCAACTTGAATCTCCCCGTGGAGACTGATTATACTTCCATAAAAAAACGTTTTCAGTCGGAACCACACCAGCCTTATTCCGTTGAGGAATCTATTGACTGATTACATGCTCTTGACCACCGATTCCATGGTCATAGACACGGATGGCTCTAGGACCGATGGCGGAGTTGGGGTTGGTATTTATTCGGAGAGACTGAAATTTTAACCTGTAACTCCGTCTTCCCGATTTCTGTAGTATTCTGCAGGCGGAGGTTTCGTCTATTTCAGAAGCTCTGACCTGGCTAGGAAATCATGTCAGGACCGCGAGAGGCATTACAATTTACACGGATAGTCAGGCCGTAATTCGATCAATCGAATCTGTGCTGACTACATCGAAAACCATCATGAACTGGTGTTTTTTTTTTCAATATGACGCTATGCTGGATACCGATCCATAGTGGCTTCGCGGGTAACTATCACATAAAAATGTCAATCGCATCGTGTAAAATTGTAATTAGAGCCGATGCGAATGTCAACGCGAAAGCAAGATGGTTAAACGGCAATACGTGCCAAACGACGAAGATGATTTCGACGAAACTTGGCCGCTCTGCCACACAGCTTACGCTGAATAGGAGGCACATTAGCAGGGGTGTGGGGGTTATCACAGGACACTGCCCTATCGGTGACTTCGCCTGGCGGCTCCGTATTCCTCACAACGATTATTTCAGAAGCTTTCTCCATCTTCTTTGTCAGTGTCCGGACTTGGCCGAGAGGCGCAAGAAATTTCTGGGTTCCCATTTTTTTCGACGTCTCGAAGATTTCAAAGATACGAGCGTAATACAGCTCAATCGCTACATCGCCAGCACAGGCTGGTTTGGCGCTTATGTTCAATTAGCTGACTTTGGTGGAATCAGAACGAACGCAAAGGTGGTCGATGTGTACTGTGCGGTATCATGGCAGTCCCTTCACTCTAACCCCCCATGTACGTCCATCGACTTGTTGGCGATCGCTCCCACCACACCTGCCATTTTTTAGCGATTCATTTCTTCTCCTTTTTCAACATCGTTACGAAACTTTGGATGGCTTCAAACATCGCTTCGATTCGTCCACTAGGATGTCTCTTGGGATTATTCCGGCGACAATACGTAGGCAGCTTTATGTGGAGTTTTTCGAGCTAGCCCTTTTGATGTGAGCTGAGGAACAAAGAGCTGTGCCCCAAACCGGTGACGCTTACAGTGGGATTGAATAGATGATTCTACACAGTAATAGCCTCCAGGTCTGCCTGGGATCCCCTATGTTCGGTATCATTTTTGCCAGCGCTACCGTGGCATCCGTCGCTTTGTCACATACGTATTTGAACTTCGCGGCACTCATCAGTCATCACACCTATAAGCACTTAATGGCTGGTTTGGAAAGAATGATACTGCTTTCGACTCTGATCTTCAGAGAGTTCATCTTACTGTGGTTGGCAAGGGATTGTCGAGGTTGTGAGTGATAACGAGGTACTGGTATATGTTCCGTTTGAACTTTTGGGGGGTCATGGCACTTGTACATAAGTGATAAAATGGATGGTGTAAAATATTTTACGCACTGATTTAGAAAGCCCAGGTACTTCATTGCGTTTTCGGCTATGGAAAAAATGTGGTCGGTTCATTTAAGCTTGTTAGAAATGTTGATCCCTATTTAACGATGGCGAATCCGGTATCGTTACACCATCGATGAGTATAGACTGGGGGGTAGGTAGAGAACTCAATTTATTAGATATAAGGCACCATTAAAAACTACCCGCTTACTTACACCCCAGTCAACGATTTTAGAAACATCCTCATTTAATGATGCAAACATGTGGTCTCTATTGAATGATGTAGCAGTCCAGAGTGCTGTCGTCAGAAAAACTATGAATTGAATTGCGCGTTATATTCAGTAGATCATTAATAATAAATAGAAAAAGAATTGGAGAGAGTGCAGTACCTTGAACTCCAGCGTTGATGGTATGGAGAGCGGATTTTATGCCATCAAAAACGACAATAATCGAGCGGTCATGCAGGAAACTTTTAATCCATTTGACTAAGTTGATGTCTATGCCAAGAGCGGGAAGCTTGGCTAGTAGAGCTGGGTGCCAGACTCAGATATCAAAACCTTTGGAAATATCAAGGGTCACGACTTTGGCGTCACCAAAATTATGGAGACAGCGATTCCAACGTTCAGTTAAAAATGCCATTAAGTCCGGTGAAACGAGCAAATCGAAATCAGTACTGTTTATCATTGCGGATCTTTAACAATCACCACGTCCACCGTCGGCATAGTCGACTATCGTCACGTCTTTAGGCACTTGATGGCCAACCGAATGGCGCTTAGAATCACTTAAAGAAGCTACGTATGCGAGATTTGATTGAAATCGGACCACGGAAAATGCCTGGAAAAATTAAAAATGAACTTTCTTTGAAGGGACAGAACACTCCTGTTTCATGAATAATAGGAGAATTCTATCTATTGTATCTAGAGAGAATTTCTAAAAAATTCTCCAGGGGGCTTTAAAGCACATTTCCGCTTTAAGGTTGGTACTAACCTTTCCGTACGAAAATGTTGCACTTATCTTTTCCACGAAAAATGACAGTGGAAAATTCCACACATCACATTCCCGCGGCGCTCTACGTGGCACTTAAATTTCCCCTTTCCACTCAAAAGATACCGATCACCAATATTATGGCCGGTTTCCGCACGCAATAAAATGCAAAGTTATTATTTTCGAGTGGAAATAGCCCACAACGGTTTGGAGACTTGCCTGTGTATGGAATTTTCGTGCGATGAACTATGTACCGATAAAAGCGAAAATTTTCGTGCGAACCTTATTCTTGACAGTTTTTATATGTAGTTCAGATGGCGCAACAGGTAGCACGTTCCCCTTCTACGCACTGGGCCCCGGTTCGATTCCTACTGAACGCGGTAGTTTTCGATGAAAATGGGGACTTACGTGTCGGACTATGAGCCCACTCAGCTGTTAAATGAGTACCCATTTAAGGGGTAAATAGCTCGGTTGAGCGTGTTGCTGATCAGATCACACACCTCTGCACAAGACCGTCACGATCTAGAAAATGAGATGATGCTAACTCATCTTGAGGCCATGGTTCAAATTGGACTGTTGCGCCAGTTATTTATTTTATTTAATATGAGACTTCGCAAGGAAAGCGGAAGTTAGTGCCTTCCTTTAGGTGGTAAGAGCTCAGTGGATTTGCAGCTGCTAAAGCGGAAATTCCTTGAGTGTAGTAAACATTCTCTTTAAATGCAATAGGGAGAATTATCTCATTATTTGCGAAACAGGAATGTGATTTGAACACAACACAATACACCATTTGCTTAGTTGATAATTTAACAGGCCGTCACTGGGTAGTGCTTGGAATCATCCAGGAAATTGGTTGAAATCGTCCAACTACCTGTAAATTTCATGATTATTTATGGGACAGGTAAAAAATTATAAATTCGTTAGGTTGTGGTCTGCATTGAGCAGGAACCATATTGTGAAGATTATAAAAAAAACATTGACAGTTATGTTCCAATTGCACTTTAAACTCAGAAAATCTGCGTATTGTGTGATACCAGGGCACTTCCAATATTTAAAAAAAAAATATGATTTGGAAACCGAACAAAAACTTCACATTATCGCAACATAAGGACCGCGGTCGACAACCGGCAAAGTCAGTGTTCCTATCTATTACCCAAATTGATTTATACATATGACCCGTGCGTTCACAAAAAGAAACATGTGTAATTCAGAAATTTGAATTCTTATAAACCTGAAACAGGGGAAATTAAACGGTTTACATCGATTTGTATTGCTGTATAATAGCAACGTTTCAAATCCTGGTCACACAGAATTCGTCACTGCATCCATTTATTTCTCTAAACTATAACTTTGCAAATTCTGAATAGGTTTGTTCAATACCTAGTAGTCCGGATGGCGCAACGGTTAGCCTTCTACGCACTGGGCCCCGGTTCGATTCCTACTAAATAAATAAATAACTGGGGCAACAGTCCAATTTGAACCATGGCCTCGAGATGAGTTAGCATCATCTCATTTTCAAGATCGTGACGGTCTTGTGCAGAGGTGTGTGATCAGCAACACGCTCAATCGAGTTATTTACCCCATAAATGGGTACTCATTTAACAGCTGAGTGGGCTCATAGTTCAACACGAAAATCCCCTTTTTCATCGAAAACTACCGCATTTAGTAGAAATCGAACCGGGGCCAGTGCGTAGAAGGCGAACGTGCTAACCGTTGCGCCATCTGGACTACTCGATTCCTACTGAATACGGTAATTTTTGATAAAAAATTACGTGTCGGACTTTGAGCCCACTCAGCTGTTAAATGAGTACCCATTTATGGGGTAAATAACTCGGTTGAGCGTGCTGCTGATCACACACCTCTGCACAAAAACATACCGTCACGTTCTAGAAAATGAGATGATGCTAACTCATCTCGAGGCCATGGTTCAAATTGGACTGTTGCGCCAGTTATTTATTTTTATTTATTTGTTCAATCCCTATGGTAAGAGGCTGACCTGTAGCATAATCAATGGATTTTCCTATAAGAAAACTTACTTGTATCATCTGGATCAAATACAAATGCCGTCTTAGATACGCAATAAACCCCTGATTTCGTTCCTTGTTGGGTTGGTGGGTTACACTGACTATACGAGGACGGAACCAGGAAAATCAGAAGCAAACCCTACAAATACATGATAATCACTTTTAATTAAAAAAATATCGAAACACCAAAAATTTAATTAAGACAAGTGTTACCACAATAAACTTCATTATAAAATTAGAGAAATTTGGAATTCGCGAGTGGAATCACTATGTGACGATGTAAAAGAACTGAACTGATTCTCTAAATTTCATTGCAGTTCTTTTATAGCGGGCATTGAAGATTCGCATACAATCTCATATCTGTATCTAATCTACTGCACAATCTGGTAAAACAAACAATCCCATATTAAAGATTCATTTAGGCTCCAGTTGTTATTGTAAATGCAGTTCTTAGATGGTATGATATATCTATAACCAGGAACGCAATAAAATAAATATACCATACATATATGCATATTATGTTTAACTGTAATCATATTTCTGACTTCCTGCTAAAAACAACAAATAATAATACCAAACGCATACGAGATTTGAGGAAATCCAGAGATTTTCTTTAATCTACCATTTACTATTTTAGATTTTCCATCTATTTGAGAGATCTAGATCAAATCTAGATTTTAAAGGTATTTGGAACAAATCTTGCAGAATTCATCTCGATCTGAATTACTTTGGAGAATGCTGTTTTTTATTTGACAAATCATTGATCTAATAAACGAAATTGCCTTCTGAAAAATTTCTTAGTGTGCAATGTGCAAGGGTTTCCGAATCTGCAAATAGAAACCTATCTAAATTTGGGTATGTGGTGTGCGCTGGGCATGAACCAAAAACAGTTTATTTGCAGTTACTTAAAGCGCTTGTGATGTGGGCGGGGTTTTCGCCGCTCGTTGCCCCTGTCCTTTACGTATTAACGAAAACTCATAGGCCTGGGGAAGACAACACAAACAGGGGAGGTAAAAATCGGGAATAAAAAAAATTAAGCGATAAGGATGGAATGGTTAGCGGATGGCTCGATCGCCCTCGCGCTCGCGAGGTCCAGGTGTAATGGGACCCTCGGCATCTGGTTTCGTACCACCGGCAGATCCTTACTCATCAGGTGCTGCCATAGATCTGCCGATGGAAGCAGCACAACCAGACCAGAATATGGTTCATTACAGGGCAGCTTCTACTTCGGGGCATGCAAAGAAATAGAAGCTGAGGACAGAGTATGCTGCTAACTAAAAAAAACAAAAGCGAAAGTTGGCACCGGGGGACCACTGGAGGCCACAGCCTCCATGAAGAGTGTAACGATAGCGGCCAGCGACTTATCGACTTCGCCTGCAGCAGGAATCTAGTCGTAAGCTCTACGTGTTTCCCGCATCGACGCATTCACAAGCAGACCTGGAAGTCTCCAGACGCACATACCGTCAACCAAATTGACCACGTCCTCATTTGCAGGAGATGGGCGTCTAGTGTCATGGATGTCCGCTCCTATCGAGGAGCAAACTGCGATTCAGATCATCACTTGGTGAAGACGACCTACAGATGTAGAATCTCCTCAGTGCACCAATCAAGAATCAGCCCTCCCAAAATCTTTGCGGTTGATAAGCTTTTGAGTGATGCTACAGCAGTGGCGTATACTACCGCCCTTGAGGAAAAACTATCACCTATGCTACACAACATCAGCAACACAGGCGTCCATGGGTTCTGGGAAGAACTCAAGGGTACCATCAAGGATGTCGCAGAGAAGGTCGTGGGATATAAAGCCCGGCGAGCGCGAAATGACTGGTTCGACGAAGAATGCAAAAATTCACTTGACGCGAAAAACGAGGCCTACAGACAATGGATTCAACGAGGAACCAGAGCCAGAAGAGAAAAATATGACGAGCTACGGCGAATATCGAATAGAATAATTAGATGTAAGAAACGTTAATACTTTGACGAGCAGTTGCTGAACATAAACGAAAACTTAGCTAATAGGAACACCAGACAAGCGTACAAACTAGTAAATGCAATTAAGAACGGCTACCAACCCAGGACTAGCCTTTGTAAGGACAAGGATGGAAACATCATCAGCCACACCGATGGCATTAACAAACGATGGGCCTCTTATTTTGAAGAGCTTCTAAACCGACCATCTAACATCCCCACACAGGAAGCTCTCGATCTAGGCCCACCCATTCAACCCCCGACGGTAGAGGAAGTTGATCCCGCCTTGCGGTCACTAAAACGAAACAAAGCGCCGGGCGCTGACGAGATTCCAGCTGAACTGCTAAAATTCGGTGGAACGAGTCTAGTTGATGCCATACATCAATTACTCCTGCGAGTATGGGAGATCGAGGAGATCCCAGACGATTGGCACAGAAGCATCATCTGTCCAATTCATAAAAAGGGAGATAAACTGCGGTGTGAGAGTTACAGGGGCATCTCACTAGTTTGTACGTCCTATAAAATTTTGACGAAAATTCTGGAAAATAGAATAAAACCGTACGCAGAACGAGTCATTGGCGAATATCAAAGCGGTTTCAGACCTGGTCGCTCCACAACCGATCAGCTCTTCTCAGTCTAACTGATACTCCAGAGGTGCAGGGAATACAACGTAAACGTATACCAAATCTTTGTCGACTTCAAGCAGGCATACGACAGTATCGATCGTGGAGTACTGTACAACATCATGCTGCAATTTGGTATACCGGCAAAATTAGTGCGACTGACAAAGATGGCGATGACCAACTCCGTCTCACAAGTCAGGATCCAGAATAGACTTACTGATCTATTTGAAACACGCACTGGTTTGAAACAGGGCGATGGACTGGCACCGACGCTCTTCAACCTAGCATTGGAATACGTTGTTCGGGCCATGAATATGGACAACAGCAAGACGCTACTCATCAAGTCGACACAATTAGCAGCGTACGCCGACGACATCAACATCATGTCCCGAAGATTGGCTGACGCAGAAGAACTTCTGCATACGCTCGATACCGCTGCAAAGGAAGTTGGATTACGTATTAACGAGGGTAAAACTAAAATAATGATGCAATCGGTGACAAGGACACCTGCACAACCGAGCATCAATGTGGGGGACCTCAACATCGAGTTCGTGAACAACTTCATTTACCTGGGTTGCAACCTGTCAAGGGACGCCAACGAAACTGACGAAATCAAGCGACGGATACAGTTAGCTAATAAGACTTTTTTCTCGGTTCTCACCATAATGAAATCGAAGCATGTGCACAGAAACACGAAGCTGCGCGTGTACAAAACCATTATACGACCGGTGCTATGCTATGGCTGCGAAGCATGGACCCTAACTCAAGCCTCCGAAAACATGCTAGACACTTTTGAACGTAAGGTTCTACGGCTTATTTTCGGGGCTGTTTGCGATCGAGATGGATGGCGCATCCGGTACAACCATGAGTTGTATGAAATGTACGATGAGTTGCAAGTCTCGAAAATCGTCAAACTACAACGACTTCAATGGGCAGGGCATGTACAAAGAATGGACGATGATCGCATGCCTAAGAGAGTAATGAATGCAAAACGAGTCGACGGAGCGAGACTGCGAGGACGATCGAGATCTCGTTGGGAGAGCTCAGTAGGTGTGGACGCCGCGCAGCTACTGGGCTCCCAAAATTGGAGGACGCGGTCACGTGACCGAGATAATTGGAGGACAATGATCCAGGCGGCCAAGGCCCGACGTCGGGCTGTCGCGCCACGATGATGATGATGAACTAGGCACCGGAGTCAGCCGGCAACCATTGTAGAGGGAAAAAATTAGCAAAGAGAAACAAAAATACTACATTTCCCCATTATCCATATGATCAACAGGTTACAGAGAATCCTGAAGCCAGCAGATGCGCAAAACTGCATTCATTGCCGTAATTCACTCATAAACTCTGTAAGCTTTTGAGCACATGAATAATACAAAAATGCAATATTAGGCAATCAAAAATTTTAAACCGAAGTGAAAGGACAATCCTGGCAAACAGAAAGGTACCCAGGGCTCCTACGCGCTTTGTCCGGACACCGAAGGTGCTCCAAATGCCGGCAATTCAAATCATTTATGGAGGCCTTAGGTACGTGGCTAAACCACAAATTACCAACACAACATCAGGATTGCCTTGTTAAACTGAATCTAAAAGGGAAAACTACTCTATAGGAAGGATGGGGGTGCTACAGAGGAAAGCACAGCTACTTGAAAGGAAAATACGTGAAGCAAAGATGGTTAAGTCCTCAAACTTAGAGCAAGTAGCCTGAATGTGCCTGTGAACGGTGGAAGGACTAAAAAAAACGATGAGGTCCTCTTTAGTCCTGTTCTTGACCAGAAATGGGCCCCACGTTGGGCTCCAAATATGTAACGGACGGTTTGGTGGGCTTCCGAAAATGCTCGTGGGGACGCAGCCTTAGGTAGCATAATGACCGTGAAAGTCGGGCCGTCCCATCTGGCGAAGAAAAAAGCTCCTCAGCGAAGCAGCGGCCTATGCTTGCTGCAGCTCAGTTCGGGAGATGGGGGCGGGATTTTCACCGCTCGTTGCCCCTGTCCTTTAGGTATTAACGAAAATTCATAGACCTGGGGAAGACAACACAAACAAGGGAGGTGAAAATGGGGATTAAAAGAAAATGAAGCGATAAGGATGGAATGGTTGTCGGATGGCTCGATTGCCCTCGCGCTCGCATTGAGGTGCAGGTGTAACGGGACCCTCGGCCTCTGGTTCCGTACCACCGACAGATCCATACTCATCAGGTGCTGCCATAGATCTGCCGGTGGAAGCTGTACAACCAGACCAGAATATGGTTCATTACAAGGGGTATTGTTTGTATGCAGTGTATACCGCTTGTTTTCTCTTTATGGCTTCTTTGCAATCTCTGTTAAACCAAGATTTTTGATGTTTGACTACCGGCGTTTCTGGTTCGAGTCCCGTCCACGACGACGTTCGTAGCCATGGATGTGCAGGAGATGCAATGCTGGCAACTGCATTTCCTGAAACCAGTTTATGCCGTAGAAACGTCAACTGGGCCACAAGGAACAGTTAACGCGCTATGCCTCACAAGGGGTTAGGCCAATTGAGAGAGATTGAATACCAAATGATGTTACTAATTGAATCGACGTTCTGGGTAGAGAAGCAGTCAGACCAGTTCAGTTCACTGATGACCTTCACATCCTACCACGAAAAACGAGTGCTTAGAGGCTTGTGAATTCATTTATTTTCCTTTTTTTTTCTAATAACATTTGTTAATACTTTTTGCTTAAATTTTCAAAAATTACTCTTAGCCATCCTTTAAACACAACATTTCAGTGTTTGTAAAAAAAACTATTTCGAGCAGTCATAGTTCAATTCGCATCGTTGCGTGTAGGGGTTAAAAGCGTAACCCTTTGTGGCACATTGGAAATCAGCGGTGGTGTATCCACCAGAACTGGTCTTCGTGCATTTATAATACCTGTAGAGAAAAATCAATTAAATAAATAAATTAAGTAAAATACCATTAATATGAGGAGAGAAGCTATTGAAATGTTGGTTGGCGACAATAGATCAACTATACTTAGCCAGTTACACTAACTAATTGCATTAATGCCTCCAACGTAGGCGTAGGCGCGTCAACATTTCTAGCAATGCCTTGTTGACTGTTGGGTAGTATTTAAATTTTGGATGCGCGATTTGTGGTTTTGTACACTTATATTGTTAATAAATGATAACGACTAGCTTTTGTTCGGACTACAAGTTTCTTTATTAAATGTAGATACTACTAATTCGAGAGCAAATTGCGGGTTTTTCAGGATACCGTTTTCTGAATGGCAGTGCTAGCCTAACGTAACGCTAGCTCCCCCACTTTTTTATTCACCATCAATCAAACTACAATTTTATAGAAAATGAAAGTCGCAATTAATTGCAAATTTGTTGCTCTATTCCGGAATTTATTGCTGGTGCCGAATTAGAAGGATAACGTTCTTGGATTGGTAGTGTTAGCGTAACTTTATGCTAGCAGATACTACTATTTCGGAGCCAGTTGCTCCCGAAATATAAGTATTGTATTTACATTTAATAAAAAATCTTATAGTGCGAACAAAAGCTTGTCTAGTATCAACTACTCACCTTACGCATGACGGATCAGTTTTATATGGGAAAAGTCCTTCGGCAGTACAAAGAGTCGATCCGCCACCACTGCCACCATTATCGCCAGGGTCTGTACTATTACCAGGATTAGTGGCATCTAGCGAACAATCACTATCCTGCAAAAAAAAATCTGATTTGCCTTTCGTGTTCTAAGTAATATTAATTCTCAGGACATACTTTTGAATTTGCAACGCACGTTATCTCAAGTTTTTTTGCATCGTATTTGCAGAATTTTCCAGTCGCACAAGAGTATGTGAGTGCTGGTAGGAGTATGCCTCCGTTGCAAAGAGTATATTGTGTATCGCTTGTGCAAATCTGATGGGCAGAGGAATCTCGACATATGCCACAGGTACCAGTTTCTCCGGCGACTTCATTTAAACAAAAAGCAGGTGCTGTGGCACTGCAAATTCCTTGGACGTCAGCGCAAACTGTTCCAATTGGGCAAGCCATAATATTCGTGCCACCTAGTTATGGATTTGAAAAAAGAAGAAAAGAACAAAAATAACAGAACATATAATAATCAACTGTAATAACTGAAAACCGCCGGTTTTCGAAAGTTTGAGGGTACAGTATTTGCTGGGATTATGTTTGATTGTATCGATTTCCTGACTCCAAGACTTGTTCATCTTTTATTCTTCTTCATTACAAAAGAGGTTTTTACACACGAAATCAATCAGCCACAAGACCTGCATTGCGACTAGTTGTGCGACTAGCTATGCAGCAGCCAGTTATGCGATGAGCTATACGTCCAACTATTCGACCAGCCACGTCCACGCAATCAACCACAAGACCATTGTATGACCAGTCACGACCAGGCGACTAGGTATGATCGCTAGGTTGTGACTGGTCCCATAGTCTCGTGTGTAAAAACCACCTAATCCTAATTCTTCATTCAACGTTCCGAACAGTTATCGGTTCAGAACAAAATTTTACCTGTGTCTCCTTTAAATTTAAATTGGGTTCTTGAAACACATACGACTCCGGAAAAAACTCCCACATCGTCATCGCTACCTGTGCAAATTTTACTACAATGGACCACACCCACCAAGGCGATGAGAGCAACCTAACAAATAAAAACTTTATTTTTAGAACTATAATATCTTGAAAACTCAAAGGAGCGCCGTACCGCGAGGAACTTCATCATTGCTCAGAATATTCAGATTACGGAAAAAGCTACAAATTTCACTAGTTTCATACACACCACGACTAAACTGTCTTGAGCCATAGTTGAGCCCACTTATATATGCAGTTTTGGATATTATTTCAAATTTGGTATCTTATCTAAAATAGTGACAAATACATAAACTATGTTGTTTTAACACCCAGTTTATCTAAAATGATCAACTAAAACATGGAGCTGTATCAAGAGTTAATAACTAGATAGATTGCGCGTTTCAGTCACGCAAAAAGTTATTAAACTTCTTGTTGCATAACAATTTTGAGAGTTGATTCTTGATTTTATGATATAATAGGGATGTCAAAATTTTCAAAACTACCGGCTTTCGGTTTTGGCCCATTTTTTTCCCGGTTTTAACCGAGAGAAACGGTTTTTAAACGAACCATTTAATTGATTCTAAATATGAAATTCAAAATATTAAAATTTGGCGTGAGGATACTCAAAGAAGATACCTAAAAATTACGTGGGTGGTTGTAACCAATTACAATCTGCATAATGGGTGCTTCAGCCAAACACTGCTTTCAACTCTCATTCACTGGAAGATTGCGTGTAAACTTGAGAGAAGGGAAATATTATATATCGCATTTTTTTCTTTCCGATGCACTTCTGATCCTTTAGGTTGACATAATTAAATAATTACTGAATCAATTCAGTGAATGAAACAACGTCCGTTACGCTGGCACCCCCACCACTAAGTATCGACATCAGGCGTACTGTAGAATTAGGTGCTAATTAGTTGCTCTGTTCCCGAATTTATTGCTTCTGCCGAATTGCCAAAATTGACGATTTCATATGGGAGTGGTAGCGTGACGTCATGCTGGAACCCCCACTTTTTTATACATCTATCGCACCCACTTCTTCTTCCTTGCCCTTTCATACCACTCTGTGGCTTCGCGTTGCTCTGCCTGTGGTGTTGGCACGTTTCCCCACATTGGCGGTATAATCTCAGCTTCCTTCTGCAGGCAGCTCAGTCTTGGATCGTATCATCGCCAAGATTAACGCGTTGTTGTTGCCTCTTCATCTGAGCGATCCACGTGTGTTCCGTGTTTCCGTCTGCCTTGAGGTTTGGGTCCAGCAAATGGAACACTCCTTGATAGTGCCTTAATGACAGGGTTCTCAGGCGGACGCCTTAGAACATGCCAATACCAATCCATATGACGATCTTCGAGCTTTTCAGTGATCGGTTGCTCAACAAACAAGCTGCCTCGGATGTGGGTACTTTTGATACGATCCTTTTTGGTCACACCGGCTGACATCCGTAGCATTTTCATCTCAGTCGCAGTCATTTTACTTTCATATGTCTTGTACATAGTCTAGCATTCAGACGCATACATGAGTGCAGGACGTACTATCGTTTTGTACAACTTGCCCTTAGCCTGGCATTACACTTTGCGTTTTTCTGCAGGAAGAGCAATCCCGCAAAAAAACGCATTATCGCAGAAGAAGAGGAACGTGTACATTTAAATGGAACGCATTACACTTATGCGTAAAGACAACGCTGCAGTTTGCAGGAATCGTTTTGCAGCAGCAAGTCCAACGACAGCGGAAAGACTTCTCCCGCGAAAAAACGCAGTGAAAAGATGAACACACGGTGGTATATGAAACGTATTACACCTTCCGTTTTTTGGTTCAACGATATAATAGAAACGCATGCACCCAGTGACGAAATTCATGCAGTGCATCCATTGAGAACTGGCTGAAATTGTATCGACCTTCCGACTTCTACCTACTATATTGCCATAAAAATAAAACCATCAATATCCTCACTGGGATATATTTATTTCTTTCACAAGCTTTTCCCACAGAAGAACGCAATGTGTAATTATAGGGTCCTCTTCTTGTACGACAATGCGTTTTTTGCGGGATTGCTCTTCCTGCAGAAAAACGCAAAGTATAGTGCCAGGCTTAAGCTTTCGTGGCATCTTCTTATCGCAGAAAACTCCAGAATTTTCTCGCCACTTCATCCAACCGACACTGATGCGATGTTTGATTTCGTCATCGCAGGTAGCTTCCTTGTTGACCATCGAGCCCATGTATTTGAACCTTGTACAGGACTTCAGCTGCTCTCCTTTAATGTAGATATCTGGTATCGGTCTCTCTGGATCTGAGAAAGGACCACAAAGATAGTCATTGTTATGCTAATCATCAGTCCATGATCCTCCAGTATCTTACACCTCTTGGTCAGTGCAGCCTGCAAAGCAGCGATGTCTTTGTTACCCGAGACAATGTCATCCGCGAAGAGAAGGGATATTTCCAGGCCGTCAGAAATGAGTGTTAGTAAATAGAGCATGATGATGTTGAAGAGCAAGGGACTAAATACACTGCGTTGGTGAACTCCGACTTTAACCGGAAATTCTTCAGACTCACCAGCTGTGCATCTAACTTTAGTGGTTGCCCCATCGTACATGTCGTGTATCATCTTGACATATGCCTCGGGGACCTTAAGTGCTCTTAGGGCCGCCCATATTAGATCACGAGGAACTCTGTCGAAGGCTTGTTGCAAATCGATGAGCACAAAGTGCAAGTCCGTCCGTGCATCACGATGCTTTTCCGTCGTAACACGTATGCACTGAATAGCATCGACTGTGGACCGACCCTCCACAAAGCAGCGTTGATTGTCATCCAACCGTACAATTTCTTTCGATCGCTTGCAGACAACTCGCTCGTAAGTAACTTTATACGTATATCCGTAGTCTTGGAGTTCCAATATACAATATTTTATCAAAATCGGAATAGAACTGTTCATTTATTTGCAAATTTCCTTTTAGGGGTCAAAAGGAGACGGGGTACTTTTCCGAAATCCTATGTAGACAACAACTTTCCCCTGGACTTTAAGGTCTAATATACAGAGTTTCATCAAGATTGGAATAAAACCGTACATACATTTTTTTAGGGTGGCAAGGGGGATGGGGTGGTTTTCCGAAATCCGATATAGACAGTCACCTTCCCCTTGCCTAGAAGGTATCATTTATAAAATTTCATCAAGATCGGAATAAAATTGTAGATAAATTCGCAGATTGACTTTTAGGGGTGTGAAAGGTGATGGAGGTGGTTTTTTTTAATCTTATCTGATTATTACCCTCCCCCTAATCTTAAAGGTCCAATAAATAAAACTTCGTGAAGATAGGAATAAAACCCTATATAAAAATTGTAATGAACCATATTATGGTCTGGTAGTGCTGTTCCCACCGGCAGATCGAAGCAGCACCTGATGAGTAGTGATCTGTTGGTGGTACGAAACCAGAGGCCGAGGTTCCCATTACACCCGGACCCAAATTCGATCGTGTGGGCGTCTGATCCGTCAGCCAACCATTCCATCCTTCTCGACTATTTTTTTTTATTCCCCATTTTTACCTCAGTTGTTTATGTTGTCTTCCCAGGCCTATGAAATTTTGTTAATACGTAAGGACAGGGGCAACGAGCGGCGAAAACCCCGCACCCACATCTCCCGAACTGAGCTACAACAAGCATAGGCCGCTGCTTAGCTCGTTGAGGGACATTTTTTTTCGCCAGATGGCATAACCCGACCTACACGGTCATATGCTACCTTAGGCTCCGTCCCCAGGGCCATCTTCGGATGCCCACCAAACCGTCCGTTACAAAATGCGAATTTCTTCTAAGATGGGAAAGCGGGATAGGGGGTTGATTTTCAAAATGCCCTACAAAGATTAACCTTCCCCAAAAAAATCTGCAGGTTTGAAAGCAATTTTTCTTTCAAAAACCATGAAATTTCGTGCAAAATGTACGCGCGTTTAAATTGTTGATTTACTCTTATTTTATATGGTAGCTCTTTTCACCGTTTGTTTCGCTAACTTTATTTAAACTTAGCGAAACACACTTTTTTTTTTAATGAACAGCGACAAAATTGATTTTTCCACAACTAATTAGCGACAAATTAGCGCCAAATTATTGCTCATTTTCCGATTCAATCTATGGAAGTTGTTTTGCTAACTTTATATACATCTTCTATTGGCATGGGACATTACAAAACCCTCGGATTGCGGGCGAAGCCCTCTACTTCCCGGTTTCATTTTAACTAATCTCCATCCATCATTCTTTATTTTCACGGTAAAGAGATAATACCTTGACCTTCCCATAATCTCTTCTGGTTTCTAAAATATTATATTTGCTGAATCTTTTGACTATTTATTTGACAATAAACGCTACATTCTTTTATCTAACATGAATTCTATTTTACATGATAATATAAAATATGAATATGCACGTATTTCAATTGCAAATATCATTCATATTATTCGCTATCTTTTTATCGTTTTATTCGATCAAGACATGAAATGATCTTCCGTGTACCTATATATTACGGTCTTTAATCTTTTAGATTAACTATAAAAATTTAGAATATCAGACATTTCCGAAAGTACGAATACGTGCGTACGCACGTTTGTTTGTCCCTGCAAAATTGTATAAGAAACAAATATACTAATTGCAACCTATCTCTTCTGCACGGTTACCAGATCGTGTGCTCGTAGCAGATGCTAACTAGTCCGTGGATCAGGTCCTCGGTCCACCTTGGGGAAAGAGTTGTATATAGTATATTTAGCAACAAGCACAAGATCTAGTAGCCTAAGTCCAATTCCCTTGACAGCATGGTTACCTTCTCGGCCCATGCGTCAACCATTTGTGACAAGATGAGAAGCAGGAACAAAGTCCTCAAAGCTCCAGCTGGCAGTTCCTGGAGGAAAGACAAGGAGACTCTTCTAACGACTTACAAGTCTATCGGGAGATCTGTGGCCAATTATGCGACTCCCATCTGGTCAGAAAACTCAATAGAGGAACGTCTAGACCTGCCAAAATGCAGCTCTTAGAATTGTCACAGGCTGCCTACTGATATCGTCGCAGGACCACCTTCACCAAGAAACCAGAATGATGCCCCTAAGAAGCCACAGCACACTTCTAACGAAGCAGTATCTGGTTAGCTGTTATCGGAGTGATCATCCTAATTCTAACCTTAGTGTCACCATACACTGTCGAACTCGAACTGGAGCACGAACCTGGTACAAATGTCCTCTGACACACACATACACTTCACATAGGTGTGAAGAAAACCGGTCCACTTGTCCACTCGTGCTCGAGTTCGAGTTCGACAGTGTATGGTGACACTTATGGACAGAACCCCACCGCCACGTCATGTAAGACATAATGGGTGGTATGCATAATAATGAGGATATACTCAAGAGTGAAGTCTATTGAGGACATTCCTGAGTCTGCTATGTTCGGTGAATCGAGTGAAAAAGTTGTATGCATAAAACTACTCTCCGCTCCATAGTGAAAATTGAGTGGAATTCTGTCAACTCAACTTTACTCCACTCGACTCACTTTATGCATACCACTCAATATAAGGGACCGCGAGTGGGAGATCAAAAGGTTTAAAAGATTTTTCTTCGATAACGCCAGCTACAGATCGACCATCACAACACTGCATTAGTGAAGAAATGCTATCCTCAATCGCGGACATGAATCAAACAGTACCCTGTTTGATAAATGCGCAACCACCTGCTAAATCTCCAGACGAACTACGACTTTCTAGAGCAACCAAAACTTCACTCGCCCAACTTCGTTCTGGTTGGTGCTCACGTCTGAACTCGTACCTATCCCGCATTGATAACGACATACAGAACTCCTGTCCAGCCAGTGGCCTCACTCCACACGATGTTGAGCACATCTTTAACTGTCCTGCAGCTCCCACGCGCCTAACACCTACTGCGCTATGGGATAATCCTATTGAGGCAGCTGCGTTCCCACACCTGGACACTGAGGAAAACTTGGACAACCAAACTTTGTGGGGGGCAAAAACTCCTCTTCCATAGTCCTCCGCGTGGGCGCCCCCTGGAACGGCAGTGGTCACTGACCATTGCCAACCAACGTCAAGCCGCCAGTGATGGCGGTGCGATGATTTGGTTGAGGTACCCCTGTGGTGTGGCATGTGAAAAAAAAATACCACGGCCTTTCCCTTTGAGGGCCTGTCGTTTAAACCGACAATCAAAGGACAGGATGTGTATGCCAGCAACTTGCACTATCCGAAATCTTTATATGCTAACGAAACGTCAACTATGCCTCGGATAAGGACTGACTCAACGGTTACGACTTTTAGCTATCGTACAATGACAAAGATTGGATTCTGGAATGTGCGTACTCTCCTGGACAATGGATCAGAAGGTCCCCAGAACGCACGATTTCTTCAATTAGAGAGTGAATTTCTGAGGTACAAATTAAATATCTTAGGAGTTAATGAGATAAGATGGTGGAACAGCGGAGAATTCATCTCTCCAACGGGCAGCACTGTAATGTTGTACTCCGGTAAAGCTACCGGTAGTCGCCGTGAGTCAGGTGTGGGGCTTCTTTTAACCAGAGCCGCGCGAAACTGTCTCTTATCCTGGGAACCGGTCTCTGACAGGGTCTTGACCGCCAGGTTCCGGACCAAAATGAGGAACATCTCAATAATACAATGTTATGCCGCTACTGAACCCGACAATGTCTTGGCAAAAGACTCCTTCTACGAAGAACTAAACGCCGTTCAGAGCAGAACACCTAAAGGTGACATTATAATGGTTATGGGTGATTTGAATGCGAAAGTTGGCGCTGATAACTATGGGCTCAGACATGTGATGGGGAGACACGGTCTTGGTGATCGTAATGACAACGGTGAAAGATTTGTAGAGTTCTGCAACTTTCACAGTCTCTTCATCGGTGGTACTATGTTTGAGCAAAAGGAACACCACAAAATCAGTTGGTCCTCTGTTGATCGGCGCAGAACACAAAATCAGATCGACCATTTTGCCATTAGTAAAAGATTCAAGAGTTGCCTCCTGGACGTGCGAAACAAGAAGGGTGCCGATATTGGGATGGGAAGAGACCATTATCTTATGATCGCTAATGTTCGATTGCGTATTGCAGCCGTGCGCCGCCCCAGCGACGAAAGATCCAGGCCCCGCAAATTCAACACCGCTCGACTAAAAAATCCAGCTGTCTTACAACAATATAATGACCATCTTGCGCAAAAAGCGGCTGAGATAACTAGTCACCCAAATAGTGACATAAACGAAAACTGGGATGCCATAAAAAATGCGTACATAGATAGCGCAAATACCATCCTTGGCCCAAACCCGGATTGCCGGAATAAGCCCTGGATGTCCGACGCTTCATGGCAGCGGATTGTTGAAAGAAAGGAGCTGAAAGTTCGTTTGGCTGCAGCATCAGACGACAATCGAAGCAGCATCGAACTCCTTTACCGTCAGAAAGCTCGAGAAGTTCAGCGTAGTGTGCGACGCGATAAAAGAGTTTATGCCAATTCTCTTTTAGCGTCAGCAGAAGAAGCCGCTAGAAGTAACAACTTAAACGCCGTATACGGTGTCATCAAGGAGTTTACAGGTGGTCGTAACTCCTGCCAACATCCGGTGAAAGATAGTGATGGAAAGCTACTTATCTTGGAAGAAGATCAAATGAGGCGGTGGAAAGAACAATTCGCCGCGGTCTTGAACCGTGTAACCTCTGGTGAAGTTCCCCCTCATATAGATAATTTAGCTAACCATCAGAATGTGCGTATACGGTCCACTGCCCCGACTAAAGAGGAAATAGTCACTGCAATTATTGCACTAAAACGAGGAAAGGCCGCCGGACTTGACGGCATCCCTGCCGAACTTTATCAAGCAGCGCCAAGCGTAACTGCCGATTTGCTGCACCCACTTGTTAATAAAGCGTGGAATACAGAGACCTTTCCCACTGAGTGGAAGGAAGGTTTGATCATCAAACTTCCAAAGAAGGGCAGCCTCACAGACTGTAATAATTGGAGAGGCATTTGTGTGCTTCCTGCCGTTGCCAAGATAATAGCTAAAATCGTCCTGGAAAGACTAAAGGCCCACTTAGAAAGCACAATTGATGAAGAGCAGGCTGGCTTTCGATCCGGATTCTCCTGTGTCGATCACATTAACACCTTGCGAATCATCATCGAGCAATGCGCTGAATACGATTCTCCGCTTCACTTGCTTTTCATCGATTTCGAAAAGGCTTTCGATAGTGTGAACCGGGATTCTATATGGGCGGCCTTGCGCAGGAGAGGCATCCCTGAGAAGCTTGTGGCTATTATTAAGGCAACCTATGACGGCGCGAAATGTCGCGTTCTGCATAAAGGTAAGGTGTCGGGGGACTTTGAGATTCGCAGTGGAATTCGGCAGGGGTGCATCCTCTCACCGATCCTATTCCTTATTGTGATCGGCGATGTGTTGCATGCAGCCCTATCCGGACTCGACAGAGGAATTCAATGGACTTTGACATATTATCTACAACATCTTGACTACGCTGACGACATATGCCTACTCTCCCACAAAATCATGGATCTGTCCGCAATGGCGTTAGATCTCGAGAGCGAGGCAAGCAAGGTTGGGCTAAAGATTAATACCAACAAGACCAAGGTTCTTAGCCCGCCGTTGCGAAAAAGAAATCCGACACCTATTGCCATCAATATTAATGGGCAGCCTGTGGAGAAGGTGGACAACTTCGTCTACCTGGGTAGCATTGTTGCCGAAAATGGTGGTACGGAGCAGGACATCGCTCGTCGTACCAACCAGGCTAAACGCGCATACGGCATGCTGTCCAAAATCTGGCAGGGCAGTTATCTCAGCATCAAGACCAAGCTGGGCCTGTTTCGCTCCCTGGTACTATCAGTGCTTTTGTATGGGAGCAGTACATGGAAAGTTTCCGTAGGAGTTACCAGAAAGCTGCAAGTTTTCGTCAACTCATGTCTTCGTCGAATTTTAAGAATTTTCTGGCCCGAAACAATATCAAATGAAGAGCTAAGTCGGCGTACGGGTCAGATGCCAATCGACGAATTGATACGCAGGCGAAAATGGCAGTGGATAGGTCACACATTGCGGAAGAGTGATAACTGCATTGCTTTGCATGCCATGAAATGGAACCCCATTTCCAACCAAGGCCGACCAAGAGGGGGTCCTCGAATCACATGGCGTCGATCTGTGGCAAAGGAGTGTCAGGTACTGGGTAAGTCTTTTGGGGAGTTGCGCCCCATTGCCCAGAACAGAGTACGATGGCGCGCAGGAGTAGTTGACGCGCTATGCCGCGCTAGGGGTTAAGGCAAAGTAGTAAACTTTGTGACACACACACTCATCGGATATCAGCGAGTCGCTTCTACAACAACAAAAAATCATATGTAATTTGCATGTTTATTTTATTCTTCACTTTTACAATTTCAGTTTGCAATTGCATTTTACGATTAGACAGCATTCTACTAAGATTTCTCTGAAATTACAAATAACAATTTAAATTAAGAAACAAAAGAGTGCAGGCAAAACGTTAAGAACAATAATTAATTCGAAACACAGAGACGATTGACAAAGATAAAAGAGTTTTTTTTATGAACTATAAATACAATATTATTACTAACGACTAAAAACGACTAAAACAAAAGTGTGTGATTTTACATATTCTTATGTACTTTTTTTAACAGAAAGGGAAAAATTTTTATAAAATAAATGTTTATATTATACATTGATGACTTTAGATAAGTTTCGAGTTTATCAATGAATAATGAAGGTACAATACAGAGAGAAAAAAATGCAAAATTTCAAACAAATTGTCATTAATTATAGTAATAACATAGAAAGAAAAAGTTCAATTTATAGTAATAATAATTTACATAACATTTTTATCATTTTGTTAAAAAAAAAATAATAATGGGATTAGGTGCCTGCTATAGCATTACATACTCGTATGTACGTTTTGTGTATAATTTCCAAAATACATAATCTTACCGCTTCAATTTTCTGCATTTGAAATAAAGTTATTACCATTTATTAAAGTACATACATTTTAAAAATAAATAGCAAGAGACAATTAAAAAAAAAGTAACAAACAATACAAATGTGTGATATTGATTTAGTCTCTAATTTTCGTTCAGCATCTTTCGATCTTCTTCCTATTTTTATTGTTCACCTTTGCGTTCAAAGTATGAAGTAGTAGTAGTAGTTTTGCAGCAGTTTCATGAAAACGTGTTTTTTTTTTGTTAGAGTAAATAAAATAATTGACCTGGGCCGACACAAAACTAAGAATAATATCATAAGTCAAACAACGTGAACAAGGATTTAATCAAGATTCGATTTTCTTTGATTTTATATTTTTCAATGAAGCGATTATAATGATTATCTGAATTTTGTGTTATTTAAGAAATTCCCTATGCGATATACTTTACATTCGTAATCTATAGTTTCTTATTTTGTGTGTGTGTGTGTGTGTTGAATTAATAATGATTACACGCTCAAAATATTTACAATGAATTCTAATGTTTGATTTCTTCGTCAATATTACTATGCGATATCAATGTGTTAAAAGAAGAATTGAAAGAAAACAATCGAATTTCTAAGCGTCTATTTTTTTTATATACGTACGTTTTTATTATTTGTTCCTTTCTCTTGGTATACAGAAAAACAATTTTTTATTACATTAAATGTATGTCAACACTTCAAGTTTCATTGAATAAAGCATATAATATCATTAATATTGATTTTGGTTACTATGGACAATTATTATTTTGTTTCTTATTTTCCTTTCCGATTTAGACAGAACGCATAGTTTCATACAGATGCTGCTTTTCTGTATTAAATAGCTCATTATATATATATATATATATTTTTGATTCCAAATATATCGAATAATATCTTCTCTACAATTTACAATCATCTTTCATCAATTTTTTCATTATTCAATCATCACGTATAAATTGTGGTTGTATATAAAGAGGATATCAAAAATGGATTGAATCTGATCGAAATATTTTGCATTATACATTTTTAGATTATACACACGAAAGAAAAATTCTAAATAATTAATTATTATATATTTTAAATTGATTATTTGCTTAATTTACTAATCACACGAATTAATGCTCCGTTTTCTTCCTTAAGACGTTGATTTTCCGCTTTTAGTACGTCCAGATGCTGTAAAATTAAAAACAAATAGATCAGTAAATGTGAAATAAGAAAAGGACGGTAACAAAAAAAGATTTATCTATGAGACAAAATGACAAAAAGAAAACACATTTTTATGGTCAGTAAGAAGGCAAAAAAAAGCATGACAGCCCTTCTTATATATCTGAAACATGGAACATTTAAAAGTGTAAGAAGCTGAGACGTTTAACATTTTTTTTCTTGCAAACTAGATAAATTCTCAACTCATCGATAACATTAACAGAGAATAAGAGACATAAATTTAGCAACGATTATAACAGTTTTTTTTTCTTCATCTTGCACGCACACATACATAAATACACAAAATAATTGGCAGAACATAACGACTATGTACATATTTTGATTTATTTACAATTGAAAATAACGAAACAATGCATTTTATTTGTGAAATACTTTTTTTTTAACAACTGCCTAAGTGAAGTGTATAACGCAGACAACAGTAGAAGAAGCGTTAAAACATAGAAATAACTGAAACGATATTTTTCTTTGCTTAAGATCAACTAACATTTATTGTGAGTTTGATAACGACTTTACTTAAAAATATAAAAAGAGAACTTTGTGACGTTTGGAAAACATAGACTGGTCAGGTCATACACGTTGCGCCATAGCTGAAACTGAAAGGTAAAGCAGCACGTAAAACAAGAACTGAATGTTATACATCCCCGGTCAGCCGTGTAGGACAGGACATAATCAACGGGACTTGTATAACGGGCCTGTAATGAACCACCTGCAATGTACCATATCCTGGTAGTGCTGCTCCCACCGGCAAATCTATGGCAGCACCTGATGAGTAAGGATCTGTCGGTGGTACGAAACCAGAGGTCGAGGGTCCTATTACGCCTGGACCCTGATGTGAAAGCGAGGGAATCTGCGCCGTTCGCCAACCATTCCATCCTTATCGCCTCATTTTCTTATCATTTCCCATTTTCACCTCCCCTGTTTATGTCGTCTTGCCAAGGCCTATGAATTTTTATTAATACGTAAAGGACAGGGGCAACGAGTGGCGAACACCCCGCCCACGTCTCCCGAACTGAGCTACAGCAAGCATAGGCCACTGCTTAGCTTGTTGAGGGGCCTTTTTCTTCGTCAGATGGCACAGCCCGACCTTCACGGTCACTATGATACCTTAGGCGCTGTCCCCACGGGCTTCTTCGGATGCCCGCCAAACCGTCCAATACAGGCCTTAAGGTAGAAATACATTGCTGTCACGTCACATGAGCGCACATGATATCATGGGAAGTCACGCCACAAAAGTGTGGTCCAAGTTTTTCCGTGTATTTCAGTTCACCAGAGCCACACTGAGCTCACTTCACGCTCTCAACTTTAACGCCATCGGCAGCACACGTGATATCACCTTATGGAAAGTCTGGACGACCACATTCTCGGCGCGGCGTGAGTTCATGTTTTTTAAATCATCAACAGGGTCATGTCGATATTTTGATATTTTAAAGGTAACCGCTTGCTCTTGGGGCGACCGGTAGCGCAGTATGTAGAGGCATCAGTCTTATGTTTGACTACCGCCGTTTCGGGTTCGAATCCCGCCCACAACGACTTTCGTGGCCATGGATGTGCAGGAGGTGCATGCTGGCAACTGCATTCTCCGAAACCAGTTTATGCCAACGAAACGTCAACTGGGCCACATGGAACTGTTGACGCGCTATGCCCCATAAGAGGTTAGGGCAATTGAGAGAGCTGCTCTTAGGAAAAGAAAATATGAGGAAAAAATCCAATCTCAAGGATCAAAATGTCTAGAGGGTTTGGATGACATGGAAATGTTCTTCCTGAGCATGTCAAAAATGACGAAAAAGTTGCCAAAACTATTCAAATTCGGACCCTTCGCATTGCTCCCAATTTGTACAACCATACTCGTCTACTCCATCAACGCGAGACTCCTCAACACCGATGTCAACAGTCTCCAGCTCAGGTTGAATGCTACCAACATTAGCTGATCTGACTGGTATATCTTTATCGGATGCTGATAAAAGTAATTTTACGTAAAATACTTTGTAGTAGGCATCTGTATTACGCCTAGTACGCACTTTTTCAGAAATAAGACAGATTATACTGTTTTCTATTGTATACGTACACGATAAGTTTTTTTTACTATAATACGAGTACTTTGCCTTAACCCCCAGCGTGTCAACTATACCTGCGCGCCATCGTACTCTGTTCTGGGCAATAGGGCGCAACTTCCCAAACGGCTTACCCAGCGCCTTACACTCCTTTACCACAGATCGACGCCATGTGATTTTAGGACCCCCTCTTGGTCGTCCGAGTTTCTGGTTCGAAGAGACTCCCCGAAGGCATTTTTGACAGCTGCTTCATTGTTAAATTGTTTTCCTGTCAAAAAGTGATCCAAGTGTTTAAAGAAATGGTAATCTGTTGGCGAGAGGTCTGGTGGGAGAGGAAGAGTCTCATAGCGCAACTCATTCAATTTTTGGATCGTTGTTCTCGATACATGAGGTTGTGCGTTGTCATGAAGCAGTATAACTCCATCCCTGTTGGCTAGCCTAGGTCGTTGTACTGTCAATTTCTGATGCATTTCGTCCAGTTGAGCGCAGTATTTTTTCAGCATTGATGGTTGCCAGATTACAGGAACGAATAGTGGATAAATCCAACTATAGATCACCAAACAGTCACCATTATTTTCTTTGGATGAAGGCTTGGTTTCGGCATGTATCTTGGAGCCTCATCGGCATCTAGCCGATTGGGCAGATCGGCAACGATTATCTTCTAGTATCCACTTTTCATCGAAGGTCATAATTCGGTTCAAGAACGGTTCGTTTCTGTTGCGGGAGGGAAGAGAACTAGAAATCTCCATTCGATACGCCATGTTTTGCTCAGTAACAGCATGCGGAACCCACTTGTTAACCTTTTTCACTTTTCCAAGTTGTTGCCAGTGGTAAACTGTCGAATGGTGCACACCCAATTTCTCCGCAAGATTCCTTATGGTTTGGCGGAGGTCAGACTCCACTAATGGACGCAGCTTGTCGTTATCGATCGATGGTCCTGGGTTTCCATTTGTCTCATTTCGAAGGTTCATATCTCCGGATTGAAATTTTTCGAACCACCGCTGAGTGGTTCGTTCGTTAGCCGTATCAGGTCCAAATGCCCTGTTAATATTCCTCGTTGCTTCCATTGCGTTGTGTTCTAGATTAAATTCGTAAAGGAAAAGTAGCCGTTTTTGACTCGCTTTTTCTTTTTCACGGATCACCATGAAGTGCAAAACCGAAATGACTCCCTAAGCCAAGGTAGCAGTATTTATAAAATACTTCAATATGTTATATCACTAGCGCCGCCTGGTGGCAGTTTGATACATAAAAATCGCTGCCAAACACCATGTCATTGCAAAATCCGACATTTCATCTGCACCAACCTAATAGAATCCCGGTTCGCACTATCGAAAGCCTTCTGGAAATCGATGAAAAGGAAGTGCAGCGGAGAATCGTACTCAGCACTGTGAGAGCTCTATTAGTATTCACAGACAGTTTTTGATCGCGCTGAGATTTGGACTCTGAGTTCTAGATTAGTATCGTAGAGCGGTGACCGAACGACCACGGCCCCCGAGCGCAATCATTAAAGTTCGGTAGGGAAATCGTCCGACGGCCTTTCCTCGTTTTAGTGCAGTAATTGCAGCAACTATTTCCTCTATAGTCGGGGCAGTAGACCGTATACGCCTATTTTGAAATTATCTGTATGAGGAGCAACTTCACCAGAGGTTACACGGTTCAAGCCCACGACGAAGTGTCCTTTCCACTGCCTCATATGACCTTCCTGCAAGATAAGTAGCTTTCCATCACTATCCTTCACCGGAAGTTACGATCACCTGCAAACTCCTTGATGACACCGTATACGGCGTTTAAGTTGTCATTTCTTGCGGCTTCTTCTGCTGACGCTAAAAGAGATCCCGCATAAACTTTTTTATCGCGTCGCACACTACGCTAAACTTCTCGAACTTTCTGACGGTAAAGGAGATCGGTGCTGCTTCGATTGTTGTCTGATGCTGCCGCCAAGCGAACCTTCAGCTCTTTTCTTACAACAATCCGCTGCCATGAATCGTCTGACATCTAGGGCTTATTCCGGCAATCGGGTTTGTACTTACTACTCAATTGCCCTAGCCCCTTGTGGGACATACATACAAGTAAACACGATTAAGAATGGATACCAACCCAGGACCAGCCTCTGTAAGACAATATCATCAGCAACACCGATAGCATCAACAAGCGATGGGCGTCCTATTTCGAAGAGCTTCTAGAAGCTCCAATTGTTGACGATATGATCGATCATGGCCCCAATACAAAGCCCCCGACAGTAGAATAAGTTGATCTCGCCTTACACTCACTCAAACCAAATAAAACGCCGGGCGCAGACAAGATTCCAGCCGAACAGTTAAAACCTGGTGGAACGGGTCTAGCTAATGCCATACATCAACTACTTCTGCGAATCTGATATGATGAGGTGATTCCAGAAGATTGGCGCAGGACCATCATCCGTCCCATCCACAAAAAGGGAGATAAATTGCGCTGAGAGAATTAAAGAGGCATCTCACGAGTTTGTACATCCTACAAAATACTGACGGATATTCTGGAAAATAGAATAAAGCCGTACGCGGAACGAATCATAGGCGAATATCAAATTCTATAGGTATAATAGAAAGTTTGCAGCTTGCATTCGCATCAACGCCCCCATTATGGTACCCATCGTGCCTATTATTACTTCAATGCCAAAAATTTCCTTTTTCCTCACCGAAGGACTTAAAATGCTATTAGCACTATAGATTACAGTGCATTCGCCTCAACGCCACCAGTCATATGATATCCATCTTGCCTATATATTACTTCATTGTGAAAAATGTCCTTTTTCCTCTTCGGACGACTCAGAATGCCATCAGCAGTAGTCTAGTACATTCGCCTCCACACCCCTCTCAAATGATACCCATCTTGCCCATAAATAACTTCGTTGCCAAGAATGTCCCTTTTCCTCACTAAAGGAATCGAAATGCCACCAGTGCTAGTTCACAACAGTACAGTAAGTACTTTTTGACAGTTAAGCTTTTAATTCCAGGAAAAAACGGTGGAAGCAAAGTTGTACACCCAATAACTCCCAGAACTCTGTTGGAGAAGGTCAAAAGACTGGCATGTGTTGCCATCACAGGGGCTCTAAGGACAACACCGACCGCTGCTTTAGGAGGGTTATTAAATTTATTTCCTTTGGACATTTTCGCTGAGCAGATGGCGGCGAATACGGCTGTTCGCTCCGGGAAAGCGGTTAGTGGACCGCTTCAATCGTAGGTCACTCGGCAGTACTGAAAACATTAATATTCTTGGAATGATGGACTACATCTCTCCGAAGCACCTGTTTGACAAGTGCTTTACAAGCCTGATCCCATCGAAAAATGAGTGGTCTGAAAGCCCTTTTTTGGGATCTGATGCCATTAGCCTTTTTACTGACGGCTCTAAGACTGCGGAAGGCGTTGGAGCTGGAGTGTACTCGGAGAAGTTGAATATTGGTTTGAAGTTCCGCTATCCGGAATACAATAGCGTTTTTCAGACGGAGGTTGTAGCCATTTCCGAAGCGCTAGTCTGGCTTGCCCATAATGTTGTATCTATTGGGTTGTGGAAAAAGTTCTGCGGTTTTTTTTCATTAAGAATTTGTATATGCCTGGCAACACTGTATGTACTATTTATATCTTGAATCGTTATCTGCACGTTAAAAGGTTATTGAGTGTACGTAAACTTCATCAAATCTTTTAGTTTAATCTAATTTATTTTATAGGTAAAAAAAGTGATTAAATGGAAGAGAGAAAGGTCTATATTCGACACGTTCTTTTGCTCTTGTACAACAAAGATGTCAAAAAGGCGACGGATGCCAAACAAGAGATATGCGCTGTGTACGACGAGGAAGACGTTGGTGTCAGATGTGGTTTTTTCGCTTCCGTTCTGGAAATACGGATTTAAATGACTCTCCTCGCACTGGTCGCCTTGTCACCGTTGAAAACGATGTAATCTTCGACCTTATCAAAACCGATCGGCATATGACAACTCGCGAGATCGCAGAAAGGCTCAACATTGATCAGTCAACCGTCCAAAACGACTAAAGCAACTTGGAGTCGTAAGAAAGTCCGACGTGTGGGTACCCCATGTGTTGTCCATGTTAAACCGAATTTCGATCTGCGAACCTCTGCTGAAATGGCATTCGTTGGAACCATTTTTTAAGAAGATTGTAACTGGGGATGAGAAATGGGTTGTTTACAAGAACATCAAGCGGAAAAAATCGTGGTGCTCGCCCGGAGAATCATCCACAACCGTTGCAAAGGCGGAAAAGTGTTGCTTAGCATTTGGTGGAAGTTCAAGGGTGTAGTTTTCTACGAACTTCTTCCACGCGATCCAACTATTGATTCGAGCAAGTACTGCACTCAGCTGGAAAAACGTCTGGAATTGGCTAACAGAAGGGGGGTCGTTTTTCATCACGGCAACGCCAGACCCCACACTTCTGCGGAAACTAAACAAAAGCTACAGAGCTTAGGCTGGGAAGTAATGCAACACCCGCCTTACTCATCGGATCTTGCGCCATCGGATTACCACCTTTTCCGGTCGCTTCAGAATCATTTGGATGGAAACCAAAACGCTTTTATGAACGCGGCATCATGCTTTTGCCAGAACATTGGCAGGAGATTGTTGAAATGAACGGACAATATCTGGTTGATTAATTGTATTTTGAAGAACAAAATTTTTTTGTCTTATTTTTGGTGCAAAAAACCGCAGAACTTTTTCCACAACAAATACTAGGGATATTGTAATCTTCACGGACAGTCAACCGGCAATTAAAGCGCTGACCTCTGTCCTGGTTACATCAAAGACGGTATTGGCCGTCGCGACTCTCTCAGGGTGATCTATCTCCGCGCTGGATACCGGGCCATAGTGGTATATTTGGGAACTGTAAAGCTGTCTGTCGCGCTCGGTGGCCGTGATCGTTCGGTAACCGCTCTACGATACTAATCTAGAGCTCGGAGATCAAATCTCGGCGCGATCAAAAAAACTGCCTGTGAGTACTAATAGAACTCTCACAGTGCTCCGAGCTTGTCAGTATAAAGACGGCGCGGATAAAAGGTGCATGCTAGGCTAGCAACTGCACTTCCGAAAAATAGATATGCTATTGAAACGTCAACAAGGCATAGAAATCCTAGAGATGCTGACGCGCCCATGCCCCTGTAGGGGTCAAGGCAATTAGAGAGAGAGAGAGAGAGAAAGCTGGCAAGCTGATTCGGGCGGGAACGACTAACGAGATCAGAGAGTGGTGGCGTAGAACAGGGATGCCTCCAGCAGCTTGCAAAATGGTTACCCAGATTGTGGCGTATGATCGAGCCAGCGCCAGATGGAGAAGTGGATCCACATGTCACGCAGTTATGCCCCAAGGTGGATCCCATCCGATCCTACGGGACGCTTTTGCTGAGCAGATGGCATTTGAAAAATGTGTTGGGGTTTATCACTCGATACTGCTTGATTGGGGAGTATGCTAGAAGACTTCGACTACCGCACAATGGAGGAGCTGCAGGGACGTAGAGGAGGAGGAAAGCTGCCATCACCTTCTCTGCACTTACCCTGCTTTGGCGGAACGTCCTTGGGTCCAACTTTTCAGTCGGTCTGAACGACCTAAAGGCAGTTAGTGTCTGTCGTCTTCATCGTTTCATTTCCACCTCTGGCTGGTTTAACGATTGAGATAAGCTCAGGTATGCTGTATCTAGGGGGTATCACAACGGACCCAGTGGTAGTCTATGTGAGCCTGCTCTCCAAGGCATCCCATCTAACCTAACTCTAACCTAACTCCCAAAAGTATGCTACTGACAAATGTTGAATTTTAGGCTGTCTTTCCACTAAAGAAATACAACTTGCTATCAACGAATTTACTCGTGTATTTTATTTTTATCAATATTTAAACATTGCTGCATAGAAAAGGACACATTTGAGACATATTTAGTAAATTATCTGAATTTTACAATTCAAAAACACCACTTCCAGAATATATTACTATTATTCCAAGAGCATTAGTATTCTTTATATTAAAACCAATCACCTGGAGTTTATTCACTATTTCATATATTTACTATAAAATGTAAGTTGTCTTAAGCGCTAACTGACTGAAATATCTCTTTTTTTTTCTTTAACATTTCTGACTACACAAAACATAGTAACTGTATGTATATATATAAAAAAAAATCTTTACAATACATAATCATGTAGTACGGAATCAACGATTATACGAAAAAATTTGATGTTTTATTGCACGTTATAAATGTATGAATTACTAGAAAAAAATCACTAAAACAAGATAAAGATATGTTTTTAGTCGCCATACCGAACGAGAATCGTACGCATCAACGTTCCATCAGGATATCGACATCTCTTCGTCCACCCAATTTTTGTTGTCCTTTGTCTGCGCTATAGTATCTTTCAAATCGTCTTATAGTCAAAACTTCACGGTCATTCCAATATATTATGCAAACATATCTTTGCACATTTTATGAAGCATAAATACGCGTGTAAAAATGCGTCTTCTTAGTGGCGATATGATAAAAAGTATGATGACGGTTGAAATCTAACAACATTCTTGTAAATTTTGATTATTTTTTCTAATTTCGCTATGTGTATCTTTATTTGGATTCCCGGACATATTTTTGTTTTCTACTATTTTCTGTATCTAGTAGATAAGTTAAGTATATTTATCTTTTCTCTTTTTTGATTTGCTGCTTCCAAACAGATAACACGCTATATTTGATTTAAATTTTTTCACTTATTTTTTATTCTGTTGATTTTGAGCCGAATTGGTAAGTTTCGAAACAACTCGCGTCAATGCACGATTTTCGGCGCGCAGTCGTTCATTCTCAGTCTTGTATTTTTGTAGTAGCTATACAATATGCGAAAAATGGTTAAATTTAGTAAGCGACTGCTGATATCTCATAAGTCATGTTTAGAGTTTAATATATTTGTTATTTGTATATTATATATATTTTTATGAGTTAAACATTTTCATGTTTACGGGATTTAATCATACATTTATGTTATATTAACAGAAGGTGTTTGCGTGCGTATATGTATATCAAAGAAAATAACAATGAATGGGGATTATCATTTCTCGAAAATATGCAAAATAAAAAAAGAAAATAAAAACTAGTGGAAAACGTGTTCATGTGTTGATTGGTTCAAGTTTCCGTTTAGTTTGTTCAATTTCAGTAACACTTAGGTGAATACAACTTCCAAAGGCATGCACTTCGAAAATAGTTTAAAATTATTTGTTACGTGCCGTTCAAAAATATAAAAAAAAAAATTCAGACAAACTCATTTAACAACAATACACCTTACGTTGTTCCAACTCTTCCGTTTGCTGTTTCGGCTCCAAGAAAACTTTTTTTGAATGACAATTTCAGATGTTTTATAGCCTATTTACATTGTCGCGAAGTAGCACGAGAAAGCGCGAGGCACGAGAAAGTAAACATGCTGCTCGCCCTGCGCTCGTTGTTCTTCGCCTTGCCTTGTCTGACTTCGCTCCGTAGGCGAGCCACCACGATGCAATCTCGCTTCGTTACGATGTTGCGGTCACATACGCGCAGTGGGAAATAATGTCTGTATTGTACTATTGACGCGCTTTTGTAAATAGTTTTTCGTTGCACGTGGAGTTTGGATGCATTTAGATATTTTCCTGAACGGTAACTAGAAAAATCTGGTAGGGGTTTTTGGGGTCGCTAATTGCGAACCTGAAGTCCAAATGACAAAAAACAAAATCGAAGGACCCAGAATGGCAACACTTTTTTTAATAAACACGGCCAATTTTACAGAAAAAAAATTGGTGGGGGTTGTTTGGGTCGCTAATCGCAAATTTGAAGTCAAAATTGCAAAAAAAAATCAAAAACCGAAGGAGATTCTGAACGGCAACAATTTAAAAAAAAAAACGGAAAATCTGGCAGGGGTTACGCGAGTGGATTCGCTTAACGCTTAACCTAAGCCCGCGCAAACAATTATCGTAAAGTCGTCCGATCCGGCTGTCTCGAACTGCAAGGTAGTTTTGGGTCGCTGATTCCAAATCTGAAGTCGAAACAGAAAAAAAAATGGGGTTGCCCACCCCAGGATGGCAGCCCTGTTTTCATGGGGAAATACTCGTCCGATCCGGCTGGCTCGAACTACAAGGTCATTTTGGGTCGCTGTTTCCGAATCTGTAGTAAAATGAAACCGGAATATAGAGGGCTACGCCCGCAATCCGAGGGTTTTGTAGCAAGCGCTTATTTTGGTATATAAATATCGGCTCCTTGCTCTTCTTGATATCACTCAGATGGATAGAAAGAACGTATTAAAATGTGTTACCCACTTACATTTTACATGCTAATTCATATTACGTGATTGTAACGAAACTTAGAACATATTATTGCTTAAGTTGTTGGTTATCGTTGGCCATCAGTACTTTTGACCTCGAACGTGTTTAAGGCGTGGAAGGGTGTGCTAACTGTAACTATACAAATAAACTATTATTGACCTATTCTGAGAAGATTTACAAATTCCACTATTTTCCATTTTATATGTTTTTCGAAACCCACTTCCTGTAAGTTTTCATAATTCTAAGTATAACGGTCTCAAAATGCAGGCAAGGGGGGGTCAAATTACGAACTAATATTTTCTCCTCCCCCACTGTTCCCCTTTCTATAAATTTCGAGAAAATGCGAAAAAATGGAATGTCCTCATCATTACCTTTCTCACGACAACTCATTTGCTTATATCAGTCGATAAAAAAAACTTGACCTTAATTTCGCCTCTATGTGGACCCCCCCCCCCCCCCCCCCTTCCTTCCACCCGGTAAAGTTGGCCAATTAAGACACAGCGCCCCCGACCAATCTTTACCCTTTAAAAAATGATTAATTAAATAACTGCAATTCGCACTACGAAAAACAACATGAAAGTATAGTAGTACTCACACCTATGAGGCCGGTAGGTGTATTTTTTATGTGGATAGTGTCAAAATGCCGAACTTTAAATGAATGTACTATTATTAAATATTATGTGATTATAATGAAACTTAGAGATATTATTGCCTATGATGTTGGTTATCATTGGCCATCAATATTTTTGACCTCGGGTACGCGTAAGGGGTGCAGGGTTGTGCTAACTGAAACTATAGAAATGTACTATTATTAACCTTTTCTGATGAAATTTCAAAATTCTAGAAATCTAGGTCTACACTAGTAAAATGGCGCTTTTCTGTAAATTTTCATATTTCTAAGTATAACGGTCTCGAAATGCAAGGGGGGGGGGACAAACTCGGATGACATATTTTCCCCTCTCCCTCTTTTCCCGTTACTTCAAAAAAAAAATTTCAAAAATGGAATGTACTCGATGGTACCTTTCTTATGATACCCCACTTGCCTGTACCAAACGAAAAAAAAATTTCGACCTTCATTTCCCCTCTATGGGGACCTCCCCTTAAAGTTGACCTATTACGACGATTCGCTTTCTCCGGCGAAATATAGTAATTCTACACATTCCTACAAAATTTCATGTATGTAGCTTCAGCCGTTCCTGAGATATTCCATGGACAGACGGACAGACAGACATTTGACCGATTTCATAAGGGTTTTGTTTTACTACAAAACCCTAAAAAGCCAAAAAAAAAATTGGGGTTTTCCACCCCAGAATGGCAGCCCTGTTGCAACACGCGACACTCATATCGTCCATATCCCGCTTTATGCCCAAAAAGGTCCATACCACATACGAAATCACAATCAAATGCCGAAACCTTTTCTTGAAGAATTCCGTACTGTACTATACAAAAAAATACTCGATTTTCTTAACGGTTTTTAACTGGGTTTTCTGAACCATGAGCCGGTCGGTTTTTAACGAGTCAGTTTTGAGAACTCGAGTACTCGGTTGCTAATGAGTCTGTTTTTTCGTGAAAGAATTTTGAACCTTGAGGTTGGTCGGTTTTTTGTGAGTCGGTTTTTGAGTACTCGACCACTCGGTTGTTCATGAATCTTTTGGTGAATCGGTTTTTCAATGAGTCTGTTTTTTTACCGGCTATGAGTCGATTTTTATGACCATAAGCCGTTTTTTTTAATGATTCGGTTTTTTCGAAATCGGTACTTTGGAATCTCGGGACCGGTACTAACAGAACGCCGGTTTTAAACCGATGAACCGGTTTTAGGAACAGGTCTACCCTCAGCCAGCGGCAGATCTAGAAAGTTAAGTCATCCAGTTCAGTGAAGAAGTGGGATCCAGGATAAGTCTTTTCAGGCTTTTCGATCACTTTTAGACTATTTTCAACTGTAAATGTTCATTGGCAACAAAGAAAATGTGACTTCAGTGTATCGGACAATGACTCATCATTGATGACTTAACATCTAGCTAAGATTTTTTTTTGTGATTGCCTCATACGTGTTTCGAGTCATATCGTGTTCCTAAGGCTGAATTTTGGATGGTTCAATCCGCAGTGTCGCAGTGTCAATGTCAGTCGGCAATTCAAAACCCAAAAGATAAAAAAAAAGCATTAAAAAGTTTTTTAATTCACGTTCTATTGCGACTACGTTGCGCGCGCTTACGCCAATTCGGATGAAGCTCACTTTTGGCTGGATGGTTTTGTCAACAAGCAAAATTGCCGCATTGAGCAGCCTGAAGTGAAATGAGACACAACTTTATCCGAAAAAATTAACTGTTTGGTGCGGTTTTCATCCCGACGGCGTCATCGGCCCATTTTTCTTTTTTGATGAAAACGGCGCGCCAACACCCGTCAACAGCGATCGCTACAGGGCCATGATATCGGAGTATTTTTGGGACCAGCTCGACACTACGGACTTAGACGATATGTGGTTCCAACAGGACGGCGGCGCAAAGTGCCATACAGCGTACGACACAATCGAATTATTGAAGACCAAGTTCGGCGAGCGAGTTATCTCACGCAACGGTCCTCGCGAATGGCCGCCTCGTTCATGCGATTTAACCTCTTTGCACTTTTTTCTTTGGGGTTACATTAAATCGCTGGTCTATGCCAATAAGCCGGCAACGCTAGAAGAGCTGCAGGCCAACATCGAACGCGAAATTCCTGGTATTTTAGCCGATTTGTGTGTTCGAGTAATGGAAAATTGAGTCCAGCGTATTCACTCGTGCTAGCGCTTCCGCGGCGGATATTTCGTATTCCATAATTAATGGCATCGATTGTATAATTAACCCACAAGTCTTTTAATTGAAAAAAAAAAAACAAAATAATAAATATAATGCGGTCTGGGAAAAATGTAAGCGAATAATATTTAGTGTTTCAACTAAGTTTTGTCGAAATTTGACAACCAACGAATTTCTGTTGGATAGAATTCTCTCCTACAGAATAAAGGTGATAATAAATTACATACACGCGAGTAGCAGCGACCACATTTAATCCTGATAACTACACCACTAAAGCGACTGTGGACAGTATTTTTTTCCGTTGAAGGAGAGTTCTTCAAATTTTACTCCATCTAATATGGAAGCGTCGAAATTTGTACGACATTTTCATAATACAATAATAATAAATAAGAGCAGGCTAAGATACCCATATGGTAGGCACTGCGACCAAAAGATCTATTGTACCATAGCCTTGACTAATCCAAAAGACCCTCAATCAATCTGATGAAGGCCAATAGGTCCTTTGTAGGAGCATTCTTAAATACAGCGGAGCTCACTATTGAATCTCCAAGAAACGTAAACCTGGAGCGAGCGATCGCCGGGCATTCACAGAGAAGGTGTTTGGTGGACTCACTGCCCTCTAGGCAAAGCCGGCATTCTGTCTCAGTGGACAGACCCATCTTGTTTAAGTGATTCATAATACAAAGTCTGAACACTGTCTTACCTTTTTTGTACCGTTGTCCCTTTCCCATTCTGACCATTTTGCTTCAACACCAACAATCAAACAATAACACAAACATAAAACATCATCAAAAAAGCTAGTTAGTTAAATCAAGCCCCAAACATATATTGAACCAATCTGTATTCAATTTGTGTATAGTTATATAAACAAAAATGCTAAAAATGTGTAAAAATATCGAAAAAAATAACTCCACCAGCAATATTCTTATATGTATGTGATTCGAAGAAGTATGGAAGTTTCTTATACATATACAGGGTGTCCCACTACAACTGCATAATGTCTTCACCACGCGATTCCGGGCCAATTTTAAAAAGGAGTTCGGCTTTAGGCAGTACCAACCCAAAATAAATATATATTATATTATTTCATCTTTGGACAGTTCGAGCATACATCGCAGAGTGAATTTTCTCGGGTTCGTACTACCTTAAATGGAATTCTACTCTGGGATGTTATTCTCTTAAATAATTTATTTATTTTTTATAAAGGAAATTTCTGCTGCTGGGTTTTTGAGTTATTGCGATTTGTCTACAAAATACGAGGTCGACAACTTTTTTTTTTCTAAAATTACAACGCCAATAGATGGAGAAAGTATTAAGAAATCGAAAAATGCTTGGTAGTATCATTTGCTTAAAATTGTGTGGTGAAGAGCTATTCCGGTAATTTTGGTTCACCCTGTATGCCTAAAGCGGTCTATCTACTAGCATACATGCATGGTATAAATCAGTTCTTCTTTAGTGCCTTGACTATTAGAATACCGTTAAAAATACATTAATTCCCGTCATATCTTTTTATGATCAAATGGTTTGATCAATAAAATAACGGTACTTTTTTAATTACATGTCTATAGATCATTGTGGCGACGGGCGATTGGCAGCACTGCAATTGTCATAGTCTTCCGTGTAATTGACTGTTTACAGATTATTTATATCTCATTTAATTTTCGAGTCATTGCTATTTGAGTGCGATAAGTTTTGGTTCTCATGGCGATTTTCGCAATGTCCAATTTACGAGAGTAACGATCTAACGTGAAATAATGCGTGAAATTGGGAAAAATGTTCACGGATCATCACAGGGGACGAGAGTTGGACAACGGATACGACGTTGAGATAAATATCCAGCAATCACTATGAGTTGACAAGAAATCTCTATGCCCAAAACAGGTTCGATCCTCTGTCAAAGCGATGCTCAGTTTTTTTCGATTTCAACCGAATTGCGCATTAGGAATTTTTACACTAGGGTCAAACCGTCATCTGTCAATACTCAATTGCCCTAACCCCTTGTGGGGCATAGCGCGTCAACTATTCCATGTGGCCCAGTTGACATTTCCTTGGCATAAACTGGTTTCGGAGAATGCAGTTCCCAGCCTGCACCTCCTGCCACATCCATGACCACGAACGTCGTCGTGAACGGGATTCGAACCCGAAACGTCGGTAGTCAAACATGAGACTGATGCCTCAACACACTGCGCTGCCGGTCGCCCCCAATAGTACGAAACGTTTTAAAAAGGTTGCGCGAACAAATCGCTAAATGAGACCATAGTTGTGGCGAGACAACTTATGATTCCTTCACTATGGCAATACGTCTAGCCGCTCAGCTTTGTTAATTCGCAAGTTATGTGCCAAACATCGGACAACTGCCCTTCTTCGACTTCCCTACTCCCCAAACTATGCTCCCTGTGGTATTTTCCGGTTTTAAAAATGTAAATCTATGTAATAGGATGCCGGCTAAACCATTATAGAAAATTCGTCACAGACCTGGAACATGTCGCACTCAAATAGCAATGACCCGGAAACTAAGCGAGATATAAACAATCTGTAAACAGTCAATTACACGGAAAGTTATGAAAATTGCAGCGCTGCCAGTCGCCCGTCGCCTACAACGTACAAAGTACCGTTATTGTTTTTTATCAATTCTGATATGTATGACATACATACATACATGCAATACTAGTTGTTGGCGCCGTTAAAGGAGTTTGCGTCTATGTATAGTGATCAAAATCAAAATATGTACCAAGTACTCGTAATTCGCAAAAAAAAAAATTTAAAAAAAACATATGTACGAACATCTTAAAAAATTCTTGACAAAACCAATGAAATTCATTAAATATTATGTTATACGGCATCCTTTTCGGAAGTGTAGTATGTGTGTGTGCAATAATAATTGTTGTTTTTATAGACAGAATTAAAATCCAATTTTATATACGAGTATGTTGAAATTGATATACTCGTAAATAACAAAATATAAATGGCAAAAACCAAAATTTGCTTAAACTTAACATAATATTGTTAGAGAGAAGTGTTTGTTCACTGTTCAGAGCGAAAGACATCAAAGTCATACACCGACTTTTTGTTTGCAATTTAAAGGATTCAAAGGATAAATAAAAACACAAAGTTATAGAAGAAACACAACAATATTGAAGCAGAGTGGTGTTATATTTTGCTGTGGGCTGACTGTTTATCCTTCTTTTTTTAAGTATAAGGTGTTTTTCTTTATAATTTATGATTGTAGTTTATATTTGGTTTTAATTTTGCCATATTAAATTGCAAAGGCGATTAAAAGAGACAAGTATACAAGAAAGCAATAAAATTTCACTTACCTTAAGTTCTTCTTCCATTTCGGAAAGTTTTCGTTCCATTGCTCGTCGTTCACGTTTTTCTAGTTCTGATAGTGAATTTTTAGATGTCTGAAATTGAAGTGAAATGAAGAGAAAAATAAACACGGAAAATCACATTAATGACTGACTGATTGTAAATGATGCAATATAAAAAGAAATATTTGCTCAAAAATTCAAATTAGTTCTTCTTTTAACACGAAGAACGACTGATCGATAAATATTTAGAACTACCTGAAGCATACGCGGCGCGGTTTTGTCCGAGTTGAAGAGGAATTGGTGTAGGAGAGGGAGAATTGAGAGGAGGAGGAGGAGGAGGAGGAGGAGGAGAGGGAGAATTGAGAGGAGGAGAGGGAGAATTGAGAGGAGCAGGAGGAGAGGGAGAATTGAGAGGAGGAGGAGGAGAGGGAGAATTGAGAGGAGGAGGAGGAGGAGAGGGAGAATTGAGAGGAGGAGGAGGAAAGGGAGAATTGAGAGGAGGAGGAGGAGAGGGAGAATTGAGAGGAGGAGGAGGAGAGGGAGAATTGAGAGGAGGAGGAGGAGAGGGAGAATTGAGAGGAGGAGGAGGAGGAGAGGGAGAATGGAGAGGAGGAGGAGGAAAGGGAGAATTGAGAGGAGGAGGAGGAGAGGGAGAATTGAGAGGAGCAGGAGGAGAGGGAGAATTGAGAGGAGGAGGAGGAGAGGGAGAATTGAGAGGAGGAGGAGGAGAGGGAGAATTGAGAGGAGGAGGAGGAGAGGGAGAATTGAGGAGGAGGAGCAGAGGGAGAATTGAGAGGAGGAGGAGGAGAGGGAGAATTGAGAGGAGGAGGAGGAGAATTGAGAGGAGGAGGAGGAGAGGGAGAATTGAGAGGAGGAGGAGGAGAGGGAGAATTGAGACGAGGAGGAGGAGAGGAAGAATTGAAGAAGGCCACTATAGCACTCTACTCGTGCAGAAAGGCCATTGGAAAGGAACGGAGTCCTACAAGCGAAGGTGGTACACCGGATATACACTGCTGTGGCGCGTCCTATTTTACTGTATAGTATAAGCATGTGATGAACGGCAACAAAAGTAGCTACGTAGTACGTACTGCACCTTGCAGGGAAAGGCGAAAAAACTGGCTGCATTGGCCATAACAGAGGCGTTCAATCCGTCGACCGGATTGAACATGCTGCTCAACTTGCTTCCACTTGACATTTTCGGCGAACAACTGGCGGTCAAAACGGCTCTGCGCCTTCGTGAAATTTGCCAGTGGCGTGTGAGGAATACTGGGCACGCATCTGCGCAATCTGGATTTCCCTTCGTAGACCGACTAAAGCTCTCCGAAAAAAAGCTTTTGATCGGAATTTCTGGGCTGACAATGTACCCTTAAGACACAGATTCAGATCTCGGAGGGGTTTGGTATTAATCTATCGTTCCGCCTTCCTGACTTAGTAGCGTCCTCCAGGCGGAAATTTCGGCGATTTCGAAGGATCTGACCTTAGGGAAGTCACGTGATGACTGCAAGGGACATTCCCATTTTTACGGACAGCCAAGCTGCAATACGTTCACTTGAAGCAGTTCTTCTGGATACCCGATCACAGTGACTTTGCAGACAACTGGCATTGTAGCAGGGAATCAAGAAAGTATTAAAGTGCCGTTTGGAGTATGTGAAAAGCTAACTAAGTCAGCCGCTATCGATAGGGACAACACAAGATGGCTCGGTGATAGCTCATGCCAAAAGATTAGGGCGATTTAGCTTAGACTCGATACTAGCCGCTCTGCTGTACTACTATCATTACACATCGACAGGGTCGTGGTGACCATCACAGGGGACTGCCCTATTGGGAAGCTAGCCTGGAGGCTGCACCTTACTCACGTAGACCAATAGGGAAGGGTTTTTTATTGTACCTTCCGTTTCATTGCTGAAGCCATTGCAGAAGGAGGAGATTTCTTGGTTCCTCGTTCTTTCAAGACTTTGAAAACCTCAACAACGCTAGCGTGACCCAGCTCAATCATTTTATTACTAGCACCGGCTGGATTTAATACCTAGATTTTAAAGTAAGGTAAAGAGAGTTCCACATCGGACCCAATTGCGGTCTAAGTGTGCTGTGGCTTATCATGGCAGCCCCTGCACCTAACCAAACCTATGTATGACCACTACAACAAAAAATACTCATTTCAATTTAGACTCTTCAAATAACCAATTTTCATAAGAGCAAATATTTCTTGTTACAAAAAATTTCGACTTACAGCTGTTGCAAACCTTTCAACGGCTGCTTTAGCCGTCAAAAGGTCATCGTCCTTTTTCGCCAATTCTTGTTTTAGCTTTTCATTTTCGAGCCTAAAATAAAATTGAAATAGGTTAATAGAATAACTCTTACAGCTCCCTAAAAATGCAAAGGAAAAACATTTCGCAGTTGATCATCTGCAATACTTACTTCACAGCTTCCCATAATGCTTTATAGTCAATTACTTCACCGTTTTCTGTGGTGTCTGCATTCGACTTACTGTCATTTTCACCGGTTAGTGAATTGCTTGATCCCAGTCGAGAGCGTGACGATAGGCGTTCGCTACCACTCTGTAATGTTAATTAAAGAATAAAGTGATGCAATTGTAGGACATATAGATACGTATAAGAGCACAAAATACAATAAATGATGTTGGTACAACGAATATATTCAATGGGGTCTCTTGGTTAAGTTTCAGATGGTTCATCTGATTAGACAATCAGGCAGTCATCTTACTTCGTATCCTTCGCTCTTCTCCGACGAAACACTGGCTGATCGTGCTGCCACTGCCCGACTTCGTGTCCTCGATCGACCTTTCCGTTCATGTTCGCGTAGGGAACTACTACGATTTACAATGGGCGGTGTATTTGTACCGGTCGACACCTTGTTCGATGCGGATGATAGCTGGTATGTATTAAGGCTCTGATTTGACGATGATTTCGCTTAAAATATTAAACAAATCATAGATAAGATACTGGCACACTCATTTCTGGTACTCATAAGCTCAACAGTATATTTACGTTTCGCATTTGCAATCGGCGACGGCGAATACGCTTTTGTCGATAGTCCTAGACTCAAACCGGCCGTCGTAACGCCATTGTCATAGGTACTATAAGGACTGACATAACGATCGCTAGCATATGCATTCGAGCCATAACGTTTATCGTAACTACCTAAAGTTTTATGTGGAATTGTATTTTGTGTACGTTGTTGTTGGTGTCTGGAGAAATTGGGATAGTTACCACTAGGATAGAATCCATTACGGGAAGAATGATTGTAGACATTCTCTCGGGATCCATAGTGGTTGGTCAGATAGGGACTTTGATAGGTTGTGTTTGGATAATAACCACCACCGCCGCCGCCCCCACCACTGCCAGTGTATGGTCGTGTAAAGGATTGACTGCCATTGTAGTAGGACGTTGGCTGGGATGATGTTGTGGGAGTGCGCGAACTGGACAAGGATCGACGTCGTGTCGGTGGTATAGGTTGGGTTGGGCGCGATCGTGATCGAAACGACATTGTGATTTTTTGTGAAGGTGTGGGGGATGTGTTTTGTGTGTATAATGTGTTCTAGAGGATGATGTGCAAGCTCAAGCCCTAGGATCTATCATGAAATTTACAATTTTTGACGTTTTGTAAATTTATTCTGTAAGAAAACAAAAATTATTTTGTTAGTAATTTGATCTGGATTTCAAACGAAAGATAGCCGGTTTACGTTGTTCACAGGACTCATATCGATTGTGTCGCTACCACTTCATCGAACATTAAAGCTCACGATGAAAGTCATTTAGGCTACACGGAAATATCTGGCTCAATGACAAAAAAAAACACTTTCAGACGATGTTGCCCGCAACATAATGTTCCTGAACTAAATTCTTTTGACATAATTGTGTCACACATTGAAGAGTTATTCGAAAATCATTCAAAAGGCCTTTGAACTATTCCTTTCTTCGATCTGTGTACAAATAAACAACAGCATCAAACCGCATCCATTAAATGAATATCAATCTATTTTTAACGAAACGAAATTAAATAATGACACAGTCTCCTACATTTCAGATATTCCTACTGCAGATCTGTGAATGACGTCCGTGGAGAGATATTGTACAAATGTCACAAACAAATGCTGCTTTGCTTCGTCACGATGATTAAAAGAAGAAGAGAAGAGAATGGGAAGATCGAAGATCCGAACCCCGATTAATACTTTTCAATAAAATACTTAACAATTTTTTACCAATTGAGGGTATTAATCTGATAGAATAATTAATTTTGGGCGAAAAATACCTGGACTTTTCCTCTTTTCTTATGATACGACATATATCCGATACTATCAAATTGGGGTAGAATATATGTATCTAACAAATTGTTTTGGAAAATTTGTAACATCGAGTACAGTAAAACTATGCAGTCGACTTCAATGAAACATACACTATGAAAATGGTGTTTTTCAGAAATGTTTCGTTGAAATCTTAAAGATGGATCTGTTCGGTCCTAAAGGCGAACATACACCATCCGGAATTCCGGACAGGCCGCCGGACAGGCCGTATATTTCAATAGACGAATGTATTAGGTGTACAACTTTGATCCGCCGTTTTTTGACAGACGGCTGTGTCGGATGGTTTTTCGTTATTTATAGACTCCGCGGTCCGAATTAACCTTAAATAAATTAATATGTTAATAACGAAACCATTAGCTAACGTTTGACATATTTCTCATTGGTTTCAAAAAAATATCCAAGTAAAATTGTGATTACACAATTTGAGAATAAGTGAACATGAACCGCATTTGAGCTAATGTTGACTGTCATGTCCATGGTTCTGATTTCTGCATCATTTTTTTCTGTCTCACTCCCCTATCTTTTTTGGATGATGTATAATGGGTGCATTCGGGCGTCACGAAAAAAAGCGTAATGCGCTGCATAGAAACAGCGAATTCCTAAGCAGCACATAACAAGTTTTTTTGTGACGCCCGAATGGTATGCTGGCTGTCAAATGACAAGTTCAATTCAACGCAATTCTCCCTCTCGTAATTATGTATGTGCTGTTCTTTTCTGCATAGTAAAAACTATGAAAACAATGGAGAACGCACAATTCAGTCGATTAGGAAATGCCATGTTGTAAATTGACATCGTTCGAACTGTCAAATCTCCGCTAAGCCAAGACAGCGAACAAATGTGTGGTCTCGGAGAATAAGTAGATAAGTCAATTTATACCGAAAATGAGTTAAGTGCATTAAATTACTCCTACAAGTGCTCTACGCAATGTAGAGTAGTGGGTAACTCTAAAATCCAATACTTTGTTAGTTATAGGAATGTGCGTTTTTAGACATCTCGAAAAATAATGTGCGTACTTGGATAAGTGCAATTACTCAGTTTTGGAAAGAAAATCTCCATCGTGAATATTGAGGTATGTCGACTTATTTATTTTTATTTTATTTATTTATTTTCAATTATTTAACTGCCATTGTTGTCTAAATAAAGTATTACACCTTTTTAATTTTAAAAAAAATATAATTTTATTATTTTGAACTGGATCACACTGCTGTACCTTAACAACTAACTATATTCTTATTCTAAGAGGGTTTTTATCACCTCTGATAACTTGACTCAGCAATTCGGTTTGTGGGAATTGCTCGCGATCTTGTCTGTTTCCCACAGTCGCTATCTGTTCTAGGAAATTCTAAATACTACGATTACATGCTAGATGCATCGGAATTCTAAACATTGCGATGCATCTTCAGAACAATATTGTATTACATTTTATTTTTCCAGACTGAAAATGCTGGGGTACGTAACCCGACCCCCCTTAAATTCGACATTCTCCTGAATGTTGCCAGATTTTAGGAATTTTTCGTTTAAATTTTTAATTGAAATTTTTAACTTTTCGTTTCTCGATTTCAGAATTAATATTAGTGACATTATGGAAATAATCACAATGATCGCAATTGTTGAGCCAGTTATGTAGGTTACATTTTTATGATATTTAAGTATTGTCAATATTTTTCAGAACTATTTCCTCGAAATTTATTGTTTTAGTGAAGTTATAGTTTTTTTCTTCGGAATATAAAAATCTGTCGATGAACTTTACATTGTTATTACTAATTGTTTTGTTTAATATTGTAATGGTGCAATTATTTATTGTAATCAGATAATTACCGTTTAATTGGATTTTTCGGTCGTCACAATAATTAGTTATGATTTGATTCTTTAGATTTTTGCAAATTATGGTAGTATCATCTATTTTGTTGATTTCCGGAATAGTATTTTCTCTGAGTTTACAGTTATTATTTGTTGCACAATTATTTAGTGGTTTTAGCTCACTTTCGTACTGAATATCTTTTTCATAAACATATTTCTTTCCATTAATTTCAATATAGTATTGGTCTTCGATTATTACTTCTAAATTGTTTTTTGTGATGGGCATAGCAGAGATAAGTTTTACGTTTACAAATTTATAAGAGTATGGTATCTTAAGAGCTAATATTAAAGAGTTATCATTATATTTTGATAGACCTACTCTTATGTTTTTTAGTTTATAGTAGTCTAGTTTCGTCTCGTTAATTTCGGTAGCTGTTAGCATACTAGGATGCACAAGTCCGTGTTTTACTAAAGCAATATTGTCCATTATCTGATTCAATTTTTCTTCCAGGATTTTAAGTTTTAATATTTGATCTAGTTTCAATTGTTGAGAAATAATGCGTTTTTCGTTTTCAGACATTTCTTGAAAAGTTTTTAAAATTTGATTCCTATCTGCTTCTATGATATTTTTTAAGTGACTTATTGTCTCGTTAAAATTTGAATTGATCTCAATTTGCTTGTTTGAATTTCTTACAACGTTTTCCGTATTGGATTCTAAAAATTTTAAATGTTCTGTTATTTCTTGTCTGTCATTGTCGTCCATTGTACCAAAGATCCATTTGTGAACAGTTCCTACAATATTTACTAAACCTCTCTTTTGTCTTGAATCCCTTCTGGGTTCTATTGCTGTTAATTTTGAATAAATTGTTTCTAATTCTTTTTTAATTATTGGATCATTACTTATTTCTAATTTTTCAATATTTTCTTCTAGTAAGTTTATCGTTTGTCTTATTTGTTCTGTGTTGATAATGTGGAGTATCGTCCTGGTGTCCTGTATTAATTCAGTCTGTCCCATGTTAAGTGTAGTGTATCCGTTATTTGTGGTTATTGGTATTAGTGTTAGCGTTGCTCGAACATGAGGTACGGTCAGAAACATCAGTGTTCGAAATACTAAAGTCATCAGCTGCAAATTGACGTGGTCGTTTTATATTAATGGGATGTTCACCCTGCATTATCTTAAGTCTATACCTAGGCTCATTTTTATAGTAATTACGCTTATAGTTTTTAACGGGAATAATGTTCCTCTGTTCCGTATATTCCTCTCTATTTTTATTTAGTTTATTAATCTGTTTTTCTTTGAATGATTTAATCCTTTCTCTTAATTTTACAGGGTCAGCTACCATGGCTTCCTCTGGAGTCATTCCAATAGTAGAATGGTACCTATTATTATAATTATTAACTGCTCTATGCATTTTTTGAATTAGGGTTAAGTCTAAACTTCTCATCGCAACTAGTTTTTCTTGGATTGTGGAATGAAATCTATTTATATCGCTATTGCCTGTATGGGTGTTAGGTTTGGTAAGATGCAGATCAACGTTCTGCTCTCTAAGGAATTCTTTGAAGTTTTCTGCCTTAAACTCATTTTCAGCAATGATTTTCTGGGGTTTTCCAAATTTAGAAAAGTGTTCCTCAAGTGCTTCAACCTTTTTTGTCCAGTTTCGATTTTGCAAATGATAGACGTAAGCTTTTTTGGATAGTTTGTCAAGTAGTGTCAGAAAAGGTTGCTTGGTAAAGAAATAAACATCCATGTGTAAAGTTTGGTTTGCATGTGTTGGTGTTTCGCTAATTTTATATTTAATTTTAATAGGTTTACGTTCGTATTTAGTTTCTAGGCAAGTTTTGCAATTATTTATAATTTTCGTGATCTCTTTTACTAACCGGGGATAGTATATTTTATTTTTCAAACTGTGATATGTTTCTATTATACCGCTGTGTAGACTTTCTTGAGTGTGATACAAGGAAATGTGTCGATGAGCCTCTTCCAAAGTCTCAATTTCTTTAGCTCTGAGAGTGGCTTTTACAAATTTTACCTGTGGTTGATTGCCAAACATTTCTATTAATAGCTGTTGAATTAGATTAAATTGGGAATAGGGTAATTCAGTATAGATTCCAGTGAGTCCTGGTGTAATAAATCTCCGAAGTAGTCCTATCCAATGTTCCCTACCTTTAGTCATATCTACGAAAATTATTCTTCGATTGTGAAGGGTTTCAATTTCTTTATCAGCATCGTTTGTCAAAATCAATTGGGTTTTATAGCGATTAACAATGGTTTCCTTGATCGGAATATGGTCCATTAGTTGTTCGTCTTGCGAATGAACAGTCGCATTGTCGGATACTTCGTCGACCGAGTGATGGTCTAGAGAATTATCCTTGATATTACTTTCGGGAATTCTGCTAAGGAAATCGGCTATTTTGTTTTCCTTGCCTTTAATGTATTCTATTTCAAATTGATACTCTTGAAGTTTTAGTAGCCAACGCTGGGTTCTCTGGTTAAATTCTTTTCCTGTGTATTTTTTATTGAGGTATTTTATTGGAAGATGGTCTGTTATAATTTTAAATTTATTTCCCCATAGGTAAGGACGGAAGTAGTTTACAGCCCAAACTATGGCCAAGAACTCTTTATCCGTTACTGGGTAAAGCTTCTCGTGGTCATTAAGTGACCTCGAAGCGTAGCATACTGGTTGACCACCTTGAGTGAGAACAGCACCAATTGCGTAGTTACTCGCATCGGTGAATAGGACGAATGGTTTACTGAAATCAGGGAATTTCAGAATTGGATGATTGATAATATTTAATTTGAGAGTTTCAAATGCTTGGATGTATTCGGGATCGTTTGTATTAATTCGTTTCCCTTTCTTTAAATATTTGATCATAGGACATGCAATTTTGGCATAGTCCTTGACGAATTTGCGGTAATAACCCGTAGTGCCAAGAAATCCCTTTAATTGTTTTTCCGTAGTTGGAAGTGGATATTCCTGTATGCACTTTATTTTGTTTGGATTGGGCTTCATGCCTTCGGAAGTAAGGACATGGCCCAGAAACTCTGTGTCTTTTTTCATGAAAGAACACTTGTCGAATTGGATTTTAAGGTTATGTTCAGATAGTCGTTTAAGTATTAATGTCAAGGAGTGGATGTGCTCTTGAAGGCTTGTCGAAAATATCAATATGTCGTCAAGGTAGACGACGCAAATTTTATTAATATATTCGCGCAAAATTTCGTTCATTAAACGCTGGAAGGTGGCGGGCGCGTTTTTGAGGCCAAATGGCATCCTTACATATTCGTACAACCCGTTTGGAGTCACGAATGCCGTTTTCAGGATGTCATTGGGGTGAACTTTAATTTGGTGATATCCCTTAGCCAAATCCAAAGTAGTGAAGTATTGGGCTCTGCCGAGCTTGTCCAAGATACTCTCTATATTTGGTAGGGGATATTTATCGTCTATCGTAATTTCGTTTAATTTACGATAGTCGACACAAAGTCTGAACTTCTGTTGTCCGGAATTGTCGTTCTTTTTCGTCACTACTACTATAGGAGATGCGTAGCGACTATTGGATTTTCTAATAATCCCTTGTGCTTCCATTTCCTGTATTTGTCGTCGGACTTCTTCCTCGTGTCTCGGCGGCAATCTGTACAGTTTTGAATTTATGGGTTGATCCGTAGTAGTCCTTATCTCATGAACAATACTATCGGTATTGGTTAGTTGATCTCCGTCGTGGTAAATCAATTTTTGAAACTTATTTAGCAGTGTTTCAACTGCTTCTTTTTCTTCATCGTTGAGATGACTTAAATCAATTTCCTTTGAGTTGGAACTGAGTTCAAAACAGTCGAAATTCGTCTCCTCCTCTGTTGAGAAGATAGGAATTTTCGATCCGTTATCTAAAATGATACATTTGTTATCAAAATCAAGTGTTTTGACAATTTTACTAAGGATGTCCATTCCGATTAATACATCGTATGGCTTGTCTCCTAGTTCCCGTTTATACCACTTAATTCCTCCTCGAGGATCACAATTAAACTCTTCAGGAATATTTGATATTATCCTTTCTACGTTTTCCACTGTTACGTTATTGATAGTTTGAAGACGCATTTTGGTCTTATCGAATAATTTAAATTTACTGCAATCTACTTTACTTGAGTTTATTATACTCATGGTTGAACCCGTGTCAATTAACGCTTTACACTTCATTTTGTTTATGGTGAGATATGCGAAAATTTTGTTTCCGAGGCCTAGTTTAGAAAAAAAACAGGTTCGATATTATGAACCTCCTCGGTAGTTGTTTCTAAACTGCGATTTTGGTGACTTATTTGCCCTATTTCCATGGGTTCATGTCTTTGAACCGCATTTCGAAGCTGGCCTGATGGATCAAATCCTTGTCGATGGTATTGACCGGAATTTTGATTTTGGCCCCATCGAAAATTATTATTATTTTGTGGAAAATTTCGGTTAAAACTGTTATTATTATTTTGCTGGAAACCACGATGTTGATTGCTATTTGGTTGAAACCCACGATTTGGATTATTATGTTGTTGAAAATCACGATTGTTATTATTATTTTGTCGAAAATCCCGATTGTTATTATTATTTTGTTGAAAATCACGATTGTTATTATTATTTTGTCGAAAATCACGATTGTTATTATTATTTTGTCGAGAATCCCGATGGTTATTATTATTTTGTCGGGTATTGTTATGTCCGTTTCTCTGTCGTCTGTCTGTAAAAAATTCCCTGTCTAAATTTGTATAGTCGTAGCCCACATACGAATATAAAATTTCTTTGATTTTATGAATATCGAATTGGTCTCTTAATTCTCTAGATAGGTTGCCGGACGTGATTTCTTTAATCCGGTTTACTAGTAAAGTGTAGTATGCGTTTTTTGTTTGAGATGGATTCGCTTCATAGGTCGCGAAACAATTAATATCTTGGATAATTTGTTCGATTTGAATATTGAGATCACTTATTGAACTTACTCTGAGATTTCCAATTTGTCTGGATATATCCTTGTAATTAACCGCTGGTCGAAAGTGCTGTTTGAGAAGCCCAATGGTTTCCTCCCATGTTTCTGGCTCGTTGTTTATGAGGAGTTCCTTAGCTCGACCGATGATTTTAGTGTTGTATATCGCCTTAAAAAGTTCGGCTCTCCTGGTGTCCTCTGTTGCGTTTAGATGGTGCGTTACCACGTTCAAAAATTGGGTGAGTTGCCGCGTCTCTCCGTCGAATGGTTTGATGTACTGTATTTCCTTGACTACGCGGATTGTGTTATATCCCTGATCTCTCGTGTTCAAGGCGACGAGGCTCTCCAGAGCGGCCGTCAACCTTTCCGAAGTTGCTGCATCCATTTCTTCTTTCTCGATTATCCGCTTCCAGTATTTTGTAAATTTGTTGGGTCGCGGAATTTTCGGGTTTTTTGGAGTGAATTGTAAAGGAGAATGGGCCCTGCACTTTTAACGTTTAGGTGCACGATTCACAATTGGGTAATCCAATCACTGTTTATTTTTCTGCTAGAGTCCTCACTGATTTTTAGTGGGCACTTTTAGCACTGGTTTAAACATCCGTTCACGATACGTTTTTCGTTCGCGTAACTGTCCGTTCTCATATGGATCCTTTACGTTTAAAAGGATCCTACCGACTGCGCCAATAAAGTATTACACCTTTTTAATTTTAAAAAAAATATAATTTTATTATTTTGAACTGGATCACACTGCTGTACCTTAACAACTAACTATATTCTTATTCTAAGAGGGTTTTTATCACCTCTGATAACTTGACTCAGCAATTCGGTTTGTGGGAATTGCTCGCGATCTTGTCTGTTTCCCACAGTCGCTATCTGTTCTAGGAAATTCTAAATACTACGATTACATGCTAGATGCATCGGAATTCTAAACATTGCGATGCATCTTCAGAACAATATTGTATTACATTTTATTTTTCCAGACTGAAAATGCTGGGGTACGTAACCTCTATAACATAATTGCTGACATAGCGGTTTTTTTATTCGAGAATCCATAACGAGCTTGCTCTTTCATGTCCGATGAAAATTTTGTTTGGGAGTCTCCGAAATCAATCTCCCGAAATTTATTTTGTGAGCAGTCGCTTACTGATGGCACGGGTGGCACAATGGCAAAAGAAGGAGCTCTTTATTTAAAATATTTACGGAGGAACCCATGCCGTAAGGCAAGGAACAGCGAGTACAAAGCAAATGTTGGAAGTATTCCATACGTTGTAGATGCTAGTTGAGGGTCCTTTGATGTGTCCCTACCCCGAAATGCATTGTTTTTGGATGAGCACAACACCTTAGGGGTCATCAAGCAGCATCTGTAGTAGCTCTGCTGACGCGGAACTACTGTGGTGCAGATTCATTCGCAACACCCTTAGCATGCTACAAGGGATACAGTTTCTCACCCGTAGAAAGTATTGTAGCGATTGGGTCTTCAGTCCGACATTCGCCGTCCTCCTCGCTCAGCGTTATGCCATCAGCCAACTTGGTTAAATGTTCTATGCCTAGATCCTTCTCCACTTCGTTGGCCTCAAGCGTGTTCTTGTTGTCGTCCATGGGGCTTCGCTTTTTCAGCTTCAATTCCCAATTATTGGGTATAGTATGTCCTCTGCGTCTTTGCTAATTTGAAGAATCAGTGTCTGCTTTTGTCTCTGCGAGGTGCTCGTTGACATGTAGGACTACCCAGTCCGCAGTGGAAATGTCCAGATTTTCTCGCTGGAATAGCTTTAGCGCCATCTCCTTGTTTCTGGGTAATAGGACTTTCGCCTTGGCCACAGTTGGAATTTGGTCTTTTGCGACTATTTCCAATTGTGCTCCTTCCCAAAGACCGTCAAGCGTTGCAATGGTGCTTTTGCACCATTCAAGCATCGCTTCATTGTCACAGTTGTTGATTTTTACGTCGTTAAACCAACCTGCGTCATCGAAGGATGGCATGTGTTGATCTTCACATACAGCTCTTTCGGTCAGTTTGTCGAAGAGCAACGTCTTGACCAGCTCCCACGTCTCCCGGCTTAACTTGCCGAGAGGCTCGCAAAGGTATTTCTTCTTCGTATTTTTGGCACGAGTGGGCTCTTCCGCTGTAGTTGATCTCCCTTTCGCAGGTTGCCTGTGTGAGGGACATTGCTGTTTACTGGTTGAGAATTGTGGATCCTCATCCCACCGTTGTCTCTTGAAAGCTAGTTTTCTGTTTTAACTTTCCGCAATACTGTTGAAGAATTTCGGATCACCGCTAGCAAATCCGCTTCTTGTCGAGAAGCGCTTTCTGGTATTCTCAATAGTTTCTTCGAATCTTCCTAGCCTTTCCAACTCTTTCGGGGTAAAATCTACTCTGGTGCCAAGGTTCCGCTTCAGCCTAATGGCTGTTTTATATTGCTCGAGGGGCCTGAGTTCCTCCTTGGTTTGCTTGGGACTTACGGTCGTACGCCGTGCAGCACCCTTGCTTGACTGAGGAGAATTAAACAGGAGCTCCTCTTCTGCTGGTGTGATGTCGAGCCCCTGTTCCGAGCGATCCTGGTCAAGCTCAGCAATGAGGGGATTGACTGCAATTGTTGTTTGTAGCCCGAACTTGGGTTTTGAACCAGTAGCATGACCGTCTGAGCCGCCTGGATTCCACGCTGACTCGACTGTTTTTGAAAGGCCGCTGGCGACTAAGGAGGTGCGAGAACATCCCGAGCCCTCGCCGGTAGTCGCAGCCTTGCCTCCTACCGACACTTGGGTTATTCCGTTTTGTCATTTTCTTCTCCATTGTTAGTATAAAGTTTTGGGCCTTCTTTAACCGTCTACCGGCCCTGAAAAGACTAGGAAACTCTAACACCACACCAAGTTTTCCACTGCTACAAGAGAGCATGTCAATAAATTTCGCAGTGTTTGGGTGTCTTAGAAGTAAGACTACTAGAAAATCGATTGGGACATTTTCGCGTAAACCTTGAAAATTAATGTTAAATATACGGTGGTCGGTGTGAATAAAATACTCGAAAGAAACCCCAACACTCTCCTAATTTGATGTTTTGAACAAAAAAAAATATTTCATTTTGAAAACCCCTTATCCAATTTTCCTTATCTTGTTGTTCACCAACAATTATCTATTTATTCACTGAAGTTACTCAATAATTCACGGCGTTTAACTATTACACACTAGGAAATACGAATATTCAGAATTAAAAAAAAGGTATTATTTTTATACAAATCTTTATTTAAAAAAAAAAAAAAATAAAACAAAAGTACATTTGCAAAAAAAATACTGAATTTGTATAAAAATAATCAACTTCTTTTTTTTTTTAATTCTGAATATTCGTGTTTCCTGGTGTGTAATAGTTAAACGCCGTGAATTATTGAGTAACTTCAGTGAATAAACAGATAATTGTTGGTGAACAACAAGATAAGTAAGGAAAATTGGACAAGGGGCTTTCAAAATGAAATATTTTTTTTTTTTTTTTAAACATCAAATTAGGAGAGTGTTAGGGTTTCTTTCGAGTAACAAAAGTTATATCACATCAACACATCGATTTACAGAAGGTTGCCAAACCTTTAAAACGCCGCCCTGGAAACTAGCATTTTTTTAATTATCTACTTATTCACACCGACCACCGAAATTTTGTGCTGCCTAAAAGTGTTAGCCCCAAGCTATTTGCGCTAAGTTTATCAGTGGTTTAGCGCAAAATTCGGAATATAAATCACGAGGCAGCACTTAAAGCTAGCTAGCAACCGTGACTCCCAAATGCACCCAATGCCTCCCTAGAATCAATTTCCACCGAATTATCTAAAAATACCATTGAATCTTAGTTTAAAGATCTTGAAAATTGCGTCGTACGTACGTAGAAAAGAGAAGCCATGCGGACACATCCCAACGTCCTCTGACTTGTATGTCAAATATGTTTTGCATGGTCATGCACAAAATGTACGACCAAGAAAAGTGCTCGTTTCAGCAGACAAATGGGTGGAGCGAGCAGTTGTCCGTCCATTAATAATTCTAGAAAATCCAGGAAATTGAAAAATTTCAACATAAACATGTGTTCCTTGCACTCTCATTTGCGCATTTGAATGCAAAATAATATGATGGTAGATTATTTACAAGATGTTAATTATGTATACATAAATATAGAAATAGCGTTATATATGTTCAATTTATGGACCAAGTCCCACTACGTATGCTCTCAAGTGCAAACTTACTGAAATTTCCGCCATTTAGTCACACAGCTTGGCGTGTTTATTTTTAAAATCAAATCGTATATTTGTAAAATGCGCTATTCTCAGTTACGCGGGCAACACATAAAAATAGCTTTGTTTCCTTTTTTCGGGATTTTCATTGTTAACCGAATATGTAATGGAGTAAAATTATGATAATGAAAACTTTTGTGGAAATAAATTAATATACAAAACAAGAACGTGAACGAATGTGAATTTATGTACTCGATAGTCCGTAAACATTGTCGGGTCTTAAGCAGCAATTTCGCATACAACAGAATTAGGAACAGAAATTTATTGTTTTCTGAAGTAAATTCTGTACTTAAGTTTGTTCCTGTCGCACAAGTAATGAATTCTATTCCTGTTACTAGTTCTGTTTTATGCGAAATCGCCATTTAACCCCCAGCGGCAAGTCAAGCAAACTTGGATAACTACAGCTATCTCGATCCGTTACTTTAACAACCATAAAGTGATCAACGTAGCTCTCCTCATCATTAAACAGCACTTACTACCAGTGACGTGGACTCGTAGTAAGCAATTCCAAACTGCTTGACTTACCGAAATAAGCAATTCAATAATAAACTTTGCTTACACCAATACACATATCATCATTTCAGTCAATGTTTTTCTTTAAGCTGAAGAATACATATTATCATTCAAATATTCCTTTACACATTCAAATTCTGATCCGCGCCTTCTTTTGGTTAAAAAACATTCGTTCAATTACTTTAGATAATATTCAAACCTCCCACATTTTGCACACCATAGACACCAAACTTAGAATAGGAAAATGTGCCTAGATCTTTAGATGCATGTACCATGTGTGCATCCAAATACTAGAGACATGTTGATTCCAGAAAATGGGAATCTTGGATTTCGGTAGTACATTGGGCAACGATTTTTTTTTGTTTTGTTCGCAAATTTATATGAGACAAGTCGAGCACTGGCGCGACTGCTTTTGTGTGTGGGATAAAGCCCAATGATGCTTGTTAATGAAATGTTGCCAATGCAGGGAATGTTTATGGGAATTTGATTTTTCCAGTAGAGCTTTTCTTTTTGTTATGTAATGGATTTTCCGTTGCAATTTAAAAGAGGAAATCAGTGCAATCGGGTGATTTTGATTAAATTGTGATTTGAAGTTTTTTTGACCGTTTGTAGTGATTTAATTGATTTGATTTGTGATAAAAGTGGTAAGTTTTCTTTTCGCATTATGTCGGAGTATTGCTGCGCGACGGATTTCGTACTAAAAGCGGGATTTTCAACTCTTTCCTTTGCCAAGAAAAGAGAAATTATAGAATCGGATAGACCGAAGCCAGATCTTAGTTTAGAGTTTAAATTAAAAAATATTACGCGAAAATTCCATATCGAAACGTATGAAAAGTACATTTGGTTAACGGGAAGCTGTAAATTAAATAAGTTATTTTGCTGGCCGTGTCTTTTGTTCACGAATGAAAAATCTGTTTGGAATAAAGCTGGATTTAGTGATTTGAATAATTTTACGGGCTTAGCAGCAAAGCATTCAAGTTCCGAAAAACATCTTCAGTCGTTAATTAAATTAGATAATTTTGGTTCTCAGCGTATAGAGTTTATGCTTAGTAACCAGGTGGTAATATCTGTTAGTTTGCATAATGAAAAAGTTGAGCGTAATCGTAATATTTTGAAACGTTTAATCGATACTGTAATTTTTTTGGCAAAACAGGAGCTTCCTTTTCGCGGAAATAATGAAGACTCTTCTTCAAATAATCGTGGTAATTTTATCGAAACCGTAAATTTCTTGAGTTTGTACGATCCGATAATTGAGTCCCACATAGATTCTATAAAAGCAAATGCAGCGTTTTCGGGTTTGTCTAATAGAATCCAAAACGATCTTGTTTCCGCTATAGCTAATGTGGTTCGAAATAAAATCAATTTGGAAATAAAGGAGGCTCCATTTGTAGCTGTAATGGTCGACGAAACGCCAGATGTTAGCGGTCGGGAACAATTAACGATGATTTTTAGATATACAATATCAAATGAGATTGAAGAAAGATTTATCGGATTTTTGGATGTAAGCGCTAATCGTACAGCTACAGCAATAAGCTCTCACATTTTAAAACAATTGCAAAATTTTAATATCGATAAGAAATTAATTGCACAATGTTACGATGGCGCAGCAGTAATGAGTTCTCAAATTCGTGGAGTTCAGACTTTAATTCGGGAAAAACATAAATCGGCAATTTTCGTTCCATGTTACGCTCATTCACTAAATCTAGTATTGTCTAAAGCAGTTGAGTTTATTCCGGAAATTAAATTATTTTTCGCGCACATCAATAAAATCGCATCATTTTTTAATACATCCACTAAAAGGTCGGACCTTTTTGCAAATATTGTAAATCGTCGTTTACCATCGGTTTCCAAAACGCGTTGCCATTATCATTCGCGTATTATTAACGTTATATTTGAACATAAGCATGAAATTTGTACAGTTTTTGAGACAATTTCGAATGGTTCTCAACACTGGGATGGCGATTCCTTGACTTTTTCTGATATATACTTACAAAAATTCGCAGAGTCAGATTTTCAATTATATCTGTTAATTTTTTCTGAAATTTTTTCGAAAACTGATATATTATTTAATATTATTCAGAGCAAAGTGGTAAACATTTCATATGCAAGCCAAAAAATTATTGAATTTGAAAATTGGCTTGAAAATGACTTTTCTAAAAAGTTTGATAATTTCTATTCGACAGTTACAGCAGAATATCAGCCACCACGTAAGAAATGTAGAAATGCGATAGATCCTTTACAAAATTTACGGCGGATATTTCGGGAGATTATAGATGTTATTCTCGGGCAAATTCGAGATCGATTCCATTCGTTTAAAGATCTTTCATTTTTAGAGTTGCTTGAACCGAATTATTTTTCTAAATTCAAGTCAAATTTTCCCGATAAAAATTTTGACTCACTTATTGAATATCACGGTCAATTTTTCGACAGAATAAAGTTGAAAAATGAGCTAAAAGTTATTTATTCTTCAGATGAGTTTAAAAACGCGAATCCTAGTAAAATTCTCGATTATTTTCAAAAACGGCCTTATGTCGCAAACGGTTTTAAGCAAGTTCATATTTTAGCAAAATTATTAACGTCAATTCCAGTCACAGTGGCAACTGCGGAAAGGTCATTTTCAACACTAAAGCGCGTTCACACATTTTTGAGAAATCGCCAATCCCAAGAACGACTTTCGGATCTTGCTTTAATTGCGGTTGAAAAGGATCTTCTTATACAAATGCGAAGAGAAAACGATTTTTTTGATAATGTGATTAAAGAGTTTTTACTTAAAGAACGGCGCATAGATTTGGAATACAAATAAATGGCAATGGCGAAAGAATATTTATTTATTTCAAATACCCCTGAATTTTTCTTAGTCTTAATTAACATAATATTTATTTATCATTTTTTTATTAGTAATATTTTATTTATTTATTTATTTTTGTATTCCGAATATATGTGCCAATATTTTATTTATATCTTTCCTGATTTCTTCTTTAAGGCTTAAAGCCGCTTGGTATAAATGTTTTTGTGACTGTCCATATTCTATTATACAGACCATTTTTGTTTATGCTAAATTGGCTTTAGGGCGCCCAACTGCTTGACTATGAAAAATTTCCACTGCACGTCACTGCTCGATAGTCCGTAAACATTGTCGGGTCTTAAGCAGCAATTTCGCATACAACAGAATTAGGAACAGAAATTTATTGTTTTCTGAAGTAAATTCTGTACTTAAGTTTGTTCCTGTCGCACAAGTAGTGAATTCTGTTCCTGTTACTAATTCTGTTTTATGCGAAATCGCCATTTAACACCCAGCGGCAAGTCAAGCAAACTTGGATAACTACAGCTATCTCGATCCGTTACTTTACAACCATTAAACGATCAACGTCGCTCTCCTCATCATTAAAAGGCACCTGGTAGTCATGGTATGAACTGCTCCTCTTGCGGCTCAGGTCGACCTACTCCGAGTCCGACAACGGAGTAGGTTCAAGAAACTAGGTTCGCAGACCTACTCCGTATATGAAACAAATCTGTCGTCCGTCATGGAGTTGGAGACGGAGTGAAAAAACAAAAGAATGGGTGAACTAGATTCGTCGAAGTCTGAGTTGTAATTGTAAAATAAATAAGAGTCGAATAAAATGGATGGTATTTTCAATTGGATTTTATTGATATCAGATGGAGTGGAGCTTTTATGACCCGTTTACATTCTCGCCGAGTGGACGAGGCGAGTATATTCGGCGAGAATGCCCGAGGCAAGTAGCCTGGACGAGGTGCACGCACATTCATACTCTCACCCGAGTACGAGTCACGAGTACTGTTCTGTTGGGCAATGACAAACATCTATTATATATAATAGATGTTTGGGTTTTGTATACAAAACCCTAAAAAAGAGGATTGGAACATAGCTCACACCTACTGAAACAGTTTTTAAAATAGCTTCCACACCTACATTGGACCAAATGATTCTGATGGAAAGAGGAAAAATGATGTATAAGACTTGCCATGGAGAGACAAAGTGTAATATTAAGCTTCCGAAAGTGAACGAAACCCACACCTATCCAGTACGAACTGCGCAGAACCTAACCATACCTATTCCAAGGACTGAGCGCATGAGGACAGACCCGACAATACAATCTGCATTATTTTACAATAAAATACCATCTGCCATTAAGGAATCTAAAAGCTTTATGGCCTTCAAAACAAAGCTAAAAAAATACATACTTACTAATGATGATTCCCAGCGATAATACATAGTTATGAACAGAGCAAAGTGACTATCCTGAATAAATGATCAATGAACAGCTCATGTATACAGTAAGTACCATCCCTTATACCAACGAATAGTTGTCTGGGAGGTACCGCGGACCCACAGTAAAAGGAACACGGCGCCATCTAAATACATACTATATGTACACATAAATAAATAAGAAATTAAGATGTGGTATGGAACTTCGCGAAATCTCAGAGTTTTATAATTTTTTTTTAGGAACTTTTTTTCCATTTTCTCTGAAGATAGAATACCATACGCTATTCATGACAGTACAAGGCCTGACGCCGACGAATGCACCAGGATGGTGCATATGCCTATAGAGTGAAGGAGAGAGTGGAGGAAGGAGGAAAAAAAAAAAAAAATACATGTGAAAACAACAACCAAAAGTGGGCCAATTCAGTGGTAGTTTATGGTGAATGCCTTGTATAAAGTGGCCAGCTGAATGAAAATATTGAAAGCTTTTCCGATTTTCAACTCGACTGATTGAACTTTCAATATTTCTTGTGGTCATCATCATCGTGGCGCAATAGCCCGATATCGGGCCCTGGTTTACAGGTTTCTTGACATGGAGTAGTTTTTACAAGGCGGCCCATCGCTAAACCCCATTCAGGGGTAGCATCAGTGATAGCTCCTTCAGGTGGTTCATAACGTCATTAGCTGAAACAGCTTTAATAAAAAGTTGCCCCCATATGTTCCAGTTCTGATATTCCCTAGTCTAAGGTCCAATTCGAATGATCATTCGGGCACAACGTGTGTCCAAGGTATTAGGCTCAATAATATTCCATTCACTCTCGTGCACTCTGAATTTCCCACAGCAAAAGGAATAAGGTTTATTGCAGATTCAATATTCACAGAGAGCCTTTTCTATTATATCGCACAACCAATGAAAATTTTAAGTTTTGTTCAGTCACCAATTCCCAAGAATTAATTTATATATTCGGTTCCCACAATTTGTTTGGCTCTTTGTTTCTCATTTGTCTTATTTTATTAGCATTAATATGCCATCACGTCTATGCTAATTATTCCGGAAAATGCTTCATGCTCGTATAATTGCAAGAAAAAGAATATCCGTAAACATTGGGCCAATAAAAACACATTAATCTTGCGCACAAAATTTCATTGATTGTATTTTCTAGGCTAAAAAATAACAACTTGACCTTTCATATACACCTGACGCCGATTTTTTCATACTTTTTTCTTTTCGAGTTGTTCAGAATGGCCGGGTTCAAAAAAGTAACGGATCCAGTGAGTGATAGAGATGTAAAATGTTGTGTATTCGTTACGCCTAGTACGCACTGCGACTCTTTGAATATATGAATATGTCTCGCCTGCGCCAGGGATGTCTCGACTCATGTCGCCGTGAATTTTGTATATCGTGGATTAGTATTTGCTACATCTTTTAAATCCCGTCCGATATGAAATTCAAAGACTCATAGAGTCTGAGTCATGAATAGACTCAATGACTCCCAATGTATACTAGGCGTTTGTGAGAGAGAGAGAGTCGGATCATCTACATAGGAGTCCAGAAAGCAGAATGACAACCGGCCTACTTTCGTTATCGCTACCCCTTATTATTTGTACAAAATAGAAAGGGACAATCGAGTCTTAAATTTTATCCCGGCCAATTTCCCCTTTAAAGGTCTAGATGTTTCGGGATGAGATACCCCGACTTTCTCCCAGACAGGGAGACATACTCTTCTTGGTCTTTTCCACCGTTTTTATTATTCCTGATACGTTATCCTCTCTCGAGCATCTTAAAAGGAGAATGGAGAATGATAAATCATCATAGATAAATGGTGAATCTTAATTGATGAATGATGAATCATCGTTGATGAATGATGAACCATCATTCATGGATGATGAACCATAATTGTTGAATGATGAACCTTCATTGTCGAATAATAAACTATCGTTGATGGATGCTCAACAATCATTGATGAATAATGAACCATCACTGATGAAGAAGCAATCGTTCCTTTCCAACGAGTGAAACCGTGGAAATGACCAAGAAGCTTCTGTTTTTTTTTAAATATTAAATATAAGATGAATTTCCACAAAGTCGAAACGTCGTCAATCCAATCAATTTCGGTCGCTGGATTCATACCAGAATCAGTTTCTGATTTTTAGGAACGCGACCAATCTATGGTCTAGATTTGATTTAATGACCATGAAAGAGAAAAACATTATTTTTTTATTTTTACTCCAATGCGACAATGTTTCATTTGATTTCCCCAAACAAATTATTCATTATCAAGCGTCGTTTATCGGATTTTATGTGAAAAGTAGGCATCTCCATTTTATTTAAGCGAACTCATCTAAACACCAAAAAGTATTGCAAAATTCCTTGCGTTAAATAATAGCCAGTCGCCTAAAGACACATTGAGGAAAAAATAAAGGTGCGTTGGTGTTCCCAAATCTACATAATCCATCTAACGACGAGCTGGGCTTTTTGCGTATATTTTTCCTCAATTTATTTTTGGATTACAATAAAAAAAAAAGAAGAAGACGTGTTCAGGTGCATTTGGTTATTTCGTAGAGAAATACTAACAAGCCATATGGTTAATTTACGTTTTGACTTTCTCGCGAAAAAAAGACTGAGAAACAGTTGTGTTCAATTTGGCGTAGGTAGATAGAGGTGTAATGGACTAGTTTAAATTATAGACATTACTTGAAAATGACGTTATGGGAGCTCATTATTTAATAGAATAAAAAAAAATCATTAAATAAAAGGAATAGCTTAAATTACTTTAATCATAAGAAAATTTAATTGGTATGCATACTTCGAGGGCATTTGCCTGAATAAACCCTGGTAACAACATCAAAGTATGTACCTCGACCTGGGAGTGTGTTACAAAGCGAACTGCTCACATTAAAGAACCGCCAAAGATATATTGAACTACAACAAAGTTAAATGGGCCATTGATTCGTTTGACCCGCTCAAGACGGGTGGAATTGTAATGAGCCACCTGCAATGGATCTGGTAGTGCTGCTTCCACCGGCAGATCTATGGCAGCACTTGATGAGTAAGGACTTTTCGGCGGTACGAAACCAGAGGCCGAGGGTATAATTACGCCTGGACCCTAATGCGAAAGCGAGGGAATCTGCGCCATCTGCCAACCATTCCATCCTTATCGCTTTATTTTTTTTCATTCCCAAGTTTTACCTCCCCTGTTTATGTTGTCTTCCCGAGGCCTATGAATTTTTACTAATACATAAAGGACAGGGGCAACGAGCGGCGAAAACTCCGTCCATTACAGAATTTTTCCCGCTTTGTTACAGAAAAGGAAGAGTATAATGATCCCCTAACTCCTGAACATTTTAAGAGCTAATTGGGGTATTTTAGTTTCAGGGACCCCATTTAATGACATCGGTTTTAGGGTAATATTGACTTGAGAAAAACCAAAATACAAATTGTTAGCCAATTCGCAATGATTTAGGACAAGAGTCGGCAAATTTTTTCTGATAAGGGCCAGATCGTTGAAATTTTAAGCTGGGTTTCGGGTTCGAGTCCCGTCTACGACGACGTTCGTGGCCATGAATGTACAGGAGGTTTATGCTGGCAACTGCATTCTCCGAAACCAGTTTATGCCAACGTTCAACTGGACCACATGGAACAGTTGACGCGCTATGTCCTACAAGGGGTTAGGGCTTTGAAGAGAGAGAATCAGAGGAAATGAAAAAGAGCGCGAGAAACGAAGTAATTCGGCACAAGTGAGGAAGTAGGAAGGGGGATGGAAATTTGACATCTCTTTTGCTTCTATATGGAGCGGGCGTGTGTTCCGCGGCAGAGAGACAGACTGGAATGTTATTGCTCCAATAGGAGAAGTAGGAGAGGGGATGACATCTCAAGTGCTTCCTGTGCTTTTATATAGACTGCGCGGGTGTTGCGCAGTGGAGGGCGTGTGTCTCTCTGTTTACTTTTTACGACTGGAATTACTTCAAATAGTTTAGTGTTGAGTATATGCGGATTGCTCCTCCATAGATTCTCTATGGGTTAGGGCAATTGAGTAGTACAACTCATGGTTGTACCGGATCCACCACCCATTTCGGTCGCAAACTGCTCCAAAAATTCGACGAAGCACCATCTGTTCAAACGGGTTTAACATATTTTCGGAGGCTTGAGTTCCAGGTCCAGGTTTCGCAGCCATAGCATAGCACCGTTCGTATGATGGTTTTGTATTAGCGGAGCTTAGTATTTCTGTGCACATGCTTCAATTTCATTATTGGGAGGGTCGAGAAAAAAGTATTATTTGCTAGCTGTATCCGTCGGTTGGTTCCGTGAGTTTCTCTGGCGACATTTGACAGTTTGCTACCCAGGTACGTAAAGTCATCTACGAATTCGATGCTAAGATCCCCGACATTGATGTTTCTTTTGCAGCCGTGTCAAGACCACAGAGCCTTCTAACACACAATGACATATTGTATTGTATTATATACATTGTCTTGCTCACAAGGTTCGATATATTTTTCGTATTTAGTTATTTGTGCATCTCCAAGAGCATTTCTATTTTCAAACTTAATTTCTGTTTTTGTTTTCTTTTTACGCTTTTTTATTTCTTCACTTTCATCATCCTTGACTCAGTCATTTCCTTCTATTCTGACAACATCTGTCATCATTGCTGATGAACGCCTTCGATCGTATATCGAAGTGGCCGAAATTATCTAACAAATTGACTTTCACTTTTTTTTAGTAAAACATATTAACATGAATCAGCGGGGGTGACAAATTGTCTTGTTAGCTTGCTGCGTAGCGTATTCGAGTATGTATATCTAAATATGATTTTTCAATATCAGGAGTGACTGGTATTTACATGTCTTATTTTTCTGGCATTTTGACAATATACAACGTGTTAACACGAAATTGCTGTTCAATGTGATCCAAGAGAATTGCAAAGAAAGTATGTACTGGTTCTTATTAGATAACAATCGCCGAATGTCTAGCAAGACAATGTTGACTTGACTTGACTTGAAATGTTCAGGCAGGATGTTTATGTCTTTCGACATGAAAGGGTATCCAAGGCCTTTTCAAAAGTATGTTTTTTTCTTCAGGGAGAATTAACAAAAATAATAACATGATGCGTAACAATTTCTAAAGTCTAATGTTATATCGAACAGCCAAACTTCTTATTATGTCTAATGGCTATCCCTCAGTTTCGTCATCATTATTATCTGGAACTCAGTCTTGACAGTTGTTTCTAGTTGCGCCTCAGTGTCTGGTGAAGGTTGGATGCGCCAGACTGGTCCATGCTTTTTCCTTACACTGTTGGACGAAACTTCGGTCGATGGTTTTTCTCCTCCGACTTAGTGATTGATTCAAATTCATTCTGACTTCCAATTATCGCTGATTGGCTCAGTGCAGTTTACTCATATGAATCATGGATAAGATGAAGGAAATGAGAAGTATCAGTACAGTACCTATTACTGTGTACGTTCGTAAATATTCCCTTTAAGTAGGTCCAGGATATGTTTGGTGTCCCGTAGCCCAAAAAAAATCGTATGCTATTTTTAGGGGTGTGGTGTACGTGTAATAATGAAAAACGAAATATGTAGTCATTTAACATTTTTTCCCACCTAAAAGCCAAATAATGTTAATTGACAATGGCTAAGTTAACACACAGCGGTTGGCATACTGTTGCCAATTTGTTTTATGAATTCTCTCCACTGAGTTTCTGATGGACACAACATGCTGTGCCAAATGTCATTTTCTCTATCACGAACAGCTTCGATACTGCTGGCACAGCATGTTGCGATTTCGCTTTGTTTTATGAACTTAGCCATTGGCTAAGTGCTGCGCCAACTGTATCGAAGCAGTGTTGCAACGGCTTGTTGTATTATGAACAACAATCATCTAGTCACCATCAATTGGTAAATTTCATAGGTCAAAATTGACTACAGTCAAAAAATCATATGAATACGACAGCGCGGGTTTTATTTCTAAACTGTCAGCATATGCTAATCCAAACCAGCGAAGAAATTTTCGTGATTGAGAAATGACATTTGTCACAGCATGTTGTGTCCATCAGGAAATCGCAACAGTAGGCCAACCGCTGTGTGTTATGAACTTAGCCAATGGTTAAGCTTCTCTATGCTGGATACCGGATTTTCTTGGGAATTGTAAAGTTGGTGAGCAGCCTCGGCCGGGTACGACCAATGAGATTACGGACTGCCTGCGTAGCACAGATACTCCTCCAGCAGCTTGTAAATTAGTTACCCAAGCTGCGGCGTGCGATAGGGCCAACGCGAAATTAAGTAGTGGCACTACATGTCAACTAGGCAAATACGGCCCAAGCTGAATTCCAACCGATCCCACGGCTGAGTAGAAAACATTTAAGAAATGTGGTGGGGCTTATCACTGGACACTGCATAATCGGGGAACAGGCTAGGAGACTTCGGATCTCATAAGCTCTCTTCGAGGTTGGTGAAAGAGTGTTTTGAAATCTTTCAGTGTCTCGCGACTATCAACCGAGTAACTCCTTACTGGGTTCCGGGTCGTCAGGACATCGATAGTAATGAAGCTGCGGATAAACTCGCTAAGAAAGGCTCATCCTAGCAATTCTACGAACTGGATCCCTACCGTGATCTAGGTTGGGGCTTAGCCCGAACACTGGTTAGAAAATGATCTGAAAACAAAAGACTTCAACAATGGAACACACCCTTCCAGGTCTGTGGTAGTCTACAGAATTAATAAATCCATTCAATCTTAACATTCGGATTCGAGATTGATCGGATAGCTCTCTATACACCACTAGGTGAGATATCACCTCAATATTATGGGTCTGTCCAAAAAGACAGAGTGTCGGCTATGTCCAGAGGACAACGAGTCCACAACACACCTTCTCTGTAAATGCCCGGTGATTGGTCGATCTGTTGATTGATTCTTGGAAAGGCAACCGTAAACGCCGATGTTATCAGGAGTAGTAATAGTAATAAACTATACCGGCCAATATCTTGAAATTTCCTGGACCAAATACTGCAGGCATAAAAATGACAATGGTCTAAAAAAAAATTAAGGACATCAAGTGTGAAAGTCTAGTCGAGAACGAGCAATGTGTTTTAGCTTTGGACTCCATAACGCCCTCTAAATGACCGCGCTCGGAAGGAATCGCCCCCTCCCTCCCGTAAGGCCTCCAGGACCGACAACTAAATCGAATTATGCATTTAATTCCGAATAAGCTTCAAGGCTTAACTATAAGGCAGAGATAATAAGTCTTAAACAGTACAATTGTTCCTGTCTGATTCACCGGTTCAAAGAACACATTTTCGTGAAGAATTTCGTAGACCAACAAAGCCAAGGAAGGTCCTCAAAAATCAGTTCTCGTTACAATAAAGCGGCGTCCTTATTTGGAAAAATATAGGAAATTAACTCGATTATTGGAGCAAGACTGACAGGAAGACCGAGAGCTCATTGGGAAGACTATGTGGGTGTTTCCGAAATGCAGGATGCGGTCACTGAACCCAGTCTATTGGAGAATAACGATCCAAGTGGCCAAGACCAGACGTCGCGTCGTATTGTTAAGCCACAATGACAAGATGAGGACAGATGATGATGACCAACTCCGTCTCACAGGTCAGGATCCAAAACAGGCTGACTGGTCTCTTTGAAACACGTACTGGACTGAAGTAAGGCGATGTACTGGCTCCGACGCTTTTCAACCTGGCACTGGAGCACGCCATCCTGGTAATGAATACGGTCCACAACGGCACACTGCTCTTCAAGCCGACGTCGACGACATCAACATCATGTCCTGAAACCTGCCCGACGGAGAAGAACTTCTAAATAATCTTGACACGGCTACAAAAGAAGTTCGACTACGCATTAACCAGGACAAAACAAAAGTAATAATGCAATCAAGAACAAGGATGCCAGAACAACCGAAAATCAACGCCGGGAACCTCAGCATCGAATTCATATACCTGGGTAGTAACCTGTCAAAGGACGCCAATGAAACTGACGAAATCAAGCGACCGATACAGCTAGCAAATAAAACTTTTATCTCGGTCCTCCCAATAATGAAATCGAAGCATGTGCACAGAAATTCTAAGCTCCGCATATACAAAACCATCATACGACCTGTTCTAAGCTATAACTGCGAAACCTGAACTAAGTGTTCAGGCCTCCGAAAACATGATAAACACATTTCAATGTAAAGTCCTTTAGGCGAATTTTCGGAGCAGTTTGCGACCGAAATGTATAGTGCATCCTGTACCACCACGAGCTGTACGAACTGTACGATAAGCTGGAAGTTTCGAGAATCGTCAAACTAGAACGTCTACAATGGGCAGGACATATACTATACTACGAATGGACGATGAACGCATACCTAAGAAAATATTCAATGCACTGCGCGTCGACGGACCAAGGCTGCGAGGAAGATCGGACTCAGTAGATGAGGACGCCAAACAACTGCTGGGCGTCCAAATTTGGAGGACGCGGTCACTTGACCTAGATAACTGGAGGAGGATGATCCAGGCGGCCAGAGCCCGACGTCGGGCTGTTGCGTCACGATGATGGTGATGTTAACAACATAACAAAAAACATATGTCTGGATTTCTTATTAACATTACAACTTTCTTTTCTAATTTTCACAGCACCTTTGTTAGTTAGCGGTTAATGTCCCAACAGAAAATTGCAAACATATGTATGTGAATGCAATAAAATCACTTTCAATAAAATTCTGCAACAATTATTGAATCAATATGACTTTGCTGTATTCCCATTTTCGGATATTCGGATTGATGGAAACAACCACTTGAATTGGGTACAATAAAATATCCGAAGCTATTGGTAACGATGACACTTCAGAAATTGTCACAATATCAAATGAGAAGATTAAATCCAACGAAAAGACGTTCGAAGAGCCACGTACATACTCGTATATGGATCTCTAGACCATCTGCGAGTATACGAGTAGCATTGATTGCCCTAGAAGGCTAATAATTGGCAATAATAAATTATTGATTTCTTTGAAAGTCACTAAATCCGCGTTATCCATTTAAGGCAATGTAAAAACAACACAGTACAATGATCACAGCAACAACTAATCATTAATTTGAACTTAAACTATATGAACAACGTAAACTCGGCAGAGAAATAATTTAAATTCGATATTTTGAAATAGATAACATCCAAAAATAAAAACAAAAATATCTTTGAATAAAAGCAATTTCAAAATCAAGCACCTTTACTAAAAATAAACGAGAGTAGGGCGAAAAACCAGTGCAGGTACAAGCACTGAACCCTACGGTATTCCACCAAAATATTTACAAACTATTATGTACTTCACCGCTCTCGAATAGTTAGTATTGTAGGTGGATGGTCTGCGATTTTTAGGAGATACTTTTTATTATCGCGTCCTAACCCGGCGTTTACTTCGTTTTGACTAAAGTGAAAATATAATCTTCCCACAAACGGTGGATGATATTGCTCACAACATAGTAGTACATCTCTGTATATGAATATGAGTGTGGTCGTGGCACATACATATGTGTGCACGAAAATGACCAACAACAAATACGCGAAAAACTAAGAATACTAAGAATATACATTGACCCAAAGCATCTCGCGGTACACATACTAAAAATCGAATCGTGTACCTTATTCCGTCACTCTTGTGAAATTTTCAGAATTTTCCTCAACATTATGATGTACGGGAAAAATCTCTATCAGCTGGCCTTTCTTTCCACCGAGAAAAATTAGATTTTCTTCTTCTTCCCTCAACAGCTCATTTCTCACGGGGAAAAGGCGATGAAATGGCAGCGTGAGCGGACTGTACATACTTAGAGAATCTATTTCAAAAATTTCCTTACTAATGGATGTACGATTTTATCTAAAAAGATAAATTAGCGAATTGAAAGATGATCTAATTGTTTGAGATCAATTGGAAATTTAAAGTCTTGATTTTTTCATATGAAAGTTTTGATGAATACACCACTCGAATGTTGTTGGTCAAAAATTTATTTATAGACATCTTACACGCGTAAAATGTAAAATACGCTCGCACCGTCCAAGTGCCAAATGTTTATATTTTTTATATGAGAATTAAAGAGAAAGTATTAATGTTATTTTGAAGCACGTTTCCATTCGAATCGACCCTAGGTCGAAAAAATAATAAATTTGGTTGATGACTTTCAACGGGCGGGTTCCAGAGAGCACCATTTGGGGGGCAAAATCCTCGTCTATAGTCCTCCTCGTGGGCGCTCCACAGTACAGCGAATGTATAGAGGAAGTGATCAAAAATCAATATCTTAAGAACGATCAAAAAGATTTTGATAAAATTTGGCACAAATATTGAGCTGAATCAGAGAAAGTATCAGAATATTTATATGGGATTTTACACTTCGTTTCGTTTCCCTGTGAACACAGTACTAGGGTTATCCACGAGAAAAAAAAATATAAATTTTTGGAAAATATTTTGGAAATGGTTAACGGTAGCGAAAAAAAAATTGAGACCAGATGAAAAATCATAACGAAATTAATAAAAAAATATGTTCCAGTAATTTAATTAATCTCAGAAAACATCGATGCTGTGCGCGAAATGATAAAGCAAGATCGTCATGTGACATATTGTAAGATTGAGGCATTCCTAGGCGTTAGTTCCACCAGCGTACATTCAATATTGCAGGAACATTTGGCCGTCAAGAAAATTTGTTCGCGTTGGATACCGCGTAATTTGACAATCGTTCAAAAGAAGACTCGTGTCGATTGGTGCAAAGAAATGTCGAAGAAATACAACCACGGTGCTTCGAAAGACGTTTATAAGATCGTGATAGGCGACGAATCTTGGATTTATGCGTATGAGCCCGAAACTAAACAGCAATCGACGGTATGGGTCTTCCAAGACAAGCCAAATCTAACGAAAGTTAATCTCAGAACTTCGGCTCTGCTTGACTGACATCGACCCTAGGGCGCCATCTGTGAAAATGCGTAGCAGTTGCTTTGAAGAGTAATCAGAAAGATGAGTCGGCAAACGTTACTGATACTACCCGATTTCTGCGGTTTTACGAGTAGTCTTTTCTGAGTTTCATGTGAAATAAAAATTGGATTCCTTGAAAATTCTGTTTCCTAAACCTAGGCTAGGTAAATTGGCTGTCACGACTACTACAGCACACATAGACCATGATCCATGGTCGTTGTGAAACCAAAAATTTGGAAAACGTCACCTTCAACTTAATTACTTATTTAAACCAGTCCGAGCTAGTGATAAAGTGATGGAGCATACCAACATTTGCACCTTCCAGGTCCTCCAACTCGGAGAAGACGTCGGATCTAAGAGTGAAGTTGGAAGAAATTTCATTTAATTTAGTTTGATATTTCACACCCAGTTGGAGTTATTTTCTTTCTTCTACTTCCTGACTCACTCTCGCTCAAACTAGCTTTGTCGTAAGTCGTAACTTTGAATTACCAGTTTTCATCGGCTTAAATAAATACTTTAATATAGAAATCCTGCCGTTTTTATTATCATAACCATTACTTAACAGGTTATGGGCCCAGTATTTTAATAAAAACAGTAAGGAGTAGTGAGTAAAACTCGGTAAAAACAAAAGAAAAAGAATAAAGTGTCCGACTGAAAATTATACACCGCGTGTTCGTCACTTTCGAAATGGAAGCAGTGAAATTTAGCGTGGAACGCTTTGACGGGAACAATTTTCGGCAATGGAAGTTCCAAATTAAATGTGCTCTTCGAGCAAAAGGAATCGACATTAGCGAGTCGAAACCAGAAGAAAATCCCTCCGAGTGGCTTAAACGTGATGGCACCGCGATGTTCATCATAACCTCTTCGATGGACTTTAAGCAAATCGCATTAATAGAAAACTGTGAAAGTGCATCTGAAATAATGGTTAAATTGGAATCTATATACGAACAAAAGTCCGAGCTTAATAAAATGTTAATTCATCAAAAATTCTATCAATATAAGATGAATCCGGCAGACAGTATGGCGCAACATGTTTCCAAAGTGGAGAGTCTTGCCAATCAGCTCAGAGAAAGCGGAGAAAATATTAGCGACACTGCTATAATGACGAAAATGCTGAGTACATTACCCACAAAATACCGTTCATTGCGACAAGCTTGGTTGTCTCTCGATCCGAATCAACAAACAATTCACAATCTGACGGCTCGATTACTGGATGAAGAGTCAAGTTTAACCTGTGAAGAAGAATGTGAGAACGCGCTCGTCGCAGCAAAACTGAAGGAAGCTGGGAATTTAAAAGGTTCAACCAACAAGAACCAAGTGAATGACCGTCATCGGTTTGTTTGCTACAATTGCAACAAACGTGGACACTTCGCAAAAGAATGCCGGGCTCCGAAAAATTCCGATAGTGTGCTAGCATTCAGTGCAGAAAGTGTAAACATTGCAATGCAATCCAGTGATGACATTTGGTTATTGGACAGTGGAGCATCTGTACATATGACGTTCAGGAGAGATTTTTTTAAACGACTACATATTTACGATGATAATAGTAATAAATGTGTTAGACTAGGAAATCAACAAGAAGTCAAAGTTCTTGGAGAAGGAACAGTTCTATTCAAAAAGTGTGTGAAAGGACAGTGGGAGATTAATAGCTTAACTAATGTACTATTCGTTCCGGATTTAAAAGGAAACTTGTTCTCGGAAGGTGCAATTATGTGCAAAGGATTTGAAATTGCTAAACGAAAAACAATTGCGTTAATTTACAAAGACGGTGAAGTGGTTTTAAGTGGGAATTTAAAAACAAACAACTTATATGAAATGAACATTCATACAATAATAAGTGAAAGTTGTAACTTAGTATCAGCCCCTAAAGCCACCTTAAAAGTATGGCACGAACGATTAGGACATTTAAATATTAAAGAAATTAAAAATATGAAGAGAAGTGGACTAATTGAATTTGCGGAACCTACTAGTGAGGAATTTTTGTGCGAAGCGTGCATGTATGGGAAACAAAGCCGACATCCATTTCATAGGTCATTTCGCAGTCCGCTAAAACCTGGTGAATTGATCTACAGCGACGTGTGTGGGCCTATGAGTGAAGCTTCTATCCAAGGGATGAAGTATTATGTACTTTTCAAAGATGCAGCTTCAAGTTATCGCCATGTTTATTTTATGCGGCATAAAAGTGAAACCCTGGACTATTTCAAGCAATATAATTCGCTAGTGAAAAATAAGTTCAACTATAATGTTCGAATAATACACACTGACAATGGTGGCGAGTATATTAATAAAGATTTTAAAGACTTTCTAATAAATAACGGTATAACGCTTGAGTGTACAGCACCCTATACTCCTCAGCAGAACGGCAGGGCGGAGAGAGAGCATCGTACGATTGTGGAAAGCGCCCGCTCAATGCTACACGGTCGTGGTATTCCATTAAACTTATGGGCTGAAGCGGTTAACTGTGCTGTTTATCTATTGAATCGAACGTCATCGAGTCAAACGCCAAATAAGTCTCCGTATGAAATCTGGATGGGAGAAAAACCAAATCTGCAACATATTAAAGTGTTTGGTTGCCACGGATATGTCCACGTTCCCAATGAACGCAGAACGAAATTGGAAAAGAAAAGCATAAAATTGATATTGGTCGGTTACGATAACTTCAACTACAGAATGTATGATCCTGATACCAACAAAATAAAAGTATCCAGAGACGTTATATTTGACGAATCCAGTGTAAATAGTCAACCAACAGAGAAAAGCAGTATTATAACCTTAATGGACGAAATCAGCGATGTTGATGCAGAGAAACCATCGGTGCAAGGACAACTAACCCCAACGCCGATTCAGAGAGAAACAGCTGCCCTTGAACTACCAAGCGACGATAGTCTGCGAAGCGATGGAGATGATCCGACTTTCGAAATATCACAAGAAGTCGACAACGATGATGTTACTAGAAATTATAATTTAAGATCAAGAGGTAACACGGATTATGAAGCGAATTTGGTGGATTTGTATGTACCTTCTACATATGACGAAGCGATTAAAGGAGCAGAATCTGAAAGATGGATTCAAGCCATTAACGAAGAACTACATGCTCATGAAGAAAACAAAACATGGACAATCATAAATCGAACAGATAAGAAGCCGGTGTCCTGCAAATGGGTGTTTCGAGTGAAGAGGAATACAGAGGGTCAGATCGAAAGGTATAAGGCGAGGCTATGTGCACGGGGATTCAACCAAATAAAAGGAATTGACTATGTGGAAACGTTTGCTCCGACAACAAGATACGACTCCATTCGAATCCTGCTGAGCATTGCAGCTAAACACAACTATGAGATTCAACAATTCGACATCAAGACCGCATTCCTATATGGTGAGTTACAAGAGGAAATAATGATGGAAATACCAGAAGGCGTATCAGCAGAACAAGGCAAAGTTTGTAAGCTTAATAAATCTTTATACGGTCTCAAACAGGCTCCTCGTTGTTGGAATGCAAAGTTCAGTAACTTTTTAAAATCGCATAATTTTATACAGTCAAAATCCGACTCTTGCGTTTTCAAGGGATATTTCGATAATGAAAAAGTATTTTTAATATTGTATGTAGACGATGGCCTTATCCTTTCAGCAAGTAGAAAAGCGTTAGAGATCGTAATCAATGAATTGAAACAAAATTTTGAAGTTACAATATTAAATTTGGATTATTTTGTAGGCTTAGAGATTACTAAAACTGAAAATTCTATATATTTAAGTCAGAAAAACTATATTGCACAAATAATTGATAAATTTAATATGTCAGATGCCAACCCGTGTAGTATACCTACAGATCCGAATAGTATATTAACGAAAAATATCGGTAAACATATTGTTAATAGTTTTCCTTACCGAGAGGCCGTAGGATCATTGCTATTTCTTGCATCTGTTTCACGCCCTGATTTGTCATTTGCCGTGAATATCGTATCTCGATATGTAAACAATCCTAACATTGATCACATAAGAGCTGTTAAACGTATTATTAAATATCTGATTAAAACGAAAAATGTAGGAATTGAATACAGTGGTGATAGTGATTTGGTTGGCTATTCGGATGCAGATTTTGCAAATGATATTGAATCTCGAAAATCAACGACCGGCTACTTGTATCTAATGAATAATGGTCCGATTACATGGGCAAGTCAAAAACAGCAAACAGTAGCCTTATCTACTATGGAAGCGGAGTTCATGGCCGCATGTGATGCTACTAAGGAGCTACTGTGGTTGAAGCAGTTTTTATTAGATATCGGTGAGCCTGCAAATGATTGCGTTAATTTATATGTTGACAATCAAAGCACTATCAGATTAATACACAATCCTGTTTATCACAAACGATCCAAACATATAGATGTTAAGTATCACTTTATTCGAGAAAAAGTAGAAGAAGGATATATGTCAGTTAAATACATTGCAAGCTCAAATCAATTGGCAGACTTTTTAACAAAAGCTTTACCCTCGACAAGATTTGAATACATAAGAAATCAAATACTCATATCGAACAACTTGTAAGAAAAAGTAAATTAATTAGATACATTCTTTTGAATACGAATTATTTGGAAAATGAAATTTAGTGGGAGTATTAAGAGTGAAGTTGGAAGAAATTTCATTTAATTTAGTTTGATATTTCACACCCAGTTGGAGTTATTTTCTTTCTTCTACTTCCTGACACACTCTCGCTCAAACTAGCTTTGTCGTAAGTCGTAACTTTGAATTACCAGTTTTCATCGGCTTAAATAAATACTTTAATATATTTTAGAAATCCTGCCGTTTTTATTATCATAACCATTACTTAACAAAATTGACATCCTCCTTCCAGCCAAAGCAGGGCAAGAGCACTACAATGATTACTGTAGAAGCAGTGAAGACGTGAAACAGGAGACGTCTCCACTGCTTCTAAAGAAATAATTGTGAAGACGATAATCTCCTGGCATGATCTTCAATAAGACAGTGTCAAGTGATAACATTAGAACTAATGTGCAGTCTTTTCAGGGATATGAGACGAGCGCCTGGAGAACAGTGCAGGAGTCGAGTAGACGGAACGACAGGCGTATGTCCAGTTAATCAGAGTAAATCACCGCTCTTGCCTCCGTTCGTCTTGGAACCATCCGATATAAAATTACATAGTGGCCAGTGGATGAAGAGAATCAGTGACTTGATTCTCGAAAGCGGATGACCGCGTTTGCATCAATCTGCTCTCCAAAAATATCGAGGAGAAGCATGTTAAGTAACATCCCCAAGGCAACCAATAGAGTGATTCTGATGCTCCAGCAATGAGTACAATGGCTTGCACTTTGCTGAGCATGCCGCAGTAGGCCTCTAAAGGCCTTCCACCAGACATTAGCCGCGTTTTTTTTGTTTTTTTCTTTTTGCTGTGCACGGATGTTAAAAAACGTGCCTAATAATTCCATGCATATTAGACGCACAACAGATACAGTGACTCGCAAAACTGTTCATAAAAAGTTATTGAAATTGATTTTTGGGAAAATCTAAATATTTATTCATAACAAATTAAAAGTTTTTACAAAATAAAATTACTTCAGAAAATAGATTACATTTTAGAGAAACAAAACTTAAAAATAACAGCAATCCTGTTTTCTAAAATTAAAATTAAAAAAAATTGTTTTGTGAACACTTTTGCATCTATCCTGTGACTAACTAAATAGTCCCGTTTTTATTTTATTTATTTAATATTTAGTGTGCCCGCCTTTGGCACGAATTACAGCCTTCACTCTTTTAGGCAAACTTCCTAACAAGTTCTCCAAATATTGTGGATCAATCTCATTCCACGCTTGTTGAGCGCGTACCCAAAGTTCTTCGCAGTCTTTTGGAACAGTGTTGCTTGCTACTACTCTTCTTTTCAAATAACCCCACACATTCTCTATAGGATTGAGATCTGGCGATTGTGGCGGCCATTTCAGAGTCTCAATATTATGATCTTGAAGCCATTTGGCCGTTATGCGAGCAGTGTGTTTTGGATCGTTGTCTTGCATAAATAAGCTGTCTCCAGGTTCGCAGCCAAATCTATCAAGACTTGGTAGATATGAGTCCTCTAAGATATTAATATAGTGAGTTGCCCGCATAATTCCGCTTATATGTACGTCTCAAAATACCAACTTGGTTACCTTTGAAACATCTCGAAACCATTAATGAGCCACCTCCAAATTTGAGGGTTTTCTGCAAATTACGTTCTTGTAAGCCAACGGACTTGTTGACCCACGTCCAGTGTCGCCCATCTGAACATAACCTGTTTATTTTTGACTCGTCAGACCATGTAACCAACTTCCATTGTTCTGGCGTCCAGTCTTTGTATTTTCTGGCAAATTGAAGCCTCGCCTTTTTATGGCGGTCGGTTAAAAGTGGTTTTTTTACCTTTGCTTTTGCTTTAAAATTTGATTTAAGGCATCTTCGAACAGTATCATTGGAAACTGTAACATTTAAATTGGTTCGGATTACCTTGTTGGCTTGTACAGCTGTATCTACCGCTTCAGTCATAATCAATCTTTTGATACAACGCTTTGTCTCCGGAGATAACTTACTTGGTCGCCCACCAGCGTTCGTTTCGAGAAAATCTTCTACCGTTTTCCTTATTTTGCTTATGAATCCTATTGACACAGAGTACTTTTCAGCAATTTTTCGAACTGAGTACTTCTTTTGAAGATCGCCAACAATTGCTGCCTTCACGTTCTCTTGGATAGCTTTTGGCAGTTTTCCTTTAGGTTAGTTTTCGTTTCTATTAGATTAATTTAAATTATTTCCTCTTGTTAAAACATAATAATTTACTAACTCACCGTAATATCAACTAAAAATTATTATTTTTTTCTTTTATTTAAAATATTCCGTCAAGCACGCAAAACTGTTCACGTGACTGCAACAAAACAACTGTAAAAAAATAAACTCTTTCCAAAACTATTCGCACAAAATTTCCATGAAATATCGCGTTACATGATATCCAAGAATATGTGAGGGTACAGTTTCTTAGAAAACCCAGTTGTTCTGCTTGTACATAAAAAACATGGAAATTTTCATTTTTATGAACAGTTTTGCGAGTCACTGTACGTTAAGCCATTGAAGGACTTTAGGTTGCAGGCCCCAGCTTCTGCCTGTTGCTTTCTTACAGCATTAAAGGGCAATTGTAGCGCGAAACCTGATACCACGGCGCATACCTAGCAGTAGTTGACGCTCTATGTGAAACTAGGTGCTACTGCAAACTAGTAAAGTCTATTTGACTGCATAATTGAGAAGTTTCCGTCAAATCTTAAATTAGGAGTGGGTTGACTTTACCGGTGAACAGTTACAATTTAGGTCTCGTATCCGGTCAGCTGAACTCAACATTCTTCTGGGCCTTTTCAGAAAAAGTTTTCCGACCCCTGTGCTAGAGTATTGCTTTCAACTCCACTTTGCAGATAACTCGCAGTGCGACAGACAGACACGTTGTAAATGCAATATTACGAGTATTACCAGTGCATTGAAATGCAAAATCTTTCTCAACTTACACAGATACAAAGTTACGCGAACCCGAATATACGACACAATGCAAAAAATAAATATCCATTAATATTATTAAAATCCTTCCAAAAAATGCGTCGTTTGCATCATCTTAAATAATTGAAGTCCCCAAATTAAAGCCTTATTCCGTCCATCATAAATCAGTCGAGACAGACAAACGTCAGCTTCTTTTTATTTAAGATCTTAACAATTCGAATAATTAAGCAATAGTCAGCGTTCGCATCGCATTCTATATATTCATTGTGCTTTACATAAAATAAACCCGAATTTCAAGAGGACACGGTCAAGAGTTTCTTCCCATTTCCTCCATTCACGTCATAGCCACACAGGGAAGAAGAAATCATTAATATTATAAAGTGACAAGTGATTGCGTGGGATTTCTAAGTATGTTTATTTATATTTTTAGCGGTTAGTTTACAGTAGAAATAAAGCTGAATGAACAGCGGTACACACTACTTACATGAATGTATCAAATCGTAGCTTTAAAATATTTTAAAAGTATTAAATTAATAATAATGGGCAGGGCATGTACAACGAAAGGACGATAACCGCATACCTACACAAACTATGAAAGGACCCATCAGCGCAGCAAGGCTGTGAGAAAGACCGTGAGCTCGTTGGGAAGGCTCAGTAGATGCTGACGCTGAACCACCGCTGGGCTTCCAAAATTGAGAGGATGCGGATCTTTCAACTGACTGGTTTCAACTATAAACCTGAAAGGTCAGGAGGACTGCTAGAGTCACTCCAGGCCTAACAGACACATTCCACTCCACAATTTTGATACTTTTATCGCTCAAGTTTGGAAACACATTGGTGTCAGTTGCAGATGACTTTCAAAAAACCACAAACATAACCTTCTCTGCGTACTTTGCAATATCCGCGATGATCTAGTCTAAACATATTACGAAAAAAAAAGAAGTAATAATAATTTTTAATTGCAAAGCAGATATTAAACGATTATGGCTGTCTATCTTTGGCGCAAAAAAACACTCAAATCCCATAATTCACAGTAAATCCGAAACACATGCACCGTATGGCAAATTTCCATGCACACCTCGTTGTAATCGTGGATTTTTGATTCATGGGGGGGTGTAGTAAATTTCAAAGCATTTTCATTAAAATTGAGAAAATAATGACTAAGTGCCTAAACGATTGAACTGCGCATTAGTCCCCATGCGAAAATGCTTTTGATTTTTTTAGGAGTAATTCTTCTTGGGGTTTTATGGAGAAAAATAAAACGCATAAAATTGATCAAATGATGATGTCTGACAGCGGCCGTTACGGGTTCAAGTGTCGTGGACGGATGTTCGTGGACGGATGTTTGTGTTGTCTTTCCCCTGGGGCGCGGGCGTAATAATAAGCCACAACATCTCCCGACTAAACGGGAGCAGGAGATGCATGCTGGCAACGTGAATCGTCCGAAACTGGTTTATGCCAACGAAACGTCAGCTAAGTGTGACCCTGAATCTATAAGCAGGTCCAAGCCTGTCGACCAAGTTTTAGCGTGCTGACAAATCTGCTCAGAAGATTCGGCTAAACAGAACCTAAATCATCAGCCTCCGAATAGGCGATTCTGAAGCAGTCGCTACGGTGCTGGGCCAAAGCGTCGTAGTCGCATAAGAAACGTGTTGCAGCGTTGATCCCCGAAGGGTTCAGAGCACCCAGGTCGGATGGTGCTATGACCATGAATCTATAAGCAGGTCTAAGCCTGTCGACCAATTTTGATCGTGCTGACAAATCTGCTCAGAAGATTCGGCGAAACAGAACCTAAATCATCAGCCTCCGAATAGGCGATTCTGAAGCAGTCTCTACGGTGATGGATACAAGGCGTCGTAGTCGCATAAGATATGAGTCGACGTCTCGTCCTCCTCTCCGCAGAAACGACAGCTCGAATCCAATACAATTCCCATGACTCTTAGGTGGTCCCTCAGCCATGAGTGCCCAGGATGTTTGTGTTGTCTTTCCCCTGGGGCGCGGGCGTAATAATAAGCCACAACATCTCCCGACTAAACGGGAGCAGGAGATGCATGCTGGCAACGTGAATCGTCCGAAACTGGTTTATGCCAACGAAACGTCAGCCAAGTGTGACCCTGAATCTATAAGCAGGTCTAAGCCTGTCGACCAAGTTTTAGCGTGCTGACAAATCTGCTCAGAAGATTCGGCTAAACAGAACCTAAATCATCAGCCTCCGAATAGGCGATTCTGAAGCAGTCACTACGGTGCTGGGCCAAAGCGTCGTAGTCGCATAAGAAATGTGTTGCGGCGTTGATCCCCGAAGGGTTCAGAGCACCCAGGTCGGATGGTGCTATGACCATGAATCTATAAGCAGGTCTAAGCCTGTCGACCAAGTTTGATCGTGCTGACAAATCTGCTCAGAAGATTCGGCGAAACAGAACCTAAATCATCAGCCTCCGAATAGGCGATTCTGAAGCAGTCTCTACGGTGATGGGTACAAGGCGTCGTAGTCGCATAAGATATGAGTCGACGTCTCGTCCTCCTCTCCGCAGAAACGACAGCTCGAATCCAATATAATTCCCATGACTCTTAGGTGGTCCCTCAGCCATGAGTGCCCAGTCAGAAGACCACATATAATTCTCACCTTGTTCCGGTTTAACTTTAGCAGGTTAGTCGATCTGCTATGCAAGTAGCCCGAGATGAAAAGCTTAGCTGTTCTAACCCTGGGTGACTGTCCCCAGTGACGTCACTGCGCTCCCAGTTCCTAATAAGGTTCTTGATTGTGTACGTTGGGATTCCGCAAAAGGGCTCTGGTCCACAAAAGGGCGTGGCCGAAGCTGTGCTGGCCATTTCGTCAGCCTGATGCATGGCCAGGGACCCAGAGTAGTGTAACTCTATTAAGAAAACCCAGTTTATGTAACTACAAACTATATTTGATGTTATTGATCTTTTGACAGCGCTTTGATGGCCGCCTATGGCTGTCAGTGAATATTGCTAAATTTTTTTTGCAGTAGCCACCCCTCGTATATTTGTATTGAAAGTGTCCTCTGATCCAAATTACGGCGGTGAACCGTTGATAGCATGAAAGAATTCCTTGTCGAGATGGTTAGATGACATTCTTGTGACAATGATGTCATTGAGCCAACTTAGCTGTAATGGATTCAACTTTACATTTGCGCCGCATGCTACAAACCTGGCCATTGACATTTTAACTTGCACTTTAAGTGCATGCGTATTGGCTGCAGGTCGACTAGACCAGTTTACTGTCGAGAGTGATATTGGCGTGATTTTCCATGGGTAAGAGAAGGTTATATATTTTGGGACGCCTGATGTGCCAAAGATTTCTTTTTCTACAGAATGGATTGACAATAGCCTTGAGTGGATTAACTCGAAGTCCACTCACATTACGCCACTCTTGTACTATGTAGAGAGAACCTCATCGAACTTTCCTTAATCAAAATCAGCAGGTCATCGGAATAGCCCTGTGCTGAGTAGCCATGCATCTAGAGTTTCCTCAACAGGCCATCAACCATAATGCACCACAGGAGAGGAGATATGACTCCTCCCTGTGGGCAGCCACATATGACGATAGCAAGAAGGGTGACGCCTTTAATGTTGGCGATAGTCTTTCCAGAGAAAGCAAATGACCTATCCAATTTATTGTAGTAGTGTCCGCACACTTCTCCTTTAATTTTCGATGTCTGTAAATGAAGTGTTGTCGAAAGTTCCTTCGATGTCAAGAAAAGCTGAAAGAGCTGTTTCATTTGCCTGCATTGTCTCCTCGATCTCCCTCACTAGGCAATGGAGAGCGGACTCCGTAGATTTTCCTGCTTGATAGGCAAACTGCCTTTCATGTAGACGATTTCTTTCAGGAGAGTTTGCCGTCTAAAATCTCTTTCATCGATTTCACCATAAAGCAGGTGAAACTGATGAGTCTGTAAGATCTTTTGAACAATTTCTCATTTTCGGAATGAAGACAACCTTCACAGATCTCCATGAGTGAGGAATAAATCTCAATGCGAAGCTGCCTCTAAATATGCTCAAGAGATATAGAGTCAGTGCTTCAAGTCCTTTCTGAAGAAGGGAATATACCCCTCTAGAATCTGACAAGCTGGAAAGTGAGTGCTTAGGAGAAGTTTGCCGATTGCTCGGCATCTGTAGTGGTGTTTCCATTCGCTTTCTTAAACGTGCATATCTGCTCAGGGTCCCTTCGAGCCAAGACCCGGTGCAAGCCAAGACTATTTTGAATTAAGCCGTGATAAGTGCGGGTTCATGTTGAGAGGTCACGTACAGTTAGTAAAATTAATTCATAATTAAATTAGATGTTTGCTAAACCGCACAGAGCATATCAATCAAATGGCTTGAGAATAGTGTGAACAAATGCTGCAAATTTGTTCGTTATTTTGACCGAAATGCGAAATTTATTGAGCAATAAATACAAAAAATAACATAAGAACAATGAATACAATTCATCATCAAATATCCTTGCATTAAAGCTCATCCCAGCATATTCACGTTGACGTCTTGGTATTTTTCCAATTCAATGTCATCTTAATAAATTTGAATAATCCACACGTTGACCCTCTTTTTCATGCTAGCACCTCCTGAGTAGCACAACGCTGCGAACAGCTAATCCAATTCTCTAAATATTGATCCACAGTATCCCTTGATATAAAAGCAAATGTATCACCTTCACCTTGAAACAATTAATTATCAAGTAATTAATCGAACACAAGAAACTAGAAAATTTTGATTTGAAATATCACTCTCTTTCTCTTTCTGATCGCGCCAAAATTTTATTTATTATTGCCCGTTTTACCTTAATTTCAATAAACAGATAAAATATTTAGTGGAATTCATCAAAATCAATGCTACAAATCGCCAGGTGGCATTTTAAAGATTGTCCGAGACTATTGTCTTCGCAATGTCTTGGATTAATTTCGAATTAGACACAATGATGTGTCTGTTTTTCATCCATGTATTTTATTGTAAATAATGACGTCACGGGGTGTATCATGTACGAAAAAAAGTACATGTTGGCTAGGCACAGTGCAATTCTTGGACCACGTCCCAATTTTTCTTTTTCTTTTCATTTGGACTCTTGGATTTGGGTGGTTGGACACTAGTGTGAAAGATTTAAAGTATGTACATACAATAAATAATACTGGGTTTAGTACAGGCATATTTAATTTACGAAAAGATGATGATGACTGGTTTATGTATTCCGGAGAGCTTCTTCGAATCGGGTCGTGTAAAGCAACTGAGGAAATTATGTCAATGGCAATTCGCTAAAAAACAAATTAGAATAACATCAGCACCTAAATTCAGTTCAATCTTAACTAAACGCGTTCGTTGACCGTTTTCGTTCGGTCACCGCTCTATGATCTAGCTAGAGCATGGGTTGACAAACTCCGACCCGCGGGCCAAATCCAGCCCGCCTCTGGTTTTAGTCCGGCCCGCGAATTTGTATTGTTTTTGACATGAAAAAAAATCAATTTGATGCAAAAAGTTAGTTAAAAAAAAATTCTCACGCTCGGTGGCCGTGGTCATATAGAGCTCGCAGTTCAAATCTCGGCGCGATAAAAAAAAACTGCCTGTAGGTACTATAGAACTCTCACAGTGCTCCGAGCTTATCACTATAAAGACGGCGCGGATAGGAGGTGCATGCTAGCAACTGCACTTCCGAAAAGTAGAGATGCTATCGAAACATCCACAAGACATAGAAATGCTAAAGATGTTGACGCGCCCATGCCCCTGGTGGGGTCAAGGCAATTACCATGCTAGCAACTGTACGTAGGGAACTGGAGTCTATGAAAAAAGAGACAAGGAAATCCTTTAACCGTTACATGAGGGAGAGAGACTCTCACTCTTGGGAACTATACAAGGATAAAAAGAGGGAGCTGAAAAGAACCTTACGTCTTCGGAAACGAAATACGTGGAGAGAATTCTGCTCTAGCATGAAGGATACGTCGGAAGTATGCAGATTACAGAAGATGATATCGAAAGACACTGCTTCGAAAATGGGGCTGATACGCAAAGTTGATGGTTCCATGACAGAAACAGTGGAAGAAACGTTGCAGGCCCTGATGGAGGTACATTTTCCTGGAAGTTTCAAGTCAGACCAACCATGGCCTCAAACTAACATGGGAGCTGGTGGGGTAAGTCAACAAGAAGCTGAGAGGATAATAACTCCAAATGGAGTCAAAAGTGCTATAAACTCTTTTGCTCCATTTAAAACGGCTGGAATGGACGGAATATTCCCGGCACTATTACAGTGGGGCATGAGCGCTCTACTAGATAGGATCCGGAATATATTCGCCGCCTGTCTTTCAGCAGGCTACATCCCGAAGGCATGGAGGGAGGCTAAAGTGGTCTTCCTGCCTAAAGCGGGAAAGAAAGACTATACAGAGGCAAAGTCCTTCAGGCCGGTTAGCCTTACATCATTCCTGTTGAAAACAATGGAAAAGGTGTTGGTGGACTACCTGGAGAACACCACGCTAATGTATAGTCCTCTGAGTAGGTGCCAACATGCTTATAGAGCAGGCAGATCTACGGAAACCGCTCTACATGAACTTGTTAGAGTTGCAGAGAGAGAGATTAACAATGGCGGGATCGCTATGTCTACTTTTATGGATATAGAGGGTGTTTTTGATAAAATCTCCTTTACTAAACTAAGGAACGCCCTGTTTGAGCGGGGGGTTGATTACATTATAATTAAGTGGATCGACTCTATGCTTAAGCAGAGGGCGGTAAATCTTAGCAGTGGATGTGACAGAATACGGGGTAAGGTAGTCCGAGGATACCCACAAGGAGGTGTTCTTTCGCCTCTACTGTGGAACATCATCGTGGACAGTCTTCTCTGGAAGCTGGACTCGATGGGCGTACACACTGTAGGATACGCCGATGACTTGGCACTCACGGTCAGTGGAAAGTTCATGGACACAATTCTAGGTTGCATGGGACAAGCTCTCAAAGTAACCGAAGAATGGTGTAATGAGCAAGAGCTAACCATAAACGCTAGTAAATCAAACACTATGATTTTTACTCGTAAGAGGAAAGACATAGAGATAACTCCCTTACGGCTTTTTGGTTCGGAAATCAAGGTGTCCAAGGAAGTGAAGCATCTAGGAGTTACCTTAGATGCGAAACTAACTTGGAATGTTCACGTTGATGAAAAGATCCAAAAAGCGAAAAAGGATTTTGCATCAATGTAAGAGAGTGTGTGCTCGTAGGTGGGGAATTTCACCTAAAGCGACACACTGGATTTACACAATGATGGTAAGACCTATTCTAGCCTATGCATCAGTGGTATGGTGGCCAAAAGCCATGCAGAATACCACAAAGCAGAAGCTAGATGGGGTACAAAGGATAGCTTGCGTAAGCATATGTGGTGCAATGCGCACCACACCAACGCGAGCAATGGAGGCATTGCTGGGACTGCCGCCGTTGGACTTATTTATAAAGAAAACGGCGGCGCTTTCGGCAATACGCATGGAAAGGGATGCCATGTGGCATCGCTTTGGAACTAGCAGCGGTCATAAGAGCATCCTAGACATTATTCATGATGAGGTCAGGGAGACTCTAATGCCGGCAGAAGGCATGAGTAGACGTAGGGTAGTTGAAAGACTACACAAGACTCACATTGCAGATGGAAACATACATAATGAGTGTATGTACAATGACATCAGCATTTTTACTGATGGCTCTTTAATGGACGGTAAAGCGGGGGCGGGGGTTTACTCTGAAGAGCTAAACCTAGCATGTGCGCTTAGTCTAGGAGAGTATGTGTCCGTATACCAGGCAGAGATGCTTGGCTTGTTGCATGCGTTGGACCACTTGCTTGAAGGTCAGGTGCGTGGGAAGAAAATCCTTATTGCACTGGACAACCAATCGGTGATCAGACGCATGCAGCAGACGAACATAAACTCTAAACTGGTACTAGAGTGTGTCCGGAAGCTCAACACGTGTGCCTCAGAAAATGAGGTTACGCTGATGTGAGTAAAAGGACACATAGGTACAACAGGAAATGAGGCGGCGGATGCCCTAGCAAAACAGGGATCTGCGGTAACTTTCATTGGCCCAGAACCCAGAGTTGCTCTGGGGAACGGCATGATTGGAGCGAAGGTTGGGAAGTGGATGGACTCCTCAACAAAGATGGCAGGAGCTAGTCACTTGCAAACAAGCTCGGAATGCAATGACCAGCCCTTTAGGCAGGGAAGCGAGAAAGGTACTTAGTTATAAACGGAGTACCCTAAGCTGGATAACTGCCTTGGTCACAGGGCATGGTAATTTTAAGGCTCATCTGGCCAAGATGAAAATCGGGGAAGATGACGTTTGCAGGCTATGCCTGGAGGAGGCCGAGACGGCAGCACACATTGTGTGCGAATGTCCAGCACTGGCTAGCACGAGGTTGAGGATCACAGGCAGGCACACGATAAGTGTAGAAGCCATGAGTGAACTCAGCTTCAAACAAATGCTAGCAATAACACGGGACTCAGTGATGAAGAAAGAGTTCGACAATTATCAGTCGACATCTGGAAGCCACTGATGACCGGGAGGGGGCGAAAAGGGACCCAAACGTTAGTGGTCTGCTTCGGCTATCCCCCAGAGTATATAATATAATAACTGTACGTCCGAAAAGTAGATATGCTATCGAAACGTCAATAAGGCATATCAATGCAAGAGATGATGACACGCCCATGCCCCTAGAGGGGTCAAGGCAATTAACATATCACCCGTACTGTGTTTGTCGATTCGAATCGAATCGTCGTCCCTTGGTATCATGCGAAAACTACATGGGCATCTGACACTGGCAACCACACAATACGGTTGATCGTCCCACTGCTAGGAAGGTATAATTTCAATGGCTGCCAATCGCATATTTCACCTCATTATGATTCAATGTCACAAATGGATACGCACCATAAATTTAACCAACATTGCGTTTAATCGGTTACGGTTACTTCAGACTATCTATGAAATAAAAATAAACTCACATCTGTTTCAACAAAACAAAAATCCTCGCTAAAATAAATTATATTCGCGCAATATAATTGTCTATTTCAAACATTTTCAATTTAAGAAAAGAAATGTAAATAAATAGATGAAAACACCTAACCTCAAATTGGATCTATTACTGTATTCTTTGACTACAAATATAATTTTATTTTTAATTGCTCCCATTTCGTCGACAGTTCTCTGTTATCAGGTCAAAATTAGTCGTCTTCCTTTGTACCATCTGAATCGACAACATGTATGTTATATAGTACACACCTAATTTTTTCCTAAGACTATACTCAACCGAAATTCGTAATCAAAAATGAAATTTTTGAATCTTAGCCAACGCAGAGTGTGTTAACATGCATGTAAGAATGAAATCATCTAATTGAAATCGACGTATGTGAACTTTGAAGAATTATTTTTCATTTCAAATTTATTAAATTGTGATGAGCGAAAAAAAACGCGCGATGAAAGGTGTTTGTCCTGTTAAAATTTCAATTAAATTGGGTGAAATTTGATAGGATGAAATAATAATAATAATTTCAGAAGTTTTTCATTGTACCAACATCATTGAAAAAAAAAAGAAATACGAAAGATGATGTACTTACCTCTTTTTCGTCATTTTCGGCGGGTGAATCTTGTCGATCAGGATCATTGTCCTAGAGAAAAACAAAAATAGAAATATAAGTTTCAATTTTTCACTTTAAATAAAAAAATATTAGTATTTTGATACCAGTGGCTAGGGTCGGATTGTAAGGCGGTAGGGTTAAATGTCGTCTTGCATTGCAATCAAATCTCTCACAGTACCTTGGCGTGATGGCCGACTGAAAATATCGTGTAATAATATTTCCAATAATATATCTCACGACCTCTCTTATCAGGAACACATTCACGTAGTACATAACTTGAGATTACGTTTACTACAATACTCGTCAGTCGCGTGCGAAACCATTCATCTGCAATAAGATCATGGCCCCCACACCATGCCACAGCCAGACAGACGTAATCGGACATTCGCTGTCTGTATTCGCGATGTTCGTCACCTGTTAACGAGATATATGATGCATGGACAGGCAGACTACATACACACTTGATAAGACTTTGCAAATACATAGATAAAATGCAACATCAGCACATTTTCCATGAGAGCCAAGTAAATGATTGTCTTGCATAATTTAGACTAAGTTCTTGTATAAATAGGTTAAGAAAACATGGAAAGTGCATCAGTCTATACCCGAAACTATTCGGCAGCACCCTGTCTTGTTTCACTCACAGACTGCTCCTATTATCAGCAGCACCAACTGTTCGCCTCTAATTGGATTGAAAAAATTGTAAATAAATTTGCAAAGCAATTTGCATAACTAATTTCCGCAGAAGTGCCTAATTATGAGCGGGAAGGATCGCTCCCTCCAAAACCGTTCAACAATAATTAAACACGACATTTTCTTTATCGAGCAACTGCGAATCCTCACGTAAGCTGAGTGATCCTGCCGTCCTTATAATATCACAATCGTTTATAACCGAAGGCTGAACAGTACTGGGTCGGTATGATCAGCAAAACCATAGGTCGACAAGGATCACTGCAGCCGTTCATGTTTTAGGGAACAATTAGTGCTCGTGCCGACGGCAAACATTTTAGTTCGCAGAAAAACTAAATAATTTAGTCAGAAAAATAGAACACACGGTGTTTTATGAGACCGCTCACACAGCGATTACTAAATAGTTTAGTTTGCAGTGTGCGCGGTCTCATAAGCCGCCGTGTGTTCTATTTTTCTGACTAAACTATTTAGTTTTTCTGCGAACTAAAAAGTTTGTTGTGGGCGAGAGCTCTTAAGCGTACCATGGTGTGAAACTCAGCTGTTATCATTTACATGATTGTTCAGTCAACTCCATCTCCCAAATGATTTTCGACTGTTGCTACTGGATCTTAGAATGTTCTAAAACGTCGGTTGCCCATCGGTAGGAAGGTGAGCCGTCGTTAACGGTGCAACTCGGATACCGGATGACCTTTGAGACAATTTCTGCCTTACCGCAATATAGCGGCGCTCTAATGCGGTCAACGAATTTATTATCAAAATACTCGTAGAATTCTCATGAAACCAGGCAAAATAAACCAAAAACAACATCAGACTGCCTCATGATGTCATCACAAGACCATCTACATCAAGAAACCCAAATGCTACCTTTAAGATGCCACAACAACAACAACCTCTTAGCAAAGCAATACTTTGTGGGATCCTACATACGTGACTATCCCAGCACAAATTTGATGGACAGAACGCCATCATCTCGTCACATCCGTCGCAACTTAAAAGACCTTGAAAAAGAGGTCCAACGCTTCAAGCGAGAACCATTCGACGACACCATCTACAAAACTGCTACTGCTAATCTACATAGGGAGAAAGTTCACGCGACGATTGAAAGACTTAAGTCAAACCCTCAGCGCAACCACCTACCATATCAGCGAATGAAGAAAGACTACTAAGAGCAACTAGAACGATACTTGGTTGGTGTTCTCGCTTAAACTCGTATTTGTCCCTAATCAACCTAACAGTACGTAACAATTGCCCAGCGTGTGACAGGACCCCTCACAATTAGGAACACATTTTTAATTGCCCAGCGGCACCAACGCAACTAACACCAATAGCGCTCTGGCAAGACCCAATTGAGGTGGCCATATTCCTTGACCTCGACCCGGAGAGCATAGAAAACGAACTCTAAATATTTGATTTACATACACAATTGAACTTCTCAATCTGTTACAACAACAACAACAAAATTCAAGTATGGAGGCGGAAACTCTTTGAAGTCCATTTCAACAGCTCGGAAACAGGAGAGGCTTTACCCTTTGCTGCCGTCTCGGATGAGCTATATCCCCCCCCCCCCCATTTGAATTTTCGGGGCTGTTTGCGATCAAGATGGATGGCGCATCCGGTACAACCATGAGTTGTATGAACTGTACGATGAGCCGGAAGTTTCGAAAATCGTCAAACTACAACGACTTCAATGGCGGAGCGAGACTGCGAAGACGACCGAGATCTCGTTGGGAGAGCTCAGTATATGTGGACGCCGCGCAACTAGTGGGCTTCCAAGATTGGGGGGCGCGGTCACGTGACCGAGACAATTGGAGGACAACGATCCAGGCGGCCAAGGCCCGACGTCGGGCTGTCGCGCCACGTTTCCCATTTGCAATTTTGAGTTTGACTATCCATTGTAATATACATTCTATTGTATTGTTTTACCTAATGCGTTGTCCGACCCCCAGCCAAAAGACATATCCATGTCACAAAAAAAAACAACACTTACATCCATATCCAAATGCACGACACCGGTGGATCTTCGCTTTGGTCGTCTTCTTCTTTGGATAACAGCTTGTGTCGCCTGTGCACTTCTGCTATCATTTTCTTTGTCGTTCTCTGAAGAAAGAAAAAAAATTATTTTCAATAATTCCATAGATTCCTTGATATACCTTTATCTTCGGCACTACGATTCCGTCGCAACGACAATGTAACTTCGTTGGGTGTTTCTTTTGTCCGATCATTGGAATTCTCCTGACCAGTTGATGCAGTAGTAGTGGTTGTTGTTGTTGTTATAACTGGTGCCGAAACTGGCCTTTGTGGTTGTGTAGTGGTAGTAGGCGGAGCTGAAAAAAAAAACATCAATAAATATGTATACGAATTGCTTCAGATCAATGAAAGAAAAATAGGGATACAACTTACTTGAATTGATGTTATTCCTTCGTTGAGTTATCGATGACGATAAATTGGCAGCGGCAATAACAGCTGGGGCACTAGTGATTATTGTACTATTATTAGCAGCAATAGGCGAGCCACTTGACGCATCCTCCAATTTAAACTGTAATTAGAGAAATTAAAGCATTTTTTTTTTATTGAAAAATACACATTCTAAAGTTTGTTTGTAATGAATCGATTTGTTTTATAGACATTGTTTGATTGATGTTCGAGTTTTAGAAGACTGAATATTAGTGGGAACGATAAGCGAGAAAAATGGACGCAATCTTGCAAAATATAATACTATAGAGAGATGCCATTTGGTGTACGAATATTGGTGGGAGCCATACATTCACTTTAAGAGACCGAGAAATTTGAGCCCTTTTTGACATGGATATGTCTTATAGCTGGGGGTCATCCTAAAAATCTGTCCGTCACACGAAATGTCTGTTTTTCTACTCGGGGGTCAGAAGAGGAAACAAGCCCATTGAAAATTTTTCTTTTCTGGTTGTGCATGTCGTTTGAGTGAAGTGGTCATTGTGCATGGCTGTTGCTTGTAGATCCCCGCGGGCGGTGCGCTTACGGGGATCCTGTGTGTGCATGTTGGGATGTTGATTTGATAGCGATAAAGGTTGACGTTGTGGACGGCAAGAAATAACATAGTGTACGGGTGAACGGGCGGACTTTCAATGACCTTCAATTTCCGTCAATTCACATTCATCATTTAATAAAATAGCCCGTGTTGTACTATTTGAATCACTAGGGTCCCAAAAAAGGTAGCAAGTAGTCAGTTCGACTAACATTTGGACATACATACGCAGACGCAATTTGAGAGAGTGTACATAGTTCCCGCCCCCGAAGGCGATTTGAGGTCTGACTGGTCCACAATGTGGGCCCCCACCACACGTGCAATAAACATATAGAACAAAATGGCGGATTTATACTAGGCGAGTTAGAATCTCTCAAGTCCCGAAATAAAGAAATATTCGTCGCAGCATGTTATATGTTATGATGTACATTCAGAGGTCTGCAGAAGATCAAATGCCCCCTTTCCGCAAAAATTCCAAAATGTTCAAAATGGCTGGAATCCAAACAAATAAAATAGCGCGCGTTGTACTACATATCTGAATCAATAGGGTCCCAGAAAAAGTAGCAAGTAGTCAGTTCGACTAACATTCGGACATGCGCAGACGCAATTTGAGAGTGTGTACATTACATAGTTCCCGCCCCCGAAGATAGAGAGCGAGAGCCATCGCGGATGAAGTTCATTCTATCCAAATGGTTGTGCATTTGCAATAGCGGCGATTTGAGGTCTGACTGGCCCCCACCACACATGCAATAAAAGTATCATAAAACAAAATGGCGGATTCGTACTGCGCGAGTTAAAATCTCCCAAGCCCCGAGAAATAGAGAAATATTCGTCGCAGAATGTTATAGTTCCGGGCAGCTCATCGTGCCATGATGTACATTCAGAGGTCTGCAGAAGATCAAATGCCCCCCCCCCCCTTCTGCAAAAATTCCAATATTTTTCTTGTGCATTCTCTTTGTGCGTGTGTTGGAATGTTTTGTTTACTTTTGTTAGTTTCCCTTTCTGTTTGCCGGACACAATCGCATAGAGTCGCACGCGTTACTTGAGAAACGGATTGTGTGTGCCGGACCCGGACTGTTGATTAAAGGAGCGGGAAGAGGCGGATAGTGTGGGAGCGATTTGCAATAGACACACAAACACAATACACGTCCGATTGGGAAAAGATGGTGGGAAGCGTGATTGCGATTAGCAGCAACGTACTCAGAGAAATGTCGATAGGCTGCAGTCTACAAACTGTACCGAACGGGTAGATGCAACAGGTAGATGGAACAGGGTGCACGAGAGGAGGTGAATATTGCACACTCGCGATGCAAACGAAAACGAAACGATCCCGCGAGAGAAAGGAGCCCAAGCGGACAGGACAAAGCAAAGCAGAATTTATGACGAGTATCTACACTGCCACCAGATACATGGGTACATGGATATGTCTTATGCCTACCGAAAGCGTGGGACGTGTTTTTTCGAATGATTTCATCCAGTATAACTATACTGGGATCTTTATAAAACTTACGTCGATATCTTTAACACAACAGGTTCCATGCAGTCGGTAGTCATAGACATATCCATGTTCCGATGTATCTGCATGCAGTGTAGATACTTTGTTTTTTTTTTTGTTTAGTATTTTCCTTATAACTTCTAAACGGTGCCTCGGATCGAAAAATTTCATAGGATGTAAATTAAAAAGCGCCGAATTCGGCGCCCATTGCACTGCTCAAAATGCACTAATTATCCGATTTTTACGAAATAAATTTGGAATATTAGAGCCAAATTCAAGGTTACGCAGTGTTTTATTTATAGTACTTTTACTAAGGTGCGATTTAGACATTAAAATGCCTATAACAGCAGACAGGGTTGCCATGACGTATCCACGGCACGCTTAGACCACCATTGGGTCCGTTGTGGTACCACCAAAAAATCACCTCCATTCAGACCTACGTATCAAACCAGCTTGTACTGGCGATGTAACGATTCAACCTAATGGATTTCATATTCGTAAGGTCACCCAAATCATAGAACACGAGAGCCAAGAAATTTCTTTCTCCTACCAACCAAGGTCGGACAATGGCAGAGAAGGTGGAGAACGCTCTCTTCCTCATCCACATCTCCACAGCCCCATGCTGCTCTTAAATTGAAGGTATGATTCCCACCAACATTCGTGCCAAATAGCATCTCTCTATCATATTTTGCAAAGTAGAAACGCTTAGCGTCCCAATATATGGCGAAAAGTGAGTAGAGTTGTGTGAAAGTATCATGAAAGTTACACCTAAAATGGGATAGATTATGTTTGAAAAATGTATACAAATTTATATACGTACGTATGTACATAGATATTAAAGTGTAAATAAGGTAAAGATTTCGAGAGTAGTTCTGAATGTCTTAAGTCTAATGCATAATAATGCAAATTTACCTAACATTATAAAAAACGAACAAAACAACATTTAACATTCCATTAGTGCAGTTTTATTTGCGGAAAAATTGAGAAATATAGAGTAATTGTTCGAAAGAAATATAAATCCAAAAAGAAAATCTATGGGTATCAAACGCATTGTCGTAGATCATCATGCATAGGACGGAAATAGATTTAATTACTGCTTACCCACGATATCGACAAAAGACAAACTCCAAAAATTTTCAAAAAATCCTTAAATGCGGAATTCATAAACACAAAATCCGTAAGCATATGCCAATCGCGAACTCCAGAAAATTCATTCATCAAGGTTCGTTCTGGGTAAAACGGATATTCACTCACGGCCCACCCTCAAATAGATTTCCGCCTTAGGCGATATTCAAATAAATAAATAACTGGCGCAACAGTCCAATTTGAACCACGGCCTCGAGATGAGTTAGCATCATCTCATTTTCTAGATCGTGACGGTTTTTGTGCAGAGGTATGTGATCAGCAACACGCTCAACCGAGTTATTTACCCCATAATGGGTACTCATTTAACAGCTGAGTGGGCTCATAGTCCGACACGTAAATCCCCGGAATCGAACCGGGGCCCAGTGCGTTGAAGGCGAACGTGCTAACCGTTGCGCCATCCGGACTACCGATATTCAGATTAGCTACATTTTCAGCTCCGACGCAGCCACGCACAATATACCAAGCATAGTCGAGATCGTATCGCATGCTGAGCGATGAGTGTGAATCCGCCCATTTGATGCTGTGTATCTCGACTGAAATTTCAAGCAGTCGTACAGCGCGGTGTCGTGTGTGTGAATTTCGCTTTAAGCAGTACGAATATGCAGTCCATACATCAATAGGCGTGTTTTTTCTCAACAGTTCAGATCAGAGCAGAACAAAAATTGCACGCGTTACACTAACAAAATTGTTCTATACAGGTTGTTAATGTAATGCTCGAACCAGGCTTTCGCCGCTGCTGTTCAATCTAGGTCGTGTAAGGGAAATGCATGCTTTCAAATTTGACAGTTCGCCGCCGCTGCTTCTGCATTCCGCGTTCAATCTGGTTCAGGCATAGTGCGCGCGATTGTTGTTCTGCTCTTGATCTGGACTGTTGAAAGAAACACGCCTAATAAGACACTTCTCGCACTGGGACTTATCCATGCAAAAATTTATGGAATTTGTGAGGGTGGATTTTGTGACTACGGTTTTTAAGATTCTTAATTTTATAACTAAGAATTTTGAAAATAGGATTTTGATTTGAAAATCGTGTGTTTAATTTATGGAAATAAAATTTACATTTTATGAAGAACGTACCGAAGTAGCGTAAGCAATAATTTCTCGTTCAGTCTTAATATTTGAAAATCATTTAATGCGGCACCTGTGCAATCAATTTGTTAACTAATGGCCAATTAAGTATTTTGGCAACTATTCAACATATTATTTCCGTATTGTCGAAAAATGTCACTATTCATTTCATTTTCTTGCACGGTGCATTTAATGATACAATTATAGACCAAACGGAAAATAGATATATGTAGTAGAGACTGTTTATATGAAAATAAGGAACACTTATAAATATTTTAATGAAAAACTCATGCAAACATTTCATACAAATTTAAAAAAAAAAAACTGTAAATGTCAAATTGGAACATCAGAGCTGTGTTCAGTGAATTGTAAATGTCAAGTTGAGACATGTGTTCAGCAGAGCCGCAGTTCCTGCAAGTTGACTATATCGGCGAGGATTAATTAACGGCCTATTTCCTCGCAAAGATTCCTTCGCAATATCCTCGTCAACTCTCGATCGGAAAATTTGTCGCGTTGATCTCGTGGACCTTTTCCAAGAAATCATCAAACAACTGACTGAGCCGTTGTTTACGACGACGGATTTCTTCGATGTTTCTTCGATGAGGTTCTCGTCATCATATCGGTCTCTTAAGACGCAATGCAACGTCGACCAAGTGTATCTATCGATTCGACGAGCTGGCAGCGGAACGGCGGAACCACGCGGAGGCCTTCCAGTCAAACAGAAGATAGGGCATATTGACAGACATTGCCCGAATTTCCTCCCAGAATGCGGTCGATGAACCATTCCATCTTACGGATAAATTCATCGACTGCAGCCCCTTTAAAAATGAAGCCCCAGTTTGACATGGTTTTACTGACATCATGTGGAGGCGGGAGCGGTTCCCGGACCACGGACGCAGCTCGAGGGATCGACCCATTTGGTTCATCGTTCAAAAATAGTTGGGAGCGCCGTTTCGCACTTTCTTCTTCGACCAATTTTTGCAGGGATGCTTCGAAGATTGCTCGGTTATTGGAACTCAGAATTTGTAGAAGTTCATAACACTCTTCCACCAGCTTCGAAGAGAGCTTAAAGGCCGCCTGGCTATCTGAAAATTTTTCCAGGGATGCTTCGAAGATTACTCGGTTATTTGAACTCCTGTAGGAGTTCATAACACTCTTCCACCAGCTTCGAAGAGAGCTTATGTGAAGAGAGCGCCTTAAAGGCCGCCTGGCTATCTGAAAAAATAGCGATGTGAGCACCACGGAGTTTCTTATCTAGAACTTCCCTGGCACAGACTTCAATGGCATGGATCTCTGCCTGAAAGACGCTGGGATGGGATCCCATTGCGATTGAAATCCTGGTGTTCGGTCCATAGACCCCAGCACCAACTCCCTGTTCAGTTTTAGACCCATCGGTAAACCACATAATAAACCTACGATCAGGGCAGGGATTGCCATTTTCTCTTTCCAAGCGATCCGGGATAAGAGTTGAGAATTTCCAGCCGAAGCAAACCTCCGTGGTCAAGTAACCTCATCTTAAGCAGATCTGCATTCCAGGAATTTGTTTTAGAATGCTTGATTGATGTGTACGTCAGAAGTGAGATGTATTCTGAGAGCATTGATAGATGCAGATTCTTGAAAAAATATGTGTAGCAGAGTTAATCCAATGATGGCCTCTAAGGCACACGTTGGGCTTGTGCGCAAAGCCCTAGTGATGCCTAGGCAAGCAAGACGTTGCAGCTTATTGAACTTTAGTATGGTTGAAGACTTTTGCCATACGTCATACAAGCGCAACGTATGTGACCATAGGGCGCACCAGCAGACAGTACAGTTATTCATTCATCTTTGGAGTGAGTCCCCAGGTCCTTCTAAAGAAATTTCTACAGGCCCACATCGAGCAAGTGGCCTTGCTTAATACATTTTCAATATGAGTGTTCTACCTAAGTTTCGAATCCAGCGTAATACCTAGACATTTAACTTCCGTGGAGTACTCAAGTACCGTTCCGCCTAGTGAAACCTGCTTCAAGGCCAGGTTCCGGGTTTACTTTCAGGCCCACCACAGCACACCAGTGCAGAACAATATTAACGGCCGCTTCCATCACGTCTGCAACGGTAGATTCGAACTTACCCTTGACTATAATGGTGATGTCGTCCGCACATCCGATTGCCTGATAATCGTTTTCATCAAGCCTGGATAAAAAGTCGTCGACGACTAAGGACCATAAGAGTGGCGACAGAACGCCTCCCGAGGGCATCCTCTTACAGCACTAATGCATATCGAAGTGCTGCCAAGTGTAGAATGTATCTCTCGCCCACGTAGCACGGCGTCAATCCAGGCAATGGTAGCAGCCGGTATGCCCCTAAGTTCCAGAACTCTGGATATACAATCATAACCGATGTTATTGAATGCTCCTTCAATGTCAAGGAAAGAACACAACGCAATTTCCTTATCTTTAAAGGATTTTTCGAGAGTCCCTACGAGGTTATGAAGGGCGGTTAACGTTGATTTGCCTTTCATGTAGGCGAACTGCGTTCGATGTAGAGGATTCGAGAGTTCTATCAAGTGCCACATTAAGCAGTCCATAGTCTGAAGTAGGAAGGAAGTCAAGCTAATCGGTCTAAAGGATTTTCTCCGGCTTGTTACTCAACTCAATTGCCCTAACCCCTTGTGGGGCATAGCGCGTCAACTGTTCCATGTGGCCCAGTTGACGTTCCGTTGGCATAAACTGGTTTCGGAGAATGCAGTTACCAGCATGCACCTCCTGCACATGCATGGCGACGAACGTCGTCGTGGACGGGATTCGAACCCGAAACGCCAGTAGTCAAACATGGAGACTGATGCCTCAACACACTGCGCTACCGGTCGTTCCCTTGGGTATAAACACCACGTTCACTTTCCTCCATAGTTGCGGTACATAGCCCAGCGTGTAACTTGCCCTGAATAGTGCAATTAGCGGAGAGATGATGTACTTGCCATCCGCTCCAGGAGCCTTTAACGGCTCAAATGAATCAACAGCCCATTTAACCTTGTCCTAAAAAAAAGAAAAGATGTGGTAATACAGTGTCCTGTGAGTAGACCTACCGTCGCTCTCAGCCTATAAATCCACTTAGGCAGTACAATACTCGTAACATCACAAATTTTCACATCGAAAAAAGGAAATGATTAGCAAATTGTCGCTATAAACAAAGTAGTTTTTTTTTAATATGAAAGTATGTGCATAATAAGTAATACCCAGTACATAGTACTATTTTTTTCTGCACGGAATCCCATTCAAAAACTGTCGAAAATTTCGTTCGAAATCGCTTGGACATAAACACAATCTTAGTGAACGTATTATGACCGTACTCGTATATTGGACCAGTTTTCGTATTTTCATAAATACTCTTCCTAAAATAAATCTTAAAATCCAAAAATAGAGGTTCAATTTAAAATCTTACAGCCAATTAGAGGATACATCTTCAAAGTGAATATTTCAACATATCCTTGTGTTATTCACAATACAACAATCGATATAGGCAGGGAATAGTGCTAGCAAAAAGCGCATGCAAGCTATATGTGTGTGCCGATTAGTCAAAAACGCATAATTTAAGCCAATTCAAAAAATTGTGTATACAGATGAAGAGTTAGTCACATACGAGTACAACAGAAAAATACAGGACTACAATGAAACAGGAAACAATGTTATTTTAATTTATTAGTATTCTCCGAAAGAACATTAAAATGAAAAGTGTATTAACAAGTAAACGCTGAGAGCCTACCTTATTTCCAGCGTCGAATTTCAATCGCCACGAAGGCCTTCGCTCGGCCGCATTCATATGTAGTGGCGACGAAGGCATCGATTCGGTTCTCCTTCCCAACATATTCTCTCTATCGGAATTTTCATCAGATCCGGCATTAATTGTTGGTCGCTCGTTGACATTCTCATTGTATTTGTTCGCTTCATTTCTAAGCTTCTCGGCTAACGTCAAGGAGTTGGCGTTATCAATATCGAATAACGAGCGTTTCTCCTTAGTCCTAAGCACTACTTCATCTAATGGACTAGATAGTTCTGACTGGCTACTCTCAACATTCGCGGACAATGTTGCGTTTATAGTTCGATCTTCGACTGTTAAAATTGTGGGCGAAGCGGTTCGTGTCAGCTGTTCGGCATCCACATCTGATTCAGTCTTTCTATTAGCACTAATATTCGAGATAGGCGAAACATGCGGGAAGATTTCATTTTTATCCTTATTCTGCGGAGCATTCGGCTCAGATGGCGTCGGGTAAGTTGCAGGTGAAACCGAGTCAGCTGTGTTGGACGAATTCGAGCCTATCGTCGGTGCCGATGATCGTTGAGATTGCGGCACAGTATATGTTACACTATTCGTACCACTAGAAGTTGATTCGCCTGAAGCTGTTGTTGTTTGCTGGTCTGACAATCGATCCCTTTCCTTTGCCGTACTCAGGCCGGGAACGGTCACAGTAAATGTTGCGACTATTTCTTCACCACTAGTACAACTCGACGTTGCACCACTAGGGGCGGGATCAATTGGTTTAAATCCTACCGACACGGAAGTATCGTCATCCCCAATTGTTGTGGGTGTCGTTGTCGAAGGAACTCGATCGTTTATGGTTACATTGACGGCGGCAGGTGTATTTTGAATTGTATGCGTGATTGATGGTGTTTCGGTGGTAATGGTGGTATTTGGGACATCATTCTGTTAATATTAGCAATACACAAATAAAAAAAATGTGGTATTGGGATAAGATCCCTCACAGAGTAAGGCAGAGATGGGTAATTCGATCTTCTTGGTTTGTTTATCGTAGGTAGACAAAACAATTTCAAAATTTTCGTACATTTATTTGTTTTGGGAACAAGAGGGTGTTGTGTGTATGTGCGTTCGTAAGCAGTAAACATTTACATTGGGATTGGAACACGGAACACTGATTTTCTTCTCAGGGAAAAATACAGTCACCCAACTGAGAAAATATAAATATTAGAATTAAGAAAATAACGAAAAAACAGTACCGATCTCATGGCGTGGAATAAAAGATGGTATAAATACAACTGACCCGACGCCAGGTATGAAGGCGATTTTTTTTTTAAATATTATTATTGTGGCATAAACATACTGAATTTTGATAAAATGTTTGACAAAATAAAAGATAAGCATACTGACGTTGCAGCCTTATGACACAATCTTTAATCAAATGAACTTTTATATAAAAAAATTATATATATAGATGCTGACGATATGGACAACTAATAACAGACATTTAAACATACATATGTAAATGTTTTTGGTCACGATAAGATCACCAGGGTGAATTGCAAAGGGGACCGGAAATTGTCTCATACAGAATATACAAGAAACAAAGGAAATAAATTTAAAGGAAACAAAGGATATAAATATAAAGGACATAAAAGTCAAAAAGAACATAAATATTAAGGTCATAAAGGACAACTGCACCAGGAAATGAAAAGAAACTGGAGGAAACGGTAACCTGACAGAGACAATTGGAGGAAAACGGTCCAGACGGCCAAGGTTCGACGTCGGACTCTCCAACCACGATGATAAGGGAGACATAAATCCGAAGAATTTCAGACTACCAACGCCCTAAAACAGTAAGAAGAATTTTCTCTTGGGGAGTGTTTTCTATAGAAAATAATAAAAGAATATTCCGTTTTTTTGGACATTCATAGGCTAAGCGGTTGGAAATAACTAGCAAATTTGGTTCCCTCTTGTTCCCATTTAGCTGCCAACGTTCGACTAGTCGGGAAATGTTTTGGCTTTTTATTACGCCCCGAACCACAGGCGAAGACAACACAAACATCCATGACCACGAACGCCGTGGACGGGACTTGAACCCGTAACGACCGTAGTCAGACATGAGACTGAGACTACGCATAGCACTTTCACCTCAGTCCATAATTTATAGTCCCAACCCATGGAGCCAGAATATCCGATGAATGTTGCGGATCAACCGGAATTATCCCAACCGGGCCAGCAGACTTATACGGTTCAAAGCTAGATATAGACCACGATGTCCACGAACCATCTTGCTTCAGTAGGAAACTAAGTGCGAATAGATTTTACGAAGTGGTGAACACCTCACTCGACTCCTCGATACGTTCACAGAAAAGCTTCAATGGATAGCGTTTTACTCTTCTCTGTTCCTTGTTATATAGGCCAAGATATTTCCTATAGGACCAGTCATCACCAAGCATCGAGGATTTAGCCTTCTTGAAGGACTTTCTACATAAGACACTAAGTTCGACAGCTACTGCTGAAATCACCAATATCAGTATGCCAATATGCCTACATCAAGGGAAAGTCGACCAAAACGGCTCTCCACGAGGTAATACGCACAATTGAACATGGCTTTAACTACAAACAATACACGTTGGCAGCTTTCATTGACATTGAAGGCGCTTTTAAAAATGTCAAGACCGAGACTATAATGGAAGCTCTCGTGGAGTGAGGAGTCGAGGCCTACTTCAGTAGATGCATTATAGCCATGCCGAGTACCAGGATGGTCCAGTCTGACCTGGACGAAAGTCAGATGACTAAATATGTGCGCAGAGGAACGCCACAGGGTGATGTGATCTCCCCTTTGCTATGGATTTTAGTAATGGACAGCCTCCTCAGAAGACTAGAGAAGTTGGGAGCTAAAATAGTCGCCAATGCGGATGATATAGTAATCTTGATCTCAGGCAAATTCTTACCCGTGATGAGCGACATCATGAGTAATACACTGAAGATAGTAACCACTTGGAAGGCAGAGTGCGGTCTAAGTGTGAACCCACAGAAAACCGAACTAGTGTTTTTTACTACAAAAACGAAAATTGAGGAGTTTGTACACCCTAAACTAAACGGACGCTCACTGACTCTATCGACCAATGTGAAGTGCTTAGGAGTGATTTTCGACTCGAAGCTCTCAGGGAAACTGAACGTCGAGCATCGCATCAATAAAGCCTATATATTGTAGCTCTTCACGCTTGTGCGTCACTACAACCAAGAATGTTAGTGTGGTTGTGCACTGCTCTTATGCGAGACTGGTGGCCAGTTGTGCGAAAGAAATATAATACTGATCTGCTGAGCAAGGAACAAAGAACTGCATCCTTCGGATTCACAAGTGCTCTGAGGTCCAGGTGACGCTTACCTACAAATATGATCCAACGCTGCGAGTAGCGCGGTCAGATTTAACGAGTCTGCGAACTGGACGGCGAAACCACATGGGCATAGTAACATCCTGATGATCGCTAATGTTCGATTGCGTATTGCAGCCGTGCGCCGCCCCAGAAATGAAACATCCAGGCCCCGCAAATTCAACACCGCTCGATTAAAAAATCCAGCTGTCTTACAACAATATAATGACCATCTTGCGCAAAAAGCGGCTGAGATAACTAGTCACCCAGATAGTGACATAAACGAAAACTGGGATGCCATAAAAAATGCGTACATTGATAGCGCAAATACCATCCTTGGCCCAAACCCGGATTGCCGGAATAAGCCCTGGATGTCCGACGCTTCATGGCAGCGGATTGTTGAAAGAAAGGACTGAAAGTTCGTTTGGCTGCAGCATCAGACGACAATCGAAGCAGCATCGAACTCCTTTACCGTCAGAAAGCTCGAGAAGTTCAGCGTAGCGTGCGACGCGATAAAGGAGTTTATGCCAATTCTCTTTTAGCGTCAGCAGAAGAAGCCGCTAGAAGTAACAACTTAAACGCCGTATACGGTGTCATCAAGGAGTTTACAGGTTGTCGTAACTCCTGCCAACATCCGGTGAAAGATAGTGATGGAAAGCTACTTATCTTGAAAGAAGATCAAATGAGGCGGTGGAAAGAACACTTCGCCGCGGTCTTGAACCGTGTAACCTCTGGTGAAGTTCCCCCTCATATAGATAATTTAGCTAACCATCAGAATGTGCGTATACGGTCCACTGCCCCGACTAAAGAGGAAATAGTCACTGCAATTATTGCACTAAAACGAGGAAAGGCCGCCGGACTTGACGGCATCCCTGCCGAACTTTATCAAGCAGCGCCAAGCGTAACTGCCGATTTGCTGCACCCACTTGTTGATAAAGCGTGGAATACAGAGACCTTTCCCACTGAGTGGAAGGAAGGTTTGATCATCAAACTTCCAAAGAAGGGTAGCCTCACAGACTGTAATAATTGGAGAGGCATTTGTGTGCTTCCTGCCGTTGCCAAGATAATAGCCAAAATCGTCCTGGAAAGACTAAAGGCCCACTTAGAAAGCACAATTGATGAAGAGCAGGCTGGCTTTCGATCCGGATTCTCCTGTGTCGATCACATTAACACCTTGCGAATCATCATCGAGCAATGCGCTGAATACGATTCTCCGCTTCACTTGCTTTTCATCGATTTCGAAAAGGCTTTCGATAGTGTGAACCGGGATTCTATCTGGGCGGCCTTGCGCAGGAGAGGCATCCCTGAGAAGCTTGTGGCTATTATTAAGGCAACCTATGACGGCGCGAAATGTCGCGTTCTCCATAAAGGTAAGGTGTCGGGGGACTTTGAGATTCGCAGTGGAGTTCGGCAGGGGTGCATCCTCTCACCGATCCTATTCCTCATAGTGATCGGCGATGTGTTGCATGCAGCCCTATCCGGACTCGACAGAGGAATTCAATGGACTTTGACATCTTATCTACAACATCTTGACTACGCTGACGACATATGCCTACTCTCCCACAAAATCATGGATCTGTCCGCAATGGCGTTAGATCTCGAGAGGGAGGCAAGCAAGGTTGGGCTAAAGATTAATACCAACAAGACCAAGGTTCTTAGCCCGCCGTTGCGAAAAAGAAATCCGACACCTATTGCCATCAATATTAATGGGCAGCCTGTGGAGAAGGTGGACAACTTCGTCTACCTGGGTAGCATTGTTGCCGAAAATGGTGGTACGGAGCAGGACATCGCTCGTCGTATCAACCAGGCTAAACGCGCATACGGCATGCTGTCCAAAATCTGGCAGGGCAGTTATCTCAGCATCAAGACCAAGCTGGGCCTGTTTCGCTCCCTGGTACTATCAGTGCTTTTGTATGGGAGCAGTACATGGAAAGTTTCCGTAGGAGTTACCAGAAAGCTGCAAGTTTTCGTCAACTCATGTCTTCGTCGAATTTTAAGAATTTTCTGGCCCGAAACAATATCAAATGAAGAGCTAAGTCGGCGTACGGGTCAGATGCCAATCGACGAATTGATACGCAGGCGAAAATGGCAGTGGATAGGTCACACATTGCGGAAGAGTGATAACTGCATTGCTTTGCATGCCGTGAAATGGAACCCCATTTCCAACCAAGGCCGACCAAGAGGGGGTCCTCGAATCACATGGCGTCGATCTGTGGCAAAGGAGTGTCAGGTACTGGGTAAGTCTTTTGGGGAGTTGCGCCCCATTGCCCAGAACAGAGTACGATGGCGCGCAGAAGTAGTTGACGCGCTATGCCCCGCTAGGGGTTAAGGCAAAGTAGTATAGTAACATCCTGTCCACCCTAGAGGAGAGGGCGTGTTGCACGATTTGCTAACAACGAACTATATCGTTGCCGAAACAGACTTTGTGAAACACTTCGGTACTGGTTATCCAACTAGATCGGATTGGTGTGACGAGGATGTGACGTCGAGACTTGACCTGATGAATCGGTGCAGGATTCTTTTGTCAAAGCCTCGCAGTCTCTTAGTTGTTTCGCCTGATTTTGCTAGTGTATTTCAGGCGGAAGTGCTGGCAATTAGGGAGACACCACGATTGCCACAAAGGATATTGCAATTTTCATGGATAGCCAGGCCGCCATAATAGCCTGGAGGCGGCGACAGTGTCATCGAAAATAGTAGAAGAATGCCGTCAAGAGCTGAACGCTCTAGCTACCCTTCAAAGAGCGGGCCAATCAACTGGCACGGCTGGCCTCTGCGCTTGACAGATCAACCGTCAATGAGTGTCACTAAGAAGGAAGAACATAAAGCACCTGCTAGGGCGCGGCAATGCCTTTCTCACAGACATAACCGAGATCTCCTCCTTCGTTTTCTAAATTCCACAGGTTAGATCTAATATAGTACCGCGGTTAACCCCCTAGGCAGACTTAATTTCAGCGGTTTTCCTCTTACGAGGCTTGTGGCATCAAAACGGCGCACATCGGCGCTAATTGGGTCCCCCCTTTTGGGGGTTCTACCCCCACTTTAATCAACCGAAAGCCAAGCTAGCAATGCAGCGCGCATCAAACTTGTCATTGGCTGAGGAGCATTTGGCACTTAGGTACCAACAAGGGTCGTTCTCGTTATGCTGCCTAAAGCAGATATCCACTCTGGGCCCATCCTTGATTAGTGGTGGATTTTCACTTTCCCGAAGTTTAGGGACATTGTCGTTTTTAATTTGGGGCAAAGTTCGACTTTTGTTTGGATGATTTTTCATATTAAATTGAGGGATTATGAACAATTATCCTAAAAATGAAAGAATTTGATTGACTTTTTTTCCGAAATTAAGCGGAGAATAGTAAATTCCCGGAGGCCCATCAGAGATTCTAATGCGTCGATTATTATCTTTTCAATAACAGAGGAAACCTAAATTTTATTTAAATTAATGTTATACTATGTAGAAAATGCGTTTACTTTTCTAAACTAATGACATGTTCGCATTTAAAACTCAATAATTTTCTATTATCCAACATAAATGATCATGAAAAAATGCAATGATTTCAGAAATATTTTCAACTACAGGTACATTCTTATTCTTCGGAACATACTCGTACACACAACCATACTTCTACAAGGCTACAACACGGCACTAGATGTTACACTCTAATTGATCTAAAAACAACACAGCGCTCTCAATCCAAAAACCGAAAACTTTGAATTTGTTTTGTCTAAACTTCATAAAACACACACGTAATAAAATTCAGATTTCTCATTACTCTAATTAACGTTAAGTCTAGTTTAATATTGTTTAATAGTCTTATCGAATTCGGTAAAAATTTCGAAAAATGAAAGAAAACAAAAGAAAAAATTAAATCAAATTTCACACACGCACAATATCCAAGGTGTAGTGTCAAAATAATTTTTATGAAACAGAAAAAAAAAATAAACACCTTCTCCATGTATATAAACTTTGATCATGGGTTACATGTCGAACGTGAATATGATAATATATAAAAAACATTTAATAATAAAAAAAATCCAAATAATTCCAAGTGAAAACATTTAAATGAACAAATTAACTAAAATACAAAAATTCCAAACAAAGCCCTCTCGCCCAAGCGGTTTTCATTTTAAAAATAAATATTATTATTAAAATATAAATTTCAACAAAAATCTTATTTCTTAGGATTTTAAATAGAATATTAAATTAAAGGTAAATGGTGTTCTCTTTGCAGATATATGTTTAAATAGAAATATTAAGGCATGTACTCACATTCGGGTTGTTGTTGTTATTATTAAGATTTTTCTTTTTGACAAGCTCCTCAGCACTTTTGATTTCATCCAATGTAACACCCTGCGTTGAACGACGAGTTTCACGAACTCTTTTCGCGTGAAGCTTACGTTGAGTTTCACTCTCTTCATCGCGTACGGGCGGCACAAACGACCTGAATGATGAGTAGACAAATACAAAAATCGTTAATTGTTAGTTCGTTTAAAATTATTAGGTGTGATGATAACTAGTGCAAAACTGATTATGTTATGAAAGTAAAACCGACGAAATGGAAGTCGAACTAGTGATGGGCAATACGAGTATCGATAGTTTTTAACTATCGTTAGTTATTCGACAGATAAAAAAAACTATCAATTGCTACGTTTTATGCGAGTATAACCGGTGAAGTTTGTAACGTTTACCATTTCTCAATCCGAATTAATTGAATTTTACCTTCACAACATATTATGTACAGAAACAAAACCAACATCAAAAAGACAACAATGAGAACACGATCTCTAGCAATCCTCAATTGTAATTGTAAATGTAACAAATCAGAAAAAAAAACAGCTATTCGATTAGAAAATACGAGTATAAATTATAAAAAAAAAAAACATGAGTCGATTAGGAAGCGTTTTAGTGTAATTATCATTTTTTATACCCTAGACTTTTAGTATAGGGTATATTGTTTTTGTCACGACGGAAATATGTAACACCTTAAAGGAGGCCCCGGAGGTATAGCAATGTATATATATAAATGATCAGGGTCACCTCCTGATTCGATTAAGCCATGTCTGTCTGTCTGTCTGTCTGTCCGTCTGTCCGTCTGTCCGTCTGTCCGTCTGTCCGTCTGTCTGTCCGTTCGCACGATAACTTTCGATAGAATGAAGCTAGAGCCTTGAAATTTTGACCAGATGTTAGAAGTATGATCTAGTTGGTTGGTATTGAAAATGAGCATGATCAGGCCAAGAGAACGCCTACCTCCCCTACATATGTAAAATAATTAAATGTATTTATAACTCCCGATTAAATAAACATGAAAACCTCTAGGTTTGGTAGATTGCTCGTGATGGTAATCTTATACTCCCCTGGAAAAATAAAATCGATCAGTTGAAAACTAACGGTAATTTTCTTACAAAGAACCCCGTACTACCCTACTTTTCAGGTTTTTTGTCCATAACTCTTGAACCAATTGACGTAGACATCTGATTTTTGGCATGTAACCCTGGGGTGAGAAGCTGCTTAGGTTTTGGGAAGTTGGGCATAATCAGATCAAAGGAAAGCCTACCTCCCCTACAAAATTCAAAAAATTAAATATTATTTTAATTACGATAACTTTCGATAGAATGACACTAACAAGTTGAAAATTTGGTAGAATGTTGGTAGTAAGGTCTTATTAGTTAGCACTGAAAATGAGCAAGATCCGACCCAAGGAACCCCTACCTCCCCTTCAAATGAAACTTCGAATAAGCGTTTACTTTTGATACAATGAAGCCAGCAGCTTGAAATTTTTGTCAAATGTTTGAAGTGAGATTGACTTAGTTGGCATTAAAGACGGGTTAGATCCGACCTAAGGAACCCCTACCTAGAGATGACACTTAAAACAAGCGATAACTGACGACAAAATAAAGCTAGCGACTTGAAATTTTGGCCAAATGTTTGTAGTAGGATCAAGTCGGCTAATATTGAAAATGCGTAAAATCCGACCAACGAAACCCCTACTTCCCCTACAAACGAAACTTCAAATAAGCGGTATTTTTCGATAGAGTGAAGCTAGAGACTTAAAATTTTGTTTGTATGTTTGTAGGGTGATCTAATTGGTTGGTGGCAATGATGGGCAAGATCCGACCCAAGGAACCCTTACCTCCCCTACAAGTGAGACTTCAAATAAGCAATAACTTTCGATGGAATGAAGCTAGCGACTTAAAAAATTCAACAAATATTGCATTTGTAGAATGGGTTAGTTAATTCATTTTGAGAATGGCCCAGATCTCCCTGAATGAGTGCCAACCTCCCCTATAAACTGGCTATATAGGAAACTCACTTTGAATGCATGGTCGTTGCCAATTATTACTTTTGGTGTCACCACTAGGTCTGTACAAGTCTAGGGTATGTACGCTTAAGACTGGTTTTTTATTATTTTCAACATAGTGAAAAACCTCATTTACTACTCTACTCCTACCACACAAGGGCCGAGTTTTGTTTTTCTTCAGTTGATGTTTTTGTAGCAAACCAGAAGTCAAGTGGGTATGCGTGTGTGGCATAAAATTTGTGTGTTCGGATCTGTTTCCTTAGAATCGAGTTGAAGGAACACAGCCGACGCTTCGATGGGGTTGTCCCATAGATCTTTAGGTGCTGCTGGGCTGTTGAAGATATGTTCAATGGCGTCAGCGTGCATGCGGGGCAGATGTTCTGGCTGCTGTGGTCGATTCGGGAGAAGTACAAGTTGAGGCGTGAACATCAGCCTGAAATGAGTTGAGTGAGTGTGGCCCTTAACGCTCTAGGTAATCTGCGTTCATTCAAAGACATATCTGGAGGTTGAGCCGTGAGTACAGGATCGGGTTTGAGACCCGCTTTCGATGTGAATACTTCCTCTCTGTACAGCGTAGCAATGGCGGATTTGTAGTTGGGAGTTTTCGAAAGGAACTCTCTTAAATCTGTGGACTCTTCCCTCTCGACGACTCTCAGGTTGCGGCTGATGTGTCGTGACGGTAGGGTTTTGTCCATAACATTGAAACGTTGATGATCACCTCGATAACAACCAACTATAGGTATATATTGATTTAAAAAAGGTTGTTGTCGTTTCTTCCGGACTATCGGCATAACTGATAATCTGGATTCCGCCAGGTGGTGCGGGAGGTTCTGAGTGGCAATGATTAAATAAAGTGGGTGATAGACCTCCTCCTTGAGGGGTACCCTGCTTAATCCTTCTGAGTTTTAATTTACCGTCTCTGAATTCAGTGTAAGACTGCCGGGCAACAAGGTAATTTGCGATTTATTTCACTATTTATGACGCGCTCCGGACCCGTGTGATATCGGTCACTACTCTCCGATGTTACATCCAGAGAAACGGAGGCTCGATCCTCGGCGCAAACAAAAACTGTCTGTGTGTACTAATAGAACTCCCACAGCGCTCCGAGCTTGTCTGTATAAAGACGGCGCAGACAGGAGGTGCATGCTAGCAACTGCACCATCCGACAAAATATATGCTAAACATCAAGAAGACATAGTGATGCAAAAGATATTGACGCGCCCATGCCCCTGAAGGGGTCAAGGCAACAGACAACAACTATTGGAAAAGTGGAAATGGTTTTATTGAATATACGCATAAACCAAGGATTTTAAAAAACAACACACAACATTTCAGCATTTGTACCGGAAGCGACGTATTGTTGATGCCAGACAGAAGTAGGGTATCAAATGCCTTCGATAAGTCAAGCGCTACCAGGATGATTCTGTGACATGAACGGGCCTGGTAGATACCGTTGTGGGTATTGGATGTTATGGCATCCAGAGCCGTCGTAATACTGTGCATTTTCCGGAAGCCATGTTGGTTGCCAGCCAGTCGGACATGGGTCACAAGTAAACGATGTAGTAAAGCTTCAAATATTTTGGCAAAAGGAGACAGTAGTGGGATGGGGCGGTGAGATTCGTCTTGCGGGCTTAAGAATAGGTAGCACACAGACTTCGGGAATAATGAACGAAAAGATGGATAGGTTGAGGCGAGCCGAGGTTTTTGAGCATGACCATTGAAATACCAGCTAGTCCTTAAGCTTTGATGCTCTTTGCTTTCTTTATTGCGGTGGCAGCTTCGACTGAAGAGGATGGAAGCGTATGGTCACTGGAATAGCTGCGGATTGTCTTCAAGATTTTGCGTTTTAGTCTACCGGGTGGCGTGTGTTCAATAAACTGTCTATTGAAGAGACTAGCGCACTGTTTAGAATCGTTTGCTATTGTGTTACCAAATTGAATGGTGACTTTCTCTTTTTGTTTCGATGGATTGATGAGGGCTCTCCCAGTAGACGATAGCTTACTTATGCCGGTTGTTAGGTTGCAATTTCTTAAATATGCGCTCCATTTATGTTTCCGATCCTTGTATTTCAATGTTTAATTCTTTGATTCTAGAATCACGTTGTTGTAGCAACGCCTATTGGCGATAAAGGGGTTTGGCAGCTACTGGCCGTTGCTAATGAGCGGGTCGCTCCGATGTGTAGATCCGGTTGCCGTGGGAGCGATTCTAGGATCATTGGAGTTGGTGTCGCGTATACGATCACGCTTATCTGCCAGTTGTACTGGTGAGGCGGGAAAACTAGGTCGTACTGTCCATCAGGTATAAATTAAGCCGCCGCTTTCCTCATGACTTGCTTCGGCTACACGTACGTCTGTTAGGGTTGGTAGCGCAAGAAAGGCCACACTGGTGTACTCTTTGAACCCGTCCCAATTGGCTTTATTGTGATTTATGAAATTACGGTGGTCAGCATGAAGCAGACGGATGGTCTGTCGAGCTTGATGGTAACTGGCAGATGGTCTGAAGATAGCGTAAGAACCGATTCCAACTGGGCCACATTAATGAGACCTGGGCTTGCGATAGATATGTCGGCGGAACTGGAATAAGTTTCTACAATGCGAGTCGAGATATAGTCATTTAGTTGACAGAAGCCCGAAGTATATATTTGCTCTGCTATAGTAACTCCTCTGGCATCATTGTCGAGGTTGAAGTGCCATAGTTCGTGGTGGGCATTAAAGTCACCGAGCAGAAGGCGGTACTGGCCGGTCAGGAAGGGACAGCTGGATATCACTGGACATCACTAGGTTTTTACTATGGCACAGATTGGTGGAAAAGGATAGCAAGTCCACCTCCAGCATTAGTTAGCCGATCCTTTCGAATGACGTTACAGTTGCCACAGGAGTTGAGTGACAAGTTAGGATTTAATTTCGTTTCCTCTGTATCTCCAATTAAGATGCAATGCCTATCCATAAATGTGGTCAGTTCACAGATTTTATGCTACCGCCCGTTGATATTAAGTTCAGCTACGGATTGGCTATTGAAATTGGCGACATGTGGTGCAGGTGTTAGCTTGTGCTACCTCGCGATTTTTCGAGTGGAACTGTTGTTTGCTGGTGTTACTGAGGGCAGTTAGGAGCTCGTTTGTGTTTTAACTGGTAATGTGTTAGGAGTACTTGTAGAAGTAGATGTATGTTTTTGGGTTCCAGTGTTTATGATGATTCAATTAGGAGCAGCTCTTTAGATGACCCACCACACACCACTCGTCGCAGACCTTACATTTCACTGCATTTGGGTGCAGCATCTTGTTGCATACGCAGCAAATCCATGGACCGGGGATGAGTTTAATGTCGGTGCGATTGAGGAGAATCGAGAGCAGTTGCGCCGAGATGTGTTGCTCCCAGATTCCGTAAAAAACCAACACAGAAAATATGACACACACACATATATACTTTCCTTCTGCCTTGAAGAGGATTTGGCAGCTCTTGGCCGTTGAGTAACGAGTCGCTCCGATGCGAACAACCGGCTGACGCAGGAACGTTTTTTTTTAGTGAAAAGCAATTCTTCAGGATTAGAGTTAATGTACCCTCACACTCAATCAATGGTAATTTTTTTAGGACATAGAACAATCGCACACAACATATTTTTAATTGATTAAATTTATCTTCAATCTCTTTTATTTTGTAGTTTAGAGAATAAAACAAAATCCGTCAAGTTATATGAAAAACCACATTGTTTAGTTGTTTTAGAATATTTACTTGAACAGATTTTTGAATAGTGCTCCTGGAGATATTTTACTACGAAATGATCCGGAATCATTATTTTTCGATTTTCCATTCGACGTTGACGTTTCCGATTTACCATTATCATGGTCAATTTCATTTTCAAGACTACACAGATGATAGAATAACAAATTTAAGTTGTATGATGTTTAAGAAAAATAAATTTATAATAAAGATGGAATTAGAAAAAATTCTATTAATGTATTTCGCTTTACAAATTATGAGACCATTTGTTACTTTTTATAAATTTCTAGACGTTAACACTTCAATGTATTTAATGGAATTAAAAATTATAATATTTATGTAATTCTAATAGTAGACTAGTTTATTGTGTGTAGGATAATATTCATGAGTCATCAAATTGGATGCGCTTGGTCACTGAACTGCTTGCGAATTTCGCATGCATTGACGAGCTATGTATTTTCTTTTTAACAATATGTCGATGGTGTAAATATTCCTGACTTACCAGCGCTAAACATATTGGGTATTACCATCTCCAATAAGCTTAACTGGACAGACCACATTTTTTTCTATGCAAAAATGCACACGTCAATGCAATGAAATAGGTGTAAAAAATTCTTCAGTCCATCTGATTTAGCGCTAATATACAAGAGTCACAAAAGCCCGCGGCTCGGATATAATTCCCATTTATAGGCCGGTGCCGGTCGCACTGCACTGTCGGCATTAGACAGGGTACAACGGAAAGACGTGACGTTGGTTGCCATTCACTTTTCTATAGATACTTCAACCGCCGCTGCTCTAATGAAATAAGCAATCTAATTACTGATGTTGCATTACCTGTACGCAACACTCGGCAATCAAGTCGTGCCCACCATCTCACCATTGAAACTAGTGAAAGCCGAACAGTTAAATTTGATGATTCATTCGTATGCAGGACAACCTGAATGTGGAATGGTTTACCATCTTCTGTTTTCTCCCGCAGTTACGACCTACAGAAATTCAAACAAAACATTCACCGACATTTAATTTCATCTGATTCAGCTCAACCTTAATTTTCCTTTCCTTCCCCGCCAAGGCTGTGCTATTGCACCAAAGGGTATCCCATAAGTTTTGGCGTTAACATAAAAAAAAAATGATCAACTATGTCAATCTTTATAAGCTAAGTTTACTCCTTTGGCTCCTACGGCGCACCAGAGTGACCCGTTCATCAACAACGACTAAGAGCTGCTTAACTCCCCTCCCGCCAGAAGACGTTGCTACTACGACAACATTCCTCTGGCTAGCCAGTATTTGC